>OZ034813.1:253309-1503309 GCA_964030455.1 Linum trigynum | reverse complement strand
CATCTCTCAGCGTCTTCATAGTCCATGTTCAATTTCTCTGCTAGCACTCTGCGAATAACAGAACATTGATTTGAAGATAGCACAAATATGAAGACGGTACAAGCTAAGCTTTCAGATGGCTTAGGTGGTTTGATACTACTAATTAGAAACAAGCAAAACCAACATGAGAGAACCTTTGATTTACCAGTACAATTGTTACTAAATAAATAATAAAAGCTTACCCCATGTCAATGCGCTGATGGATGCGGCAATAAGTTTCCAAGATGAAGAGACGGGCATTCTTAAGGAACTCATCTCTCAGTGGCATAGTTGACCCGTTTCCATCTTCAACTTGTTTCCCGAGAAAAGGATCTTTCACGATCACCTACAGCAAGAAAGAAAAATAAAATGAAAACTGGCAGCTAAGCACAATTGCAAAATAATAACTCAAGAGAATGAAGCTTACTTCTTCACACTCTTTCATCTTCTTTTGTGCCCCATCAAAGTCATAATTGACAAAGACACAAGCCAAAAACTCTGTGATTGGGTCTTTGTATGAATGTTGTTCCTGCTGGATAACCCTTATGAAGTCCTTGAATTGGGAACGCCGTCTTTTGTTGATAATGAACGCTGTTGCTAGATAACGTAGAAGATGTGGAGCACTAGTTTGAATGGCATTGAGATACCTAAAACAAAAGGTAAGACAAACTTAGCAATTAGTCATGTCATAGAAAACAGCTCGAGGAACTTAGGAACTTTGCAATCTACTGTCTAGCCCGTACTTATCCTGGTTGAAGAGATCAATAATTTGGGTTTTGTCATTGTCATGATTGAAGAAAATGAATAGACTCCAATGCATCAACCAGATTCTACTTTGCACCTGATTCAGTGGTGAGGAAAAGCTCTGAAACAAATCAGCCAAAGTGTCAGCCTCATGAAACAGAAAAGATCTCCAAACTATAAAAGCATATGAGAAAAGAGACATGAACATATAGGAAATATCCACCTTGGAATCAATTATTTCTTTCAATCGATTAAGTTCTTCGACAGCAACAACCCAATTTTGCATGAGTACTTCAGCAGCCAACTTTCCCCAGAGGGCACTCAGACTCCTTTCACTGTTAGTGCACAGTGCCCTGTACTGATAAAGGTAGTCAGCAGCACCAGAGTAGTTTCCACATTCGAACTGAAATTTGGCATACTGATATAATGCTTCAATCTGGTCCGGACCAATCTGTTTCAAAGAGATTGGGAAAACTTATCAGCACGCCTGCCATCACAGTAGAACTACAACATCCGGACAATAACATCCACTTATGATCCACACAGTACACAAACTGCATCCAAGGCCATGAACCAATCTCATTCCAAACAATCGAAACCGCCACAGAGTATCCAGCAATAGGCTTTCCTTAACTCAGACATGGTGCAAATAATGGCACATATTACCCAAAACATCAACTTTACAATCAATTCAAACACCAATAATTCATCCTTCATCTAGATATATTCCATACCAGATGATAAAAACGATGAATTGCAAAGGGTTAACCAACCTGATAGCGATCGTTAAGCATCTGGAGATTGTACTGCTTGTCAGCTCTCAGCTCCTGAACGGCGCTGGGATTCTGCAAAAACGACACCAAAGGCGCCGCACTTTCCTCCAGGGACTTCAATCTCGCCACTACCTCCACCCTCCGCTCAATCATATCTACAACCACACATACACAAATTCAACATACATTTTCCTCAAATCCTGAACCCAGCAAATATGTCAGCGTCCCGTATCACCAACCTTGCGGGACGTCTTCGGTGTGGTAGAGGCTCTTGTGGATGTCCATGGCATAATCGACCATGTTGGTCTTGTTCAGGAGCTCAATTTTGGCCTTCAAGATCTCTTCATCGGGGTACATCTGCTGCTCCTGGAGAAACTCCAGAAGAGGGAAAACCAAGTGCCGGTCCAGGTTGGGAGCTATGCGGGGAGTCAGATCGTAGGTCGCCATGGTTGCTGACGTTGGATTCGAGTTCGCCGCCGTCGAGGCCAGTGTGGGAGTTTTAGAGGGGAAAGGAATAGAAACTGAACGCTAGGGTTTTGAGACAGCGAGAGGATTGGGAATTTGGAATCGCCGAAGTAAATCTCTCAGCTCAGCTTTCATTGAGAGACAAAAACGACATGACGTATCGGCGATTTCAGAAATTGCTATCCTAATGAAATATGGATTAGTTGAGTCTACGCTCATATTAGATCTAATCAAACCAAGTTCCGGCCCGCAAAGGGAAAGCCCAGCCCAACAAGAGCCCTAATTCTAAAAACTCCCGCGTCCTCGAATAAGGGTTACGAGACAGCCGCCGGTGGAATCCGATCGGATCTTCTGCTAGTGGTCAAATTTTGAGTTGCGATTCTTGTTCGGAGAAGAAGAAAATCTCGCCGGTTCCCTCCACTGAAACCCTAGGCCGATCAGCGCAGATTTTGCAGCCATGGCGAGCACTAAGGTTCAGAGGATTATGACCCAACCCATTGTAAGCTCGCTGTTCGTTTCCGCTTGTCCTCCTTTTGACTCCATTTTTTTTTCGTCTGCTAACTGCGTTTGTTCTCTTTTGCTGCCATCGCCTTTGGAATGTTTGTGCGCCGTAGAACCTGATCTTCAGGTTTCTTCAAAGCGTAAGTCACCGGATATTCTTCTCCAATATTTCGTTGGTTGTAGTTTGCATATACTCTCTTTGTTTTGCAATGGCGACTAAAGCTTAAATGATGGTGCTTTCTCTTGTTGTTGGTTGTTTCAGAAAGCTCGTATCCAGATTTGGCTGTTTGAGCAGAAGGATTTGAGAATTGAAGGCCGAATCATTGTGAGTGGCTTCTCAACTACTGATTTCTGACTGTTTAGATCTTCTAGTTCTTGATCTACTTGGGTTATTTTATGGTTAGAATGCCACTTAAGTACCTCTTTGTATGCAGTATTCCTGTGGTTGGGCTAGGAATTTGAATTATGGTTAATGGAAGTAGGGCAGGTATGGTGGCCGAGTTTGCATACTTTGGCTTTATGCTTTAGACAAGCTGCAAGTCAGTATGATACTTGATTTAGATCATGGGGCAGCAGAAACTCGAGAAAAGTTAATTAATGACCAGGGTACCAGCCACCATGGTTTTTATTAGTTGCCCTATGTAAGATTTTGCTGCTCGTTGGCACTGGGTGGTGTGATCCCAATTTAGGTCTTGCCCAGGACCTTACTTGTGCTCTGTATTGCCAGTTTCCTGCTGTAAATAAATATGCTCTGAGCTTATAGGGCAGCCCAAATAACTCATGTTTTGAGTTTTGTGTGAAGAACGTGTGGTTGCCTGTTAAATATTTCCACTTTAGCTCTTGATATGTTTCTCGAGCCTCTTCAATAATCCGTGAAGTAGCTCGTTGTCGTTGATTTCCGTGTACTGAAAATACTGAGTACTGACTCTCAAACTTTAAGCAGAGTACCACTATGTCAGCCATATCAGATTGTGTTTTCATGTGATCTGTTATAGAGCTACTGTTGTTTGGAGGCACTTCATCATTTGTCTTGGAATAGGCAGTTAACTTTTTACCTCTTGGTGAGGAATTAAGGGCAATACTTTGGATTCTATTGCACTAGTTCCTTTGCATCCATTTACTTCCGCGTAAATGTTTGCATAAAATTCACTTCTTTTGTTTCGGAGCTTGACAACTGACATATATTCAAGTACGGCTGAATAATTGAGATGCATGACTCATTCTCTTGTTCGGTTTAACATAACAGGGCTTTGATGAGTACATGAACTTGGTGTTGGATGATGCCGAGGAGGTCAATGTCAAGAAGAAGAGCAGAAAGTCTCTAGGTATTTGGAAACTCACATCATTGCTCATTCTTTTCTTTTCATCTAGTTCCTGCTGGCATTTTCTAACTAACATTTTCTTTCTTGTTTATTCTCCAGGGAGGATTCTTCTTAAAGGAGACAACATTACCCTCATGATGAACACGTAAGTTTGTCAGCGCACATTGTACGTGTGTGTGCAACCTGCGCACTCACACGCATGTTACTAATGGGTTCTTCGTACATTGCAGGGGAAAGTGAGCTACTACCACTTTGGACTGCCATGTGTAGACGATACGGGTGTGCATGAAAGTGGAAGGCTGTCTGTTCGTCCGGGGTTCTTGTCGACGTTCCATAGAAGACTAATGAAAAATACTCGAGACTGCTTTTGGGTTGGGTCTGTATCGTATGGCAAGTTGTAGTAGTTCATGTGATGAAATGATATCCAACTCATGAGAAAGTAAACATCTATGGTTTAACCTGTCATTTCTTTATCAATAGCAAGTTGTAGTTGTCCTCTTTAACTCATTCCAGTTTCATTGTACTTCTTTAGTTTTCTGAATGACCATTACAACTTTGGTCATATAGCTGGGGGCTTGGGGCTAACCAATGCTGCTGGGCTTTCAGCATTCCGGGATCAAGGCAAGGATCTTCCTTCAAACCATATGAACCATTGATTGAACACTTCCACTATTTGGCACTAAAGGTTTAGTACTTTATTCATCGTTCATGTTCACAAGCTGTTGTTTCATGCCGATTAAAGGAGTAGAAGTGTGTTTGCCTGGGTAAATGGTCAATTTGTTCATCGTTCGAGTTCACAAGCTGCTTTTCCAACTTTCATGTCAATCAAAGGAGCAAAAAGTGCAGTATGTAGGATTAACGGTCGATTTGCTCGTTGTTCGAGTTTCACGAGCTGTTGTTTCCTGCCGATAGAAGGAGTAGCAATGCTGTAGATATGAATAGGATGAGTGAATTCCTTCTTTGTGTTCATACTTAAAACGGAATATTTAGGCATGCAGCTCTGAATGTGCATCTTTGGATTTGCGTGCATTTATTTAGGTTATATATTGAAGGAGACAGCGAAATCAGAATAAATGTGTACTGACTGACACCATTACTACCGTTACAGGCACTCATTTTCTTCTTTTCTTCCCATTCATTCTCATGCTGTCTTTCTGCATTTGCCCTTCTCATGAAGCATCGAATCGATTGAAGGATATTTGTACATAAATTAGCCCCATAATAAAAGGCACAAACAAATTCTCCCATTTGCCAGAGTAATCCATCTATTCATTCAAAATCAAAGATCACTCCAATGGAGAAGAACTTGGTCTCCATTCTCTTCCTTGTTCATCTCCTAATAGGAGTCCCATTGTTGTCTCTCTTTGTCACCTTCTCCGCTGCTTCTTCAGACTATAACTCTGGCGAAGTTGGTAAGTCAACTCCCCAATTTTCACTCCTTCCCAGCTGCTAGTTCTAAGGGTGTTTCGAGTTTGCAGATTCAATCTTCTTCCAGCAGTTCTTCTTCTCCTTCTCCTTCTCCTTCTGTGATTGCAGAGTCCAACACATTTTGGGGATTGATTTTTTCAAATTGCAGAGTCCAACCTTGCAGTCTCCAATTGACCTACTGGACCGAAGGGTCCAAGTCCTTTCACATCTGGGTAGGCTCAACAGAGACTACAAACCAGCTCCTGCCACTGTCAAAAATAGAGGCCATGATATCACTGTGCGTAGTTCGTATTCGCTCGCTCACTCGCTCACTCACTCACTCACTCATCCATTTTGACTCCTTCGTCACGAGCATGGGGATCAGATCACTGAAGAACAACTACTCATGTTTTATTTTTTAAATGATGAACAGATAATGTGGAAAGGAGATGCAGACGAGATCAAGATCAATGGTACAGAGTATAAGCTGCTGCAGTGTCATTGGCATTCCCCCTCTGAGCACACTATTAATGGTACAAGGTACAAATTTTCGGTTCATTTCGATTCATTCTGACACAAATCCTGAGAAACAGAATCAGCCCATGAGACCATAATCGATCAATGAGCGAAACGATGCAGGTACGAGTTGGAGCTGCACTTAGTGCACAAATGCTCTCAAGGGAATCTGGCAGTGGTTGCAATAGTCTACAAATATGGCCGCCCTGATCGAATGCTATCCAAGGTTAGCAGGCAAATTTGTGGTTTGATCTATTTGCAAGACATTGATCCATCCTGCTTAATGTGGCTTGTTTTCTGTTTGAATTGATGAACAGTTGTTCCACCACATAAAGTCAGTGGATCCAAAGCAAGACAAGGAATTGGGGATAGTGAATCCAGGAGATATCAAGTTTGGCAGCAGCAGGAAGTACTACAGATACCTTGGTTCCCTCACTGTTCCTCCCTGCACCGAAGGCGTCATATGGACGATTGTCAAGAAGGTTTCTCCATCTTTTCAATTCGGTTGTCGGTTCGGTTAGGTAACATTGTTTGGCGTTGGGTTCTACAAAGCTAATTAAACCGAAATGGTTTTGTTTGAGTGGTGGTTTTGTAGGTGAGGACAGTGTCAAAGGAACAAGTTAGAGCCCTAAGGGAAGCTGTTCATGATGTGAGTGCAGGCTAAATCAATCAGATCGACCATATCTTGGTTCGGTGTGTTTCTAGATAATGTTGATTTGTCTCGATTGCATTGAACTAATAGTTTTATTGTGTATTAGGGATTTGAGGCAAATGCAAGGCCAATTCAGCCGTTGGATGGAAGACCTGTGTATCAGTATCCATGAAACATAAAACAAAGTGAGGAGAAGAATCAATGAGACACAATGAAGTGATTATGAACAAATTTGGTTGAAAGTGATTCCTTCCTCGACCTTGTTTTGCTTCTTTCTTCACATATTTGAAGAAAATTAGAGAAGAAACAAGCTTGTTTTCTTTTTTACTTCATAGAAGACGGGACAAGAAAGCACAACTTCACGAAAAGAAGCCACAAGGATGAAACAAATCCACCACTTCACTACCAGTGTTTCTTCGATCAAAATAGCTTAAAAGAGGCGCATAACTAAGCTACAACTGCCGACGCAAGTTAAATAAGAAGATAGTTCATGTGGCAGATAACTCCAGCCCAGCTATCTTCGTATGAAACTTCAAATATTTAGCAGCAACTAAAACCAAAACACTGAGCACACCAACTTTAATCAGAGTTGAAGAAGAACTGAATGGTCGATTCTTCTTCCCAGTGCTGTTGTCAACAACAACAGCAGCTGATCCAGTCCCGCCCAGAGGTGATGCCACCCGCTGCTGCGTCTTCATGAACGATGAATACTCTTCTATATCAGCTCTTGTTAGAGCTGGTTTCAGGGAACTCAACGCCGTCTGAAAATGATGGTTGCATACCACACCAGTAGATATGTTTTCCCGCAGAGCTACGATCCCAGCTTCTCGACATAGGCCCTCCAGTTCAGCACCTGTGAAGAGCTCGGTGTTCTCTGCTATCGTTCTGAGGTCGACATCATCATCGATGGTCATGTTTCGTGTGTGAACATTGAGGATCTCGAGTCGAGCCTCCTTATCAGGTGGCGGCACATACAACACCTAGACATGGAACATAATAGACATAATTATACTGAATCTCTAGGGAAATCTTTGACCAGAATGCAGAGCATTTCAAGTCATGTTGTTTGCCGACGTACCAAATCAAAGCGTCCGGGGCGCATCAACGCTGCATCTATTGCATGTGGACGATTGGTGGCAGCCAAAACAAGGATGCCCTGATAGCATAATAAAGGAAGCACATTATTGTGACATAATATATGGTGCCGTGGCTTGGAAAATCCTTCGGATGGTGAAGTAAATGCTTAATGTTGTTGCTTGTTAGGACTTACTTTCGCCTGTTCCAGGCCGTCCATTTCAGTCAGTAGAGTAGATAAAAGCCTCTCCGCTACAGTGGACGAGTTACTTGAACTGTCACCTCTGCCAGCCATAATTTGACCAGAAAATAATTGTCAACCATACTAAACTGACATAATTTAACTCATGGTAACTCAAAAGAAATTTCTACTTTCAACTGCTTCCACTCTAACAATATATGTAGAAACGTCAGCTTTCAATGAAAGTGCACATACCGTTTACCAGCCACAACGTCAGCCTCGTCAAAGAATATTATGCTCGGAGCTGCCACACGAGCTCTTTGGAATGTACTGCGCAACAATGCTTCGCCCTCTCCAACATACATGGAAAATAATTCTGCACCACTGAATACAAAGTTTTCAATTTCAAGTAGAAACACCAATTGGATTGTAGCATAATATACAAAGTGTAGAACCATGTGGAAATCTGATTCTACAGTCTGCCAATAGAGTAACTAAGAGCAACCTGTTTTACCAAGAACTGTAAATCATAAGACTGACCAAAATTCTAGCACTAGATAAAGTGGTTGAGACAACTTCAATTGGAGACATAGACTAGGTGCTCATACCTCAAGGAAAAAAAAGAAGCTTGAGCAGCATTTGCTGCAGCTTTAGCAAGAGTCGTTTTGGAGCATCCAGGAGGTCCATGCAAAAGAACCCCGCGTTTGGGTGAAATTCCCATTCTTGAAAATGCAGACTGGTGTTTAATCGGCCACTCAACAGCTTGTTGGAGTTTTTTCTGGGAATACAGCGGCCATATGTAGACATCAAAAAGAATGTTAACATTTACCTACACCATGAAGTCAACAGCTTTTGGCTGTTTTTGCAAATCCAGGTAATTTCAAAACTAACAAAGTTATTACCAGACCTTCAAATCCTGTAGTCCACCAATATCTTCCCAGGATACTTTTGGAACCTCAACAGTAACACCTCTTGTTAAGCTAGGACCAACAATGGTCCTAGCAAGCTTCCAGTCTTCTGTCGTTAAGCAAAGAACCCCAGCATCTCCACTGGCACTGGCCGAGTTAATAGCCGACATGGCAGCTTCACGGCACAATGCTTCCAGGTCAGCCCCAACGTATCCATTACAAGAAGCAGCAACAGCTTGCAAATCGACATACTTATCCAACACTAACTTCTTTGTGTAGAGCTGGATGTCAGAGCAAGAAAAATAATGAATCACATGCTACTATTCCTTGCATTTGCACTTGGTTTACACAAGTAAAAGCAAGCATGAATGTGACGAGCCTTCACTAGACAATGCATTTATATTTATACCTTCAGGATTTCTAAGCGTTCCTCTTCTGTAGGTGCCATAACTTCTACTTCACTATCAAAACGCCCAGATCTTCTGAGTGCAGGATCCACTGCATCAACTCTTAGCAAAAGAACAACAATTGGACTCAGACTTCAACAGTGAAATATATAACTCGGGTTGCTTTCTTTTTCATCAATTTATTTTATAGTAATAATCAACATGCAACAAGTAAGCAAGTAACCTGTTAGTTGATGCAACCACGACCACATGCCCTGAAGACACAGAAGAGGGCTTGATCGCATCCATTAGTGCACAGAGTTGAGACACCAAACGAACATCTTGCTCTCGCCTGCAAATAAGGCCAACTTGAATATCTAGACAAAGAGAAGTGCCACAATGCAATAACTCAAATACAGCTTTTAACTAATTATTTATGCTGCCAAGCATGTTGATGTGCAGTGTAGTCTTTTGTTTTATCTTATCGTGAACAAGTTCAACATTCACTTCTTAGGGTAACTGTAACTGATTCTTGCAAGCAACAAGCAATTGGTGAAGGGTGCTACTAACAGCAGCTCTGAGAATGAGGGAGAAAGTTAACTAAAAATCCCTCATTTTACTGATTTAAAATCTCTCCTGCTGAACCCTCCCAATTCCGACCATAATTCACTTCTCCCAAAAAAAACAATCGAAGCACAATAGTCAAGAAAGGACAAAAGTTCAGTTATAGAATCATGTCGCAGAATTCACATGTCCTCAAACAACGAGGGACAGTGATGAATGCAGCAAACACATAAGGATTATTGGAGAGTAAACACCGAGAAATGAAACTTCTTCTACCATCATCAACCTTTCTCAACTTACCTAGAATCACGACGAGGGCAGAGTGCATCTATTTCGTCTATAAACACGACCGACGGCTTGCCTGCTTCCAAATGTGACGATGCATCTGCAAAAGCCTCTCTCATAATTCTTTCACTTTCCCCAGCATGTGCTCGATGGACAGAATGTGGACTACAGGACCCACAATATGTATAGCTATCTAAGAACCATATCCCAAAACAATGCAGCATCTATCAATCAAAGCAAGCAACCTGACAAAGGGGGCAAGCAAACAGTACCTAATTACAACTAGATGGGCACCCGATTCCCGAACCACGGCACGAACAATGCTCGTCTAGTAGCATTTGACAGAGAAACAAGAGAAATGCAACACCATTATTAATGTTCAGGTTCTCAAAATTACGCGACAATTACAGAACACCTTTAGCAGAAGAATACCTTTCCAGTTCCAGGTGGACCGTACAAAAGTAGCCCCGTCGGCCACTGTTCACCAAAACTCGGAGCAATCAGCAGAAAACGATGAAGCACATAAAGACTGGAAATTTTATTGGCTTACCTTAAGGCCGAGCTTTCGAGCTTCACGAGAGTAGAGCAAAGGAAATATAATGAGCTCCCTGAGAGACTCAAGTGCCGCCCGATTTCCGGCTATTGCATCTTCCGCTCTCCATAGCTTCTTCTCTTCGAATTCGGAGGCATCAGCGTTACCGTTGCAGCAGCTGCTGCTCTCAGCTTCCATCGTAGACAGAAGTATTCTCCTTCCACAAAGATGACAGGCCTCTCTCCAAGTTAAATCTTCTGTTTACAGGTTTATCAACAGATATATATAGGTTTGCTAGAAGAAGAAAAAAACCCTAACGAAATGGCGGTTTGAATATCTGAAGGGTTAAAGGTCGTCCTAAAAATTACTAACTATCGTACTAACTTAATACGTAAATTACTGAATTACCCTTTCTAAAATTCAAAAATAAACCCTAAGCAAACAACCCCTTACCCCCTTCCTCTCCCCCGACACAGACAACTCACCCCCCCTCCCCCCGACAACAAGCAGCGCAGCCCACGCCGCCGGAGTCGTCCGCCGCCGCAGCCCACGCCGCCGGAGTCGTCCGTCGCCGCAACCCACGCCGCCGGAGTCGGCGTCGCGTCAGTCCGCAGCGTCGTCCGCTGCCGCAACCCACGCCGCCGGAGTCGGAGTCGCGCAGCGTCGTCGCCAGCAGTCACCGTCTTCGCCCCCAGCGCCAGCTGTCGCGTGGTCGCCCAGCCGTCGCCGTCAGCCCTCCTCTCGCCTGCCGTCCGTGCTCGCCGGAGAAGAAGGTAAAGCTCCGCGTCGCCTGCAACCGAACGAAGACTTCGGTTGAGCCATGGTCAAACCGAAGTCAACATTCGGTTTGACCATGGACCAACCGAAAATCACATTCGGTTGGGGTTTTTTTTTTTTTTTTAAAACGAGATTTTTACCTCGTCGGAGTCGCTACTCATTGTTCGGACGTATGCTCGACGATTTCGGCTTCCAAATGTCGATGATGAATTCGAGAGTGTGGGAGAATGAGTGTTTTTTGTTTTCTAAGTGAATGTGGTGTTTGTTTGCTAAAGGAAAGGTAAAGATGTCAAAAGGTTAAAAGTGTAACTTTGTTGTTTTTTAGGACGATCATTAGTAATTGTTAGGACGACCTTTATCAACTCCCTTGCATATAGGTTCACTAGGCGGCGGCCGCCGGTGGGAAATATGTTGATTACTCGCTTCCGGTACCGGTAGCCGGTAGGTCAATTTGGCGCGATTTTATTTGGGCTTGTTTATTGTAGTTGGGCCACAGACACCATTTACCATTGGGCCTCTGGTTGTGCTGTGAGAATCGGCCTTTTGCGGTTCTTTCAAATTCATGCATCAAATCTCACTCCACCATCCAAACAGCTTCTTTTTAGCTGGAATTCAAAACACCAAGCCGAACTCTTTACACTCAAATCTCAGCCACAAATAGCAAAGAACAAAACTCCTCTCACACGAAGCGATGTTCAAAAATATGAATATGATGATCATGTACCAGCCAAACCAAAAGAAGGACACTTTCATATCTATACAACTTCAGATTTCTTGTATCATCTCACCAATTAACCAACACCAATTTCTAACCTCGAGAAGCAAGGCTGAATCCACGGTGATGGCATTTCCTGCTCGTCATTTCTTTACCAGCAGACGATATCCCAAACAGATCGCCATTGTCAGAAGACCAGAGCACCTTCACAATCCCACCTTTGCTGTTATCATCCTCTCTGCCCACTGCCACTCTCTGCCTCGGCGTGCTCATCGACCTCGTCCTGGCCCTCGCGGACTGTGTTGCTGCCATGTACGTTGGCAGCACGATCGACGAGCTTGTGATCTCGCCACCATTGTCATCGTTGTCCACGTCTCGTGCTGCTGAGCTGCTCCCCCGTCTGGTGTGGTGACCACCGAATGACCGTCTTGCCACGGGCGAATTGGTGCTGTTGTCTTTGCTGGTTTTAGCAAGCTGCGAGCAGAATTCGGTCTCGCCATTGAATGAATTGGATAGGGGGACTAGTCTCAGATTCTCCATCCAATGCTTGCCATTGTTCCCCTCATTCTCCTCCATCAGTAATTCCTCCAGTAACTTTGAGTTCCTCCTTTCCTGAACCCACAATGAAGTGGAATCCCAAGTTCCAAGATCAATTTTGCTGTTCGTATAATGAATGATCAGTGGCGAAAAGAGCGAAGAAGACTGGAGATCGAGTTTTTTTACCCGGTGGGAGAAGGAGTATCTCATCATCCTGTCTCGTTTCATGCTACCTTCTTGCTTCCTTAACCATACAGCTTCTAGCTCTTCCTTGGACAGACTGCTGAAATCCCAGCTTCTATGGCTGCTGCATCTAAGCTGTGATCCCCATACGAATCATCGTTACAATGGCAATTGTAGTGGCTCGTAATCAGTGAAAAACAGATCAAATAAATTGAAATGTCAACCCATTTGGCAGTTTTGAGGTACTGTCTGTAACTCAGCTTAAGCACATAAATCGTTTATTGGATCGAACAACATTACCGGTTGGAGGGATTCAAGATGCTTGTGCTCTCCCCTCCCCTGCTACAACATTCAAACAAGAAGCAAGCAAATGTGTCACATTGATGATTCTTCGCATTTTGAGCTGAACTTAGTTTTTTAAGTATCAAAAAGTGGAAACCTTGAAGTCCTTCTCTTCATGTTCATCCATGGAAGCTGCTGTACAGTTAGCATCATCAACATCGTCTAGCAGAGCCAAATGCTTGAGCTTGTTGATGATGACAGATTGTCGTCGTCGAACCAACTCGCCGCGAACAATGGCTTGTAGCTTCACAACTCCCTTCAATGCTCTCAACGCTTTCCTAGCCTAATAATTCCCACCAAATTTTCCAAAATGAAACCCTCAAAAAATTTGAATTGATTAATGAATCAATTAAGAAGCTTACAAGGTAGCCACGGAAGACACTCTGGATCAGAATTGCAGCCCGGTTCCTGTCTCGTTTAAATAAAATCCGGTGAGGATTATTGGTGGCGGTGAGGCGTACGAGCTCGGCGGCGGCTTTGGCGGCCACGACAGCCGCCTCTGCCGCCGCGGCGGTGGCCATGGCGACGGTGAGAGCGTAATTCTTCTGCCGCTCTCTGGCTTCCGTGAGCTGTGTGGTTGGTGACGGAATAACAGGGTGCTGCCGCAGCAACCGCAGCCGCCGTGGAACCCATTTCCATTTCCCTCTCTTCAATTTCTGGAAACCCCCAAAACCAAAAAAGAAACAAAAAATCATTCCGTCTCTCTTTTTTTTTCCTCCCCCTCAGGACGCCATGAATATCCAAAACAGAGAAGGGGAAAGAAGGAACCTTTTCTGCCAGGTGGCAAGTAAAAATCTTCTTCATCCAGCCATACCAGCAGCCCCCTTTACTATCCGCCATTGAAGAAGAAAAAGAACCAAACGAGAGCTCAATCGATTACCGCAAAATCAAAAGCGACCCGTTTCAGTAATCGACTCCCGGAACAACAAAGAACCCATCTTTCCCCGTTCTAGAAACAGAGGGTAGCTCAAGAACTCGATCCAATGACGAGTTCAATTGTGTGAACAGAGTGTGATTCATGCTGCTCTGAAACAGAGCATGATTTGTTTCCTGTGAGGATATTAATTAACTAATTGCAGATGGAGATCAGGGAGCAGGCTAATGAGAGAAGTGGGTGGCAATCGCAATTCGCAAGTGATTAAATGCAGCTGAGGGGAATGAATTGGAGGCTGAGTAGGGCTCTTTGTCGCTCTCTGTTTTTCGCTTTAGATTTCGATTATTTTGGGACGGGGAAATGGGAAAAAGGAGGTAGAGAAAAAACAGAAGGCGGGCCCCGCAACTTTTGGCGGGGTTTTCTGCTTACTTTTTTATCTCAGCTGACCTCGTCCACGTCATCATCTGCAGAGTCCCAACTGTCAGTTTCTCCGCAACTGAGATTTGACTTGTTCAAAATTTCCCTCCCGATTTTTCATCCAGGCAATTTGCCCTTTTGGTTACAAGTGGCATTTCTACTCCTCTTTCCCTACCCTTTCTTTCTGATTCTTACGTTTTACTACCTTGACATTATTTCCATTGTCAATCAAGATTGTGATAGTGATTCATCCATAACAGAATTTGGTCCATCATTTCGTGTGATTACTCGCATCGAGAAAATTTAAGTGGTGTTTCGACGGTAAAAATCTTTATAAAAATCGGATCATATGGACTACAATCGATAGATAAGAAAACAATTGTTGAATATGATCGCAGTTTCGTAAAGCAATTTAAGACTGAAAAACGCCTCAGTCTAAAGAGCAAAACACATAAGCTGTTGTCTATAGATTGATGGCATTCCATGACTACTCGTGCAGGCATTTGACCAAACAATTGACGTCCTTTGCGAATTAAAGCGAAGAAAATTTATATATCGGAGTGTCATCCCTCGTTATTAGTGAGTAAAGTGTGAAAAACTCATCCTAGCTGCAAAGTAAATTCTCTCAAATGTTTAGTGACACTCTCGTAAACTTTATAAAGATCAATATATTCCGCATTAGTCTTACACTCATCGTAGCTCTTGTGAACATCTTTATCTCACAACATGTCTAACCCCAAGTAAGCTATGCCCAAATAATAATTGAGCTAGGCATAAATAATAATCAAGTTCTCGTATTATAACGACGGTCAAGTTAACAGTATACATTACATGAACGTCAAATATCATGAAAATATATTATCTAGTCCAATAATTAACATCTATTATACTCCAATCAATAGTTGTACTTGGTCATCTTGGCCAAGTTGAAGTGTGATCAATCAATACTTTTATGGGGTGTGACTGATAATGATAATGAGCCATGTGGGATGGAAGATTGAGGGAAAGAGCTTATCTGTTCTAAATTCTGCTGTCCCAACCAAGCAATGCAAATCCACTTTTCTCTTGTTCTAAATTCTCCTTACCAAATGATGGCACCCCCAAATAACAAGGCTTTTGAGCTGTTCAAAGTCCCCAGCAGCTAATTCCCCTTTGCAATGAAGTTTGTGCCCACTCCCCACCACAGCCTAATTAACTTCAAATATAATCCTTACCTTAATTAACATATGTCAATGATCAAGTGCAAGAAAGTGTCTTTTGAGGTATATGTTTTTTCACCATTACATTATGGTCCCTGAACTTGATGGATTTTCCATAACTAGTACCTGCTCTTCCACGTCTGGTCTTTAATGCTTTCAGGACGAATGAGAGTTCAAGAAAAATACATCGAATTATGTATGCTTATTGATAAGCTAAACAAGGTTCTAACCTCATACGTTAGCAACAGAAAATCTAGATAGGTAATGGTACTGGAAAGTGACAAAATCGGTGTTTCCGATCGCCCTATTATATGATCACCGGCTTAGTTTGAAAGTAACTTAAGAACAATCACCAAAGAACTGAATTAACAGCAGGAATTTGGTCAAAAAATTAGTTTATAATCATGAATGCTTTTGACCATTTAATTATGAAGGCCATGTCAATATTGTTAGTGCATGTGCTACTTGGACTACTTAAAGGCACAAAGTTGGGAGATTGAATATTAAGATTGCCGACTGCCATCATATATATTAACTCATTTGCCACCTTATTTTTATTAAAGATACACCTTAAGTATTACATACTAGTATAGCACAAGGGAATAAATAATTGCAGGGGAACAAGTGTTATCACTGTCACCATAATTACACTCACAACCCTTTAAATACCCTTTGTTCTTAATATATAAACAACTTTTTTTAACAACAATGAGTTGCTCATTCCTTCTTCATATTCCAAACCACATTCTTAAGCACAATTGGTCTTTAAATTAGTACTCGTAATGACAAAATATCTAAATTAGTACTTTTCACAAGCTCGTTTTTCATTCTTGAAAAGTTAAATGAGTACGACTCTTAGACTCTTCTACCACATATGGTATGCAATCCATCAATAATTTGGTTAATAAATATTAATCATCAAATCTTTAACCTAATTGAATGTACTCTTTTATGTTTCTTAATAGATCAGTCGCATTGCACATGCGTATGACATAAAAAAGAAAAAAATTATAGTGCGGGTACTTATTTTGTTAGACAATATAGTTGTTGGACCTTCACTTTTGATTCCCCCAACTAATTATACTTCCTCAAATTAAATGGAAAAAATAAAATATAATAATATTTTTTTGGTGTATATGTGATATTTTTGTTATATTTTAATCTTTTTGTGATAATTTTGTTATTAGTACAATCTTATGATAATTTTTGTCAATTATTCCTAATTTTGCTCGGAAAAATTCTGACAATCGTATATAAATACAGTATTTAACATAACATCCAACGTTTATGCTTAAAACAATGAATACCATCAACATCTACACATTCATATTTGAATTGAGCAAAATTCTTTATTTTTTTAAATAAAATAATCCACCTAAATGGTGTCATTTGTTTGAACACTGAAAATTTGATAATTCCGGATTGACCACTAATCTTCCAATTTTGACCTGCTTTGGTCGTATTTTATCAATTTGACAACCGCTTCATATCAGTGGTCTTCCACTAGGGTTTGGACTTGCACTTTCTTATTGGACACATTCACAGATTTAAGTACGAAACAAAATCTTATTTTAACACATATACTCTTGTATTCAAGGTTACCTCCATGATTTGATGGTGGATGAGGTCATTATGAGGAAAAAGACGAATCTACAACACATATGGCATGCAATCCATCAATAATTTGGTTAATAAACATTAATCATCAAATCTTTATCTTAATTGAATATATTCTCTTACGTTTACTAATAGATAAGTCGCATTGCACATGCGTATGACATAAAAAAGAAAAAGAATGATACTTCTCCCCGATGGCATATGCTAAAATTATTGTGCGGGGACTTATTTTGTTAAACAATAAAGTTTTTGGACCTCATTTTTCCGTCAGACTTTGCTCTCATCGATCGGGATCTACCTCCTCCGCCGGTCGCATTCGACGCACTTCCCACCGCTCCGGCTCCGTGGGCGAGAAAGTTGTTTCTCTCTGCCGCGCGAGATCTACGTCGGCTCACCGTGGGGCAGCTCGGCACCAGCGAAGGGAAAACCGTCTTGTTGCTGTTCCAGAAGTTCTCATCCTATCTACGACTTATGCGAGCGGAGGCTTTCCTTAAGAGTGACATTGTTGGACTGAGTTTCACACCGGATCATTATTTCCCGATGAATCTAGAGATCCCAGCCACTGATAAGGAAATGCTTCTGGAAGTTTCAGAAGAGAAGAACAAGAAGTGTCCAAGCACCATAAAATACCTCAGATACTTTGCCAATTGGCTTACGACAAAAACCTTTCTTCAAGAGGATGATCTTGCGTGTGCAAGATCAAGAATCCACTTCTTGGCAGAGGAACTGAAAGTTCGTGAGTGTATTCCCATAGAAAATGCAGAAGACGCCATAACTTTGGCCGCTTTTAGGAACCAATATGGGTTCCGTGGTACGATATCCTTCAAATGCTGCCCAGATGCTCATGATTTGAAGGAACTCCTGCCAGATATCTTGGCCTCAAAACAAGATTAAGATGTGGAAATGTAAACTCCTATCAAATGCATCTAAGGAAGTCTTGATCAAAACTGTTGCACAGGCACATACCCTTTATGCCATGTCAAGATTTATGATTCCTCAATGAGTGGTACAAGAGATACAAAGTATGATAGCAAGCTTCTGGTGGGGGTAAAAGAAGTGAGGAAAAAATGATCCTTTGGATGAGTTGGAACAAGCTTTGTCGACCAAAGTATGAGGGAGGTATGGGTTTTCAGAATCTTTATGGCATTAATATTGCCCTATTAGGAAGAAAATTTTGGAACCTACTTCAAAAATCAGTGTGCAACAACTCGAGCTACATTTGGCACAACCTAATGCAAGCACAATCGCTTGTTAGAGAAAGAACAAGGTGGAGAATAGGTGATGGAGAAAGTGTGAGAATCTGGTGGGATCATTGGATCCCAATAGCTGCAGATTTCGAATCCAGACACAAGTGTTAGGGCTGGGAATCACTAAGAATGTATCAAGATTGACTGATAGAGACACCAGGTCATGGAAAAGCAATCTATTGCAACCCAATTTCCAACCAAATGATCGGGACGAATCAAACAAATCCCAATTCCTATTCATTCGAGACCGGATATAAGAGTCTGGGGTAGAGATAAATCAGGAAGATACTCAGTTCAATAAGGTTACAAGGAATGGAGAAAGAAGCAAGCTCAGTCAGGAGGAAAACTATGTCTTTATAGATTAGAAACATCTATGGATAAGAAAATTGATATGTAAAATAAAAAGATAAAGATGAGATTAACCTATAAAAAAGGGCAAGAAGTTCTTTTTTTTAAACGGCCACACATGATAAATATTAAACATTAAATTTAAAAATATAAAAGGAAAAATAGAGGGATTTGCTGTTTCCGCATGGAAGGAGTTACTTTTTAAAGTGAAAGTGAGTTGTGATTGGTTAAAGTTTTGCTGACGTGGAAGCGTGAATGAAGAGAAAAATTGAATAGAGAAGCTTTTAATGGGAAAACGTACAATATATTCTTTAGATTAGATTAGATAGATAATGATTCCGTTTTGGGTTTTTTTCCCTTACCAATTATTAAATGGACATGGGTGGTTAATCCGCGGTTTGATATCAATTCACCTGAAATAATTCGAACCATAATGAGTGGGTGATTGACCTAGATGGATTGCATAGTGATAAATCTCCTACCACAGTGAGTTAGATGGGTGAGTGGTAGGTGGACTGCGGGTCACCCGAATGACACGCACCATATTTTTATATGACAGAAAATTATTTCTTGTTTATACTATCGAATGGCCATCATATTTCGTAACTGCACTACACACTAGCCATCAAATTCTAAATGTGGAGGATAAAAATTATTCTAGGACTACTATTATTGATTGCAATGTTTTGTAGTATCCATTAAATAGTGAAATGCAAATTATAAACTATTAATTGTATCAAAGTCACAAAATAGTTAAAATTTCTCTACAATTAGTTGATGGAGTAATGAAAATTTTGATGTAGTGAGAAATGTCTAAATTGCTATAGTGTTACTAGTGTACACAGAACTTATTCTAAATGTTAGTTGACTTGCTTAATGGCTAGTTGAAAAAATTGATTTTGCTAGTTAACCCACAATCCAACCGGTACTCAATCCATCACCCACCCAACCCAACTCGAAGAAAAATGCAAATAAATAGGTCATAGTTAACACCAAAACTCACACAACCTACCGTTGCCATCGTGTCAAAGTCTGGGTCAAAGTTATAATGGACATTTGTTGCAACAATGTTCATAATAGGAAGCTATTAGTGAAACACAGTCAAAAAAAGAATTTAAGGCTTAGTACACCGAAAGCGTCTGATATAGTGCTGCATTTTCCTATTTCCCATTTCTACCTGTTCTAATACATATGACGTTGACCAACCCAAAATTGAAGAAGGGAGAGAGGTTGCCCAGGCCTCAGGCATCGACATGAGAAGCTCTGGTTTTTTCTTTCAAGGTTCTTTTCGAAGAGTACAAAAAATGATAAGGATGCTTTAGCGTCTTTTATCCTTTGCTCGCTTGAACGTCTGCTTCCCCTTGATTTTCCACTTGTCCTTCCCGCCAGGGCGATTCTGTTCCTCGATCTCTCTCACCTTGCGCTTCCTGCATCATACCATGGCAGGATAGTTCTCGTAAGTTGACTAAGGCCCACTGGCTTCTTTGCATGTCAGCGTACAACTAGAGAGTTTAGACGAGAGGGAACATGTATTGTACCTGTAAGCCTTGAAGGCCTGATCAGAAAGTAGCTCATCAGCAATAGTAGCTTTCCTCTCCTTCTTTGTCAGCCTGCCGGAGAAGAACTCCATCGGTGACTCGACGACTGTACCCACCTGATTGAGATACGAAGAGCGAAAACATGCTTCAGCTTCTTTTGCCGAAGGATGTTAAGGACATCATCAGGGCACTAGGTTTAGCTTACAACTTTAAAGTACCTGGAAGTATTTGGGAAGAACTTTTAACTTTGAATCACCTTTCTTATAGTGCCTCTTTGGGTCGATAGCGCCTCTCAGCTGCAAAATTGATCAAATACCTCACTTTTAGTTTATCAGAACAGAATCTATACACACAATCAGAAAACATGCCTTCCAAAAGTTAATCAATTTATAGATCAATATGGTCCACAAACTAACTCCACAAACACAGTTCATGCTTTATTGAACCACAGTACTTTACTTATAGGAGAGCAATCAAGAGTGTATCTTAATCCAATTATCCGTGTCCATGACACTTACTCAGGCCCATACTTCGTGCCATGCATTGGATATTTGATTTCCAGATGGAAAGAAGTCAAGGACTTCTCAAATAAGTTCCCAAATCCTAAGTCAGACTCAATCCTAATATCATCTAATTCTAGAAGACAAGCAGTAGCTATCTAAAACAGTCACAAGCATTCCAGCAAACTGCAAGGCAAGCACAGCTAGGCGCCTAAGCCGCTAGCTCTGAAGGTACTAATTAGCCACCCCACCAGTGTCTTGTAGAAAAATGAAATCATCTGAATGGTAGCATTCCAGATACAAGGAAAGATGTGATCCTAGAACCTGAGCTACTAATAGTTGGAAGAGAAAAATATAAATACAAAAACGTAAGTTGAACGTTCTATAATAATATGCATATTGGTGACCCGTTGCTAAATGTTGGCTCTGAAGAGTGAGTGGCCATTGAGCCTAATGTCTAACTGTAACTAGGGTTTGCAATGCCCATGGGGGTTGCATTTCCAGGCTAAGAACATAGATGCTATCTCAACCAAAAATGAAATAGGAGACGGCATGTTCCATTTGTGTTCAGGGAGAAAAGAGGCAGAGGCAGCCATATGAACACTGCTAGGGAGAATTCAAAGTATCTTTGAAGACTCGCCATTTACAAACTTACAATCACGAATCCATAAGAGGAGGTTCAGGTTTCAATAAAAGGCGTAATGAATGTTGATGGTACAGAAGTATCGCCATTTTGGAGAAAAGTAGCAACAGGTGAAAAACACTTAAATGGCCGACATTGGCAAGCATCCCGAAGCCAACGATGAGGGTACCACAAACTACAAAGTGACTGCCAAGAACTACATAATAAAATTGTCCTGGTCTGGACAAAGAGTATCACAGAAGAGACAAATGGCTAAATGGTGGCTGGAATCTGGAGCCATTGACAGATATCCGAGCAGACAAAACAGTGTGAAGGAAGAACACTGCATAAGATTGGGGAAGAAGGTTACCTTTAGTATCTGGAGATCTTTCTTCAATTCCGGGGTCATAGTTGGAGCTGGCATATCAAACCTACAGTGAAGTTTAGGGCAGCAATAGTATCAGTCTAGCTATTTCAAGCAAGGGAAACATCAAGGCTAAAGTAAACTCCAACCAAAACAGGACAAGAACTAAAGCAAAAAGAACAAGAGGGACAATTGCTTGATACCATCCTTTGCCAAGAGTGTCCTTGACTTGCTTCTTCTGCAACTTTTTCAACTGAGAAGGATTATTGGGTGGCAAAAACAGGCCATCGACAAGCTCCTGAGTAGGCTTCCAAAGAGAACCCCCGTCCTGAGGTTTCCGGGACGACGACGACGAAGCAAGAGAAGCTGTAGGCAACTTGGGCTGCCATGTTAGTCCTATCACCGCCTTGCCCTCACCTTCACTCATTATCGTATACACGTACAGAAGTAGCAAACACTACAACAACAACAACAACAAAAAAAAAAAAAAACCCAGAATCAGTTTCAGACCTAACCAATCCCTAAATTGGGGAAAGTATGAACAGTCACAATACCTGGTCATCCTCTAGTTCTTTCCCTAGGAGACATTCTACCCTTTCTATATCCTTTCCATCTCACGAACACCAATACTCAATATGTAATTATGGAAAAGCAAACAAGAACTGGCCAGAAAACTTGTATGCCGAAGAATCAATCACTTGGAGGGGTATCCCCCTAGCTTGCCTTACAAGATAAGGGAAAGGAAAACCGGAGTTACCTGGAAGAAGCTAGCACGGAGAGGCGGCGGCAGCCTGAGAATGAGAGCGGAGTAGGGAATAGGGATAGAGACGCCGGAGCGGAGGAGAGCTTTGAGAACGAGAGAGAATAAGGAAAAAGCCCTGACGTCGTGTCAATTATCAAGCTAGACTATTAGTAAGTAACTAACAGGGATGACAATTTCGATCTAACCCGTTTTACCTGATCTGTATGGCCTTTTTGGGTAGGTTCAACCCTCCCTGTAAGCGGGGCGGGGGCGGGCATGGGTACTCTCATCGGCCCGACCTGCCCAGACCCGCCTCATTCTTGCCTAAATTACATGTAATTTTATTCAAACTACTTAGGATTTTCCTTTTATTACATCGTATTTTAGCTATAATAAAGTTATAAATTAGTGAAAACCTCAATTCCTCCAATAATTTAACTACATTTATCATAATATTGTTTGTTTTCTTGGTCTTATAATAAAATTAACGAATATTTCTAATGTTTTCCATATAAATTGCATACACATTGGGTCGACCTGCCCCGACCCGCGACCCGTGATAAATTATCCGACCTGGACCCGACCTGCTACGGGGCAGGTCTGGGTACCAAGAAACCCGCCCGGACTTGTCCCATTTCCATTCCTAGTAACTAAGTACTCACGCGCAACGACGCCGTAACGATTTTCCGCGGCCACTTACTATACTAAGGAGTCGTTTGGTTTTGGTGATAGTTTAGGTGAGATTGTTACAATGTGTGCGTTGTTAATAATGCTTCATTTTTTTTGTTTATTTACTTAAACAATACATCCATTCTTTTGTTAATTTGATGGAAACTATCACTCAAAAATGAGTGATAGTAATATCTTTACTAAAACTTGAGATTGTTGAGATAGTTTGAAAGAAATTGTTGAGTTTCTTTTTTGTTATATATATGCTCTCATAAAGCAAGGGAAAAAACAAATATTTCCCACAAAAAGTAAAGTACATAATTTTCTTTAATTGCATTGATCATAATGCATTGATTTTAGGGATGGCAAAAATATCTGTAACCGTGGATATCCACCCGAATCCGGCTTAATCGGGTACGGGTAAAACCCGAACCCGAAGGACATTTAGTGGGTACGGGTAAAACCCGAACCCGAATATTGCGGGTAATGGGTGGGCATGGGTTTCTAACTATCCAACCCGAACCCGCCCGATTATACGCATGCATGTGTATTTGCTCTATAAATAATTATTATTTTTACCTAATATATTTTATATTTAGCATATAAATATAATATTTTCATGAAATTGTGTTGTTTTAGTTAATTTTCTTCATTCTAGTGAACTATTGTCGTACTTTTCCTCTTACGTAATGTGAGAATACGTGTGAATGTTAACATATTGGTTGGAGTTATAAAGAGAAATTATTATCCATGAATAACCGTGGATACCCGAAACCCGAACGGGCACGGGCATGGTTTTATTTTTGTACCCGTTTCACAAGTGGGTATGGGTAAAACCCGAACTACTTCGAGTAGGGTAACGGATATGCACTATCCGTCCCCGACCCGACCCATTGCCATCCCTAATTGATTTAAATATTATCAAACCCCCTATGTACCAGTATGTAGTTCGCTATAACACTCTTCATGGCCACCCCTGATAGGTTTGGAGCTTTCTGAATCCTTTTCTGAAACACTCTGGATCTTCCCGACGGATTATAGAGAAAGGAATTGGAATTGAAATTGTAATTTCGAGAACATAGAGGGAATTAGCAGAGGAGAAGGTGAGATTGGGGAAGAAGAAGCAGGTGAAAAGAACAAAAGAAGAATAGAGAAAGAAGCAAAATCTGTTTGTTTGTTATTCGATTCTCTTCCGCAGATCTTTACACTCCTATTTATATGACAACCAAATTACTACCCCAACTAAATTCTAATACATCTAAACCCCCCATTCATTACAATCTCGATCCCTTGAGAATAGACTTGTCCTCAAATCTGAAAACCAAACGCAGGGCTAAAACAACAAGGAAATGAGCTAACATGCTAAAGAAACGAACAATGGAAATCCATATATGTTGAGAATTCATCTCGTGTCCTTAATAACGACTTCATTCATCTTCATATAAGAGTAGTAACATAGAATACGAAAGTATACAATTGTTCTGGAAGCATAATTAAGAGTGTGAAAAATAAAGATCATTGGCATGTATGTCATCACAGACATATGCATCAAAACATCCATCTTATTTACACTAGGAGGCCAGGATGATTTCGCTATGGGATTCACCATTAGCCATGGTGATCCACGATTTGAGAGAAAATGGCTTCCCGATGAGCTCCACCAGCCTAACGCCTCTATCCCAACTGCCATACCCGCCATAGCCAGTATGTCTGGCATAGCACAACCACAACTTTTGGTAGGGGCAACACCAGTCCATTCCATGGTTGTGCCCTACAAACACAGCCTGCAAAAATATCAACAAAGTTCAAACAAGCATTCTTTAGAAAGAAATTATATTTAGAAGCGGATAAGAAAGAGACAAATGGAGATAGTGTGACCTTGACAGAAGGTCTTTTAACGAGAATGTCCATCGTGGCGATTTCTTTGTCTTGAGAGGCGACACTCTCAGCGTTGATCGAGCCCACACATGGTTGCGCCACTCCCGCCGTCGACTTTGGTGCTACGCTGGCATAAGCCGTGCTTGGTATGTGCCAAAACATGATCTCCGGAATCCTATTTACAAAGGAAAGAGCGATGAAAGAAGTGTAGAGACAAAAAACAACAGAGTGTGAGGGTAAGAAAAACCTAAACAAATGATAATTGTGAACATGCGCATCAAAATGAAGCAATTGGATCAAATTGTCTTGTTTTGACAATACAAAATAGAAATGCATAGTTAGGTTGATATAATTTGAATTGTTTCATTTTGCGTCAATTTAAATTTTTTTTTTTACGGTAATATAAATTAATTGAGAAGAGAATACATAATTGAATCAAATTGACTCATTTAGAACATTATCCAAAATTTCAGTTTATGTCCCATAAAAAAATGTTCAGTTTATGCCTTTACGGTAAACTTCTATGGATCGAGTAGGCCCACGTTCTTAATGTGTAACTATACCCCAACTTCTGGGCCCAGTGGGCCTAATGAAACGCCGAACTGAGAAAGAAACAAAAGTTACCTGCCGTCGGGATTCAGTTCTCTAAACTTAGCCTGAAGCCAGTCCGACTGAGCACCGGAAATAACGCCGGGATACGAACCGCCGCCGGAATCCAGAAAATACATCAGCAAAACAGGCGAGCCGCTGCCGTTGGAAGAACCCACCGGCACCACATAATTGGACACGCTCGGCCACAGGGAATTCGGACCGCTTGCCGAAAACGACAGCTCCCTGTTCCTTTCCACTTCCTTCCTCATCAATTCCACCCGACCCGTTCCCCTGAAGCTACAGTCGCCGGCTCCCGCCGCCGCCGGGCAGCTGACTTTAGGGACTCCCGGCGGGGAGAACCACTCCATCGGCCACTCGAATCTGGCGTCGTCGTGGTTCCCGAACACGGTTGCAAACGGTATTCTCTTGTCGCGGGCTGGAGCAATGGCTTGGTCCCAGTAAGCGCTGGCGTTCGCAATCGCCATGTTGTTCGCCGTGATTACGTCGCCCAAGTACACCGCGAAATCTAGCGGGAAAGCCAACATCAAAGGGAATTAGCAAAACCCCAGAGATAAAAAAAAAATGGCAATTAGCAAGTGGACTCCTATTCAGCGCGGTTAACGCAGTGAAAATCGCGATTTAAGCGTTTTAGTGAGTTAGAAGTCTAAAAATGTAAACTTTAAAGCGTAATTTTGACTGCAATACTACGCAGAAGCGTTTTGGTGACGATAAGTGTTAAAACGCGATGTTAGACTCCGATTTACCCACCTGGCTTTTGTTCCTCGAGAACGGAAGACATGAGGCCGGTGGACAGGACATCCTGTAAGGGGCCCCAATCGGTCCATGCGTTCTCGCCGAAGTGGAGGTCGGCGAAGATGGCGATCTTGAAGGAAGGCTTCCCTGCAGCAACCCGGAGTGCCTTCTTAGCCTGAGCTCGGGCCATATTTTTCCGGCAGACCGCCGACGTACTGCTCCACAGGAGGAACACCGCCAACAGCTGCAGAAACCATGTCCGGCGGCAACCCATCGGATTCCAACAAGGGAAAAAGAGAAACTTGGGGGGAAAGATGAGATATGTGACTTTCGGTTGAAGTTGTTTGGACTTATATACCAGATGGGGAACTGAAAGGAGCTCCTACTTTGCCCCTTTTTTTGGGTTCTTAGAGAAGAAGACTCCATTTCCAGAATTTAATTCTCCGCGTGGAAGAATGGGCATTTGTTGGAGTTGGGGAAGACTTGTGACTGTGGCCGTGGACTCGGTGGATATATTTGTGTGGTTGGGACTTGAAAGGATTTTTCTTCCTCGCCATTAAAGCTCGCAGCCACTTGCTGCAGTGGACTTAGTAGACTTATTTAGTAGGCTACAAAGTGGGACTCTGCTTTTTGATATTGCAATGAGCCAACTAGTAAGTGACTAATAACTGTGTCCACTCTGACACGTTATAGGTACGTAAACTAGACAATCAAAGCCGTTTAAGCATAGACAAACACAGAAATCAACTCTTTCTTTCTTTCCCCCTGTTTCGAGCAAAAGCCATTACAATCTTATTACTCAAAAAGCCTAATCAGACCCGACCAAACATTGTTCATCGAAAACCAGAAGACAGTACCAAAAACAGACGAGGATAAGTTCCAACAAACCACAAATATAAAGCTGTTCTCAAACAAAATAATGCCCAAGGAACGATCAGAGTTATTGCAATGACAGCATTATCATCATATCAGAAGAGGGTGCGCCATCCGTCCATCACGAGCAAGCTGTGCCTTCTGCTTTCCCTCAGAAGCCACCGCGGAGGCGGAGGACAAGGTGCAGAGTGGACTCTTTCTGAATGTTGTAATCGGCCAATGTCCGCCCATCTTCGAGCTGCTTCCCTGCGAATATCAACCTCTGCTGGTCCGGTGGGATGCCCTCCTTATCCTGGATCTTGGCTTTCACATTGTCGATGGTATCAGAGCTCTCAACTTCCAATGTGATGGTCTTCCCAGTGAGGGTCTTAACAAAGATCTGCATGCCACCACGAAGACGAAGGACAAGGTGGAGGGTGGACTCCTTCTGAATGTTGTAGTCAGCAAGGGTTCTTCCGTCCTCGAGCTGCTTCCCAGCAAAGATTAGCCGCTGTTGATCTGGTGGGATCCCCTCCTTATCCTGGATCTTGGCTTTCACGTTGTCGATGGTATCGGAGCTCTCCACTTCCAAGGTGATGGTCTTCCCGGTAAGGGTCTTAACAAAGATCTGCATACCACCACGAAGACGAAGGACCAAATGCAGGGTGGATTCCTTCTGAATATTATAGTCAGCAAGGGTCCTTCCATCCTCAAGCTGCTTCCCAGCAAAGATAAGCCGCTGTTGATCAGGTGGGATCCCCTCCTTGTCTTGAATCTTCGTCTTCACATTGTCAATCGTGTCTGAGCTCTCGACTTCCAATGTGATTGTCTTTCCAGTGAGGGTCTTAACAAAGATCTGCATCCCACCCCTGAGACGGAGGACCAAGTGAAGGCTGGATTCCTTTTGGATATTGTAATCCGCCAGGGTGCGACCATCCTCAAGCTGTTTTCCAGCAAAGATCAGCCTCTGCTGGTCAGGAGGGATACCCTCCTTGTCTTGAATCTTTGCCTTCACATTATCGATAGTGTCAGAGCTCTCAACCTCCAGTGTGATGGTCTTGCCAGTGAGGGTCTTAACAAAGATCTGCATCCCACCCCTGAGACGGAGGACCAAGTGAAGGGTGGATTCCTTTTGGATATTGTAATCCGCCAGGGTGCGACCATCCTCAAGCTGTTTTCCAGCAAAGATCAGCCTCTGCTGGTCAGGAGGGATACCCTCCTTGTCTTGAATCTTCGCCTTCACATTATCGATAGTGTCAGAACTCTCAACCTCCAGTGTGATGGTCTTGCCAGTGAGAGTCTTAACAAAAATCTGCATCCCACCCCTGAGTCGGAGGACCAAGTGAAGGGTGGATTCTTTCTGGATGTTATAGTCAGCCAGGGTGCGGCCATCCTCAAGCTGCTTGCCAGCAAAAATCAATCTCTGTTGATCAGGAGGAATACCTTCCTTATCCTGGATTTTTGCCTTCACATTATCTATGGTGTCTGAGCTCTCGACCTCCAAGGTAATTGTCTTTCCAGTGAGAGTCTTCACAAAGATCTGCATTCCACCCCTAAGTCGTAGCACCAGGTGCAAAGTGGACTCCTTCTGGATGTTATAGTCAGCAAGAGTACGGCCATCATCAAGCTGTTTACCAGCAAAGATCAACCTTTGTTGATCAGGAGGGATGCCTTCCTTATCCTGAATCTTAGCTTTCACATTATCGATAGTGTCAGAACTTTCCACCTCAAGGGTGATTGTCTTTCCAGTGAGAGTCTTCACAAAGATTTGCATCTGAACAATTAGGAAGAAAAAAAAAACGATCAGAAACAATGAAATTAACCAGAGACTAATCCAACAAAGCTATTGAAATCACTACCCAACTCAAAAAGCCTCTTCTAAGTGTATGGAAGAGACCTGAACATTCTGAACTAAAACGAGACCATAACCATGTTCGGATTAACTAGCAAAGAGCCATCAGGACACATGTAAACTAAATTTTTTCAATTCCAGAAGGCAATGCATTGCATGAACAAAAGAAGAAGCCTAAACAAACTTTGAAGCAGCCAATTCTAGCATTAAACTTGAGAGGCAGGAAGATGCCCTAATCAACCGAATGGATGAACTCAATAGCAGAACTATACACAGCATCACAAAAGAAAACCCTATACACAAATCACAGTCAAGACAAACGAAGTTGTTCGATTCTTCATAAAAGCGAGGAAAGCACATCTAGCACGATGGATTAGCTAACCTATCTGTTAATTCTACAACATCTCGAGGAAAACCCCTAAGCTATATCAGATTCAAGAATCAGGATCATACGTGAATACTCAAAACTATACGATCAATCACGCTATAGAGAAATCCAATGAATCGAATTCAGAATCACGACAGAACTCGCTAGGCAGTATCGCAAAGAAAGTCCGATCGTACGTACAAACTCCGAACGATTGGCAAGCATAATAACTGAAGATTCGACGAAGAGATCAAAGGAGGAAGATCGAACAGTTTTGACGAGATAAAGATGCGAGTGGAAACCCTAGATTTACCTTGAGAAAGAGCTTGGAACGAGAACAGGCTTTCGGATCTTGAAAGGGAGCTTCGAATGCGATCAGGCTTTTCGGTTCTCAATTACGAGCAGGGAAAGTGCGAATTGCGATGACGAGAAACAGTGGGCAAGAAACTCGAGACTGCGTTCTAATTTATAGATTCTGGGATGCCGCGTTTGAGTCGGTTGATGAGAGGCGAGAGCGAGTCGGACACGGAAAACGTCGGAAGTCCCGACGAACTCGCTACACCTAGACTGTAAAGAATATCCGGCCCAAGTCCTTATTTTGTATGTAAGCCCAATTAACATTCATTTACGCCACTTAAAATATTAATTCATAATAATAATTATCCACTTGCAATAGGGCTGGAAAACGGTGCGGTCTGGTCTATACTGTCTATGATCCAGACTGAGAGACTGAAGTATAGACCACAGACCAGACCACAGACTATACGCTCTGGTCCATACCACGCCTATGCGGTCTGGTTCGGTCTGGTCTGGTCCAGATAGACCACACTCAAAGAAAAATGAATAATTTGTTTAGTCAACCACGGAAAAAATTGAACCAATAACCAAGAAAAATAATTGTTATTTGCCTTAAAACATTAATCCTAACATGCACGGATAATTTTGATACCCTAAATCTTAGTACATAACAAAGGTACAAAGTAAAAGCATCCCAACTTGCACCATAACGTTATGAACATTAACATAATGTCATATGGAGACACGATTATCTCTACTCTCTGGTTAAATGGGTGTCGTTGTGGGAGCTGGGAGAGTGATCGAGTGGGCTATTAACACGTATTGACTAGTCGGTTGGTCTAGTAAACCGCGGTCTAGATCAGACCAGACCAAGAGATCAAAACATAAAATAATACAGATTATGGACAGACCAAACCATACTAAAACGGTCTAGACCAAACTGTGTGGTACAATTTGGACCACGATTTTTCTAACGGTCTGGTCTATTTTCCCGACAAGCAGTAATCGCTGGCTGTCTTGGCGACTCCATGGGTCGTTAAGAAGGGAGGGAGGGAGAGAGAGAGGAAGAAGGGGGAAATGTCTGACGCAGTGAAAAGAGCTTTGCAATCTCCGTTTGTGGGGATCGCTATTCTCGGCACGTTAACTGCTGCTCTTTACTTCAATTCCCCGCTGAAACTCAATCTCGGTTCCACTTTCTCCTCCTTCAACTTCAATTCGCTTCTGCAGCGACCCCAGGTAGCTTCCGGCCACCACCGCCATTTCTTCGTCTTCATTTACTCCATTTCCCGCACTTCCGTTTATGTGTTGACTTGGCGGTTTAACTTGCCTGTTGCCAATTCGCCAGAGACTCTTCACTGCAGAGGCGCTTGCTCTGTACAACGGGACCGACGAATCATTACCCATTCTTCTCGGCATCCTTGGGTATGTTTAGCGCATTTTATTAGGAAGATCATGGGGCGAGCTTCAGTTGTTTTCTCTTGTTAACTGCGAATTTGCTGTTTTGTGTTTGGGGTTTATGTAGTTCGGTGTTCGATGTAACCAAAGGAAGATCCCATTATGGAGTTGGAGGGGGCTACAATCATTTCGCTGGAAGGTCTGTTAATTTATCCTTTCTTTGTCAATTCCGTCAGTCGTTCAAAACGTTTGGATGTTATGGGAGACAGATCGATTGCTGCATACGTTTAGTTAGCTACACTCTCAGCAGTTTTCTTGATTAGGGTCACAACTCTGATGGTTACCTGGTTTGAAGTATGGGTTGCTTTGACCTACTACTGCCTTGAGCTCTTTAGATGCAATGCTGCTTTGCACTTTCAAGTGTTTTTACCACGATTAGCACGGCATATCATATCTTGGTTGTCTGTTGTCATTGTTCATTCGGATTTTCCTTTCTACCGCGAGTCTTTATCAATATGCTTGATATGTTGCATTTGGCCACTCAATCAGCAATGTACTTAACTATATCCTTTACTGACTCATTTGCTCTCTGTGTTCTTTGCAAGCATAGGGATGCTTCGCGAGCATTTGTTTCTGGGAACTTTACAGGTAATTTTGTTTTACTTGACCACTTTACAGCAGCATAACTAAAACTCAACTTCTTGTGTTAAGTGCTACTTGAAGCAAGGCTTTGATACTTATTAGGGTTCTAAAGTTTCCAAATGCGCTATTAAGTAGTTCTGGGCTCTGGTTACCCGAATATCCATGAAAAATCCCTATTCTACAGCCCTTAATGCTTGCAGTAGAAAGGCTATGAAGTATTTGTCTACTGCAATTTACCACCAATGGAGATTTTCCTTCTTTGTTACCTTGTGTTACAAAAATGTCATCCCAGCTTGTTACCAAATTAACTTTAAAATGTTTCCTTTGCAGGAGATGGGCTGACAGACTCTGTCCGTGGCTTGTCCACCACAGAGGTAATCTCTCTCGCTGAAATCCTTTTTGTGGAATTCTGTCTAGAAGTGACTAGGTATCACAATGGTCGTTAGCATGTGAACTCCTAAGAAGTCACTGGTATGAGGTCTACTTTTGACAGTAAAGTACGAGATAGATTCAATGGCATAAAAACGCAAAATGCCCTGAATGTTTGGGTAAGAAGACCTCTGTGTGCTGTGGTCTACTTCTATGAACTGATTCCCATACCAAGCTTCAAATTAAAGTCCTATGGCACAATAGATTTTCCAGGATCTCAACCAGATTTGAAACTTGTCATATCAGACATATTGACTGTCAAAACTTTAATGCAAGTCTGAATCTAGAGAGCTTCAAAAGAGTTCTTCATGGCATTGTATTGGAGAATCTTTAATCATAGCAGAGACTCACAGAGTTGTATATTTGACTTGATCTTTATATTTGCTATCGTTCCAAGAACCTTCGCTCTATCTTGCAGCAATTTGGTAAGTTTAACAGGAAATTTGTCCATTCCCTTCTCCTGTTTCCTGGTATCTTACTTCAGTTTTCTATTTGGTCAACCAGTTTTCTTCTGATACAAAGAACAGGGTTGTTAAAGATGTGATTTGGCTGTGTGGGTTTTGATAGGTCAAGAGTATTGTTGAATGGAGAGACTTCTATTTTCGAACATACACGTAAGTTGTACAGTTTTTCTCGTATATGCGTCTTCTAAGAATAACTTACTACATTTGAGAATGGTCCATATTAGATGCCTGCAGCTATCTTGCTGTTACCTATAAAATTGAAATTTTCTGCAATGAAACCACTGCCAGGAAAAGTATTTAATAGATTGAGTTTGGTAACATGAGATCCAGTGGAGTTATCTTACTTCTTCACACACTTACAAAAAGTTGAATCATTTGAGTTTGGTAACCTGAACTCCAGGAACATGTACCCTCTCTAGTACACACTTGATGCAAAATATTCAAATGTCTGCAAGAAAATGTTTTATTTACATGTTTGTTAAAATTAAACTTGCTAGGTTTGTGGGGAAGCTAGTCGGTCCTTACTACGATGAACATGGAAATCCCACGAAATCACTGAAAGGTGTCGAAGCAAAGGCAGCAAGAGGCAAGCAGCTCGAGGAGAAGCAGAAGAAGGAAGAAGCCAAACAAACCAGTTGCAACTCCAGGTGGAGTCAAGACGAGGGTGGGGAGGTATGAAAATGATATATTTGAAGTAGTACTTAGTTTTCTCCATGTTCTAACAATGAAAGTTCAAAGAAGTGTGGTGGTGGGCATGTTTCTATTGGGTTGCAGGTGTGGTGTGATGATGGGTTCCCGAGGTTAGTGCAGCGACCAATGGAGATTGCTTTGACGGGTAAAATGAGCAGGCGATGCGCATGCTTCAAAGAAGAACAATTGGGGCAGCCAGGTTTAGAAGTTTATAAAGACTGCGATTATCTAGCCAAGAGTTGCCGTGTCTAGTTGACATGAGGAGTCCGCACTAAGTTAGGTAGCTGTTTGTTTAGTTTAGATAAACTTTCAGGATTCAAGCTCGAGCTTACAGCTTTATCACCCAGAAGCAAGAAATTTGTGATGCAATGTAGTGAACTTGAAGCAACTTTTGTTCTGTATACTAGATGCTTCAAACTTCCAAAACTTGAATGGTCGATTCGTATGCTGCATGTAATTTGTGCGAATTTGAATTATATACTAAAAAATTATCCTTGGTTTTCTGTGACGATCAAGAAAGTGTCATTAATATTTGTTTACAATACCGATCGATGTTTTTTTGCGAACCGACGGAACATAATCGGTTTTGCTAACCAACCGAATGCGATCTAAACCGACTTATTATACATACAATTCAAAATGCCAACTATTAAACAACTTATTAGAAACACAAGACAGTCAATCAGAAATCTCACAAAATCCCTCGCTCTTAGGGGATGCCCTCAGTGCCGAGGAACATGTACTAGGGTGTATGTGCAACTCGTTTAGATCATGAGCTGGGACAAGAGAGAGGAAACCGATTTTACACTATTCGTGATCGGGTCGGATAAGGATAAATAGTATTAGAAAGGGGGAACCTTCTTCAATATCTAAAAAAAATATCTAAAAAAAATCTATTCTATCCTTGTATTGTGTATCCCATTTATGGTTTCCATCGGTATAAATTCAATCACCTCAATTTTAAATTTAAAATGAGAACAAATTCCCCGTTGATAATAAAGGATTATCCATTAAGCCTGGGAAAATCCTATTTAAATTAAAAGGCCGAAAATTGGCAATGCTCTTACAAGAACGGACTTAGAGGGCCCGCTAATTAGCTAATCTTCATAATTAAATACTGTTACTGTATAGATCGATCTCGTTATGAAAGACCTATTACTGGATAATTCAGGGGTAGAGCCAAAGAGTGTGAACTGTACAACTTAACAATATCATTGATTAAATGAAAGAAGGAGCTCTGGTGTATAGAGAAGACCTCACCGTTTGATAAGAAACCATAAAAACGATGGAACCCACAATTTCTTTATCCATTTATATTTACTTTGATACCTAGTACTAGTATCAATGCAATTTTATTATTTCGAGGCGAAATGCTTAGAAAAAAATCGTGGTTGGGAAGGTTATAGTAGAAAAGCCCTTGGAATTTTTTTTTATATATTGGAAGAATCCGTTTTGTTATTATAGAAAAGGGTAAAAGAATAACTGAAAGAAAAAAAATCGATTAGTTATCAATCAAAGTTTCTTTATTCAATGACCAGAATTATACGAGGATATATAGCTCGAAGGCGGAGAACAAAACTTCGTTTATTCGCATCAAGCTTTCGCGGGGCTCATTCAAGACTTAGTCGAACTATTATTCAACAAAAAATAAGAGCTTTGGTTTCAGCCTATCGGGATAGAGATAGACAGAAAAGGAACTTTCGTCGTTTGTGGATCACTCGAATAAATGCAGGAATTCGTGAGAATATGGTATCTTCAAGTTATAGTAGATTAATAAACAATTTGTATAAGGGAAAATTGCTCCTTAATCGTAAAATACTTGCACAAATAACTATATTAAATAGGAATTGTCTTTATATGATTTCTAATGACATCTTCAAATAAAGAGAGGTCATCAGAATATTTTCCATGGAATTCTTTGTAGAATTAATTCCGGGAAGGTAGAATAGAAATTAGTATGATAAAATACGATGATAATATGATCAATTAGGTAAATTGAGCAAAGCTTTAAAAAAAAAAGTTATTCTTTCCAATTCGTTTTTTCTTAGGCCACAACAAAAAAATATCGATTTTCCAATTTTTTGGACAAAACATCAATCTAGGGTTGAGTTCGGATTGGAATTTTGATTCACGTGAAGAAGAAGTCTATTTTTTTCTAGTTCTAAGACCAGCAGTTCTAGCAACCAACTCGCTTTTTTCAAATTGTTTTTCATTATTAAGAAACGGTAACGAAGATAAAATACGAGCTTGTTTTATAGCAATATTAATTAATCGTTGTTGTTTTAAAGTCAATCTAGTTACCCGTCTCGATAATATTTTTCTTGTTCACTAATAAATCGACTAATTAAACTCATGTTTCTATAATCAATCCGATCCCCCGATTGGATCGGGGGAAAACGCCTACGAAAAGATTGCTTGGATTTAATAAAAAATCGCTTGGATTTATCCATGGTTTTTTCCTTATTTCGAAAAGACTATTTCTTAATTCTGATTTTAAATTTCTAAAGAATTTTTTATCCGATCAAATGAAATAGGATTTCGCTTCTTTCTATTTATTATTTATTTATAGTTAATATATTTAGTAAATATATTACTATTATCTATATTATTCATTATATATCTTATTATATATGTTTTTTAATATATGTCAATAACATAATATATTATTATTTTAGTATTTAATTTATATTAATATTATTTTTCAGTCCTTTCGGCTTTGAAAAGGTATGACGCAGGTAATCGATTCCATCTATTTCTTTATTTCCCCATGAATCGTATGTTTGTAACAATAAGAACATAATTTTCGCAATTCCAATCGACTAGGCGTATTATGTCGATTCTTTTGAGTAATATATCTGGAAATGCCTCTTGATTTATTATTAGGACTGGTTCGAACACAACCGGTACATTCCAAAATAACCCTTACCCGAACATCTTTACCCTTGGCCATGAACCTCCTTTTGAGTTTCAACTTTTCGATTTTCCGACCCGAAGCGAATAAGAAAGAAAAAAACTAAAAATTACTAACTCGAAATCAAATTCTGAAAGATTTTCTTACAATCAAAATCAATAGCAATCTTAGAGAATATAATAATAAGTAAGAAAATTAAGAAAAAAATAGGTAATACAAGAATTTTCAACTCTCTTTAGATTAGAAGTTTTGATTAGAATCGCACTACAGTATTTCATTGAAATATCTTGTACGATACTGTTACCTTAACTTCATTTTACACTTTTGTTCTCTTAATTTAATTGAAGTTCATTTATTTGAAGCCTAGGCCAGACTTCTGAGTTTCATTGAGATTGAATCGACCTTTCCTCTTTCTCTTTTCTAATGTTTTCTAATAAAAAAATGAGGAGTGGTAGATGTTTAATTGCATCTCTAATCTTCTTCACCTCTAGGCATTAATACCTAAAATCAAAAAAAGGGAAATGTCAGCGCATCCGGGAAAAATCGATTAATTTCTATCAGTAGGCCTGCTAAAGACCCAAACCATAAAGTACTTATTACTGGTGTCACAGATAAATATGTTTTCAGATCTCGCATTTCAAAAACTCCCCCTTTTCTTTCTTCTTTAGTGTAATAATAAAGTATTGTAATAAATAATATTATTAGTTACTGTAATACAAAATAGAATGACAATACATATATGATCATATCTATATGCGGTTAAGGACCACTTGGATTTGTTTTGTATACGAAATCCATAACATAATTCAAATTGGAAATGTACAACGATAACTTTTTTTTAAGAAAAGAAAAAGACACTACGTCTTACGCCCCAGCATTCACGAAATTTATGTCGGATTTCCTAGTTTCTTTCTATGTACATAATAGTACATAAGTCTTTTTCATTATTCTGTTTTATTATTATCTTATATGATATGAGACCAAAAAGAAGAAAAAAGACAAAATGACAACATAAGTTGGTTTGTTTATAGGAATAGAGTAAGGAAGAAATATATGGAAAACAAAACAAGGATTCTCTACAATGACATTGTAGACCAATTGAAAGAAAGGGATGTAGCGCAGCTTGGTAGCGCGTTTGTTTTGGGTACAAAATATCACGGGTTCAAATCATGTCATCTCTACCTATTACTTCGCCTCTGAGCAATAAGGCGAGATCCATTTGAGATAGGAGTATAAATATTAATTATAATATTTATGCTATATTATAGTTATAGCATTTGAGATTATTTGGGTTACAAAGAATCTTTTTCTATTCTTTGGGATAAGAAAGCGCTCTTAGTTCATTTCGGTAGAAGATGGGTCTCCAAAACCCAATGTCGTAGGTTCAAATCCTACAGAGCGTGATTATATTACTCTATTATATTACTCTTTTGTTCGGGCTCCATTTTTTATGGAAAAAAATCGAAGAGCAATCTAAATTTGACCCTCCCCCTCCTTTTTTAAATCCGAAGGAGGTCAAAACAAAACAAAACAAAACAAAACAAGGTGTTAATTAATCAAGCTAAAGTAATAGGAATTAAACCTAAGATGATTCCAAATAGAAAAACTTCAATCATTTCAATTTGTTTAAAAAAGGGAAAAAGAGAGGTAATATCTATTCTTAAATATTAATCCACATTGCCCAAAAATCTCAATAACAAAAAATTGTAAGTTTACGTGGTAAAGAACTGAAAATAGATCGAATACTGCAGAAGTTTTTTGAATTGTTCATTCAATTAATTTCAAATAAGTCGGAACTTGCTCAGACCAATAAATAGAACTGAGATTATAGTTAAAACTGCTAGTAAAAAATCAAAATAACTCGTTAAAGTAGGCATGAAAGAGCTAAATAATTTTTTTACATATGTTTCTAAAGCATTTACCTAATTTAAATGAAAGATATGAGGAATTTAAAGAATAAGTTCAATTCCAAATTTTGAATTTCTCAATCATTTTAAATGAAAAAGAAGAAAAAAGAATAATAATAAGAACTAAACTATGTTGTATAACTTCATTCAGATAAAATTTCTTTGAATCATTACGAAATGAGATTGGAAAATCTTTTGGATTTTTATCCTTTTTCTTTAATTTTTTTTATTAGTGGATTCATTTACATAATATTACAATATTTCGAAAAAGGATTCCTCGAGTAGATCAGATCGTTCGAAAAAAGAAAATCTTTATTTGGTCTAACTACATTCTAAAACTAATAATTCATATTCTACTATACTTTTCTAGAGTTTCCATTTGATTTTTATTTTTTGTTTCCATATTCAATTCAATTGCCATATTAAAAATGAAAAACCCCTTTTCTCTTTTTAGTTAACTATCAAGATTTGTCTTCGCAACTTCATAATGTTCTTAGACAGCGCCAATCCACTCTCAAGATCGATATAAATGTTCTTCAGAATAAGTTGGACTCTCTTCTTGAGGATTCTGGTTTGGTTGACCAGTCCCTTGTAGCTAGTCAAGCTGTTCTTGAAGTCCTTACAGAGCAATATAGGTTGGCCTATGCAAACCCTGGGGCAGATAAGCTTATTATCTATTATTATGATTAGAATTGATTTTAAACTTTTTCTAACTTTGTTTATGTTTACATTTGTCACAATAACTTTGTCTGAGTTACTTGCTAGTGTTAAAACTGAGCGTCGCACCGCGCGAGAGCTTAGGAGTAAAGGTACAGATCTTGCTGTACATTGGGATGCTTTTCAAAGACAGCTCAATAAGTGCATGGTTGAAATCAATAATATTGAAGTTGAGATTGAAGATATCAAAGAATCAATTGGTCCAGCTGGGAATCTGCTGCTACAGTTTACTGGGATGAGAGATCGCTTTGTGATACTTTGGGTTGTTGTAGAGTTTGGGGTTGTAATGATCAACACTGAAGAACCTTTTGTAGTCTTGCCCATCATACAAGGTTAGTAGTAGTTTGATATTTGACAATTTCACTAGAGATTCTATTTGTGTTTTACTGATATGTCAATATTACGTTTGTTTTGAAGATGACAACAATGAAGTGATAGCTGAGGAAGAGGCAGCTGATGAGTTGCTTGGTATGTGGTCTTGTTGTGATAATTCCAACAAGAGATATTGTTTGTGTTTACTAGTAGATTTTGTTTGTGTTTTACTGATATGTCAATTTCACTAGAGATTCTGTTTGTGTTTTACTGATATGTCAATATTACGTTTGTTTTGAAGATGACAACAATGAAGTGATATATGAGGAAGAGGCAGCTGATGAGTTGCTTGGTATGTGGTCTTGTTGTGATAATTCCAACAAGAGATACTGTTTGTGTTTACTAGTAGATTCTGTTTGGGTTTTACTGATATGTCAATTTCACTAGAGATTCTGTTTGTGTTTTACTGATATGTCAATATTACGTTTGTTTTGAAGATGACAACAATGAAGTGATAGCTGAGGAAGAGGCAACTGATGAGTTGCTTGGTATGTGGTCTTGTTGTGATAATTCCAACAAGAGATACTGTTTGTGTTTACTGATATCTGTTTGTTTTGAAGATGTTGAGGCAGAGGCAGCTGCTGGGTTGCTTGATTTGGGAAGAGGAGGTGGGGTTGGCAGAGCTCAAGATGGTCTTCAAGCTCTTCTCCCCGGAGCTGGATGGGGCGGGCATGGGCAACAAGGTCGCTTTCAGAGGGCGTGGTAGAGCTCAAAATGGTCTTCAAGCTCATCTCCCCCCCATGGGGCATGCTGCAAGCGAGAGGTCGTGCTGCTTTGAGAGGGCATGGCAGAGCATTTTTTGCTGGTGGGCGTGGACATGGGCGAGGTTTTCTTCAGCACCAAGGGGAAGTTCACGAGCCAGTGGCTAGAGGGCGAGCTAGGGGTGCTCTTGGTCCCCGCTATCCCCCAAGGGATAGGCGTGCACCTGACTTCTTCAAGCCATGAGTGGCGGCCTGGTTATCAGTTACATGTATGTTTTTTGGGCTTAGCATCAATAGAATGTTTGTAGACCAGGTTTTTTAGAATCTTCTGTTGTGGTCTTCCTCACAGTACTTACTTCTGATATCGAAAATTGAACAGACTTATAGTACAATGTTTTTCGTTACCTACTCCAGCCACTTGTCATTCAGGTTATGGACCCTTTGTGAAGAGAGTTCCCCTCTAGCGCCAGTTCATGTTTTTGCCTGTTATTGAGTATCATCTTCTATTGTTGATGTAGCAACAGCTAGAGAGTGAAGAAATGAACAACAACTGGTAGTTGCTGTTGAAACGAAGAGAAGACCGTTGGGTGTTGGCACTGTGTTGAAACGATGGCGTTCAGTCTTAATTCAGAAACAAGTGTTTGACTCAGAAACACTGTCATTTCGTTTGGTCCCCTGCGTAGCTAATAACATATTGTCTCTTAGTGACGGCTTTGTTAAACAGTGTTGGTTAACGATCAAGGACACGTGTCACAACTTTACTCATTCATTTGATTAGTTAGTTGTTAATTACAGTGGCGGAGTTGTACAGAGACTTGGGGGTGCTTTGCAGGGGAAAAGTTAATCTGCTAACTTGAAGATTCGTTAGCAGATACTAACTGATATCCAAAATACATGAACTAGTATCCAAGTACTAAAGTATCTAGAGAGCACATACTAGTATTCAAAGTTTTCTAACTGATATCCACCATGAATCAACTATTATCCCAAATTCACAAACTAATATCTAGACAACACAGAATAGTATCCATATAGCACAGAATAGTATCCTGCCTCTATCAAGTTGTTGGTTTTGTACCAATTGTTGAACAGTTGTAGTAAGCTGAAGCAGAGATTCTTGAAGAGATTGCAAGGTTGGCTCCACCTTTATTTCTACACTCGTCCTTCCTTCTCTTAAAGGGAATGTTACTCTAAAAAAATAGGGGTTTTGGGGGTTTTTTTTTTGACGAAAATCAACTAAAAATCTAACAAAAACCAGAGCTCTGATACCAAACTGATGTGCCTAAACTGCTCTAATTGACAAAATTCAATCCTTTCCGCCTTGATGTTCCTCCCGTTCATACCGTCCTCGTATCCAGATTTTTGTCGTCCCCGATCCGGTGGAATTTTTCGGTTTCACAAGGTGCTTTTTACATAGTTGAACTTGTTGGTGACCCTCCATGGGTACGAGCGCGTGTTTGGAGACTGCAAGAAGACGGTAAATCCTGGAAGCGTCGTCGTCACCAAGTTTTGTTGAAGGTATCTTCAGGGTATGACTGGTGTAAGTATGAGCTCGACACTTGTGTGGTAATTGGTCTGCATCCATCGAATCCAGAAATTCTCTTCTTGCACCATGTTGGTTTTGATGGAATAAGACATGTGATTGTGTCCTGCGATTTGAGCAACGGAGAGCTAGGTGCCTTTCGTGAATTTATTCCTGGTTGGAGGATGTTGCATCCTACATTCTCTTGCTGGCCTACTCCAATTCCAAAGTTTAAGGAATTGCGATGTGCGTTTGATGGAAGCAGCAACACCTGTTGGTTCACCGGAGCAGTTGATAAAAATTCCTTGTTCACTGGTAAGTACTCATGCTTGTCAAAATTTTATCCATCTTCTTTTAGGTTTCGAAACTCACTCATGGAAAAAAGATATGAGCAAGAAAGTTTGTTTTTCCTCTCGTGTTTTCTGACATTACCACTCTCGTCAATGATCAATTGCTAGAATTTCAAGACTACATGAAAGCTTGTGATGAGAAGGTACCGGTGTTGTTCTTATAGCATTGGATGCAAGAAGTGGTCGCTTAAGGCAACTAGATAAAGAGGGAGTCTTGACTTGTTGAACTCAGCTAAGTTATCGATATAGTACTGATGTTTAGAATGTTTGATGTGGTTGAAGACTGTCTCAGAAATTCAAAGGAATGAATGTCAATCTTTGATTAATTGTATTTGCTCTATTTTTCTTTTCTTCAATGTTTAAGAAGACGCTAGGCGCTATCTAGGCGAAGAGGTACCGGCCAGCGCCCAGGCTGATTAGTCGTTGCCTAGGCGAGATTAAACGTTGAAAAAAAAAATGATAGATAAGCCATATTCCACAAAAATCCAAGTCCCCATATCATTATTCATCCATTCATATACACATCCAACCCTTTTCCACAATCCCAAACATCCTAAGTCGCCAACCATGAAGAGGGATCTCACTGCTGGTCGATGAGGGGGAGCGGCTGGTCGAATGGAAATGAGAAATAGAATAGGGTTTGAGATTTTCACAAAAAGGCTATACTTTTTCTCTTTATTAGTTGTTCTGGGCGTCGCCCACCAGAGTGAAAACGCGCCTCCGAGTGTCTAGGTGCCTAGATCAATCGCCCGGGGCTAGATGGGGCGATTTCCTTCTGCCTGCGTCTTCTTGAACACTGCTTTTCTTCGGTATAAACTATAAAGTACAAGTGACTGGCGTGTTCATCGGAACTCTTCATTCGCTACCCTTTCCTCCTTTAGCTCTTTTCCATGATCAAGTCGTCATCTTCTTGATTAACATGAACTAGCATGTGATGTGATATGATGTCAGCCACGAGAGATCATCAACATCGTATATATCAACATCCTTGATTCGATCTGATTACTCCAACACTAATTAGTCATGCAGTCAAATCGCAGATAGCAATAGTTAACAAAATGAGACTCCCTTAATTACACAGCTCATGAAAGATTTGACCTGCCTAAGTTACATCGTACAACCCACCAGACCAGATGCCAAAACCATCAAAATCGGAGGATCCTTCAAGCAGTTGAGCCAGCCAGCCAGCCAGGTTGAACATAAAGATTGATTGCAATCTAAGATATTATCATGGGTGGTTAACATGTTCTGGATGACTATGGTACGCTCGGCAGCCTCTCGTCTGTAGTCGCTTTCGACCGCTTTCTTGCAGTCCAGAATGCAGCAGAGTAATGGTTCTGCAAGTAGAAATACCATAAATGTTTCAGAATTGTATATCCACCACCTAAAAAGCAAGAACGACGACAAGCTGGCTATTGGAGAGAATCCAAGAACCAGTGGGGCGCTTACTTGCATCATGGATCGAGGATTTGTCGTGTATGTAGTCTCAATTGTCTTCTCCTTCTACAATTGATTAATAAGCCGATCATCAAACGTCCAAACTCATAAATTCCAATTGGCATTTCGAAAGGAACAATCATGCTTATGGCGGAAAACAATAATGGTTTACCTCAAACTCAAACCCGTAGTGTATAGCAACTCTCTTCACGTCCTCCAAGCTCAGTTCAATAGACATCTCCTGTACAGCAAAAATCACAGAACAGAGAGATTAAGTCACAAAGAGCTCACAGTTTAGATCGTCCAATTTTTTTGGATATGGTTTCTCTTAAAGAACAGAGGCAAAGAGAGCTTACATCCTCTTGCCCGTACATATCTGCAAAATGGTACAGCAGTGGACCCAAGTTTATCCACACCTGTTCGTCCATAATGAAAGACAAACCGTTGGTACGAGAAGTTCCTAAAAGGATGAACAAACCAGCTGAAAGAAAACCATATCATTGGGGCTTACTCCTCCATCTTTCAAAATCTTCGATATGGTTTCGATGTACTCAACAATATTGTGTGCGGTATCAATGAAGAAACATGTCACCACTGCATCCCAGTATCCTGCATGCATGGCCAGAAGATTGCTCAATGGTTATTCCAACGGAACAGAATCTTAGTGCAATGCTTATGTATCACGGTGACAACACATGTAAACAGATATCATTCCACCTTAAAGATTACAGACCAGTACTTAATTCCCTACCTTCTTGACTTGCATCACTATAGACTTCGATAAAGTCACCCCCGCACATAGAAAATCCTTCAGTAATCCCTGCACTGCTAGCAATGAAAGTTAACGAATCATGCCCTAAGACTAGTAATAATAATAGTGGATGCTTTGGGCGTGGATAACGAGTCAATGGTGAAATTTAGATTGAAGGAGCAGAAGAATACCTCGCAGGATGAATATCTGGTATTGGCACAGGACGAAGTTGATCGCTATCTGAAAGTGAATTACAATTACTATGGATCCAAGGATATATTGTCCAGTCTCCAACAGTTTCAGCACTACCCAAAAAAAAACAATAAAATGTCATTGTGACAACAGCCCACAAATGGTTGGATTGTAAGCTATAGTAGTAAGAGTGTAAGGATATCTCATACTGATTAAGAATGAAACTCGAGCATATCATCATGTAGTATGAAAATTCATTTCCTTGGCACATAAAACCTGTTTCATGACAAGACAAGCATTAAACTGTCATCATGAAAATGTCAATTTGGCTGTAAATAAAGTGCAAGTGAAAGAGAGTTCCCGAAAATTTAATTAGAAGGAATCATTCTGTCGCTCTGTATGTGTACCTAAGCGTGAAATCTCCAATGCTAGTCGCCCAAGCCCAGCACCAGGAACTAAACAGGCAGGAGCCCTGCAAAATAAAAGATATGCTAAACAAAGCTAGATGACAGTCAATGCAGTATACTATATATAATAAACCATAAATGACTTGAGGGGATATACACTACCTCTCCTTACTACGATTGGGAAATTGAGAATCTAGTTCTTCAAGGATAGGTTTGTAGCATTCATCGCGCTCTTTTTGTCCCTACAATAAGAGGACCACCAAGATAAATCCACCATAGACATGAGGAGCAAACTCAAAGCAAGAAAATTATTACCTCTGCTGCCCAGTCTCTAACTATATTCCTTACTATACAACGGACCTGCCAAAATTGAAAAGCAGAGGTTTAATAAGTACTTCATTATCTTAAACACTAGGCATCAAGAATGACCTGTAATGCCACAGGTACTTGATCTTGCTAGAATGAGCGCATATAGCCAACACTACAGACTACTATGCCAATGCCATGGCTTTCATCTTTGTCCGCTATGAATCCATCTTTCTTAAACCTTGAACTCATAGTTACAGCTTTAAGGCACACGATAGAATGGTTGGTGATCACAAATGCAGTGGTATATCATGCTAGAGAGAAACAATGACTTCTATGTCAAGATATACAAAAGAACCAACAGACCACATAAAAGTTCGAATCTTACCTTATCAACATCGACAAGGGGAACATGCAACTGAATTGATGGATCCAACCAATCATTGGGAGCGCTGACCTAAAATGAGGAGAAAATAAACATTACTTACCAGAAAATAGGATTTTTTCCAACTTAGAATATTCCTGCATTCTAGAAACTTTGTGCTTTAAATTATTTTTAGCCATGATTACATCCAACTCTTCATAGACAAAGGATAGCCAACTATCAGGATCAGCGTACACTTCACTACCCTTCTAACTACAGTTTTAACTCGAAATGTTTTCATCAGTTATATAACAAATTTTAATTGACATTACATCGCCATTGCACTCCGCGGCATCATGTTCCATTTGTAGAGTTGCACTAACATTTTCCTCGCTCCGGTTAGTATCCACAGGACGGTCATGGAAACCTCCAGTTGTAGCTTCCTGAGGCTATCGAAAAAGGCCAAACTTTAGAACAGATAAGGGAGCAGAGTCCAGCACAAGCTGTAATTGAAACAAGAAATCATGTAAATACCTCACTGATAGGCTCTCCAGTTGACATCATATGCATATGGCTTCCTTCTCCCTGACATGTCTCTTCAGGTCTGGAACAACAATTAGCTCCACTAGATGGAGCAGGTGAACAGCAAGAATTCCTCTGTTCTGATAAACAATGATGTCCTGATGCATGCTCATGATGCAAGTCATCACAGCAATCCAGGTCTTGGCTCATATCTAGAGGAGGCTCAAAAGCCTGCAAAAGAACCATTATATTGTGATTCACAACTCATCATCAAAGGCCAACAATGGAATGGCCATGCACTTGATCATCCCCCGAATGGAAGGATGTTTGGGGATTGAGCATTGGCAAGAAAGAAACTACAAATTTACCTGAAGCATGTTGAATATGAAATAAGAATTTGTAGCTATACAGCTGCCAAATTCAAAGCAAAATTAGTCTTTTGGAGCTTCTGAAATAATTAGTCACAGGCAGATTCTAACAAGGCGGACATTTCTTAGTAACAGTTATACCCAATACTCTTAAGAAACGAAGGAAGATCAATTGAAGGTAGAATCACCTTCTTAGTTGCTGAAACTTCATGGGGTAGTGAGGTAGTAAAGCCTGATTAAACAAATTCAGAAGAAGAAAAAACTTCGATGTTATGCAAGCTAGATGATTAATCATTTAACAACGGAGCAAATTGGTTATGGTGCAAAGATAAACTCAGTGCTTGATGCTTGTTGACAGATAGAACATTCAGTACAGCAGGTTAAGACCACCTTGTGTGCAGGTGAAAGCTTCCTAAAAGATCTTTCATATCTTCTGACATCTTCTTCTGCTGCTTCAGGATAGCTGCACACAAAATGTTACGAACAGACAGCCATCATCGCCGGATACGAAAACAGTCCATTTCAAGCGAAGACGCCGTCATTGCAGTTTCAATACCACAAGAAGGAAAGAGCTACATAATGCAATCTTCACTCGATCATCTAATTATAGTTTAAAATTGATTGGCATTCCGTTTCGTAAACAATTACGCAATTAGCCAAGAAGAGAACAAAGCGAAGAAAGTGATTGCAATTAGGTTCACAAATCTTCATCGGCCGAGTGATCGCACGAAATGCTTTCAGCTTCAATGGCGGATGATACAGGTTGAGCAGCCGCGAAATTGAAAGCCGAAGAAGGAAAAAAAAAAGAAAGAAGCAGTGCAAGAGAGAGAGTACTTGAGGTAAGCGCTGATGATGCGGCGGAGAGATTGGACCTCGAGAGCCTCTTCCAGCGTCCTTTGACGGCGGCGCTGCTCGTCCTCCACCGCTGCGGCTCCTCCTACCTCCGACATGTTCTCACCAGTTGACAGCCGCCGTCGTCTGACTCGTCGTCTATGGCTCTATGCTGCAGAGACTGAGATAGCTGCTGCAGCACCGGGCCGCGGGCCTTGTTGTCCGTCTGGACTTCATCACTATTATGGAAATGACAACTAACTTTGTGTGACTGACGAATTAGTCACTAAACTTTGATATTTTGACATATTGTTCACTGAAGTTTGGATTGAGTAACTAACATATATATAGAATTCAATTCTTGTATCTCCAACAAATATTTTGTTCAAGTTGTCTAGATCAATGTGTGTCGTGTCAAGGACACACATAATCATTCCTCACATTTGGTTGCTTAATATCTTTAGATTGTACGAGTTGTATTTTTATAACTAACACAATGATCAGAGAAGAAAGCGGACGATATGTCCAGGTCTGACTCTAAGAATGAATGAGGCCCATGTCATCAAACTTATTCTACATGATTTAGAGGTATTAATCAATTCACCAGTCTGCCCACTTTTCGAGATAGAGATGATCATTGAACAACAAAATCCAAGAGCAGAAAAAAAAAAATTTGACTAGGGTGTCGCCCGAGAATCTTGACAGCAGATATATAGCCACCAATACTTTAATATCACTTCATCGAAACAAAAACGGTGTAAATAAACAGAGTAATCTGTCATTTTGCCCAATCACTTTCAACTTCTTCTGGCTTTACTTACAAGCCCCAGCTCGTTGAAAGCTCTGCGTCAAATGAGCTCTCGCTTTCATTTATTTCTCTATTACACACTTGATACTTAAGGCAGCTTTCCGATCATCAATGCTTTTCCTTTTCTCCCTTTTACTGCTCCTAACTGCCGCCAACCTTCCCCACCCGCATTGTCCACCGAATTGAAAACTACCTTCGCATTACTTCTGTTAGCCCGTTCATGAGTTTCACCCGCAGAATCTATTTGGAGTAATATTCATGTTAGGGATGACACTTGTTATGTTCGAAATTTCGGAGTATACAGAGCGGGTAGAGAGTTGTAATCGGCATTGTCGTATTGAAACATAGAAGTGAGATAAACAAGTCATTGAAATGTACATTGTTAGTTTGTTGAATACTCTTTTTCATACTTTTAACATTAAAATGAAAATACATTGGTTGGATCCGCCATTTTTTTTTAACGTGTGTATCGAATGATGTTATTTAAAATAGATATCATAAACTTCTTATCAGTGCAGGGTTTTCAAAACCTGTCTCATACATCTTATTTGTTTTGGTAACCCCATACCTAGGTACCATTTTGCCTCTGGGAGGCAAACGATAGTTAACGAAACCCTCTTGTTATGAATTCTATAATTAAAATTCATAGGTCGAATTTTACATTTGAAGAAACACATTATGACTATACGTTCCGTATCTATATTGCGGTGAATTAACCACAAGTAAAATCAACATAATAATAATAAACAACAAGATCTCCATATTGAGTATGCCATTATTATTTTTATTTTTTTCTATCATCACTAGCTTGATTTAGTATGAATTAAGTAAAACCTCATCATGTCGGATTTGACTCCATAATCATATCATCAAACTAACACATTGATATCATGACATCATCATCTAGGGAAATTTTACCAACAATAGTAACATCATAATAAGCATTCAATTTTGTTTGTTAACCCTACATCATTGCATTCCCATTTTCACAAACTTGGCAAAAAACCAAATTAATTGGAGATCTGGCCCAAAATATCAACCCATTAAAAGCCCAACAAAGCCACCCAACATGGACACGTGTCGATGGAAAACGACCGGACCAAAGGAAAGAGGCTTTCGGGCAGGCTGGCTGATAATTATTCATCCAGACAAAAAAGCTAAACATATTTTTTTCTTCCTTCCTTCGTTCATTCATTCATGATTTCCAGTCCCACACCATTTTTCTCCCTTTAAGCTTTTTCCCCCATTTCAAAGAGAGATTCCTTCACTCATCCACTCACTCACTCAATCCCATTGCTCCGATGGGTTGCTCCATTTCCAGATTCACCATCCTCTCGTCGCTGCACACCCACCACTCCCTCCTCGTCGACCAGCCGCCGTCAATCCACGCCTTCCACCCAGGTCCCGCCACCGGCCGGCGAGCGGTGTCCCACCCCGCCCCGCTCGTCCACCACCCGCCGTCGGGGAAAGGCGATTCCGAGCATCTGGTGTACTTAACCTCCACCACATACGGCTCCGTCCTCCACATTCCTCCTCCGCCTCCTCCCCCGCCGCCGCCGTACAGGTCCGTGGAGGAAGAGTCCGGTGAGCCGGTTGCCTCCCCCGACTCCGTAATCAACGCCTGGGAGCTCATGGACGGCCTCGACGACGGCAATGGCAATGTGGGTGTCGATTTTAATTTGGGGAAACCTCTGCCACCGACGAGGAATTCGTGCTGGGTCGAAGAATTAGGGCTTCCGGACCAGCCGGAGAAGAAATTGGGGTCGCCGTCGAAGCCGCTGTGGAAGCATTTCTCGGAGGAGTCGTTTCTGTTGAAGTTGGACCCGGTCGTGGTTTCCAGCTACCGCCGCGCATTGTTCGGCAAGAGCAATCCCAAAAAATCAGTACATTCCGACTCCGAATCTGGCTGCTCCCCTCAACCAGCATCCGCCGCCGACGGCGGCGGCGGCAAGGGGGAAGGTGGTGGCGAAATCGTGGTGTTCTTCACGAGCCTGAGGGGGATCCGGAAGACGTACGAGGACTGCTGCACGGTCCGCACGATATTCCGCGGCCTGCGAGTCGCCGTCGACGAGAGGGACGTCTCGATGCATTCGGCGTACGGGAAGGAGCTGCGCGGGTTACTGGCGGTGGGCAACAAAATGGCGGCGGGGGGAGGAGGGAGCTTGCCCCAGGTGTTCATCGGCGGGAAGCACGTCGGTGGCGCGGAGGAGATCCGGCGGCTGAACGAGTCCGGGGAGCTGTCGGAGCTCGTCAAAGGGTTTCCGGCCAGGGATTGCCGGTGGGGCTGCGGCGTTTGTGGGGATGCCAGATTCGTGCTCTGCTCCAACTGCAATGGCAGCAGGAAGGTGTTCGATGAAGATGAAGAGAGGCTGCGGCGGTGCCTGGATTGCAACGAGAACGGCCTGATTCGTTGCCGGAGCTGCTCCGTTTGATGGGATTTCTTTTTCCCCACCCTTTCCACTTTTCGTTGTCTAAGCTGTATGTGTGTTTGGCAAGGTTGCTTCCATTTTCCCAGACATTGAAGGTTGATATCTCGTCTGCCTGGTTAGGATTAGCAGCAAATTTTCATGGCCAAGCTTTGTCTGTGTTACTTGCTTTCAAGTCGGAATCTGAGTGGCAATGGAGCACTGCTCCTTCGTTGACCTGGCGGCGAGAAGGCTAAGGTGCGAGTCATCGTGCCGCCGCTGTGCTCGCCACCATGGTTCGAGGATTGGTGGAGGGAGGAAGAGAAGCAATGATTCAATGATGATGATTACTTGCTGTTTGCTGGCATGCTTGGGCAATGTAGTCTACAAACTACATCGAATCCAAGTATGCTTGCAAATGCAGTAGTAGACTAAATAAAGGTATTCCAAAATACCTTCCTTTTTAACATCTGGATTGCTCAATTCGTCTGTAGGTGATGGAGTTGAACATTGAATTGATTTGTGAGTCGTAGTACCACTAACTCGTTAAATGTTGCTATGATTTGTTCTTTCTTTACAATTTTCATCGTTGTTCGATCATCTAACATAACAAGTTCGATATAAAGTCACTATGCGTCGATGTTAACGTGATAAAAATAAAAAATCTGACGGAAGCATTCAGCTACAAACAAACAAAAACTAGTTCCATCGTGGCTTCTCCAATGTCCCTGAACCTTCTGGAGACTCAGCCGCGCACCCGCTTCACATCTTCTAATATATAAGAAGAGGTCTACGCTTCTGGGCAACACATCTCCGTGTTCTCATCTTCCCGCAAGCTGTAGACTCAATCGGCAAGGATCAGACAACAATGGCGGACGGAATTTTCGGGCACCCAATCAGGCGACTGTTCTGGAGCCCCCCAATCTTCAGGGAATGGTCCGGTTCCACAGCTCTCATGGACTGGCTCGAGTCTCCAACTGCCCATATCTTCAAAATCAACGTTCCAGGTACCCACTTCTGTCTTAACAACCAATCAATTTACCAATTGGTTGTTCTTCTTTTCCAGTCCCCTGGTTTCTTTAATTGCAACAGCTGGGGGGGAATTGGTGGGTGAATGATTCAGAAAGGTTGTTTTTTGGTTCAATTGCAGGGTTTAGCAAGGAAGAGATAAAGCTGCAACTGCAAGAAGGGAACGTGCTTCTCGTCAGGGGAGAAGGCGAGGAGGGCAATAATAAGAGAGAGGAGGCGCTGTCCAAGGACGCAGTGTGGCACCTGGCGGAGAGAGGCGCCGGCGGGAAGGGGGAATTCGCCCGGGAGATACAACTGCCGGAGAATGTGAAGGTGGATCAGATCAAGGCTCAGGTGGAGAACGGGGTTCTCACCGTCGTCGTGCCCAAAGATAATTCCTCGAAGCAATCCAGAGTGAGGAACATCGCCATTTCCAGCAAGCTCTGAGCAATTGGGTTGGGACAAAAAAATCTCTTGTTACATGCTTCTGGGTTTCGTTTGATGTATGTAAGACAATAATAACTTACAGAGACTGATCTAGATTACGATTGAAAGCTTGTCTCCCTGGTTTACTGTCAGCTGCAAATTTCAAGCTGTGTTACTTGTTTTCGAGTGTTTAACTTGGGAACTGAGTGGCAATGGAGCACTAATCCTTCGTTGGACTGGTGGCGGGGAGGGTTTGGTGCAAGTTACTATTGTGCCACCGTAGTCTCCACCCTGGTTCGAGGATTGGTGGACTGAAAGAGAGAAGAGAAAGAATAGGCAAAATGTTGTTGTTTGCTGATACTTTGGGCAAATGTAGTTCTAGCTAGCTACATCCAAGTATTCAACCGCAACAAAGTAAATAAAGGTATTCTAAAATACCTTTCTTTTTAGCACATTTGGTCTTCATCTATACGTGAAAGGTCAAACATTGAAAGTAATTTAATTCAACATCTCGAGAAATTTCACTTAATCCTGGAATTTGTCATCCCAGATTGGGAAAGACAATCCAAACATTATAGATCTTTACCCATCTAATAGAAATATTGAAATTGAACTATCAGTTATGAATACTTAGGGCATGTTTGGAGGATGTGATTCATACAATTGATGTATTTTATCAATTAGTGTATTGTAAATATATGCATTCTATCAATTGTTGCATTTGGTAAATCCCTTGTTTGGTGTTGTATATTGTACTTTTCACCTAACCTAAAAATAGTACACTTTTCATATTGATGGGCATAATTGCCCTTCACCAACTCCTCCTTCCTTTATATCCATTCCAGGTTGGCAGGGAAGGCTATTAGGTCGGGTAAAGCAGCAACGAGAGGAAAATAGAAGTGGGTTCCAGCCAAATGACGGATACGCGACAATTCCGGCGAATCCACGACAACGACCAAGAAGAAATCTCTGTAATTTGCAAGTGAGACTCTCCTGCAACCGTTAGGACGCTGCATACAACGGGTAATCCAAATAGAAGGAGAGAGGGTTGGTGGAGGATGAGGTTAATCTTGGTATAAAGAAAAGAAAATAGGGATAGAAATGGAATAGAAAGTTAGGCCACAATCATTTGTTTACAATCTCTCATTAAAGGAGAGATTGTAAATCATCCATTATGAAGGATTGTGAGTGGGCCCAAAAAAGTAATGCATGTATTTCAGCCCAAATTAAACCAAAAAGCCAACTTAGGGGTTGTTTGGAAGTTGTGATTCTTCAAATTGATGTATTGGGACAATTAGTGTATTATCATTTGATGGATTGAATTAATTGATGTATTAGGTAAATATCTTGTTTGGAGGTTTAGATTGTGTTTTTGTTCCAAATGTAAAAAAGTTAGTATTGAGTGATTGTGAAGAATCTCAACAATAAGCAGAGATTGTAAATCCCTCAATATTGAGTGATTGTGGTGGGGTCTCCAAAAAGTAAATGCATGTATTCTAGTTCTATATAAACCAAAAAAACGACTTAATCTCACAAATACATGAATTAGATCAATACACCATTTGAAATAACAACTTCCAAACGACCCCTTAATCTCCTCAATGCATGTATTGGCTAAATCATGCATTAGAACTTCCAAACTACAAAATCATGGTTTGGAAGTAAATGCATGTTATTTCAAATGTATCTCCTCAATGCATGCAATTAGAACTAGTTCTCTACAAAAGGATAGTGCTTACGAACTTCTCAAATTAGCGGCATATATCTGGGTCGAGCATTCCTTCTTTTCTGTTGTAACGTGTGCGGGCTGTAACGTTTTGTTCTTGGGCTTTTCCATAGGCCAAGGTCCAGGCGTGCATTGATCTTCTTGGATCCAAGTTGGCCCGTTGAAATTGAAGACATCCTTGGGCCTCAGTGGGTTAGCTGGATCTCTATTTGGACCTGGTCAGTACACGATTAGCCTTTACTCTTTACTCTTTAGTCTTTACCATTAAATACACTCGAACAAAAGTCAAAATCCACTTCACATTAGCACTGTGAGTCTGTGACGCACTGAACTGAAACAGCAACTGAGAAGGGGGAGGGAGTCAGAGAGGGAAATCGGGAAATCACCAGAAAATGGAACAGAACGGCGCGGCGGAGGCGGCGGGGAAGACGAACGGAGAAGTTCACGGCGAATCGGGCTCCGCCGCGTTCCAAATGGACGGGCTGAAGAACTGCTTGAGCAGCTACCACGACGACGGCAGCGCCGAGACTCACAGGTACTTCCTTGCTCGCAGGACCGTCCTGGAGATGCTGAAGGACAGAGGCTACTACGTCCCTGAATCCGACCTCTCCGTCTCTTTACAAGAGTTCCGCGCCATTCACTCTCAGGACATTGATATCGACCGTCTCAAGTTCTCCGCCACTCACCAGACCGATCCCTCCAAACGAGTACTACTCTCTCCCTCTCTCTCTCTCCCTCTCTCGCACTCTCAATCAATTGAAGCTCTGCATTTGAATTCGTGGCCGGTTTGATGAATTTGAGTGGGATTTGCATGTCTCGATTGATCTAATTTCTGCCTCTGCATGTCGTTTTCTACAGTTGTTGAATCATCTTTTTGGCTAAATATCTGAATCGGTTTCCTTTTCCACTGTTCAATGTTGGATACTGTTAATTTGTAGAAGAATGAATGTGTGTAATGGTGCTCTCAAGTTTTGGAGAGGATGAATGCGGAGAAAGGCTGTTCATTTTTTCGTTCATTTTCTGGTTTTGGGAAAGTGAATTGAGTTAATTGTTCACTGCAGACGATGGTTATTTTCGGTGGAACTGGAGTGATTAAAGTCAATACTGTGCGCCTGATCTCGGCTCAGATTGTTAATAGAGACAGCTTGAGTGGCCTCATACTGATTCTGCAAGGCCAAATAACGAAACAAGCCGAGAATGCACTGAGGCTTTTCAAATTCAAGGTTGAGATCTTTCAGGTACGTTTGCTACCTCAAATTTTGTGGGTTTGATATGTAATCTTAGTTATCGATCTACTTGCGCTGAAGCAAAGAGAGTTACTTCAAAAGTTTAGTGAAGATGATTCACAGCCCTTGCTTGATTTTGCTTCTTTATGGATCTTGCATGCTGACTGCAACCCTTGTTTAATTTTGCTTCTGTATGTTATTATGATGTCATGGAAAGTAGTAGTGTTAAGCGAATTGCTTATTGCATCTGGCAATAGCAAAATGGAAGCACTTCGTGTTACTGACTAATGCTGGTTGTGATTTGTTTTGGATCGCAGATAACTGAGTTACTCGTCAACATTACCAAGCATGTGTTGAAGCCGAGGCACCAGATACTAACCAGTCAGGAGAAGAAGAAGCTCTTAAAAGAGTATAATATAGAAGATAAACAGGTCAGTGCCTGCAATTCTGAAAGCCAATGACTCTCTTGCGGAACATATTTCCTGTGCTTCTTTTGTTTGGACTTTGTGCATGATCTTCTCTGTGTGTGGCATTGGCTTTCTCGGTTTTTGCTTGATCGCATCATGAAGCTTGCCCTTGTCAAGTTATCCGATCAGAATCAAATCAAAGAGAATCAACAGATGAACAATAGAATACTGGCATATAGTTCAGTATAGGCTAGGGATTCAAGAGTTCCTGCAATTTTTCAGTACATATCCTTCCATTTCTCCCATGGACAGCAAATTTACGACTAGCTCTCAAGTGTTATCTGGTCAAATCTGACTCTTCCAGTTATCCTAGTAAAGTTCCATACAAGTGCATTAACGATAAGCTTATTGCCGCCTGATGTTGATGTCTCAATCTTTGGCAGCTCCCTCGGATGCTAAGGTCGGATGCTATCGCTCGTTACTACGCGCTCGAGAAGGGACAGGTGGTCAAGGTGACGTACTCCGGCGACATCACCGAGTCCCATGTCACATACCGATGCGTCTGGTAAATGCATCCTTGTAATAATGTAACCTCTTGTAGTATTCCTGTACCCAAGTTCCATATGTAGCATGAATAACCCTGTAACCTTCCCCTGTGTTGTAACATGTTTCTCTTTTTCTTTTATGGCCTTTTGCTCCGATGAAGGATAATTGCTCTGTGGTTCATGGGTTGTATAAAACTGTATGGTTCTTGTGTGTTTCGTAAATCAAAATCCATCGATTGGGCCAAGTATGAGGCCAGTTGATTGGGCCTTAATTGCTAACACGAATGGGCCTGACAAGGAAGGAAAAAAGACGAGGGAGAAAAAGGAAGGAACGCACTGACAGACTTTCTAAAAAGCCACAGGATATTCAAATGATGAGAGCAGGCGGGGGGGAAGGGGAAAAGGAAGAAATTTTTTTATGGTCAAATGAATTGAGTGCAGACTAGCAGTACTGTTTTTATTCTTTTTTCTAATTTGTGTAATTATTTCGCTTTTTTCAAACACAGAACAAGAGGAAAAGAAAAAGTGTCCTTTGGTCGTGTGTGATTTTTTTCGGCACGTCTGACACAACTGTTTTCTTTGTGTTGCAAATTGCTAAAGAACATGGATGTGAATGGGATTGGCGACGGACCAGTTTTGTTATTAAGCCCAAAGAGGGTGGCAACTGACCAACGGTCTGACAATTTCGGCGTAAGATACATAATAATCTTCTCCCAACAACTCGATTTATTGGGATCAACTGGTTCATGACACGGTATTAGTGCCGGTTTGACCAAGTGGCCGTGTGTTCGAATCTTCACGACCTCCAATATTAACAGTTGATTAAAAGCACATGGTACGTCGTTTGAGGAGGAAGAGACGTGTTAGAGAATAGTATAAGATTCAGTATAACCTTCTCCCAACAACTCGGATTATAGGGATCAACTGGTTTATGACAAAATTAACACCGGAAAGTTAAAAGCAGCGTTTTATGATCCGTTTTCGATTCATTGTTTGTATCATCACTTGCTTCAAGAAAAAAATAAAACAAATGGGGTGGTGTGAGTTGATGATTGTCGGGGAGGCGTGCACAATCCCTGCTCCATGCCCTTTCTTTCTGTCCATTTTAGAAGAGGCATCGGCCTTTCTTTCTCCTTTCCTTTTTTCCCCCTTCTTCAATGGATATTTCTGTCCAAGTAAAGAAATGCGATCCAAGAGAATGATATTTATGAAACCGAGAACAATTTTTTCCCCCCAACTTGCTTGTTGTAGTTTGGATTCGAAGAGATAGAAGATAAACCGACTCTAATAAAGAGATATCATCGATGATAAATAACTGGAGGAGGAATAAAACACTAAAAAGACGGAGTAACGAATCGAGTGAACAATCCGCGATTCATTTGAATCTTGTGGTTTATGTTCAGAGTTCAATCGAGGCAGCAACATGTTTATCTGCTAGTTGGTTTCAAAGGCTAGTTGTTGAAACCAAAGTGAGGCGAGAAAGCATGATTTTAGCTTAGGGTCACCACATACTTGATTTGCTCTCAAATTTGGGAGCATGAAAACAATTTTGCTTTCGTTGATTGATAATGTTCTTTTGGAAGTTATGGTGCACTTTCCAAATTGTTACCCATCGAGATCTTCATCTTGGATTCGAGGCTTTGGAAAGATATCTACAATCGGATCTAGTGTTTGTATAAACTGCGTGTGTTGTTTTTTTTTTTTTTTTTTGCTTTGGAGAAAAACATGGCTTGAGATGGATATCCATACCTTATCCTCCTATCTGTAGTAATTCACCCGACTTGAGTCCGGGAGAGCTAGATTAATACGACGAAAGGTTATAAACTTATAATTAGAATTGACATATAGATAAGAGTATCGACATACATATATCTATATATTAAATAAATATCGCTAGCTTTTTCACTATTAGGAGAATATCACATTATAGAGGACCTCAACTCCGAACCTCCGACTCATACTCACTTATTGAGTAGATTCATCCCATCCAACTTAACTACAAAAATACGTATGAGTATTGAAATACGTATGAGTATTGAAATACATGTCTCGCATGGACTTCATTTTAATCTCTCTCTTTGTAATACAAATTAAAACGAACCAAAAGCTAAAACCTTACTCACCCACATGAAGAATAGACAATTGGCATCTTCACAATCATCAACAACAATAACATGATGCCCCCATGGAACAAAACTTATCCAAATTAACATCACTACCCATTAACCTTACCAAATTACCCTCATTAGCCTAGCTAAACCGTGCTAATCATGAACCCACTCTCGCTAGTTCTTCCTTTAACCCCTCCAACTAACTTTTTTTCTTAAAACACTCTCATTTCTTAATCCATGATTAGAAAAATGGATGGTGGGGAGGAGCTCACACGCGCGCGCGCATGTAAGAAGCAAAAGCTAACAAAGCCGAGCTATATAATCATGATTACAAACAAAAAAAAAGGCCCCCAAAAAAGGTAGGGATCAGAGGGCAATATGAAAAGAAAGGATTATAATTGCAGCAGAAGTGGACTATGGACTTTTTATCCAACCCATGGAAATATGGAGCTCGAAGAGAGGAGGAAGGATGACAAAATGCTCAAAAACCCACCGAAAGGTAAGCCCAAAAGAATACAAAAATCGATTTATCAGTAATAGGGAAAGTCTCTCCACTTTTGGGGTCCAATTACAAAAACAGGCCACGATATTAGGGATTACTGATAAATTGATCGCTAAATTTCGACACTTCACGAATTTGTCGATCAAGTTTGTATGACTAATATAGGCGTTATTTTGTATTTCGTTAGGTTATGTTTGAATTTTTAGTTTTAAGTTGTACAACACACATTAAGTGAGATCAAAGTCACACATTTTAATGAAAAGGATAACATAAGCTTGCCAATTAGCTACTTTGGAGTCGGGGGTGGGGGAAGAAGAGCTTATCGTGATTTTAGTCTGGGTGTGAACTTAAATGGGTAGTCCATGTTGGCTGACAAGGGTTGACATTATCGTTTCGTATTGACTTGGGTAGTAACTGACACAATCGTCATTTTCTTCGATTTTTATAAAAAAATTTCAGTTTCATATATATCACACAACACACCGCGTAAGATTACAATCACACAAATTAGAAAATAACGAGGGTAACGTAAAGTCTCTAATTACCTGCGTGAGCTGGATTGGGGGAGCATATCTTACGGGTGATCTCAGAGAATGCAAGGTCGATAATAAAATAATGCATATGATCGATCAGTCCAGGCTGTCTACACTGCAAAATTGAGCAGTCCATGTTGACTAACTGCGATCTAGAGGTTGTCATTCTGGTATCAAACTCGGGCAAGACAACACGTCGATATATGCGAACAAATCTGATCCAAACCTCATGAGCTAAATAAACCAACTATTATGTTTCGTTAAATCAGACTTCAATGACGACTTTGCTAAACACTAAACTTTAGTGATGAGTTTGTTAATGACCTTTCTTTCTTCTATAAGTGACCCCCACCACTATTCTCCTCTTCCACTACGACCTCTCGTTATCATATACTCTTTCACACACCCACTAAACTTTGCTTACAAAACCATCATTTTAGAAGAAGAGCACCCAAAAAACTTAAATAAACCCCATTTTTTCTTTTTTTTCATACTCTACCTAAGTTTTCACTCTTCGTCCACCTCGATCATCATCATCATCTCGTCAAAATGGACGACGCCAGCAATTATTGGGTCGGCAGCTCGCCGTCGGAGTCCCAGAACTACTTGTTCCGCCTTCTTGCGGAGACCAACGGCGTCGGAGGAGAAGGGTTTCAGCAACAACAAGAGTTTGGGTTTGGTCAGCAGAACTTCATGTGCAGCAGCAATAATTCGTCCTCTTGTAATAACTACTTCTCGTACGATGATTACCACCACCAAATATCTGCCGCCGCCGGCGGGGGCTCGTCGGTGATCACGGCGGGGGAGGATTCGACGACGACGGCGACGCCGCAGGATCGAGCGTACGCAGCTCTGCAGAATCACAAGGAGGCGGAGAAGCGGCGGAGGGAGAGGATCAATTCCCACCTCCACAAGCTCCGTGCTCTCCTCCCTTGCAATTCCAAGGTACGTAAACTGTATAACTCAAACACGAACTTATCTTAACAATTCCGAGTTATTGGAACTGGATGGTTTATGACGATTATTGGTCTGAGGATGTTAGCAACGTTTAAAACAATTTTAAAGTGGTGGGTTCAAATTTTGTTGGACTTTTAGTCGCTCGTTATATTTAGTGAACGTATATGGTTAATCGTTAATGTTATCACTTGATTACGCGTCGATGCGGTCGCATGATTACGGGTTGAATAAGTTACTGTATAATGTTTTAGTAGTAATATGTAACTAAATGACAGGGTTGTGGCCTAGTCCGATTATAAAACCTATCTAATTCGATGGATCAAAATTAGGGAGAAAATGAGGATGTAAATGATTTAAAACCTATCAACTTAACAAGATCATATCGATCAAATATCACAATACTACATTTTTTTTTTCCCCTCTCATTTTATGATATTTCAATACAACCTAATAAAATCAAGTTGAATTAAAACAAAATCAGGAGAATCAAATATCAAAATAATACATTTTTCTCTTATGTAAAGAGAATTCAATACAATAAAATCGAACAAAATTATATTCAATACCATCGAATTTTAGCCACCATCTCAAATCAATTTCGATCTCGTGTAAATCGAATTGTTGCCAACCATAAAATGTAGAGGACTCAATTTGAACACTTGGACATTCCCTGATGTACAATTTGTACATTCTGCCGGAAAGTAGAATTGTCCCCCCAACCCTTTTTTCCGTTGTCTCTTGTCTCTTTTATCGCTTTGTTGAAATACGATTTGAATTCCTGAAAAACAGATAAAAGTTATTTTTTACATCACGGTGATGCCATCATGTTGTCACCCGCAGACAGACAAAGCGTCGCTGCTGGCGAAGGTAGTGGAGAGGCTGAAAGAGCTGAAGCAGCAGACATCCGAGATCGCCGGCCTGGAAACTTTCCCGTCGGAGTCCGACGAAATCACCGTCCTTTCCGCCGCCGGCCACCACGACGGCTACGGCCGCGGCGGCGGCGGCGGGCAGATGGTGTTCCAGGCGTCGGTTTGCTGCGAGGACAGGACGGACCTGCTGCCGGAGCTGATCGAGATATTCAAGTCGCTCCACCTGAAGACGGTCCGCGCCGAGATGGTGACGCTCGGCGGGAGGACGCGCAACGTGCTGATGGTTGCGCCGGCGGACGGCGAGGGCGGCGGTGGAGGCGGATGCAGCGTGGAGTCCATTCATTTCCTGAAGAATGCGCTCAAGTCGTTGCTGGACCGGTCCAGTAACGGTGGGCCTGGCGACCGGTCCAAGAGGAGGCGAGTCGCGAGGAGCGAATTTTAGTCCTGCTGAAGTCATGGGCTTTATCCAAAGTTCTTCTGCCTATATGTCGGCCCATGAAAGTTCGTGTTCATGGTTGTTACAGAAGCTTTCCTTTTACTTCTCATGAGTTTGTTTTGAGTGGCTAATTAGTGGTTAATCAGCAAGTTGGGAGTAATGATAATTATATATATATGCATGTGGCTGAGGAACAATTTTAGTGAAGATATATATATGTTTAACAAATTATATGAGTACCCGCATGAGGTATTTTGTTATTTTTCAATCCATGCTTTAGAAATTCGTCGACGGGTTGCTCGATTACATAGTTAGTAAGTAGCCAGTATCATTCTCACAACACGACTAGTACTCAGTTCTCGCACCATACCATCTGATCGAAAGTTTCCACAAATGGCATGTATCTAATGTCTTCGTTCTCGAGTCAATCGTTCAAGTACTCGATCTCGTACCATAAAGTTTCATACGAATTTGATAACTATGTTACTCAGGGTGAAGAAGGGAAGATTACTCAGTAAATGTAACATTCATGTAGCAATAACTACTTGGCCAACTTCCTACACTACATATAAAAGGGCCAGGGCTTCAAAAAATGGAGAGTGGGAAACAAAACTGAAAATGTTCACCATCACCACTCCACTAGCTGGCCAACTTCCTACACTGCATCATCCAGCCGACTTCATCTTCTACTCTAGTTCTGTATCTCATTAATATTGATCTGCCAAAATTCATTGCCAAGTGATTCAGTACAGAGTATGATAAATAAGTACTACATGATCCATATAACGTAAATACTAATCAACAGATTACCTTGTTAATGGAGTTCTACTACAGCTTCAGCTTAAACCCAGAAGACAAGAAACCATCCCTGCAAACCACAACAACACAGTACCTGTAATCTAGCATCACCAGATGGTACAAACTACAAAGTATTGAAAACACAACACCTTATAGGGAAAGAGAGACCAAACCTCTTCTTCCTTAGCCTGTCAACTTTCACTTCCTCTTTGGTAGGAAACTTGCCATGGGGCGAAACCAGGCTTCCAAAGCAAACAATGGCATCTACGAACACCGCCTTCAATCCACTGATGGTGATCTCTTTAGCAGCATCACCCTTCTCAGGGTTCTTCTTCAGGTCATACCAAACTAGCCTTTGGGAATCCAACAGCAGAAGCAACTCCTGACCGGTCATGGAGTACCCGAGAGATCGAATCCTAATATCGTAGCACAATCCAGGATGTGGAACGGATAGCATTTTACTCCATGACTCCTCAACACCGTACTCTTTCATGATCCAGACATCGAGCACCCTGCCCCGGTAATTGGCAAAGATGCACAGACACTTCTCCAGCTCACCAATTCTCAAGAGCAACGATTTCTCGTTTCGATACTCCGGCTGAGGGATTTCCTTGCATTCATTGCGCCCTAAATCGAAACCGACAATCAAGTTGCTAACATCAGGGGTGTGAACCACCCAATGAATTGCTCCACCAACAAACACGCCTACCTTCTCCGTGAGAGCTAGGATATAAGGGAATTTCACAACTACACTGGAACCGGACCTAACCCCATAACTAATCAGTTCAGATTGGAAACAATCAGCAATTTTTGCACTAAACAACATCATCTGGTTAAGCTTGACAACCTTATAGTCGTCGGAGACGGAATCGTACCCGAATCCGCAGCCGCAGTGGTAAACGCCATCCCCGTCGCCGCATAGATGTTTCGGCATGGCTGACATGACGTGTGAATTCCGTGTGGCCGGATTCGTTATGATGGCCTTGTCGGTGTCGTAGTCGAAGCAGAGCAACCCGTCGCATGAGCCGATTAGGGTTACGCGCTCCCGTGGAACTTTGACGCTGATTTGGGCTGGAGAAGATTTGTTGCTTCGGACGTCCATACAGGTTTCTCGGCGGAGGCCTTCGATGTACGGGGCGATGTGGAGCCGTGGAGGTCGCCATTGCCGTGCCCATCGTTTTCCAGGATGAAGAGGACGGCGTTTTCGGTGGTGGCGGAGGAGTGGTCGATTTGGAGCTTGCTGAACCTCGGGCTGTCGATCAGAGCCCGCCAGGGTTTGCAGATTGCGCGGCACCGCAGAACTGCGGCCACCGGCAGCCGGAGGAGAATGTTGGTCACGAGGTCAAGCGAGAGATGATCGGACATATTCGCCTTGCTCGCTTGACTTGCTGAGAATCTGCCGGGAAGGAGGAAAATGCAAAAAAAAAAAAAAAAAAAAAAATCTAGTTTTATGACGGAGACAAGACGATAAGAAAGTTCTGGAATGGATGGGTTCGCCAGTTAGGATTTCTTACGTGGTGCTTCCAGCAAATCATATTCCGCCACGTAACAATTTAGAGTGATGCGAGAGGTTATCCTTTAAATTTTTATTTAGTTAATCAGAATAAAAATGCACAGCAACAGCAATTGTCGATTTATTATTTATCAGATTGAATTAGGGTCAGGTCATAAGAGAATTGCTATAAATATTGAAGCTAATTCTCTCCCGAGTCCCCATCATGGACAAACTAACACACGTTGTATTTGTTGATTAATCCCAGCCTGTGCATGACAATCACCGTATATAATTTAGGTCGGCCCATGAAAGTTCATTATTCAAGCTTTGAGAGTTGAGACTAATCTACACTTTACGTTACTAAGCTTATGATATGTCTCAAGTAAGTCGTAACTTCTAATGAATGAACAAAATTCCCACTAGAAAAACATTGCGTGTAATATACTTGTTCTGGCATCATCAAATCTGACCACTATGCTTCTACGAATGAAGAGAAACGTTAATCACTCAGTTACATTCGTATAGTAATAACTACTTGCCCTACTTAGTGCAATCTGGGAAACAAACTGAAAACGGCCAGCCACTTGCTACTACCCACCATCACTGCTCCATTACTCTGCAACTTCATTTTCTTCTTCTTCTACACTAACTCTATCTATCATCTACTATGCACCTGTCAAAATTCATAGCCTACCATGTCTGTTAGAGGACTACAGCTTCAGCTTAAACCCAGTAGACAAGAAATCATCCCTGCCAGCCAAAACAAGCACAGTAAACTCTAATTGAGCATTCTCTTATGAACAACAACAAACACATTCCAATAGAGAAAATACCATACCTCTTCTTCTTCTTCTTCTTCTTCTTCTGCAGCAGCCTTGGTTTCTGTTGCTGCTTGTCCACTTCCAGTTCATCGGATGGGAACTTGCCATCGGGCGAGACCAGGCTTCCAAAGCAAACAATGGCTTCCATGAACTTCTTCTCCAACCCATGGATGGTGATCTCCTCAGCAGCATCCTTCCCAGGGTTCTTCTTCAGGTCATACCACACAAGCCTCTTGCAATCCAACTGGAGAAGAATCTCCTGCCCGGTCGTGGAGAATCCGAGTGATCGAATCCCATCATCGTAGCACAACCCGGGATGTGGAACAGATAGCATCACACTCCACGACTCCCTGACACCATACTCTTTCATCATCCAGACATCGACCCCATTGTCCCCATAGTTCGCAAAGATGCACAGACACTTCCCCAGCTCGCCAATTCTCACGCTCAAGGATTCCCCATGTCTATACTCTGGCTGTGGGACTTCCCTGCATTCGCTACGCCCTAAATCGAAACCAACAATCACGTTGCGTACATAGGGTTCCTTGTGAACTAGCCAATGAATCGCCCCACCCACGAACACGCCCAGTTTCTCAGCAGAAGCTAGGTAATAAGGGAATGTCATTGACGCACTGGAATTGGACCTAACCCCATAACTAACCAGTTCTGAATGGAAACTAAATTCAATTTCTGCAGATTCGAGCACTTGGTTTACCTTGACGACCTTGTAGTCCCCAGACACGGAATCGTACCCGAATCCGCAGCCGTAGCGATAAATGCAGTCCCCTTTGCTTCCGAAACTCAGCAGATTCGTCAAGGGAGGCGTGACATGAGACCTCCGCGTCGCCGGATTCGTAATGATGGCGTTCTCGAAGTCGAGGCCGAAGCAGAGAAGCCCGTTGCAGCAGCCGAATAGGGTTACGCACTCCCGTGGAATTTTGACGCTAACTTGGGCCGAAGAAGACGGGTTGCTACGGAAGTCGAGACAGGTTTCGCGGCGGATGCCGTCGATGTAAGGCGCGAAGTGTAGGTCGCCGTTCTCGCACCCGTCGTCTTCGAGGACGAAGAGGGCGGCGTTTTTGGTGGTGGCGGCGGAGTAGTCCATTTGAAGCTTCGCGAACCTTGGGCTGTCGATCAGAGACAGCCAGGGTTTGCAGACGCCGCGGCAACGCAGAATCGCGGCCACCGGCAGCCGGAGGAGAATGTTGGTTATGAGATCGAAGGGGAGGTAGTCTGACATTTTTCCTTTTGGTTGCTGACAATCTGCCGGGAAAAAGGAGGAAAATGTGAAAATTTAGAGTTTCTTGACGGAGACGAGACGTGAAGAAAAACTCTGGAATGGATGGGCGCTGACCAGCTGACCAGCTAGGACTGCTTTCATATGGTTCTCCAAACAAATCAAATCTCGCCACGTGTTAATTTAAAATAATGAGAGAGATTGCGTTATTCACGTTCTTTTTATTAATTAATCAATTATAGAAACGTAGTGATAGTCGACTCCCGCCAGGCGCCAAGTTCACCGCCGCCGTGAAGCCATCTGCCGTTGGTTCCCGTTGATGTCTCTGTTCGTCTGCAACTTCGATTCGACCATAGAATTCAACGTCTATGGTCGAAGTTTGCGATCGAATCGAAGCTGACTAGCTAAAAACAGCCACTCACTTACTGCCTTCCATTCACAATCAACAACGAAGTAGAGATAACAGAAACAACATTCATTACATAACTTGCAACAGTAGTTAGTGCAAATCCCTCTGATGTTATTTGGAGCTTCCAAAAGTGCCAAAAATAGACAGAACGCACAACTAAAAGTCTAAAATGGCCAAAAGAGCTTCCAAATGGAGACTAGGAAGCAAACTAGCTAAAGCACAACCACTCTCCTCCATCATCCGCACTCTGTTGCATCCTTCTACCAGCTAAAACTCAGTCGGCGAGACATCATCCCTGCAGACCAAAATAACACAGCAGCTAGTGAATGACTGTATCGACAGGGTAAATGTGTATTGAACAACACAAACAAACATATTGCAGGAGGAGAAAAGACCAGCAACCTAACCTACCTCTTCTTCTCTTTCGAGACTTGGTTTCTGCTGTTTCTTGTCGAATTCCACTTGGTCGGGCAGAAATTTGCAATCGGGTGAAACCAGGCTGCCACAGCAAACAAAGGCACTTGTAATCCCCTGCTTCAATCCATGGGGGGGGGGGGTAATCTCCTTAGCAGCACCATTCTGATTTCTCGGGTCATACCAGACAAGCCTCCCGCAATCCTACTTGAACAAGAACAGCTAAACATCTACCCAAATCCTACTTAAACAAGGAAAACATCAAAGGCTTGGAAAGGAAAACGCCTTCAGTGATTGCCAAGGCCGAAGGAAGAACATTGACACAATTTCTTTGTCGGAATGGATGAAGAATTAATGGAGGTAATGGATTCCTCGCCAGGTACTTAAAATCCCTTACGTGCTTGCTTCCACTAATCAGAAATTGGGGGGTTTTCGTCGGTGGGGCATTGCATTGGACGGTAATGGATTCCTCGCGCTCTAAGTTTGTTGTTGTTGCGTATGATGTGGGGCTGAATCAATGCCGGGAAGTTCCACAGCCGGCGGAGTATGGGGGATGGGAATGGTGGCGGCTACTTCTTGAGCCTTGGGGAATTGAGGAACTGCTTGTGCATTTTTGGCTAACTACTTGGGGGAGAGTAGTGTTCATGTGTGGATGATGAAGGAGTACGGCGTGGAGAGTTCTTGGACCAAGCTGTTCTCTGTTCCGAATTCGGGCTTGTCGTATCATTTCTCGCTGGTGCCTCTAGGGCTGTCCATGAATGGTGATGAAGTTCTGCTGCATTTGGATGGGGAAAGGCTTGTTTGGCTTGACATGGAGAAGGGAAAGGGTGCTCAAGAGATCACCATCCTTTGATTCCCCGGTTTCCATGGCTGCAGATCGATTACTATTCTCTGTAAGATGACGATGAAGCTGAAGTACTGGTACGGATGCAGCAGCCAAGGTGAACTGAACTAATCCATGGATCATTTCCCTTATCCATTCTATGTCTCCTCTACCCGTTAGGATTACAATTACTGACATTGCTGCTGATTCTTTATGTAAGGTGGGAGCAGCCATGGAATGTTTCCTCTACCCGTTAGGATTACAATTACTGACATTGCTGCTGATTCTTTATGTAAGGTGGGAGCAGCCATGGATCGATGGAGGGTGATGCAGAATATGTTTGCTTCATGCATAATCAAATCTGCAGGTTATCAGTTTCTACTTTTGTTTTGTCCTTGAGGGACCTTTTGGTTGGAAATGGTGTTTGTTGTTTAGGACCTTTTTGTTGCTCCATGACCTACTATTACAATTAGCCTTGAGACTGCTTGTAAATGGTGTTTGTTTAGGTAGATGTGTGCCTTTGCTTAATTGTGTTCACTACCCCAAATTGTGAACTAGTGAGGATGCTATTAGTATTATGGATGTAAATTGATTTGTTATTTGCCCTCATGATTTGCTTGTCGTGCCAAATTGCATGCAAATGCATGCATGAGAGTTGAAAGTATGGCCAAATGGTTTAGGCATGAGATTTCCAAAGAGGAATAAACAAATGTGACTGTCGACCTCGTGGCCGACAGCATTCCAATTGGGTTGATTTGGTATTAACCTATTCTAATTGGGTATGTAATTGTTTATGGTTTGTCATCAAACAATAAGAAACAACTATTTATGCCTACTCACAAATTGGGTGGATTTATGTATTAGGGCAAGAATACAGGTAATAAGATTATTAGGGCAAGAAAACAAGACATTTAAGGACAATTGAGAGAGAATGTGAGGGAAGAAAAGATATAAAATGTGGGTTGTACTTGTCCAATCCAAGCCAATTAATATGGGTTAGACTAGATATTAAACAAAGCAAGCCTCTTGCCATCCACCTGCAGAAGAACCTCCTGACCAGTCACAGAGAATCCCAGAGGATTGATCTTGTCACTGAAGCGCAGCCCGGGATGTGGAACCGAGAACAATAAGCTCCATTACTCCTCCACACCATAGTCTCCCATCGTCCAAACATCAACACACTTGCCGTCGTAACTGGCAAAGATGCACAGACACCTCCCCAGCTCGCCAAGCACCATCCCTGAAAGATTCCCCAACTCTGCGGCCTGTCCATGGCAGTGGCACCTCCCTGAAATCATGGCTCGCTAAATCGAAGCCCACAATCATGATATCACTGGTCAGATGATTGTCACCACTGAGCCTGACCTTCCCGTTCCTACCAACTGTCCAATGAATCGCCCCACCCACAAACACACCTCTCTGCAGTGAACCAAACAGGATGTAAGGGAATTCCTTGTCAAAACAAGACTTCGACCCAACCCCGTAACCAACCAAAAGAGATTGGAGAGAGCTCTCTCTGGGTTTGAACGTTTGGATGATCTGGACCACCTTGTAGTCGTCGGAGACGGAATCGTACCCGAATCCATGCCCGTGGCTGAAAATTACCTCAGGCCTGCCGTCGCGGGAGCTGTAAACTCCCACTTTGGTATTCATCGATTTCAGGAGGAGCGCGTACGGCATCAGGTAAACGTTGCTAGTGGCCGGATTCCATATGAGCACCGTTTCCCAGTCCTGGGCGAGACAAACCAACCCGTTGCAGAAGCCCAAAACGGCGAGTCCCGAGACTGGATCTCTGCCGCTACGAGGGGTGATAGCGATTCGGCGTCGGAGGCCGTCGTCGTATTCCAAGACGGCGTGGGCGCCGTCGACTTCGGTGATGAAGAGGATGGCGTTTTTGCCGGTGGCGGCGAAGTGTGCGATTTGGAGCTTGACGAACCTTGGGCTGTCGATCAGTGCCTGCCACGGTTTGGAGACGGAGCGGCAGCGGAGAAGTGCGGGCACCGGGAGCCGGAGGAGAATCCTGGTGATGAGATCGGCGGGAAGGTGGTCGGACATTGTCGTTTACTAGCAGCGGAGAGAGTCGCGGCTTCGAGAAAGGGAAATGCGAAGGTTTTGGAGTGTCGACCAACGGCGAAAAGGTCTGCGTCTGATTCGGAAGGCGAGGGTTTAGGATATAAGTAATCACTCCTAAGTAATCACCACCGTTGGATTGTCGGAGAACTAGCGAATATGCGACGGCTCGGATTAACTGCATTCATGTAATTTCAATAGATGCATATCGAGGGAAATTAAATTCGATAGACCAAATGAACCTTTTAACATTTGAAATGAATCGCATCGGGACCGATAAATGATCTTTGATTATACACTCAATTATAATAAATCATTTCATGTACGGATCGGATGCATGATAAAATCAGTCCCAAGTCCCAACCTCGCAACATAACGAGCTCGCAAATGACAAATTTGGATTTTATCTTAATCAAGAGGGCTCCGATCACATTTACCTTTCGTTAATTTTGTTTTCACTCCACGAGAAGCGAATCAAGCTGCCCGTTATGTAGCGCACATGACCTTACGCTATCACAGTCTCACTTCTGCATTGTACGATTTCTCTTACCTAGTTTGTAATTGAGTTTGTGAACTGACTGTAATGTTTGTGGTTACCCTTAAGCTTAACTGGCTAATCCGCAAGAATTACTATGACAAAAAAAAAATTACTAAAAGAGTTTTCCAATTTTGGACCGGGTTGGATCCGATGGGATACCATGAATATTAAGATATTGAGGTATCATCGCCATCCCTACCATCACTAATGTTAGTGGCGCAACGATATAAAACAGTAAATGACTAACTACAAATCGCCATGGCATGACCTCATGAGTATAAATATTAATCATTCAGCTACAACCGATTCCAAAAACAAACCATTTCATCCAAATAATGTCTGAAAAGACTGGAACATATCATCACAATTAGGGTTTAAACATATACCATACTCGTTCCAAGTAATAACTCCTTGCAGCAACTGCAATTTGTCTGATGCTATTTGGAGCTTACACCAATGCCAACCTCCTACACAGCTAAAAATGGCCCAAAATGCCTCAAAATGTAGAGTGGGAGACATACTGAAAACTCCCCATCTCCACCGGCCTTCACACTACTCCACTGCATTACCCTATCAACTAACTTCTTCTTCTACCCTATTGCATTATATCATAGTATCCAAGTAACTCAGAAATGAACCTTGTTTAACTGACTACAGCTTCAGCTTGAACCCACTAGCCAAGAATTCATCCCTGCCAACAAAAACACAATGGAGTTCTAAGTACGGATCACCATATGACCACACAATCAATCCAACAAACAAACACAGTAGCTAGTGTACTTGAACACACACAAGTTCCAGGAGAAAGAACAAACCTCTTGTTCCTTTGGGTCTTCTTCTTCCTTCGGGGTCCTGGTTTCTCTTGTCGCTTGTCAACTTTCACTTCCTCTTTGGGCCGTGGAATCTTGGCACCGGGCGAAACCAGGCTTCCATAGCATAAAACTGCATCCAAGGACTCCCCCTTCAACCCATTGACGGTGATCTCCTCTGCAGCAACAACCTTCATAGGATCCTTCATGTCATACCAAACAAGCCTCTTGCCATCCAGTTGCAGAAGAACCTCCTGACCGGTCACCGAGAATCCCAGAGGATTGATCGTATCACTGAAACATAATCCGGGATATGGAACCGAGAACAGTATGCTCCATGATTCCTTAACACCATACTCTTTCATCATCCAAGCCTCCACATACCGATCCTTGTAATCAGCAAAGATACACAAACACTTACCCAGCTCACCAAGTTTGAAGGTGAAAGATTCCCCACCATTAGTGTACTTTGGCTGAGGCAACTCCCTGGACTCATTGCGCCCTAAATCGAAGCCAACCAGCACAATATCCGGATCCGGATCGAAATCGTCACTGTTCGGATCCTCTAGTTTACCAACTATCCAATGCATAGCCCCACCCACAAACACACCTATATCCCGGGAATCAAATAGCACATAGGGGAATTCCACGTCTACCTGAGAATTCGACCTAACCCCGTAGCTAACCAAGTGAGAATTCAAAGAATGCACTTCGGGCTTGAACAGCTGGACAATCTGGACCACCTTATAGTCGTCGGAGATGGGATCGTGCCCGAATCCGTACCCGTGGTTGTAAATTACGTTACGGCTGCCGTCGTAGTAGCGGTAAGTTCCCACTGTGTGTGATTTGAAGAGGAGTGTAAACGGCAACAAGCAATCGGTTCTGGTGGCGGGATTCGATACGATTACCTTTTCCCAGTCGCAGGCGAAGCAGAGCAGCCCGTTGCAGGAGCCCAAGAGGGCAACGACCTGGCGCGGATCGGTGCCGCCGCCAGTTTGCGCAGGAGGGGTGCGAGCGATTCCGCGGCGGAGGCCGTTCACGTATTCGGCGGCGACGTAGTCGCCGTGGGATTCGCTGATGTAGAGGATGGCGTTTTCGCCGGTGGCGGCGGAGTGTTCGATTTGGAGATTTGTGAACATCGGGCTGTCGATCAGGGACCGCCAAGCCCTGGAGACGGAGCGGCAGCGAAGAAGTGCGGCAACAGGCAGACGGACGAGAATTCTGGTGACAACATCGGCGGGAAGGTGATCGGACATGGTCGTTTACTTGCTGAGAGAATCGGCTTGAAAAAAGGGGAAGGGAACTGCTAATTTTAGAATTACGACGGAGATCGGCGGCATAAAGGATCTGCCGTCTGATGTGGAAGACGATTGAGGGTTAGGATATAGGTGAATCCCCACCCTTGGATCGTAGGAGATCCAACGGCTCGGTTTAACGTAATATGTTCGGTTAATTTGAGTTTGATTTTCTTATCCTTTTTTACCCCTTTTCTTTTGACTGCTCAATGACACGAGATTAGGGTTTTCGTGGGTTAATTGCACGCACAAATCAAGATCTCTTATAATGGGTAACTAAGGAGGTTACTTTTTAGTAGCCTAGTTATTCGGCTAACTAGAAGATTCGTTAGTATATACTAACTAATATCCAAAATGTATGAATTAATATCCAAGTCTGCTGAGTATCTAGATAGCACAGACTAGTATTCAAAACATCACCGTAGTAATTTTTTTACAATTGGAGGATTATGATTCTGATGCAATCATAGTAGTAGTTATAATAAATGAACTTGACTAATCTCATTCCCGTCCCACTCCAATTGGGTCAGCAAATATAATTTTCATCCAGATAATTGGGTTAAAATATGCATTTCATAATGAAAGACTCAAACAAATCATTAATGGGATGGAATGGAGAGCAATCAGGTCGCTATAAGGTCAAGTTTGGCTATCACCTAGCAGTGGAGCTAAGAAGGTATAAGGAGTTAAGGGTGAAGGCGAAAGTGCAGGCGTGGGATCGTAGTCTATGGAAAAGGGTTTGGGGGGCTCCCATACCTCCCAAGTTGCGATATTTCATATGGCAGATGGTTCGCGGTGTCTTGCCAACTGGTGAGGCACTGAGTACTCGGGGGGTAGGGGGGCTGGAGCCATGTCCAGTATGCGGGGAGGAGGGGGAATCTCTTGAACATCTCTTCTTCCGCCGCCGAGTACCGGTGGAGTTGTGGGAAGGGGCGGAGCTACCGGCCATTCGCGATTGCTTCCCCCATTGCATTGTTGGGAACTTTTGGCGCAGGTTACTCGAGTGGCGGGAGCTTGATCAGGGGGCCATGATGCATATTGTAGCCCTTTTCTGGCGCATTTGGAAGGCCCGTAATTGGGTGGTCTTTGAGTTGACTCAGTACATTGTTCTGGTGTTGTTATCTCAATTTTGTTTGCAGGTTGCGGAGTGGGAGGGCATACTTACCGGCTGAGGTGTTTGTCGTTACTCAGGGGGCTCAGGTGTCAGAGGTCGTGAGGATGTTCCGTTGGGAAAGTTTGTGGTGTTCGTGGATGGAACTACGACTCCTGGCTCACATGGAGCGGGAGGTTGGGCTCTTCAAGATCCCACGGGCATGGTGGTGGCAACATCGGCAACTCTGTATGTGGGGATTTGGGAGCCGGCTCTTGTCGAACTACTGGCCTTCCGGGATGCGCTTCGATGGTGCTTGGCGTTTGGATTCTCGTCGATGATTTTTGCAGGTGACGCCCAAGTGATCGTGGGGAAGATCCGGGATGGTGAGGTAGATGATGTCCATGGAGGGATGTTGTTGGAGGAGATTCGAAGTATGCGTGACTTGTTCCAGGAGTTTCGGGTTATTTTTGTGGGTCGGGAGTCTAATAGGGTTGTCCATTTGGTGGCAAGAAAAGCCCTTTCGTTGTCCCGTTCTTTGGTGGGGTTCAATTTTGTTTCTTGGTTGTTTCAGCTATGTGACTATTTTGTATCTGGTTGTTTTCTCGGTAATACGAGCGATCTCTTAGCAAAAAAAAAAAAGAATCATTAATGGTAACGAACAAGGGATTGGTCTAGTTGTAATACCACTAGCCTTGAACCTAGAGGTCCCAGGTTCGAATCCCTTCAATAGTACTTAATTACAAAAAATAACCTATATCATGTGGCTGGTGACAGGTTTGTTTGGTATGATATCAAGAAGGAAAGGCCTAGTCAGGAAATGCATTTGGTGGTGGTGGATGGTGATGACGTGGAATTGGACGAAGAACATATTCCTCCATCGGTCGATGAAAGAAGGGAGGTCTTCGACGCCATTGCTTGCTTCGGTACTTTCGTTTGTCCAGATGGAAACTTAACTCGCGGGTAGCAGCAGAAGAAGATTGAGCTGGGATGAAGATTTTCAGTGTTTGTTGTTTATAACCTTTTGATATGCTGTAATGTGGGTATCCTTTGAAGTAACAGCTTCTTTCTGCTGTCTTTCTTTCTTTCTAAATGTCACATTTGCTTAGTTGTTTTGAGACTGCTAGGGGAATCTGAACCAATGCTGGATTGGTTTGAAGAAACTGAAGTAGCTAATCTAACTGCGTGCTTTGTTGTTTGCCTACTTTTGATATGTACCGTCTCTGCTTTCTTTCTAACCTGATGTTAGTTTGCTCAGTTGGTTTAATGAACTTGTTCTGTTTGATGCTATTAGGGGATTGCTGTACAATTGTTAAATCCCACTTTGTATTACCAGTGCTTGTTTGAAGAAACTGAAGCAGCTTATCAGATTACAAGCTTGTTGAGATACGACACAACTCAACTAGCTGAAGCCTATCTATACAGGTTTAATGAACTAAATGTGCTTGCTCTACAACATTTTCGTTTCGAATTCGCTTGAAATGTGCCTTCAACCTTGCTCTGATTCAGCCCTCTCAGCCTTCGGATCTGCCCTTCAGGCCACCATTGGATGGCAGGGAAGAGATGCAATCAGTAGAGCAGAACCAGTCAACCATCATCTTCTTTCATAGAAAGAACTCGCCGCCAACAATACTTCTCCAAGAGAATGGCTGCTAAGTCGATTAATGCCATGGATTTACACTCCTGCACACAAAGAAAACTCCAATCGAAGAAGAACCCAATTCACCAATTGACGAAAGGATGTTAGAAAACTGACACTTCCACCATCAATCGAGACAAATTCAAAACCAATAAAAGAAACCCAACAAGAGAAGCAGAATCTTTTATGATCTCAAGCCTTCAGAGAAGCAACAACTGACTCTTAGCAGAAGCTCCGTCATCACAAGGCTGCGAAGGGAGGCGAGATTTGCAGGCGGCGGACTGACCGGTGGAGAGAGGTAACAGAGGAGATACAGAGAGGGAGAGAGGTCCCAAGATGGTGCAAAGAGTACGGCAGACAGGGCGAGCAACAGAGCTACAAAGAAACGATTTCTGGATTCAGATTGAAAACTATTGCGTAGAAAATGGGGATATCACGCTCCCCTCAGATATCTTTGCTTTCTCCACATGATTAGAAATCGTTCTTTTTTTTTTTTTTACCGCTGCTTCAAACCGCCGCCAAACCGTATTCCTTCACGCTCCATCTCTCGATTTTTCTCTCTGATCTTCGCCGCCGGATCCCTCCTTGGCAACGCCGCCGCTCTGCTCCTCGCCCTTCTCCTTTCGCTTCGAGCGTTCGACTCATAGCCTGAGGGTATTGTATTTATTGACTGGGAAACGGCCCAATGTTAGATGAGCCGCATGGGCCGCGAAAGGCAAAATAAAAGCCTGATGATGTTAAATGAGCTATTTGGGCCCCCAAAAGAAACTACTAAGAACAAAGACTTTGGGACCAGCTATTAGAAACAAAATTGTACATTTAACTGATTTTTACATAAAAATTGTACATTCAAAATTAATTCCATAAAATATGGTTAATAAAATATATTTGGGGAACAAAACAAAAACTATTAAGTTTTCTTTGCGTGAATGATCATAACCTTTTACAGTGAATAATCATCAAATGATGTAAAAAAACTAAATTATGTAAATTATATCTGGTGAATCTTTAGGTGCCGTGCCACCAAACATAGGCACGAGATCTTTATTTTTCAAGCTAGTTTTAGTGTATATAATTTAATGATTCCCTTTTCGTTGTGTCTCTGTTCTTCCCCTCTTCACGAAGAAAAATGTTTGGTTGCATCTAAAGAGTCACGACACTCATATATATTTGCATTCAATCGTGTCATTTGGTGATTATTCACGTAATTCAATGCTTATTCACGTTCAGTTACGATCATTTACTCACGCAGATAGAAACACAAACTTGTTCTTTCATTTGTTCCCTTTGCCATATTTTATGGAATTAATAGGTGACTTGGTTTATCCCGATCATTTTTGTGAGATTGTTATCATAATTGAATTGGTGCTACCAAGTTTTGTGAGATTGTTATCATAATTGAATGGGTGCTACCAAGTGAGCTATCCGGCTTCTTGGACTTCTGGACACAACTCCACGTGGTGGGGAGTACCTACATGAGCAACATTTTCAAGGCCTAGCACCTGATACTGGAGGGAGACTTCGTCTCCAGCACTTGCGGTGCCTCCGGGAACACCAAGTGGTGTAGCAGGGTTCGAACTTAAGACCTCACACATCTCAAACCCGAAAGATCACACTCCCGACCAACTCGGCTGTGTTACCTTTGGAGAAATAAAGCAAAGCAACAGACAGAAACCGGATGCAACAAAAGAAAAGTGGGGAACTGGGTTTGACTGCGGACATCACGAAGAAGCATTTCTAGAATAGAGATCAATTAAATTGTTATTCTGTAATTATCTAATTAAAAAAAATTAATTCGTTAAGTAGGGTCCATGATGATACGGCTATATTTTGTTCTCCGGTGAAGATATTAGAATTGCATATACCTACCCTGGTCGATTAATGGGCAAATTTAAAATTGTGGAAAGAAGTCATCTACCATATTAAATTAATGGGAATATTCCATTAAGATTATATTATTCTTCACTTTAAAAATTGAAGTTACCTTTGCTCATTGAAGTCCTTATTTTAATATATGTACACAATAAAAAAAAGGAAGATCGATATAAACTCCATAAAACAGATTTTCTAATTAAAAAATTGCATACCAAATTAATATACATCTATATATATATATGGTTCATAATAGAATCTCCATTACTGTATGATATGCACCTGGCATGTGTTATAAGCCCTACATTTACATCATTAATTAACTATTAATTTTAATCAAAAGAAATGTAAGTAAATTACATTGAAACAATCAAAAGTTGTCAAACTCATTTATGCTAGTATGCCAATTTTTCAAGAGGGTTGTTATTTGCCGCCCGATAGATTACTATTTGCCGCCCACAATTTTGAAGCAAATGACTTTTTTGTCCTCGAACCACAATTGTCATTCGCCAGCAACAATTTCCGCTGACTGTAAATCCAGCCGCCATAAATCTCCGCCGGCCGATCGACCTCCTCCACGACCAAAACCTCACCTACGATAGCTTCCTTCCATCTTTCCGGAATCACCGCCGACCATAAATCCCTCCACGACCAAGTGATATGCTCCGATCGATGGTACAACCGGTTTATGCAGGTTAGTCGATTAAAGCACCAAAAATTGACATTTTTGAAGTGGATAATGACTTCCCGCTAGAGATTCAGGGGAAGTTTTTGGATCAAACCAATTGGATTCCAACCAAGGAGGAGAAATTTTTCCTCACATAACTTATGTAATTCGACTTTGTCATACCTGTGGTGGTGAACTAACAGGACTCGCCGGAGAGGCAGAGCAGCTCACTTATTCCGTCAATGAGGAAGTAGGGAAAGACGGAAAGAAAAGCGGTAGATCATTCCTTTCATATCATCCTTCACGTTGTGGATCATTAATTGAGAGATATATATAGAAAAAAAATAAGAATGATAAAAAGCGATATTCAAATACCATGTTCGCCGGCGAAGCTAAAACAGAGCACCCCCTCTCCGACATCAATTACAGCCACTCTATGGATGAATTCAGTTCGGAAATCGAAGAACTGAGATGTGGGTTTTGGATTTCTGATTGTGGGGAAGACGATGAGATCGAAAAGAGACGGACTTGAGGTTGGGAATAAGAAGGGGGGCGAGAAGGAGAGGCCTCTGTTTCGGAGCACTAGCTGGCCATTAGAGGTATTTTTTGCAGCCTCTGTCGAAGTCCCATTAACAATACCAAAACCCACTGTAGAAAAAGGTGAATATCACGAATAAAGAAGAGAAAAAAGAGCTGCACCAACCAGGAGAGCAGGGGCAAAAACTACAACACAAGAAGACAAGAAACAGAGCACAATGATGGAAGAAACGAGGGAGGGAGGGAAAAGGAAGGAAGGAAGGGGAAAAAAAGGAGACGGGCGGTGAAAGGAACAGGCAACCACTGCCGAGTCCAGAATCATAGCCTCCGAACCAAGAACAACCCTATAAACAAAGAATTAAAAAAAAAAAGGCAGAGAGATGAACGAGGGAAATACATCATCTCATAAAATAAAAAACTAATTCAAATATTTTGCACAATATCCCCCAGCTTGCATTCTCACTCGCGATCGATCGCCCAATAGATCTTGAAGAGAGTCCTATATAATCCCCACCCTCTTCTTCTCCACCACATGGTATGCAACACTACAACTCTCTCTCTCTCACAACTTCTTCTTCTTGTATAATCATCTACCAATGAGCTTGAGTTGCTCCATCTTGGTTTTCTCTTCACATTTCTAGTCTCTCTCTCTCTCTGGTTTTCGAACCGGTGAGGAGGGGAGTTCTCCTCCCCCATCTCTGAACGGGATGTCGAGGAGTGGCCACACCTGCTGGTTCATGAATACCCATGGCATTGCGCGCGTTTCGACCTATTATATGCCTGCTCGTCGCATGGATAATAGCAGCGCAAAGACTGAGGGTTTGCATGCGCCAGGAGATGTTGTTTCACTTCCATCCTTTCGGCTTGGGGTGAAGGGAGCTCCCCTCTCCCTTCTTCCATACTACTCTACCCTCTCCTCTTCTTTTCTCTTGCATTTCCTCGTCCCACGCGCGTGAATTTATTTCAGTAGCAATTTCTCAAACTCCAATTCAAAAGTTTCATATTTCCTCTATGATCTTTTTTTTTAAATTTCTACGGTTAAGATGCATAGTTTACCCCAAAAAAATGTTGTGTGGTAATAATGTGCAACGATTTTCATACTCGAATTCACAACACAACAGGAACTTCGTCACAATAATTTTTTGCCACACATATACACATTCCGTTCAATTTACACATATATTTTTCGCATTTTATTTTAGGTATGTGTTCTTTCAATTTACACATATATTCTTCGTATTTTATTTCAGGTTTGTGTGTACACACGACTACTCATTATAGCATTGCACAACAACTTCTCAAAATGGAGCTAAGTACGAAGTTGCCATTTTTAATGCACTTTTGCATAGTATGAAAATAGCATGGTGAAGTTCACTTTGCTTGGTAACCTCTTTGATCATTAATTAATTTTATTGACATTGCTTTGCTTTGGAAATGCAGGAATCATTCAGAGTTATGGGGTTGATCGGACAATGTTGTTCTCTCAATCAAGTTAAACCAATGCGAGGAAAGAAGAGCAAGGAAAATACTTCAATAGAGAGCAACAAGAACAAATCTTAAAAATAATAATGAAAGTTTTTTTCTTCTTCCCCCTTATATTATCTGTTTCTTTGTTTTTGCAAATATATGTGATCTTTGTTTGACGAGTTCAATGGTAGAAGGAGAAGGAGATCTTCTATCCTTCGCCTTGGTTTTGTGTTCGCCTCAAGTATTCTGACAAAATTACATCTTGGCGTCGACATTTAACTATTAGAAAACTAAAAAAAGGGGAATTTTATTCTATTTGCGTTGGTTTTTCGACGAATATCAAATCATATTAAGCTCGACCCTGGAAAATGGTATGGAAATAAACAAGTCCCGGCTTCCACTCCCATCAAAACAGCCGGCCGGCGGCCGAATCACCGGAAACCCACAAATTACACGTTATTAAACAACAAGAACAACACCACATTATGAACTCTTCTAATAGGATGGTTGGGCTTCTGGTTGACCGGAGGAGGGGAGAAGAATGGGAGAACGGAGCACGGAGAGATCGCCGGCGGGAAGTGGTTTTTTTCCCCGATTCTTCTGTAAAGCTTTAATTTATAAGAATGAGAGAACAGAGCCTCGAAGCTCGTCGTCGCAGTCTCTTTGCTGCCGACTGCGACCACAACCAGATCCTTTGGTTAAATCGAATAACACGTTAGCCCCTATACTATTGAAATTTGACAACCCAGTCCTTTGGGGAAAATATTAGAGCTACGTCGGCACCAACTGTCCTATTAGGCCTCCTGAAGTTCTGGGCTCTGGGTCTCATGGCCCTTTCATCACCGTGGGCTCGATTTTTTAAGTCTGAAGGAAGTTTCTTACGGCCCAAGACTTATTTTAAAGATAGGATTATGACTTTTTTTTTGGGTGAAAATAGGATTATGACTTTTATTTCATTTATTTACTCTGTACAAAAAAAAAATTATTTATTTAAAAATATTTTTTGTGATTAAAAATTTCATTAAGATATATTAAATATCCATTATCCTACTCATCAACCATAAGAGTTCAAATTTTATTAGTATCAATATTCACATAAAAATTGCATAACAAATCAAAATTATATTTATACTTGACCGATTTTTGATTTTATATGGATATCCATAAATACTTTATTTCAATTTAATATTTTCATCCAATTTCACAGTGTTAATAATTAAACATATATTGAAATTACACAAGTAAAAAAGTACAATAGCAAATCACTTTTGGGGGTCCTAAAACGGAGTACAAACTTGAAAAATTAGTTACTCATCTAGATAAAACTATAAACCTGGAATATACATATGCTGGAAAAAAAAAAACCATACAAATATACATGCGTATATATAATCAGGTTGGTCTCGATGAATAATAAGAAACTATACAAATCCATTACCCAGCACCATATACGAGCTCCAATTTTCCCATACCAATTGGAAGTCTTTAGGCTCAAAATTTATCCTTAATTAGGTCAGATTTAAAGACAAGTCACATGTGCGTGGATATTTTTTTGTCATTTCCGCTTGAGAATTACATAGAATTGGCGACAGACCAACACGAGTTTGGATTATAAAGGACACTCATATTTTCTTTTTCCTTTTGCAGAGAAATCATGTGACATGCGCTCTCACATACACACATATATAAAACAATACCAAGCTACAAGCAATCGCGATTTGCAGCACCGCGATTAGCAATATGGCCAAATCGCACGTTGAATGTCTCCTAATATAAGTGTTTTCAAACTATGCATATGGAATGTCGCTTCTCTAGACATCACAAATACACCTATATATAATAGCTCCCCTATACACAAATCCTATACTCCAATCACACTCTTAATCGTAGACATGGCTCCATTACTCCTAATCATGTCCGTCCTCCACCTGCTCGCCACCTTCCGACCAGCATCCGCCGAAATCGGCGTCTGCTACGGCACCCTCGGCGACAACATCCCGCCGGCGGCGGAGGTAATCTCACTCTTCAACCGGAACAACATCACCCGGATGCGGATCTACGACCCGAACCCGGCCACCCTCCAAGCGCTACGTGACACCAACATCCAGCTCCTCCTCGACGTCCCCAACGAGAGCCTCCAAGCCCTCGGCTCGAGCCGGGAAGCCGCCACGTCATGGGTCCGGACCCACGTGGCACCCCACGCTGGCACCGTCAAGTTCCGTTACATCGCCGTCGGGAACGAGGTCAAACCCACCGACCCTTCGTTCCAGTACATCGTCCCGGCTATCCAGAACATCCACTCGGCAATTTCGGCCGCCGGCGGCGGCCTCAGCAGAACCAAAGTCACCACCTCCGTCAGTTACATCCTCAGCGAGTCATTCCCGCCGTCAGCCGGTTCGTTCGATCAGCAATACGACGGCGTTTTGCGTCCGCTGCTGGAGTTCCTGGAGAGTAACGGCGCGCCGTTACTGGTCAACGTCTACCCGTTCTTCGCTTACCAGGGGGACCCACAGAAAGTGGGGCGTGACTACGCGCTGTTTTTGGCGAGTGGGAATGTGGTGGTGGACCAGGGGCGGGCGTATAGCAACCTTTTGGATGCCAGCGTGGACGCGGTTTATTCGGCTTTGGAGAAATACGACGCCGGTTCCGTGAAGGTGGTGGTTTCCGAGACCGGGTGGCCGACGGCCGGAGGAGGGGCGGAAGTCACGACGGTGGAGAATGCGAGGCTGTACAATAATAATTTGGTGAAGCATATTGTGAAAGGAAGAGGGACGCCGAAAAGGCCCGGCGAGGAGATGGAGGCGTACATATTTGCCATGTTCAACGAGAATCAGAAGCAGCCGGCTGGTATTGAGAATAATTGGGGGATGTTTTACCCGGATAAAAGTCCCGTTTACCCTATGCAATTCCACTAATTTGGGATTAAGGAAAGTAATTAATTAAGTGAATAATTACAATGGGAAATGTGGTCTCAAAACACATTTCTAGTACAACGATTATCATGTAATCACCCGCCAAAGACGGATATTACCCCTATGAGCTTTGATTAATTCCATAATTAGTTAACTAAATCTAGTGTCCAACAAAAAGTGTTGCAAGTACCTAAGCCCGTCTTCGACACTAACGTACCTCCAATCGACTGTGCTGAGCAGCCCGAAGCTCAGTTTCTCAACCCTCAGTACTTTCCTTCTGTTATCATCTCCTCTCCAACAATCCGCAAACTCGATCTTCAAATCCGCGGCAAGCCCGCTAGTCCCACCGCCGAAGGGACAGCACCCCGGCGGGGGAAGTTCCTGCGAGAACAAACCTCGTACTTCCCCCGCCGCCGCCTCTGGCCTCACCTTCACAACCACGTCCATCAACGTGAACGCCGCCGTCCAACCGCTCCTCAGCACCACGTGCCACATCACCCTCACCTCGTCGTCCGCATCGAGTACGACTCCGCTCGCAGCTCCCACGTCGAAACGAAATACACCGCCGGGGTCAATCGTCGCGATTTCATCCACAACCCCTGCCATGCTGAGCAGGACGACGTCGTTGTCTTGATGCTTGTGGTGGCTTGTGCCGGAGAGGTCGATTGAGAAGACGAGGTCGTCGAGGGAGATGGAAGGTTTGGGGAGGGGCTTGAGGCGGCGGGTGGAGGTGGCGGCGGAGTGGGCGAGGGCGTAGAGGCGGCGGTAAGGGAGGGAAGGGTGGACGGTTTTGAGGGCGGCGGCGAGGGAAGGGAAGCGGGCGGTTGCGATGGGCCGCCAGAGGTGGTCGGATGACGTGGCGGCCCGCCATGTCCTCGAGACGCACGAGGCGATGGCTAGGGTTTTGGGGTCCAGGTGGCGGGAGACTAGAGCTAGAACTTCCCACGGCGGCGGCGGTGGTGGAGAATGTGATGTGGAAATGGAAAGGCTTCTTGATAACGGTGACGTGGCGGTTGCGTAAGCCGCCGGCGGTTGTGGAGGTGGTTTATCTCGCTTTGCCTTCGCCATTGTCGTCGTTGAGATTTTCAGGTTCGCAGGCTAGCTAGCAGCAGCTTGCATCTTATGACCATAGATATATCTTCTCTCATTACCTGGGAATTCACCGAACCGATGGGCCACGTGGCAAGTGTCGGACAGTTAAATTTGGTTGCATGGTTTTCCCATGCCACGTTGAGTGCCACGCACTGTCCGGCATGAAGGACACGTGTTTACCGCTGATGGAATCCATGTCGAAACGGAGGATTCATGATTCATGAACTCTTTCTGGGCCCAAATGCCAAATAAGGCTTTGATTCGCTTGGAAATTCATAGGCCCTAATGGGCCCAAAAGAAGAGGAAGCCCAGGTCGACGAAATGAGAGTCTTTGGAGCTTTGTCCCTAAAAACGGTGCGTTTCTTGCGGCGCGCTCCACCTTCAGGATCTTCAATCCATATTTGCAGGCTGTTTGTTATCTCTTCCGGCGGAAGTTCGCCCCAAGCTGCTCTCTGTAATTCGTCTGTCTTTCATTTGCTGGCTGCTGCGGCGGGTTCTCTTCTCCCAACCTCCATTTCTGATAAAAATGCACGTTTTGATATCTGCGTCAGCCACCAAGCTCAGCTCCAAATTTGTATACTGGAATCCTTTCTTTCACGACGTTTCCTCATCCAGAATCGGCCTTTCCACAGGTATTGATAACCCCTCCAATACTTTTCCCCAAATTTTACAGTTCTATCTCTTGAATTATAAGAGGGTAGGAATATAGCTAGTTGGTTAAATCCAGTGTGGTCTATTGCTTGGTTGGTTCAGGTTTGGGAGTGGAGAGAAAGAAACATGATAAGAAGAGGTTCATTTCACTAGTGGCGAAATCCCAAACGAGTGTGGAGACGAAGCAAGGGCCTCCTGGTAGAATAGGACCTAGAAAGGGAGGTAGGGATTTTATACTGAGTGAAGGGAGGGATGAGGATGAGAAGCATGGCCTTATTTGTCCTGGCTGTGGAGTGTTTATGCAGGATCTTGATCAAAACCTTCCTGGGTATTTTAAACCCAAGACAGTCACTGTTATTGAATTAGATGAAATTGAGGAGGATGAGGAGTTGGGTATTGGAGATTATGCAGAAAGTTCTGATTTTGAAGAAGAAGAAGATGATGATGATGATGATGAAGGAGGAAGGGAGGGTGAAGCGTTTATTGGCGGGGTGGGGTTGGATTTGGATTATGATGAAATTGATGCAATGTTGAATGCTAATGAGGATGATATGGATTTGGATGGTTTCGTTCCGGCTGGTGTAGGGTACGGGAACATTACAGAAGAGGTGGTAGAGAAAGAAACGAGAAGAAAGGAGATGAAGAAGGTTTCCAAAGCAGAGAGGAAAAGGAAAGCTAGAGAAGCTCACAGGGACAAAGATGAGGTCACCGTATGTGCTAGGTGCCATTCTCTCAGGAATTATGGTCAAGTGAAGAACCAGACAGCAGAAAATCTGATACCTGATTTCGATTTTGATAGGCTAATTTCAACCAGGTTGATAAAGCCCACAGGGAATTCCAATGCAAGTGTCGTGATTATGGTCGTCGATTGTGTCGACTTTGATGGCTCATTCCCTAAACGTGCAGCCAAATCGTTGTTTGAGGCACTAGAAGGAGCCAAAGCTGACCCTAGAGCGAGCAAAAAGCTGCCCAAGCTTGTTCTGGTGGCTACGAAGGTTGATCTCCTTCCAACACAAATATCACCTACTAGATTGGACAAATGGGTGAGGCATCGTGCTAGGGCAGCAGGAGCACCTAAGCTGAGTGGGGTCTTTTTGGTGAGCTCGCGTAAGGATCTTGGGGTGAAGAACTTGCTGTCATTTGTGAAGGAATTGGGTGGTCCTCGTGGGAATGTGTGGGTTATTGGTGCTCAAAATGCTGGTAAGTCTACACTGATCAATGCGCTTGCAAAGAAAGGAGGTGCTAAAGTTAGCAAGCTTACAGAGGCTCCTGTTCCTGGTACGACTCTTGGGATTTTGAGGATAGGGGGGATTTTGTCAGCCAAAGCAAAGTTGTATGATACTCCGGGTCTTCTACATCCGAACCTAATGTCAATGAGATTGGACAGAGATGAACAGAAGATGATTGAGATACGTAAGGAGTTGCAGCCTCGAACTTATAGAGTAAAAGTAAGTTGCTCTAGATCATTTCATCGCCTACAATTCCCTAACTTCAAGATGTGTGAATGATGTTGTATTTGTGGCCATTTAGTTTAGCTGAACTGGTTACTGTTCTTGACAATAATGACTACTAAACTTCACAGGCTGGGAATGCCATTCATATGGGAGGTCTGGTGAGACTGGACCTTAACCAAGCTTCTGTAGATACAATATATATCACAGTTTGGGCATCACCAAACATTTCTCTTCACATGGGAAAGTTGGAAACTGCAGATGAGTTCTACGATAACCATGTTGGTGTACGGTTGCAGGTATTCTTGTTATGCATGCACCCTTATCCATTTGCTTTTGATGTTCATGGATATTATTTGACTATTAACGCAGCTCGAAGGATGTATTTGATGCTGACTTTTGGTTTGCAGCCGCCAGTGGGCAAAGAACGAGCAAGTGAGCTGGGGGAATGGGAGAGTAGGGAAATCAAGGTGAGCGGCAGCAGCTGGGACACAAACAGCATCGACATTTCGATAGCTGGGTTAGGTTGGTTTTCGGTTGGTCTTAAAGGCGAAGCGACACTGACTCTACGAACGTACGATGAGGTCGAGATCACTCTGAGAGAGCCATTGGTTCTCGACCGAGCGCCTTTCCTGGAGAGGCCAGGGTTTTTGCTACCAAAGGCAATATCAGATGCCGTTGGTAACCAGACGAGGGTTGAAGCAAAGAAGAGGAAACAACTCGAAGAACAAGAAGAAGAGCAGAGTTTAGAACTTGCCTCCGAGGTGGCTTCTTAGACGGCCCAGTTTAAGGTGCTGATTTTCTTTATATTGACAAGTTCCAACTTGCTGCAATTGCCAATTGTCAAAGAGAAGAGGAGTTTACTTCTCCGAAATGTCCTTAGACAGCCAAGATTCCTCGCCGAGGCCCTTTCACAGAGACAATTTCATTTGTCGAGAAAGGGACACATGAGAAAGATTTAGGAAGACAAGGCTGTTGGGAGATGAAAACCAGTCTGAGGCAGTGAATTCCCAATCAGGTTGCTGCTGTCAAATGGCTTCTATAAGTTGATCCAACTATTGTTAAGGAAACTCTACAATGCATAGCCTATACAGCAGATGATGTACCTATCATAATTTTGATTTTTGAGACATCATCAAGTGGTGATCAAAGTGATGTTATGATTAAATTAAGCTTCTAAATTAAGCCTAAGCTGTCAATGAACTTCCAAAATGTATTAGAACATGGTTATCCCCATTCCTCGATTTGCTTTGGAGAGTATTTCGTGCAGATTTTGTAGTTATTCTTGTGTATATTTGAACATGCGTGTTACTACGTATGCACATAACACAGATTGTTATTTCAATACACGTGGTCATTCATTCAAATCGACGTCATAAGTCATAACTCGAACATCTAATTTCTTCGTTGTATAATATACAATACATCATGTTAACATCCGGATCATCCTATCCTACTACATATACCAATTATTGGAAGCTATCAAAATGTATCTTATATACTAATGGTTTTTTTTTCTGGGAAACAACTACCAAATAGAATCAATCTAATACTATTCAAATCTCCCATTTCGAAAAGAAAAGGAGAAGGAGCTACCATCATTCCAAGTCGTGCAACATGGCCACTGGCCAGCACTTTCCTCTCCGTTTCTGTGTGCGAAAGTCATCGATGAGTTGGGCGCCGTCCCGTTTTGGTTTCTTGTATTTTAATGCCCCATAGGACACTCCGACCGGCAGCCAATGGGCCCCGCCGATCAACTCTCTTTTGTCTCTGGCCAGGTTCAGTTTTATTCCTTCTTTCCCACAGCTGACAAAAAAAAAAAAAAACTGTGAGCTGCTGTTGCCTGCCCCATGTGCCGGCAGAAAAAGACATGCGAGAGAGTGCCAAAGTAACTAATGTAAAGCAGAAGTCGGGAACCCATCAATTGATTGATTGAGTGGAACAACAATGAATGATATGCACCATAAATGCCGTCTTCAGAAGGGAAAGGAGGTGGGTGAGTTGAATCCGCACTGGGGAGTGAAAAAGATCGAGTTAGGGAGAGCGTCAGCATGGACTTCATCGAACCTCTCCAAGTAGCCATATCATGGTTCCATCACTGTGCGACCCTCTGCAATGCGACACTCTACTTTGCAATCATGGCACTGATCAAGCAGAGAAAAGGGGGATTCCAGAAGAAGAAATTCTGAGCTGCTTTCCTGTTAAGGGTGGGAAATGAAGTAATAAACTTTCAGTTTCTCATTGCTAAAGGAATTTACATTTTTTCCTTCCTATTTTACACTTTTTTTTTTGGGTTTGTTTGGGTTTCCTTTTGATCAAAGGAACACAAAGACAACAACAGAAAGGGACAGAAGAGTACTGATACAACAAAGAGACTTGCTGCTGCAATGCCTCTTTACTCTATACACGATACACCAAATTTTAAAAAGCTACACCAAACTAAATCTTCCTCGTTCTTCTACTGACTGACATTGCTGCTTAAACTGGTGGTTTTGGGGAGACAAACAAAGACTTCACTTCATCGTCACCTTCTAATAGCCGAATTTCGGGCTCCCCACTGTGGCAGTGATGCCTGCCCTGAACCCTGCTTCCATCCCTCCGGCTCCACCTCCAATTCCATACCCTATTCGCCAGACACACAGAAAGTTAGAACAGCAGTGGCGAAAGTATAAACAAATGCTGCAAGCAAACATCAATTCAGTTTCGGACGCTTGTACTGCATACCATTTCCATAGGAGGGTAGAGCTCGAGGCGACATCTTCTCGGCCTCATAAGACTCCACGAACTCGTCGAACTGGGCTTCGAAGGAAGCAAAATCATCCCCCACAACATCGAGATCAAACGTATCGGGCAATAAGCCGGCCAAATCACTATCCTCCTCAGCAACATTGTTGTAGTAGCCTTCCTGTTCCTGATGCTGGCTGAGCCAGTAGTCCTTGAACCATGTTGTGGTATTCACCAGCTGCCACCATTCCGGGGAAAAGTCCTCCACTTGCCTGTAAGCAGCTGGGATGAACATAGGGGCATCTGGGTTTAGTGTCGACCTTCCTCCTGATACCACTGCCGCCATTTTTGTTTCTTTCTCCTCAAGCTTCTCTGTCCTGAAAACCAAAAAGTTCAAAGTTTGAATCTTTAACTGGAACAGAACTTCCAAACCCAATGATCAGATTCAGAAGACAAACAAATCACTGGAGATCTCTCAATTTTCATACCCAGTTCATCCATTTCCCGACGACCATTTCCATCTCTCGGATCAGGTCAAAAGGCAAAAAAATCTCAACCCTTTCCCACTAACTTCTAACCCACCTACTTTGAATCCCCTGGTACAAATCCCAGCTCAAAATTCAAAGAAATTTCGTTCGCCAGACTACGATGCCAGCTGAAAATCGCTATCATCCAAAAGGAATAACTTCGAACTAAAAAAAGGTCACAATCGAACACCAGAAATTATCATCTCCAGAAGATCGGAGATCCTCACAATCGATCAACCGTTTGCTCACCGAGAAAATCACAAACCCGGTTCTCCGGAAGAATGGATCACTCTCCCCTTTTTCCTACTCTGTTCCCACAGCAACCAAACAGACGAACAAATTCACCACAGGATGACACAAAGGAGAGAAGCAAGGATCTGGTACCTGGAAAGCGGAAGCGATGATCAAACCCCGACCGGCGACGAAAGAGACGACTGACCGAAGAATAACGCGGAGGCGACGATGGAGAGTTCTTCGTCAAAGAAAGGGTCCGCTAGCGTATTTATAGCGCGGGCGGAATCCGAACCAGAAGGTTTGGTTCGGAGAGGTCCGAGCCAGGAGGCTCGGATTGCGAATGCCGAACCTCCGGTTGTCCGGTTGTTTTCAAATAGATGCTGACTGTTCAATCACAGGCTGCCGAACCAATCCAGCGTGGCAATTTTTTTTAGCAAAACCTTGTTTTTGTCGTCATCTGTGGCATGTAGCACACGGAGTTCTTTCTGCTGACTTTTGACTTTTCTTTGCTGGTTGCTTACGTGTCACCTCTAATGGGGTTAATTTTACTTAATTGAATTTGAAAGTGAATTGCAGCGTGTTATGCACTAAAATTGTCCCATTAGGATGCTCTTAATCGGCCATGTTTAAGGATTAGGGCTTTGCCAAGAAAGGGAATTTGAGGATTGTGAGTTGTTCCGTGCAACAACTAAATAGCTATATAGGGAACTAGGCACTTATTAGTAGGGGTGGCCGTTCGGTTACCGGTTACCGGTTAACCGACCGGTTAACTTGATAACTGGCAGCGTATCCACTAACCGGTAATTGGAGTAACCGAATTTTGGTCGGTTATCGGAAGCTGGCCAAAATGGTTTTTGGTCTTAAAAGTGGTTCGGTTAACCGATAATCGAGGTAACCGAGAAATCGAAGCCTATTTCGGTCAATTTTCGGTTAATCGGTTACCGATTATAACCGAATTGCCACCCCTACTTATTAGTGGTGTTTTGTTGCATATGATGGCTCTTGAGGGAGAGCATCTTAGCTATAGATTGTGTCAAGATAGTGGATTTTCTTTCCCATTTTCAGTAAGATTAGGACAACACTACTTGTAAATTCATTTGTGTTCTTCTTTATGAAGGGAAACAACAAGGATAGGAGGTGGATATTACTTTTGATTATGTCATTGATGAGTTCGGAGTGAACGAATTGTGGTGTGCGCTTAGTATATCAGCATGAAGAATTGTCTCGGTATTTGATCTTGTTGATCGTTGAATTTTTTTTTTATGTACAAGTATCGTAGAGTCGAAGGATCCACGCATGAGTTTACAGAGTGAGTTTACCTTCATAATTTATGATATATGTTTTAGGAGTAAGACCCACAAGTGTTAGGATACGAGTAAGATGAGTGCCTGCTGCTAATCATTGTCACCGTTGTGTTCTTGAATATGTCATTTGAGGATTCATCGTGTTTTTCTCGATCAATTAAAAAAAAATCAACACTCATAATTCACCTCGATAATTGATAAATGACATGTATTCACATCAGGTAATCAATCACTCTGATAACTGCAAGAAAGTGCGTCACTTTCAATTCTACATTGGCAACACATACTTAGCTATCATTGATCATATAACCATATATAAACATATCCAAAGGGTGAAAATGGCTAGACAAACTCTACAGGCAATTTGGAGCCAAGTCAATGACAAGCTTAGGGTAGAAAATTGCTTTTATTATTATACCCATGGGGAATTCTTCTCACTTGCTGCCATCACTTTCATGCTGAGACCCTCCAAATTGCCTACCCAAAATTAACAAATCATGCAATCAAGCAAAGACCACCACACAAAAAATATCATAACATAATACCAGATCTCATCACCAATCCACCTAAAAATGGTGGCTTCTCTTAATTAATTAGGAAAAATGGGGGGGAAATATCACAATCAAAGTTTGGGTAATCCTGAAAACCTCCCTCACTAACTCATGGTGGGCCCAGTTTTGTCAATTTGGGCCTTCGAAGAAAGAATATCCAGTGGGCACGGGGCCCAGCCATGTGATTGCTATTATTGAAACGAATTCCCGCGTGGCCCCGGTCGATGATTGAAGAAATGAAGGGTCAGGATGGAGCGTTGTGGCCCGTTGGATGTGCAACACGACGTCGTGGACCTTGGAGGTGGGGCCACGTTGGATTAGGTAAGGTACTATTTTATTATCCTCTTCGCGGCGGGTGGTCTCTCTCTCCGGCGAAGGCCTGAAATGAAAGCGGCCGCCGCCTCCACCGCGTTTGGGACACATGGCATGTTGGGTAGGCGGAGGAGTTAGATTATAATAATTAATAAATATATATAACTTCAATGCTAACCAAGGTTGTCAAACCGGTTTATACCGTTGTGCCAGTTTGACAAGTGGAATGGTACGACCGGTGGTATAACCAGTTTGTGCCGGTTTAAAAAAAAATATGAAAATAATTAATATCCAATGTATTTAATCACATATAAAATATATTTGTGGACAATTTAGTTACAATCCAACAAATATCATCAACTTTTAACCATTACATTCATAAAATGAATAATAAATTAATTTTTTATTCATTAAATTTATTAAAATTATGTCATTAAACTTAGAATACGTAAGTTGATCATACCGGTGGTGTCATGCCGATTTCATTACCGGCACAGGTTAAACCAGGTTCAATCGGGTGGCATGTCATCGACATGACAACCATGATGCTAACAACAAATTATTTGAAGGGAAACGACGAGGAAATGGGGAGGTATTTATATTTTCTTGAGGGACACCGGACACCTAACGCGGTCTCCTTCGTGGCGGCCACTACCCTACAAAGTCCAATGCTAGTTTCTCGTTTTCCATGTGTGCCGATTTTTTAGCAATAAAGGGTTATAACGAAGATTGTCGAGTTTATATCGGTTTAGTAAGTGATATGATTCTATCGAGATAAATCAGTTATAAATTATAATATTTTTATAGTTAACATTGATTATATTAGATTCAATCGATTGACATTCCACCGTGCTATAATGTATAGCTTTTAGTTTTTGAGATTCTATTTGACATATTGTCACAAACATTCTCGAGATAGCACACAAAATAGAGCTTTTGGGGCCCGGCCCTTGAAGCCCACCAAGTATTGGGCTTCTGGTCCAAGGATTGATTTTTTTTTTTTTTTGAACATAGTCAACAAGAAGAAAGGAGAGTCACAAAGTGAAAGTACAGGGCTCAACATCGTGCGGAAGTCGACCAATAGTCGAACTTCCGATGAAAGGGCTTGATTGATTGTTATACTAGAAACGAACGTAACGGGCTGACATTTATTTGGGCTAGACCAAGATAGTCTTGGAGGGAGATTAGTTGTGAATTGTGATGGGCTGTGGCTCCGAAGGCGCGAACAGTGAGTCAGCAACTCAGCAAACGGTTGCCGGCAGCGGCGACAATGCGGCGATGGCTTCACCTTCGCCCCTCCGAACTATCAACCGCTTCTTCCCAAATGCTTCTCCGGTCAACGCCTGGAATTCGCGAATACGGAATTCGGTTGGTCTGAACAACCCCCACGATGCGCTCGCCCTCTTCCGCCAGATGAAACGAGACGGCGTCGAGCCGAACAACCTGACCTTTCCTTTTGTTGCCAAGGCATGTGCCAAGCTCGCCAATCTCGGTTGCTCCCAGAGTTTACATACCCACTTACTGAAATCTCCGTTCTACTCCGATGTGTTCGTTCAGACGTCTTTGCTGGACTCGTATTTGAAATGCGATCGACTAGACATGGCTCACAACGTGTTTGTGAGAATGCCTGAGAGGGACGCCACGTCGTGGAACGCGATGCTAGTGGGGTTTTCTCAACTGGGTACCCACGATAGAGTGTTTGCCATTTTCAGGGAGATGAGGTTTGCCGGGATGTCCCCCGATTCAGTCACGGTGATGGGAGTCAGTCGAGCCGTGTCGAGTGTGGAGAATTTGGATTTGGCCAGAGGGTTGCATGCCTTTGGTATTCGAATAGGGGTCGATTATGATGTCTCCGTGGCTAATACTTGGGTATCTCTGTACGCTAAATGTGGCGACTTGAGGTTGGCTGAATTGGTTTTTGGCGGGATTGAAGCTGGGTTGAGGAGTCTTGTTTCATGGAACTCTTTGATTGGTGGGTATGCTTACTCTGAGAAATATGGTGATGCCTGGAATGCGTACCAAGGGTTGCTGTTGGAAGGATTCAGGCCGGATATAAGTACACTCGTTAGCTTGCTCTCTTCCTGCACTCGGACTGAGGTATTGTGTCAAGGTAGACTGATTCATTCTCATGGAGTCAGAATTGGTTGTGATACTGATGTTTCCGTTTGCAACACACTTATATCTATGTATTCCAAATGTGGTGACATTGACTCTGCAAGGTTCTTGTTTGACGCCATGAGTCACAGAAGCTCTGTTTCCTGGACTGCTATGATCGGTGGATATGCTGAGAAAGGAGATCTGGATGAGGTATTGACATTGTTTAAAGCCATGGAAAGAACCAGGGAAAACCCCGATTTAGTCACTGTGCTTTCTGTGATTTCAGGCTGTGGTAATGCTGGGATTCTCGAAACTGGAAGATGGATTCATAATTATGCGGAGTCGATTGGGTTAAAGAATCATGTCCCAGTTTGCAATGCTTTGATAGATATGTATGCAAAATGTGGAAGCATAAGTGACGCCCGGGCTCTATTCTGCACCATGCCTGATAAAACTGTCGTATCTTGGACAGTAATGATTTCAGGTTGTGCATTGAATGGACTGTTCACAGAAGCTTTGGATCTTTTCTATCAGATGGGAGAATCTGGTCTAAAGCCAAACAGTATCACATTCCTTGCTGTGCTCCAAGCTTGCTCTCATGGTGGCTTCCTGGAAAAAGGATGGGAGATCTTCAATCTCATGACTAGAAAATACAAAATAAATCCAGGGGTGGATCATTGTTCTTGCATGGTTGATCTACTCGGACGTGCAGGAAAGCTAAATAAAGCATTAGATTTCATCTTAAACATGCCAGTGAATCCGGACGGGGCCATTTGGAGTGCATTACTGTGTTACTGCAGGATTCATAACAATGTCGAGATTGCTGAATATGCAGCCACCCGTCTGTTCGAGTTGGAGCCTTCTGTGGCCGCAGCTCCATACGTGGAGATGGCCAACATATATGCATCTGCTGGAAGGTGGGACCAAGTTGCAGGGGTGAGAAGCCTGATGAAACAGAACAGGTTGAAGAAGTCTCCAGGGAAAAGTTGTGTTGAAGTGAATGGGAAGCTATGTGAGTTCACTGTTGAAGACAGAGGACATGATGGAGGTGAGTTGATATATGGTGTTTTGGAACATGTTTTCTTGCAGTTGAAGGAACAAGTGGCTAATGAAGATTCACTTGGGATTATGACTTGTGATTTGTAACTTATGTAGTCTCCATCACTAACTCATTATATGAGAACCATAGGGAAACTAATTTCATATTTTGTAGTATTTTTCCTTTTTGGATTGCTAACAGTGAAAAGAAAAGAGTAAAAAATCTAACTTCTCAGTTGTGACTGATGACCTACTGGCTACTGGTACAGATAAACTGATCTTCCATGTAACTGTTGATTTGGGCGTGCATTTATTTAGAATCCCTAAAAATTAAGGAAAAGAGAGTTTTCATTAAACAATAAACACCCAATAAGTTACTAATCAAATACTTAGTAATAGTGATTCCTATGGGAAAGACAAGCTAAATAAGCTGGAGTGCAGAGCATCCACTAAATCCGATGCAAAAGAGGATTCATTATTTGTATAACTTGACCACCCTTTCATTTGCTCCTTGAGTTGGTCTTGCATTAGTCTTAAATCCCTGAAAGAGATGACAATTAAGAAAAATGGAGGGAAAATAAGAGAAAGGGTTAATAACCAGGTTAGTAATTCAGAGTGTTGTTTGGAGCTTGTAATTTTATACAAAACACTACGTATTTTAGAAAGATGGGTTACCTTATAAATCGCATTACGCAATGCTTTGACTTGTGCTCTTGAAACAGTCCTCACTTTTTTCGCAATCGTCCAAACAACTCCTTCGGTGCATGGGGGAGTTGTCAGTGACCCGATGTATCGATAGTACTTTCTCCTCCCGAATTTGATGTCTCCTGGATTCACGATCCCCACCTCTATATCCTTTCCGCCCTTTCTTGTCTTCTTTATGTCACGCAACAACTGCCATTACACAAAATTAAGACGTTTTTCATCAACAAATTGATATGACAATGATCTTACAATCGATTAAAATCAAATCGCAAACTTTTATCACAAAATTAATATGGTAGTTTTTTTACTACCTTGGAAAGGAATGGATCAGGCTTCCCATACTTGTAAACAATTCCAATCACAGCTGTTCCTCCATTGGAGCTTGAGTGAACCACATGTAGCTCCAATTCATACCTTCAAATCAAGCCTCTTAATTAGCTAGTTCAGTCATCTAATTTAGTTGTTTTATTATGAGTAAATAAATTTCTTATCATTCGAGATAATATTGTCCTTGGGTTATATATATCTTGGGAAAATTAGGCAAGAACCAAAACCTTGAGCCATTAAATGTGTGCTCAGAAGGTGTATGCCAATGAAATTGGACCAACTTGTAGTAAGTCTCATTTACCCTAATCTGCCCTGCATCAGCTTTCCATTTGACCTACAACCCAAAAACCAATAACACAAAAGACAACAAAAAAGTTGAGAAGAAACAAAGGAAGATCTGATGAGACAAAAGAGTACAATGACTAATGCGTCTAAACTAGATGCGTTTGCGTCGTTAAAATCAGATCATGAATTCTTATGTGTATCGAAAATCTTTTGATCAAGCCTTTCGAGGGTAAAATTGTTAATAATCTTTTTTTTACCAACCATGATGTCATGTCCACTATTCTTGACAGTAGCAGGAGCTGGTTTATAGTCTCTCTGTAACTTCCCCAATTCAGGGGAGACTTCAACACCATGGCTTAGAACATCAATGGGAGACTGCAACTTCCCATTCCCACAAGCTCTCCATTTTGGGCTCAATGATCCCCATTCCTTTGGCCCTCTCTCCCCCTTTCCTTCCTTGTAAGTGAATGAAATGTTCCCACCTGCACATTTGCAGCATCATTCATGAGAACTGACTGATAACAAACATAACATATACCCAATTATGTTAAGAACAGAGCTCACCAACTCTAGAGCTCAGTGAAGCAGAGGAACAGATGGTGAACATGCAAGTGCTGAGCCAGAGAACCATCAACAATGCCTGCTTCGTCTGCCTTCCAGCCATGGTTAACAATGGTAATCCTTCAAATGATCTCTTGATTGGATGATGAGTTCTTACTGTGTGGAGCTGCAATGGAGGGGGGATTTATTGAAGCTGGGAATTCGATTCAAAAGTGGGAATGGGGGGGAACAGGCCATTAAGGTACTTGCCACTTATGGGTCTTGGTCTTTGGGGTTCAGTCTCTGATGGGTTTGATTCATAAACAGCATATAAATTCGTTTATGTGTCTGCAAGTAGAAAGTAGTGTCGAAAGACGGTATTTTTTTTTAGCTATAGGATTGTGATCGAAGAAAAGTTCCAATCTTGCATTCAACCTGCCCAAACCCAACACAGACTGTGTTCCGATCTTGCATTGCCATTTCTAATGTCTTCAGTTGAATGTGGGTTCCTAATAATGAGACTGAAACTGAAAGCTTTTTTGTTAGCTTTTACTGATTACTCAATTCACTCTCTTCACTTCATCGAAACTGAAACTCTCAATGAATTTACAGAGAACCATTTATGTCGGGCTTAAGTCATGGTGGAACACTTAATTAATTGTATTGATTTCTTCTTTATGTGTCTGTGTTACGTTCTACTACTGATAAATGGTCTAGGTTGAGTAGGATAAAGATGGTAGAGTTATCGCTATCAATTGATTATATTTGAACGAGTTATTATCGGGATTTTCGATCATAACCTATTAGATCACCATGAATTGTTGAGAATTTATTTATATATAAAAAGCATAACATGAATTTCATGAGCAGGTTAGTCAAACAGATTTTGATGAATGATATGAAACATTACTCATAATCGATAAAGCAATGACACATTAAATTCTTTGGATCAGATGTCATTTGAGCAAATCGAATTTTACAACACAAAATTGATTATCACTTAAATGTGTCACTTGTTGATATGAAACATTACTCATCCGCATTACCATCTCTCTCTCCCTCAAAAAAATTCCCCCATTCCTTCCTCTCTTCTGTCACTCTGCAGTCTGCACAAAAATCCTGCCGGTCCCATAACCCAGGATCGAGGAGGAACTAACAAGAAAAAAAGTTCTGACCTCTTTATCACATGGCCACGTTACTCCGATGGCGGCTCATAACAACTCCCACTACACATTCCTTCCACCACCAACCATCGCTTTCCGTACCGGAGCTTCCCCACTTCGTCGCCGGAGCCTCACCATCGCGGCCGCGACAGAGACGACCCCGATGGAGCAGCAACAACAGCAGCGGCTTAAAAAGGGGATCGCCGAGCTCTACGACGAGTCTTCCGGGCTGTGGGAGGACATTTGGGGAGAACATATGCACCACGGGTTCTACGAGCCCGACTCCCGGGTTTCCGGGTCGGAGCCTGACCACCGTGCCGCCCAGATTCGGATGATCGACGAATCCCTCCGCTTCGCCGCCGTCCCAGGTTCTCTCTCTAACTTTACGGTTCATCCTGATTGGTTGATTGTATTTTGTTGAGTAGTTTAGCTGATTTCAGAAGGTGGGTAATTTTCTGATTGGTTGAATTTGGGGGCAGAGGAGGCAGAGGAGAGGCCAAAGAAAGTTGTGGATGTAGGGTGTGGGATTGGAGGAAGCTCCAGGTACTTGGCGAGGAAATATGGAGCCAAGTGTCAGGGGATCACTCTCAGTCCTGTTCAGGCACAGAGAGCCAATGCTCTAGCAGCTGCTCAAGGTTTAGCTGACCAGGTCTTGTGTTCTCTCTGAAACTTCTTCTTCTACGCCCAAAATCCAATGCTGTGGTGCTTACTGCTTTGGATTAATGTTGTTTAAGATGGTAATAGTTTGATGGTTGGTTGTTTTTGTGGGGGAATTGAATGAAGCAGGCATTCTTCCAAGTTGGGGATGCTTTGGATCAGCCATTCCCAGATGGGGAATTTGATCTGGTTTGGTCCATGGAGAGTGGAGAGCATATGCCTGATAAAGCCAAGGTCTTTGTTCCCCTTTTGACACTTCAGTCTCTATAACATTTTTTTTTATACAGTAATCCAATTGTTACTTCAAAATATACTTCACTATCATAGTATCTTAGCATTTATATGGGAACTGGATGTGTTTGTTGCAGTTTGTGGGTGAGTTGGCTAGAGTTGCAGCACCAGGGGCCACCATAATAATTGTGACATGGTGCCACAGAGATCTTGGGCCTGCTGAGGAATCCTTGACCAAGTGGGAGAAAGATCACCTTGATAAAATCTGCAAGGCATACTATCTTCCTGAATGGTGCTCCACTTCTGATTATGTCAGGCTACTCCAATCCCTCAATCTCCAGGTATGCATATGATTTTTTACCAATGAACCCACCAACTGATTTGAGTTCCAAACGGCACGCCTTTTTCCCCCCCACAGTTAAGCAACCTTGCCTTATTTACTTGCAGGATATAAGAACAGCAGATTGGTCTGAGAACGTTGCTCCGTTTTGGCCAGCAGTTATCCGGTCCGCCCTCACATGGAAGGGCTTCACTTCCCTCCTCCGAACCGGTAACCCTTGGTTTTTCCTTTTCGCCATTGATTTGATCCAACTCAAGTACAGATAAGTCTAGCTGAGGAAGTCTTGTCTTTCCTGGTAACCCATTTGAGCTTACCTAGGATTTGATGATGGTGGAACAGGTATGAAAACCATCAGAGGAGCATTGGTGATGCCATTGATGATAGAAGGATTCAAAAAGGATCTGATCAAGTTCTCTGTTATAACGTGCAGAAAACCCTGAATTCATACTCTTGCCACGTTATATTTTTTGCTGCTTGGGAAGGATTGGTGCAGCAGGTATACAGCAACAGGGAACACTTCCATAAACAAATAGGGAAATTCTGTACTTTGTAGTACTGAAATAGGAAAGTAGTTAGTGCATTGGGAATCAAACAGATTGATCGAATCGAACTATACTTCAGTGCTGCAATGATCAAAATAAACATTTCTCAGCTTTTCTATGCTATCCAGAGAATGGCTGCAAAATTTCTTCTGCTACTTGATGATGATATCTCAATTTTTTTATCTAATTATAAATCCTTGAGCTGTGCCATGCATCAGTTAGTTTCGTGCTAAGAAGTTGGCTTCTTTCCAATCATGCTCAGCACTCAGATAATCATTTCCAAATTCACAGTATAGTAAAGCTTTCTTGGCCCTTCACGAAGATCTTATCCTTATCTTGTGCCAAAACAGAAGCTATGCCATTGCCAGCAACATCACAATCACATGCAACCTTACTGCCAACACAGACCAGCACGCAACAACAAAGATCAAACTCTCTTTTTCTGCCTTTTCATTTTGGCGTAATGAATTTGAGTTCCCTGCTGAAAGCAACCAGCTGAGAGGAATGAATAAAGAAACAGTGAAACCCTGAAGAACAAAACAAGAACAGCACAGCCCAAAAACAAAAGAACAAGGGATCACGAGGGGGAAGAAAAAGAAACAACAGAGAAAGCTTAACTAACATAACCAACTTACACATTCCATTCCTAACTGTGTCCTTTTCCCGCTGTATTCTCTTCTGCCAAATAAAACATCACCTCGTTGAACAACTCCAACCACAGCCTTCCCATCCTCCTCATGACCTTGGAAAGGGTACTTCCAATCAAATTGTGGCAAGAAAACAAAGTATAGTCACGGGATACTCTGCCTAAATGAGACATGTTACCCCTTTTTTTTTATGCACGCAAATAAGTAAACAAAAATTGCAATAGTAAATGTAGCATGGTACATTGCCTTATTCCTGATTCAGATCTCACTACCATCATTGCGAAGAACATCATTTCGTAAGAAGTATCGACTGCTAAATATCGTCGTAATCCAACCGACGATCGTGATACCGAAGATTGCCTTATTGATTCCGCATCATCAAAAAGTTTGATTTGCGATTTGTGAGTCATGTGATGCGGTAGGAAGCCAACAAAAAAGAAGCTGAAGGGGGAGAGAAAGTAGTGTCTCGTAGTTTGCATGTGATGCAGTTTTTGCCTCATTTGGCAGTACTTACCCGGACTTAATGTTATAAGGACAGCTTCTCACCGCATGCAAAGCAGGAAAAACAGCAGGCTAAAGCTTAGCTCCAAACATAGAAGAAGAAGAAGGAGAGTGATAGTCTCTTCTTTCCTTTCATTCTTCTGTATAGTTCCATATTCGATCAAACTCGATACAGCACTGCAGAGTAGTGGAGGAGATGGGAAAAGGAATGTTGTTTGCTGCAATTGGTTTCCTTCTTCTCAACTTCCTGATCGTCCACAATGGTGTAAGTTCCTTCTTCCCTTGTCTCCATTCTCTCATCTTCCCTTTCTTGGTGAGCTATTGCCTGATTGTTCATGCTAAGCCATAGCTGGTGAGAAAGCTAACGGGGTAATTAGATGGTTTAGAGTAGTTAATTATAACCTTTAATTACAACAATTAATAACAAGTCGTTGTAGTATAGTGGTAAGTATTCCCGCCTGTCACGCGGGTGACCCGGGTTCGATCCCCGGCAACGGCGAGTCTTTTTACTTATTTTTGTTTCAATTTTTAATCAAATGGGTCGATTTTCTAAAAAAATCTGCAGGCGACTATCACCGGCGAGGCGCCGGCGCCGACGCCCCAACCCAACGGCGGCCTGTCCTCTGTGAGATTCCTTTAAATAACACACCCATTTCCCCCTCTTCCAATTTGTAACATTAGCTGCATGAATTTGACTGTGGTACTATTGTTCGGTGTCGTTTCTGTCGTCGAAATGTCCAGGTTGGGACTACTGAGGGCAGCCTTCAGCCGCAAGGTAAGTAGGATTGAATTTTTTTTTTTGGACTCGATACGTAAATGCTACCAACAACGCGAGTAATTGGGATTCCCAACGATGTTATTATGTACCGCGTCGATTGAACGCTATGTCCACCGCGCTTCTGCACAGAATGTGGAGGGCGGTGCGACTCGAGGTGCTCGAGGACGCAGTACAAGAAGCCGTGCTTGTTCTTCTGCCGGAAGTGCTGCGCCAAGTGCCTCTGCGTCCCTTCTGGGTTTTACGGCAACAAGCAATCCTGCCCTTGCTACAACAACTGGAAAACCAAGCGAGGAGGACCCAAATGCCCTTGATTTTCCCTTCATATACTCTTGATCAAAGAACAAAGGCAAATGGGAACATCTAATTCAATTTATCTTGTAATGGTGAAGTCTGAAAGGTAGTGTGTGTGTGTATTTGGAAATGAGGTTTTTTTCCAATTGCATTATTGTTTTGTGTGATGATTGGGGATTGTAAATGGAACAAAGCAAGAAATTTGGGTTTGAAGAAATTGGTCATATGGGCTTTCATTGTAGGAGCTTACTAACGGAGGTATGGGCTTGAGCCCAACAGCTTCCATGTCTTGCCTCTTCTGTAGCGAATGAGTGATAATTAGCATAGTTAGTAAATACTCCGTTTAATACACGTATATGTACTCGTACGTATTTTATCCGTTTAAAACTTCTGTATCCGTATTATTGTCAAGCCGTTTCATTTTTTACCGTTCATTTGATGGCTCCTGTACAAAATACGTATAAAACCCATATAACACGTTTAATATCCTGTTGTCAAAAAAAAAACGTTTAATATCCGTATTTAATGATTTATATTGTCAACTTTACTATTATTTATATATTTATTTATTTTAAAAATAATTTATTTTCATATATTTATGACTATTAACGTACTATTAAACGTAACTTAGTTTAGAGACAAAGTAAAATACCCGTACGTATTTTATGCGTAACTTTCCCGTATCGTATTTTACTAACTATGATAATTAGGGATACAAATTAATATAAGTGATCGCGATTATAAGTTGGAATGGAAAAGTCAACTGTAACTGCAATGTACTTTTCTAGAATATCAACGACAGCAGGCTTGATTGATTGAGTATATAAGATGGGAATGGGAATCAAAAAGGCCTGCATAATAATTTAATTGACAGATAAGTAGTCTTGGTTATAAGTTGTGAGTAGAAAGGTCAACTACTCAACTGTATGGTTTTACTTCATCATTAGCATTATAAGGCGGTTGCACATGTATGTCTTTTGTCACTTCAATTCTTTTTTAAACCATTTTTTTTGTTAAGGATGATATAGATTTTATTAAAGAAAAGGAATTCTTTTTTAAACCATTAGTTTGTACCACTAATTCGTATTAAATAGGATCGTAATTGTTAAGACCCAAAATAATTGTCTCTCTACGAATCATACAAGGCAAGAAAATGTACAGAAAACCCAAGTCAAGGACCTTAACCCATAGGTGTGAATATTCCCTCTTTATAAATCATGCTTTTGCATCATTAATCTTTCATATTTGGTATGACCATAATGGAGCAGACACAACACGATTATGCATCCCGTGTCTCATCGGCAAGAGAGTTATATAAGATTTATAATTAACGTTCTCTCAAGCATTCGAAATATATATTGAGACCAAACAGTTCATAACATAGTATCGAAATTTTCATAACTCCGTTATTTACGATTTGATTTAAACCTACATTTCACTCGTTCTTGAAACCCTAACATAAATCACACACAGAAGCAATCCAACAATTTCCATACCTGATTAACCCCAAACATTTCAGAATCATGTGCAGAACAATCAGAAAGGAAATCACATGCGGAATGGAAGGAAATTGGCGGGAGATGAGGGGAAGTTAGTTAGGTTTTCCTTCTTTCGTGTTTGGCGTTTTCTGTTAGGTTGGTTGGGTGAGGGCAGTTTGGACGTTTGGTAGCTGCCTGGTGCAAAAGCATATTCGTTTTTCTGGGCACGTGACGCTAGCGCCAAACCCGCCCTTCCCAAATATTTTAATATTTTGCAAAAAATGCAGAATAATTCCCGGCCGTCCAAAGTTGAAACCCATGACCTAACAGTACTTTCGGGCTTTCGGCCCTCTCTGATTGTGATGGCCCAGTTGGGGGCCCAAGAGTTCCTCCATGAGAAACGAACACGTGGCGCAACATCAACCATCCAGAATCCGAATCAGAATCCGCCCCGCGGAATCTACCACGCCGGAGCGCTCTCCTCTGGTCCTGCCGCACCGGCCATTCCCATTTCCCACTTGTGAATTATCACGAATGATAATTCCAATTCCAATTTAAGAATAATATTAATCAACTTGGGATTAGAAAAATATGAACGCGAAAAAAATGGGAGGTCAAGGATTTTGACTGTAAACTGTGTGATTATTAAAAAAGGATTAGCAACCACAAACACGTTCCAAGCGTTGAACTCTTATTCATGGAAAGAGCGATTGTCGGGTTTTTTCTCTTTTATATACAAAGAGAACTCCGACCGGACTGCCGGTGAAAATCTCAGTGAGGTTGCGGTGGCTCAAAAGGATGTGCTTGATTATGTGGATTTATTGGTTCAAATTAAATCCGACATAATCACACTTATTACAGAGATTTTGGTTAACGATCTAGAACCATCAATCCTATTATAGGCACGATCTCAGATATGGTTTTTCACCATCACCATGAATACCGACGATTAAGCAGGACGAAACAGGGGAATCAGGAATCTGCGATTCACATCATTACTCATAACTCTAAATTACCCAAACGTTACATATACATAGTAGTACTAATTTCCATTACCGTCAAACAGAAAACAGGGGCGGCGGAGAAAAACAGAGGAAGAAAGAGCAGAGAGAGGAAGAAAGAAAAAAAAAGAACGAAAGAAAGGAAGGGATTACGGTATATATATTAGTTAATTAAGCAGCGGATCCGATGACAACAGATCACGATTACTGCGATTTGATGATGATGGTGGTTATTCGGATCATCTATCCATCCAGGTGATTGTACTTCTTCTTGTACTCTATGGCGGTGGTGGACTTGTTGCCGTTGGTGTGGACGATGAGACTGGCGGGGTGGTCGCCGGCGGCTGCTCCGTCGGGTCGCGTTAAGGGCAAGGAGGAAGTCTGGCCGGCATCAGTGGCTACGGTGACGGACTTTGGACGAGGGTAGAAGAAATCTGTGGGGAAGAAGTTGTATTGGAGGCCGGCCATGGCAAGGAATATTTTCTGATACGGAAAGGAGCGGAGGGATCTCAGGGAGATTTGGCAGTTGCTGGGTGGAATTTTGATCATTTTGGTTTGCCTTGCCTTTGGTATTTATAGAGGAAGGGGAGGGAAGGCTTGATTGAAAGAAATCCTCACTATGATTTGTTTAGAGGGTCTTGAACTTTGAGGTAGTTCTAAGATTAGTCATCAAACTTTTGACTTTTAACGAATTCATCATTAAAAGATTGCAATCATGACCAATAGTCTAACACAATAGTCACTTTGTCCACATTGGTCACTCTTTTTTTTATGGGTGAAAATATTGGTCACCTTTTCGATTCAGATTGTCTGAATCAGTGTACCAGCTCAACCAAGATTGACAATATAAAATGTGATACACACACCCTTATTGGCAAATATTTAGATTTTACGTCTTGCTTTATAACTCGTTTCGTACTTAACCCATTACTTGATCTAGTTTCTTAATTGTATGCTACGTTTGATGGGCGAACTTCACCCCTTTTCTTACTTGATTGAAGCATTCGTATTCAAACAAAATATTTAGAGTTTATGACCATATATAATACCATGAAACCCATGTCACCTTAAAATACTCCTTCGATCCAACTCGACAGCTTTGCTAAACTACTAAAGTTTCAACATATGTGGTCATTTTCCACCATTAATTCGAGTAAATTGACACGTCGGTCCAAACAACCCGAACAAAAATCTCGACAATCGTATATCGATACTTTGTTAGTTACTTAAGAAGAACAATTAGAGAGTTCAATGGTGAGCTTATTCCAGAGCTTTAGTGGTCATTTTGCAAATCAAACCCATGAGGAGAGAGAGGCGTGTGGGATTTGGAGAAATAAGAACTGTAGTGTTCAAATGTGTAGACCTCCACAGAAAGGAAAAATTAAAAAAACAGTTTGGTCTCTGACACTGTGGGACTCTTTGTATATTAAATAATGGAGTACTGCGCATGCTAGCAGTGACTTCGACACAAAATAATTCAATAATTGCTTGGAGTTTGGACCTAAAAAAAAAAATTTAAAGAATTTTATGAAACATAACGGTAGTTGAGAAGCTCTTCAATTCATTGGAGAGATATTTTTTGTTTTCTAATATGTGGTTCTTAATCTCTTCCTTCGCTAACCTGAAAGAAAATGGTGGGGCATTAAAAAATAAAATGATAACGTGGGACTGCATCTGCATGCTCCATGCTGCAGTAAAGTCAGCAACCAGCAACCAGCATGTTAAAAAGATGGCGTAACAGAGCAGCCGTCCACAAAATCCAAAGAAGCAGCTAAATAGCCTTCTCTGATAACGGAGCCCCGTAATCATCAGTCAGTAAGTGAGTCAAAGTTGAGGGGCCACTAATGGTGCCAAAGCTCGATCTCCTGCTCTATGTAAATTAGTGGCGGAAGTTTGGGTTGTGGATAATCCGCAAACCACACCAACTCGCACCTATTGTGGATAACCATACCCACAAGTTGTGGGTAGTGAGTTGGATGTGGGTGGTAAAATAACGATTTTTGTGGTTAGTGATTATCCACTACCCACCGCGGTTAACCCACAAAATCTACAATAACCACACTAATTATATTTATTTAGTGAATTAACTTTATAATATAATAGTATGTGAAAAGTGCGATGATAAAAATTAAAGTAGCCACCAAATAAAAAAGACACACCTAATCAGTTTTATGTAAGAACTTGTTAGTTTATAAAACACTATAGCCGATAGGGTGGAGAATAATCAATTCATTAAAAGTGAACACCTTTTGTGACTTTATGTTTTTGCTTTTGTGTGAAAAAATACAAGATCATATTTAATTGTCATATTTCACCCCTAGTCGGGAAAATATGAAATCACAGCTCTCTGACACAAAAGTTAAATATCTAACTCAAAAAGAAAAAATCTACGTGTTAAGTAAGATCGATGTACAAAATTGTATCTCACGAACAACACATGTGTATATCACTATAGTCTAGTTACGAACAACAAATACTATCAATGTTGTTGTTGTTAATACATAATCGAGTTGAAGCCTTGAAGGATTGACAATTAGATATAAAGATCATTATGAATTGAAAATTTAATGATTATAGTTGTTATTTTAAAAAAAAATCAGGGATGAATTTGTCAATTAGCAAAATTTAGCTAGTTTTTGTTACTCTTTTGAAATAAGCGATAAATGATAAGATGGTAACATACTTTGTTACATTGTACCCTCAACAAATAGAGTTTTCTGATAGGGATCTTGAAAACAATCTAAACAAATTACATACATCATGAATACGTACAAAAAATCATCAGCAATTAGCCGAAAGAACACGTGGAAGGTAACAGTTTAGTCACCGAAAACGGCGGCGAAAGGTTAATTTCCGTTAATTCGTAGCACGGTGCGGCTGGTTGCGATCCGTTTTGAGGACGTCGTCTTGAAGGAGATATCGAGTTTGGGAACAACATTCTTCTTCTTTGCCTTTCCGTACTTCTCATCACGACCAACTGCGAACTGGGAAGATGCAGGCGGTGGCGGTTGTGCCGCGGCGTGTTTCTCGACGGCCGCCGGTGGCTTGGCTCCTACGAAAGCGTCTTTTGTCGGCGGCGGCGGTGGTGGGCGCGGGTAGTAGAAATCCGTGGGAAAGAAGTAATACTGCTGGCCGGCCATTATTCGAAATTTCGAATGGATTGTCTAACGTCTGTTTGCTGAGGAGCTTTGATTTCTTTGAAGGATTGGTGAATGGAAAGGAAAGCCTGTTTGGTTATGCTGAATTTATAGGGAAATTAATAATGAGGAGGAAAGTTAATTATTACTTATTAGGCTTGGGCTTCAAGCCGGCTTTCTTGCGGATTCCGGCATGCAGAAAAGTCAACATTTGGTTTCCTCGTTGTGTTTGGATTGTTGTACGTATGTGTCCGTCTCCACCTCGGACTTGTGACGGTTCTAGATGGAGAAGCTTCTCCGGTTGACTTTCACAAAATTTCTTGCTACAATGGTTTCATCACAATGGAATCTACTAGAAACTACCTGCATGATAAGGACGCGAATCTGGAGGGACTTGTTTAATAAGAGGAGGTATCGCTGAATGTTGAGCGATCTTGATATGATGTAGAAGTTAGGTTAACGATTGATGAAGCTTATTTTTTACTATCGGGTTGTTAAGAGTCGATGGAGTATGAGACAGAGATACATAAACATGTGTACTGTGATCATTAAAAAATATGTTCAGAGTATCTTCATACATACTTCGATAGAAATGACTCAAAATCTTTATCCTTCTTAACGATGGAATAATTTTTGGCACCTTTTCATCTTTTATCTCCGCCTATTTTCTTACATTTTTGTCACCGTCTGAAACCAATAATTAACTTCTCACTGAAATTTTCAAAATGATAAATAATTAAACACATAATGAATTTTACATTCATCCATACTATATTACCTTGTCATTACAGAACGAGAGAATCGACTAATCCTCCCCGTCGCGTCTTACCTAGGGATGGCAATCAAACCCATGGCCGCGGGTATCCGACCGCCCCCGACCTAGTCAACGCGGGGAATCCCCGCTTTGACCGGGTATGGGTAAAACCCGCAAAAAGTTTGATGGGTATGGGGCGGGTATGGTTTTAGCCTTCCCCGCCCCATACCCATCCCCATACCCGCCCCACCAAGATAATTTCTTCATATATAAAAAAATATGTGCATCAAATTATAATCTATCAATGATGACGAGGATAACTTGAGAAAATAAATAGTAGAAATGCAATTGAGTGACCACCTTAATCAAAATCTAATTCATTTCTCTCAATTCTCATTTCACTCTTTCACTTTCCCCCTTGTCAACAAGATTATGTTAGTCAATTATTATTGGACTTTGCTACGGTGACATGCATGTCACCGTGACATGCACTTTTCGATCGACCTCATATAGGATTAGGTCGACCTAATATGTTGTTACAGTGTAAAAATAGTTTCATGGTGTCTACTTTGGAGATTCATATCTTACAATTGGCTAGATGGAAATTGGAGATTATAGGCTTGTTTTGAAGCTGAAGTGTCCATCTACACATTAAAGTACTTGGGAGCTCAATAGAATGTCCAGAAGACCATTTTTGAACCTGACCAAAAGGCTATGCCAAAACTGGGAAACTGCCTGAAAATGGCTAAGTCAGGCAACGTGTTTTCCAAGCCTACTTTGGAGCTCAATTTGAGAAGCATGGATGCGAGTCAAGTCCAGGGGCCTCTACCACGTTAAATTACGTATTTTTGTATACAAAGGAAAGGCATTGGATGAAAGATTGAATATCTTTAAGGCTTCAAACAAAAGGCTCGAAGTTGTTACGAAGGCTGTTTTTCTAGCAGCTTGCTTGTGCTCTAAGTCTGCCAGAAAAACAACCTTCGTAGCAACTTCGACCCTTTTGTTTTAAGCCTTACAGATATCCAATCTTTCATCTAATGCCTTGAATTTGTATAAAAACATACCTAATTTAACCTGGTAGAGGCTCCTGGACTCGACTCGCATTCATGCTTCTCGAATTGAGCTCCAAAATAGGCTTCACAAACACGTTTCCACACTTAGCCATTTCCAGGCAGTTTCCCAGTTTTGGCATAGCCTTTTGATGAATATCCAAAGTATGCACCATGAACTGTCTTTACACTGAAACAACAGATTAGGTCGACCTGATCCTATATGAGGTCGACCAAATCCTAAATGAGGTCGACCAGATCCTATATGAGGTCGACCGAATTCTAAATGAGGTCGACCTAATCCTAACTGAGGTCGACCGGAAAGTGTAAGTCACCGTGACATGCATGTCACCGTAGGCACACCCATTATTATTTAGTAGATGTATAAGAGTTAGAACATAATAATTTGAAAAATATTATACTCTATATTATGTATTAATGGATATTTTAGGATCATAATCTTTGAACCATATTAAAAAAAATAACTGTGTTTTGTTGACTTCATGATATAATATGTTTGTTTAGAGTTATAATTAGAACTTTTCTTGTAAGTTTTATGTATAATAATGTTGGATGTACGGGTATGGGTATTACCCATGGGTACCCGAAACCCACGGGTATGGGGATGGGTTTGCAAAACATTCCCCGCATGGATATGGGGCGAGTATGGGTTTGGGTATTTGAAGATGAGTATGGGGATGGTTTAAGCAAACCCGCCCCATTGCCATCCCTAGTCTTACCTAGAAGCTAGGCGAAGCTAATTAGGCCCATGGCTTAGCCCAATATAGCTTGCTTCAACTGAGGCCCAATGGAAGTAAGCCCATTCCTTCCAGCCCATTTAAACAGAGTTTCACTCTTTCCCAAATGCATCGTCTTCTCCAGCAAAAACCCTTCAATGCAAAACCCTAACACTTATAAATTCAGCATTTCAATTCAACCGCAAAAACCTCCGCCACCATTTCCAGCCAACCACTCCTGAACCCTACAATCCCTAGAAAGAGCCACAGAGCTCGCCCGAGAAACCCACAACAACAATGTCGGAAGTCGAAGTCTCCCGCTCCGAGAAGAAAAAACACAAGAAGAAGGCAGCCCCGGAGACCGAGGCTGACCCCATGATGACCCCATCCAAAGACGGCTCCTCCGCCGCCGCCGCCGCCGCCGGAGACTTCCTGATCAAGCCCCAGAGCTTCACACCGGCGATCGACACTTCCCAGTGGCCCATCCTGCTCAAGAACTACGACCGCCTGAATGTCCGCACCGGCCACTACACTCCACTACCCTCCGGCTACTCCCCGCTCAAGCGTCCGCTCGCCGAGTACATCCGATACGGCGTCATGAATCTCGACAAGCCGGCCAATCCTTCCTCCCACGAGGTCGTCGCCTGGATCAAACGGATTCTCCGCTCGGAGAAGACCGGCCACAGCGGGACCCTCGACCCGAAAGTCACAGGTAACCTGATTGTTTGCATTGATAGAGCTACCCGTCTGGTTAAGTCGCAGCAGGGAGCTGGGAAAGAGTACGTCTGTGTCGCCAGGCTACACGACAAGGTCCCCGATGTAGCTAAAGTCGCCAGAGCTCTTGAAACCCTCACCGGAGCTGTCTTCCAGAGGCCTCCCCTGATCTCTGCGGTCAAGAGGCAGCTCAGGATTAGAACTGTTTATGAAAGCAAGCTGCTTGAGTATGATGTCGATAGGCATTTGGTTGTGTTCTGGATTTCATGCGAGGCTGGTACTTATGTCAGGACCATGTGTGTCCATTTGGGGCTGGTTCTTGGTGTTGGAGGTCATATGCAGGAGCTTAGGAGGGTTAGGTCTGGGATTCTGGGTGAGAAGGATAACATGGTGACGATGCATGATGTGATGGACGCTCAATGGGCTTATGATAACTATAGGGATGAGTCTTATTTGAGGAGGGTGATTATGCCGCTCGAGGTGCTGTTGACTAGCTACAAGAGGCTGGTGGTTAAAGATTCTGCTGTGAATGCAATTTGCTATGGTGCAAAGCTAATGATTCCTGGGCTGTTGAGGTTTGAGAATGATGTGGAAGTTGGGGAGGAAGTTGTGTTGATGACAACCAAGGGCGAGGCGATTGCGCTGGGGATTGCCGAGATGACCACTGCTGTGATGGCTACCTGTGATCATGGTGTTGTGGCGAAGATAAAGAGGGTGGTTATGGATAGGGATACTTATCCCAGGAAATGGGGTCTGGGTCCGAGGGCTTCGATGAAGAAGAAGCTGATTTCGGAAGGGAAGTTGGATAAGCATGGGAAGCCAAATGAGAAGACACCCAATGAATGGGCGAGGAACTTGGTTCTGCCTACTGGCGGAGACTCGATGATTGCTAGCCTTGCTGCTGCTGATGGACCAGAGACAAAGGCTGCTGCCCCTACTCCTGATGTGGCAACCGAGAAGAAGAAGAGCAAGCGGAAACATGATGACGATACCCCTGATGATGCTGAGGCGATGGCAAAGAAGGTTAAGGTTGATCATGTTGAGGTAGAGGAAACTCCCAAGGTGAAGGAGGACGGTGGGGATGATAAGTCGGAGAAAAAGAAGAAGAAAAAGAAAAGCAAAGAGGGTGGTGAAGAGGAAGCTGCAGTAGTGGAAAAGGAGTCGGAGAAGAAGAAGAAGAAAAAGGAGAAGGATGATGAAGAGGCTGGTTCACCGGATAAGAAGTCGGAGAAGAAGAAAAAGAAGAAAGAGAAGGAGGCTGGTGAGAAGGGTGAAGAAGCAAATGTTAATGGAAAAGAAGATGGCGAGGCTGATAAAAGTGAGAAAAAGAAGAAAAAGAAGAAGAAGGACAAAGATGGAGATGAAGAATAGATGATGATAAAGGCTGGAGATACGCATTTTTGTTTGCTAGATGAAACCCCACAAATGCTTGTGCGTATGCTATCTCTATTGGGAGAGTTAGTTGCTCCTTGTTTGTTTTTCTTTTTCTCTGTAATATGTTATGCAGTTTCATTGGAACTAGTTCTTAGAGAAGTTTTTCTGTTAAGTAGTAAGTGGAGAACCAATATAGTCCTGAGCTGTATTATTATCCTCTTTTAGTATGCCAGTTCTCTGCATGAAATTTTGTTGCCAAACTCTTTATCATTATTATCAAGCTTCATATTATGTGCAGTAATAATATTACAAACAGAGTGTACAGATCAACTTGCAGACATCCAAAACCAACACAACAATGACAAAAAGAATAATCCACTTCACTACAGTGTATATTTATGAAACCATGACACCTACAAAGAATTATCAGCAGGAATTGGAAGGCAATGTTTCAGTTGCCAATGGGAGTGACAGTCTCAAAAGCCTCAACCAGCAGCTCGACTTTCCTTCTCCTGATCGGTGTCAGCTGAGCTACGACCTGTCGAAGAGCATAATCAAGCATCCATTCATCCCCACTTTTCCTACCTCCTACTTCCTGGTTCCTCAGCTGGACCTTCTCTGCCTCTTTTTCATGCTCCATAGCCAGAAACTGTGGCTCCCTTGGCGTAATGACCTTTCTCGCCGAGGAAGTCAAGCAGCTGTCATTCACTTTCTCCAATGACTTGATGAATCTCTTAAGCAATATCACCTTCTTCAGATTGCTCCAGCTCTTCCTCATTGGTGGCTTTGCTTGTTCCTTCTCTTTAACATCTTCTTCGCAACTTGGTTTCACCTCTGTTTTTGAACTATTGAGTTCTTCAAGTCTAACTTTGTTGCAGCCAGTTGAAGCTTCTTCTACATGCGGGTTGATCGAGGCAGGTACATCGTCTTGAGTATCCGGAAGAGGGATTTCGTCGATAGCCTCTTCCACAAGCCTTATGGCTTCGAGCTGAGAGCGAGACTCTTCCTTCCCACTGGGTGTGCCTTCTTCTGCCTCTTCACCATTTTCTTGAAGTGGTTCTGTCGTTCCTGAAACCATGTGGTTGTATATCAGATACCAAAGCTTCATATGTTGCTGCTTTCCCACAGGGCTTTCAGCTGCAGTGGCTGTTTGAGTGTCCCCATTTTCGTTTGTGATTTCTTCAGATGTACCATTATCGAAACTGTCGTCTAGAATCAGTTCCTCCTGATGGGTTTTTGTAATTTGGTATCCTGGTTCATCTGGGTTTTCGCCAATTGGACCAATGTGTCCATCGGACTCTCGTTCGACCCTGATCAAATCACCAGTATCATCATGCCCAGCTGAATTCAAATCTGCATCACCAGTTTCTGAAGCTAGTTCGTCAACTGCTGGTTCAGGACAAGGCACATGGATGTGCTGTTTTACTGTGCAGGCTCCAGCATCTTGATCATGATTCTCTTTGGAACCAGTAGATACCTTCCGTAGTAGGATGCCAAATCTTGCTTTCTCTTCCTCCTGCTCATGAGACTTCTGAGTTGAGATGTCGCGACTTATTTGAACTGGAGTCTTCGGAGTACTCGAAGCTGCATGACTGCCAGTTTCTCCTTGAGGTGCTACTGTTTCAAATGCTTGTACAATAAGAGCCACTTTCCTTTTCTGCGCTGGAGCCATTGTTGAAATGACCTTCTGAATAGCATAATCAAGCATCCATTCCTCCGAGTTCTTCTTCTGTCCAATCGATTGAGGACGTAGATTAACCATTTCTGCTGCTTCCTCATCTTGCTCTATAGACTGACCTCGAGGCTTGTGTGTGTAGTTATAGTTTTTGACCTTCTCCATTGCCTTGACAAATCTTTTCATTAACATAATCTTTTTCAGATTGCTCCAACCATTGAGCCTTTTCTGACCAGATTTGTTTCCTACCTTTGCTTCTGCTTTATCTCCTTGAGAATCAATAGAAATTTCAGCTTCCAGCTTCCTTTGCTCTTGTTGTACCTGTTCCATTGAACCACTGGTGTTGTTCTTGTTGTCTCCAAGCTCATCAGAAGCTGTGTCTACAGAACTCACCGATTGGTTATCGGATAAAGGGTCCGGAATCTCCAAGAGGATGTTGTCAAATGCTTCCTGAACCAACTTGATTGCATCATCCTGGTGGGAATCAACTTCTATATCAGCTCTTAGATCCATTCCAGAAGACTCCTCAACATGTTGCTCCCCAAGTTTCTCAGGCTGCTGAGATTCATCACCATCTGTCACAGCAGTGCCCGATACCATATGCTGATAGATCAAGCCCCATAACCCCATGTAATTGTTCTTCTCCATCGATTTTTCAGAAGAAAGATGGGCACCATCCGGCTTATGATCTGCAAAATGACGGCCTTCCATTTCTGCATTCTGTTCTTTATCAGAAGGAGAAGTGACCAAGTCTGTAATCTCTCTTGATCCGGCCTGTGGCTGATTGTGACCTTCACAAATATTGGAGATATCGGTCTCTAATGGCCCACTTTTTACTTTAACACGAGAATCTTGTCTGCCGCCATTTGCTGCCTGCCCAAGTTCACAACTTTCAGAAATGACATCACCCTTTTTGGTTTGATCCCCTTGGTTTTTCTTGTTGGAACGTTTTGGCCTACTCTTACTATAAGAAGACTGCTGGCTAGCTTTCTCAGATGAACTATTAACCTTCTTCTTGGGTTGCAACATTCTCCTTCTCATTGATACAAACCGTTTCAGTGAAGGCACTTGATCACTATTGGAATGGTGATGGCCGTGCAATGAACAGTAGCTATATGGACAAACCTTCATTCCAGCAGCAGCAGCAGAACTTCCATTGGAGTGGTTTCCATCAGCCTTAGAACCCTTGAGAGCTGATGAACAAGTGGCTTTCACTACACTTGTTTTAGACTGCCTCCTTATTCTCAGACTGGCCACCTTTACTAAAGTCCTCACAGATTTAGTCCCACTAGCACTCCTTCCTCCCTGGAAAACAAAAACCATGAGTCATCCCTCTCAAATAGCACCAGATCACAAAGTTCGAAACTTTGCTAAAAAGGGTAAAAAGACAATGGGGGAAAAAAGCTGTCTTTTTGGCTTGCCTCTGAATCAGAAGAACACCAATCAACATCATCTGATACTGAATTAACTCGCCTGCCCCTTCTGAAAGATTTCCTCATCCTGAATTTCGAGCTAGACAGCCTTGCCAAACCCTTTGCAGGCTTTGCGAAACTGCCTCTCCTGGTAAGACTTCCACCTCCTGATCTCTGCATCCCCATTAAAAAGAAAGGAACTTTCAGATGCGGGATTCATAACCATAGGTGGGATCTAAGGAATCAAGGGAAATTTCCTCTCTTTACCTGGGAATTGCTGCTGCTGCTGCTGCTCTTCTTTGCTACAGAGGAAGTGGTGGTCTTCATGTAATTAGGCGATGAAGTTGCTGCTGCATCATCAGAAACACCAGACTGTTGTTCCCGGTTTGGCTGTTTGAAATCGATTGATTCAAATTCCTTTCTGCTGCTGGGAGTTCCCGATGAAGAACAAGAAGATGATTGCTCTGAGGTGACAGAATGGGCATCAGAAGATGTGACTGAGGATTCAGAATCTGTGGCATTCCCAGGCTCGACCTTCTCTGGATCCATTTTGTTAGCTGAATCACGAGAACTGGGGATTTGGGAAATATTGGTTGAGTTGAGAATGGAATGGCCAAGCAAAGGGAGATTCCAGAAGCTGTGGATTTGGATTTCGATTATCAACACAGCTAATAATCTTATTGGCTTGCCTCCCTCTCTCTTTTTCTTTATTCTCTGTGTGGAAGTTTGAATTTTCTAACTAGTTTTGTTGTTGTGATGTCAATACCAAAAGTAAAAGATGCAATCTTTTGAGCCACTGGAATTATCACAGTCAGTCAATGTGAATCGAAGACCATGTCGTGTTTGAAAATCTGGTGAACTGAAGCCCGACCAGACCAGAGATGATTTTTTTTTCTTCTGTTGACTTGGCCCTTCACCTAATTGACTTTTCATTAATGGAGATTATGGGACAACCCATAATCTTTCAGCAATTTGTTGCCATGAATGGTGGAGGAAAGTTAATTACTGCATGGAAAGATCAACTCAACTAGTAAAAAAAAAAAAATTGTGTTAGAATTCACGATTCTATCATTTAAATATATTATTTTAGTTATCAGTACGTGTATTTAAGCGATATAACATATTTCTACGTGTGATCTCAAACGTATTAGTAGAGAGAAATTTGCGACTTGTCTAAAAAAAAAGTTAAATGTGAGGGTTGTATGTTAGGTGTGGTAATGAGTTTCATGGCAATAAGCTATTGAGTTAGGTGGATCCAGAAGAACATGCAAGCATGCCAGTTGCCACCGTCTCACATGCTTAATCAAGCATTATCCAATGTGTAAGCTCCTTTAATTATCTGTTTAATAGTTAACCATGATGATGATCACTACCAAAATTTTAAAATTGTTGGGTGTATGATATGAGGCATTATGAAATAACAATATATAGTTTATAAGTGATGAATTGTGGTTGTTCTGGGTTTAAATTTTTTTTGGATGCTCGATTTTATGAATTTATTGTTGACTTGTAAGTTTTAAAAAATTACTTTAGTAATGCTAATCGATGCTTATTTCTTTTCTTTTACTTTGTTTTAGTTGGTGATAAATCTGAAGCAGCGAAACTGATAAGGATAAAATACACAGTTACAGAGGCTCTATATATAAATTCGTCAAATCAGTCGAGGCTCGCATTTTTACTCTCATGATTTGTGAATTTATTCAGATGACACATTTTTCACTCCGCTTTACCTAGATTTTTGATTCTCAACCCATCAATCAAATTCAACATCCAAATTGACCCTAATTGAATTTTAGTATTATTGTGATGTGTTCTCATTTTCTTTTTCCCAAGTTTTCCCATCTCATAAAATCATAATTGACATGGTTGGGATTGGGTTAGCAAAAATTATTGAGAGGAGTTAAAGAGAAACCGCGTGGGGTTTAGGCCGGAGAACCAACGGGGTCCTCCTCCGGCACCGTCAGATAGATAGCAAACTGGGGCCCAACTATAGGTGGGCTTAACCCATTGTCGTCCAACTGCTAATCCAGGCCCAAAAAAAGCCCACAAAAGGAGGTCCATTTTCATAGTCCCCGGCAGCGGAGGATTACAGCACGGAATGGGTAGCTGCGAAAGTGTATTAGTTGGCCTGGTACTTTTTAGAGCGAGAACAAATTTGGGCAGAGCGGCCCAATTGGGATTTGGATTTTTGGTAGCCCATATAAATAGGCGAGCTAAATTTTTTGAACCATAAGTCAAAATGATCCACAGATGCAATATGTGTGTTGTCAAGAATAAGGCTACATGCTAGCTATCTAATTTTGTTGTCACCTTCTGCACATCCTTCTTAAATCCTTGCTTACTCCTTATACTTTTATAACCATTTGATGGGCGAGTTCGACCGGCGACCATCCACTCTGACTGTAAGGTCTTGGTCGATACGATTCTTAATACAAGCAAAGCTGGACCTTGGCAAGTTAGGGCGTGGATTCAATGGATGAGGCAAATCCTCCATGCGAATGGTGGGATCAAGATTGCTTTTTGTCCAAGAAAGGAGAACAAATGTGCGGACTGGGTTGCAAAAGAAGCTGCAAAAGGGTCACTTCATCAGGGGTGGATTCAAGTTCTTAACATCATTTACCCTATGTTGTAATACGATTAGTTTGTACTACAATCACCGTTGAAATGAATGAAATTCTATCTTTGTAAAAAAAAAAAAATGAAAAATAATTTGACTAATTGCAAAGAAAATAATCGGTCGGAGACGAAACTACTAATGTAGAAGAGAAAGTAATGAAAAAAAATGGAGAAAACACTAATTAATGAAAAAACTTTTGGCCAATCGTCATTTTAATCAACGGAAGGGCATAAACCGGCACAAATGGAATGAGGGAAAAAGTTGGGGAAAAAGGGTGCAAAAGATTTACAGTGCACCCACTCATACCCAATCAACCAAATCCCCTTAAGCAAACTTGTACTACACAAATCATCGAAGGGAGATGGAACTAGTGCTGACTGCTGAAAGGATGTAATGAATTATTTTTTGAAGAAAATATGACGAAATGAAAAAACTTGGTCAATAAAAAAACCATCCTAATTGGAGAATACACGACGAAATGAAAATAACTTGTAATGAAACTGAACCTTGTAAAAAGGAAAAAAAAAACTCTCTACTTATTTTTTTAAATATTGACATATTTATAAATAAGAAAATGATGTTGAGTTTTTTTTTTTTTTTTGACAAAAGATAATCATATATTGATAGCAAAATCGATAGTTACACCCTGGAACCAAGCCAGGCCAGAAAATTAAAATGCCGACTCATAGCCGGGTACAAAGAAAGGGCCTTTCTAGCCACTAAATGGGCCACCCTATTGTTGAGTTGTTTCTCATCTGGAAGAGGAATTTTACTATGCTATATAGCATTGGTGCTATAGTTTTTTCCCTTTATGGTATAATTTGAAGTTATACCTTTAATGTTATGGTACAATTTTAGATTGTATTTGTATCTATACTCTTTTGTACAATTCTTTCATGGTACAACTTGAACTTGTACATTTATGTGATGATACGATTTTAAGTTGTAAAGTTGTACCATAACATAAGGGATCAAATTCCTTTACGATATAACCTAAACTTATATACATTTAACGTTATGGTACAACTTCAAGTTGTACATTAAAACACCCATACTTTAGAGCATGGTAGAAGTGGTCAATCTGGAATTGTTCCTCAATTGGTTTTTTTTATTTATTTATCATTTTGCACCTAATTTTCTCCAATAGTTTTATTTGTCTTATTTTGTCTTGTATCTACTCTATTTCTTCTTTATTATCAAGCACCGACTTCCGCCCTTGGGATTTGGATTGTGAGAGCGAGAACCATGGAAAGGAAAGCTAATTCAGGAAAACGTTGAAGCAGATTACATAGAGAATTGGTAAAAGGAGTACGTGCATTATGCATACATTATACGGGCGGTTTAGCTAGCTAGAGGGTGGTAGGGAATCGGAATCAGATGCAAATCATGTTCCTTTCTAAGTGCAAGACCGAATTTTTCAGACATGTCGACGTCTCGAGGCTCGATTCCATCCGGCAGCTGCCAGTCGAAATGATAGAGCAGGTTTGCAAGTAGAAGTTCGATAACAGTCGAGCCGAAAGTCATGCCCGGACACATTCTCCTGCCAGCTCCGAACGGAAGGAACTCGAAGCACGTCCCCTGATGATCGATTTCCGGGAGATCGATAAACCTTTCCGGGGAGAACTTCTCGGGGTCGGCCCAGTAACGAGAATCCTGGCCGATGGCCAGCGAGTTGACCATAACCCTCGTCTTTTCCGGTATATGGTATCCACCAACCACAGTCGCCTCTCGACACTCTCTGGGGACCAACAGAGGAGTGATGGGACGTAACCTGAAAGTTTCTTTGACGACCGCCTTCAGATAGTTTAACTCTTCGATTCCCGCTTCATCGATCGACATCCCTTTCGCATCGAAAATTCGTCTCACTTCTCCTTGTGCTTTCTCCATGACGCGTGGATGCCTCATGAGTTCTGACATCACCCATGCTACCGTTCCAGTGGATGTGTCACTGCCACTAAGGATTACATCCTGTGAAAATCAATTGTGTACATCCAATCCAAGCATATAAGTATATTTCATTCTCTCTTATGCATAGTGTATAATTTTTTTTTTTTTTATGTTACTTAGTTACCAAGATGATAGCTTTGATCTCAACAATGGTGATGGAGAATCCAAGCTCTTGATTCTTCTTCTCCGCCTCCATCAAATTCAAGAGCACGTCAAGAAGATCTTCCGATCTTGCTTTCCTTGTCACCATATGCTCACTGACAATACTTTCGAGCATCACATCCATCTCCTTGTGCAGCTTCATTGCCGCTCTCTCGGTTCCAGAGAGGAGACGTATCAACTTGCTGGACGGGAAGAAATTTCCCAGGCCAAATCCGCCATACGCCTTCACCATCTCTTCTTTCAGCGGCAAGAAGGCTTCCTGTTGCTTCGGCGTCATCTTGCCGAACGCCACCCTGCAGATCAGGGTGTTCCCCAGCGCGTCCATCATCCGGCACAAGTTCACCACCGCACCCTGACAACTCGAGTTAGTGGTACCGTGCGGTTAGTTTATGACGTGATATCACAACTGATTTGACCAAATATATAGCTGTGTAGACATGATAAGGGGTGGACTCATTGGATAATTTAATCCAATTGTCATGACCTATATCGGTGTTGGCGGACTCAAATGGATTGATCCATATGCATTTTAATGATTATGGGTTAGGGTTCAGTCCTAATATGGTCAATTCCTTTGAGTTAGACCTAATGATTAGTGTAATTGAGTCTAGATGATTGCAGACACAAAAAACAATATCAACCGTTTCATTAACTATTTTCAACACAATTACGAACAAAGGTTTAGTCAACTGATAATACAACTAACATCGAACCTGGATGTCTCAGACTCAAACCCTTGAGTAGTACCTAACCATAAAATAAATAAATTATATCACCCTTACCTAAATAAATAAAAAAACTATTTTCAACACAATTATACACGTTTCTATCCGTTTCATAACAAAAAAAAAAATACAAAAATTGCATTATAATCGAGTACCCATTATTCTCATGGACTTCCAATACTACCGTAGATCTAATTTAGAACCAAACTAAAAAAATTAGATATGGGTACGTTGGACAATACCAAAATACCGAGTTGCGCGTGTATTTCTTTGTCATCCCTAATTTTATGTGTTCAAATTTCCACGACTCTTAACATTAAAAGTTGATTAAAGCTTGATTAAAGCACGATGTACGGTGGACTTGTGCAAACTCCTTAACCTAGTGAGCTTGCCAGCTTTCAAAAGCGCGTGTACAAGTGAATAACGTATGATCTATAATTAACCTTGGAATTCCGTAGGGTTGTCACGAGGTCGGCGATCTCGGCCTCCATGACCGGCCGCAGCGACTTGACGCGCCTCCGGCCGAGAAGCTCCTCGCTGGTGACTTTCCTGACGTGCCTGAAGTAGTCGCCGTAGGGCGCGAACGCCATGTCCCTGGCGTCGTAGGACAGGATCCTGGCGACGGGGTAGAGCGGCCGGTTGGCGAAGTTGAGGTCGTGTGTCTTGAGGATCTCTTTGGCCAGCTCAGGGGAGGAAACGACGACGTTTGAGGTCTCCCCGAGCTGGAGGTGCATGAGTGGGCCGTGTTTCCGGGCCAGCTCCATTAGCCGGCGGTGCGGCGGCTGGGCCCCCACCAGCTGGTGCAGGTTCCCGATGATGGGCAGCTTCCATGGGCCTGGAGGTAGCTGTTGGGTGGAGGAATTTGAGCTCTTCCTTTTGATCAGAATTTTGGCGCCGGCGGCGGCGAGGAAGAAGAAGATAATGAGAAGGTGGAGTGGTGGTGCGGTGGAGGAATGGAGCTGATGATCGGCGGCTAAGTAGTCGTTGTCCATTGGAATAAGAAGAAGGATGAGTTTTACGTTCTGTTTGAAGAGATCTTTTGAGGGCGTGCAAGGATTTATAGAGATATGATAGTAGTGGGGGAATACAAGAATTTGAGTTACTTAGTTTGTAAAGAGAGTACAAGATTCATGTTAGAATACAATTCTTTTTTTACAAATGTTATGATATATTGTTGGAGAATATGTTGATTCAGAAATTATCCATATAAAACGTAACTTATTTATGTTAATACTAATTACATGAGGTCCGAAATAATATTGTTTTTTATTATTATCATCAAATGGGGAGAGTAATTGACCCACCACTCGATTCATCCTAGTCGTCGCAGCCGATTGATCCAACTTAAATAGAGTCGTATGATTGGATATTGATGAGTGTTGAGACGGGAACCTGCGATTAGTGCATTTGTTACTGACTTACTGGTATGATTGTATATAGTTCGAGAAATCCCTCCTACCGTTTGTCTCTTGTGGTAGATACGTATCCAATTATTTTAATTTTTCTTGGAACTGTTAGAAATTTGAATCTTGTTCTTCTTCCTATATTGGGATGGGTTGGGCGATGATCATGTGTTTTACTCTCTTGTTCTGCCCTTTCGTTGTCGATCCATTAATTGAGGCAAATTATATACATGTGTTAGCAGTGCTAGTTGAGGCAAAAATAGGGATGGATCATTGTGAAAATTGATTGATTCTTTTGTTTTTTTTTTCTAGAAAAGATTTGATTGATTTGTTTATGGATACGATCTTCTTAAATATAGATAGTAATAATCAGGATATCATATTCTTTGAGAGGATTTGGATATAGAGGTTGATTTTGTTTGAAGAGATTCGGGATGGAGGAGAGGAAGACATATCGGAAGTAGTACCCTGTCCCACCTCACGCTATTATAAATCGAGTATATTACTCGCTCCAACACGAATCAGATCGGATAATACCCTACAATGCGAGTTAAAATTGCCATCAATATTCTTATGGGGATGGTTTAGGTGATGATCATGCGTTTTACTCCTTTGTTCTGCATGCCCTTTTTTTTATCCCGCCGCTGAGGCAAATTATATACATATATGTCGCTGTAAATAGATCCGACAGATTCTCGTGGAAAATAAATAGATTCGACAGATCCACCATATAGGTAGATTTTTAGAGAAATGTGGCGACATCGTCATGAATTACTGTCGTTAAAATGGACTGATCATTGTGAAATGGATTGGTTCTTTTGTTTTTTTGGTAGCAAAGATTTGATTGATTTTCAAATAGATATGATTTTCTCAATCTAGACAGTATACATTTAACAGAATATATCATTTCTTGGATTTGGTTACGGAAGTCACCATAGGCCATTTGATTGCGTGTTATGAAAGTGATCATTTGGCTGGTTGTGTACATGCAATTGCGAGAGACGCTCTAAAGTATTGGTGTTTTAAGTTATAAATTGAACTTGTACCATAATGTCGAGAGTAAAAATTTCGTTCATATCATAAAAGAATTCGTACTTTTATGTATGGTACATATTCAGTTTATATCATAATTACAAATTGAATTTGTACCATAGCGTTAAATGTAAAAGTACAATTTGTATAATAATTTTTTAAACCAAAATACCGATACTATAAAGCATTATGAAATTCCTCATGATGGTAGAATTTACAATTACATGTAACCTAGTAAATATCCATATATTTGAGTACAATGAACATATGATTTCAGTTAGTCATTTGGAGGTATAAGAAGTATTTCAGAACTCGATCGCTTCTATAGAAAGTGGATCCCAAGCGTTTTTCGTCAATTTTTACACAAGTGGGAGGACAAGTACACAAAATTGTGAGTTTACAAACACATCTCTATCTCTTTATTTGCGTATTCAGAATTTTATCTAAGATACATTTAAGGTGAAAAAAAAAAAACACAACAAAAGTTTATGTATGTTTTTTCATATTCTGAAAATTTTCTAAAATTACATTGTGAAATCTGAAATCTCATTAATTGCGACCTATAGCTTATTTCTATAGCCTGTGTCTCGAGACTTGTCAAGAACGCGTACCGTATTTGGTTTCTCTAAATTATACGATCTTCAGTTGGTGTCGGCATTCATTACCATAAATAAGGAGCATAATTAACTTACAAAAGAAAGGAATCATGTAAAGGAAGAAGAAAAAAACTATGTAAACATTCATCACCAGAATTATTACAATAATCAAAGAAAGGGAAATATTGTTACAAGAGGGAAAAGACAACAAACAAATCTCAACAGTGCTAGGGTTTGCAACAACTATAGCTAGCAACCTTATTCTTGGACATGTATGACAATTGGACACAAGAAAAAGGATAATACATCGATCACAAGGAAAGAAAACACAAACATGATACATCCATATTATAGGGAGCTGAGGTACATAGTTCAGTTGGGGACGACGTCCATGGGAGTGACGAGCAGAGCTGTGATCATGTCCATGGTGGAGGTGTTGGAGAACGTATAGCTATCGAAATCCTTGTAGAGAACTTCCATCACCTTTGCGAGCCCAACAAACATCGAGATAACTTCCCTGCAGACGAAAACAGGACGGTTGATCAAGAGGCACTCCTCGTTTATGACCTTCCAGTCGTCCTCCACCATTCGATTCAACGCATTAACCGCCTCGTCTCTCGACACATCGTGCTGATTCATGTAGCATTCAACCGATGATGCGACGTGCCCTCTTTTCTGCTCGAACTGCAAAAACATAGAATACAGATGTTAAGTGGCCGCATAATGAAATGTATATTAAAAAAAAAACGAATCAGGACGCGCATACCTCATGAGATACGATGTCATCCATGAGACGACAGTGATCCGCGACGGCTCCCATGATCTTGGGGAACGCCAGCAACCAATCGAACGCCTCCTTTGGTGCCTTGTCACCCAAACCGCAGAGTGCTGAGTAGGCTAACAAAGGGTAACCACAAGAGTATACTCCTACGCGCCTGTATTCCTCTATTTTTGGCACTTCCCCTTTCGCAAACCATCTTGCTTCTGTTATGTATGCTCTCATTTGATTCTTCTCCTGCAACAAAATTATTATTAAACACATTTAAAAACAAAAAAAACTGACGTGTCATTAATAACAACCATTAATTTACAATCTGGAGGTTTACCGTCTGCTTCCCGTATTCCAAACAGTAGGGTCGGCCTTCTCCTGTAGTAATGGCGTCTACTTCGTCCAACGCATCAATTAGTGCACCAAAAAATATTTTCATGTAATTTGGGAAATCCTTCATGCTGGTGTCCCATCTGTTAATCAATTAATTAATTCAATATCAATACACCCTAGTTATGTACTTACAGGGTCGTCATTAATTTAATTTGATGATTGAATGATCTAAATTATTTTGGCTTAATTATATTATATTACTTCTCGACGGCAGTGGTGAAAATCTCGAGTTCGTCGATCGTGCCGTGGACATCGTAGATGTCATCAACCACGGACACAAGCATGGTGAGTTTGGACAGAACGTATCGAGACGTCGAGAATTTGGGCTCCCACATGGCTCCCACGGCCCAGAAGTAAATCTCGATCAGTCTGTCTCGCGCGAAGGACAGTTTCGTCGCGAAGTCCAGATCGATCCACCACCTAAATTCACAATATCATTAATTATCATCATAATTACAATCAAATCAAATCAATAGTTTTGGAAAACTAATTTACATACCGGGTAATGCTCCTGAGCTCTTGTTGGTACAAATGTTGCAGGGAATTCCAGCTCAACTTGGCCAGCTTCAGGAGAATGGGATCGTGACCTTCCGTCTGCTCGTAAACAGAGATGAAGAAGAGCTGCTCGTGCCTGTCGACGGCCTTACGCAGTGGCCTCTTCAAGACACGAGCAACTCGTTTCATCAACAAACCGTTTTGATGCTCACCCGCGGCCGCAGCCAGCTCCTCGGAGTATTTAGCCAGTTGAGCCGTCGTGAATACGATGGCTTCGTCAAGTATCGTCTCTCCCTGCATGCGGAGATATCCAGCTTCGTACAGGCTCATCATACCTTCGACGTCGTCGCTCCGCCCCAACTCCTCCTTGTTGAAGGTTTCTTCTCCTTCTTCGTTCTGGAACCTCTTGAATACGTCTGCATGCATGCACACATGCATAGATAGCTACGTACGTAAAAGCGGAGAGGGAAAATGAAATGATAAAAAAACGTATATGCATGCTGCATGCATGCAGGCGTGTGTTACGTTACGTTACGTACCACTAGGCACGTTGTAGCCATGTTGCCTGAGCAGTCGAAACCGGAGAGCGATGGTGAAGAGGTCCTCGTCGATGTTATTATTTGGATGATGATGGATCTCCTGGAGTTGCTCTTCGATCTCTTCTTCGAAATGGTAACCGATGCCTAGCCTCTCCACCACGTCGATCAGTCTCAGCTTTTCCGGCGTCGGAGCTGACAGCATCGCCTTCACGTTTTCCTTCAGCGCTTCGATTCCCGCGTTCCAGCCGTTTACAGTCTGCATGCCATGCAAATATAGCACGTAGCGCACCACGAGTTAGAGAAAAAAAGTTCGTGTATATATATATAATTCTACCACCATGCCGCCAACGGTTCGGCTGGTATTTAGGGTTTTACCTCTTGGTCGCTGAAGACATGGGTAAGGAAGAAGTCGGCCCAGACAGTTGGGTGGAAATCTGCGGTCCGCCTTTCGTGAGCAGTTGCAATTGCAGCAGCAGCAGTGTTATTGCTGGAGCAGGCCATATCTCGCTTGCAGTTGCTTCTAAAGTTGGGTGAGTGAGACTTGCCCTTCTCTGTCCAGCCCTTTATATAGAAAGAAAAAAACCGTATTGCCTTAGTGAATGGTATGTGATCCATTATTGAATCTCTCCCAACAACTCGAGTTATTGGGATCGGCTGGTTCTTGACATGGTATCAGAGCCGCCTTATGTGACCGAAAGGTCTTATGTTCGAATCCCCGGTGACCCCGTTTGTGAAGCACATGGTATCGTGTATTCAAACCTGTGCAAACGAAAGCGCCTTATGAGGTGACTGGCTTTCGATTGGGGGGGTGTGTTAGTGAATGGTATATGATCCACGATTGAACCTCTCCCAACAACTCGAGTTATTGTGATCAACTGGTTCACTTGCGGTGAAAATTAAACCCGATAGAACACCATACCAAGCCGATGCCTTATTATTAATTACTCGACTCTATCATTTATTTATTTTTTAATTATCTACACTTATTGTGTGGATATATAAGACTATAAAATATACGTACCCATTTTGGCCCTTGGCCGGCCGACAACCTGCATTATTAGCAGATCTTTGATTTTTTAGGTAACTATTTGCACATTTGTCTCAATTATAATTTGTGGGAGTAGTTGGTATAATTGTGAGATCGACGTTCTTTTGTTTCTTCCGGGGCTCAGCAATCTTGGAATTGAAACTCATTTCTTATTGTGATATATCACAGGGGGGACTTATTTAATTAAAATTTTATTTTTTGGCCAACTATTTTTTTTTATCAAGAACGCATGATTTCAATAACTCGACTTGATCGTCGAAGAAGGTAAATCTTGATATATATTTTGCCCCAGCTCGATCTTTCTACCATAGACCATTGATCCCAATAGTTAAATTTTGAAGAGAGATAATTTTGATTTCAGGGAAATTACTATATATATATATATATATTAATTCACTGCATGCACGTGCATGTTGTTAGTAACTGGTATATGATCCAGAATTGAACCTCTCCCAACAGCTCGAGATATTGGGATAAACTGGTTCTTGACATGGTATCAGAGCCTTCTGTGACCGAAAGGTCTTCTGTTCGATTCCCGGTGACCTCCATCTGTTTCTGTTAAGCACACGGTGACCGGACCTATGCATGTCCAAACTCCAAGCCTATCTGAATGGCTTGAGTTTGAAGGGGGTGTTAGTAACTGGTATATGATCCAGAATTGAACCTCTCCCAATAGCTCGAGTTATTGGGATCAACTGGTTCTTGACACATGCAAGCTTACGTACCACTAGGCAACATTGTAGCCATGTTGCCGGAGCAATCGAAACTGGAGTGCAATGGTGAAGAAACCCTCATCGTCATTAGCATTGTTTTCGGATGATTCCCATGATAGATTTATCTCTCGGATTTGCTCTTCGATCTCTTATTCGTAATGGTGACTCTTCGATCCGAAATCAGTAAAGCACGAGTTGATGATTGAGATGGGATAAATATGTCGTAATGGTTGTATATATAGCAATTAGTTATGCAGTACTCCATATTTCATAAACATTTCTTCCCCTCAAATCTAACTCATTGGATCAATTTGGGGAGATTTGATACATACTATCTTTTGGGGTCCTGATCGTGATCATCCTTTCTCCTCGTCCGTATAGGATGGTTGAAATAAGAATGGGCCGCCTTGGCAGTTTGGGCTTTTGATTGCAAATTTGCAATCTTAACCAAACAGCCCGCAGCGGATCACACGAGCGTTGGGCTTGGGCAGGGGAAAATAGCAGAAATAAAAATAAAAAAACATGTTTTAAACCTGCAGTTATTTTACGAACGGGTCAATCCTGGTAAGTTTCTGGACCAGAATAACTTTGGGCTGGGAGGCCCAATGGACTAGTTAGTTTGGCGTAACCTGAAGCAGTCCAGCGAGAACTTTGAACCAACCAAACATCGAAATGATACAAAATACAATGGGCCGCCCCAACTAGAAGTGCGCAAGAGACCAGCAAACTGTTCTCATGCCAATGCAAGAGGAAACTGATGAGTACATAAATAATCAATCTTTGTTAATTAATTGCTCTCTTGATACGAATTATTGGTTTATCAACTCGATTTTGGAGCATATATATATATATATGATAATATGAATCATATGTTCCCTCTCCATGTAATGTGATCGATTGGAACTTCTGTTTTTGCCAAGAGCGAGCCAGTTTAGAGATAAAGTTTCTGATTAATGATTATATAGTTCAGTTAATCGGTTGGAAAACATATTATATCATATTTTTCACCCTCAGATACTTGAATAAATTTAAAACTTCATATTTCAACTAATTTTACTCAATTAAGCTGATGCAGTTAGATTGGTGGCGAGGCTGGTGGTGGAGGAGAGGAGCGGTGAAAGATATGCTTAAAGAGAATAATTAATATGATCTTTCATCCACTGAATCAATCATGTGGTAATCATTTGGGTTGAACTCCAATCAAGAGTTTACTTGGAGATTGATTGGCAAAACATGTCGACTATTTCAGTGACTTGATTGTGACCGTGATTTAGTGAAAAATACGTAATATCAGTTGTGGTAATCATTTGTAGTGCACTTTTTGCGAGCGGAAGAAACAAGTTCGCGTAATATAAACCTCCAAAACCGATCGAAGAATCAGAATGTGTATAATAGCAAGAAACATACATATCACAAGTTCAAATAGAGAAATCAAATCATCATTCACACCTACGGGTAACAATAACATACAACAAACGGGCATCAACAGTGCTGGCTGGCTGGAGTTGATACAATGGGCAGCCTTATTCTTGAGCGACCATAAAAAGGATTAACATCACGAGCAAATAAAGCACAAACATAGTTGCTACACAATCAAGTTCCCATAATTTCTCAGCAGTACTGAGTACAACCTAACTTAGTTCCATGGGAGTGACGAGCAGAGCAGTCATCATTTCATGGGTGGTGGTGTCGGAGAAGGTGTAGCCGTCGTAATCCTTGTAGAGAACCTCCATCACCCTCGCGAGCCCAACAAACATCGAGATGACTAGAGATGAAATCGGGGCGGTTTATCATCAAACACTCTCGGTTTATGACCTTCCAATCGTCCTCGATCATCTGATTCAGTGCATTAACCGCCTCGATTCTCAATACCTGGTGCTGCTGCATGTAGCACTCCACTGCTGAACAGACATGTCCTCTTTTTTGCTCGAACTACACACGCATGTACACATATATATTAGCCCGAAAATGGTTAAAAACAAAACTTACTAGCTAGCTAGTGGTAATACGACGTGTATGTAGGGGTATCCATTCGGGTTCGGTTTTTCAGGTTCACCCGAAACCGACCCGATTATATACATTTTCGGTTTTTCAGGTTTGGGTTTGTTTCGGGTTTCGGATTTTTCGGTTTCAGGTTCGGTTTTGCTTATCGATTTTTTGGGTTCCGGCTAAAAACCTCCAATGAATAGAACTCAACCTGTTTTTTTAGGCGTTCGGGTTTCGGTTTTGCTTTAACCGAACCCGATAAGAATTTTTCGGGTTTCGGGTAACCGGAACCCGCAAGTCCTTATCGGGTTTGGGTTCGGTTTTAGTGGCTTTCGGTTTCGGTATACGGGTTTTTTCGGGTTTCGGTTCGGGTAACCGAACCCGACCCGAACTGACACCCCCTACGTGTATGTTAAGGATAAATGAATATATACCTCGTGAGATACGATGTCATCCATAAGACGACAGAGATCCGCCACGGCGACGAGGATCTTGGGATCGGCGAGCAGCCAATCGAATGCCTCCTTTGGTCCCTTGTCACCCATGCCGGCTAGGGCTGAGTAGGACAACAAAGGGTAAGTACAAGAGTAGATCCCCAGGCGCCGGTATTCTTCTATCGTCGGCACTTTCCCTTCCGCAAACCATCTCGCTTCTGCCATGTATGCTCTCATTTGATTCTTCTCCTGCAACAAAATTTAATGGTTATTGCTGTTACATTATTACATGTACACCACAATTTTTTTTTAATGATTGTAGTGATTAATTAACTTATTGCAATTCAATTCAGTTAATTACCGCTTGCTTTCCGTAGTCCAAACAGTAGGGCCTTCCTTCTCTGGTAGTAACTGTGTCTATTTCGTCCATGAGGCCAATAAGTGCCCCGTAAAACAATCTAATGTACTCCGGGAGATCCTTCATGCTGGTGTCCCACCTATTAATGGTTCGATTCGATTCTCAGAGTTGTCGCAATTCCCAATCCAATCCACCAGTTCATTTCAATCTAATCCATCCAATTAAATACCCAACTAATTAAAATCTAATTCATTCAAATTCAACCAATTTCATCCAAATCCAATTGAATTGGTGGATTCATGTTATCATCGACAAATTACAGTTCAGTACCTATACTTAGCATTTATACTTTACCCATTTGGTATCTAAAATTTTATCTTATTTATACGAAAAATATCGTTGGAAAATTATGCTTCGGTACCTAATTTTTTTTGTTTATGATATTTTAGTACCTAAACTCTTCAAAATTTACTTATTTGTCCAATGTTTCGATGTCACTTGAATCCATAATCCAATCCACCGCGCGCGATTCATATGATCCATGAATCTACCAATCCAACACGTCAATCAATTTTCGCCACCTCTCTACTCAGTATATATATAAAAAATGATACCATCATCGGATCGGACATCCATGCAATGATATATACAGGAGTTTACCTCTCAACGGCAGCAGTAAACAGCTCGAGTTCGTCGATCGTACCGTAAACGTCGTAGATATCATCGTTTATGGACACGAGCGTGGTAATTTTCGTCAGAAAGCGCCTAGCCACAGCATATTTGGGCTCCCACAGGGCTCCCACTCCCCAAAAGTACACCTCGATCAACCTGTCTCGTGCGAAAGACAACTTTGTCGCAAAGTCCAAGTCGATCCACCACCTAACGCAAAAATTATCATCATCACAGCTAATTAATCAAAAAGAAAAAAAGTGAGAGACGATCGACATAGAAGTACGTACTGTGTGATGCTCCTGAGCTCTTGCTGGTACAAGTGTTGCAGGAAATTCCAGCTCAACTTAGCCAGCTTCAGGAGAATGGGATGGTGACCTTCCATCTGCTCGTACACAGGGATGAAGAAGAGCTGCTCGTGCCTCTCCGCGCCTTTACGGAGTGGCCTCTTCAACGTACGAGCAACCCGTTTCGCCACCAACTTACGCCGTTGATCATCATCATCATCATCAACCAGCTGCCCTTGGGACGATTGCTCGGTAGTGTAGTTTGTCAGTCGAGCTCTCGCGAACTCGATGGCTTCGTCTAGTATCGTCTCCCCATGCATGCGGAGATGTGCAGCTTCGTACAGACTCATCATACCTTCGACGTCGCTTCGCAACTCCTCCCTGAAGCTTCCTTCTTCTTCGTTTTCGAACCTCTTGAATATGTCTGCGATCGAGGACGTACAACATATGTTAGTTTTCTGGTCCGCATAACTAACAAACTAATTATTTGTCACACTTGATGTATTCATGCATGCATGCATGACGTACCACTAGGCACATTGTAGCCATGTTGCCTGAGCAGTCTGAAGTGCAGTGCGACGGTGAAGAGGTCGTCGTCGTCATTGTCAATGTTATTATTTGGATGATGATTCCCCTGATAGATCTGTCGGAGTTGCTCTTCGATCTCTTCTTCGAAATGGTAACCGATGCCGAGCCTCTCCACCACGTCGATCAGTTTCAGCTTTTCCGACGTCGTCGTCGGAGGAGCAGCTGACAGCAGCATCGCCTTCACGTTCTCCTTCAGCGCTTCGATCCCCACGTTCCAGCCGTCTACAGTCTGCATGCATATACATACGTACACAAATTCAATCATTAGTACCGTATACGACGGTTGCCATACGGTACGTACGTAGCTCGGTAGTAGTTATGGTTAGTGTGATATATGATCCACGATTTGAATCTCTCCCAACAACTCGAGTTATTGGGATCAACTGGGTTTATGACAGTTATAATGTATATATATATTACCTCTTGGTTGGCGAAGACATGAGTAAGAAAGAAGTCGCCCCACACGGTTGAGTGGAAATCTACAGTCCGCCGCTCTTGAGCAGCTGCTGCTGCTGTGGCACTTGTGCTGGAGGAAGCCATATCGATCGATTCGTTGGCAGTTTTCGTCTTGTTTGGGTGAAACCGAACTTCTCGATCAGCTGTATTTTATTTATGGAAAGGAAAAGGAAACATCGGATGCTCTATATATAGTGTTATATTAATTATCACCCACTTGGCTCTGGCCAAAGACCACTTGCTCACCCGGCCACATTTTCGACGGGGTCAATGTGAAACATAAATGACGGCACAACTATTTATCTTTTATACTAGAAAGATATTTTTTGAAACTGTCGTGGTAAAAATATCGTTACAAAGGGTTTTTTATGTAGTGTACATGACAAAACCGAGTGTATTCAAACCATATTATGTTCTTTTTATTTTATCGTTTTCTATTTCTTATGATCAACGGCTAAAAATAAATTTTACACGATCCGATGGTTTACATCTCCTCAAAATCGCCTAATTTAATATTAAGCCGAAACTACGACACGAAATCCCTAAGAGTATTCGTTGGAATTATACGGATTATGAGAATAGTTGTTGGCCTATACATGTAATGTTTTCTAACCTATTTGGTTTGTTAATAAATGGATTGATGTCATCTTCATAAAGAAAGATTGTCGAGATAATTGATAAGATGAAATCGCCATGAATCTTTGCTAGATTTTGTTTTTTGTTTTTTTTAAGAATCTTTGCTAGATTTCGGTTGTTTTCTTAGATGTCATGTACCTTTCACCATCACTTATTGGTTTATAATATACGAAATACTAAGTGCGTTATTGGCCCATCTTTGGTTTCTGGGAACTACTTGCTCATTTATCTAATTATTATTATTTTGATCTAAGCCTTATCATCTTATCTTTGCTTTTTCAGGGAACTATTTGCACATTTATGTATTCAGGTGGTACGTAGTTGGTATCTGAATTTGACATTTCGTTTGTTTCTTCTGGGCACTCAACAATCTCGATGGAAACCCTTTCTCTTACTTTACAATACATCACTAATTTCCTCATAACTAATGAGAAACTAACCAAATTAATGCATTCTAGTCTAGTCAAATTGAATTTAATATTTTATGTTATGGTATAATTTAAAATGATACCGTAATTTAAAGGGGGAAGTTTTAATTTTTCGAAAATTAATCAACGTAACATGTACGAGAAAATACGTAAAACTGACAAGCATATTAGTCTTAGGCTGTCATTGCTTAAGGCATTGTTGTCATCGCTTGGTAAAACGGATAGGATCAAACCGACATTGTTGTCTTTATATTGGAATTCCAGTTTTCAACGTTGTTCATCGGAGCATCCTACCGATGGTATTCCACCAGATATTATTACTAGTATCAGTAGAATCTGATTCAACCGGACAACATGACACTGACACGACAATCATGCTTTACAGTACTCAGTTGTGAATGCAGAGTGGAAGCACAATGAGATATTTGGAAGATATTATTAATAAGAAATCAAGAGTGGGAGGAACACTCCAAATAACACAAAGCTCTGGCACTTATTAACACACTACCTTAAACTACTTTTTAATTTATTTTATAACACACTACCTTAAACTATTAGTCAATGATTGCTTGGAAATTGCCAATCTTAAAGTTTCTACAGCACCCATGATGGTATTGGCAGGCTCTTTACACCCATCATCGTATCATTAAACACTAATTAAGCACTAGCACTTAACGTAACACTACCTTAAACTTTTTTTTATATATATAAAACCTCATCTTAATGTATTAGTTATTGGGAAAATGGTGCAAGTAGTCTATATATCAATTGGCATTTTAAAGTTTCTAGAACCCATATCATGGTAGTGGGAATCTCCTTACACCCACTGTGAATGAGGATCTTTTCTCAGATTCCCCTAGTAATTACTAAATTAATTCCCTCAAATATCTAAGATTGTTTGCGATTTATAATAAAGCGCTGCAAAAGGTAGTGATTTAGTGGTAAAACGCTCTAAAGTAAAGCTTTACAGCAGAGACGCTTTCTTATTCAAATGACTCGATCGGTATGCATGCATGCATGCACGTCATTTTTGTGTATGTATCTAATGCATTGGTATAATAATTAAGGGTTAATACCTTATTTTGGCCCGAACTATGACCATATAATCAACTTTGGCCCGTGGTTTCAGAAATTAACATCCTGACCTCAACTATGCAGCATATAGACTCAATTGGCCCGACACATGGACGGTCAACTCTGTTGACCGTTAGTCAACACGCCATGTCATTGCCTAGTAAGCCTAAAAATCATTAAAAAAATTATTTATTATCAAATTGACCAAAACTAAATTATAAAAAACATAAATAAATTTTTATTTTTATTTTTTGGATAATTTGAAAATGATAAATTTTATAAATTAACCAAAAATTATCAAATTATTTTATATTTTTAAAACTTCCCAAAAAATATAATTTATATGATAATGTTCTTAATTTTTAAAATATAATTTTATAATTTTGGTTAATTTATAAAATTTATCATTTTCAAATATCGCAAAAAAAATTATTAATTTTATTTTTTGATTAATTGGAAAATGATAAATAATAGAAATTAGGAAAATAATTTGAATTTTTTTAATGATTTTTATGCTGACTAGGCAATGACATAGCATGTTGACTAACGGTCAACAGAGTTGACCGTTCAAATTGACGGTCAAACTATGTGTCGGGCCAATTGAGTTTATATGTTGCATAGTTGAGGCTAGGATGTTAATTTCTGAAACCATGGGCCAAAGTTGATTATATGGTCATAGTTCGGGCCAAAATAAGATATTAACCCAATAATTAACTACTGAGATCTGGTGGTACCAAATTGTTGCTGTTTTCAACTCAGTAACTACTATGTTTAATACTCGTATATATGGTCGTACGTATTTTATGTGTTTAAAACTTTTATTTCAATATTAGTGACTGATTGTTTCATTTTTTCCCGTCTATTTGATGACTCTCGTACTAAACACGTATAAATCCCTCCTGTGAAACACATTTAATGTCCGTATTTAACGAATCAGTGAAAATGAAGGTTGGGTTGGGGCATAGCTAGATATGGCGCACCAAAAATGACGTGCATGAACTCAAGTTGGTCAAATTGTTTATTAGTGTTTACAAACTTTGTTTTTGTTTTTCTTGATCGCTGATCGGATTGATTGGATGATAGCTTTGACACTGGCATCCTATCTCTATTTCATTAATAAAGATCGTTAGGACGATAATTACTTTGGAATGTTTAGGTAGAATTTGGTATGTTGTTAGTTACTTTTTATGATTTGGAATGCTAATGGGCCAATTTGACAGATTTGAATGGAGATGCACGAATAGATTTGTTATAAGTTCAAAAACTATGTTACAGTGACCATGCACAATAAATATGTGTGAACATATTTTTACAAAACACTCATTTATACAACATATAGAGTAATTACACCCGTCTAAGTTACACAACACGAAACAAAGAAGGAGATGTTGTTGCCACGCACGGATCGGGCCGGCAATCGACAATACAAGAAAAGACAACGCGATGAGCAAGAAATTAAAGAACACATAGATTTATGTGGTTCACTAACACAACGTGTGTTATTTAGTCTGTGAACGGGAGAGAGCCAACTTCACTATACTTAAGGAGATACACAATGCTTCGAAACTATTATTAGATTGAAATCACATTACAAAACAGGTTATTTATTAACAGTCACAAACGGTACGTGATCATCAACTCCTCATGCATCCTTATATGATGTGAAGGGGAAATGTCTGTTTAAGGTCCATGGTAAGGGATGGGAATGAGATATAGATTATTTTTGCGTGAAACCGTAACTCCGAAATCTTCAGACATGTCAAGATCCTGAGGTTTCAATTGGTTTGGGAGTTTCCAATCAAAATGGTAGAGCAGATTCATGAGTAAAGCATAAACAACAGCAATCCCATAGTCCATGCCAGGGCACACCCTCCGTCCACCTCCAAATGGAAAGAGATGGGAATCGAAACCCTTGTAATCGATGTAAGTGTCGAGGAACCTTTCCGGTATAAATTGATCCGGGTTCGTCCAGTGTGAGGAATCCCGAGCGATGGCCCAGTAATTGACTATGACCCTTGTCTTTGTCGGTATTTGGTATCCATTAATCGCAACCGCTTCTCTGCCTTCTTTCGGAACAGACAGAGGAGCGAGAGGATGCAATCTGAAAGTCTCTTTAACGACCGATTTGAGATACTGCAGTTCATCGATGCACGCTTCATCTACCACTTTCCCTCTCTTGTCGAACAGCTGCCTTACCTCTCTCTGTACTTTTACCATCTTCTCCGGATTCCTCATCAGTTCAGACATGACCCATTCCACCGTAAGAGGAGAAGTGTCACCCCCAGCCACGAATATGTCCTGCAATATTATGTGTATGTATCAACTTAAACCATATAAAGTCACCATTTACATGTATTACTACACACACAAATACGTACCATGATGATTGCTTTAACCTCGACGTGGTTGTAATTAGTGTAAGCCAGGAGCATATCAACTAGATCTTCATCATCATCGGCTGTGTCAGGATACTCTGTTTCTCTTCTTCTTCTCGATACATGCTCATCAATTAATCCTTGGAGGATGACATCTGCTTCTTGGTGAATCTTCTTCAGCCGTCTCTCTGCTCCACTAATTATAAGCAACAACCTGTAAATAAAAAAAGTGTTCATATAGGGGATATGTTATAATCAGTGGTGTAGCCAGAAATTCAATTAAGGGGAATCAAAACGTGAAAAAATATAATATGCATTATTTGCTCTGTTTTTAGAATCGGATCGGAGGCTGAACCGGAAAAGTTGGTGGTTTATGGTTTAGTGGTTAACCGTTACAAAAACCGTTGGTAAACCGTTGATAGAACCGTTCATGATATATTACATACAAGACTTCTGTATTACACTAATTTAAGAATGAAGTTGTTATTGACCATAAAAAATTTTAAATTCATATCATCGCCAAAGTATATAATAAATCATTCTAACCGTATCACAAAAGAAATCATAACTTTTTTAATTCAAGTTAAAATTATGGTGCCAGTTGAACCGTGAAAACCGTTTGGTCCATTAATAACCGTTCAAGCACTAAACCGAACCGCTATTGTAACTGGTTTGGTGGTTCTACTGGCCCAACCGTTGATCCGGTTTGATTCATACAATTCGATTTCAAATCCGTACTGGATCAAACCAAACCAAACCGAATCAACCCGGTCGAAACCGGTTAATTAGCTTTACCTGTTGGAAGGGAAGATGTCCCCGATGTTGAACCCACCAACCGCTTTCAGGATCTGACGCGCCACCGGCAGGAAAGACGACTCCAGCTCCCTGACCTTCCCAAACGCCGTCCTCGACGTCATCGCATTGCCCACCGACACCAGCAGCCGGTTGAGGTTCACCGCTCCTCCGGCAGGCTCGCTGCCAATCACTTTCATCAGCTTGCCGATCTCTTCGTCTCGAATGGGCCGCAGCGACTTGACCCGCTTCTCGCTCAGCAGCTCCATGGCCAGGAGCTTCCTCATCCGCCGCCAGTGTTCCCCGTCGGACGAGAAGGCGATGCTCTTGCCGCTGTAGAAGAGGATGCTGGCCGTCGGCATGTGAGGCCTGATGGAGAAGTTCTGGTCGTGCGTTCTCAGGTACTCTGTCGCCGCTTCAGGGGAGGATAGGACGACGTTGGATGTTTCGCCGAGCTTGAGCTGCATCACTGGGCCGTATTGTTCTGCTAGCTCAGCCAAACGGCGGTGGATTAGGGCGGAGGAGAAGGCGAGCTGGTGGATGTTGCCGATGATGGGGAGCTTCCATGGCCCTGGAGGCAGGGGAAATGTGGCTGCAGCTCTGTTTTTGTTCTGTTTCTTGAGGATGTATATGGTTGAGAAAAGGATGATTAGAATGGGGATTAGGATGATTATTAGTGGTAGTGGAGGCTTATTGCTCAAGAGGATCTCATTAGCTTGTTCCATTTCTGTTCTTCTCTGTCGTCTTTCTCTCTTTGTGGTGGTGAATGCTAAATCCCTCTCTGCGTTTGTATATATATATATGGGTAACACTCGTATGCTCCAGACACATAACATGCTCCATGTTTTGTACACCGTTGATCTAATCTAACGTCTATTGTTATTCTTGATTAAATTAATTATTAATTTACAATTATAATTACTAACTGCATCCGAAAAATAATTATACTTGTATTATAGTCCCCCAATAATGTTTACCATTACATCCTATATTAACGTACCCTTAGTTTTTCTGAATGTAGTTTTAAGCATCAGATGCATCGATGATCATCCTTTATCATCTAAATTTGTTTAATTGCTTCCTCTATTGAATTTTCACTCTTCTCCAACGACCTATATTTTGCCATCTCTTCATCGTCTTTCACTCCTCCTCTTTTTCCAATCCCTTAGTCCCCCTCAACCCCAAACTTCCAGCACAATCCAATCTATGGCGGCCAATCATGAAATCCTTCCCACAACTCCAAACCTTCACAATCTAGCGCCGAGGAACGTTGTCTTGTGCAATCCGCACTCTCTCTGGAAAAGGATCGATTGATTTGTGATTGTTTTCTGCCCGCAGCTGAAGGGAGAGCGAGGGATAATAGCGGTATGCAGTAGTGGAGCAATAGGTATTTTGATCGGGGAGTGAAAAAATCGATGGTGATTGCGGGGCGGGGTGACAGAAGAAAAAGGGGAAGACGAGATTGCAGATGGATAGTGAAAGTCTTAGCCGCCGCCAGCCTTATCTCCATTTCGAGCAATTTATTCATTGTTCTCTTTAACCAATGCATTTATTTTATTTGGGAATGTGACTTATTCAGTGCTCTACTGCTGCAATTTGGCATAATGTCTATGGTTCTGTCAGAAGCTGCATTAAGAGAAGCAATCTTGTAACCTTTAGTTCAAACCCATGAACAGAATAAAATTGTTAAGAAAAAGAACTCCCAACTGCTTAAGGTTATTATTCATGGGAAAAGTACAATAACTGACACACAGCGTCTCAATGTTCATTGCTTTACAGTCCAACCCTCTTCATCTTTTTTTTCAAAAGTAGCTCAATGCTCTATATTATTCTGGATCCGCTGCTGACACATTGTATCTATTAAACCATTCAAAGCATGATTTTGTTTGTTTTATTCACTTTATTCCGTCGTATCTATTGAATCATGATAAGAATGATTTTCGTTGCTTGTTCTCTTCAAGCTGCTGGCTGAGTGCAACGATATTCATCAATGCAGTGGGTACCTACCTTCGATCTTTATATCTATATGGTTCTACCTTAGAGACATCATAACAAAACTATTTGTTGATGTGACTTGAACCGGACTATCAGCCGCTACAACTGGTAGTCGGGGTTCTCGCGGTGTATGGGCTCAATGTTATTTGGGTTCGGGTTCTAGGCCTGGTCTGTAACCGTTTCCTTTGCCAAATTGGATTAGGTTTAGACCCACATGGAGAAGTACTATAAATACTTCTCATACTTCTCTGTAATCTGTAATCTTCTCGATATAGTGAAACTGGCTTTCTCGCCCGTGGACTAGCTAACACACATCGTGTTAGTGAACCACGTAAACCGTGTGTCTGTGTTTTTCGATTCTCGCTTTCGTATTCTTGCTTTATCGATTCCGGCGATTTTACGAGCCGTAGCAACGCCTTTATAACACTATTGATTTTACGCCTAGCAAATTGAATGATGTTTTTGGAGAGATAATACCAAGGAAAAATAGTTGAGTAAGATCAGACGGAATTGATCCGCCGAGGAATTCCTTCAAGAACATAGTTGAGTAACCCTTCTTCGACATTATTTCAATAATTCAATCACCATTACCCACTTTGCTGCTGCTTTCTTCTGCCCCTTCTCTGATCCCCCAATCGTAATTAATCTTGCTGGTGCTCTAGAGAACTCAATTTTACCCGCCCCTTAACTGCGAGCAGAAGCAAAAAAAAAACTATTGATATCCGGTGCCGGATAGAATATCGACATATGGGTCCCGACAGCGAACGACCTTCTTCTTCTTCGACGTCTCCGGCAACCATCTTATCCTACACCTTCAGCAGCAAGCGACGATGAGTCCCGTCAGCGACGACAGCACCGCCGGATTTAGGGCTGGAGGGCAGGGATGAAACGGCGGCAACGAAGGAAAGATGGGATGAAATATTGGACGTTTCTGGGGAGTACTTTTTATATGTTAGGGAAGATGATTCTGTGAAGTTAACTGCCATTCATTTGCATGAGTATATAATTTGTTTTTGGTTGGAGTTTAATTGTATAAAAAATTAAACACATCTTCATAGACCACAATCGAAATGTGGGTGCTTGAAAAAATGATTAAAAGAATTAGGTATTATACACAAAATATAATGGTAAAATATTTTGGGGGATCATATTGTTTGTATAATTATTTAAGGGGATCATGTAGTAATTATAATTATTTATAATTAATTGATTTAATCAGAATTAATAATGAGCATTAGATTAGATCAACGGTGCAAGTTTGTGGAGCATGCTATGTGTATGGAGCATACGAGTCGTATTCATATATATAGTCTTTAGCTAGCTCGTGACAACGATTAATTAAGATTAGGGCTGCAAATGAGTCGAGCTGAGCCGAGTTTTACCTCAGCTTGAGCTTGAGTCGTTAACAAATGAGCTGAGCTCGAGCCCGAGCCATTTATTAACGAGCTGAGTCGAGTTCGATCTAGGCTTGTTTACTAAATTCTTAGATTGTATTTGATACATTCATTTTGTATGTCGTGCATGGTACATGTGATTGATGTAGCGATAAAAAAATAATCAAATGTTCAACATTAATTAATCTTATATTATAATTTTTAGGTGTCATATTGTTTAGTTAATAAATTTTAACTATTTCAAATCATGTTATTTCATAGTATCGAAACAATTTTGTACATAATTTCTTTATAGAATTAAAAATAAGGCATATTTTCTTACATGTTCAACATGTTAAACTTCACATTATGTGAGATATATAATTTAACAATCCTATGAATTATGAAAGTTCAAATTAGATCGATTAGTCCATAAGTCGGTGATCAAGTTGGCCCTCAAACCACAATGTTGAGACATCTCGTGAGCTTTAAATGAGCCAACTCACGAGTTGAGCTCAACAAGCCACCGAGTAGAGCTAGCTCGCGAGCTTCACGAGTTGAACAAAGCTAAGCTCAAGCTTGACTCGTCAGTAAACGAATCGAGTTTCGAACGAGTTTTTCCCGATTCGAGCCTCGAGTTGCTCGCGAGTAGCTTGGCTCATTTGCAGTCCTAATTAAGATGTATCCCTAATTAATTAATCTCATTTATAAGAAATTAAAAGACTTAATTATCCATTTCCCAACAACTTGAGTTATTGGGGCCAAGTGATTAGTTCGCTAACAACACCGTAATCAAAGGTTATATAAGGGCTCCCATTTGCCGTTTCTTCACTGAAACTATACGAGATCCGGGAAACCCTTGGCAAAAGGCAATAGGTACGCTCAAGATTCAACGTCACGTTCGATGGTGGTTCTGATATAGCAAGCATTACATTAATTACTGTCCGAGGATATCTTATAATTAATAAAATATAAAAACAATATTTTAATTTGTTACCAAATTTTTTTTTTTTTACTGGTACGGTTCACAAGGAGTTTTTATCCCTACGTTCAATTTTATCATAAAGTTATTGTTATTCAACTAAAACTGACGAGAACTTAGTCAGTCAATTGACTCGGGACGATATTTTCCAAAGTAATTATTATCCTAACGATCTTTATTAAGGAAACAGAGGTATCACTAATCATTGACGTAGGAAGCAGAGGTATCACTAATTATATATTCTGTTTCTTTGTCCCATGATGGGATCTGTCTTGTTCACGTTGTTGCATGTATCAACAAACTAAACCAACATCAGTCCATTGCAAATGCATGGTCAAGAATAGATTAGCTAGGTAAACTGATCGTTCCACAAAAACATCATAGTACGTAGCATTTTGGAGCAAATTTATGCGTTATTTGTGAACGTGGTATTTCTGAGTTATTTCAAACTATTATAGTTTCAATTATGCATGTATGAATTTACTATAGAAAGAACATTGCTATTACTCATTGAAATCCATCTTTGAAAAATGTAAGTGTTAAAGTTATCATCCAACCAACCCAATCAAGAAAAAAACTAAGTTCGTAAAAAACCAGTAAAAAACTCATGAGCCTCTACCAACAACTTGAGTTCTTGGGACTAAACGGTTCCGACATTATATCAAACCTAGATTGACCAGGAGGACGTGTGTTCGAATTTTCACGACATCCAATATTGACAGTTGGTTAAGTATGTTGTATGACGAGCTTATACAAATTTCAACCACATGATTTTATTTTTATTTGAGAGAAGTGTAAAAAAGTGGTATAAGATTCATACATGAACCTATTCAAACAATTTGAATTATTAAGACTAGACTAGCAATTGCTAGACTACTTGCACCATTTTTCCAATCAACCAATGAATTCTAGTCTAGCCTATAAAATTTACTATTTTATGTTATGGTACAATTTCAAATTATATCATAAAGGTACAAGTTTAGTAAATTCTCTGAACTAGCTTAGAATGCATTTTTGTTTTGGTTAGTTTCTCATTAGTTATGAGGAAATTAGTGATGTATTGTAAAGTAAGAGAAAGGGTTTCCATCGAGATTGTTGAGTGCCCGGAAGAAACAAACGAAATGTCCAATTCAGATACCAACTACCACCTGAATTTGGAATCGTGACAAACATATGTATACATAATAAATGTGCAAATAGTTCCCTGAAAAAGCAAAGATAAGATGATAAGGCACTTCTTATATCGTATAATATAAACAAACCCTAGAAAACAAAGATGGCCTAATAATGCACATTTTATTTACTATATAAACCAATAAGTGATGGTGAAAGGTACATCAATTAAGTAGATAACCGAATCTAGCAAAGATTCATGGCGATTTGTCATCGTATTAATTAACTATCTCTACAATCTTTCCTTATGAAGAGGACATGAATCAATACACCAAATTCTACCCAAACATTAACTCCATTATCTAATCCGGTTAGTATGCAGGTACCCCGATGTGTTAGTAGGTCCCGTTGTCGCTCAAGCGCCACGTGTTGCTGAGATTCCCTGGGTTATCAAATAAAAAAGAGATAACATATATAGTCAGTCAATTCACTTGGCCGGACGATATTTTCCAAAGTAATTATTATCATAACGATCTTTATTAAGGAAATAGAGGTATCACTAATCATTGAGGTATCACCAAATTCTACTTCCACCATTTTCCCAATCAATCATTGATTAATATACGAGGATGGGGTTTTATAAAATAAAATAAAATAAAAAATGGTTTAAGATTGTGTTAAGTGCTAGTGCTTAGTGTTTAATACAACTGCACTTCACTGATAATTTTTATTTTTTTATTTTAAAGTCACCAAATGGAACATTCGTAACTCATAAAATCTAGCACCTTTTGTCGTTTATCGTATTAGATTTAGCACTCAACTATAAAAATTCTGACTTTTCAGCTTTTTGGATGGTTATTGGCAAGGTTGTCAAACCGGTTTAATTTATACCGTTGTGCCGCTTTGACAAGTGGAATGGTACGATCGGTGGTATAACCAGTTTGTGCCGGTTCATGCCGGTTAAAAAAAATGTGAAAACAATTAATATCTAATGTATTTAATCATATATAAAACATATTTGTGGACAATTAAGTTACAATCCACCAAATATCATCAACTTTTAGCTATTACATTCATAAAATGAATAATAAATTATTTTTTTTATTCATTAAGTTCATTAAAATGATGTCATTTTACTTAGAATGCGTAAGTCGATCATACCGGTCATACCGATGGTGTCATGCCGGTTTCATGACCGGCACAGGTTGAACCAGGTTCAACCGGGTGGCATGCCACCGGCATGACAACCATGGTTATTGGAGAAAACTTTATGCTAAAATTTAGCACTTTGATCAATTATTGGAAATGATCTAAGAATCCAACAATGGAAAGAGAAAGGTATTTAGCGCCATACCAAATCTTGATGGGAATCATGAGATCCTCTAGTAAGAAATCCCTCAAATGAAATTAACGAAGAAAAACGTTTGAATAATACATCGGCATCACAACAAGTAGGCCTTATTCTAAAAGAAAATTTGGCATCCACGCCAAAACAATAATTCATCACCAAAGGAAAAAAAAAATACTAAGAATTGAAAATTCGTATCGTATCAATGGTTCGACCAGAAAAATTTACATATTATCGGAAGCGAAACTGGTATATAAGACTGAATTTAATGGTTGAATCACGGTTAAATTATTTTTTCAGATAGGGCTGGCTATTTGGTCCAGGTTTTTTTATTTTACTCAAAACCGGACCATATAACCCGGACCGGGACCGGATAGCAAACAATTCAATCCAATTTTCGGGCCTAGATTTGAGGTAAAAAATCATTTGGCACCGAACCGAAAAACCGGATAAATACAGGATAAGAGACTCCAACACTCAAAATTTAACCTCCTAAACCTTTTAGGCCTTAGGCCACTCAAATCGCCGCGAGCTCAATCTAAAATCAAGACCGAATCTGGACCAGACCGGTACAAGACCGGACCGGATCAAGACTGGACTGTATCCAATCCAATCTTTGATCCTTATATTCTCGAAAAGACCGGACCAAAACCTGATCAATTCGGGCCAATTTAACAGGACTGGACCGTATAGCCACCCCTAATTTCAGCATATAACAAATACCCTACACTGATTTTTTCGGTAGAACTTCTGATACGATTTTTCAAGAGAAAATGAGATCGGATCAAATATGAAAAAAAAAACCTATCCTTCACTATACTTGATATAAATCCCAACCAAGTGCGCCCAAGGAAGAAGATCACAATCACTTCTCTCCAACCACTGCACTACCTATAGCTCGTGGCCGGCAAAATGGGCAGTAGTAGTCGGGAGACGATGAACGACGATGCACTTCTTCCGCCAAAGGAAAAGGCGGCGGTGTTTTGGCATGACATCGAGATGCAGTGGATGGAAGCAGCTGGATTCTGGTGCCTGCAACTGCACGCGAAATCCATCGATGCATTCAACTCCCGATTCCAGCCGCGAAGCGACGACATTCTCCTCGCCTCCATCCCCAAAACGGGAACAACGTGGCTCATGGCTCTCTGCCACAACATCCTCCACCGCCGCCGCCGCCACGTGGACGAAAACGACGACGCCCTGGCGAGGTTGAACCCGCACGAGGTGGTCCCCACCCTCGACGCCTTCTTCCTCGCCGACCAGATCCAGGAAATGCTGCTGCTCGAACCGGCGTCGTCCGGTCCCGGCCGGCTGTTCCACACCCACGTGCCTTCCAACTACCTGCCCGAGGCCGTGAAGGACTCCCGGTGCAAGGTCGTGTACGTGGCGCGGAACCCGAAGGACACCGTGGCCTCGATGTGGCACTTCTACAACGCGTTCTTCAAGAGCGACGAGTCTCCCGAGGGTCGGTTCCCGGTGGAGAGAGCGGTGGAGAGCTTCTGCAGCGGGGTGATGCCCTACGGGCCTTTCTACGAGCACGTGGTGGGATACTGGGAAGAGAGCCGGAAGCGGCCCGAGGAGGTGTTGTTTCTCAGGTACGAGGAGCTCTGCGGGGACCCCAGAGAGCAGGCCAGGAAGCTGGCTTCGTTTCTGGGGAGGCCGTTCGGTGGTGATGATGATGATGAGCTGGACGAGGTGCTATGGAGGAGCAGCATCGGCAGGCTCCGGGATCTGGAGGTCAACAAAAGCGGCGTCTGGGAGCTGCCTAACATGCCCAAAAGCGCTTTGTTCAGGAAAGGAACCGTGGGGGACTGGAAGAACTGCTTGACGCTCGAGATGGCTCAACGCATCGACCAGCTCACACGAGTCAAGCTGGAAGGAACCGGACTTTCTCTTGACGAATTCTGATATATATGATATGATTATATTCCTAGAGAGAGTCTTGATTGAGCGTCAAGACTATCTATCTATCAGCTTGTTGGTTGTTTTTTCTTGTGTTTATGTTTATGTGTTTGTTATTAGCATTTTGTGTGTTTTGGTTTGTGTTGATGTTGATTAATAAGAATTTGACCTATTAAATGGTTAATTCTAGGGATGACAACTTTACCTATATATGCATATGGGTTTTTAATTATCCAAACTATTTGGATTGGATATGAAGTACTCCAACTTAAATGTAAATGGGTGTAGTCATATAGGTCGGGAGTCTTCATCATTGATGGTCTTTCTTGAGGGATGCAATATACTCACTATATACAAGACAGAACTCAGAAGACGAAAAGGAAAATACTGCGAAACATGCCAAAACCAGAAACCCAAATATATGTCGTTAGACCACAGACGTGAAACTTCCATCTCAAGATTTCGTTGGAATTTATTCTCTTCGCCCTGTAACAGGCTTTGTACCTCAACTCAAAAGTTTTATGTATGAAAACCTAATTACTCTTGTCGTGAAATTAAGGGGCCGTTTGATCGTAGGATTTGGATGATGGATTTGACATTCGAATTTCAAGCATTATGAGTTTAAACAACTTCATTGTTCGTTGAGGTAAAAAATTGGAACACAAGCACGTGGATCCCACAAATTTGGAGATCTTTCCTTTTATTTTTGGAATTTAGTTGATGGAATGCAAATTTGTGGATCTCATGTCTCATGGTGCAAAAAAAAAAAAAAACTATAAATCCATGATAATAATAATAAAATATCAACCTATACAGACAAGATTAATTATCTAATAATTAATTATTAATCGGTTATTCTGAGGAACATTCTAAGGATAACCGACTAAAAAAGAATATTCGAAGGATAATCCCGCAGGGTTTATCTTAACCGACGGTTTTAATTAAGGAAGTAATTATCTTCCTTAATTAATCCGACTTATTTCCCAAGTAAGAGGGTATATTCCTAGGGGTTTGGCTCCTATAAATAGCCGCCTCCCCAGCCCCTCTAAATACCAATGTTGTCAGAGCGGTTTTACCGGTCGGGCCGAGCGGCTCGGCTCGGCTTTAATAACACTGCTAAATACACTACAACGAGCATAAACACAATAGAGAGAGTGTTCAGAGAGGGTTTTCGCACAAAACCGCGAGTATTGAGAGGAGTTGTTATATCCTGGAGACGACCAGTTGATAGTCTGCCGTGCGCATCGAGGGCAGTGCCGCGAACGTCTTAAAGAGAGCGATCTAGTCCCCGACTCAGCTCCAGATTCGGTAACCTCGTTTTGTTGTTGTTCCGTCCTAACAACAGTTAGTTAGCTGAGCCTTCGTAAACTCGACGGCTTCGTCCAATATCGTCTCTCCATGCATATGAAGATATGCAGCATCGTACAGGCTCATCATACCTTCGGCGTCGTCGCTCCCCAACTCCTCCTCCTTGAAGGTTCCTTCTCCTTCTTCGTTCTGGAACCTCTTGAATACGTCTGCATGCACACATGCATAGATAGCTACGTACGTAAGTGGAGAGGGAAAAAAATATATGATAAAAACGATATATGCATGGCAGATGCAGGCGTGTGTACGTTAATTACGTTACGTACGTACGTACCACTAGGCACATTGTAGCCATGTAGCCTGAGCAGTCGAAACCGGAGTGCGGTGGTGAAGAGGTCCTCGTCGATGTTGTTATTTGGATGATGATGATAGACGGACCGGTCCAAATAGCTCATAGGAGAGACCTTCATCCACCAACTCGGAAATCGGGCCAGGGCCCATTCACAAGACAAGACCAACCAGACGCTTGCACATGTGCGTTATACCAATGTGTGTTTAAGACAACGGTTAATTTTGAGGTGATCAGAATTTGAACAAGTGATCTCAAAGATAAACCATCTCTGACATCATGTCACAAACCTACTCGTGTCAATGTACCGGGAGAAATCATATATGAATTTTGACCACTTCCTTTTACATGGTGAGTCACCGGAACTCTAGTACTGAACATCCAGCGGTTACGCCGCCACACACCCCCTCATCCCTTACAAAGCAAGAAGACAACCCAGCTAACACATTCTTGTCTTGTTAGCTTGGAATGGAAACAATCTCCTATCTGGAGACGAAAGAAAACGAAGAAAGCAGATAAACCAAACGGACACCGTTGTCAAACATAAGTGTGGCTATTAGAACGACGCCGGCAGGAAACCAAGGAGAAAAACGCTGCCGCATTGACCGTCTTCTTTGCTGAAAGGAAATGACGTACCGTTGCAGATGAAATTTCAAGATTCATTCCCTGTTACACGTCGCACGAAACGGTAGTGAACGGCAACATGCTTGATACGAGTGTGAAAATCTAGACCCGCGCGGCAAGATAAGTCGCGTCCAAGTTATCATGTTAGCGAACTAACCACTTGGTCCCAATAACTCGAGTTGTTGGGAAATGGATATACGCCCCCTCAAACGAAAGCCGATGCCGAATTGTGGATTTTTTTTTTTTACGGTTTGTACAGGTTGAACCCTTGTGCTGCCAAACCACGAGGCTTTAGTTTGCACAGGTTGGACATACCATCCCTTGTGCTAAACAAATGGCTGAAAATGAGGTCGTCATGAGGATTCGAAACCATGACCTTTCGGTTCTAGGCTCTGATACCATGTTAGCGAACTAACCACTTGGTCCCAATAACTCGAGTTGTTGGGAAATGGATAGTTAAGCCTTTTAACCTCTTATATAACCGCGCGGCAAGATAGTCGCGTCCAAGTTATCACACGCGCGGCGAAGAAACGACAAGCTTAATTTCTGTACGTGTTCATACAACCGATGCTTCGACGGAATCATATAAAACATATAATAGAACAACACACGAAAAGGGTACCTTTATTACACAAACAAACAACCGACATTAATAGAGATTAACCACCAACAACATACAACAGACACGACCAACGTAACTGTGGTTAATTATTATTAATTAACCACTACTGTTACTGTTGGTAAACATGCAGCAGAAATGAATTAAGGGTAGACTTGGATGAGGACTCGCAGCCCACAGACGGGAGTGATTGTGTAGTTGGTGAAGCCCGCATCAGAGAAGAGCTTGGCCCACTGTTTCTCAGTTCTGAGAGAACCCTCAGCGACTGCCATAGCGATGAGGTCGAAGAGCAAGGATGTTCCCATGGAGGTCCTGTCGCTGCAACTCTCATGGCCCAGCACGTGGTCGGCGATCATCACCTTGCCGCCGCCGCCGTTCTTGCTCTTCATCAATGCTGACTTGCACTGCTTCAACACTTGGACCACGAGTCCGTCCGGCCAGTCACATAGCACCCACTGTAATTAAGTACGTTTTTTTCCCCCACAAACAATTCAGAGACGGCATGTTCTATAAATAAAATGTGGTCCAATGTTTTTTTTTAAATTATTAATAAAGAAAATCATTTAAATATATATCTAATTTCATTTGGAGTAAAGAGTCATAATGGTTTTACTTAGAAAGATGAAGATTTTTTTTTTTAATATTTGATAGATTGAATCAAACAAAATCAAAATAAAAAGAATCCAAATAATAACTAAATAGACAATTAACCAATTGAACGGAGATATCTGAATAGGTGATTAAAAAAATACAAATATCTGGAAATGCAAAGTACTAGCCGAACGCGCGCGTTAACTCCTCGTTAGCAATTCTGTAAGTAACGCTAACTTTTGAGTTGGAAACAGACCCGTGGTGTTCAACATTTCAAAATTTTAGTATTTTAATTAGAAAAAAAATGTTATTGACGATAGTACACAAATGACTATTATTTTTATGTTTTACAAAACATTTGACTAATTATTTGTATTTCAGAAAGTACAGGTAATAATTATTTGTAATTTTTTTTCTTCTTACGAGGTTCGATTAATAAATTGTATATTTACTCTACTAATAATTAGCTATAGGCTCGGTCGATCGAGATGTGAGATACGCACGCACCTTGAAGAGCAGCGCATCAGCTGGAGGAATATTGTCGGCAAGCATGTCGCCGGCTACGAAGTCCAGATTGGACGGATGTTTGGAGCGGCGGCCTTCTTCTTCTGCAGCAGCGACCACGTGAGGGAGATCAAACACAGTGCAGTGGATCCCGGGGAAGGCCTCGGCGATAGCCTTGGCCGTGGTTCCGGTGCTCCCGCCGACGTCCACAAGCGAGCCCAACCCTTGGAATGTATCTTTGCACTTACCCACCAGAGCCCTACTGAACATCCAGCTGTCCCCCGCCAGCGCTTTGGCCAACAACTCCCCGTACGCTGGGTCCGCCGAGCAAACGTCGTACAGCTTCTTGCCGGAGTGAGCCAGAGCGAAAGGAGAAGATGGCGGTGGTTTGTCGCCGCCGTCGTCACTGCGAAACCAAGTGGTCATGTGGCGCCACGGGTCCACCATGTTGGGATGGCTCATGCACGTGACGAATGACCTGGCGTTGAATGGGCTGTCCTTGAGCAGGAGTCGGGAGAGGGGCGCCAGGCTGTAGCCGTGGGGCCCCTCTCCGTCTTCTTGCACGAAGAAGAAGTAGCCCAAGTGGACGAGCATGCGCATGAGGCGCGAGAGGAATGGGGCTTTGGCCAAAGAGATGTCAAGGGCCGTGGCGAGCCCCTCTAAGGACAGGGGCTCGCCGTGGCCCTGAATCGCGTCTGCGATCTCCATCTCGACGGCACATTGGAGGGTCATTCCGATGATGTAGCTAAGGCAGTGATCCCAAAGCCGGGGCTGGGCCTCGAGAAGCTCCTCCATCATTGCAGTAGTCGCATCCATATTAATTGCTTAGGTAGTAGTACTAGATTGGAGTGCTTCCTCCTGGCCAAGAGGCATCTCTACTTTATATTACTATTGATTAGAACAAATTAAAAGCTACTGTTTTGTCAGTAGATATGTCCGAATAAATATTAATAATAATTCTATTAATTAGACATCTAAGTTTTGGTTGACAAAAATATTTGCACAAATTACATGTACATTCGATATATTTTTACACTTAAAAAAAAATTCAAACCAATTTTACGGTCCAGTGAGATATATTTATCTAAGTCATGAATTTAAACGAGCTTAAGATATGATACTATACCCAACCTCTAATGGATAAACTCCATACCCCAATTATCTAAACCCAAACCCGATGTTCAATTTAATGGAAAACAAAAATTGACCGTCAAAATTTGTCGGAGTTTATCGAAGTACATCTAACAGCTAGATAATCTACAGTATACTGTACTCATGGAATATACCCATCTTTACTATATATATGTTAATATGTATATATAGTGTATAATTAATAAATTGATGTCATCATCACTAAAAAAGGATTATGTGAATAATTAAGACGAGGCCAAATCGTCATGAATCCTTGCTAGATTTCCGAAGGAGTTATTATTGATCTTAAACTATTTAAACATGGTTGTTTTCTTACATGTATCTTTCAACATTATAACTTATTGGGTTATATACGATATAGGAAGTGCATTATTAGCCCATCTTTGTTTCCTAGGGAACTACTTGCGTATTTAATCTAATTACAAATTTTTGTGGGAGTTGGTATTTGAAACTGACATACGTTTCTTGCTTGCTTACTTTAATACATGGCTGATTACATATGAGACGTCTAGAAACTACTATACTTATATAGAAAAATGATTTTTTTTATAATTAAGAATGATATAGATGTGTTAATATTAATATTATTATTTTACTTTCAATGACGAAGTACTTGATGTTAGTGCAAACTTTATGGTAATATTCTTCCGCAAAGAAACAAAAGATAATAATATGGTTCAAGTGATTTAATATTACCAAAGAAAGAAAGCTAGGGTTTCCCAGGTACGACATGTAATACTCTACCGCAAAGAAACAAAAGAGTGGGCAGTAGCACTCAAATATGGCATCTTTGATCTGATCTGATGACTATATAAGTCTGTAAACAATTCCAATTGGCCAGCCCAACCCTAGCCAGCAGATAATCATCTTGATTAAGTGATGGGGATCAATAATCTAACCTAACCAATAACAAACACTCACCTGTCTGGGAGTTCTTATTATTATTTAATAACAATCAAGGTTCAAGAAGGCGTAAAACCAACTACGCCTAGGATTAGACAGTGACAAAATGCATAGGCAGAAAATAAGGTGTTCATAATGCTCAGGCGGGTGCCTAGGCGAAGCAAGCTACTATTAGTCTACTTGAAACTTGATTAAACGAAGTGAGGTGCACTTAAACGTCCTGGAAGAACACAAACGTTTTTTTTTTTTTTTAATTTGTAGCTAATCTTCTCCAGCTCTGCTCGATCCGACTCTCTATCCTTCTTTTCGACAACATCGAACGCGGAGTTGTCACAACCCACAACTTCTTCAGCACTTCTCTAGCTCTGCTTGACTCGACCCTATGTCCTGCTCTTCACCTTCGCCAAGTATAAAGAAGTCACAATCGACTACTTCAATAGGCTTTTGAGTCTAGGAAATCAAGACATAATTTGCTTATTGTTGTGAATTAATTAAGTTATTAATCATTTGAAATTGAATTAAACTACAATATATTTCTATAAAAAATAATTTTATCTTATCATACCTAGACACTGCTTAGACGTTTTAGACGCTAGGCAAGGCATTGACAAGATCATCCAAACATAAACAACAATTCTTATATCGTATATAGGGTTAGTTTGGCCCTGCTGTAGCTTTTGTAGAAGCAGCTTCTGGGTTGAGCTTTTGGAGAAGTATTTAAAAAAAAAACAGTTAAGTGTTTAGCTGAAAAACTAATTAGAAGTACTTTTTAATATAAGAGGTTATGTAAAATGACCATAAATGACTTACAATATAAAATATGAATTAAAATTTTAAACAATAAAATATAGTCAAAGTGGATCTTGTTAGATTTCTTTTAAATTAAATATTATGATTTTATAATGTATTTTATTTTTAAAATGATATATATGAAAGAACATTGTAGTTTCTAAAATAAAACTAAAACATGGTAAGAATAATCTTGTATTTTCAAAACAGTTTTTCGTCGAAGGTCCAAATCGGAGCTTCTACTTTCATGTTATACAAAATCACTTTTTAGTTTTTTAAAAGCCGAGCTTTTAGAGTTGTTTGACCCAGCTCCACTTTTTGAAGTCGAAAGTCACTTCTAAAAGTCAGGCCAAACATGGATATAATAAACCAACCAATAATAACAAATAGATAAATGATCGAGCAAGTAGTTCCCTAAAAACCAAAGATGGGCTAATAATGCACTAATTTGTATTTGGTATATAAACCAATAAGTGATGGTGAAAGGTACAGCTAATAAGAAGACAACCAAAATCTAGCAAAGATACATGGCCGTTGGTCATGGTATTAATTATTTCTACGATCTTTCTTTATGAAGATGACATTAATATACAAATTTATTAACAAACCAGATATGTTAACAAACGGTTAAATTGCAACGCTTGGTCATTGGGATTACGAAAATGTTTTACGTTTGGTCAATAAAAATATTTTATTTCATTCGTGGTCACTAAAATTAGTTTAATATCCCTAGTTTGATCGCTCCCCGTTGGTCTCTGTTTGTCTTCATTCACGGCACAAGTTCTTTTGCTGTCGTGGCTAACAAAATCGCCTAATCAGTCTATTTCAACCAAGAAAAAATCATACCCAACCCTCCGCGTCATTGAAACCCGTCACAGCCATGCTCGGCGATTGCATCCAAGCTGGCCTAGGCGATCCTCCATGAAGCTCGGACAGTAGGAGATGCTGGAGTCGAGGGCAGAGGTTGCCTACGAGAGCTACTCCGGATTTTGATAGAGGGGCGGGTTGGGGATCTGGTTTCTCAACCTCAATGAAGAAAGACAGCGAAGGGGAATTCGGGTAGAGAAAGGGATGGGGTCGGGTCAAGGGTTTGGTTGGGTTATGCAATGGGTCTGATGTGGCGGGTTAAAATGGAGTGTGGTGAATCAAGACTTCTATTAGTCATGTAAGCAGAAAACTAATGCTGTTCACGGAGACTAATAGAGAGAGAGTCTCCAAATTCATAATATAAAACTAATTTTGTTGACCACGAATGAAATTAAATATTTTTGTGATCCAACGTGAATGACACATTTTAGTTATCGCAGTAATGAAGCTTGCAACTTACCCATTAGGAAACCGTACATGTAAAGGGCAACAACTACTCTCATAATCAGAATAATTTCAACAAATGCTCTTGGGGATTTCATTTCGTAGCTTCTACTTAATATAAAATTAGGTGATTTGAGTAGATCTAAGTCATCCATGATATAATCTTATGTATTACCAACCATTACGATAATGGAATAAAATGATTACATATTTCTTAGTGTTTTTTTCAGAACATATAAAAACAAATGTCATTTTGAATATCACAATAATATGATATTATTTGTGTAAAAAAAGAATTAAAATTTAAAACAAAAGAGATATATAGACCGTTCAATTAAATTGGGGAACAAGCTAAGGTTATCTCTCTAATGCTGAGTGCCCAGAAAAAAACAAACGAATGTTCGATTCAAATACCAACTACTCCCCACATGAATTTGGAATCGTGACCAACATATGTGTACATAAATGTGCAAATAGTTCCCTGAAAAAAAGCAAAAATGAGCTGATAAGGCTAGGAATGGCAATGAGGTAGGTCCGGGGCGGGTTTCTTGGTACCCAGACCCGCCCCGTGGCAGGTCTGGTCCAGGCCGAGTAATTGATCACGGGTCGCGGGTCGGGGCAGGTCGACCCAATGGGTATGCAATTTATATGAAAAACATTAGAAATATTCGTTATTTTTATTATAAGACTAAGAAAACAAACAATATTATGACAATTGTAGTTAAATTATTGGAGAAATTGAGATTTTTACTAATTTATAACTTTATTATAGCTAAAATATGATGCAATAAAAGGAAAATTCTCAGTAATTTGATTAAGATTACATGTGATTTAGACAAGAATGAGTCGAGAATGGGGCGGCTCAATGCAGGTCGGGTCGATGAGACTACCCATGCCCGCCCCGCTCCGCCTACGGGGCGGGTCGGACCCGCCCCAAAACAGGTCAAACAGGTCGGATAAAATGGGTCAGGTCGAAATTGCCATCCCTAGATAAGGCACTTCTTATTTAGTATAAAATAAACAAACCAATAATATATAATAATGAGATAAATGAGCAACTAGTTCCCTAGAAACCAAAGATGGGCTAATAATGCACTTTCTATTTCGTATATAAACCAATAAGTGATGGCGAAAGCTGAAAGGTACATCTTATAAGAAGACAGCCTAAATTTAGCAAAGGTTCATGACCATTTGTCATCGTATTAATTATTTCAACTATCTTGCTTTATGAAGGCGACATTAATATATAAATTTATTAACGAACCAAATAGGGTTAGAAAACAGTATATGTAAATGCCATTCCAACAACTATTGTCTTAATCCGCATAATTTCAACAAATACTATACTCTTGTTGGGGATTTCATACCGTACTTTCGGCTTAATATCTAATTAGGCGATATGAGTAGATCTAAACCATCAGAGTTTTTTAAAATTCATTTTTAGCCGTTGATTAAACCACCATCAGGGTATGATCTAAAAATCAATTAATTCACTAGGCTCTATGTCCATATTTAAATGACCACCAACCCAACATGATTGATTCGTTGCTCTTTCTTTCTTATGTTTCACATTGACCCCGTCGAAAATTGTGGGTGAGCACAGGTAGTCTTTTGGCGAGCTAAGTGGATGATAATTAATATACGAGTTATCGTACAAAGTAAATTTTTTGCGTGTATTTTGTTCAAATAATAGGCGGAAAAAGGCCTTTCTTTAAGTTTTCATTCAACATATTGTACGAATCTTATCTAAATTAGAAGTCCATATGTTGTGGTCTACAACTATTCTCATAAATATTAATCATAAATCTCATAAATATTATATACTCAATGGAATAATTTGCAGTGACCAAACGTGACACTTTTTAGTAATCCCAATGATCAAACTTGTAATTTAACGGTTGGAAAACCGTACATGTAAAGGCCAACAAATATTCTCATGATCAGCATAATTTCATCAAATACACTTGGGGGATTTCATTTCGTAGCTTCTACTAAATATCTTTTTTTTTTTATAATGATGACACATCCTTCTGATGATACTCCAAGTCTCCTTAGTGAACCTGCTGTTTACACCATAAATTTTGTCTTGTACCACATTGGTGAGTTACAAGATAATCAAGGAGTTTATAAGGCCACACCCATTATAACAATTAATGTTGTTTAAATTGGGCCTTATGAATATTGATTTTAAACCCAAGTCACTAGCTCATTAATGAGCATGGACATGATTCAATAAGGGACATGGGCCTCTCGTAAGAGGTCATGCCATGCCACCAGATGGCATGAAAATTTCTAAGTATGAGAAGTCCATGGCCATGAATGAAGAGGCCATGCCGCCTCATAACCAAGACCAAACGACATAAAAACATGTCCATCTAGAATTTAGAAGCACATGCCATCTCAAGGAAGACCTCGATACGGTCAAAAATATTCTAAGTCTCGAGAAGGGCATGCCACTTCACGAAGAGGCCATGTCGCCCCATGACCAAGGCCTAATGACTGAAAAAATAAACTAAGTCTGGAAGAGGTACATGCCACTTCAAGGAGAAGCACGTGCCGCCTCACGAGAAGGGGCATGGACGCAAGAAAAGATACTAAGTATGAGAGGACCATGTTGTGTCACGAGAAGGGCCACAGACATGACTGAGAAGTCCATGGCCGCGAATGAGGAGGCCATGTCGCCTCATGATCCAAAATATACTAAGTCTGAGAAGGTCATGCCGCCTCACGAGAAGGTTCATGTGCATGATTAAGAGGTCCATGACCGTGTCATGTGATGGCCATGGACGCGAAGCAAGAAGCATTAGAAATGATTGAAAATACTAAGTATGGAAAGGACTTGCTGCTTCATGAGGGAGGCCATGTCCATGATTGAGAGGTCCATGGGTGCAAACAAGAGGCCATGCCATATGATAATTCTGAGGGGCCATGCCGCCTCACGAGAGGAGCCATGGACACGAAGGAGAATGACATGGGGATGAAATATTATATCACTAGAGACTAAGTCCCAAGAGGGCCATGGACATGAGTAAAGAAGTCCATGACCGTGATATATGAGGCAAGCTACAAGATCCTACGACGGTTTCAAGAGAGGTACCTAGGCAGTTGAGAAGTAACGGCTACTCATCCCACGTTCAAAGGACACGTCAGCCATGTTCCGAGGAAGCAGGGAGCAGTTCTTTTTGGAAGTTACTCTATGACAGTTTCTACGACGGTTATCATCTCAAGGCCTATAAATAGGAGGAGGAGTCGACAGAGGAGAGGCCCGCAAAAAAATTACCACTCGACACCACTTGTCAAGTTTTTCAATCTTGTCTTTCCTCTGCAAATTTTTATTAATAGTCGTAGATTTGGAGCTCTCTCAGAACCTCCATAGGAGTAGGAGTAACTTAATGTAGATCTGTCTCGAGAGTCGTGTAAACATCGAACACCCTCGTTCGAATTGTGTTTGAAGAGGCGTGAACCGTGTTTAGTGATCGTTGTCCAAAGAAGTCAAAGGTGCAATCAATTTATTTTCAACGCAAGTTTCTCACAGGGAAACAAATTTGGCACACCTGGTGGGACAATTGTGTTTGATTTGATGGCTCCACGACTGAGAGAACAAGAAGGTGATCTTTCACCTAGATTCGTGATGGATCTTGTCGCCAATTTTGAACTTGGCCAAGAAGGAAAAGGATTGGTCGGAAACAATGGCAAGGTAGAGGCTTTGCCACCGCCGGCACCTTCTGTCAAAGTAACCACCACTGCCATGTCACACCATTTGATAGTGGAGGAGACACAGAAGATGATGGTGGAGAACCGCCTGGCCATGGAGAAAAACCTCCAGGCCATGGAGGAGAACCGCCAATTCATGGAGGAAAGTTGGGATGAACTTGTTAGATGTTCACATCAGACAAGTCTCAAACTTGCTTCTCTTAGTTCCACCTTAGATAGAAGGTTGGACCAATTATTTGAAGTAGTTATAAAAAATAAAAATTGCTTGGATAAGTTTAAAAATGATTTTTTAGATCCTGTGGTGCAAGAAATATCTTTACCAAATAATGGTATAGATCCACCACCAAGGATACAATTATTATGGTCTCCGGTGGTCGGACTGCCCAACCACGGTCAGGGAACTCGTCGCCTCCGGTGACAAGTCAACCCCCTTTTTTACGTGGTGGTTATGGAGAGAATCTCACTCACAAGTTCTCCACCCACGTAGAGCAACCGCTTATGCAGACAGTTACACAAGAAACTGTCTTGGTGTCAAGATCATGTATGTCACCTCGTAATGGGAAGGCTAGTGGAGATCAAGTCGATTTTGATCAACTAGAACCAGAAGCTTGTCCACCCTCATTGCCACCCCTAGTCAATGGGTATGGTGGATGCAAACCACCTAAGGGGCAGGAAGAGGTGCATGGCAGCCTACCACCTGACAAGTTGAAGATGAAGAGTCAGGCTGGGGGGCAAGTTGATGTTAAGAAAGGTGAACAAAATGGTGTGTCCAACAGAACACCATATTTGTTTTCTAAATATGGCATGGGGGGCATATCTCCATTTCCATGCAGTGGGCAGCAGGGCATGTCATCAGACATGAAGGATGAAGTGAGTGGCAAGCCTAAGTGGGTGTTGGATACCCATGCCACCCATGATTTTCATAACTTTGACAGCGTGTCAAAGAGTGGACAAGGAGGCAAGGCCCTTTGTAGCATGCCACCCATGAACGGTCGACAACGGGGGCATGTCACCAACCACAAACAACAGACGGATAAACATGCCCAAGAATCCACATGAAGCCCAAGCCACACATGCTTGTGAGAGACATACTGATATGGCTAGGTCTGGACATGACGGCATGCCACCAACCACAGAAAGTGGACATGGAGGCGTATCCAATAAGACACGATGTGATAAAGCCACAAAAATTTATTGTAGATGTGAAAATTTAGCTAATTATGGACAAGGCATATCCAAGAAGCCACGTGAAATCCAAGCCACACATGCATATGATAAGCATGTTAGTCTGGATAAACCTGGACATGAGGGCATGTCGCCCATCCTGAAGTATGAAGTAGGGGGCATGTGTTGGAAGACACAACAGCTCCAAGCCACCCATGACTTTTATATGTGTAAGACTATGGTTAAGTCTGGACAAGAGGGCATGCCACCAATCATCAACAGTGGGCATGAGGTCAAGTCCAACAAGAAAAGATGTGGGAACGCCAAAAAGAGTTCTCGTAGTCTTGAAAATTTAGCTAAGTATGGGAAAGGAGGCATATCACCCACCATAAATAATGGAGTAGGGGGCATGTCCAAGAAGCTAAAAGCATTCCAGCCTACACATGCTTATGATAAGTACACAAGTTTGGCTAAGTGTGGACAGGGGGGCAAGTCCATGTTTATGAGTAGTAAGTACATGCCATCAATCATGAATGATGGACATAGGGGCATGTATAAGAAGGCACCATACGCACAAACCAAACATGACCTCACAAAGAACCAAGGATGGATGTGTGCTAAGTGTAGGGGCCAACAAGGTTTGGATGTTGAAAGACGAAGTCAAGTGGGCCACATGGGTGGTCGCCGACTTGTCAAGACTGGACATCTTCTCCCACAACATGAGGAGAGTAAGCATGTCTCAATCGAGAGGCATCTAAGGCAGAGGAAAATTCATGGCCAGCTTGATCATGTATAATAATAAAAGTGTAGGGGCCTCACTGAATTGTTGACGAAAGCCAACAAGGCAAGGGTTTCTCGTGGCTACACATGAATGAAGACAACATAGGAGGCATAGCTAGCCACTTGAAAGACGGAGGTATCATGGTGTTGTTTTAGGGGGAAAATTTTCAAGTTTTATTGAACTTGTGGTCATGGGTGAGTAGAGACAAGCCATGTTACTCGAGGACCAGTTAGAGAAGGGATATAAGTGGTCAAGTTGGTCTCAACTACTTAGTCCATAATCCTTATGCACTAAGTAGTTGGGGGGCATTTGTTTACACCATAAATTTTGTCTTGTACCACATTGGTGAGTTACAAGATAATCAAGGAGTTTATAAGGCCACACCCATTATAACAATTAATGTTGTTTAAATTGGGCCTTATGGATATTGATTTTAAACCCAAGTCACTAGCTCATTAATGAGCATGGACATGATTCAATAAAGGACATGGGCCTCTCGTAAGAGGCCATGCCATGCCACGAGATGGCATGAAAATTTCTAAGTATGAGAAGTCCATGGCCATGAATGAAGAGGCCATGCCGCCTCATAACCAAGACCAAACGACATAAAAACATGTCCATCTAGAATTTAGAAGCACATGCCATCCCAAGGAAGACCTCGATACAGTCAAAAATATTCTAAATCTCGAGAAGGGCATGCCACTTCACGAAGAGGCCATGTCGCCCCATGACCAAGGCCTAATGACTGAAAAAATAAACTAAGTCTGGAAGAGGTACATGCCACTTCAAGGAGAAGCATGTGCCGCCTCACGAGAAGGGGCATGGACGCAAGAAAAGATACTAAGTATGAGAGGACCATGTTGTGTCACGAGAAGGGCCACAGACATGACTGAGAAGTCCATGGCCGCGAATGAGGAGGCCATGTCGCCTCATGATCCAAAATATACTAAGTCTGAGAAGGTCATGCCGCCTCACGAGAAGGGTCATGTGCATGATTAAGAGGTCCATGGCCGTGTCATGTGATGGCCATGGACGCGAAGCAAGAAGCATTAGAAATGATTGAAAATACTAAGTATGGAAAGGACTTGCTGCTTCATGAGGGAGGCCATGTCCATGATTGAGAGGTCCATGGGTGCAAACAAGAGGCCATGCCATATGATAATTCTGAGGGGCCATGCCGCCTCACGAGAGGAGCCATGGACACGAAGGAGAATGACATGGGGATGAAATATTATATCACTAGAGACTAAGTCCCAAGAGGGCCATGGACATGAGTAAAGAAGTCCATGACCGTGATATATGAGGCAAGCTACAAGATCCTACGACGGTTTCAAGAGAGGTACCTAGGCAGTTGAGAAGTAACGGCTACTCATCCCACGTTCAAAGGACACGTCAGCCATGTTCCGAGGAAGCAGGGAGCAGTTCTTTTTGGAAGTTACTCTATGACAGTTTCTACGACGGTTATCATCTCAAGGCCTATAAATAGGAGGAGGAGTCGACAGAGGAGAGGCCCGCAAAAAAATTACCACTCGACACCACTTGTCAAGTTTTTCAATCTTGTCTTTCCTCTGCAAATTTTTATTAATAGTCGTAGATTTGGAGCTCTCTCAGAACCTCCATAGGAGTAGGAGTAACTTAATGTAGATCTGTCTCGAGAGTCGTGTAAACATCGAACACCCTCGTTCGAATTGTGTTTGAAGAGGCGTGAACCGTGTTTAGTGATCGTTGTCCAAAGAAGTCAAAGGTGCAATCAATTTATTTTCAACGCAAGTTTCTCACAGGGAAACAAATTTGGCACACCTGGTGGGACAATTGTGTTTGATTTGATGGCTCCACGACTGAGAGAACAAGAAGGTGATCTTTCACCTGGATTCGTGATGGATCTTGTCGCCAATTTTGAACTTGGCCAAGAAGGAAAAGGATTGGTCGGAAACAATGGCAAGGTAGAGGCTTTGCCACCGCCGGCACCTTCTGTCAAAGTAACCACCACTGCCATGTCACACCATTTGATAGTGGAGGAGACACAGAAGATGATGGTGGAGAACCGCCTGGCCATGGAGAAAAACCTCCAGGCCATGGAGGAGAACCGCCAATTCATGGAGGAAAGTTGGGATGAACTTGTTAGATGTTCACATCAGACAAACAAAGGACCCACTTGCAATTGCATGTCAGATTTTCATGGTGTGCAAATTTTCATCCCTTGAAAGTGGTCTTGCATCAATGTCATCCACTTTTTCAATTGCACATGGCTGCCACCTCAACTTGCAATTCCCTCCATTTGCACCATTGGAGATGCTCTTAGAAGTTGTGTATTGTCAGGTTGTTCTTTTTGAGGGGTTTGCAGCTGTTTCATAGGAGTTGCATAATAGCTGTTTCCTTTGGTTTCATGTTTAAATCCTTTGAACTTTTTATTTAATAAATAAAATGAGATCAGCAATTCAGCATTATCAACAACAACAAAAAATACCAACTCCCAAGCGAATTTGGAATCTTGACCAACATATGTATACATAAATGTGCAAGTAGTTCCCTGAAAATGCAAAGATGAGCAAATGGGGCACTTCTTATATCGTATAAAATAAACCAATCAATACTAATAAAAGTAAATAATAAAAAGATAAATTAGCAAGTAGTTCCCTAGAAACCAAAGATTGGCTAATAACCCACTTTCTATGTTTTCGTATATAAACCAATAAGTGACGGTGAAAGCCGAAAGGTACATCTAGGAAGACAAAGTGAATAGATTCCACAGCATTATTCCAAAAGAGTTGTGGATGGCATTTGCATCGTACTAATTATTATTTATTTCAACTATGGAGGATATTTACCTCCAACCTGGTATGGAGGCTCTCCCTGCAACCCGTCCACATGTGCTCAATTTATTGGCTGAAATAATTATTTTATTTTTCTTTCCTAATACCATTAACGCTAACGGAAAAAGGGGAGACGGAAGAATAATTTGAATTTCCTCTCTTGCAAACTTTTCATATCTCTTACTCACATCTTGGCTCACATTAAATAAATTAAATTGTTCATTATACTATTATTTATTTATTTTTAAAATAAATAATTTTATATATTTACGACTATTAACATACTATTAAACGTAATATTAATTTAGAGACAAATTAAAATACCCGTACATATTTTATACATAACTATCTCGTTCCGTGTTTTACTAACTATATATTGTTAACTAGGGGTACTCCAGGTATATACCAGATTATTCTGGTTCATACCAATTAAACAAAATTAGTATTCATGTGAAAAATCATTAGCATCGAATAAATTTAACCATGTATTGAACATATTTTTAAACTATCTACATTTATATTTGAATAAAATACGATATTACAAATTGACTAACAAATATTAATATTTAAAGGAAACATATAGGGTACACAATCCCGACCTGCAAAATCTTGGTCATATCACAATGTCGTTGGTGGATTCACGATATTTACCTCCAACCTGGTATGGAGGCTCTCCCTACAACCCGTCCACATGTGCTCAGTCTATTGACTGAAATAATTATTTTATTTTTCTTTTCTATTACCATTGATCATTAAACATTAATGACTAACGGAAGGAAAAGAGACGGAATAATCATTTCTTCTCTTTCTTGTGATACTTAGCATAATTAAATATATAAAAAAGGTGAATCCATCAATAAAAAAAGGTTGAAGCTAAGAATTTTTCAATATATAGCACTTCCCCTGTTTCCTTTTCTTTTTCCATAAATAAAATCGATCGATATGGCCGCCTCCTCCAGCACAAGTGCGACTGCAGCAGCAGCGGCAGCAGCTGCTCAAGAGCGGCGGACTGTAGATTTCCACTCAACCGTGTGGGGCGACTTCTTTCTTACTCATGTCTTCGCCGACCAAGAGGTAATAAAAATACATATACCATAACTACTACTGAGCTACGTAATAAGTATGGGAACGACCGTAGATAGCTAATATCATGAGTTGTGTACATATATATATATATAGACTGTAAACGGGTGGAACGTGGGGATTGACGCGCTGACGGAGAACGTGAAGGCGATGCTACTGTCAGCTCCGACGACGTTGTCGGAAAAGCTGAAGCTGATCGACGTGGTGGAGAGGCTTGGCATCGGATACCATTTCGAAGAAGAGATCGAAGAGCAGCTCCGACAGATCTATCATGGGAATAACATTGACAACGAGGACGATCTCTTCACCGTTGCACTGTACTTCAGACTGCTCAGGCAACATGGCTACAACGTGTCTGGTGGTACGTCAGCATGCATGCATGAATGCATCAAGTGACAAAATAATTAATTACATGCATGTCCTTGCCTTGCAGACATATTCAAGAGGTTCCAGCTGAATGAAGAAGAAGAGGAGGAGGAGGAGGGAAGCTTCAAGGAGGAGTTGAGGAGTGACGTTGAAGGTATGATGGGCCTGTACGAAGCTGCACATCTCCGCAAGCATGGGGAGACGATACTAGACCAAGCCATTGAGTTCGCGACGGCGCAACTGACGAACTACACTATCGAGCAATCGTCCCAAGGGCAGTTGGATCATGATGATCAACAGCGTAAGTCGTTGGCGGCGAAACGGGTTGCTCGTACGTTGAAGAGGCCACTCCGTAAAGGCGTGGAGAGGCACGAGCAGCTCTTCTTCATCTCTGTTTACGAGCAGATGGACGGTCACGACGCCATTCTCCTGAAGCTGGCTAAGTTGAGCTGGAATTCCGTGCAACACTTGTACCAACAAGAGCTCAGGAGCTTTACACGGTATGTATGTATGTAAGTGCATCCTCCTTTAATTTGCTCGATCTCATCATTACTCGTACGTACGTACGTGTTGGCGGATGATTAGTAATGATGGAAATCGTAATGATTATTAGATGGTGGATCGATCTGGACTTCGCCACGAGGCTGTCTTTTGCGCGAGACAGATTGATCGAGATTTACTTCTGGGCCATGGGAGCCATGTGGGAACCCAAATTTTCGACGGCTCGATACATCCTGTCTAAAGTTGCCATGCTTGTGTCCGTGGTTGATGACATCTATGATGTCCACGGTAAAATCGACGAACTCGAGCTTTTCACCACTGTCGTTGAGGGGTAAAAACTCATTTCAGTTTATTTTTATTTTTGTTGTTGTTTTTTTTTTTTCTTCTTCTTATTCTTCTTCCCCCGCAAGTTGATTAAATTGAATTAATTAATCATCAATAGATGGGACACCAGCATGAAGGATCTCCCCGACTACATGAAAATATATTTTGGATCACTTATTGATGTGTTGCATGAAGTGGACACGATTACAACCGGAGAAGGAAGGCCCTACTGTTTGGAATACGGAAAGCAGGCGGTAATACAATTATATTACTTCCATAATTAATTAATAACTCTTGATTCTTGATTAATTAATTGGTGTCATATAATTTACGTACGTACCTTTCAATTGTGGATCGGAGCAGGAGAGGAATCAAATGAGAGCATACCTGACAGAAGCAAGATGGTTTGCCAGAGGGGAGGTGCCGACGGTAGAGGAATACCGGCGCGTGGGGATATACTCTTGCGCCTACCCGTTACTGTCATACGCATCCCTCGCCGGAATGGGTGAAAAGGCACCAAAGGAGGCGTTCGATTGGCTGCTCGCGGATCCCAAGATCCTCGTCGCTGTCTCCGATCACTGTCGCCTCATGGATGACATCGTATCTCACGAGGTATTCATCAATTAGTCGCTCTAACAAAAACAAAAACAAAAACAAAAATAGAGTGTTGAGTATCACCACCACCGGCCAGTAATGTAATTTTTGTTTCCCAAATGATCATTAGTTCGAGCAGAAAAGAGGACATGTCTCGTCATCGGTGGAATGCTACATGAAGCAGCACCAAGTGTCGAGATTCGAGGCGGTTGATGCGTTGTACCAAATGGCGGAGGACGACTGGAAGATCGTAAACGAGGAGTGCCTCGACATCAACCGCCCCGATTTCGTTTCCAAGGAAGTTATTTCCATGTTAGTGGGACTTGCAAAGGTGATAGAAGTTCTGTACAAGGATTTCGATGGATATACCTTCTCCGACACCACCACCATGGACATGATGACTGCTCTGCTCGTCACTCCCATGGACGTCGGCCGGCCCTAGCTATGATCCTGTTTATGGTGTGCTATTGTCTGCACGTGCAAGAATAATAAGGCTGCTACGCTAGCGATATCCGTTTGTTATGTATTCCCTAGCTCGTGTGACATAAATTTCCTTTCTTTGAACTTAGTGATGATGTGTGTGTTCTTAATATTATTATTATTGTAATTCTGATGATGAATGAATGTTTGTGCCGGCTTTGGTTGTTACTCATGGTAATCGCAGTTACAAATATAATAGCTATAATCAACAGTAACAAACGTAAGGGTGCAATTTTTTTTTTCTTGTTAGTACGGTGCTATAACACTCATTCCAGCCAATATCAATATTTCGGTTTGATGATTTTTTTTATTTATTATAAGGGGTTTATCACAATGAATGTGGATTTATAAAGGGATGGCACACTTGTAGTTATTAAAAATTAGTGGGACACTTGTAATTATTAAAAATTAGAATGAGATACTAACCAAATTAAGTTGATACGAGTTGAGAAATCGATACTCCGCAGTTACGGGCACCCTTAAATAACTAATCCAGAAGTAAACCACAAAGGGTAGAACCGGGCTCTCTGATACCAACTTTGTCACGACCCGACCCTGGTTGTGACCGGCGTGTGGATAATCCTATCAAACCGTTCAAAATCCACACAAGCCTAAATTCCATACTTCAAATATCAAATACTGGGTCGATAACAACCAATGAACTGAATTCTTACAGTTCAACCAGACTCATCGCAAATGACAAATGATACAATCTTAAACTGCACACTCCTAATACAAATCCAACCTAAACTGCGGAGTGCTACAAAGATGATTACAAAGTACCGTTAACAATCTAGCTAGAGTGATCCTCAATTCCGATGCCACTAAGTAACCCAATTAGAATCCACTGAGGCCAAGTCTAAGGCGATAGGAACTACTCAGACCTTATCTGGAAAAAAAAAATAGTTGTCGATGGATGAGTCGACGCTCGATAAGTAATAGCTATAACTCACAACATACAAATAAAAATATTCAAATACTATCTTTAGTAAAGTACCAATAAATTTAAATTGGTTTAGAAACTAAAAATCAATCAAAGAATAAAATCCAGACTTCTATGTCTTCAAATCAAGTAGGAAAAATTCAACAAATCATTGGAAGACGTCAAACTCATATTCTCTACAATTTCCAAAAGTACAAATCAGATAAATACCAATAAAACACATTTCAAATGCACATCCCAAAATTTTGTAAACGAATATGCAAAACGAATAAGATCAATCAATCATTCTTAATCCTTCAGATAATCAAATCAGAAAAGCACTCGGTATAGTCAACAGATAACAGATTCATATACAGACAACATATAGTGGTAACTGCGCATAACCAAACAGATATGTACAGACCATCCTCCTCCTCCACGGTATGTTAGTGCAATGCAATGTATTATGTAGTTATGATGGGTATGATGATTATGCAAATGAAATGTCTCTAGACACACCATGTGAAACAGATAACTGATACAAATCCAGAAACTGATCGTCTCCAGTGGCTGATATCGAGTTTCAAAACATTGATACAAATTGTCCAGATACTCAAATCAAAATGGTTATCACACTTCCAAAATCAATACGGATCAAACAACTTAAAAGGACGAATTCATGTAATCTTATAATCAAATCAAATAGGAATTTTGCAGTTAAAAAAAAACACGCTTCAAAGGTAAGGATGCACCCAAATCGGATACAATAAATAGTCAAATCACAGTAATCACTTCAAAAGTCAAATAGAGGTATGATACAAATCATTTCAAATTGCCAAAGAATTCGGTTCAAATAATCAAACACTATCAAAGCTTCAAATCACAAATCATACTTAAATACTAAATTTTGATGTCATAAGTTACAACCATTACTCCCCTGAAATCAAGATCGACTTCCAAATAGAATATAAGGTTCAATTTAGTTTAGTCGAATATAAGGTTCAATATAAGGTGCAATCATCAATCCATTGGTCTTCACGTTGGGCGGGCCATGCCTCTCTAGGGTAGGCAAAGGTGGGCCATATAGTTTACCTTGGTTTTCACGTTGGGCTAAGTCTCCACACAAATTATTGGGCTAAACTTGGGTTGGGCTACAAAATGAGTTAAATTTCTAACAAACAAGATTGGGCTTCCAAAATTTTGGTTTGGAAAAGACTAAATTTCAATTTGACCAACTTCTAAAAGTTCCAGTCATTACATTCTTTCTTCACTTACAAAAATTTCGTCCTTGAAATTTTAACAAATTCTTAATGAGCACCAAACACTAACACTCATATATTCGAACTATAATCAAATCACCAAATATTGGTCATCGCAGAACTAGATGTTGTTGGTGGAGGTGAAGGAAAAGAGGCGTAATTATCAAATTCTGAGGAAAATAAGTAAAATTGACTCAAAGATTTGAATAGTAAAATATTAATATTTTAAGAATTTAAATCGTGAATAGTGTAGGATTTTAAGGTCCATAGAGTTAATAATGAAATAAGAATGGATCGAATAGGTAAGTAAAATCATAGGAATTTAGGATTTAAATCAGTATTTTGACTAATCTACTCCTAGTAAGATATATCTATCTAGACAATGAATTAAACAAGGACCAGGATACCCTACCGGACCGGTCGGTCGAACCGGAAAAACCGGAAACCGGAGGTAAACCGGCGCAATAGGGCTTTGTACCCTTTAATAACCTGCTGGGCGGTATTTGCGGTTGGACCGCATTGGGCCGAAATTTTGGCCGGTTTAAAATCAACCCGGCGGTCCCTTCATTTAACACAAACGGCGCCGTTTGATGAAAAAAAAAACGGAATGGAAGGGAAGCAGAGACTCACAAAACCCTACCTGCCTCTCGTCTCTCTCTCCCAGCACTCAGCAGCCGCGTCGCGCCGCTCTGGTCTCCACTCTCCCCGCGTCGCCAGCATCCCCAGCAACCGGCGATCAACACCACCGACGATCAGAGATCGTGGCTGCCACTTTCCCGCGACCCCGCCATCACTTCCTTCTTCTTAATCCAAGTTGCAGGTGTGGATCTCTCTCTCTCTCTGTTCTTCTTCCCTGCACGCAGAAACAAAATCATTTCAACCTCAAAATCCATTTTAAATCACAGAAAACTGAAATTTGTTTGGAAAGTGGAAACAGCGGTTTGTAACAAATTTGGGAAGCTTGTATTCTGTTTTTTTTTTTCAATTACTGTTCTTATCCCTAGTCTGTGTGGACCTCGTAATTCCCATACCTAGTTGCAGGTGTAATTTATGGTTTTCTACGGCTGAATTCTTTTTTATGGGTTGTTAATGTCAAGATCATAAGTGTAGCGCACAAAAATCATTCTAATATAAAATCTCTATGGATAAATTGTTGAATCGAACAAAGATGTCGATCAGGATAAAATAACAAACATGGTGAATTTTTTTTTTTTTTTGGTAATGCAAACATGGTGAATTGATTTGGTATTGATTGTTAGCCTAGCTAGTAAAAGAAGGAACAAATTTCTACCTGTGATGGGGGCTGACTGATTGTTGTTTTTTTTATTATTGTTTACTAACATTATGTTTATTGTTTTTATTGTGACAGCAATGGCTAGCGGGGAAGAAACCCCGGCAGTTGAGCAAGGAGCAGCTTTTAGTACACCACGAGTGTCAACAGTTTCTCAGGATTATGAGGTTTATTAGGTATTGAAATCTCGCACTTTGTTGAATGTTACCTAAGCTTATTTACTCTTTTACAGTTTCTCAGGCGGTATAATCCGGTTTTATTCCGGTATTTTCCCGGTATGGTACCCTAATTTTGTCGGTACGGTTTTTTAACAAAAAAATAATTTTTTTATTCCAAAAACGGTATTTGCCGGTAGGAAACGGTTGAACCATGGTTGTACCACGATTTACCATGCCAAAAACGATTCCGGTTTGATGGCCGGTACGGTTTCGTAATCCATGGAATTAAACCAAGTTTGATGCATGATACTATGCCATAATCTCTAATGGATAAATCAGAGGCCCTGATTCACTAAATCCAAACTCGAAGTTCAATTTAATAGAAAAGAATGATTGATCATTGAGAATGGTCGGAGCTCATCGAAGTACATTTAATGACCAGATCGTTTGGAGCATACAAGTAATCTCCATTTATATAGTTTCATTCAATCTTAAACTAAAAATCAATTTAATCTTAGAATGAAAATCAATTTATCTTAAAAAAATTAATTTAATCTTAAAAATCAACGTTTATTATTTGTCAAAATTATAAAAGTACAAATAATAAGTGTGAACGCAAGAGTATAGTGTACAAAGAATAGAAACCACCATATATATATGCTCCCAAAGCATAGTATGCTTCAGGTATTCCTAGTGAGATATATTTATCTAGACAATGAATTAAACCGAGTTTGGGGCATAATACTATACCCTAACCTCTAATGGATAAGCCCTAGGCATTGATTCTCTATACCCCAACCCAAATTTCAATTTAAAAGAAAACAACAATTGACATTTGAGATTGGTCGGAGCTCATCGAAATACGTACATCTAACCGCCAGATCATCTGAAGCATACGAGTCGTCCCCACATACACACACGCGCGCGCGCACACACACATAGCATATGGTTCAGGCTAGCTTACGTCAGACGTACATTGTACGCCCTTCGAATTTTACTATTTAGAGCACAAATTAACCGGAGTTTGTGGTATGATATTATACTCTAACCTCTAATGGGTGAACTCCAGTCTCTGATTCTCTAACCCAAGCCACAGGATTCATTTAATCTAAAAAAATATTAACCGACAGATCTTATTTAACAAAAGATATATTGAAGTGCATAAATTAAGTGTGAATACAGGCGTTGTTTTCTTAGATTTACACATGGTTGTTTTCTTAGATGTATCTTTCAACATTATAGATTATTGGGTTATATACAATATAAGAAGTGCATTTCTTAGATGTATCTTTCAACATTATAAATTATTGGGTTATGTACGATATAAGAAGTGCATTATTAGCGCATCTTTTGTTTCCTACGGAACTACTTGCACTTTTATCTAACTACAAATATTTGTGGGAGTTGGTATTTGAAACTGACATCGTTTGTTACTTATTACTTAATTCAATACATGGCTGATTACATATGAGATATCTAGAAAGTAGAAACTACTACACTTACGTAGAAAAATCGAATTTATTTATAAGAGTGATATAAAATTATCATTATTAGGTCTTGTTTAACAAATTTGGCCCCAAAGCGAGTCAGGTCAAGTATATCGATAGAGCGGGGCGAGGCAAATTTCTCGTACTTTCTCAGATGAAGCTTACCCCCATCGTCTCACTGGCTGACTTGATTCACTTGGATGTTGCGCCATCGAACAAACCACATCTTTCGTGGAGCTGCATTCAATTCGACGTCACGGGGCTTCCCCCAGCAGTTTTATACCTCCGGGAACACCAATCTCCCTTGATTGAATTCGAACCTGCTGAGATCTACAATTTTCAAACTTTCACTGTCGCGGCAGCTTACCGGTAGACTATCTTACCTTTGGTAATAATAATTTCACATTGAATTAATGACGAAGAACTTGATGTCAAAGATCCGAAAAATCTTCTGATGGTAAAAATGATCACCACGAATTACCTTGTGCCACCAGCTCGACGGCAGCTAGGGTTCTCGAGTTGGTTCTACCGAGAATTCCCGCGCTCCGCAGATGTATCGTAGCAGAGAAAGCTTTCGCTACTACTCTCGGCACCACCGACAGAGCAAACACGATTATGAGTTTGCAATGTCGGGTACTAGTTTGCTTGAAGAAGAATCGGAAGGAATCGGTGGATTATTGGGATTCGAATTCTGGGTTTTACTCAATCCAAATTGAGTAATGTATACAAATACCTCATAAGAAAACAACTTGGAATTTTCAATGAGGTTTTTGACACAAATTCCTTATTTCATAATTCCCAAGAGCATTCATTGAAATTATGTGAATAATAAGAATAGTTGTTGCCCTTCCCATGCATTGTTTTCTAACGTAGTTTGGGTTTTTAATAAATTGATGTCATCATCAATAAAAAAGGATTATGAGAATAAATAATACGATGCCAAAACGTCATGAAACTTTGCTAGATTTTCATAAAGGCATCATTATTGATCTTAAACTATTTTAACCTGGTCGTTTTCTTAGATGCATCTTTCAACATTATAATTTATTGGTTTAAATACCATATAAGAAGTGCATTATTAGCCTCTTTTTTTTTTTTGGCTAATATTATTAGCCAATCTTTGTTTCCTAGGGAACTACTTGCACATTTACCTAGTTATGTGTATATATATATATATTGATCTACCCTTCATTACTTCTACAGTTCTACTATCTAATGGTTCACATTAATTCAGAAAAAAAGAAAAGCAGGAATGGATAGGTAATTTTGCCACCCCTCGGTGATTTTTTTTTGACAGTCTGACACGGATCCGGAGAGAGAATGCATTTTTTTTTTAAAAATTTATCTGTTTTAACTCAGAATTCACAAAATTTGCATAGTATAAAACGGTAGAGACCGTTCGACCTAACTTTAATCCAATAGACATTTGTTTATAGTATAAAACTATTGAATCATTATTAAACCACATTTGCATCACAAAATATCATACTAATGACTTTTCGGTACAATCACTTATCTGATTTCGGACAATATTTACCTTCAAACCAGGTTGCAGGGGGTTCCTGCAGGCTGTCCAAGTGGAATTCCTCTATTGGTTCCTTTCTTTCATTTTAATAATTCTAAATTAATATCAAACGTAACATCTAACGGGAAAAGGTTAACGGTGCTGCTTGTGGGTCCTATACTCCTATTGAATATGTATCTTTCCTTTTCTCTCTCGGGTAGACTAGGAAGAATAAATTAATTTTGTTCTTTTGTTTAACAAAAGAATAACTTGCATCCTGTTCCATGGAGCTTAATTGATTGCTAACTTTATGACAATGATTTAGGAAACTCAAACCATTATTTTGCAAAATTATAAACATGTAATCAAACACGGTAAAAAAATGTAATTTATCTCTCACATAAAGAATTAGTCCATAGAAAAAAATGCAACACAAGTATGATCTATTCCAACAAATTTATGAGATAAAAACTCATATATTATGTTGGATGAAACATGAAAAAAATGACCCTTGCAATCACTAATAATTGTTAAGAGATCAAGACAATTCACACAGACACCCAATCATTACCCTCGTACCATTTTTTTGTATATTTTTAATGACAAACTTAAAGCTATGTTATATTGGTTGACATGATTAACGAAACTGATTAAACTTTAGTTTGGTTAATTTGGTTTTGGTATTAGTTTGATCTATTTGTTAAGATATTGTATTCCATGCAATGGAGGATACAAAATTTTATATAGGGGTATCCTTTTCAAAATTTAAAATGATAATAAAATTATTAAATAATAAAGTATCTGACAAGTACAAGTTACAACAAAAATTCACGACTTGTTATCATATTTTGAAAAAATTATAAAATAAACTCACTGTTTAAAGTGTTTAACAAATCTCTTTCTATATATCCTACTAGATAATCATTCACGAACTAATCTCTTAATCTATTCAAAAATTGTTTTTGAAGTAACCCAAAGGTGAAAAAGATCTCTCAACACTTAGAGTTACAACCGATAAAATTAATACAATTTTGAAATGTTGCTTGGAAGGTAATTAAAAATTGCATGATAACCATGGTAATCATTTGAAATTTGAATATAGTATCGAAATATTGCTTGGAGGCATTGCAATCAAAATTTTATTCATGATTCTATCTTATTGTACCAATAATTAAAGGTTGAGATTCAAATTGGCCAATTATCGTCTGGAAAACAAAAACATATGTGTAGTTGGAATAACGAGAGAGAAGGGTAAGAAATAAATATATAGTTAAGTGGGCCCTTGATTATTATACAATCACTACCATTTACCTTTTTCCCGTTAGTTGTTCCGTTGGCTATTAATTTAGGATTAGTAAAATAGAAAAATGAAAGAAAAGGAACCATTGGAGGAATCCCACCTGGACAGCCTGCAGGAACCCCTGCAACCTAGTTTGCAGGTAAATATTGTCTTATGATTTCACAATCCTTAATTTTAAGTTTTAACACAGTAAGTACCGCGGTTTTAACAAATATATCTTCGCTTCTCCCATGCCCGAGCCCAACGCTCCCGTTATTCATTGTTATTTGTTCGGTCAAGATTGCAAGCCCAAGCAAAAACTGCATGTATTGGTGGGTTAGTTCATGGATTATGGAAAAAAAAAAGAGTTTAGTACCCATAACATTGAAAAATTATGTTTTGTACCTACATTTTATTATTATTATTATTGCGTTTAGTACCTAAACACCAACCAAATCCATTTGATCTACCAGTCCATTTAACCAATTCATGTATCCACAAATCCATGAATTCAACCCATTTGCCAATTCCGTATATAATAGAGACAACGTAATTTGTTGTTCACTTATTCCTATGTTTCTCTCAATAGCTAATTCGTTGATGTGAAAACTTACAAAGTTGTGGAATTGATATGGTTGCCACAAGTTGCTACAATAAGTAATTAGGATGAAGTTATTTGGATGATTTTTTTTTTTTAGTAGGACTTGGAGGCTAGCTAGAGATTTTATATATACACACACGCACACAGGGATTCAAACACCACCACCACCAGCACAAAGAAAGAGAGTAAGAGATCGAGAAATGGAAGAAGTAATTAGGCATGATGATGATGATGATGATGAGACTCTCCTGATGAGTAACAATCCTCCACTAATCATCATCCTAATCACCATTCTAATCATCCTTTTCTCAACCATATCCATCCTCAAGAAACAGAGCAAGAACAAAAACAGAGCATCCTCCTTTCCCCTGCCTCCAGGGCCATGGAAGCTCCCCATAATCGGCAACATCCACCAGCTGGCCTTCTCCTCCAACTCCGGCCCAGTCCACCGCCGCATTTCCGAACTGGCCCAACAATACGGCCCAATGATGCAGCTCCAGCTCGGCGAGACCTCCAACGTCGTCGTATCGTCCCCTGAAGCAGCCAGAGAGTTCATGAAAACACACGACCACAGCTTCCCCCTCCGGCCTTACATGCCGTCCGCCAGCATCATCTTCTACGGCGCCAATGAGATCGTGTTCGCGTCCGAAGGAGATGGCTGGCGGCGGATGAGGAAGCTCTGCACCACGGAGCTGCTGAGCGAGAGGCGCGTCAAGTCCCTGCGGCCGGTTCGAGAAGACGAGGCCGGCAAGCTGATGCAGTTGATTGGGCGGAGCCAGCCTTGTGCAGCGGTGAACCTTAGCCGGCTGCTGTCCGCCGTTGGCAACTCGATCACGTCGAGGACGGCGTTCGGGAAGATCCGGGAGCTAGAGGGATCTTTCCTGCCGGTGATCCATCAAATCGCTCAAACGATTGGTGGGTTCAGCGTCGGGGACATCTTCCCTTCCAACAGGTTACGTTACGTTGCTGGCTTTCACGAATAAAATTTCCTCGATCGTGAATCAAGCTTTCATGAATTAGTAACCGCATCTCGCGAACATTATTAATTGGTCTAAATAATACTATTATGTTCATGATCATGATCATGACAACAAAAAGTTGCTCCATCCAAACAGGCTGTTGCGTTTAATCAGTGGAACAGAGAGACAACTGAAGAAGCTTCACCAAGAGGCAGATGTCATCCTCCAGGGAATAATTGACGAGCATGTGTCGAGAAGAAGAAGAGGAAGAGATAAAGAGCATCCGGACACAGCCGAAGAAGATTACGATGAGGATCTAGTTGATGTGCTCTTGGCTTCCACTGACAACCACCTTGAGGTTAAAGGCGTCATCATGGTAAGTATTTTTGGGTGAGTATTTTAATTAATTAATTTTAATTATTAATTAATTAAGATATTAAAAGAGGGATTGCCTTTGACACTATTCTTTAGAGTCATATCATTAGGGTATTTTTGTAATTAATGAAAATTTTGAGGGGTCATTATTTTAATGGTTTTACTTTTACCTTTCTTTCTTAATTTTTCTCCTACTTTTACACCTTAATTTTTCATAGAGTTTACATATAATTGAACCAAAATTCATGGGGTGCTCAACCCAATCCGATCCGACCAAATCAAGTTCAATAATTTTCATTATAGTATACATATAGATGAATCCAAACTCATGGGTTACTCAACCCAATCCGGCTTGACCAAATTGAGTTGAACCTGGTGTTGACGAGTTTTGGGTCGTCAGAGAGTTTTATCCTCTTTTATAATTGACTGTTTGGGTTGGTGTGGGTTTTTTTTTTTAAAAAAAACTCGCCCCGCTTTCCATCCACATACAAAAAATTGACCCGGTCAATCTGTGTTGAACATGGTGTTGACGAGTTTCTGGGTCAGAAGCGTGTTTTACCTGCTTTTGTAATTGACGGGTTGGATTGGGTGTGGAAACTTTTTCCACCATATCTTAGACTCAAATCATTAGGGTATTTTGTAATGAGTGAAAACTTTGACGGTTTTATCATTTTAATGGTTTACCTTTCTTTCTTAATTACTTTTATACGTTAATTTTCCAGGACGGATCAGTTCAGTAACCCTTCAATCAGTAAATAGTTTAGTTTGACCCTGCTGTAGCTTTTGCAGAAGTAGCTTCTGGCTGGAGCTTTTAGATAAGTACTTTAAAAAAAAAAGCAGTTGAGTGTTTGGCTGTAAAACTATTAGAAGTGCTTTTTAATATAAGAGGTTGTGTAAAATGACTATAAAGGACTTATAATATAAAATATGAATAAAATTCTAAACAATAAAAAGTAGTCAAAATGGATCTTGTTAGATTTCTTTTTTATTGAATAATATGATTTTATAATTTATTTTATTTTTAAAATGATATAAATGAAGTAAAATTATATTTTCTGAAATAAAATTAAAATATGGTAAGGATAATCTTGTATTTTCAAAACAGCTTTTCGCAGAAGCTCCAAATCGGAGCTTCTGCTTTTATATTATACAAAAGCGCTTTTCGGCTTTTCAAAAGCCGAGCTTTTACAGGTGTTTGGCCCTGCTTTAGCTTTTGAACCCGAAAAGCACTTCTAAAAGCCGGGCCAAACATAGGGAATGTCAGTAACCAGTGGCGGATTCAGAAATTTTTTACAAGGGTGTCTTCTTCAAAAATTAAATTTAATTATATAATAAATTAAATAATTCGTATATTAAAAATATCATAATTTTATAATTTGTTAAAATTTTTATTAAATAATAAATTAAAATTCATATTTTGAAAAAAATATAAATAAACTCCGTGTCTGCACTATTAAAAAAAATTTACATATCCTACTAGACAATACTTCACGAACTTATCACATATTCGATTTCTAACATTGTTCTTAATGTAGCTCAAAGTAGAAAAGACTCTTTCAACATTTGCCGTGTAACCATAAAATCAATTCAAAATTAAGGGTAGCGTGTACATAGTTTAATTATTTGGTATTGAAAATAGTTGGGGATAAAGAAATAGCGTTTTACTGATGCATGATGTTTAAATTAGAATAACAAATGAGTAGCAACATAATTAGAATATGTTTGATAATAGTAGTGTCCTACGTTGGAATAATATTTTCTTAATCATAAGCAAACTATTATCGAGGGTAGGATAATCATTTTTTCAAATGTTAGGATGTCCCGGATTACCAATTATATTTTGTATACCCATACGAAACTACTACCGGAGGTTGGATAATCGTTTCCCCAAAATTTAGGGGTGTCCCGGGACACCCCTAGAGGCCTATGTATCCGCCCCTGTCAGTAACTCTTTTATCTGTCCTCCACATGTAAGTCTTTGTCTTTTGTTTAAATTGAACACGGAGGGGTAATGGGGTAAATTGCACCAACCCCCATTTAATGCTAATGTTCTAACGCTGACTGTTGACCAGACACGGACCTCACTCCATGTTCAACGCGCGTTCTCTTCTCTCCCGCTCTTTGTTTTATTATAAATAGAAAAAGTACATTATTTCTTCTCTCTCTTCCATCTACAATTAAAAGAAAGAAGGTAAATGTATATGCTCTCTACATTCTAACTTTATCTTTACAACAAAAATGAATCTAACAATCTCAGTTATCTCTCCTCTAATTCCAACTCAAACTGAATGATGACTTTTTCGTTAAATAATTCAGTGCTAAAAACGGTATTACAAATCTAATTACCATGCCATATACCATATGGTATAACTTCCTAAAATAAAATTACAAATCTAACTACCACACAATACGACGTGGTAAACATGCTACAGAAAATTACAAGTCTAATTACCTTACCATACCATATGGTATAACAGGTTAAAATAAAATTAGAAATCTAACTACCATAAAATACTATGTGGTATAACGTGGTAAACACATGCTACAGAAAATTAAAAATCCAACTACCATGCAATACCATATGGTATAACATACTTGAAAAAATTATAACCCTCTACGACTATAGTAAAACATGTTATCCATAAAAATATATTTCGTTACCACACATTACAATATGATATAGTGTCGTAATCTCTCTCTCTCTTTCTCTCTCTCTCTCTATATATATAATTACGACTTTCTTCTCTTTCTTCTCCCCTTCATTGTCTTCTAACTCTTCTTTCTTGGAATTGGTGTCAATTACCACCCAGTACCATCATGAGAAAGCTCGTGACTATAAAAATATATTTCGTTACCACATAATACCATATGGTATAGTGTGGTAATATCAATATATATTATCTAAAAGAAAAAAATGGAAGGGAGAAAAAAAAAACTCGTCTTCTGTCTCCTCTCATCTACTCTTTCGCAATCAAGAACACCAAATGGCAAAAAAGGAGGAAGATCGGAATTCAAAATTCATAAACAAAAACTAAAACATAAAACATGCAAAAACTCGAATCACCTAGATTTTCTCCTCTTGATCGATTTGGAGTGTCACCAATTTTGAGGCCGAGAAAAGAAAGAATAGAAGGAGCAACTCGAGAGAAGAAGGATCTGAAGTGTCATCGAATTTGAGGTCAACGATTTGATGAAGAGAAGAAACGCAATGAAACATGGAGGTTGAAAATTTTCTTTATCGATTGATGTAGAAAAGAAAAATGAAGAACAAGAGAAAGGAGTAGATCTAGATACGTAGGAGGAGTTTGGGAGAGAGAAAGGAAAAGAAAAGGAAGAGAGAAAGAGAAAGCAGAGTTGCAGAGAAGACATTTCTCTCTCCTCCAATGAAAATCAGCTATTAAATACTGGATCAATAAAAAAACAAAATTTAAAAATAGAAAATGGACAAATATGCCCTCCCCACCTTGTTTCCATCTCATCCGCTTGATGCCGCTCCGCCCAAATCAACGGCCCACGGCTGGTTACTAACAGGTCAAGTCTAATTTCCCTTAGAGTCTACATATAAATGAGTCCAAACCTATGGGTATCCAACCTAATATGATATGGTCAAACCGAGTTGAACCTGTGTTGAAGAATTTTCGATCGAGAGCGAATTTTACCTTCTTTTGTAATTGCCGAGTTGGGTGGAGTAAAGATTTTGTTAAAAACTCGACCTGCTTTCCATCCACCTCGCATAAAAAAAATAAGCCAGATCAATTCGGGTTGAACATGGTGTTGTTGAGTTCTTGGATCGGAAGCGCGTTAAATCTGCTTTTGTAATTAACGGGTTGGATCAGGTGTGGATTTGGATTAAAACTCGGCTCGCTTTCTATCTTTTGTAATTATCAAGAACCTTGAGGGATTTATGATTTTAATGACTTTCCTTTCTTTCTTTACCATTTTTACCTCTTAATTCTTTCTACTTTTCCTCCATTCCACATCGAGAGGACCTCTTTATAATTTTCCAACCTAATCAAACATGCCCAAAGCGAGTTGAAACGGTTGTTTACGAGTTTTCGATCGAGAGTGAATTTTGCTTTTATAATTGGATGGTTGGGTCTCGTGTGGATTTTGATAAAAACTCGACAGCTTTTTCCATATGACAGCCACCCAAAAGCAAAACGATTGACCCGATCAATCTCGGTTGAACCTGGTGACCGGTGTTGATAAGTTTTGGATCGAAGGTGTGTGTTACCCGCTTTTCGAGTTGTCGGATTTTGTCGAGTGGGGATTATTGTTAAAATGGCATGCTTTCAATATGTTGTAATTAATAAAAACATCGGGGCCTATACGATTTTAGTCGGGTTGGATCAGGTCCTTAATCCTCATTGTTTAAGGAGGTTCTTAAACCATTTTTATTGGTTGATACTAGATTAGGTAGTTAATGGGGGTTAGTAGTTAATAGTTAGTTGGAATAAATAAGATATTATGAAAATATAATTAATATTACTCATTAATGATTCTCTTTCTCTCTCCCCCTTATCTTCTCCATAACCAAGGTTGTCAACCAGCGGGTTGACCCGGACACCCGGTCGAGCTAGTGGGTCAAGGGTTAATGGGTCACCCATTTTAGCCCGTTTTAGCCCGAAAATATGGAAAGAGTCATTATATTGTACTTATCCTGATAAATTATATCAAATTTTATCTAAAATATGAGCAATAACATATAACAGTACACCAAAGTAACATATCGTACTTAGATCCAACATATAGTGAAAATTCATACACACTTATATAACATCAATATTCAAATGTTCAACTAAGGATTTCAAAGATTGAGTTAGGCGAAAAGAAAAATCGAAAAAGGCGCATTTCGCAAACCAATGAAAAAAATAAACAATTTGACCTCCAACACGATACCTATAGCGGTCGACCCGACGGGTGCGTGCGGCCCGCTTTTCTCAACGGGTCAGGGTTAAAGTGGGTCGACCCCCGGATTGACCCGTGGGTTGACAACCTTGTCCATAACCCTCTCTCTCCACTACAATTAAAAGGAAATTCGAAATTAATTTAATTAAATATTTATTATTTAATATTTAATAAATTTGAACTTAATATTTTTTATTCTTTAAAATGAAAATTAAAAATTAAAATATATATGCTCTCTCACTTCGTGGCAACTTGCAATGACATTTCAGCATTTATGAAATGAATTGTTATTATTATACCTCGTCATTATTAACGACTTCAATATACTTATCAATTCCTTACAATTACATTATTAACAATTTTGGATCAATTGTTACCGTTTTATAGTTTCGTCATCAACGCCTATGAATGAATCATTAAAGTTATTTAACATGGTCATTAACAGTTGAATAACTATATCATTGATTTACATCTTTATTACTAACGATTCACATTTTCACAACATGTTTATAACTATCTAGTCATGACCTCTTCCAATGATTTCTAATGACATTATTAACGTTTTATGATCAATGATATTGCTTTGGAATGTAAGTTAGTATGTGTGTCAGCATTATAGGACGTGCATTTTGATACATAAGTAAACATGGTTAGCGTTGTCGCAACCAGTTTGTCTCCAATACCTTTTCTTCGTTAATGTTGTATTGGTCGCAAATACTGGTGATCTTTATTTTGTTTTCTTCTTGGTAGAATGTTAGGTTTTTGCATTCCATTCTCCATAGGCTCTAGCTAAGGGATTTTCTTTTTCCACTTTGTTGCATCACGTCATTAACATTGTTGATAAAAACAAGTTTTTATGTAGATTGGTACTCATGATATTAAATTTATCCCTTTCTAAAACAATTGTTTAGTACAGTTATTTATCTTTCTGAACACTTTGACAAAATTAAGAATACCTATTGATTTGCTTTCAGGATCAATACCCGTCGCGCAGCGGGGGCTTCAGTACTAGTATATTATATGTGTGTGGTGACTTTTTATCATACTTAATATGTTGATATATAATACACACCGCAGGACATATTTGTGGCTGCTGGTGACACTGCGCCTATTACAGTAGAATGGACCATGTCTGAATTGATGAAAAATCCAGAGAAGATGGAAAAAGTACAAAGAGAAGTGAGGCAGTTCTTTGACAAAAGAGGTAAAGTAGTTGATGAAGCCTCCTTCAATGAATTGCAATATATGAAATCAGTCGTTAAAGAGGCTTTCAGATTACATCCTCCCGCTCCTTTGTCCTTGCCAAGAGAAGGTCCGGAAACAATTGTAGTTAATGGATATCAAATACCATCAAAGACAAGGGTGGTTATCAATTATTGGGCCATCGGTCGAGACCCATCACATTGGATCCAACCAAATCAATTTATACCCGAAAGGTTCCTCAACACTTCTATCGATTACAAGGGTCTTGATTTCCAACTCCTCCCATTTGGAGCTGGACGAAGGATATGTCCAGGGATGAACTTTGGGATTGCAGTTGTTTACAGTTTACTCGCAAATTTGCTCTATCATTTTGATTGGGAGCTCCCAAACCAAATCAAACCTCAAGATCTTGATATGTCCGAAAATTTTGGAGGTGCAATTTCCCGTAAAAATGATTTATATCTCATTCCCATCCCTTACCATGCACCTTAGATATGTTCGTTCTTTTAGATAATAAGGATGCATGAGGAATTGAGGATCATGTATCATTGTTTTCACTTTTGTTTTTTCATAAAGTCTGAGTGTGATTGATGCTTTAAATGTATGATTTGTAATGTGATTTCAAATTTTCAATCTAATAAGAGTTGGAAAACAGACAGGGGACCTCTTACCATGCCTTGAAGTTACTATAACTTGACTTTTTTTAACTGCTATAGCAGGTTTTATAGGTCACATTACGTAAAACTAATATTTATTACGTAACAATTACGTAATGCTTGTTAGTCTTACGTAACAGTTAAACTAAAAGCGTTACGGAAGGTTTCCGTAACGACTTATCATTTTACGTAACACTAGGTTAATATTCATTACGTAAAAGCATCCTCTATTACGTAAAGCTTCCATAATGATATTTTACAACTGTTACATAAAATACACGCTCATTACGTAAAGGTTACGTAACGAAGGTTATATCTTACGTAACAGTTAAATTAGAAGTGTTACGTAAGACTTCCGTAATGACTTACCACATTACGTAACTTGATTAATATTCATTACGTAAAAGGACCATCTATTACGTAAGGCTTCCGTAATGCCACTTTACAACTGTTACGTAAAGTATGCATCTATTATGTAAAGGTTACGTAACGATAGTTATTTCTTACGTAACAGTCAAATTAGAAGCGTTACGTAAGTCTTCCGTAATGATTTAATAGATTACGTAACGAAAGGTTAATATTCATTACGTAAAATGAGTGTCTATTACGTAAGGTTTCCGCAATGACATTTTTCAACTATTACGTAAGATAAACACCCATTATGTAACCATTACGTAATGCTTATTGTATTTTACGTAATGCGACTTGTAAAACCTGTTATAGCAGGTAAAAACATCAAGTTACAATAACTTCAAGGTATTGTAGGAATTTCCTAACCGTATATGTTACTTTCTCCTTTTTTGCCCTCTCTCTTGATCAGCTTCACAAAATAAAAACCAAATCAACATTACCTTCATTTGGACAAACCAAATTTCTTTGAAACAAAAGACTAACATATAAAGACGGATCATCACCAGAATTACAGTGATAGCAAACAAATTACCTTTGGACAAACCAGATTACTAAGTTTGGCGCAAGATTTTCTTTGGCTCGTCTCTAATGTATTTTTGTTGTTGTAGTTGCAACAAACGGACATCAACAGTGTTGGCTGGAGTTGACATTATACATACCAGCCATATTCTTGGGCACCATAAAAAGGATTAACATCATGAGCAAATAAAGCACATACATAATTGCTACATAATTAAGTTCCCATAATCTCTCAGCAGTGGGTACAACAACCTAGCTTAGTTCCATGGGAGTGACGAGCAGAGCAGTCATCATTTCATGGGTGGTGGTGTCGTCGGAGAAAGTGTAGCTGTCGAAATCCTTGTAGAGAACCTCCACACCATCACCCTCGTGAGCCCGACAAACATGCAGATGACTTCCTTAGAGACGAAATCGGGGCGGTTGACCATCAAGCATTCCTCGTTTATGACCTTCTAGTCGTCCTCTTATCATTTGGTTCAGAACCCTAACCGCTTCGCTTCTCTATACCTGGTGCTGGTGCATGTAACACTCCACTGCTGAATAGGCGTGTCCTCTTTTCTGCTCGAACTACGCATATACCCCGAAACGATTAAAAACAAAACTTACTAGTTAGCTAGCTAGTGGCAATACGTCGCGTGTATGTTAACGATGAATGAATGGATACCTCATGAGATACGATGTCATCCATGAGACGACAGAGATCCACCACGGGGACGAGGATCTTGGGATCGGCGAGCAGCCAATCGAACGCCTCCTTCGGTCCTTTGTCACCCATGCCGGCGAGGGCTGAGTAGGACAACAAAGGGTAAGTACACGAGTAGATCCCCAGACGCCGGTATTCCTCTATCGTCGGAACTTTCCCTTCGGCAAACCATCTCGCTTCTGCCATGTATGAACCTGTACGAAGCTGCATATCTCCGCAAGCACGGGGAGACGATACTAGACCAAGCCATCGAGTTCGCGACGGCTCAACTGATCACTAACTACACGGTTGATGATGATGATCAACAGCGTAAGTTGGTGGCGAAACGGGTTGCTCATACGTTGAAGAGGTCCTTGCGTAAAGGCGTGGAGAGGCACGAGCAGCTCTTCTTCATCCCTGTGTACGAGCAGATGGAAGGTCACCATCCCATTCTCACTTCTGGGCCGTGGGAGCCATGTGGGAGCCCAAATTCTCGACGTCTCGGTACATTCTGTCCAAACTCACCATGCTTGTGTCCATGGTTGATGACATCTACGATAAAATCGACGAACTCGAGCTTTTCACCACTGTCGTCGAGGGGTAAGAATTGATTTCAATTTGCTTCTTTTTTTTTTCTTTTTCTTTTTTCGCAAGGTGATTAATTAGTTGCAACCTAACTAATAATTTAATCAGTAGATGGGACACCAGCATGAAGGATCTCCCCGACTACATGAAAATATATTTTGGTTCACTTATTGACGTGTTGCATGAAGTGGACACGATTACAACCGGAGAAGGAAGGTCCTACTGTTTGGAATATGGAAAGCAGGTAATTCAATTACTTCCATAATTAATAACACTTAATTTCTTGATTAATTAATTAAATAACATATGATCAATTGTTGGTGCAGGAGAGGAATCAAATGAGAGCGTACCTGACAGAGGCAAGATGGTTTGCCAGAGGGGAGGTGCCGACGGTAGAGGAATACCGGCGCGTGGGGATATACTCTTGCGCTTACCCGTTACTGACATACTCAGCACTCGCCGGGATGGGTGAAAAGGCGCCAAAGGAGGCGTTCGATTGGCTGCTCGCGGATCCCAAGATCCTCGTCGCTGTCTCCGATCACTGTCGCCTCATGGATGACATCGTATCTCACGAGGTATATATTGATCATTAGTAGCTAGCTCTAACAATATATATATGAGTATCACCACCAGCCAGTGGCGGATTCAGGAAATTTTTATAGGGTGTCCTCTTCCAAAAATTAAATTTAATTAAAAATTAAATTAAATAATTCATAAATCAAAAAAATATTTGATTAGTGCAAATATACCATATTAGACAATAATTCTCGAACTGATCGCATATTCAATTTCTAACATTGTTCCTGATGTAACTCAAACTTGAAAGACTCTTTCAACTCTTGCACTATACCTATAAAATCAATTCAAATTAAGGATAGCTCGAATGAGTTTAATTGTTAGGTTTTGAAAATAATTGGGAATAAAGAATAGTGTTATTACTATAACATAGTGTTTAAAATAAAAAAACAAATGAGTTGCAACCCAGAGAATATGTTTAATAATAGTAGTGTCCTAGGTTTGAATAACACAGAGTACTACTTATATATTTTTAATCATACGCAAACTACTACCGATGACAAGATAATCGTTTTTCAAAATTTAAGGGTGTCTCAGATTACCAATTATAATTTTTTTTTTATCCATACGAAACTACTACCGGGAGTTGGATAAGGGACACCCCTAAAGGCCATGTATCCGCCACTGCCACCAGCCAGTAATTTTTGTTTTCCAAATCGTCGTTAGTTCGAGCAGAAAAGAGGGCACGTCGCTTTGTCTGTGGAGTGCTACATGAAGCAGCACCGAGTGTCGAGAGTCGAGCTTGTTGGTCCACCACCCCGATTTCGTTTCGAGGGAAGTTATTTCGCACCTGTACAAGACACAACATCGGGAGACTTCGTCCCCGACACTCAGACATGCCTCCGGGAACACACAAACGGCGCCACTGGGGATCGAACTCAGGACCTCTCACATCCTGAGCCAACCAGACCAATGGTTTCACCGCTAGGCTATATTACCTTTGGCATGATGAATGAATATTTCTGTTAGTTTTTTGTCAAAAGGTCATTGAAATTAAGGATACCACAGAGATAAGGGTTAAAAATGTGATTGAGGGATTTAAGTTAAAATTCTGTATCTCAATGCAAACGGTAATTACTACAAATATCTCATAATAAAATATATATGTGAGCTCTTCAATTGAGGTTTTTGACTTAAATTCATTGATTCGGGGTTTATTCATCCAAACGACTTCAAGAGTATATTCATTGACATTATTATGCCAATAATAAGAGTAGTTGTTGGCCTTCCCTTGTATTGTTTTCTATCCTAGTTGGGGTTCTAAATAAATTTATGGCATCACTCATCATCTCTAAAAAAAAGGATTTTGTCATTTTGTGAATAAAATAATACGATGCCAAATCGTTAAGAATCTATGCTAGATTTTCTTAAAGACATCATTTTTTTTAATAATGGTGACATAATTTATTAATACCTTAAAGACATCATTATTGGTCTTAAACTATTTCAACATGGTTGTTTGCTTAGATGTATCTTTCAACATTATAACTTACTGGTTTGTATATGATATAAGAAGTGCATTATTAGCACATCTTTGTTTCCTAGGGAACTACTTGCAAAGTTATCTAATTATTATTTGTATATATTGATCACGATTCCAAATTGTTGTGGGAGTTGGTATTTGAAACTGATATTCGTTTTGCTTGCTTACTTTAATACATTACTGATTACATATGGGATGTCTAGAAACACCTTACACTTGATATAGAAAAATGATTTTTTTTTTATAAGAGGGTGATATAGGCTTTTTATTAGTATTAGGTGATATTTAAGAAGTTTGAACCTGACACTTCCAAGTTAAAAAAAAAGATCATGTTAAGTGCTAGTGCTTAGTGTTTAATGGTTTGATTTGGTCTGTTGCAACTCTTGATTTCTTATTAATAATATCTTCCAAATATCGCATTGTGCTTCCACTCTACAATCACAGTGGGTGTAAAACATGACTATCATATTAGTGGTATGTCAGTCGGTTGAACTAGGTTAATAAATTTTCAGGCACGTAATATTTGTTGGTTGTTGCAATTTTTGCCACACCTGAAAAAAACAAGTGCAAAGCTTGCAAAATTAGATAAATAATACAGCTGGAGTATACTCATAAGAAAAATAATAGTTCGATGATCTATCTTGTTCTGTATGTGGATGATATGCTCATAACTGCGAGGTCAAAGTCTGATATCCAGAAGTTAAAGGGGCTTCTCAGTGCTGAGTTTGAGATGAAGGATTTGGGAGCTGCTCAGAAGATCTTGGGTATGGAGATTTACAGGGACAGGTCGAAGAAGAAGCTTTTCTTGTCACAGAAGAGCTACATCCAGAAGATACTGTCGAGGTTTGGCATGTCTTCAGCAAAACCCTTAAATACTTCCAGTGATTCAAATGTTCATCTATCCTCAGCTTATGCACCGTAGTCAGAAGCTGAGAAGGAGTACATGTCGAGAGTCCCATATGCTAGTGCAGTAGGTAGCTTGATGTACGCTATGGTATGAACTAGACCTGATCTTGCACATGCTGTTAGTGTTATCAGCAGGTTTATGATACAACCTGGGAAGGAGCATTGGCAGGCTGTGAAGAGGATCTTCCGGTACCTTAAGGGTACACCTGATGTGGGGATTAGCTTCGGAAGTGATACAGAGTGCTTGGTGTCTGGGTATTCTGACTCGGACTATGCTGGAGATGTTGACACGAGGAGATCGATGACCGGTTATGTATTCACTCTTGGGAGTTCTGTAGTGAGCTGGAAGGCAACTTTGCAGTCGGCGGTGACATTGTCTACCAGTGAGGCAGAGTATATGGCGTTGACAGAAGCTGCTAAGGAGGGAATATGGTTGAAGGGACTGGTTGGTGATCTTGGTCTACATCATGATCAGGCAGTGGTGTATTGCGACAGTTTGAGTGCAATATGCTTGGCCAAGGATCAAGTCCACCATGAGAGGTCTAAGCACATCGATGTGAGGTATCATTTCTTGAGGACAGAGAAGTGGATTAAGGTGAAGAAGGTTGGCACCGCGGATAATCCTGCTGATATGTTCACGAAGCCGGTTCCACATGGCAAGTTCCAACACTACTTGGACTTGCTGAATGTCTTGAGTGGGTGACTCCGCCCTGCGGGCATTGATGGCGGGAGAGAGAGAGAGAGAGAAAAGGAGCAGAGTACATCAGAGATTTCAGAGGAAGAGGATTCAAGTCAAGGTGGAGATTTGTTGATGTGACTTGAATCGAACTATCAGCCGCTACGACTGGTAATCGGGGGTCTCACTGACCGGGCCCATGGTGTATGGGCTCAATGTTATTTGGGTTCGGGTTCTGGGCCTGGTCTGTAACCGTTTCCTTTGCCAGATTGGATTAGATTTAGACCCACATGGAGAAGTACTATAAATACTTCTCATACTCCTCTGTAATCTGTAATCTCCTCGATATAGTGAAACTGACTCTCTCTCGCCCGTGGACGTAGCTAACACACATCGTGTTAGTGAACCACGTAAATCGTGTGTCTGTGTTTTTCGATTCTTGCTTTCGTGTTCTTGCTTTATCGATTCCGGCGATTTCTCGATCCGTAGCAGCGCGTTTATAACAGGACGCAATGTGGAAACCTAAGGGTCCATAAACTTAAGCTCTTTGGTCTTGGGTTGTTCGGTGTAGTGTACCTGATCTAATGTCATAATTCTGTTACAACCATAGTAGTCAAAATCGGGATTTTATATAAAATCGAAAATGGGGTAAAATCAGAATCGTAAAAGCTTTGGATTTTAAGGTCCATAATAAAATAAAGCAAAAATAGTATTAATACGGAAAATCATGAACAACACAGAAACACATAACACTTAGAATGATAATTTATCAAGGTTATTGTTGAGAAGTGATGATACGATGATGATTTATACGTTGATGTGAATTGATGATGGTCGATGGTGGTTAGTGTGAGAGAAATAGATGATGTTGGTAGAGGGGAAGGAAAAGAGGCTTAATTTTGCAAATTTTGGGAAACATAAGTAAAATTGACCCAAAGATTTGAATCGAAAAATCGTAAGATTTTAAGGATTTAAATCGTGAATAGTGTAGGATTTTAAGGTCCATATATTTTATAATAAAATCATAATTGAAATAGGTAAGTAAAATCGTAAGATTTTAGAATTTAAATCGAAATTTTGACTACTCTGATTGCAACCACAACATCAAAATTACATTAGTTGAGCCTAGCGAAAAACTTGCGCGGACTTAGTAATCTTGTTTGTCCAAAGGTAATTTGGTTGCAAATATTGTAATTCTGGTGATGATCCATCTTTATATGCTAGTCTTTTGTTTCAGAGAAATTTGGTCTCTCCAAATTAAGGTCATGTTAATTTAATTTGGTTTTTATTTTGTGAAGCTGATCAAGAGAGAGGGAGGAAAAGAAAAGGAGAAAGTAATAACAAACTCTTTCGCCAACTCTTGTTTAGATTGAATTCACATTACAAATGAAACTTAAAGCATACATTTAAAGCATTGAATCACGCTCGACTCTTTATGAGAAACAAAGGTGAAAATAATGATACATGATCCTCAATTCCTCACGCATCCTTATGATCTTAAGGTAACGTACATGTTTAAAGTGCATGGTAAGGGATAGGAATGAGATATAAATTCTTTTTTCGTGAAATTGCACCCCCAAAATTCTCAGACATGTCAAGATCTTGAGGTTTGATTTGGGAGTTCCCAATCAAAATGATAGAGCAAATTTGCGAGCAAATTATAAACAACTGCGGTCCCATAGTTTATGCCTGGACATACCCTTCGTCCGGATCCAAATGGGAGGAGCTGGAAATCAAAACCCTTGTAGTCGATTGAAGTATCGAGGAACGTTGTCGGCCTCTTCCTCTCGAATGAACCGCAGCGAGCTGGCGCGCTTCTTGCTCAGCAGCTCCGTGGTGCAGATCCGCTTCATCCGCCGCCAGTAGTCCCCTTCCGACGAGAACACGATGTCCCTGCCGCCGTAGCAGACGATGCTGCCGGACGGCATGTACGGCCGGATGGCGAAGTTTTGGTCGTGTGTTTTGAGGAACTCGCTGGCGGTCGGGCATGATGATGCCAGCCCTACCGTCGTGTATGCTATTGTCCCCAGACCAACTGTGCTAGAGAGGTGACAACATTGAAGAAACTAGCTAGCTAGCAGCTATATTAATTTCGGGTACACACAGTGGCGGACCCAGAATTTTTGAAGAGGGGTGTCGTCTAATGAACGAGTGTCGGTTATAATTATTAAAGCGGTGTCGAAAATCTCGTATTAAAATTTTTTGTACCAAAAAATATAAGTTATTCACAAAATTTTCGGGCGAAGGGGTGTCGGGTGTCGGACGACACCCCTACGCAACACGTAGGTCCGTACACAGATGAAAATAGGGTACAACAAATTTAAAAGGATGAAACATTCGCATAGCTTCTCAGCGTGCAATGCGGAGATATGCAGCTTCGTACAGAATCGTCATCCCTTCTACGTCACTCCCCAAGTCCTTGTTGAAGGTTTCCTTCTTATTCGTCGTGGAAACTCTTACATACGTCTGCGCGCATGCATGCATGCACACGTTAAATCGTTAATTCGGTGAAGAGACCCTCATAAATGGGCTTATACTAATAAATGGGCCCATTTATTAGTGGGCTCTATCATTGAACTTTCTGCATTCATTTCCCAAGCATCACCACCTACAAGCTATTGATGGGCCATTAAATGGGCCGCTTTATTGCTCGATCTGGGAGAGAAAAAAAAAGCCCACATTCCAACCCGTCTTCCTCCATCAACATCTGGTGCGATTACAACCATTTTTTCCCTCTTCAGTTTTCCCAGCGGAACCGTATGAATCATGGCAGGAGGCCCTCCAAATCATTATCACGAAACGACAAAAGCACTAGGCACCACCATTGTCGCAGCCTGTATTATGATGATGATGATAATAATGGTCAATGATGAAGAAGGAAGATCATAAATATCCCAATTTTCTTTCTATGGGGGAACAATAATACCGATCTCTAAAGAGAAATGGTGTTCATGTCCGTACTTCCATGGACACGACGACTAGTTCTCACTCATCAAGCCGACTGCAAATGTAACAGTAAGTCGGATCTATTCGTCAAGTTATTCAGAGAGATGCAGTAGAGTCGAGTTTTCAATCGATTTCGTTCAAGACGTTAAGGATTTTCTCCTGATCCTCGATCGGCCGAACCAAGAAACACTTGAATTGCTGGCGTGCCCGTCTGGAGAGAGGTTATTGGAGGGTTGCTCATTTTCGACTTTAACATGCTTAGATATTCATGTTTTGACTTGAAGAGTAAGTAGTATAGAAAGCCGTTAAAACTTAGAGATTAACCCACCCACGGCCAGAGCATTCAACAATTGTAGCAATCAGCCACCGTCATCATTTACCACCCATCTGAATTCTGAAGTATCTACAATCATCTCATTACTTAATCGGATCATTCGTTCCTACCATTTATATATCTTCGCTTCCTGGATCATCTTCTTTCTTTCTCACATCTCTTCCCATCGCTGTCGCCGGGATTCCTCTGTATTTTACCCTTGCTATTATGGGTTCTTAGTTCTTACCTTTCAGTTGGCCGGATGCCGTTTACATAGGGATGACAATTTCGACCTGACCCGTTTTATCCGACCTGTTTTGAGGCAGGTCCGACACGTGGTATTTCGGTAAAATTTACCGTATTTCTGGGTTTACGACACGTGGTATTTCCTATGTCGCGGCGAGGATTGCGTGCTGAATTAAATAAACAGAAATAGTATCAATATTGTAACTATAATTTTTTTTTATCTTATCCGGAAACCTGTATTTTCCGCCATGCCTGCGCACGCATCTTCTTCCATCCCATTCAAACTCGTCGCGTCACCGTATCCCGATCTCTATCCTTTCACAAATCCCAAGACTTGGCTGATTCTTTCTTCTCCTTCCATGGGCTCCATTTCATTTCCATTTCCCAGTTCATGAGTTCCAAGTACTTAATCTAATCATCCCTTTATATCTGCCTTTCCCCCCCTGCTTTACGCCATTGTTTTAGCGGCAGAGCAAATCCAATTAGTCCTACAAATCTGGAGCCCCTGGATTCCATTTCTCTCACCAAGTCTTGGGATTCTTTTGCTTTCTCGCTGTCGATCCCTCCATTTCTTCCAATTTCTTCACGGGGTTTAGGGTTCGGTCAGCTGGATCTTGGGATTTGGCGGGTGGGTTCTGATCATCATTTATTTCATAATTCGCCGATGGAATAGGTTCGTTTGTTTGATCTCCTGCATGCCCATTTGTTCAATCGGCCAACTTCTTCTGCAATTTCCAGGCTTTTAAGGGTACATAATTTGATGAACATTGCCATTAAAGACCAGTTTCAGCTCATTGATGTTTTCGCCTGTGTCTGAATTAGGATTGTCTGCTTGTTAGAGGGCATCTGAAAAGTTCTCTAATTTCGATCTCTTAGGTTTGCCATCGATTTGAACCCTTTTGATTATTGCTTCCGTTGTTGAATTGATTACCCGTTTAATTATATTCTGAGATTGATATAGCGAGCAAAACAATTCCCAGAAAGGAAGCTTTTTGAACCTTAGGAATGGACATAAGCAATGAAGCCTCCGTTGATCTTTTCCCGATTGGACCATCCTCCATCCTCGGTAGGACCATTGCCTTCCGAGTTTTGTTTTGCAAGTCAATAGGTAGCTTAAGAAATCAAATTTTCCATCTGTTGTTGAAGTACATCTATAGATTTAGGGACTTTCTGGGGCCCATGTTGTCATGGTTGCATCCCAGGAACCCACAGTGGATACTGGCTATGGTGACAATCATAGCATTTCTGTTGAAGCGATACACGAATGTGAAAATGAGGGCCGAGATGGCCTATAGGAGGAAGTTCTGGAGGAATATGATGAGATCTGCTCTGACTCATGAGGAGTGGGCTCATGCTGCTAAGATGCTCGATAAGGAGACCCCAAAGCTGAATGAATCGGGCTTTTATGATGAAGAATTGGTGCGGAACAAGCTTCAAGAGCTGCTCCACCGTCGTCAGGAGGGATCGCTTAGGGATATCATGTTCTTTATGAGAGCTGATCTCATAAGGAATCTTGGCAACATGTGCAATCCGGAGCTTCACAAGGGCAGGCTTCATGTTCCCAGGCTCATAAAGGACTACATTGATGAAGTATCTACTCAGTTGAGAATGGTTTGTGACTCGGACTCTGAGGAGCTTTCTCTTGAAGAAAAGCTATCTTTTATGCATGAAACTAGACATGCGTTTGGAAGGACAGCTTTGCTTCTGAGCGGAGGTGCTTCCCTTGGAGCCTTTCATGGTGGTGTTGTCAAAACCCTGGTGGAACATAAGCTCTTGCCACGTATAATTGCTGGTTCTAGTGTGGGATCGATTATGTGTTCCATGGTGGCTACTAGGTCCTGGCCAGAGTTGCAAAGCTTCTTTGAGGATTCAATGCAGTCATTGCAGTTCTTTGATCAGTTGGGTGGGATTTTTTCCATTGTGAAGAGAGTCATGATACAGGGGGCTGTTCATGATATCCGGCAGTTGCAATGGATGTTGAGGAATTTAACGAGTAACCTGACATTTCAGGAAGCTTTTGATATGACAGGTCGAATTCTCGGAATTACAGTTTGCTCCCCGAGGAAGCATGAACCGCCGAGATGCCTCAACTACCTAAACTCCCCTCATGTTGTCATATGGAGTGCTGTAACTGCTTCTTGTGCATTTCCTGGGCTCTTCGAGGCCCAGGAACTGATGGCGAAGGACAGAAGTGGAGAAATTGTTCCATATCACCCACCATTTAATCTTGGTCCAGACGAAAAGTCAGGCACATCTGCTCGTCGATGGAGGGATGGTAGCTTAGAGATTGACTTACCAATGATGCAGTTGAAGGAGCTATTCAATGTGAATCATTTTATTGTGAGCCAGGCAAACCCTCATATTGCACCGTTATTGAGAATGAAGGAAATTGTTCGGGCTTATGGAGGCAACTTTGCAGCCAAGGTAAAATTCCTGTTGAACTCTATTGATATCACTCTTCGGTTTCTTTCTCTAGGGAAGGTGTTTTAATGAGACAGAATGAATCTTATTTTCGTGATTTTTGGGCTTTTGTAGCTTGCTCATCTTACTGAGATGGAGGTGAAACATAGATGCAACCAGGTACTAGAACTTGGCTTCCCATTGGGAGGCCTCCCCAAACTCTTCGCTCAAGATTGGGAGGGTGATGTCACTGTCGTTATGCCGGCAACACTCGCTCAGGTTTGTGCAAAATGTTCCCTTTCGAACTTAACTCGGCTTGTATTATTTAGTAATGACGTTAAAGACTGCAACTTTGGCAAGAACTATTTGTTGGGTGGTAGCTGAAATCAGAAATTGCTACATTTGCTGTTGATTGTTGTTTCAGTACTCAAAAATCATACAAAATCCAACGCACGTGGAGCTTCAGAAGGCGGTCAACCAAGGGAGAAGGGGAACATGGGAGAAGCTCTCTGCGATAAAAGCAAACTGCGGCATCGAGCTTGCTCTCGACGAGTGTGTCGCTATTCTCAACCACATGCGCCGGCTCAAACGGAGCGCCGAGAGAGCTGCTGCTGCTTCCCACGGCCTCCCCCCCACCGCAGCTGGCAGCAACAACACAGTCAGGTTCAACGCTTCCAAAAGGATTCCTTCATGGAACTGCATTGCCCGGGAGAACTCCACAGGATCGCTTGAGGACTTCCTGATAGATGTCGCCAACTCGTTCCAACAATCCATTGGTGGAGGAAGAAAGCATCGAGATGGAAGCGACAGCGAGTCAGAGACCAATAACGACGTGCATTCTTGGACCAGATCCGGTGGGCCACTGATGAGGACTACTTCCGCGGACTTGTTCGTGGATTTCGTCCAGAATCTCGATGCAGATTCTGAGATGGGACGAGGGTTGATGACGGGGTACCCCAACTCTCCAGGAGCTCAGGTTGGAATGAGGGAGCCTTATACTGTCCATACCTCCCCCAACTCCCCAAGTGCACAGGTCGGAACGAGGGATCCTTACACTAACCAGACCTCACCCAGGGACACAGCGTCGACCAGTGGCTCGAGCATAACGGTAACTGAAGGCGATGTCATACATCCCGAAAGGATTCATAACGGGTTTGTGTTGAATGTGGTGAAGAAGGAAGATGTGGAGACGAGGTGTCAAAGGCCTCATAGTCAGGGAACTTGTGGAACTGATGTTCCTGAATCTGTTATGCTCGATTGTCCTGAGAAAGATACGGATGCCAGCTCGGCATCTGAATATGCTGCTGATAACGACGACGATGGTAGTCCAGCGGACGATGAAGCTTCACCTACTGGTGATGCTGATGAATCTAGGGTCCCTGGGCATAGCCGAGATTTGGTTAATGCCTAAGTTTTGGACGAGATGGACAGAAGCTTGGGAGCTGAATCTTCTAGTCTGGAAATTGCAGGAAACAGAGGCACTATGATGCATTCTTAGATCAAGCTTGATAGGCTTTTATGTATATCTTTCGCATTTGCCAAATCTATTGACTTCACAGTGTTGCCTGTATTATAAATTCGTTGATATAATAATAATATTATTATATAGCAGACAAGAAATGGCGTCTTATTCAGAGAGATTCCATCGTTGGACTAAACACCAAAGTCTGTGGATGCCCGTATTTTATAACCATGGTGCAAATCCAACAAAAAAGGACCATTCTATGTCACCATAGTTCATAATCGGACGGAATAATGATCAAATCAATTTGACTATATTCAAAGCGATCTGATTTTGATTCGGCGAGCTTTATGCTTTCTTTCAAAGTTAAGTGGAATGGAAATAAAGAAGACCTGGAATCAAAAGTAGTGATAAAGCATTCATATTCGGCTTTGTAGACTGTATTTGAAGAGAAGAAACAAAAGAGAAAAACAGAAGTACAACTCAGCTGCAAGTGTCAACTCTGTAGTAACAATGAACAATCCGAACCTCATGCCTACTAATGATCATAATAATTGGTACCTCATTCAAAACTTAGTAACTTCAACGAACCACAATTTGGCACCCTATAAAAACCGACCATCACTTTAGGCAACAACAGAGGGCTTGGAAGCAGCAGACAACCTGGACCTCTTTTTGGCTAAGCTCTCGCTCCTGCGGTCTCTCTGCTCCTTCAGTCTCGATGCAAGTAGCTTCTGGTATTCAGCAGCATCAGCATTGGCCTTGGCAACTCTCTTCTTCTTCTCTGCAAGTCTTGCCCTCTTCCTTTGAAGAGTCAATGGAGTCACCAACCTCTGAATTTTAGGAGCCTTGCTTGCTTCCTTGCCTGTACACCCAAAAAAACAAGCAGAAATAATCAAAGCCAAATCCAAACTTGTATGTGCTTTCTCAATTTATTAGATCAGAGGATGCTTACCATTTTTACGGGTGAAAGTTCTGCGGTAGGTGTTGACATACTTCCTGACATCATCATCTTTGGATAGATTGAAGAGCTTGCGGATCTTAGATGCCCTCTTGGGTCCCCTCATTCTGGGTTTCTCTGTATCAGTCAACCCAGGGAGGTCATTCTCACCTTTCTTCACAATGACCAAGTTGAGAACAGAAAGGTCCTGGCTCACAATGCAACCACGCACTGACTTCCTTCGGCGCTCTCCGTTGCGCCTTCCATATCCACGGAAGCAAGGGGTTCCTATTTTGCACAAGGTTAAGCAGTAGCTTCTCAGCAACTCAGTGGGACAAGAGGGGGAATTTCAAACAAGTGCATCTTAAAGGAACCCCGACCTCGGGTAAGCAAAAGGCGGACACGGCCTGGGTTCAAGACACCCTGCTTCATAGGGAAACCCTGCTTGTCACAACCTCCCATGATCTTGAACACGTAGCCCTTGAATTCCTATTAAAAGGGAAGATAATAGCCAATGAGAATCGAAATAGGTAAGAATCAAGAAGGAAAACCATCATACACACATACCTCTCCAAGTGCATCACCACTGACTTCCTGCGAGATCCTCTTGTCGAAGAAGGCACGCCTGAAAATGTGGGGTAAAACTTATATCAGAAAATATACTATTACAACAGGAATAAAAAGAAAGCTTTAGTGAGCTACTGCTTATTGTTGGCAGACTCTCTGCTAGGACACCGCTGGTGCACCCAGGTCTGATTTTTTTTTTTTTTTGTGTATAACTATAAATACCTATCCAGTATCCAGCATTACTAGATCCCAGGAACACTCTGCATTCCCACACCCAAAATTAAGTAGAATTTTAACAGCTAAAGAAGCATCATTTTGAGCTATCTGAATCTCTTACAAATCTAGTTTGACGATTTCATGGGTAAATAAGACCCTTCCCATCAGACTAATTGGTTGAATGCTGGAGAACGGAGCTATTATGTTCAGAACAAGTAGTCATTCCAAGTATGAAAAGGACATTTCTTATCTAAGAAGACAATACCATGGGAAAATGAACGCAATATACTGATTCGTTTTGCTCTTACAATCAAGACCAGAACCAATTAAGCCCCATTTCTGCACAGTTCTATTCAACTTGAAACCAGACAATGTTCAATTTCATCCTCTTACACCCTCACACTACTCAACGAACTCGAATCAACGTAAGGCGGACTAGAAAATCCTATCAGCAATTACATCACGAAGTATCAACAAAACGTAGGAAAGGAGGAAATGGCTTACAGCTTCTGATCGTCATCGATTTCCAGCTTCTTCTGGCACCCCGTTGTGGGGTTAGCGATGTTAAACTGCAATGAAACGAACAGAACACAAAACCGAAGGCAATCGTGAGATCGAGAGAAAGTAACAAAATGGGTTGGAAGATTTTCACCCCATGAACACCGAAAAGGTTGGATCTTTCAGAAGTGAGAAAATGAAACCCACCTTCATGGCTGTTGGGCAGGGAGCAGATGCGGCTGCAACGAGGATGGCAACTACAGGGAACTTGGGTACTTGTTCTTCTTCTTCTTCTCCCTGGTTAGGGTTTTTCAAGATAGATGTAATGGAATTGTTTTATTGGTCTTATATACACTTGGACAAATGGCAAGGGCCGAGCTCGTGGGCCTTCTGATTTTAAGCCTTTAGCTTGTGATAAGAGTTTAGGCCTAGTCCATCCAGGCCCAACCTTGATATATAATACAATAAAATCTCTCTGAAAACCCTAGGAAACCAGAGGCGATAGGAAAGCAGGGCAGGGAGAAGAAATCGGCAGACAATCGTCGGGCCTTCTCTGCTATCATCTTCTGCCGGCGGCCATGAAGGTTGGCATTTGATCGCCTTTCAGAATTTGCTTTCCGTTGTGACTCTCCGTCTCGGTTTCTGAACTTGGTCCTTTCTGATTTGATTCGCAGTTCAATATCGCTAACCCCACAACGGGGTGCCAGAAGAAGCTTGAAATCGATGACGACCAGAAGTTGTAAGTCATTTTCGTCTTGTCTTCTTACTTTGGCTTGTGAACAAGGCAGGCAGGCATGCGCTGCTATGCACGTTCGTTTGGATTTCGAAGAGTGTAATTGGTGCGGTTAAAGGATAGCTCTGATTCGAACAACTGTCTTTTTTTTTTTTCAATTTTGAAAGAAGGGAGCGGTATTGGATCGTATTGCTTGAACGATAGCTAATCAGTGATGGCTTAGCTGTCTACTCTAGTATACTGAGAATCCAGTTCGAGCTGAGAGTTGTACTGAAAGCTCATTTAGCTTGAATTTACAGTGTAGATGGCCTGGGTGAGGATGTTCTTCTTTTGGAAGTAGGCAAGAACACTTGGATTGGAACGTTTATGGACAAGGTGCAAACATTGGTTTCTGGTAGTTGTAATGCGTCTATTGCTATTTAATCTGTCACTAGAGGAAGCTGAATCGAGTTGGTGTTTGCTAAGTTTTGCTCATTGATCTCCACTTGAATAGCTAAAAATGAGTGTCTAAGTGACGGTAATCCATTTAAGTAAGTTGATGTTAGCTGAATGGTTAGATGCCTTAGTTAAGTCATGGCTTAATAAGATTGTGCTTGAGGGTAATGCAGTGGGCAGTTGGCTGGTAAAAAGCCTTTGTTTTTATTCTTGTAGTAGCAAATTTATGCCTTTTAGTGACATGTTCTCGCTTATGCAGGCGTGCGTTCTTTGACAAGAGGATCTCCCAGGAAGTTAGTGGTGATGCCCTCGGAGAGGTATTTATCTATATATAGGGTGATTATTCTTTCCTTCTTGATGCACCTGTTCAGATAATCATTGTATAATCTTTTGTTTTGTAGGAATTCAAGGGGTATGTTTTCAAGATCATGGGAGGTTGTGACAAGCAGGGGTTCCCCATGAAGCAGGGTGTCTTGAACCCTGGCCGTATCCGCCTCTTGCTTACCAGAGGTAGGTGTTCCTGTTTGAGGCAGTTTTTTATAAAGTCCCTTATTTACGTGAGTTGCTGAGAGGAGATCACTTGACCTGCCTAAAAATAGGAACCCCATGCTTCCGTGGATATGGAAGGCGCAATGGGGAGCGCAGGAGGAAGTCGGTCCGGGGTTGCATTGTGAGCCAGGACCTATCTGTTCTCAACTTGGTCATCGTGAAGAAAGGTGAGAACGATCTCCCCGGGCTGACCGACACCGAGAAGCCCAGAATGAGGGGACCCAAGAGGGCATCCAAGATCCGCAAGCTTTTCAACCTCTCCAAAGATGATGATGTTAGGAAGTACGTCAACACCTACCGCCGTACATTCACCCGCAAAAATGGTAACCATCTTCTGATCTAGTAACGTGATCCACCCTTTGCAAGGCTCCATCTTTTGAATCTTCTCTCATGTCCTTTCGTTTGGGCGGGGATTACAGGGAAGGAAGCTAGCAAGGCTCCTAAAATCCAGAGGCTGGTGACTCCACTGACTCTGCAGAGGAAGAGGGCGAGGCTTGCTGAGAAGAAGAAGAGAGTCGCAAAGGCCAATGCCGACGCTGCTGAGTACCAGAAGCTGCTTGCATCCAGGTTGAAGGAACAGAGAGATCGTCGCAGCGAGAGCTTGGCCAAGAAGAGATCCAGGCTGTCTGCTGCTTCCAAGCCATCTATTGTTGCTTAATGCGAGATTCGGGTTTCTTTTAGACGCGTGCCAGATGCTTTTTGTTAAAATTTTGAAAAAAGGAATTGGATTTGTGGGAAATTCATAATAGTTAGTCAGGAGGATTGGTACTGCAAACACTATTTGGCTGTTCTGTTGTTTCTCGACCTAGCATATTTCTGGTTCATTTTATTCTCCATCTCAGATGAACCACTGGTTTTTTCCATCCTTTCTTGAGCAAGGGTCTTTGTATGAATTGTATTGTCTCAAAAGTTTTCAGTTTTCACACAAACAATGACGAGTAGAATTGGATTGTTGTGAGTGCCGTGTCAAACGACAAAACCATTTGCAAATTGCGCGTGCAGCACCAAGATTCGTCGGCGGCCGACCTCCAACTTGGGCCAGTTGGTTCAGTGTTTTGGTGGTAATGAAAAAAGGGTTAACTTTTTTCCTACGTGAATTGGTCGCCGGTGAGCTGTGGCCGGTCAATTGGATGTTAACAAAGTAAATTTGTGAGGTTATTAAGAACAACGCACTATACAAATTTTGTCTTCTTCGATCGATCCACAGCTGGGAGAGAAAGCCACTAGGAAAGTGTTACAGTCTTTTCACGAGAACAGAGATGGGTAAAGTGACAAAAGATGGAAACGTTAAGAGAGAAAAAAAAAAATACAAAAATCTCCACCACATGGATTGCGGTTGACTGGCTCAACTGCTGCTGTCGTTTTGGTAAGCGTGCCACGGAGCTCCCGGATTGGTGATTACGAAATCGGAATAGAAAATGAGACGGAGGAAGAGTTGATCGAGTCGTTGTTTTGCATATTGATCGAGATAAGATTGATCGAGATAGTTTACGGCAGACAAAAAGATCGAACAGATCAGGTGTGCGAATAGAGAGATAACGGTAACGCATTTAGTTCGCAGAACCACACCAACTGCATAGGCATAACGGACGACATTTGTTCCTCACAATGAAAAGGGCATGAGCGCGCGATGATTCGACTACGTACTTTGTAATATGACTAGCAGGTGATAAGATCGGTTTTTTTTCTTCGATTTGTTACAAAAACCGGTTTTGGTATAATTAGGAGAGAGCTAACCGGGGGTTCGAATGAAAATGAACCGGTTTCTCCAAGCCGACAATTGAAGGTAAAGTGGGGACGAACAGTAACAATTGTCAACTAAAGAAGCTAATATATTCAGCGTGGGGTGAAAAGGACAGAAGAAAAAAAAAGAGCTTCATAATTCCACAAGAGATGAAGTGTTTATCAATCTGAAGCCGTAATCTCGACAGTGACTCCCAGGAAAAAAAAATTGCTACGAAAATGGAAGCTGGTGGCGATGATAGCAATGAATGATTTTCAATAAACAAAACCAAATCCATAGAAAAAAACAGAGTCCACTGATTATTTTTACTAGGTCTAGGTCATTTTTTAAAGTCCATTCACATGGATAGATTAGTTCGTCACATCCGATTCGTAATCCACATATGCTATAAAAAAAGTGACGAATTAATAGTTCATCAATAGTTCAAATTCTGTAAAATATGAGAAACACCAAATCCCTCTGGAGCCCAAACCTCCATTTCTCCTATCGAGTTATTGGGAGAAGGTTATGTTGGATCTTATACAGGACGTCCGCCATACCATGTGCTTGAAAGACAACGGTCAATATTGGGGTTCGTGAGGACTTGAACACGTGACCTCAAGAACAAACCAGCTCTGATACCATGTCATAAACCAGTTGGTCCCAATTACTCGAATTATTGGGAGAATAGTTATGCTGAATCATATACAGGCCCGTGTATGGTGCTTAACCACTTCCTTACAAATTCGTCAATAGTTCAAATTCGTCATCAGTACACTAACTCTTTTCAAATCAACACGTTATTGTGACGGTCGGGTGAGAATTAATTACCGGAAATGTGTGTTTTATACTGTAATTACATGAGTTCGTTATTTTTATAATCTAACCATTAACGTGAGAGTGACACATATACCGAACAGTAAAAAAGGAAGAAAATTATTGCGGGAAAGTTAAATTATTGCGGGAAACGCTTAAACACGCTATAAATACCTTATCACCCAGAAAAAGTACCTTCTTTCTTTTTCTCTCCCCCCACGAGGAAACTTCCGCGAAGCTGCCTCCGCCATGGCTCTGCTCCTTCTTCCACCTCCCTTCCCACTCCATTTAACCCCCATCCCCCACTTCCCATTCCTCTCAAACTTTCCTCCAATCAGTACTTCTCTTCCCTTCTTCTTCTTCTTCTTCTTCTTCCTCCAATTCTCTTCTCCCACGCCGCCATGAAGGTCTTCAAGATCATCACCAACCCCAAATCCCTAAGCCCCAAGCGCCTCTTCCGCGCCGCCTCCAGGAAGACCACCAAATCCGCCGCCGTCTCCAGATCCGACCCTTCCTCCTTCGCCGAATCCACCACCACCACCTCCTCCTCCGAGCCGGCCGCCGCCGCCACCCCCAAGAGCGTCCTCCCCCACTCCTCCTCCTCCGGCGAGTGGTCCTCCGACGTTTCCGAGCTCACCTACCTCGACCTCCAGCACGCCTTCCGGATAATCGACCGCGACAACGACGGCGTCGTTTCCAAATCGGAGCTCGCGTCGCTGTTGGGCCGGCTGGGCAGCTCCGACGAGGTTGCCGCGATGCTGAGCGAATTGGGCCGGGGCGACGACGGGACCGTGACCGTGGAGGCCCTGATGGGCCAGATCGGGTCGTCGGGATGGGAGCCCGCGGGCCCGGACGAGCTGAAGGAGACGTTCGGGTTCTTCGATCTGGATCGGGACGGAAGGATCACGGCGGAGGAGCTGCTGGCCGGGTTCTCGGCGATCGGGGACGCCAAGTGCACGTTAGAGGAGTGCCGGCGCATGATAGCCGAGGTGGATAAGAATGGGGACGGGTTCGTCTGCTTGGAGGACTTTTGTAGAATGATGGACCTCCAGAGGTGATCATCGTGTGAATTTCAAAAATGAAAAAAAAAAAGAAAATGAAAATTACATGTGATGCACTGATGATGTCATATATAAATTACATTTGTAGGACAAATTAGTCGAACAAAAAAAAAAAAATGCAGTTGCCTTGAATTTTCCCCTTTCACTTGGTGATACATTTTGGTTGTTTTTATTTCTTTTCTTTTGTGATGCCAATCCGTCTAGTGTATTTAAACTCATAATAACAATTTGTTCGATCTCGTGGATTTCTCAGGTAGAAATAATATTCACTAACAATTCATATGAAGAATGAATCTTATAAGAGATAATTAATAAACAAATAGTTAGCCAAGGAATTAAATTAATTACATTGCATAAAATGTTGTTTGCTTGTTGTAAGAAAATGCCTCCAATTCAACAAAATGATATAATAAGACTATAATTAGGTAGGCCATACTCTCTTCATGTATATCTAACTAAGTAACTAACACCACCAAAGATGATTAGATAACACAAATGATAGCTAGGTTGGAGTGTCATTAAAGATGAATGATTTCTTCTTCTTTCTTTGCCCATTGTTTCAAAATTTCAATTAATTTAGAAATCTACACAAGGGCAAAACGGTGGGTATTGGGCAATTATACTTATTTTTTCTCATAATCAACATCTTATCTATAGTTACTCACCACATAATGTAGATAGATGGTATACATTATCTAAAGGTTTTTTACTCTCATATATTTGTTAATCCCTTATAAATTTCATCCAAATACAGTTACCATTTTGGGCCAACAATGTTTTATCGTTCGTTTGATAGCTCGTGCAGATGCATAGAGTATATCCTTTACCTTTCGCGATTTTGGCACTATAGGTTAAGCTCGAAATGACGGATGTAATGTAAACACAATTCGAGAGTTTCAGAAGCCAGTTTCACAGGGTTTATAGAGATTTAACGAGGTTTGTTTACTAAGAGAACTGGTTGCTGATCTGAATGAGATACAAAGCATATGCACACCGAAACCGACTTATGCTAGTTGTTCCTTGACCACCTAACAAAAATTATATGATTCGATGATTAGTTAGGACATACAAACTTACTAATTTACATTGTGTAGATCAAACTTATCACCAAACCCTACTAAACCCATAGTTTCATCCACATGCATCCCCTTTGGTGGTTAGAATGAGATGAGATTTTAGAACATGTCTGGGATATTTCAATCCCAACCACCATGATTATCAACTTGTCAAGAGTCTAAACATATGTATCTATCTGGTAATTAATTGTGTGGATTATTTAATAAGTATGGTTTAAGATTCCAAGTAAACCAACCCCATGTGCTTTCTTTCTCCCTGTGATTTATTCACTGAAGTCTAATAAAGTAAGTGGGGGGAATGTCTTCAACAAAATAGTGGTTTGGTCGTGGGATCAGAAAGACATCAATTCGACAGAAAGGCCCCCTCTTTTATTTTATTAAAGCTAATCTCTGCTCCAACCACAGTCTATTTTGTTAATGGTTTCTTCCACATGCCCCTGAAAACTCTAGAAGCCGCCTCATATGGAAAAAAAGAAAACCAACATCCTCCATGGTTATACATAAGTTCGAGACTATCTGACTCGACACGACTACTATACGATGTATCGTAGTATCTATCGTCGAGTATATAGGTCCAAAACTTACTCCGACAAACTTAGAAGAACGAAAAATTTAGTTAGAGATCATTCTGCGAACCGAACCTCGAAAGCCATTGTCGGTTATGATTACAAGGTTGCCAACTCGATTTGAGCCAAATGGCAAGGCTCTGATTATATGAATCTGCCTGATTCCTTGACCCTTTCTTCAGTCGATACAATACACACAAGATGTAGGTTTCCTCTACTTTCCTGGAAACTTCGTCTGGAGAGAATAGGTTCCATTTGTCAGGAAAAGGAGGAGGAAAAAGAAGAAAAAATGGTTATCTAGCAGCAGCTGGCCATGGATTCCAATTTCACCTTTGTCTGTATTTGCTGCCATTACTGAACACGACAACCCATTCATCGGTTTGTGTACCAACGATCTTACAGTTTCCTGTATTATACAGGAAATGACGAAGGAGAGACCTGAAAGATGAGAACTTGAGCTTGAACGAGCTAAGGGCGGAACATCTGAAGTTGTTTTGCAAGTCTGAAACTGACGTACGGGGAAAACGCTAACTCGGCCGACTTTGGCAGCTATCTGCGACCAATGTTTGAAGGAAACAGCACAGCGTTTGTTTTCTTCTAAATCGAACCCCACCACTCGATTATAGTACTCCTCCTCGTTTGGTCGTAATGTCAACTTCCCAGCACAACGTTTTGGAACCCAGCAATGGGGTTGGCTGGCAGGCAGGCAGACACTCGTGATTTGGGAGTGAATGAAAGAACACGCCAGACACTCCCCTGCCCTACCACTTCCCTTTGTGTTGGAGCCATCATCTGCTGGAAAGAAGTTTTACTTACCTCTTGCACGAAAAAACTTCATTTGACGTTCTCAGGACGATCCCCTATCGCGCTGGCACGTCATGGTAATCGACTAATCGTCTTCTTCTTTGATCCCTACTGATCTTCCGACGATCAATCGCCATCCCTCCCTCCCGGACGACCACTTTTGCAACACCTGGCACGATTGAAAATACATCTTAATGAGTTTGATAAAGTGAATAGAGCCTCCTGCAGTCCTGCACATGGTGATTGAGCAGATTTGTGTACCTTTTGTCACCATAGTTCAACTTCATCACATGTGCTTCATGGCAGTACCATCTTTTCAGCCGAAAACCATCAAACATAGTTCCCCAGGGGAAGAATCCAAGATGAAGGAGCCCCATAAGCAAGGACCTTTACCTGTTAAATACATTAGAATAATTCAGTTACTTCCTAGTTTCCAGACACAGGCACCATAGGAAGATGCAACTCAGCTTCTTATTCTAGGGGGGTTTTTCATAATGGTGAACTCATTTTATTTAGAAAGTAAGAAGCAGTAAAAAATGCAAACCTATGAAAAGATTAAACAGGGAAAAAAGGGCACAAAGGATTGACAGGGGAGGTGATAGTCCTCACAATCCTCTCTGTCACTCTTATCAGGTGATACGTGATGGGGAAAAAGAGGTAAACTAACAACAGGATATTGAGAAGCATGACACAAGTCCTCTTTTGCCAATTCTCTGCCATTCTTATTCTAGGAAATTCTTTGTTCTGACGCAACGAAAGAGATGTAATCTGAAGCAGGTTAGCTGCACAAGTTTTATTAATCACCTCATTCCAAACAGTAAGGACATGCATGCATATGCAAACATAAAACGGAACTATTTCACAGCATCGACACCCCAGTACATGTGTTTCAGAAATAGAACTAAAAATTATAACAAATAGGTCAATTTAGTTCATCGAGATAAAGGAGCACGGAAAGTTACCCGGCTAAACTCTCTGTGTCACTTGGATGCAACAGATAGTTCTTATCTTAGAACAGAGGTGTATCGCAAGAGGGAAGGCTGAGAATAGCTGATAAACCAAAAAAGGCTCAGTCCACATGCACAAACGAACAGCAGTCAATGTCCTGAAGGCTTATTTTCCCAGTGTATAAGTCGCTTATGTGATCAGGACAAAGAGGAAGACATATCCGATGCAGGCTGTCATGTATTGCACCCATCCCAGTGACCCACTTTTTCTCATCGGCAGGATTTGCAGATACCAGATTTTGCAGCAACCTTACACGGTAAGTAATTGTATCTGTTCTATCACAAAAATGAGCTACACAACTACTTAAGGGCTCATCACAAGCCAATCTAATCAACGCCAAAGACAGAGCTCCATCCACAGGTTTAGGATCTGAAAGATTTTTGTCCCCCATCATCTTCACTTCCTTCTCAGTAGGAAAGTGCAACTCGTCATTCTCTTCCATGTAAGAAACTCTCAAATTCTTGGTGTAATGTTTCATTGTCTCGCGCTTAGTTGCTTCGTGTTTTTCTGCTAATGTGACTAAACAAGAAAATCTTAGGTGATAGGTTACAATGGTCTTCACCATTTTGAAGTTGTGACAGCAGCAAAAGAAATCAAGCCATCTTCTTCCAACCCCTGCATACCACTTGATAATATCAGCATCTTCAAGACTGGTTAGCCAGCTGATAGGCCTTGGACGACCCATATCGTTAGTAAATCCAGCCAACCTAACAGCGTCTCTCACCAATTCAATAGGAGCAGATACTTTCATGGACAACTTAGTTAGGTCTTTAATTGTTCTTTCAGCATATTTTTTTTCATAGGCTTCTTCACTTCTCCTTTCTTCATCCTCTAGTGCTTTTCTCGCCTTAACAGGCGACAAGTACTTCTCTACCTGTTTTTGGAACTTGTCATAGGATTCGATAAGTTCTTCCGGCAACATGTCTCTAATGTGTCTCAGGTTAAGGAAATCGCCAGTAGTAAGCAACCGATGCCAGTTCCACCGTTCTTCCAGGGAGCCAAGGAAGTCATGAACCGCTTCATTAGCCCAAGTTGCAAATACTTGCTGAACTTCGTTGTCAATTGGATTATCAAGTTTGAAACCATTGCTCAGCTTTGCCTTCTTGACAACATGTCTCAAAATCTTCAAACCCAATTTCTTCCTATTTCTCTCCCGGGCATTTTTCAGTTCCAAAGCCCGAACTTCCTTCTGGCGTAGATACTTCTTCCTAGCTCTAATTGCCTTTTCCGACATGGGTGGGTGTAAGACTGATGGTTTCACAGCCTGCAATTCAAATCCCATAAAGCACATCTTCTCAAAAACTGCACTATGAACAATTGTCCTCCCTTTATTCACTTTTAGCTTCAAGTCACTCTCTAAACTGTTCAAAAATCTACTCTTCAGACCTATTGCTAACTTCTTTGGTCCTGATGCAACAACTAGTATCTCATCCAAGTACCTCACTGCATACATCCTTACCGGCTTGTGTAAAGGACTCGACATTTGACTACTGTCATCAACATTGATTCTTCTAGGATTCTCCCGATTTAGTTGCAGCCTTGTATCTTGAATTTCTCTATCGAATCCATTGAAGTACACATTAATCAGAATCGAGCACAACCCGCACTCTTGAGGAAACCCCCTACCCAAATACAACCCACCTAGTTCAATTCTAAGCACTCCAGAATCAAACAATCTCTTTATCAAACCAATCAAGTTCTTGTCTTTCACCTTGTCTTCCAAAATCAAACACAACATCTCCACATTTCTACTATCAAACTCCTGACGTTCTAATTGAACTCTAAACCACCAACTAGGGTTTTCAACCGAGTTCTTCAAGTACCTTATCGCTGTGTGCCGACCCATATTCACCCGCCCACCATAGGAAAACGTAAGGAATCGATCGTCATAAACAATCTCCAGCACCATCCTAACAGCTTCAATCAAAACCTTCAATTTCAAATCAGGCAGGATCAAGCAGTCGTCTTTACCCGCGAACTTGACGCAATGAGACTCGATGTGCAGCCGAGCCTCGTAAACCTCGCGACCCATGTCCTCGATTGAGAAGCGCTTGGAGACCAATCGGTGGATGGAAGTTTCTGTGGCCGCACACGACCCGTTGCCGCAGGTGATGAGGTTCCGGGAAGCGGCGAGGAGGACCTGCGGCAGGGCCACAACGTTGTGGATGAGATTATAGAACTTGCCATAGGAGCAATTTGAGAGGACGAGCGACTTGAGCTGGGTTTCGGTCAGGGGTTTGATGATGGGTTCTTCTGTTGAGGTTTCCGGGAGCGGAGCCGCAGCGGTTGAATAGGGATTCCGGCGAAACGGAAACGAATATTTGAACTGTGAACGGATTTTTACGGTTCTTCTGAGCATTGAACGATGGTGGAGAGTGGAGAAGAGGGGAAGGGGATGGCGGCGGCTTGGAGATTTTCCCGGGTTCCCCTCAGCAGAGCAGAAGTACTAGCCTAGTTGGAGGCAACTAAGTGACGTGGCGAACTAATAAAAATTAAATCTTTTTTAATTGAGAAAATCGACTTTTCCAAGTCTTTGAAGTCAACCGTCTCCCTCTTCTCTCCCGGGGGCACGGAGGAAAGAAACAGAGCATCTCTGTCTTTTTCCTCTGTACTCCGGAAGCTGATCGAAGCAAAGCACAGACGAAGAACAATGGTGAACCAAGAGAGGCTGACGCTGATACTGGTGAATCTGGCGGCGATAATGGAACGAGCAGACGAATCGCTGCTACCAGGAGTCTACAAAGAAGTCGGCGCCGCTCTCCACACCGACCCAACTGGTTTAGGTTCCTTAACTCTCTTCAGATCCATCGTCCAGTCCTCTTGTTACCCACTGGCAGCTTACCTCTCTTCCCGCCATAATCGCGCCCACGTCATTGCTCTCGGCGCTTTCCTCTGGGCTGCCGCCACTTTCCTCGTCGCCATTTCCTCCAGCTTCTTGCAGGTTGCGATTCTCTTCGGTTTTATATTTGCGGTTTGACATTTTTTCCCCCAATATTTGGTAGCTGAGAATGACTGCTTTGCTTCTTTCTATGATTGGGTATGTGTTTATTCTGGTAAAGGTTAGGTCTTTGGGTTTGATGGGACTATATAAGGGACAGATCTGTTGAGCTGGGAAACCGATTTTGTTCATAAACCAATTTAGTTTCTGGTAAATCTTTGAAGGTTGAGAATTTGGATTCGGTTCGAATTGGGTAGATCCACAAGGTTTGTACCCATTGGGAACCTTGCATTTGATGGAGTCTTCTTAATCTTTTTCAGTTTTCAAAGATTGGAGAGTTGGTAATTATTTGTAGGGGATAGTGTGCTGCAAAAGGGTGTAACATTGATCGAAGCAGCCCGGATTCAAACCCGGGTTGAAAGCTACAAGGAGACGCGATAATTCTATTTGCAATTTGAAGTGTTATAGGTAAGTTGGCTAGCCTGTAGTTTGATATGTTGCAATGAATGAGCCAGAATTTCCATTCCTCAAGTCCTTGGTAGATAGCGTTTACCAGTTGAAGTTTGATTTCGTTTCAAAATGTTCCATTAAGTTCTTTCGCGTTTGAGCCTTCTCCAATTGTATATTTCAGTCCTGGAGATAAGCTGCAGAACAACTCTTTCTATGCGAATTGGGATTTGAAGTATTGATCCAACAATCTGCATTTGCTTAAACATTTAGGTGGCAATTTCTAGAGGCCTGAACGGGATTGGACTCGCCATAGTAACACCCGCGATTCTGTCCTTAGTGGCTGATTCCACCGACGACAGCAACCGTGGCACTGCATTCGGATGGTTAGCGCTAACAGCAAACCTCGGTTCAATCATTGGAGGCCTGTGTTCAGTGCTGATTGCTTCAACTACCGTAATGGGGATTCCAGGATGGCGAGTGGCTTTCCATTTGGTCGCCATAATAAGCGTAGTAGTCGGCATTTTGGTCCGCCTTTTCGCTCATGATCCACAATTCTCCGAGGACAACAACAAGCAGCAGCAGAACTCTCCTCCTCGGACTTTCATCTCTGAGATGAAGGAATTGATGAGAGAAGCCAGGTCAGTGATGAAGATACCATCTTTCCAGATAATTGTGGCTCAAGGTGTATCTGGTTCGTTTCCTTGGTCTGCTCTATCTTTTGCTCCAATGTGGTTGGAACTTGTGGGCTTTTCGCATGAGAAGACTGCAGTTTTGATGACATTCTTTACGGTTGCGATATCTATTGGTGCACTGTTTGGTGGGATAATGGGAGATGCTTTGGCTAAGAGGTTACCGAATTCCGGGAGGATCATTCTGTCGCAAATTAGTTCTGGCTCGGCCATACCTCTAGCTGCTGTTCTACTTCTGGTGTTGCCTGATGATCCGTCAACAGGATTCGTTCATGGTCTGGTCTTGTTTGTCATGGGGCTTTCGATATCTTGGAATAGTCCAGCCACCAACAAGTGAGCATCCCTTCATTTCTCTTCAACTATTTCTGGGTTCAACTTCTAAAGTTTAGATTTTTTTCTATTCTGGCCGAATCTATAGCCTGACTGAATTGGCTATTCACAGTCCAATATTTGCAGAGATAGTACCTGAGAAATCACGGACCAGCATCTACGCTCTGGACAGATCATTCGAGTCGATCTTAGCTTCATTTGCTCCTCCAGTGGTGGGAATCCTGGCTCAACATGTCTACGGCTACAAAGTCCCCAAACGATCATCATCAGCAGAGAGTACTATCCAAATTGAGACAGACAGGGAGAACGCTGCATCGCTTGCTAAGGCGCTTTACTCAGCAATCTGCATACCTATGGCGGTATGCTGTCTCATCTACTCGTTCTTGTACTGCACGTATCCGAGAGACCGTGATCGTGCAAAGATGAGTGCACTGATCGAATCAGAGCTCCAGCAGTTGGATGATGACTATGGTGATGATGAGCAGACCGTCATGGATATCGAGTATGGGAAAGAAGATGAGGAGAACAACGTTGGTCTGGATGAGAGTGACGAGAAGAGCTTACTGAGTGATGATCAGGTTTCGAAGTTAGATCACAGATGATGATGAAACTGTTGTATGAAAGAATGGAGAGTGTCTATATAGTATGTATACTGATCTTCTGTGTAAGCATCATCGTATGAACAAAAAAGAAACTAACTTTACCCTGTAATTTTTCTTTTAGACAACGATGACAAGGAGTTCTGCCATTTTTGTGTCCATATTGTTCTCAAGTTGCCGGTTCTGCCAGACACATGAGAGGTGAATGAACTAGGCAGAGAGATCCACGGCTATCTCATCAAGAACCTCTTCACACACTCTGCAGTCCAACAACACCACCTTTCCTTGACCACCTCCATCCTGAACATGTACACAAGGTGCGGAACCATATCATCAGCAAGACAACTCTTTGACAGAATGCCAACCAAAGACATTGTGGCCTGGACATCAATGATCGATGGCTATGGAATCCACGGGCTAGGCCTCGAAGCTCTAAATCTCTTCCACACGATGCCGGAGGAACGATCAGTCGCCCCGAATTCCATAACATTCCTCAGCTTGCTATCCAGTTACAGCCACTCTGGCTTAGTACGAGAAGGCTGCACACTGTTTGTCACCATGAAGCACGTACAGCATCGAACCGGGTCTAGATCACTACACATGCTTGGTGGATCTCCTGTCCTTGATTCTGAAGATGTGAGCCCATTGGAGCTGGATCCGTTGGGGCCCAAACACGTTTCCGGTGGCCCGTTATAGTTGTGCTCCAGTTTTAGTTACGGAGTGTCTTTGATTGTTTGGTTTCCCTCGAGTAAAGTCGGTGATTATTGATTTAACGATTCGTAACTATAATGGGAAAGAAACTAAAACTCGAAGGAGAAAAGGGAACCAGGAAAGAGCTGGCTGGTTCTTGGATCGTGACCGCCTCACTCTTTTTAATCTGCAGATTTTGTGCCCCAAGAAGTGCCAAGCTCGTGAGCTGTTAAAAGATCTGTTCTTTCTGCGTTTCCCGCTAATGGCGAAACTTCAGTCTCGCGCCGGCTTAGTTTTCCCCTGAAGATATCAACGCGGCATAGCCTCGGTTTGAAATCGACGGGGTGACGGGAACAGAGAAGAAAGGGAAGATGGGGGGCTTTTCAATGGGTTCAGCTTTCAATTCCAGGTCGGGGCTACTGATAATGGTGGCACTTATGTTAATGGCGGGCTCTTTCTACTTTGGTACTCTTTTGGGAAACAATGCGTCAATTTATGTCTCTCAGCTCACCTCCAATTCCTCTTCCTCCTCGTCTATCTCTGTCCCTGGTACGCTTTCTCTCTGCTTCATTTGTTGTATTTATCCGATGAATTGCATGTGGATTGCGTGGATGTGTGTTTGCTTGGTTGTTACGGTGTGGGGTTTCAGTTCAAGAATGGAAAGATCCGATTTTGATGGCATTTGACGCTACCCATCTAGGGATTTTCTAGTAATGGTTGTTAGATGTGATTCACTTCGCTTATAGGGCTTCATTTTCCTGTTCCGGGTTGGTTATAAAGCACCTTTCTTTGAGAGGTTAAGAACCAGATCTTGGGGGAATTCGTTTTGTATTTATTTAGCATAACGAGAATGAATCTGAGTTTGTATGTCTACTGTCAGGTTCTGTCCACTATTTAGTTTGGATGAATGAAGGTCAAATAAGAATTTTCTCGTCTTGCAGGAAGCTCCACGTTTACTAACAAAGTTGCTCTTACTTACCGAGAAACGCCATTGACGATTCCAGAAAGTGGGGTGAATGTGTGCCCACTGAAGTTCAACGAGTACATACCATGCCATGACATTGCCTATGTTCATACTTTGCTCCGAAGCTTGAATGTTTCGAGAAGAGAGGAACTTGAACGACATTGTCCTCCACCTGAGAAGCGGTTATTCTGCTTAGTACCACCGCCAGAAGACTATAGGTTACCTATAAAATGGCCAATCAGCCGAGATTATGTATGGCGAAGCAATGTGAATCATACTCATCTCGCTGAGGTGAAAGGAGGACAGAATTGGGTTCATGAGAAGGATCAGCTCTGGTGGTTCCCTGGTGGAGGCACTCATTTCAAGCATGGTGCACCTGAGTATATACAGAGGTATTGCCTTTGTATAAACTTATACTTGATTAGTCAGCAATTTCACTGTGTGTGTGTTTATCTGAATCCTCTATTGATCTGGGTGCAGGTTAGGAAATCTGACAACTAATGAAACGGGTGATCTATGTTCAGCTGGAGTTTTCCAAGTTCTTGATGTTGGCTGTGGTGTTGCCAGCTTCTCGGCTTATCTCCTCCCTCTAGATATTCATACCATGTCATTTGCACCCAAAGATGGTCATGAGAATCAGATTCAATTCGCTCTAGAGAGAGGAATTGGTGCCATGATATCTGCCATAGCTACAAAGCAACTGCCCTATCCACCTAATTCTTTCGAGATGGTTCATTGTTCGAGATGCCGTGTAGATTGGCATGAGAATGGTAATTAGCATTGCTGTTCAATGATAACAAATTCTTGATAAATTCTTCCAACAATAATTACTCTTCCCCAAGTTAATCATCCATACCTTGTTGATCATTTGCAGATGGCATTTTACTCAAAGAAGTTAATCGTATTCTGCGCTACAATGGATACTTCATCTATTCCGCTCCACCTGCATACAGAAAGGATAAGGATTTCCCAGTGATCTGGGATAAGTTGGTGAGTCTGACATCAGCAATGTGCTGGAAGCTCATTGCTCGAAAAGTTCAAACTGCTGTATGGATTAAACAGGAAGACGATGCTTGCCTCCAGCAAAATGCCGAGGAAAAACTCATAGATATCTGTGATTCAGTTGATGATTTAAAATCTTCATGGAATACGCCATTAAGAAGCTGTATAACAACCCATGCACAGACAGCTTCCCAAAATTTACCTCCTAGGCCTCAACGCCTTTCAGTATATTCGCAGAGTCTTGGCAGAATAGGTAATGTTATGTTTTTTTATGTGTTATTGAAGTGAAGCTCCTGAGTGATAACTTAGTGACTGCTTTCGTTATACTTCATGCAGGTATTAGTGTTGAGGTATTCACGGAAGATTCCCAATTTTGGCAAGATCAAGTCCGTAATTATTGGAAGCTGATGAATGTGAAGGGGACAGAGATAAGAAACGTCATGGATATGAACGCATATCTAGGAGGTTTCTCTGCCGCTTTAAGCAAAAGGCCTGTTTGGGTGATGAATGTGGTTCCTATGACCATGAATAATACTTTGTCCGCAATTTATGACCGTGGATTGTTGGGTGTCTTCCATGACTGGTATGTTACTATGTTCCATCCGTTCGCTCAATTGTTGTATAGATTCAGGATTCTTGACCTTAGAGTAGTGCTTTCGTACACTGAAAGTCTGATCTTGCATGCATCAATCAAACATCAGGTGTGAGCCATTCTCCACGTATCCACGTACTTATGATTTACTGCATGCGAACCATCTACTCAGTCACTATAAGAACCATGGAGAAAGCTGTAAAGTAGAAGATATAATGCTGGAGATGGATCGTATGCTACGCCCTCAGGTTTGTTTGATCTAAGCTCTGATGTATATAACAACATTCCTGGTTCAAGATTATAGCCTCCAAACTTACCCGAATGTATGTTGCTTCTTTGCTCTGCAGGGATTTGTGATTATTAGGGACGATGAATCAATCACATCGAGGATACGTAATTTAGCTCCGAAGTTCTTGTGGGAAGTTGAATCACACAGTCTGCAGAACAAGGCGAAGAAGGATGAAACTGTGTTGATCTGCAGGAAGAAATTTTGGTCCATTGTTTGAGGTGAACGTTCTTCGACGACTAGACCTGCCAGCTTACTATCTATACACGGTACATCTTGAGAATTTTAGCAATAGGACAGGTTTGGCCGGCAATTAGTTTCTGTTCTCAGTTTCCTTTTCTCTGCCCTGGTATGTCCATAATCCTTTTGTGTAGTATGCAACTCTGTAGAGTAAAACAGTTGAGCTGATGTATAAGTAATCTGCTTAGAGCTTAGGCAATACCACTTCTTTTAACTGCACAACTGTCTGCTGGTTTTTGTATGTCTAAAGAGCTCGACTTACTAATGTTATCATGTTCATTATTTAAGCCCAAGTTTGGTTAAAGGATTATTCTTTTCTGGACAATGTCTTGGTTAAAATCCTAAATGACTCACTTCAGCCATACTGTCTGTGGTTCTCTATGTAAAGTATATGAACATATCAATCCTTAATCTTTTGATTAACATCGTTCATCATACCAACACTAATGCACTAGGTTCTACCTTAACTTGGGAATTATAATGTGTTTAACGAGTAGTACTCCTAGAATTACAAACAGTTAGTCTGGAATTCGTGGACTGAGCTCACTTTTGGATCATCTTCTGTGTTGACAAGATTGGTCCAAGGGTTTGCCTTTCAAAAATTGCCAGGGAAGTTGAGCTAAGCTGCTATTGGTTACGGTTAATGCCCTGGTTATGTAGCTTTTCTGGACAATGTCCTGGTTATTTAGCTTCTTGTTTCGTAGGGATGACAATGGCTTACTCAAGTTCATATTCACATACCCTTTTGTGTATTTATGGATATCCACGGGTAATACGTTTTTACCCTTTATCATTTTTCGCTTGTAAAGTCATTTCTAATTTTGATCGTAATGGGACTAGTTCAAAGTGGATGCTGAAAAATCAACACCGTTGTGAAGTGTATCCATGATCAAGTTTGACCGAAACTCACCGTATATTCACCCGATTCAAATTTTACCCTATCTGATCGATCCGGGGGGGAAATTTTGAAGTTTGTTCTACATGGGATAACATATTTGTGTCATCCCACGACTATTACCTTTTGGTTTTTAAAGTTTAGACCGTGTCAAAGTGTGTAGTAGTAGCAGCATGTAGGTAGGGGTAAAAAGCTGAGCATTTACACACCTGTCTGAAAGGTGAAAAAAGAAAGTTAAGAGAAAGGACCAAGCAAAGAAGTAAGGCAGAGGTTGAAACTGAAGTTAAAACTGTGACTCCACAGTCTAGAGTTGCACATCTTTTTAACTTATTTTAACATCCCCACACCCTGCAATAAAACAAAAACCTACCACTGCAGATGCTCTCTCTCTCTCTGTCCACAATAAATTTGCAGACCTGATCTCTTATCTTCAGAGATGGATCAATTCAATGTCAGGCAAGCAAACTCCTGCTACTGGCTGCTCACAGGCAAAAGGAATGAGAGACACATCAAATTATATATAAACAATTGAGTAAAATAAAAGTGCAGATGTGAAAGGAGGGGGGAAAGAGAGCAGATGTTGAAAGATTGATCAATGACACTACTACTGCTTCTCTTCTGTGCATTGAATCATTAACTTTGCTGATAATTTTCATTTTCTCTTCTTCAGCTAGGGTTGTGTGCATGGGGTTTTCTTTTTGCATGTGGGAGTCAGTGCCATTTTTGCTCATAATGAAACTAGCAGTGCTGGCTGGTGCAACAATGCAGATGCAGGGCAACCATGGTTTCACGGTTTAGGGAAGAAAACAGACGATTAAGCACAGTATGTTTTGAGCATGTTGTTAGGGACTTGCCCTTTCTGGGTGCTCTCCAATGGGTCCAAAGTTCCAAGCTTTTGTAAGCCCTAATGTCATGTGTATATTTCAGAGGCCATCTCTGGTGTGGGTTCTTCTCTGCTCTGTAAATTGCAGCAGATTTGACTTGTCAGTTCAGACTTTGATCATCAGATTTCAAAATGCATGCATGTTTTTTTTTTTCTCTCTTCCCTTTTGCTTTGGTTTGGGGGAGCATTCAATGCTCTGGGATATGAATGTAAATTTAGTACATGGTAAGTCGTAGCACTTGCATTGAATTGTACTAAATTATGTTGCACCAATCGGGATAACTAATATCGTACTAAATATAAGAAGTGCTGATGACAACAATTTGATGATCTTATGCATCAACAATGAAAGGAATGTGTAGATGACTCGTAGGTTTATTTAACTAACTAATCCATGGAGTTTGGGATATATATATGAGTACATGTGTTAAGGTGATTAGACTAATATCCATAATAGATCCAAGTGGGATTTTTCCAAACATAGATACATCAGACAGTACAATTTCTGGCTATAACTGTGCATGTCCCAACTGGCAATTACATATATGATCCAAATATAATGGACAAATTGAAAAGAATAGAAGAAAGATGGGTCCTTGATACACTATTTCCTCTCTCAACTCTTCAGCAAAATGCGGGACACGAAGAAAAAAATTCAGATCGATCTCATTGTTTTCGCTTTCTATGAACTACAAGATCACTTCAAAAAGATGTTATTGATATTCAGGGTCGCAGATTGACGTATATTGACTTGTTGTGGCACTCTACTATATCCCGTTATTAAGTTGATTATTCAAATTAACACAAACAGTTTGTTATATCTACGTTATAGTCATTCATCATATATACTTATTCTATTGTGATTTTCAGGGTTCAGATCACACATGTTTTTCATCAGAGTAACTAAATGTTCTGTGTATGTAACATTTTTTTATCGATTTAAATCGCCATTTTGCACCGTTCCATAAGAGGGTGGTTTCAAAGTAGATAAACATAAATTAAGAAAAAATTATTAATCAAATCAGGACAGAGAGAGAGGGATTTGCATGAAAATGAAGTCCAACCATATTAATTATTATATCTTGTAATTTATTAAGTAATCAAGCAGCTATGTGTCTTGTTGCTATACTAGCTTCTAATTAGCTAGCTAGTCACTCTCAGAATCTTGGAAATAATATTTCATGCAATTAGGAGCAACCAAAACCAATCCATCGCCATCACCCTAGCTAGCTAATTATTCTACATGACTCGCATGCAAATATAGAAGAAGAAGAAAAAAAATCAAACACATCCAATCAATTTAGCCCTAATTATTTTTCTTTCAACGACATTATAAAACATACATTTCAGACTATTTTTGTACCTTGTAAATAACTCGCCAACACATAAGATTAGATAATTCAAGCTTATAAATTTATCAATACGACTATTAAAAAAATGACAATCAGACAAAACAAACTCGAAAATATATCGTGTCAATCTCATGCCTTATCGTTTCCGATTATTAATTAATCCCCATATAATGAATGGATTAAAGAAACTCAGAGAAAAGGGCAGAAAACAGCTCATTTGCCCCCCAATCAAGTGGCAAAATGCACCAATTGTCCATGTCCAAACAAAACCCAACAGATATAAAGAAGAAAACAGCTCCACCGCCACTCCTCCATTACAAGCCAAATCCCCACCTCCCTTATTGTCCCTTAACTTCAATTAATTAATTAATTAATTAATTAGCCACACACCCCAGCACGTATATATTAATATTAAGTACCCATAATTATTCAATCAATCAATTAATTGAATATGGTTCTGGATTATTGTATAGGTTGATGAATGGATGAATGAATGAAAATGAAATGATGATGGAGAAAAGAAAAGAAGGGTGGGTGGGGAGACAAGAAAATAAAATGCCACAATAAATAGAGCTCCCATTCTATTATTTATAAAAAAAATAAAATATTATTATATCTATATAAAAACAAATTAATATCAAAAAATGGAGTTGACAGGCTGAAAAGAGAAGATTGACCCTTCTCCCTTCTCTCTATCCTTGTATTCATTTTGCTTCAACATTTGATCAACCACTCCTTCAAAAAATGGACCATAATTCATAAATCCATTGTATATATTTAAGGGCATGCACCTCCTTTGTCTCATTATCATATTGATCCATCCCATGACCCATCATCCATCCATATCTCCTAAGAAAAAAAACCCTTTCATTTCATATCATCACTTTGAAAAGCCTACAAACAGTGTACCAAAACAGCCCTCCCAAAGGGCAGAAATGGTGGCAACAAAAAAAACTAAATTGAAAAAAGAGAACTACCCTCCCAAAAGGCCCAAAAAAAAAAAAAGACAAGGAAAAGAAAGGAGGGCAATTGAACAAGTTGAAAGGAAAGGAAAGTGACAAGGCTAAAAGGAAAGGTCATGAAAGAAAAACTGGTCAGGCAGACATACACCATACCCATTAGAAAGATATCATTAATAAAGAGACACCAAATCAAGAGATTAAACATCATCCACAAAAGCAATATAATTAACCACCAACATTGATGGTAATTAAAGGATCATAATCCTAATCTCCATGGAGTAACATTATCATAATCATGATCATAAGAATTCATGTCTCCATGCCCCCCTCCCTCCCTCCCCTTTCTTTCCCATCCCCAAAAACACCATTTCAAGTAACAATAATCATAATCAAGACAAGAGTGAATCATGATTAAGATCACATTAAGTTGGGTAGAGAAAGGATGTAATTAATAATTAACCAAATTTCCAAACTACTAACTTCTTTCTACTAGCATTACTACTGAAAGTGGTGCTGGTGGTGGTGATGTTGTTGATGCTGATGATGATGATGTTGTTGATGATGGTACATTGTCGCGTCGTTTCGATTCTGATTCTCGTCCTCCCCTTTCATCCCCATATGCCCCGACGAAGATCCCATCGGAGCACCCAAATTCAAGTAAACTAACCTCGAGTCCAGATTCAGATTCCCGCCTCCGCCACTGCCACCACCCTGATACATACTCGCATTCGAACCACCACCTCCTCCACCACCGTCGTTCCCTTCCTCCCTCGAGATGACCAACGCCGCGGACTGCACGAGCTCGAGGCAGAGCCGTAGCTTATTCGGCTCGATGTGGGCCAGCCCGGGGACCGCCCCCTTGAACAAGAAATCCGAAGTTAGGGTTCTCAACACGTCCAGCGGCGTCACCCCGTCCACCGTCCTCACGTTGGGATCCGCGTGGTGGTCGAGGAGCACCGCCACCATGTCGGGCGATACCATCTCTGCCGCCACGTGGAGCGGCGTCTTCCCCGCGGGTCCCGCGGGGTAGTTGACGTCGGCGGCCCCGAGCTCGAGCAAAGCCTTGACGACCTCGCGGCTGCAATTCTCGACGGCGTAGTGGAGCGCGAGGGCCTCGTCGAGGTTGAGGCCTTCCCCCATGACCATGAGCTTGACGAGCTCGACGTCGGAGGAGTCGAGCGCCCGCCTCATGCGGCGGATCTTCTGGTCCTCGAGGTCGGCGGCGAGGTGGTGGTGAGCGTGGTGGTGAGGGAGGAAGGCGGTGGAGGAGGAGGAGCGGCGGGCGGCGATGGAGGATTTCAGTCGGATCTCCTCGATCTTGGCGACGACGTCGATGGGGAGGTGCTTGGCGAGGATCTCCGGCGGGAGGCCCGACTTGGCGACGAGGTGGGAGCATGTTGTCCAAAGCTGGTGCATTTCTTGCTTCCTTGATGCGATGAGGACCTTCATCACGTCTTCGATCGACGCCTTCTCCACCGTCGACGCCAATTGTTTCTGCTCCCACCACCAAACATTTTAACACACACAACAAACAAACATTCAAAGCATGAACAACAACATGCAAAAAATGGAGATATGGATTCGCGGAGAAGAAAAACCCAAATGTGGTAATAGTGCATGATGCTTCTTCTCTCTATGTACAAATCGTATTGAGAGCTAAATATGGAAAGCAAGTTTGTGTTTAGGTTTGGGAGAAATGGGCAAACATCCATATTTGTACATGAAATGAGGAACCGTGAAAAATGCCATGTATGATTAGATCGTTTGTGAAGAAATCAAACTAGTATGAGTTTGACCACCAATCGAAATGGGATCGTGTTTTTTTTTTTTTTTTTTACGAATTTGTTTTTATCATCAGGTGTTACATAAGAGATTCGAAACATTGGAGAAGATCTTAAATTGAAGATCAACGATAGAGTCGCGTTATTCGACGAAATGAGTTCAATTCGTGTGGTATGAAAATCTAACTAGCTAGAGGAACAAGAAGGAGGAGTTTTTTTTTTTTCTTTTTCTTTTAGGAACAATGAGAAAAGTGGGAGTGGTAATGGTAATGGTAGGGTTATGGTAAACTTAAACCCACTTGCGAAAAGGCCAACACAATACAGTATGGAGCAGCAGGAAGGTGGAGAAGAAGTAAGAAGATAATCCCACCGATATACTCCGATTGCGCGCGTTCTTGGTCCTAAAATGTCTTTTTTATTATTTAACCGCAAAATTCTCACAAGTTTAATCCGATTCGAACCACAAGGGAAACCCCCACAAGGGGAAAAAAGAAACTATACCTGGGTGAGCAATGCGAGCTGCTCGACGCCGAAGTATCGGGCGGCGGAGAGGGTGTCGAGGGCGAGATCGACGGCGGAGGTGCAATGGGTGTGCCAGCAGCCTCTTTCGCCGCAATTGGGCCTGGGCTCGTGCTTCTGGGGGACAATCGAGACCTGGCCGCTGTACAGGAACTGGAGCATCAGCAGAAAGACCTCGTAGCCCACGGAGTTGACAGGGATCACGCCGCCCTGCCTGGTCCCGCCGGTAGGGGATCCCGCCCCGCCGATCCCGGCCGCCACGTGTCTCGGGGAGGCCGGGTCGGGTCCGGACCCGGAGGAGGAAGGGGAGTCGGGCTGTTGTTGTGAAGAGGAGGAGGAGGAGCAGAAGAATTTGCGGAAGAAGAGGGAGCGGGCGGCGAGGATGCAGCGGTGGGCGTGGACGAGGCGGCCCTCGACGCTGAAGGTGACGTCGGAGAAGGCCTGGCCGTTGATGAGGAGGTTCAGGTAGTCCAGCGACAGCGACCGGAGCGACTCCTCCACCTGCTGCTGCTGCTGCTGGCTCATGATTTAGGGTTGAGGAAAAGGAAGAGGATGGAGGAAGGAAGAGGGATTTTTTTGGGGTTACTGTGGCTTTCTTTCCATTCCTTCTGCTTTGCTTTGTGTTTTTCTAGAGAGAGAGAGAGAGAGAGGAACTGTGGTGGTATTAGATATTTTTTCCTCTTCTTTCTTCTGTGAAGTGAGAAGAAGGGAGCAATATGGATGGCTGTTATGGACGGCTCTTTACTATTTAAACTAACCAATATAATAAAGGAAGGAGAGTGGGTGATCTAGATGATAATAATGATAAAAGCAAAAAAATATAATAAATATTCGACTTGACATCTAGATATGATTCGATCCGATTTACTGTACGCGTCTCTCTTAAAACTGATGTCGAAAGATCGCTCGTATTAACGCGAGACAACAGTTATAGATACAAAGAATCGCACGAAAGAAAACAATTAGGAAAAAGTAATCGAATCCTGCAGTAACGAATGTGATAGCAATGAGAGGGGATTCTCTTGCGCCACCAAATGGATAATCCTGTTACACCAACCGACGTAAAAAAAAAAAAAAAAACTAACCTAGAAATCAAAGAGGCATCCAATTATTAGTGAAAAGAACATAATCCAATTAGGAAGAGGAGAAGGGGGGAAAAAGAGTTTTGGCCTTTTGCATTAGTTAACACACAATTAGTATGTAATTTCCTCATTAAAAAAAAACATACACACACTTAATAATTTTACACGTCTTTTGCTGTCAACCATGGGTCAACTGAATTAATATAATAATTAGATTAAGAGAACGTTCATGAAGATTGAGGGTGCTTTAATAATGGAATCATATATATGCATAATGTATAGGGCAAATAATAAATGGACAAAACAAATTGAACTTTACATGTAACACTATGATACAAAATTAGTCTTCATCTGCATATATATGTATTTTTCATACACATTATTTTATACCAGAAATTGAACTTCTACATTTCACGTTATTGTATAAGTTCGATTAGCATCTTGAAGCACCGATACGTTAGAGTATATCTCGACTAAGCCAATACATATATATGATCGAATGGTTATGACGCCGAAGTTTAAATTTTGAGATTTTTGTGTTATAACTTATATATATTACTGTATGATTTTAGTAGTATCCAACAATAACTTTGAAATGTTTCGAATACTACATCTCTTTGACCTTTTTTTTCCACAACTCCTTTATTGGTAAAGTAGAATTAGTTGTGGTTCTGTATAAACTTCTTTTTTTCCAACCATTGAGGGTGTGCTAGTGAGGACCATTTATGTTGACTCCTACGACACAATGACAATGGCCCCGATATCATGCACCCACCCGTTAATTATAGTTTATTGTGTATAACTACCCTTTTGTTTCTTCTAATATCTCATCAAAGAAAAGAACCCATAGTTAAGATTTTATTTTTAATTATACAAAGCAATAAACTATAATCTCCGTTTGTCTCATATGTGTTTATCTGTTGACCGATTGTGATATTCGGTATTGATTTTACAAAACAGAATCGAGAGTTTTTGCATTCCATTGTATTTATATTACGAGATAGTAATGTTAAAAGAAATAGTTTATCGCTTAACATAACGTGCTTATAAAAGGGAGCATAGAAGAGAAGAGGGTGGGGGGGTGAAAATGTTGAATATTATTAACCATGAAAAGAAGTGTTTTATTTATTTTTTTTAATTTGCCAAATCTCAAAAGAGTTAGAATATGCCATATAGTGAAGCCAAATGGGTTGGATCTACTATATCTATGCTAGCTAGGTTTAAAAATTTGGCCCTCCCAAGTTCCCACATTCTTACCATTTGTCCCTACCAAAACACCCTCCACTCTCCAAACAATTGCCCTTTCCTTAATCCCCTTTGCCCTCCTATTACCCTATACTACTTATTCATCACAAACCATATTGTTTTCCAACTCAAATAATAACCTTACAAAAATGTATCCTCCCAAAAAAAAAACATAGTACAAATTTCACTCGTTGCAAGTAACAGCCACAGCGTTTCGACGAATGTGAACAGCTATAAATTAGTACGATCCCTCATAAACATGCTAATCAATGCAGCCAAAAAATGCGATTCTACGTAGAAGCGCATAATTAAAGTGACACGGAGAAGGGTAAAAGCGTAAAATTTCAAGTTTCAAAGTGAATTTAACTACATTAGTAAGGGGAAAGCACGATTCCAGATAGAAGCGTTTTGGTAACATAAAACCGTAAGAATGTTTTTAAGTTTTTAAAGTTCCAAACACCTCACGCACGTAGTAGTGAACTTAACTACGAGCACACACGATATTTGTTGAGAATCAAGGTTATAATTGGTCTTCAACATGTCATTGATTAGCTTCCCGTATTCAAATCCAGCTGGGTTTATAGTTATATTATACACACAAAAACGTGAGTAGTATTAATTGTTCAGCAGCGTAGCTAGCTTCCCCTGTTTCCCCGAGGAGGTTAAAACGAACAGGGTACGCAGCAGCAAGCAGTAGTAGTGGTTTTAATTAGCGAGACAAAGACTTGTACAATGAAAGAATGCATTATTAAACTTGTCATAAGAGGCAAACGTGTGGGTGCCCCCTTTTTTTCCCCCCCAACTCGAGAGAGGAAAGAACCTAATAGCAGCTAGTAAACCAGAGCAGGGGAAACAGAGAGAGAGAGAGAGAGAAGCTAATGAAAAGAAGAGAGGTGTGACAGAGACATGTAAGGGGAAGAAAAAGAGACTGAAAGTGGCATATAGACCGAAGAAAAAAAGAGAGAAGAGAGAAGAAGGCGATGGCGGTGGTGGAAGTGGTGGTGGGCACAGATATGGAGCCGTGTCGGCCGGGAATCGGACTCTCTCTCTCTCTCTCTCACTCGATGGTTCTTCATCAGTGAATTCAATTGCCTGTTCCTTCCTAGACCTTCAATCTTTCGTATTGAGTTAATTAACCCCACTCTCTCTCTCTCTCTAGAACTGTTCTTTACCACGGTTTGAACAATGATGCCAACTAACCAACCAACCAACCAGAGCTCGTTTTTCTGAGAGACCAGGTTTTCAGCTGAGACCTCATCAGATGCACGCACGTGAGGCTGTAAAATTAACCTCGTGCACGTGCCGGTTTCCCCTCTCGAAACCAATCCGCGGTGCCGAGGGATTAACCGCGAGCAAGCGTCGGCACGCGGGCTGGTACGTTTTAGAGAGTTTTGGGCGTGCGTCGATATGCATGCAATCTTCGAGAAGATTGCATGCATGTGGTTACTTAATTATATGGATGTACATGAGTTATAACGAGACATGCATCTCCAACGACATAGATTGTGATGCTTGCAATGCATGCACTATTCCAACATCTTTAGCAGCAACCATCGACACTTGTATCGGGTTGCATCCAATATGCTAACAAATTTTTATTAAGCATAATCTAGAATCACGATTATCGGATATTATCCTAGTAAACTAGGATAGTATGAAAAACTTATACATCGACCCGCCGCACCCGATTAAACTCAATGTTTTAGAAATCGTATAGTCTACCGGCCGATCGGATCGAAAATACAGGGTATCGGACTCCAAATCGGAAAATGATTTTAGCGGTACAAGAAAAAAAAGAGAGAAGAAAACATTCGACCACTAATTTTTCCGATATAACTTCCAATACTTTTTCACAAGAAATGCTAAGCCGGGCTTTGTCTGTTTTGAATCTAGAATTGAGAATGAAAAGCAAGGAGAGGGGCTAAGTAGAAAGAAAGAGGGAGAAGAAGACAGACATAGAGAGAGAGAGAGGGGAGAGAGAAAATCTAATTGATTGACAACACCATTCATTCATCCCCACTGACTGTCTTATGATTTCAAGCCCCTCGATTTGACGTTTGACTTGTCTTTTCACTTCCCTCTCTTGTCTTTTCACCTCTCTCTCTCCTCTCTCTCTCTCTGCCACTCTCTCTTTCCTTCCACACAAACTCCACAATCACAATGCTGTACCCTCACAATCACAAATAGCCATATACTCCCAACAAGGCAACAACTTATAAACATCCCACCCTCTTCCCAAACCAACAAAAAAGATGCAATCTTTAGACCCAAATCACAAAAATCTCCCCCATAATTAACCCTATAACAGCCGATGATTGTATCTCGTCGAATCACATATCAGAATGAGTCGTCAATCCAAACCCTACACAAACCCAATTGTCATTTCTAGTTGTGTATGGTTTTGGAAGAAAGGGAAAGGAGCAAGAGGAGGGTATCTTTACAGAAAAGACGGGTGAATGGCTGTTACAAGTCACTCTTGACAATCAGTATGCTTGTTGGCCGGGCAGAAAAAGGAAAGGTCGAAGCAGCAAAACAAAGGTGGTAGCTTTGCAGGATTAGGGTTTTTTGATAATGAAGCAAAGCACTTTCGGCAAGAGATCTCTGTACTTTGGTTCAAGCATGAATCAACATAAGAATGGATGGATGATAATGATGATATTGTTGTTTTGGACATTACAAGGAAGACATATAAGTTGGAGATTGTTGATTAGCTTTTCTAAGTTTGGTAATATGTGATCATGAAACGAAGAAAAAAAGGGTTTGTTTCAAACCTTTGAATTCCCCCCTTTTTTTGCATGCCTGAAAATGGGATGTTGATAGATAGATCTCATCGCTTGTAGGATCTCTGACCCGAAAACAGTTTCTTTCTTTTCTTGATTTGGTTCTTTTGATGGTGTGTTTTTATGGGTTGATGACTAATGAGGTTAATTAGGGAGTTTGGATTAGGGGGGGGGGGGGGGGGGTCCAATCATTGGATTCTTATTTTGATGTTCAATTTTGGCAAGGTGATGGGGAGACTTACATGGGATCCTATATATATAGCTAGATTTGGTGATTAACTTGTCTAATAGTAGTGGTCATTTGTCATTCTAAACTAACATTAAAAGGGAGTATAAAGGACAAGTTATAAGTTTTGTCTAAGGGTGAATTAGATCTTTTGTGGGATCAAACAAACTACATTAAGGTTGTCAGTCTCGTCGGTAATGTCGTTAGATCATATTAATGAACAATTATTGGCATCTTACTCGTACCTATATATGATGAATATTGTTATTATCACTCGACATGTTACTTGGCAGACCATACACGGTCACTAGCTTACTCTTATATGATATGACGTAATATCTTTTGATTGACTAGACTGATACACACATTCAATATTGAGCATATTAACGATGATGTACACATTTGATGCCTCCGTATCTCTCGTATTTAGTATAATTAAAGGTTAGGAACGTCTACCTTTCAAACATCTTATTTCCCCAACAACAAAAGTTATTATGTCGTATCATCTTATGCCAAGTGTGTTATTTTCTATAAGTATGTGTATTAATAATATAGTTACGTCCTCTACTATTCCGTAATGAGATACATTTTGGACTATATATGAAAGCCAGCAATCGGAGATCAGAGATGATATCAATAATATATATTTTCCCCCATTAATAACACCCATAGAAAGAGAACCGGCCTCATTGTTCTGTCCCCTAAAACCCTTTCTCATTACTTGTCTTTTTTTCCCTTAATTATATTGTTACATGGAAAAATCCATGTGATCTCACAAAGCATAGTCTACTACAAACATGGTTGGAACATTTCATGTATATGCACTTGATCTCATTTCGTTAATGTATTAGGTTGTGGTTAGGAGTTGGGACAAATTAATTATTAAATTACATTTTGCTTCCAATAATTGAAAAGGGTTCATTCCCTAATGTTTGTATTGTTGGCTATGGGTCATGTTTATGTGGTCGAGCCTGATTATTACTACATATATTCACCCAAATTTCAATATTTACAACAAAAATATTCCACAAAAACTAATCGTAAGTTTTGGAGTAGCAAATATTTCATAAAAATAATCTTTTTAAGAAAACGGTTCAATAGTATCATATATTTGCATACATCCACAAAAAAATGAAAAGTAGAATCGATTATCAATTGTTCGCACCTTCGCATTAAGGATCTATTTTCTTATGTGGTATAGCACATTTTGGAGGGAGTGGTTGTAAGACAAAGGTTTTGCTTCTTAGTTGAACAAATTTATTGTTAGGAAAACTCTTTCCCGATGGGGGCATCAAATGATCATCCTATCATTCTACCAAAAAAAAAAAAATGATCATCCTATCATAACTTTTGGAGTTCAGTTAGTGGCACAACATCTGATTCCCAAACTATATATATTTACTAAATTTGTCCGACGATGTATCTTCAAAATGATTATTTAGATAAATTGGTTCAAACTTTGACGATTTTCACGTACAAGGCCCCCCCGGATCAGATAGCATAACATGCTCATTAATTGTCACTATTTGTTTCATACCATAGTCATGTCAATTCCCTGTGCTTTCAAAGAAAAATGTATACATGTACATAGTTACACAAATGGAAAATAAATTAAAGTAGATTTTCAGATGGCCTAACTATATATGTCTTTTCCACATGAATGTATTCTTCATTTGGACCCCATCTTTGGAAATGCACGGATTGATAATTCCCTTTCTTTCTATCAATGTTGAGCTTTATGATCAGCAGAAGTAGTCCATTTCAAAATTTCAACTTCCTGTCAATTTTTCCAGGTGTGTGTGAGAGAGCTACAATTGATAAATCATGCCACAAAAGGAGGCCAAATAAGTGTTTGAAGGCAACAAAACTCCCCCATTACATATACTTTCAAAGGAATTGACCAAATGATGGCCTAACCACATATATATAGTTTGAAGGAATTGACCATGTGATGAAGATGTATGAGTTGGTCCACATACAACAACCATGCATGCATCTCCCTAGCTAGCTAGAGTACTAGCTAATTTTTGTCTTCCAAGTAATTGAATTTAGTTAGTAGCTAGACCATAGTACTCTCAGTCGGACCTACATCGGTTTTCAATGTTACTATTGACGAGTAGGTTTCACGGATATGAGAGAAGGGAACCTCTGTGTTGTCGGTAACTAATAAGCAGTTCATCTTACTGTGAGTAAAATCACGAATAAAGAGACCGAGTAAAGAGGGAACGATTGTATGGGACTCCAACTGACATGTTGGTTTACGATGTGGCCTAGTCTAAGTGGTTGTTTGAATGGATTAATTGTCAATGTGGTATTTGTAGAGTCAAATAACTCATTTACGGTTCATGTGGTATTTCAGTGGTAATTTGACATGTGATATTTAAAATATCTCGTTTGTTTGGACCATTCACAAGTGGTATTTGACACTAACAGAGGGGTATAATGAGTTATTTCCAAATAAAACGGAAGGTAGGAGTTATTTCAAATAACTCATCTCAATAAAGTATTGTCAAACGAGTTCATTGGCCCAAATAACTTACTACCTAAAAATCTCATCCTAACAATTCCTAAATTATTTGATGTACCTTTCTAACACCAATGACTTGTACGGATCGTTTGGATGAGGTAATTCGATGAGGTATTTAAGCTGAAATAACTCGTTTGGAAAAAATAAAATGAAATGCGATATTTTGTTCACGAGGGAATTGAAATAACTCATTGTGAGTATTTGAAATACCTACCACCCTAGTTATTTCGAATAACTCATCTCTCAACCTCTTTTTTTTCTCTCTATCCCTTCTCTAAGTGGTAAAATAACACAATTCTTTAATGTTTTATCTAAACAAGACAATTGACCAAATTACCACATTCCAAACTTAAATACCATATGAAATGTCACATATCAAAATAATGCAACATTTTGATTCGAAATACTACAGAACAAAAATGATGCATCCAAACAACTCGGTAAAAAGATCTTTGTAGGTTATATTGTACACATTAAGCATGTCACTTTGTGTACTCCTCTACTCAATGCCTACATGCCAACATGTAGTAGGAGGAAAAATTTAACCTTTGACCTTGATCTTAGGTGGAACCCTATGTTTGGAGCAAAAAAATATATATGTGTAGGTCCTCATCATCATAATCATCTCTTGGAAAGAAAAATTTCCCCCTTTATGATATGCCCAAGTTTAACTTTTTTGATTGGTTGAATGTTTCTATTATAACCTCTTCCTTTCAATTTTTCTTTTTTTTTTCTTCTTAAGGGCAGGCAGTAGAGTGGTGTTATTTTTTTGTGGATGGCATTTGGTCAAATCCACACCCATATTTAAGTTTTGCCATATTTGGTGGTGGAAACATTGGAATCTATTCACTCATTCAAAGAAAGAAAAAAAGAGTTGGGAGTCAAGCTCAAACCCCATGAAATGAAACACACAAACATAACCCACAAGTACAACTTGTCTATGAAAATATTAGAGCTTCTTTTTGATCAACGACCCAATATTGAATGTTAGTTACGTTGTTAATTACCAATTAGATAACATGCATATGCAATCCCTAATCAAATTGAAGAATCTGTTCATCATTCAAACTGCATAAAGTTCAGACATTTTTTGGGCCATGAATAAGAATGTTTGGGCTTTGGAGCCATGTGGTTAGGGCAAAGGTTTGGCCTTTTGGGAGAGCATGTCCATGGAAACAAACACATCTTTATGAATTATGAGGAAGAAACACATATGACTTTATGAGTGTGTATGTAACATTGTCCACAATTGCAACATGTATCGTGGGAGGTTTGGGAATCATAATAATAATAATAATGCAACAGCATATTGGTTATATGGGGAAGAAGAAAAGAAGACCATGTGGGATGGATGGACATTTCTGCTAATGCTTCCATACATATACTCAGAGAATGTGGGAGATGACACCATCACTCGAGGTAAAATTGTTGAGAATCTCGGGTGACCCGGGAGATGGGTTTCGGAACGAATCATTCACATATATGTATTGATCGCTACGATCGACAGATTTCATCTCACGTTTGTTTTGGTGGCGATCATCTTGCATCTTCTAAGCAACATGTAATGGACGTTTCTCTACTTTTTTTTTGTTCAGACTATTAACCGTGTCTGTCGGGTTGATACTCCGGAGATCGATATACTACCCATGTGTTGTTTCTAAGTGCTGTTTAGGCTTTGACAACTCGTTATCAGGTCTTCAAAGTAGTGAGTCTGTCATTTTACACTAGTTTCCAGGAAATAAAGAACAAAGAATGTTCTCTTTGCTTACTTCTTAACATACTTTCTGAGTCACAGCTCCACTTCCGTTTGCCCTTTGCTCTCTCCCTTCATTCTCTTCCTCGGTAAGCAAAGAACAAGAATCTAAGCCATCTTCCACTCTACCGAATCCGTGTTCCCAAAATTTCATTAGTTTCTCACATCTTTTCCCACTATGGCTACTGTTGTGTTTTGACCTGAAGATAGCAAACTAACCAAACCCAGATGTGCTTAAGAATCTATGAATTACGCGTAACCTGATATATTTGACATATAATCTGCAGATTTGACAAAAGCAACTTCGTTAGGAATCAATTACTGCCAACAAAGATTTAACTATAAAGCAAGCTTCATTAGGAATCAATCTAGTGCCGAAAGGCTATCTGGTTTGTGTATATATACATGCAACTGTGTCTACATGTAATCTATCTACAAAGCACGGAACCATCTTCTGCAAAATCATGGCTGGTAAAAACAGAGACAACAAGGCACAAGACAAGCAGCAGCAGCAGCAGCCTCCAGATGGTTAGTATGAATGAAAGAATTACTCCAAAGTTTTAAGAGAGATTTGGGGCGTATCAACTAATTCTCGGTTTCTTTTGATATTCTCAAGGATACCCAACAGAGATTGACACTACTCACCCTACTGGAAAGAAGTGCTGCCCTCAAACAAAGAAGAAAGGAGACAGAGGCTTCATTGAAGGATGGTAAGTCAGTCTATCACAATGATATGTGCAACATAAAAAAGTGATTAACGATAATTAGTTTCATCTATAATACAAATGTTTTGTTGCTAATCATGATCTTAAACTTTGTTTTCGTTATCTATGTGGGTGCAGTCTCTTTGCTCTGTGCTGCTGCTGGCTTTGTGAAGCTTGTTTCTGAATCTTTGCTAAGTTTAATCAACATGGCCTAGTTTCTACCTTATAGTCTTTCATTGCTTGTCATCTATCTGTGATTAAATGTTTTCTCTTTCCCCTTCTCTGTCTTAAGGAAAGTAAATTGCTTGTATGATTATAGCTTCCCCCCCTCCCCCCCCCCCCCCCCCCCCCCCCCCCCCCTAATGTTGTAAAATAAAGTGATTCCTAGATCTTTGTTCTCTTTATCCAATTACTCCTGCTATTTGGTTCTTGACAAAAGGTAGATCTCCAAAATCGTTGCAAGTCTCAATAACAGGCTAATGTCAAAATAACAGAAGGGTGACTCAACTTAGTAGGAAATATAGCAACAAAAAATACCTAAATCCAATCAGAAGTCTACCTACTCTACTCTCAGTTCTAGGTAGGTATATCACAGCATTTCAGAATGTATTGCATACTGAAACAAAAGCAATTCCTCCAGATTAGTACCTGAGACGAAACAGTTGATCTCTTAGGAAGAAGTCGACAACCATCACTTCTGAGCAGCTGCAGGCTTCCGAATTTGCTCAAGATTAACTGATGCCTGTGACCCGAGAAAACAGCTCTAAACAAGAAAATTTCTACAAGTACACATTTCTGTAATTATACTGGCTACCATGCAAATACTGAACATCAAGACTATAAAATGATTCTATTGATCATACCAAAAGAATGGTACATAATCACATTGCGAGCAGATGAGTAGCCTGCCAGGGCATTATTGGCCCAGAGCTTGAAAATATGGCCATTTATTTCTGGTGAAACTTTCTCAGTTAGTCAGTTTTCGTATCTAGTTCTACCAGACCAAAAGGCCTAGGTTTACCCAAGCAAAGCAAAGAGGCAGCGGTTTATAGTATACAAGTTCCCACACTACTAAGAGGGGGATAAGAAAGCAACCAAGAAATCAAGCAGCTTGTGATACTGGGAACAACTTCTCCAGCTTGTTATTAGCAAAGATTCTGTTGGGGTCCAATTCCTTTCGGGCAGTATTATATGTATCAACAGGAAAGCGCTCTCTTAGCCTTGCTTGCAATGCTGCTTGCTCTTCCTTATCCCTCGGAACCTGGGTATATCATTGGAATTCAACAGAATGCAACACAAAGTTTGTGAGGTTTCAGCCATGCACTGATGCACAATGGAACTCAAGGCAAAGAGACGGTTTTTACATGTCATATGACAGGAGGCAAAATACCGAAGAGTGATTTCTTACCTCTATCTTAGCCCAATGTTCATAAGCAGAATATTTATCCCATAGCGCAGTCTGAGTCAAACGTCGATAATGGAAGAACTCATCTGTGATGTCCTTTCTCTGGCGGCCATCCATTGTAGGAAGATACATGATTATACCAACCTGATACCAAGAACAAAAGAGGAGTGTTTTCATTAACTCTTCCAAAAACTTATTGAATTAAATGCTGTTAACAGCTTTAGTTTAGCATTTGTATTCCAAGGCAATCAGCATATGTTGAAGGAAGAGATTCAAACACTCAGAATACATATATGAAGACAGACACCTTTACAAGAATCAAAGGAAAGAAAAAATCAAGCAATTATTAACTTACCCAAGAAAATATTTCATCCTCGTTTGAGCTGGAGGCTGGGCTCATGTGGCTCCGGCTACGAGCTGTCCAACGTTGCTCTATGGGAGCAGGTGCAGGTATCCGTCTTTTCTCGATGAGCTGCTTCAAATCTTCAATGTATTCAAGATCTTTCATACTAGGGTTGGAAAGGGAACCAGCAGGAAAGCATGTTTCTGATACCCACTGTTGCCCACCACAATCGAAGCCCAAAATTTCATCACTCCACCCAACCCTGTAGCCTTCTGACTTCCTCCAGAACTCAGCCTCAGCACAATTAATCCTGACAATGTGCTCTTTGTTGAGAGGATCTAGAGCAATCAATTTGTCTCTTAATTCAGTAAATGATAGCTCATCAACAAGATTAGCCGTGATTTCTCCATTCCTGCAATCAACTGCAACATGCAATCAGCTGACATACACACGGATAGAATTATATGAATCGAATGAGACTATTAGGTATCAGAAGAGACTCGATATTTTGCAAAAGCCATAGTTTTAGTTGATTACAATTGGTTTGTGTATGAAACAAATTCCCATGTCAATTGTGTTAGAAAAATGTTTCCAACCCATTTCTCTCTTAGTTAAAGCAGGCAGGTTAATTAAATCCGTGAGCTAGAACAAAATGAAGAAACAAGAGAAAATTAAAGAGAAGGTACGAATTGCATTGGCTTCTATATTATCACTTCTTACTATTGCAAAAAAGCTCAAATCACACAGTTCCTTCCACCAGACAAACCAATTACAAGTGACTCTGAGCATTTCTAGACCTTGGAAGACTTGGAAGCATGCAGTATATATGATGTCCTGGTACAGAACAACCAAGAACAGGGACAATAGCTGAACTACCTGTACTTTTCAAGGCACTCCTTGTATAGATCACGAACATGCTGTATTGCTTCATCTTTAGTATACTTCGGTGTGAATTTCGGGGGACCCCGCCACTTTGAAATAGGATTACAGGTGACAACTACAACAGCATCACTATAGGGGATGTACAAGTACTTCACATGCTTATTCTCAGACAGTAGCCTCCTGGAATAAGAGGGGGAAAAAGTGGATCAATAAAAATGATCAGGAGAAGCAAATTCGAAATCTCAACTTTATAAAGTTTTAGAGAACTGGCAATAGGAATTCCAATTCTTTTGGGAATGAATAAGCAAACAGAACATGTTGCATCTTAGCCAAAATACTAAAAGAAGGATTATGAGACAGGTAGGCAGGATGGACATCAAATGAATGATAGTCTCATCACAAGGACACAAATAATAGATAGAATGCATACTCTAGATGCATGAATGTAGACTTCATTTACTTGGTCTATATATGAAACTGATATCCAAGGGAAAGCTATGAGCATGAGTTATCCAAGAAAAATTTCTTTATGATGTACAAACCATTCATTTTACATATGCAATTACTTTCTTCTACAAAAGTCATTAATTCATGTGCACATGCAACCAAATGAGCAAGTAGTTACTTGTGGTTTTTCTTCAAATCGTTCATGTCTGTGACATAAGTATGCTCCACAAGCTCTTGACGCTCAACACACTGTAAGGTGACTTCAGCAACTACTCCAAGGCCTCCAAGACCACAACGAGCAAGATAGAACAGATCTGGGTCTTTGTCTTTCGAAATCTCTATCGTGCCTTGGGCAGGAGTCACCAATTTCATACTAATGACCTGTTCATCAATTGGTGGCAACTTCGCACCAGTCCCGTGTGCACCAACCTGAAAACCGGCCAATTTTCATAATTTAAAATCAATCTCAAAAGTGCATATCCAAGAGATCACTACAACAGCATGACAGCATACTCTTTCCACAGCAGAATGCCTAACAAATTGTCTTAGCAAACTTGCAGCAGTGAATCAGATTACCCCAAACATCTCAAACGAAATGGTGCAAATGAAAAAGGAAGCATCTTTTGCCTCATATCCAATACTAAAATATCTCATCCAAAGGAAATACAACGAATGGCAGTGAGTGAGACTGTGAGAGAAGGACATAGAACCTGAATAATGCCACCAATCTGCTGTTCTCTAATGGATGCAAAATTCTGCAAGGTAAGGCCATACTCTTTGATCCCATCAACCAGCTGCTGCACCCTTATCCCAGCTTGAACCCTCACCGTCTTCTTCTCCTTATCCACTTGAAGAACTTTATCCATCAGACCCAAATTCACCATCCCAGCACGCGACAGCCCGATCCCATTGGGCGAGAGCCCCGACCCGACTGGCCGGATCCTGGTTTTCTTCTCGTCGGCATCCTTCACCAGCTTCTCCAATTCCTCCAAAGTTTCGGGCTGGTGGAAGTTCCGGGTCTGGACCTCGTGAGTGCCGCTCCAATTGGAAACGGTGTGCAGATCCTCGGGCAATGGGGCGTACCTAAAGAGCTGGGCTTTCTTGTGCTTGGCGTTCTCCGAGAAGGGGAATGAGAAGTAAGTGGCGGCTCCGCAGAAGAGCACGAGCGCTGTGTAGCCGAGGTACCGCCGCAGCTCAGCTTCCGACGAAGCCGGCGCGGGAGAGGAGGTTGAGAATGTGCGAACAGGGTTTGATGGATAGCGATTGTTTGGAGGGATCGGCGGCTTTGTCGGCGGGAAGGCGGTGGAAATGGGTTGAGAGGGACCGCGGCAGAGGAGATGATGGATTGAGCGCCGGAGAGAAAGAGCTCTCGACATCGTTTACGGCTCAGCTTCCTCAACTTCTTGCTCCCACCTTGACCTCGCGAAGTACAGTGCAAAATTATCAATTCAGAGCTTTTTGCAAAAAGCGTCTAATTCAGGGACCTAAAAGTGAGTTAACCCTTCAAAACATCCCTACAGTTACGATTCTAAATCGCTATTCTCCCGCCGCCGGCAAAAGGTCTCTCCAAACGCCGCCTCCCCGTAGATTTGACTCCGGCTCCTAGATTCTCTAGCCACTGGGTTTCTCTATTTAACAATCAGCGACGCCGGGCTCCGATAATTGCTTCCTTTCCAACTCGTCGTCTTCTAGATTGTTTTTAGCTTCTCCCTCGTCGTTGGCGTCTTGTCCTCCGTAGCGCCGGCTGATTCTCCTCGCCTTCCTCATTTTCAGCTGGGGTTTTCCGGGTAACCTTCGTAGCTTTATACAGGATTTTTCTCTCTAGAATGAGTCATGCTCTGCTCCCCAAGAATGTGGCTTTGGTCATAAAGTACCAAAAGGATCCTCTGAAAGCTCTTGAAACTTTCAATTCTGTGAAGATAGAAGATGGGTTTAAGCACACATTGCCTACCTATAGGTGCATGATTGAGAAGCTAGGTATCCATGGTGAATTCCAGGCAATGGAGCAAGTGTTCATGGAAACTAGGATGAATGTCGATAATAACTTGCTGGATGGAAGCAGTTGATGTGTTTGAGAGGATGGATTTCTACAACTGCGAGCCTTCGGTGTTATCGTATAACTCCATCATGAATATATTGGTTGACTATGGGCATCACGATCAAGTGCATAAAGTCTACTTGAGGATGAGAGATAAAGGAATCTCTCCTGATGTTTACACTTTTACGATTAGGATAAAGTCCTTCTGCAAGACGGGAAGGCCTCATGCTGCTCTAAGGCTTCTGAACAACATGTCTTCTCAAGGGTGTGAAGTCAATGATGTTGCTTATTGTACTGTTGTTGGTGGGTTTTATGATGGGCACTATCTACTTGATGCATATGAATTGTTCAACCAGATGCTTGAATTGGGTATTTTTCCAGCCATTGCTACTTTTAATAAGCTCATGCATGTTCTTTGCAAGAAAGGGCAAGTCAAAGAAAGTGAAAAGCTGTTGAGCAAGGTGCTTAAGAAGGGTTTCTGTCCCAACTTGTATACAGTTAACATCTTCATCCAAGGGCTCTGTAGAAAAGGTGCAGTAAATAGGGCTGTCAGTATGTTGGAGAGCATGAACAAGGAAGGTCTAATTCCCGATGTTGTCACATATAACACTCTCATTTGTGGTTTGTGTAAAGGAAATAAAGTTGCACAAGCAGAGGGCTATCTGCATAAAATGGTGAATGAAGGGTTACAGCCTGATGCCTTCACCTACAACTCTATAATTCATGGTTATTGCAAGATGGGGATGATGCCAAATGCTGACAAAATTCTTGGTGATGCAATCTTTAAAGGGTTTGTGCCTGATGAGTTTACTTATTGCGCCTTGATCACCGGTTTATGCCAGGATAATCTTGTGGATCGTGCTGTATCGGTTTTCAACGAGGCACAGGGGAAGGGCTTAAAGCCTACGGTTATTCTGTACAATACACTAATTAAAGGGTTGTCCAAGCAAGGGCTTGTTCTCCAAGCCTTGGAGTTGATGGGCGAGATGTTGGGAAAAGGTTGCATCCCAGATACATGGACTTACAATCTGATAATAGATGGATTATGTAAGATGGGATGTGTCTCTGATGCCACTAACCTTCTGAATGATGCTATTGCAAAAGGGTACATCCCAGATATTTTTACATTCAACACATTACTTGATGGATACTGCAAGCAGCTGAAAATGGAGAATGCTCTTGAGCTTCTGAATAGCATGTTGAGTCATGGTGTCTTGCCAGATGTGATCACGTACAACACTCTTTTGAATGGCCTATGCAAGGTTGCAAAGTCTGAAGATGTTATGGAAACATTCAAGATGATGTTGGAGAAAGGATGTGTTCCTAATCTGATCACTTACAGTATACTCGTAGAGAGCCTGTGCAAATCTAGGAAAGTAAATGAGGCTCTGGACTTACTAGAAGAAATAGGGAAGAAAGGTCTAGTTCTAGATACTGTCAGTTTCAGCACTGTCATTAATGGATTATGCAATATAAAGGATTTGGATAGAGCATACGATCTCTTCAAAAGAATGAAGCAAGAATACAACATTTTGTGGAGAACGTCGACATTCAATATCATGATAAATGGGTTTTCCGAAAAGTTGAATATCGAAATGGCAGAAAAGCTTTTTCATCAGATGGGCAATGAAGAATGCTGCAGTGCAGATGATTACACATACCGTGTCATGATTGATGGTTTCTGCAAAGTGTGGAGGATTGACTCTGCATACAAGTTTCTTATGGAAATGATTGACAAAGGTTTTGTTCCATCATTAACGACCTTTGGAAGAGTGATCAACTGTCTGTGTGTCCAAGATAAAGTCCCCGAGTCAGTTAGGATAGTCCATATGATGGTGAGAAATGGCATTGTCCCGGAGGTTGTGGATACTATTTTTGAGGCTGATAAAAGGGCAGTTGCAGCACCCAAGATTGTCGTTGAAGATTTGCTGAAGAAAGGTTGTATAACTTACTATGCCTATGAACTTCTGTATGATGGTGTCAGGGACAAACGGTTACAAAAGAAGAAACATTCCAGTCACCCTGAACATCGGCCTGGAAAGGTCTCTCATCATGTTGATAATGTATGAAGTTAGAGAGTTGCCGGAATGTAAATTACAAAGACCTAGTAAGTTGTTCATTCCTGTTCAAAGAGGCTGAATAGGAAGTACTATACTTCTGCCATGTTCATTCTTTATCCAAATTCTTACTGTTTCTTGAGGGAATTTTGGCATAATTTTGAAATCTCATTCTTGCTTTGTTTATTGTTACAGAAGAAATGGGGGACCAATGATGTCAGAAAATGTAAGTTTCTGTTATCTGATTATCCTTGTTGCCTATGTTTACTTTAGCTTGTTGCCAACTGATCCAGATCCTTACATTCTCGTTATCTACATTTGCTGCATCTCTGATTAATAAGCATGTCGAACCAGATGTACAGTTATACTCTCACACGCAGGTTGACACGAAGAGCAAACTAAGCGGCAGACAAGTTTTACCGCTAGCATCATGAAGTGGAGTTTCCTCATGTTGAAGTAACAATGACGAACTCAAATCAGCAGGAACTGGCCATGCCCCCCTTCCAGAAGGAGGACACATTGGTATTTGGTACATTCCAATAATTAAAGTCTTTCAACTTATATTTTAGGCATGTCTCTGTTCAGGGCTCTTTAGTGCCTGCCTGCCTCTTCCATAGATCTTATTGATTTCTGCAACTTTTTTCTCTCATCTCAGGACCTTGGATTGTTGAGATACCAGGCCATCTTAAGCTGCCTGTTGGTGAATGTAACGTATGATGCTTGAGCACAAGTCTTCGGTAGTTAATTCTCTTCCTTCTTCAAAAGTACATTCATAACGAGTGTGACATGTTGAGGGAGATAAAAACAAAATCCTGAGTGCTACGTGCGAGGAGGAGGAGCAAGCGTACTTAACATCTTGATACAGGGCCCATATAAGTCGTGGGATATTTCAAGTCGACCGAACTGAGTAATAGAGGTGAGTGTAATATATATATGTTTGCATATTATGTGCTGATTAAACCGTAGGTTGTTAAGTGTAAGCTGCCTGTTGGTGACTGTAATGGTGTGATGCTTGAGCACAAGTCTTTGATAGTAAAATAAATTTATGTTGTCTGATCCCTGTGTTTAACTACAGCACAGGATTGATGCCATTGCCTGATCCTCTAGAGCCTGCTGGATTGCATCCAATCTTGCTATGCTGATGTAATTCTATATGAAGGTACAGATCGATTCAAATTCTTCTTTCAGCATTTCTATTTTTGAGTCATTTGCTGGTTTTTCCCCTGCATGTATGAGGACGATCTATATTAGTATGATTGAATAGTTAGTTAAAACAAGCGACTGTACAAGCTGAGTTTGTGCAGAGATTTAATCTGTAGATTGTAATACCAAAATGGAAACTTAATCAATGTTTGTGGATTGTTTCATCCATCACTCTCTCCATTTCTATGCATAGTGATTCATACCTTGCCTTTTGGCGAGAGCTTTGAAGTTCATGATCCCGAGCATTTTGTCTTTCTTAACAGATAGCTCTGTGGAATGCTGCTCAAATGGTGTCCCTCACGTTTTATGACCCGGTCCAGAAGGTGTCCTGCTCCTGCAGCTGCCTTGGAGGGTCTCGGCATAGGGATACCCTGATATCCCATGACTACCCGACCAACCTGCAAAAGTGGCTAAAGAGAAGCACACAACCCTGCCGATGGCCATCAGGGGGTACATGTTGAACGGCTGCTGCATACCCGACTCAAAACTCGAGAGCAAACCGTCCCAAGTTCTACGTTTTTACCAATGCAGCAACCCCTTTGATGGTTGGCCATACCAGAAGTCGATTACCAGATTTGGGACTGCAGCAGTATATTGTCAATACTCTGTACTAAACCACGAATATTCCCTTATCCCCCTCTCCTCGTACTTGGTAATTTCGACTTGTTTTGCTCGACTCAATTTGTCTTATGAGCAGCTTGATCTTCCCTTCAATTCAACTTTCAACCTGTTATATCTCAATTCTCTCCACTATTATTTGTATTCACATCCTTCAGTCATATTTCAACTTTGATATAAATACAATTACCTAATCCGTCATCTACCTCTCATAATTAAAAAAAAGTTACAAGTGTTCGTATCAAATCAAATTTTAGAAGATTAGACGAATCGAAATCTTTACCGATCGAACGTAATGAGCATAATTATGCTGCATATTTGTAAATGATAGTTTAGAACAAATATGAATACTGAGATATTACCCTGAAACGTAACAATCTGGACAGTAATACTGTGTCTGAATCTGAACAAATTTGGCTTCAGCAGGCTAACTCAGGAGTTCCAGTCAGGGCTTCAGGCCCATTCAAGCAGACAGAGGTTAAAGATAATAAAATAGATATCTTTACCTGGAAGAAAGAATAAATAAATATCTCTTCCAGCAATCTGCGCCTCTCCTTAAACCCTACACTTCACTTGTTGGGGTTTTCTGCTTCTTCTTCTACCTCCACCGCTCTCTCCCCTTTATCCTACATCTACCCAAAACCCTCCGCAGCCGTTTGCAAAATCATGTTAACGGCATCTCTAAGTCGCTCGTTGCCGGTGCCTCGCAGGCCGGCGACCCTCGCCGCCTTGGCCGCCGTCGAAACCATTGTGCGAAGCAGCAGCCGCCGCTCTTCATCAGTATCTGTCGGTAATTCCCCTTCCTCCTCCGCCGCTGCAGCCCCCGGCACGGCCTCGTTTCCGGCGGGAAAGGGTCTTCTCTCGTTGGGATTTGGAGCTTTATCTTCGGTAAGCTCTGGGTTTCACACTCAAGCTGGGAGATTGAATTACAAGTCGTCCACGATTTCCCAGGCTGAGTTCGCCTTAGATCATCAGTATGGTCACGACGACGACGACGACGACAACATAATCGGCGGCGGAGGGAAAGCGAAGGTGGCTAGTAATAGCCAAAGCGAGGAAGGGCTAGACATTTCCAAGCTTGGGATTGCTCAAGAGATTGTGTCGGCTTTGGCTACTAAGGGGATCTCTAACCTTTTCCCCATTCAGGTGATTATCTTTATTGAAAAGTTCTAAGATTTGGGTTTGTTTGGTTTAATTTAGCTATCAGTATTCATTTTAGTGATTTTATTTTGCGTGGCAGAGAGCTGTTCTTGAGCCTGCAATGGCAGGAAGGGATTTGTTTGGGAGGGCTAGAACAGGAACAGGGAAAACCCTTGCCTTTGGTATCCCGATCCTTGACAAGATCATTCAGTACAATGCGAAGCATGGGTATATTCATTATACATCATTGAAACTTTGGTTTCTCTAGAATTTGGTTTCCCTATTTGACAATCCAAATGTGCATATACATTTCTAGACGTGGAAAGAATCCGTTGGCCTTAGTCATGGCGCCAACGAGAGAGCTCGCCCGCCAGGTGGAGAAAGAGTTTCGTGAGGCAGCACCTAATCTGGACACCATCTGCCTCTATGGTGGTACCCCCATTCAGCGGCAGATGAGGGAACTCGAATATGGCACTGACATTGTGGTCGGCACGCCTGGTAGGATTATTGATCTGATGAGGAGAGGAGCTCTGAACTTGTCGGAAGTCCAGTTTGCTGTTCTTGATGAGGCAGACCAGATGCTTGCCGTCGGTTTTGTTGATGATATTGAAACAATCTTCAAGCAGATGCCACCGAAGCGACAGAACATGTTGTTCTCTGCCACCATGCCAAGTTGGATCAAGAACCTCATCAAGAATTACCTAACAAAGCCGCTGACTATCGATCTGGTTAGTATGTAATGCTTGGAAGTTGCCTTTAGTTGACGTGTTTTGTAAAACATTTGAAGTAATAACTTTGTGTTTCTCTTATAGGTAGGTGATTCGGATAAGAAGCTAGCTGATGGGATTACTCTGTACTCTATTGCATCAGAGTCGTATCAGAAAGCAGGCGTTCTCGCTCCTTTGATTGCAGTATGAAAGTTGTTACATTTTAGCTGTTATAAGAGATCTAATTTCCTTCTGTTGCAATCATTCTTTCTCATTTATCATTTTTATCTTGCTCTTGCTAGGAACATGGGAAGGGAGGAAAGTGTATTGTGTTCACAGAGACAAAACGTGATGCGGACCGTTTGGCTTATGCTATGGCAAAAAGCCATAAATGTGAAGCATTGCATGGCGATATCTCTCAAATGCAAAGGGAAAGGACACTTGCAGGTTTCCGAGATGGTCAGTTCAATATACTTGTGGCTACTGATGTCGCTGCACGTGGTCTAGATGTACCAAATGTTGATCTGGTAAGATTCGTTTCCTTTTCGGTTTATGCTTTATACTTTGGTTTCAATGCATGGCTTTTGCTTCGATCCATTAGTGTTATCATGCTATGACGTTACTTTAGTTTCAACCAAAAGCCTTTCCTTTTGATCCAAATAAGGTTTACATCCTCATAATCAAAAGTCCTTCACCTTCACAGTAGCTTTACTCCTTTAATAAACTATGGCTCCCTTCATTCTGGCCACTTTTAATTAACTTGTCCACTGCCTTTGGCTCGTTCTTCAGATTATACACTATGCTATTCCAAACTCAACCGAGACATTTGTTCATCGATCTGGTCGTACTGGACGTGCTGGGAAAAAGGGAACTGCCATTCTCATTTACGGCGGGGATCAGAGTAGGCAAGTGAAGATCCTTGAGCGAGAAGTAGGATGCCGATTCACCGAGGTTGGTTGACTAACTTGATCCCTTTTTTCTTCTTTTTCCCCTTGTTGATCGAACTTCAGACTTACATAATTTGTCCTCTTTGTTTTTCCAGCTCCCAAAAATTGCTGTTGATGCTGGAGCCATGAACCTAGACATGGGCGGCAGTAGTCGATTCGGCCAGTTTGGCAGCTCAGGAGGCCGTGGTGGCAGTGGCGGCTATGGCCGGTTCGGTAGTGGTGGTGGTGGTTCGAGTAGCTACGGTTCTGGAGGACGTGGTGGAGGCTATGGTGGTCGACAAGGAGGCAGCAGCGGTGGTGGACGGTTCCAGTCTCAGCCAGGCGGCTATGGTGGTTCGAGTCAAGGTCGTAGCAGCGGTGGCTCGTTCAGTGACTTTGGCAAGTCGGACCGAGGTGGTGGCTCGTTCAGCGACTTCAGCTCAGGCCGTTCCAGTGGGTTCGGTGACTCTGGCTCGAAGCGTTCCAGCTCGTTTGGAGGCGGGGGTCGATTTGGGGGATTCGGAGACGGCGGGGATGACAAGGGCTTTGGAGGAGGAAGACGGTAGGCGGATTTAATCATACATGGAAGCCGGCGGGGGGCAGCAGAGGTTTCATGTGGCTTTTTCGTTCTTCAATATCTATATTTAGCTTGACTCACTCACTCTGTGTAATGTAACCGTAACTATTTTTGAGACCTGAGACTAATTCTATCATTAGTTCAATTATGAGGGGAAAAGTGTTTATTCATGCATGTTAATTAGTAAGTTTGATTGAAATAATCACTTAAATTGCATTCATGGGCTGTACGTGGTCTTCACATGGGGGGATTAATGAAGTTAAAATGTTAGTTATGGGAAGCAAATTCATTGTTTATAAGGAATTACATGATAAGAGTCAATAAGGAATTACATGATAGAGTAGTATATACATGTTTTCCAAGTAGGGTGATTAATTGGGAGGATTCATTGTTTACAGACTATCTGAATTTGATTAAGTTGTTGGTAATTAATTGCTCATGTATTAAACATGTGTATGTGATTTATTAAAGGAAAGGGGCATGCTGGAGAATCATCAAGGCATAAGGGTTTAGCAGAGTAATCGAGTAGTGAAGTAAATTCTAACCTAATGTTTATCTTAATATGATTATGGTATTTCGGGTCATGAAGCGGTCTGAGTACAACGTGTATGATGGTTTGGTAAGCTTTAAACTAATTTTGATTTGAATATCGGTATATGGTATGGTTACATGATTGAATGATTGATTTAATTATCGTATGATTGGATGAGGTTACCATAGCATGGTAATTATATGATAATGTATGACGAAATGATTGTATGATGGTATGACCAGAAGGTCATAATACATGTTGTTATGTGTGTGCTAAACGATATTATGTGATGAGTATATGATATGTGAAATGTCATTTGAGGCGGTCAAGTGGAAAGAATGGCAAGAAAGGTTGCCTTTTGCCAATTATACGAGATGAGATAAAATGGCCTATGAGTCATGCAAGTGAATGTGATATGAAATGGCCTTGGGTCACACAAGTATTATGTTTAGTTGTGACTAACTATAAGAATTACATGGTCACCTAAAGCAAATGTAATGGCGCCCTGTCATGCACTCATTATAAGTGAAAAGAGGCTTCAAGCTTAAGAGATAAAAGAGTTATACGATAACTCCTTTTCAGGAGTAATGTCAGGCATGGCTAAGAGTTTATGAGATATGACACTTTGTGCCCACGAGTTTACGAGATCTGGCACTTTGTGCCTACGAGATTACGAGTTCACGAGATCCCGGGGAGTGCATGACTTGACAAATTAAAGAATAAAAGCTACTGAATCCAGCTAACTATATGTATGCACTTGTGTGATTGGATGTTGATTCATGGGTGCTTTTGGATGCAACATGAGTACTTAAATGTCAATCTTAGTATTTGTCATCTTTGTGTGATATGTGATTGAGATGGCAATCTTAGTATTTGCCATATTTGATATATAGAAGGTGAACCCCTATACGATATATGAAATATGTGAAGGTCGATGTGTTTTATATGTGATATCAGGTGACATGGTGAGTTATATTTTGTGATAATCTCCTATGACGAGTGGTACAACGATTAATCAGGAAACTATTTTATAAGCAGTGATGATATGTTCATTTGATTATGATACTACCATGAGATGTTGACGTACATAATGTTATGAGTCTACAATACCTCTCATGATGCGGTGTTGGTAGAAGTATAAAGATATAATGAAATTATGAAAATTTTGTATGGTGTATGAGAATAAATATGAACTATTTGCAACATCAGGTAGGGTAAAGTAAAGGTGAAACCCTAAACGAATCATGTATGATATATAACGTATATGGGAAAGATCGAATGAACGAGGGAAGAAATTTTGTGTGAATCTACATAAGTGAGACATAGGTAAAGTTATCAAGTGATTAAATATGCACCGAATTTAATGGACAAAAGACACTCCGAGTCACAACACAACCCGATATCATTTCATATTAATATTTATATTAGGTTATTGTTTACTCATTGAGTGACGTCTCACCCCGTCAATATTTTTTCCTCACAGGACTAGAACGACATCAGTAGAGCGAGACGGATGAGTACTGTCGGCCAAATGGCTAAAAGGTGGGCGGCGGAACTGAACTCTCCACAAATCTTTCAATTAAAAGTTAGGGAAAAGTAAAGTTTTTGCAAGCTAAGGCTTAAGACAATATCGGTTTTAAATACAACTTCATTTTGTTTTCTATGCACTTCATATAAAGAGTGTAGGTAAACCAAGCCTAAATTGGTCAAGAAAAATATTAGGAACATGAATACAAGGTAGGGTGTTACATAATATTACAGAAATTCATAAATAATATTTTGCTATATTTGGAGAGTTCACAAGTTATCAAGGTGAATTTTTATTTACAAATAAAAAATTATTGATATCTATGTACATAGAAATAGATCATATATAAAGAGTGACATGTATCACATTTGTTAACTCTTTTCTTTACATATTTATTTTATATAATAATTCCTTTTTTTCACTTTTGCATTATATCGATGTGCGCAACAATAATTTACATTTTGATAAACAATTTAAACAAACTCACACATAAATAACAATATTCTGTCTAATAGAAAAATATTACGTAGGAAAGAGGGAAACCAAGAAAGGTCTTCATAGAAATTTGACCAAGTAAAAGTAGTTCTTTATTAAAAAAAAATCCTATTCATTCTAATTAAGTGAAAACGTAGATATCACATGTGCAATAATTTACAATGTATTCTAAGTTCACGTTACTAATATTTGCTCGCAAGCTCTATTGAGGACTTACGTCATATGCTAAGAATCTTTTTTTAGACTTGGAGTTATTAATTGTCGAGAATTATAAATTTAAGTTTTCAAAATGACTTAAGCATGATTATTGACGAACTTCAACTTCATATCCTAGGATGAGACATGAGTTGACTTGAAAAATGACGCATGTGAAAGTTAGATAAATCTTTGTTAAGGATGTACATTAAACATCATGTTTCAACAACCACTGACCTAGACATTAATTAAATAGGGGTCGGAATTTTTGTTTAATATTTGAATATTTTGGTAGAAAAATCTAAATTCGACTACTAAAGCAATAAATAAACATTAAGGTGTTAGTTGAGATATCTAAACACAAATATTTAATAGATACAAGACTCTAAACCGAGGTACTAAGTTAAAATAAGGAATCTTTAATAAGAACGAGTTTAATAAGACAATTGTAAGATTTTAGTAGTAACGAGTTTAATAAGGAATCTTTAATAAGAACGAGTTTAATAAAACAATCTGTAATAAGAACGACTTTAATATGGATGTCAGCCTGTAATTTCATACAAAATTTTAGTAGTAACAAAACTTTCTCGATATCTCAACAAAATTTTAGCCTGTAAAATTAAGCAATTTATATTAAAATCGAGTTACCCTAGCAAAATAAATTTGTTTTCATATTTCATCCAACGATCCAAGTTCAAAGGTATTAATTGGGGTTATAAAATAAAATCTTTATGCATATATGTTTAGATATTAACAATAAATGTTCCTACAATACATCCAAGAATTTAAATGCATGTGAAATGTCACAATGTTTGTATGAATTTATAAATTTTGTTAATTATAAATTATTTCAAACAATACTTAGTTTTAAATGAACTTGAAATATGTATATGTTGTAGACATGTTTTTTATTATCAATTATTAGTATAAGTAATGAAATTTTTGTCCCATAAAAACACAAAAGATAAAGATATTTTACTTTACGCAAATTGAAAAGGTTGGAAATTTATACTCTGAATAACCATGTTAAGACGAGAACCAATGATAATGTATATTAGTGTCTTGGATTGAGATTGAGAGTCTAAACTAACATCTAGACAACAACCATAAATGGAAGGTTAGTCCAAACTTAAAAAAACTAACAACATATTGAGTGTCATGATAGACAAATTTTGTCATAAAATCCTATATCAAGACTTCATGAACATTCACAATAAAAATGGGAGAGGATTAGAGAATTTAATAATCATAATGGTATGATGTATGTCAAAATTCAGTTGGGATGAACTGAACTTCTTCTAGGCGATCGTCAACTCGGTCTAAACTGGTAAAACCCGCTGCGATCATTTCAGCAGCACCTTCTCCATCATCGATCAATGCCTCGATAGCTTGAACTCGAGCCAAAAATATAGTCAGAGCAACTCGAACGACACCAACTCGGGCCCTCACACCGGGCAAGTGAAAGCCATCCGGTGCGCCCCCACCACCCCGGCCACCACGACCTCCCCGACCACGACCCCCCCCCCCCCCCCCCCCCCCCCCCCCGCCACCAACCCCACCTGTAATGTACAAAAAAACATATTAGTGAAGAGACTACAGCAATCCACAACTTGCTGCTTACCAAGTATTGCCTGTCGCCGCATATCGATCAAGTGCCTCCATGGGTTCTCCAAGAGGAGTAAATCTAAGACCATTTGCCTTAGATCGGCAATAGGAGCATTATTTGCCAACTCTAATGTCTGCCCTGCAAGCAACAGATCGGTATTGGCATCGGCAGTAGAGCGGCAAATACTCTGAAAGTTGACCAAGTAGTACTTCACTGCATCGAGCCTCTGGAGTGGAGGAAGACCTCGCATAACACCCACAAAAATTTCATCAGCAGAATTAGCTGCTCGAACATCTTCAGGGCGATTCATACCCAGTATGGATCGGAAAGGGCAGTTCCACTAACAAACATCATGTCCCTGCCCGAAGCAGCGGGCACACCGTTCAGGTACGACAATATCCATCTTCTGCAATAAAAGTATAAGGTCAGAAGCGCATAGATGCATCAGTAGTTTGTTCTAAAAAAGGAAGCATATTCTTTCACTGAAAAGCAGGAACTTAACCTCTGAAGCTAAATGCCAAACACTGCCATCGACATGTAAACTCAATTGGAGAAAAACTCTAAATCGTTTTATTGAATGGTGTTCTACTTTACAGTTTACATAAGTACTACTGCACTCTAACTACACACCGATATTCAGCCACTACCACCCCTAACCCCTTAAAATCAGCAACTAACTAGACACCTTATACTGCTGCCAATTCATTCTACTAAGTACTAACACAAGCCTACATACTAACGTGACTCACATAATGACACACTAACTAGACTCGAACATAGTTATAAAGCCCAACCAATAAGACCCAACACGACCATACAGTGAAACCTAATTGATGCACTACGAGTATAGAAAAGGAATGCACACACAGAAGGGGAAACACGAACTTGGATCCCTGACCTAAAAGGAAATAATCGGCCAAACACCGCATTCATCTAGCAATTATTTCCAAATCAACGTTCAAGGCTACTGCAAGCGAGCCAGCAAAAGAATCTCAAATCCGCGATTCCAGAGATGAAAGCGGAAATGAAAACCGTAAAACAAAGTAATCAGACAGAAGCTAAGCTATCGATTGAGCGAGAGATAGCAAAGGAAAGTGAAATCGCGAGAGAGCGTGGTCGCCGTACCTTCTTGATCAGATAGGATTTCAGAGAATTACTTTCGCTAGCGAGATTCCTGAAATTAGCAAACAGAGGAACTGTTGATCGCCGAAGGTAGTCCGCGCAATTGATTCTAGAGCACGAAAACGGAAAATGAACTACGGAAAGCAATGTAATCGACAGAATCTCAGTTTACTAAACTAAATCGAGAAAAGCCAGATAGCGATGGAACAGTACCTTGATCAGAAAGTCTTCCAGAGAAACTAATTCAGATAGCGAGATTCCTGAAGAATAGAACTGGTTGAAATTGACCGCGCAGACTGATATCAAATCAAGATTCCAAGAGCAGCAGTATAGCAAAAACGTGATCTAAGTACAGAATCAGTAGATGAAGAAGAGCAGGAATAGCAGTTTACCTGCTAAGAACTGTCGATCGAAAACCAGAGACCTCTGAAATTTTTACAGTTCAGCTACCTCTCAGCTGGATTCTCAGCTCTGATGATCCTGGATTCAAAGATCTCTCCAACATGCAGCTTCTCTCGTCTTCTTTTCATTACTAGTAGCGTTTCATTGCACAACAGCATGTAAAAATTCTTCCCTTCAGGATTCACACGCCTCTCAAGTGTGTTTATCCAGGCTTTTCTAATCATTTTGTACAATCACTCACTTGACAAAATAGGAAATCTCAGCTAAAAAAATTATCCTAAACACACATTACTGCATCCTACAGCTGCGCTGTCAGGAATTCTAATTTTTCGATGACGTATAAGTTATGACTGAAAAGTTCCAGACAGAGAAAAAAAACACAGAGCTTGAAGGCATGCATATGACCAGCATTAGCAATACCAGAAAACGTTAGGGATGAACCGTGAGATCAAGAAAACGGAACTGATAAATGTGAGAGAAGACATGTAAAGAACCTAATTAGTGGTCAACAGTGGCTGCACTTCAAACCGCATAAGAGAGTACTTGAAAGCTGTAAATCCAGATACACCCTTCTCATCCCAGCAAGAAGAAACCTGGAACGGCAGCTAACTCATTATGAGTGGGAAAAACCAAAATAGGAATTAACACAGAAAACAGAGAAAGAGTATCAAGACATATTGACCACATAGAACAATAAACATTGAGACTGCGCTGAGCCAATAACCCACGAAGGCTGAAGGAACAATGGGTGCACTGCAAGCTGTATTACTTTCAAGTTAGCCAGCTTCAAATCTAGATGAAAAAAGATTAGGTCTGCATAACAATAGATATATCTGTTTCAAGCCACCTTCAGATAAAAGTGAAAATTGAGAAACAAACAAGGGTGGATGTGAAATAGGAAGAGCCCAGATCAAACTGTTTACTACTTGTTTGACCAAAATGAAACAGAAATGCACATTTGCACAGCTTCAGTTGTCCAAGGTTAATGACAATAACTGCAAGGTAGTCTCAATTTGATCAATCTTTCTGAAGTGCCACATAAAACGAAAGATCTCGGAAAACAGGAAAATTCTGCAGTCCGGTCAATCATACTAGTCTGATTGACACCTTTCTTGGACACCAATGCATCCTCTACGGACGAATAAAAAACCACCTCACAGCAAACAAAACACTGCCCTGGGATGGGTAGACCTACATGGGTCCCAACTCCAGAAAATTCTGAGTGTTATCCCATGAGATTCTAGCCATAGCATCAAGTAATTGGACATACAGTGAGACGGTGGCAAACCCAGCGTGTGCATTAAGAATTACGTCCTGGACTTTTCCTTGTGGAGATCACCATTGTCCAGTCTCGCCACCAGTAGTTTTCTCACTATGGACACAACCATTTTTCTTCTTTTTGGTGATTGCTTCCTTGGGAATTTCCTTGACATCCCGAATTCTCCCTGCCAAGGGGAAGCAGCTAGAACATAAGATTAAGAACACGTATCACCAGTAAACAGCTGCCAACCAAGGAGAAGGCAACTAGGCCAGCAGCATTTGGATGACAGATCATTATGCACAAACTCGAAGGGAGGGTTCAGATTGTTGCATTTAAAAATCGCTCCTAAAGGATATATGTATCACTTATAGTTACCATTTGAAGCCTGATTACAAACTACTATGTTACAGTGTACGCTGCGAGTTGCATGTGTTGAGCACGTACATGTTTGTCAGCATTACTTGTTTTAAGGACCTTTTAGTATTTTGTGTAAACCCTAGTAGCATTATGTAAAAAGGGTTAGCACTTATATATATGGCTTGCTGTTGTGTAGCGGCCGACTAGTATGTGTATAGGGCAATTATATGAACCCTAATAAAGCTATAGCCGAAAACCCCTTGAGAGGGTTTTCCGTGGATTAGTCTTGCTCACACCGAGCAAGGATACCACGTAAATCGCTGTGTTCTCGTATTGGTTTATTGAGTTTTATCATGGTATCAGAGCTGTGAGTAGATCCTCGCGGCGTTTCTTCCGAAGCTATGGTTTCCGATGATGAGCAGTCCTCGGCTACCGAGACCATGAAGAAGTCTTCGGCGTCGGGCAGCGGCAACGATCTTCCCCCGGCGCTCATCCTTCATAACTCGGACAGCCCAAATCAACTGTTCGTCGGCGAATTACTTACCGATTCCAATTACGGTGAGTGGCTTGGTGATATCACCGACTCTTTTATTGCCAAAAATAAGATTGGCTTTGTTGATGGCTCTATTCCCCAACCTACCGATGCTGCTCTTCGTACCCAGTGGAAGATTTGTGATGCTATGGTCAAGGGCTGGTTGAAGACAGCCATGACCAAGGAAATTCGGTCTAGTGTTCGTTTTTTGACTGCAGGTACGGCACTAGGTTGTTTGTGTGCAACCCGTTTACGAAACAATGTGTCGCCCTGCCTCCGGTCCCTGAATCTAAAAGAGTGGGCTATTGGAGATTGAAAGTCGTTTTCGGAACGCATCGTCCTGTGGGTTCTGTTTCTGACATTGATGTATCTCTGATCGGGTTTGTCTGCAAACCCTACTGCTCCTACGACGACAATGGATCGGTGGTGCAGGAGAATCCCCGGTTTCGTGTGGTGTTCATGTCTAATGCTGGAGGTCAGATTGGGATGATGGCGTTCCACTCGGAGTCGTGGGAATGGAAGTACCACGACTTCGTCATTCGCTTCCCCTACACTCCATCTCAGCTCATGCCTTCCACCGCACCCTACAATGCCATCACCGCTCAATCCACATCCATGGGGAAGCTGTTCTGGAAGACCAAGGAAGCTCATGTTGTCGTCTTCGACCCTTTCCTCGAGGACATGCAGATTCGCCCCGTCGTGATTGATTGCTCCCATTTATGGTCGCACGACATGGATAGAAACAGCTTCTTGATCGGGGCGTCACAAGGGTTTCTGCGAGGGATGGTGTTTCCACGCCCTGGCCTAGCAGCCAACTCGAAAGAAGGGTCGTTTAGCGTCTGGAGACTGGAAGAAGACCGCGGCGCTGCTGCTGGTGCTGGGTTTAGATGGAGTTTGGATTACGAGGTGTCGATGCAAACGATGTACCACATTGTTCGAAGAAAGCCGCCCAACGAAAACCGAAAAAGAAAAGGGAATTAGAGAAAGAAGGAAGGTGATGCGGTTGGGGGTGGATTTCTCATTCGGATAGACGTTGCCGGCGCTTCTGCCAGTGGTTAAACGGTGGATTTCATTTTTTTCTGAAATGCGGTTTGTCTTTTCGGTTATTATTCAAGTTGGGAACACATTGAATTGGTTGTTGCTAGTGCAAGTTTTGCTTATTCTGGCTTTCTTCGTTACCATTATCTTTCACCAGTTTCTTTCAGTTCTAACTTCCAAGTTCAACTTTCTGACGATTCTATAATTTTCGCCCAATCTATTCAACATAAGCTGCTAACAAGGAGAAGAAAGTACTCGACAGCAATACTGTACGGTTATGTTTCAGTTGTCACCATTAAGGAACCGACATCATGCAGGAACCAGCATTCAAAGGAGACCCCAAAATAACCAAGAGAAAACCATTGCAGTAGAGCATATGAACCCATTATTCCAGAAATCCCACCATTGCAGTACCTTATCAACTCTAAAAAGCCTTAGGACCAAGCCACTAGTCGCGCGCGCCGCATGACAGTATTTGAACTCCAATCTTTAGCCAGGAGGCCAGTTCATTTGACGTCCTCCGAGAAGGTGAACGTGAATGTGATACACAGATTGGCCTACAACAGGTACCATACAGCAAACCGATAGGTAAGCTTCCTCGTGATGATCTTTAACTTGTTTAACGGATAAACATAATTCAAATATCTTCGAAGGAATCATAACAAGAGAAAAGAGTGAACATACATCCATTTGGTCCATCATTGATGACGATCCTAAATCCATCATCCAGTCCTTCCTGCTTTGCCACCAGCTTGGCAGTATACATCAGTCGGCCAAGGATCTCACAGTGTCTCTCTTCAGCCTACACAGATAGATCCCCAGACGATAGTAATCAGAAAAGCATAGGATAATCCTTTTGCCACACACCTGACACTTGGGATTATAGCATTGTTGAAGATCAGCCAATGTAAGAAGTAGATGCGGTAAAGCAAGAGCATCACGCGAGGGCATAAAGCTAGAGACTTTACAGAAGAACAATGCTATTAGTCAATGAAAAACCGAAATGGGAGCACTGGTCAATAATAGTTAATACCTTAGATAAGCCTGACAAGCCATCCTTGACTTTCGGAATGATGACAATATGGGTGGGCGCTTGAGGATTTATGTCTTTGAAAGCTAGCACCTGCCATGGGAAGCAAAGGAGAAGCGTAGTGAGAAGAAACTCGCGAGTTTTTTTAAGCAGTAGGCAGCGTTGCAATCACAATAAGACATTCTACAGAAGAAAGATGAAATCTTTCACATATCAAGACACGAATGAATAGAGGGTACCTTATCATCCTCGTAAACCACATTTGATGGGATTTCCTTGTTGATGATTTTGTCAAATCTGCATTTCATACAAACCTAAATAAGAACACAGTCGAATCCCAATACTCATCCTTGCAGACTCCACGCAAAGCTACTTAGCAAATTGTCATTCCAATTTCCAAGTGACCGATGCACGACATGACGACGAGATATAAGCAAACAGAAAACCCCCATTACAACTCCGATGATTATCTGAATTAAGCACCGTGAAATCAATTACAAAGCATGGGACTGAAGAATAGAAACAAAAAAACTCCATCTTTGGGCATTGTATGGAGCGCATGGACTCAACTCAAGAAGCTACTGTAGTCTATATTAATCATCATCATCCACTAAACGGTTTACAACCAATTCCAGTTCTCTTTTCCTAAAATCTGGGTTTTGGAGATTACAAACTGAGAGACTTGACAATCATCGAATACAGAGAGCATCTACGAAAGTGAAATGGATACAGCAAAAACCCTAGTCCGGGAATTATTGAGTAGCAGAAACAATGAATCGAACGGAGAGAAGGAGAGTATGAGTCTCTGACTCACATGGTCGGAGAATCGGAGGGGACAGGAGCGGCGGCGGCCGCGAGGGCAGCGTCTTTCTCAGAAGCCATGGAAACGATGTGAGAGCTCAACACAGCGACTCGGCTTCTGCCGGCCTCTTTAATATCCCTACTACTTCCTTCGCTCATTTCCCGGGCAGGAAGTCGCTCCTCCTTCGGTCAGTTTCTTTTGGGGGGAATGGAGAAACGCCAGCTGTCTCTTTCCTCTATCCACGTCATGTCCAGCTCTGCTTCCACATCAGCTTACGACTGCCAAATCATTATCGTCAGCTCCGAGCCGCCTGACCGGTTGAACCAATAAGGTCAGACTCGGGCAATTCTGTCAAATACTTTCCAGCTGCCGATTGAAACGGTTGAACGGCCTGACCCCTGTCTCGTCGTCACTCTGTCAAATTCCTATTCCCTCCCAAAAGTTGAATTGAAGAAACGAGGAACCCTAAACACCGAATTGATTCCTCTACCATCTACCTCTGCTTGCCATTTGGGGTGAAAGCAGAAATTCCCACTTTCTCTCCGGCGGTGACTGGTCGGAGAGTTGAGGGGTTGGGTGCAGGCCAGTAGCCCAACAGTTCCAAGTCCTCGACTTCACAGTCTCTTTCTCGGGAAACAGTTTCCGAGTGCAGTTCGAGAGATTGAATTCATTTCCACCCTCCGGATTTTTGGAGATATAAGCCTTGCCCGTGGCGATGATCGAGGTACTTCTTATTCTCTTGCGGGCATGACTGTCCTGATGATTGTGGATTCTGAAAAGTAGCCATCTTTACGTACTGTCTTAGCTGCTGCAAAATGTTAAGTCTGTCATAGCTGAATTGGGGACTTGGTTTGTCAAATTTGAATCCCAATTTCGACGAAGATTATCGCGTTTAGAGTCCAGTTTGTTATTGGCAGCTACGACTTTGTTTCTGCTTTCACCTCTTCTCTTTCATTCAGAATTTCTCCTCTTGAAGCATGGCATAATTGATTTTCCTTTGCAGCTAGGAGAAGATGGGCAAAACAGTGAGCAACTTCTTGAGGATCACGGAAATGGACTCGATTTTGACGACAACGATCTTGAAATCGAGACTGATGACCTTGAAATTGATGACACCAACCTTGATATAGATTCCCATGCCCTTGGTATTGAGGAGAGTGCTCTTCAGCTAGAGGGCAATGATCTCGAGATAGAAGAGACGAACTTTGAGCTAGAAGAGAACAATCTTGAGATAGAAGACAATGACCTTGAGAACGATTGTGAGCAAATGCTTGAATTTGAAGAACATGGTCATACCAGCAATGATATGGCAACCCCTGATGCTGAAAATGGTGAACCTCAGGTAAATGTCTATCCCGCACCTGTTGTGGGGATGGAGTTTGAATCATACGACGATGCATACAGCTATTACAGTTGCTATGCCAAGGATTTGGGTTTTGCAATTCGGGTTAAATCCTCGTGGACAAAACGTAACAGCAAAGAGAAGCGTGGTGCAGTGCTCTGTTGCAATTGCGAGGGTTTTAAGACGATGAAAGAAGCAAACAGTCGACGAAGGGAAACGAGAACCGGTTGTCTGGCAATGGTAAGGCTGAGGTTAGTAGAATCCAATAGGTGGAGGGTGGATGAGGTTAAACTTGACCACAACCACTCATTTGACCCCGACAGAGTGCAGAATTCCAAGTCCCACAAGAAAATGGATTCAGGAACTAAAAGGAAGATGGAACCAACTGTTGACGTTGAAGTGAGAACAATCAAGCTCTATCGAACACCTACGACTGACCCATTAGGCTATGGAAGCTCCAATTCTAATGAAGGGGAAGGTAGCCACCAAACAGATAGATCCAAGCGCTTGAAACTTCAAAAAGGGGATACACAGGTTTTGTATAGCTACTTCTCTCAAGCTCAGCTGAAAGATCCGGACTTTTTCTACCTGATGGATCTCAATGATGAAGGATTTCTTAGGAATGTTTTTTGGATCGGATCTAGGTCCAGGGCTGCATATGGTTACTTTGGGGATGTGGTAATATTCGAGTCCTTGTGTTTGTCAAAGAAATATGAAGTTCCACTCTTTTCATTTGGAGGGATAAATCACCATGGACAGCGTATTCTCCTTGGTTGTGGTTTGCTTCTGGATGAGTCATTTGAAACATATATCTGGCTGTTCAGGGCATGGCTTACATGCATGTTAGGTCGTCCTCCACAAACCATCATTACTGACCACCATTGTCAGACTATGCAAAGTGCAATTGCAGAGGTTTTTCCTAGGGCTCATCATCGACTTTATTTGCCACATGTTGTGCAAAGTATAATGGAAAGTTTTGGATATCTGCAGGACTATGGAACATTTGAAATTATCATGAATGCAACTATCTATGATTCATCAAAAGTAGATGAATTTGAGACGGCGTGGGACCATATGCTGCAGCACTTTGGTCTTGCAGGTAATGATTGGCTGAGAACTCTTTATGAAGACAAGGAGCAGTGGGCTCCTGTTTACTCCAAAGATACGTATTTCGCTGGAATTTCTGTTTTCCAGAAGGGAGAATCTATGGGTCCATTTTTCGAAGGGAATTTGCACCAACAGACTTCTTTGAAAGAGTTTTTGGACATTTATGAATTAGCTCTCCAAAAGATACATCAGAAGGAATCCCTTGATGATTCTGAATCGAGAAATTCAACCCCGCCATTGAGAACAAATAGCTATTATGAGTTACAGGTGTCGAAAGTTTACACCAAGAAGATATTCGAGAAATTCCAGGATGAAGTCGTGCTGATGCCGTCTTGCTTCAGCATATCACAAGTCAATGCCGGTGGTCCTGTGGTTACATACACGGTGAAAGAACATCGAGGGGAGGAAAATCTCGAGGATCCTAGGAACTATGAGGTCATGTATGACAAAGCAGGAGCTGAAGTTCGCTGCAGCTGTGGCTGCTTCAGCTTCAAGGGTTACCTATGTCGGCATGCTTTATATATTCTAAAATACAATGGCGTGGAAGAGATTCCTTCCCACTATATTTTAGGTCGATGGAGGAAGGATTTGAAGCGAATCTATGTTCCGGAACTTGGGTCCAACAATGTGGATGCATCTAACCCAGTTCAGTGGTTCGATCATTTGTACAGACGAGCCATGCAGGTAGTCGAGGAAGGAATGGTATCTCAAGACCACTATATGGTTGCTTGGCAAGCATTTAAAGAGTCATTGAAAAAGGTCCGTCTAGTAGCAGAGAAACATGTATGATAGACTTTTGTAATGACGATGGCATGTTGTGCATATAATTCTTTGTAGATGGGAAAGGAATTTCTTTCATGGATCCTAATTCAACAGGTTCTTCTTTTGTGAGTTTGATTTTTTACTAAATGTGTCATCACTACAAGAATAAATGGGTAGCTTAGCAATGTGTATTCTTTCTTATTCTTGCAAAGAGACAGACACAGACAGTTTTCATCTCCCGTTCTCTACTGGTAGAAATAAGTCAATTAGCGTATATACGTTGCATGTAAATTTGATTGTACTTTCGAGTATTTAGTTCTCTTCTGTTCAACATAATGCAGCAGCTGAGAAAGCTGTTGAGCCTTTAGTAGCATCAGTGTTCTGTGATGGTCATTTACTTTACACTGAGAAGGCATTGCTACAAACAGGCGAGAGCATCTGATTTGAGTTTAGCATTCAAATCTATTCATATGTATAAAGTAATTCACTTAGCACTGATAGATTTCGAGGTTTCTGAGTTTGTTTGTGCACCTTCTTTGCTATCGAGCTTCTCCTGGCAGTTGAAAGTCGGTTTCTTTGTACAAGGCCTTTGGTTTCCTATTTGCATCAGTTTCTTTCCTCTACTGCAACTGTTATGCTGATAACATCGAATGTATAAGCTAGCTTCTAAATTTATCAGGTATCATAACAAGAGCTTCTTCATCGTCATAGTCTTGCTTTTGATTCTTGTACTTAAAAACTCTGGTGCTGCAAAATTTAAGTGTTGGAGTCATTGACTTCACCGCTGCAATGTTGTTCTATGTCGTTTGCTTCAATCATGCAGTCACAGTATAGCCTGTAACTATAATTCAATTCATTGATTACATGGTAGTCTTGAATGCGTAAACATTCAAGTGAGGTTTGATCTCAATTGTTTTCTGATGCAGCAGCTAAGTTGTAGCGAACTAGTGATGGTCATGTTGCCGTCCAGTGGCTACCTACTTATCTTGCATCAAAATTGCGTAAAAGGTTCTACCCAAAAAAAAAATTGCGTAAAAGGTTCTACCAAAAAATAATTTGCTTAAAAGGCATTATAACATTGGATTGTACGAGTATGATGCGATATCAGGTATGACTAAAGGCTCGATCTTGAAACGTTTCAAATTGGGATATACCCATTTTTGGCCGAACTGTTTTCTCGGTAGCAGAGTGTCCCTGTTGTCACTACGTTGCTGCTACTGTGACTGTGTGGCAGAACGCGAGAGGTTATATTTGGAGGCTGCAGGAAGAAGAAAGGTAAGAAAACAGAAAACAGAAGAGAAAGGGGAAAACTCATGTGATCTCACCGCAAATTTGTGGTATCGAGCCTTCTCTCTCTGACATTTTCATTTTTCACCCGTGAAAGAGAAAACAGGGGAGATTTTCCTTCTTCTACCCCCACTCTCTTGATTAGTCGTTCATTACATTAAAATCTTCTTCTTTCCCCTCACCAGCTAAAGGACAACCATTTCTCTTTCTGCATTATTCACAAAATATCTTCTCCCCTGCCGTCTGCCGAGCCAACCAATTCCAATTTTGCTTGATCCCGATATGATATGATCTCTCTCCCATCGCTTTTCTTCCGTCCACTCATATCTCTGATGTAAGCTGATCTCTGTCCTTTGGCCTTTATGTAATTTGCTTCACTACCAATCTTCCCGCTCCTTGAGTTCTGGAATTGAAAACCTTTCGCCCCCATTGTTCAGGTAATCCTTCCCTTGCGTTACGTACCAAACGTAAGTGAATCGAGCTCTGTTCCCTTTTCCGCCTTCATTTTTTCTTTGCCCCCACAGTTTGTACTGCCATTGTCACTTGCTTCTATCTGGGTCGTGCTCAAGTTTCGTCCTTCGCTTCTTTTGCGGTTCCACGCCCTTGAATGGAAGTTAGTTCTCTGTTTTGCGTTACTGCTCGCGTGTTCTCTCATCTCTGCTGCATTTCGATGATATTGGCTTTCTGAGTTCTTTCTCTATCACCATTCATATGTGAAATGCTTTCTTTCCAATCCGGCTATGGTGCTCACGGCCACTTGTGGCTTGCTCTGTTTCCTCTGTTTACTCTAGTTTGGTCATGCAAGTTGTTGTTTTGTGGCCAGGTTTTGAGATAGACAACTAAGAAAGAAGAATGACGAATTTGGGGATGGTTTTCGGGACTAAATCAACGAAAACGGCGAGAGTGAGCTTTAGAATACCGTATTTCACCAACTGGGGTCAGAGCCTGGTGGTATGTGGTTCTGAGCCGGCGCTGGGGTCCTGGAATGTGAAGAGGGGATTGCTGTTGAAACCTGTGCATCAGGATAATGAGCTAATTTGGTGTGGAAGTGTCTCTGTGCCAGCTGAATTCAGCTGTGAGTACAGTTATTATGTGGTGGATGATGAGAGGAATGTGCTGCGATGGGAGATGGGGAATAAGCGAGCACTCATCTTACCTCAGGGGATCAATGGTGGAGATATCGTGGAGCTTCGAGATCTCTGGCAGGTGCTGTGTCTATGATTTTACTTTTTGTTCCTTCTTCAATGTTGTCTCTGAAGCTATAGTAGTAAATTCCACTAATGGTGTTCTCTAGATTCTAGTGAAAAGTTAGGATATATGTTCATTTTAGCTCTTGGTATTCTCATGTTGGCGTCTATATTAGTTGAATACTTATGAATTACTCAAGAATGTCCAGCAAAGGAGCTTTCACTTATCAATTTCTCAATAATGTCAAGCAAAGGAGCTTTCTTGATTTAATCCTATACAGTTAATTACACATTGTCGAGCTTTATTGCATTCTCTTCCTGGAATCCTGTATATTTTGAATTGTTAATTTGTGCTTAAGCCTTAAGATGAATCATTCCTTGGGAATCTTAGTATGACCTGGGTCTGCAATTTGTTTCATGGATTTTGGTTAAAAAGTTCAGTTTCCCTGGTTTAATCCAGCTCCAACTGTGTGTTATATAATGGACCAGGCCTCTTAACTAGTTTCTTCTTTGGAACTAGTAGTTGGTTCCCTTTCATCTGACTTTGTAGTTACTGACTAGAATCAGAGTGCTTAAATACAAGTTTCCTTCTTCCTATTTAGGATATATATATATATTTACCCTATTTAATCAAACATATCACATGTTATCTTGCATTGAAAACCAGACTGGTGATGATGATATCCCTTTCAAAAGCGCCTTCAAAGATGTCATCTTTAACACAAGTTGCAATCTGAAGGTTGAGAGGCCCTTAGGAGTACAGAATAAGTTGGAGAAGGAAGGTGATGCTATACCTATTTCCTTGTTCAGTCAATGATCTAATTTCAATTTTGGTGGTCTACTCACTATATTTATTTATGGATCACAAAATGGAACAGATTCCATTCTTGTTCATTTCAGGATGTGCTGCCCGAACATGGAGGAAGAGACTTATGTAAGTTTCCAATTTCTTGAGATCTTCATCCATGGTTAGGCCACCATCTTACTGGATTGCTTGATGCTTATAAGTTCTATCTATGTTCATCCAGGTCTACGTTATTGGGAGTTGTGCAAAGTTGGGTTGCTGGAAGGTTCAGGATGGGCTTAAACTTAGCTATGCTGGAAATTCTACCTGGCAAGCAGATGTTGTGGTGCAAAAGGATGACCTGCCATTCAAATATCCTGATAGATGTTTTTCAATTCAATCTCACTATTGATTATTGTAAATGTGGGCTGTCAGAGTTTATTGCTATAACCAGATTCTCAACTGTCTCTTCCTTAACAACGGCTTACATACAAGTACTGCAAATGGGGAGAGGCAGGGAGCTTCTCTCTGGAAACTGGTGCAAATAGGGAGCTAGTTGTTGATCCCGCAAATATTCAACTAAAGTATGTCTTTGTTTCCGACGGCATGATGCGTGTAAGCTGCTCAATGACTGAAAGACTGAAGAAAGTACTTTTTTCCTCATGGATTCTCGCTATCAGTTATATTAATTACTGTGCTCTCTCGTAGGCAATGCCGTGGCGGGGAACTGGTGTTGCGGTACCTATGTTCTCTGTGAGGTCAGAACTTGATCTCGGTGTTGGAGAATTCCTTGACCTGAAACTTCTTGTTGACTGGGCTGTGGAGTCTGGGTTCCATCTAGTTCAGCTTCTACCAATCAATGACACCTCTGTTAATCTGATGTGGTGGGACTCCTATCCATACAGGTATGGCAAAAATAGTTGCCTCATCTTGGAAGTTATAACTTCTCTTCTTAGACTCTGGTAGTTCCCAGTTATCACAAGATATGATGCCACAGAACTTGATGAAAATAGTGAGTTTTTATTTTATTTTGTGGTACTCTTCAGCTGGATTCGTTCCACTAATTGAAACTTTTGACTACCTCATGAATTTAGCTGTTTCTTTAAGCTTCTTTTCTCATGATTTGTGCAGCTCACTATCTGTATTTGCCCTGCATCCATTATACCTGAGAGTACAGGCACTTTCAGCTAATCTACCGGAGGAGGTGAAGGTATTTACGTTCATATGGTACTTTTTACTTTGTCTGCTATTCATAAGATTTTTTTGGCCCAGATTACTTTCCTCTTAAAGCTTTTCCACTTTTGATTCTTTACTTGCAGAAAGAGATACAGGAAGCCAAGACAAGGCTTGATGGAAAGGTAATCTTTTTTTGTTCTTATTTCTTTTCCTACTTTGGTACTTGGAAAATGCATTTTATTATTACTCCTTGTTCTAGTATACTTTTCTCATGACCTAGTGAAAAACATGGAGAGGGAAATGTACAGTAACATTTTCATTGTAGAATTATGCATTACTTGAAGCAGGTGATTGGTTCCTACTGCTCACGCTGCCTAATTGGCATTGCAGAGTGTTGATTATGAGGCTAGTCTGGCTACAAAATTGTCCATTGCCAAAAAAGTATTTGCTAAAGAGAAAGATGTGATACTTAACTCCAGAGCTTTTCAGGAATTCTTCTTAGAGAATGAGGTAATAAGGACTGTTTCTCTCTTATTCCTGCAATGTTTTAATCTTTTCTCCTAAATACATTTCCAGTTTCCTGACATCTAATCTAACTGTTCTTTTATGTTAAACTATGAAAGGAATGGTTAAAACCGTATGCAGCCTTCTGTTTTTTGAGGGACTTCTTTGAAACATCTGAGCGCAGCCAATGGGGTCGATTTTCTGAGTTTTCAAAAGAGAAGGTAGTTAGCCATTTGGCTTCCTTAGTATGAAAGTAGTACCTTTTATTCACTATTTCCCTCATGATAACAGTGTTCATCTTTCTTGTAGCTGGAGAAGCTTGTCTCAAAAGACAGTGTGCACTACGACATTATTCGATTTCATTATTATCTCCAATTCCATTTACATCTACAGGTGAGCTCCATTGTCTGTGATGCATCTGTTTGACTTTCTCCTCAATGTAGCGCGTATTGGAGTATTCTCACTTTCTGTTCTTTCTTGATGTATAATAGCTGTCTGAAGCTGCAGAATATGCAAGAAAAAAAGGTGTGGTACTGAAGGGAGATTTACCTATCGGTGTTGACAGAAATAGTGTGGACACGTGGGTGTATCCCAACTTGTTCCGTATGAACACCTCCACTGGTGCTCCCCCAGATTACTTTGACAAAAATGGACAGAACTGGGGTTTCCCGACTTATAACTGGGAGGAGATGTCCAAAGACAACTATGGTTGGTGGCGTGCTCGATTAACACAGGTTATTCTACAACAGTCAGCATTCTTTTCGCTGTGTTCCTCATCTTTACTTTCTAACTGAAAGTAGCTGTCTTTGTATTTATGTCAGATGTCAAAGTACTTTACAGCATATAGGATTGATCATATACTAGGTTTCTTTAGAATCTGGGAGCTTCCTGATCATGCTATGACTGGACTAATTGGAAAGTTCCGACCTTCAATCCCCTTGAGCCAGGTATAAGTTGATGCCTCTTTTGGGCTTGCTGCAGTCAAGACACTGCTACCAAAGCTTTCAATCTTATGCATTGCTTTTTTATAATAAAAATGTTTTTCATGCTGTAGGAAGAACTAGAGCGAGAGGGAATTTGGGATTTCGATCGTTTAAGCCGCCCATACATAAAGCTAGAGTTTCTACAGGTGATTTGATTGACTTTTTGTCTGGAAGAAGGGCACTGTTATTTTTACAGGCTACAGATTCTATCTGCTGAAAGTTCAATCTTGTTCTTTTTTCTTTTCAGGAAAAGTTCGGAACATATTGGGCAGTTATCGCCTCGAGCTTTCTGAATGAAGTGCAGAAAGGGTTTTATGAGGTATATAGCTATTTCCAGTTATGTTGAACATATTGAACACTTCGTTTTTGTTTCATCCAAAATTTTCTGGGCAACATTTACATTTTGGAAAACTGGTGTATTGTGCTTTGTGATGCTTCAGTTCAAGGAGGATTGCAATACAGAGAAAAAAATTGCTTCCAAAGTGAAGACCATGGCAGAAAAATCACTGTTATTAGACGGTGAAGACAAGATAAGACGTGATCTATTTGATCTCCTTAAGGTGAGCATGTACTCTTAAAACAAATCTCAGATTTTAATATTATGGAATTGCTGTCAACTAACTGTCTACTATCCTTTTTTCGTGTGTTAACTGATGTTTTGTAGAATATAGTTCTAATTAAAGACCCCGAGGATGCAAAGAAATTCTACCCGCGTTTCAACCTCGAGGATACTTCAAGTTTTCAGGAATTGGATGAGCACAGGTAAAACCGAAATAAACTAGAGTGTTTAGAAAAGCAAATTTATTACAGTTACTTAATCAGTCAAGTTGATGCAGCAAAAATGTCATGAAAAGACTGTACTATGATTACTATTTCCATCGCCAAGAAGAGCTCTGGCGAAAAAATGCTCTGAAGACTTTACCCGTTCTCCTCAATTCATCAAACATGCTTGCTTGTGGTGAAGATCTGGGACTCATACCAGCTTGTGTTCACCCAGTATGCCCTCTGAAATCTCAACACCAAATTTCCTGCTCCGTGTTTCTCCGTCCTGATCCTTAGAATAAAAAAAATGCAGGTTATGCAAGAGCTGGGAATGATTGGGTTACGCATCCAACGTATGCCTAGTGAACCTGATCTGAAATTTGGGGTTCCTTCTCAATATAGCTACATGACGGTAAGATAGTACTACTTTGTTGTTAGGCATTAGTTACACTTCGTATCAAGTATTACTCTTCGTATTAAACTGGTGGTTCTTGCTTGGGTTCAGGTGTGTGCCCCATCGTGCCATGACTGTTCCACGTTGCGTGCTTGGTGGGAGGAGGACGCTGAAAGAAGACAGCAATACTTCAAGACCATATTCGGTTCTGATGAGCTGCCCCCCGATACATGCCTTCCAGCTATTGCAAATTTCATCATCAGGCAACATGTTGAATCGCCATCAATGTGGGCAATCTTCCCATTGCAGGTTTGTTTCTAAATGCCTGATATGATGGGTTATAGGGAAATATCCATGTTATTTCGAGTTGAGAATCTTACAACCAAGGTTGCTTCTCTTGATCATGTGAATGAATGTCTGCAGGACTTGTTAGCTCTAAAAGAGGACTACACAAAACGTCCTGCAAACGAGGAGACGATCAACGACCCCACGAATCCGAAGCACTACTGGCGATACCGTAATGCTTCTTTCCCCTCCATCCAACACTCTTTCACTATGATAAACTTGAGATGGCTGTTTTTAGACGGTAAGTAGGAAATGAAGTTTTGCTGCTTTTGTGTTTTGTGAATTCAGGTGTACATGTTACATTGGAGACTTTGATGAAGGACAGTGAACTGAAGTCCATTATAAAAGGTCTTATTTCTGGGAGTGGAAGATCACATCCTGGCTCGAAGGAAACCGAGGGGAAATCAAAGCAAGTGGCGAGCAACGGGAAAGTAGCAGGGAAGTAGTCAAGTAGAGCTCTTCAATATGGCTGCAAAGTCCACAAACCAACAGAAAGGGCTTCCTTCCAATAAGTTTTTCAAGTAGCTCTCAATAGTAAAGTGCCTGTACCATTACACAATTCTGGAGCAAGATTCTTAAGCTTTACAATCAAAGCTTTTATTTGAAATAAGGAATGTTTGATGTATAATGGTGGTAAGATGTGCATCACAAGAATGTTTGATGTAAACCATTGCTGTAGTAATGATAACATGATCACTCCACCCCATGAACCTGATGAACCGCAGCCCGACAAGTGTATGGCAAAGAGAAGTGCCACTTGGCCCCTATAAGCAAAGAGAACAGTAATCATTGGCTCCCAATTGACCACAGTGTTTTCCCAAATCTTGTGCTGAATACCCACCACATGAATGATTCCCTGCTACATTATTCTATTATTATAAAACTCCCCCCAAGTCCTTTCCACTCCCATGTTACTACCCAGAAGCCCAACTCTGCAGACTACCTAGTTGTCTTGTCCCCAAACAAAGCACACTGTTCCTCCAGTAGATTCACTTCCCAAAATTCCATTTGTCTGTTCTTCCCATCCAAACAAAAAAGCCACTCGATCCAGACAAGCACAGACAGATCACCGCAACTGCTGCCCATTTGACCAACCAGATCTTTTTGTTCATATTATCAACCTAAAAGGGTCCTCCTGAAAACATCCAAATAATTGTAACATGCAGGTAACTCCTTTTATTCTGTTCATTACTACTTTTAAAATAAAGGGGTGGAAAGGAAGATCAAATGAACTTAATAAGTGGGTCTGAAAGTGGCTAGCTTTGAAAAAAGACTGAAATGTTTCCACTAACCCACTTCCTTACCTCAATATTTATATCAGATTATTCACTGGCTTCTCAAGGTTGCACATGATGAAGCCAGAGACAACCGCAGCAGCAGTAGCAGCAATGACAAGACCTCTAGCTCCCCCAGTAAGGCCAATAATAGTAGTAAGTTTTGTGCCCTATAAATTATATTCTTTCCTTCTGACTCTTTGGGTATCTTGAAACGAGCTCATCAACTGTTGTTTTCCCATCTCTACCTTCCTGCTTCATGGAGGCACACAGCAGCAACACGTAGTCTTGTTCAAACATTGTGGTAGCCAGAGGAGGAGAAGCAGAGGAGCTAAGAAGGACAGCAGGTTTGGTGGTTGGCAGAACTTCAGCAGCCCGTTTGCACTTCTTCTGGGCAGAAAAGATGTGGCGAAGGCTTGCTTCTATAGCACGTTGAACCTGAGAAGAGTTGGAAATAGCTCGAGCAGACGAGAGCGTCGAATGATGATCTCTATGAAGATGAAGAAAGAAGAGCTTGACGCGTGTAAGAAGCCGGATCCATCTGCTAATAATAATTCCACTGCTGCTGCTCATCACGTGGGTAACAAGGTTCTACCCATCAGCAGCAGCGAAGCCAACGCTGCATTGCCTCCACGGTTTCCAGGGGAATGCCAGAAGAGAGACGCCAGACAGGTCAAAGGGGACAGCAACAAAACCAAAGCCATTTCCAGGATGAAGGAGCTCATTAGATGGGCTGCAGCTACCAAATCTGACAAGAATGGCAAGTTCCTTGGCCGCAAGGTAGCATCTTTTTTCATGATGAACATTTTGACCAAACAATAATGTAGGTGTTATTATAATTTATATGTCATGTATTGTGTGCCACTCAAGTTTGATTTCTCTTTTGATATTTCTTCCAGGTTCTGGATCAATTTCGAAACCGAGGAACACTGAAGGCAATGCAAGAAGTTTCTGATCAAACGGGGAAACAACACAACAGCAGTTACAAGTACAATGAGCATAGTCACATCGACTCTCCAAGGTTCAGCTTGAGATGGGAAGTTGAAAGCTGCTCCACTACATGCTCAGCAATGTCCATGGCTTCTTGCCCTGCCGCGATCCAAGACAGAAAAGCCAACTGGATCACCACTGATTCTGACTGTGAGTATCTATATGCCGTACCTATATACTTACTGTTCCATTCCATTCACGTTTCTCTTCGCCCAGTGAATGATTACTCCTTGATTTCACAGTTGTTGTGCTGGAGCTATGAAGAAGGCTGGGAAGCAGGAATCCGAGGAAGTATCAATTGATCAACTTGTTGAATTGAATTGCATTCCAGTTAAAGGAACAAATGGTTCCTTCTTACTCATTTTTGTTCTTTGTTTTCCCTCTTCGAGGACTCTATCAATTCATTGTAACATCTATTATGAGGAAGCAAGGTGGATCGAGAATTCAATCATAAATCTTTTCTTGCAATCAGGACTCAGGTTTTGAGCTTTCATCGGCAGAATGAGTTTGATCATTATTTATTATTGTTGAATCTGTTGCTGCCAAAAGCAGTATGGTTTTGCTTGAAGTTGAAGTGAATGAATAAAGCTTGCCTGCTGTTCCAGAATATGAACAAAATACACTGCCATCAAAATAGGGATACAGATCGAAATTGTAGTAACGGAGAAATGTTGTTGAACATATTAGTCACATTAAAACTATTACTGAATCATAAAGATGAAGATCCCTTCTCTCTCTCTCTCTCTCTGCAACTGTTCAATATAGGCAGAATACTACAAAGCCAAATAATGCATCCGTTGCCTGTTCCAAATGCAGGGCAGCAGTAAGAACAGACTCTAAAAACAATGGTAAGATCTCCTAAGGGTTCTTTTGTCCACACTAACACTATTTACCTACATTCATGACAACGATAGCAAAACCACCATCCTTTCAGGATGTCACCCAAGCCAAATCGCGCTGATAGTGATCTGTTGCTCCGTTCCAGTTGAAACCAGCCCATACAGTTGAAATTTTCACCCATCCATGGGTTATCAGTGAGATTGGGCTTCGAGAAGGATGTTGGTAGCAGCATTGACGTCGTTCCTAGCCTGCACAAGTGCCTGTCTTGCCGAGTTGCTGTCGAAGCCCATGGAAACTAATGTGGCGATTGCGGACTCTGATGGTTCTACCGAAGAAGGGACTGGTGGGGTAGGATATGTTCTCTGTCAAAATCCAGCCACAATGATTATGCACCACAAGTAGCACAATATCGCCGATACAGAAAGATATCATATTATTGTCTTTCGTGAACGGGAAAGGCAGTATTTACCTCCACACGGCGACCTGCGTATGATGGAACAATTGGTGCTGTGCCATTGACCCTTGTTGTTGGACCACGTGGACTCCCAGTAGATGGCCAAGAAAATCGGGAGGCAAATGTAACCATGAATTCAGGGAACTGAGGCAGAGAATGATAAAGAAGCACCGTAAGATACATACAACTAGCATCGAATAAACAACATCAGCCCAAAACTAATGACATCATGCTAACCATATCATAAACCTACAATGATGATATATGAGATTATTAACCAGTACAGAAAAGGTATTTGGTAACTAAGATTGCAAAGCATACTTAATATGGATTCAGCAGATATTAAGCAAAAACGAACATATGTTTCCACATGAAAGGAATCAGAGAGATAGAATGGATTACTTAACGGCCACACAAGTCAATAGTGTGGAACCGCATGTTTGTATAAGCACTAATTTTATATGCCAATCTTTTTTGCACATGAGAAATTACCTTTGCTTTCCGGATACCGAAGAGGTTTAGACGGTACAAGGAGCCAGCAAGGATGCCACAGATTCCAGGTATGAGGGATCTTTTCCAAGATGATAACAGAAGCTGCAATATCAAAAGCTATAGATATAACTAACAGTACCAAAAAGAATCAAAGCATTAAAGTAAAAAGTATATATGCACACAACAACCCTGTATGCAGAATGGTGAAATTCCTCGGTACCTGCAGACCAGCAAGATATACGAACGACTTATCGGAGAAGCGGATGCCAAAGACACGAAACCATGTTGATACAGGAATGTCAAAGAAGAAGGGCACAAATGAAGCGAAAATGAGGCCATAAGGTCCAGATGTAAGCAAGTTCAGAGTTGGATCTGCACACCAAAAAGTATCTAAGATGTTAAATTGTGAAATTAATTCATACACAAAAGAAAGAGAAAACACGACATATGAGAATCGGGAAAGAAGAGCCAATGACCCACTAGAGCTACTAGCCTACTACTAAGTAGTATTTGCAACTCCATCACGATATAACTGTTTTTAAGTATTGAAAGTTCCTATGAAGTAATTAAAATACAAGGGTCGTTCCATTAGGGGTCGTTAGCATTGTTTCATCCAAACTGCCAACTTATTCCCTCTGCATCCTATTCACTTTTAGGGGTTTGTGAAACGTTATGCGATTTATTCCATCTATTGGTGGGTGATAGCTAGAACACAGCAATAAGTAAGCTTTTTTAACACCATCCTCCTTCACCTTCATAGAAGGTATCAGGTCATTGCAGCCAGGCATCTTTCATAGTGCATGAAGAATAATGTGTGTATTAGACTTACTATAACAAATTTTTACATACTTCATTTCTTTTTCTGCAAGTATAGTAATTTTCTTGACTGATTACCATTTTCCAAACAAGCCACTATCTAGTTCCCATCTTTAATAAACCATTTTTACTCCCCCGCCTCCATTTTCTCATTATGCATTCTTTTTCAGGTAATGGCATCACATGCAAGAAATCTTCAACCCTCTTCACTATGAATCCTTATGTTCACTTGTTCCGATTGTTTAACCAATCACAGAATAACAATCAATATGATAATGCACAATGCGGACCATCTGAAACAATTTACCTTTCAGAAGTGACAGGGCAAGGGCCTCGAAGAGCAACGAACCAATCGTAGAAAACAATATAAACACCTGCACAGTTAAGTTGATATTTAGCACTATGAGATAAAAAAATCAAGATACGCGATCCATAAGATAAGAATAGTAAACAAAGAAAGACTGCCACACGAGGTAAATAAAGAGTTAAGCCTGAAAAAATGACACAAAAGCAATAAAACCATCACATCAACCAAGTTAATCAGAACATCAATCTCAAATGTAAGAGACCATGAGCAAAAGCATATTAGATGTCAAGTAATGCCTTGACAACAAAGGTTACTGGCAAGATCAAGAAAATGAAGATCTCAGGAACTCAAGTAATTAAACGGATCATGTGCTACAATGATCATGGCTAATATGAGCAGTTTAGAGTAGATAGTAACTCACTGAATACTTGTTTGATCCAATCTGCCTCTCAAAAACCCTAAAGTAATACAAAAGACCAAGTCCAAACAACAGTTCTGGCGTTGATGAAAAGGAAAATACTGAGGCAATCAGCTTTAGTATACGGAGCTTCCCAAAAATATCCTGCAAAATGGTTTCAAAAGCAAACAACAGTCAGACAAAAAATATATTAGTCTGAGAATATCCTTTCCACATGATTTCGTTCCATTGAGCTTGTCCTGAATGTACAAATAGGAAGCTCTTCAAAACCCCAATTTTCCAAATCCATGTCCTATGACAAGGAGCTGAGCCCCTGGTAATGTTCAACTCGAAGTCACCTTATGTATGTACTGATATACACACAAATTTCAGTCGAAGCATGTACATATCTTCCTGATGTTTCAACTACACAATTTGTCACAGAACTTTTTTGCAAATATGCAGTCTAAAAAAGCCAAACATTCAAGACAAAATTTATCATAATTAATAAATTATTCCGCAACTAAGTGTTTGTGCACAAACACCCAAGACGGAGCTCAACTCCTTGATTTGACAGAGTAAGCATCCAAGATAAATATCACAATATCATCTCTCTGAAATACAAAATCATTGTGCTTCAGCAATCCATTTCCTCCAACAGTAAAGAAAACAAATTCCATGAAGAAATCTCTCACACAGAAACTCATATTAACCACACATCATTCTCAACATAGGTATGGAATCCTCAACAATCATTTGCCCAACCAACTCCGTCTTCTGAGTTAGACTAGGATACCGCCTTCCCCATGCCCAGTACTGTAGTTAATCGGGTAAGTAGCTTATAACGCAACCAATATGTTTGCACACCAATCAGCCAGCAAAAATTTCAATGACGTGACGATCATGTATAACCAATCCAGAGAACAAAACAGAGTCGACAGCTCAAATGCTCAGCTGATTCAGCCATCAATGAAGCAGAAAGACAAGATCAAGCTAACAATCCCAACCCCGTATCCAATTCGCTTAGCAGTTAGCACCTTCACAATCACAGCTAGTGTCCCGCATTCCTCACTTGTCCCCAAATTTCTACAATCAGACCCAATCCTAATGCTCCTAGCAGCACACGATTCACATCCACCCCAAGCTAAAATCCTCTACCCAGCATTAGATATTAGGGCAAAGACTAGGCAATCAAGCACCATCATTCCCCGATTGAACTACGATATTCAAGAGAAAGAGCGAAGTGGGTAAGACTGCACGCACCTGGTAGGACAATCCGAACTTGGCAGACCTTCCCTGGATCCCAAAGAAGAGGGTGAAGAGGGTAGAAGAAATGACGAACGCTCTTGTGACTGGCGCATTGTCTGTTGAGAGTGGGGGGAAAACTCGTCAAAGTGGGATTTTGCGGGAAAACTAGTTAAGAAGCGACGGGAGGAGGAGGAAGATACGTACTGAAACCAGCGGGACCGCCGTTCATGACTTTCTCCGCCGATGTAACCGCCAAGTGGAGGAGTTTTTGAAGAGCGTCCCTCCGCTCTCTCTCCCCTCTCTGACTTTTCTTCTTCCTCTGAAACTGAAAGTGTTTCGATTATATTTTCTCGCCGGACTCTGCACGATTCATTCCGTCGTCCTTTCCTGAACCTTCCGCCTAACCCAAACTACCTTTTGATCAAATTGATCGTCTCGGCCTTTTTTATTGGCTTGTTTATTGTTAATCCCCTTTTTAATTACAGACAAAAAATAAACATGTAAGGTTGTCAAACCGATTTATCCTTACATCGATCGATTTAGTAATGAGTATTGTCCGATCAGAATGCAATGATTTTATATGTCAATTTAACAAAACATGTGAGGAAAGTACGCACGGATGAATAGTGCATATAAATAATTTATTTTAAGATAATTTTCTTATAATCTACATTCATATTTAAATATAATACTACATTGCAAACAAAATGAAAAATGATCATATTTAGTGCAATATTTAACTTTTATTTTTAAATGTTTATGCTTGAATCCAACAAATAACTTCAACATCTAAATATTCATATTTTGAATCCAACCAATTTGTTTCTTTTTTTATAATTAATTCCATAAGAATGATATTATTTGTTTTGCAACCAAAAATTGATCATTTTGATTTGATAATGTCGCTGGTCTTTCAGATGATCTTTTCCAATACCAATTGTACGGGGGCAACATATTAGTTATGGTTTTGACAACCGTGAAAACATGTTATGAAATTACAAAAGAAGAACACATTTAGGGCCAGTGTTCATGTGTTATCTTCGTACGTTTTCTCCATGGGTTGCAATGTGGCACAAGAACCCTTCGTGTTACCACATCATCGAGATGCTCAACCATAATCTTTGATTTTCGTAGATTTGGTCAACTTTTTGAGCCTTTTCTAATCAATTTTGACTACTACTTCATACTGGTGGTCTTCGAGCCGATTTTTCCCAATACAAATTGTACAGGGCAATATATCAGTCAGTGTCCATCTTTCTAGGGTTTGTATTCTGGTATGTATTCTCCACGGCTTGCAATGTGGCACAACCGCACAAGAATCCTTTGTGTTATCACATCATCGAGAAGCCCCCCATATTATCTTTGGTGCTATTGAGTTTGGTCAATCAAGATTCGTTGCTCTTAATCTTGTTTCTTGCACATAAAAATACGATCATATAATGTTTTTAACATATTATCTAACACAATTTAGACAAAAGTTTTTAATAAAAATGGACATATGTTAGTTATTATAAACTTAATTGATACTTTCATTAAAAATCAAGGTTTTAGTCATTGAATTATGCAAGTTGCAACAACCCGAAAATTCAGTGATCATTTATTAATTTACCCTCAGAGATTGGAGGACAGGTAGTTAAGGGAAAGAACAATGACGTGATTAATATAATAAAAATTGGGGAAAATATGAGAAATTGAAGTGGACGGCCGGTGGAGAGAAGAAATTACCCAGAGCCAGAAGAAAAGAAGAAGAAAAAATACCGGAAAAAAAACAAAACCCTTATTTTAAGGGATTCTCTATTTCGATCCAAAGAAATAACAACTATTCCAAAAAGATCCCCCACAATCTCTCTCTCTCTGGCCACTATCACCATTCGGCTGCTTCCTGCCTGCTTTGCTTGCTGTTATCTTGGGTTTCCTCCCGTTTCATCTCTTCCGGGGCCGGCGGAGTTCTCATCTGTGAGCCAAGCAATTTCCGCCTGAGAATACCGACGGAAAAGCTCGCCGCGGTTCACAAGTCAAGGGGGGGAAAGGAAGCGCACAGAGGGCGCTGGAGGAGCGAGGGAGCTGGATGAATAGAATGGTTCTTCGCCGCCACTTCCTAAGGTCGATCTCCCGACGAATCTGCGTTGAATTGACGGGTTCCAGTCCAGGCCACGACGATTTGTCTCTTTCAGCAGCGAGATCACTTTGAGAATTTCAACCCCCAGCTCGGCGGCGGCCGTCGGTGTGGCTTTTTGTTTTGTTTTTTGGATTAGCTGCGGTTCCGCGCGGCGAGCGTTCGAGTGTTCGAGATCTCTCTTTTGAATTCCGGAAACCATGGCTCCAGTTCCGCCGAGAAGGACATCTGACTCTGAAGGTGTGTGCTTTTCCTCTTCTCCTTTTTCTCGAGTAGAAGTTATATAAACCTAATTTCATTTGCGAAGTAGGAATGAATCGAGAATTTTTCCATTTCCGTTCGATTTCAGCAGGTGCCGGCGGATCTCCGGACATTGAATCCATCGGTTCGGGCACGAGGAGATCGAGTATTTCCTCATTTAGCAAGTCTCATCGCCGGCAGCGGGAGTTTCTCGATAGGTTAGTGGACTGTGAAACGCTGACTTCCCATCTCGCTGACTGGTTTGAATCAGTCTCCGGTTCCAAAAGTCCCGCCTTTGATGTCCCTTTCGAGCTGATAGACCTTCAGAAGTTCGACTACGCGTTGGAAGGGGTTTCGTTTCAGCAGCTGATTCGGATGCCCAGTGCAGTGTACGCATCATCCACTTCTGATGCTGTGGAAGCCACTGCTTTCTTAGCGGTTGAAGATTTTCTCCACGCCGGTGTGAAGGGCTTGTGGGAGGCATTCTGGAGTCAGGATGAAGAGGATGCTCCCCTGCCATTCTCGGTGGCTTGTCTCTACAGTGAGAATCTGAAGTTCTACCAAGCTGAGAAGGCCATAGCGAATGGGAAGCTCCCTGGCCTCTGTGCGACTGGTATATTGGTCAACAATCCAAGACACCCACATGGTAAATGGGATCAAATTCTCGAGCTGGCCCTTCTTCGGCCTGATATCGGGAATGACCCACAGCCTTCACACGCCGTGCTAGGTGAGGCTCTCTTTTATGCTTTACGCCTGCTGTTGTCCAGGAAGCTAGGGAAATTTCAGTCTGCTGAGAGTGTGGACACTGTCTTTGTTCTTCTTGTTGATTCTCAGAATGGAGGGGTAGTGAAAGTTGAAGGTGATGTAAATAGATTGGAGTTTGATGTGAATAACGTGTACGAGAGTTGTGCCGATTGGATTAAAACCCATTCTAGGATTTCAGTCTCTCCCATAGATAGGATATGGAACAAGCTAGGAAATGCCAATTGGGGAGACATTGGGGCTCTGCAGGTCCTTTTTGCAACCTTCCACTCTATAATGCAGTTTGCAGGGATGCCAAAGCACTCGATCGAAGATCTAGCTGCTGATCATGGCTCTCGCCTCCATGCAAGAAGAATCGAGAGGCAGTTGGGGGATAGGGATACCGCCCGAGTTAATGGAAATGGAGCTTTTCGGTACCAGCAACGCAGTGTTGAACCAGAGATTGTGGAAGTTCTGGATGAGTCGATTAACAACATTGAGCCTGAAGATCTGGCAATGAAGTTGGAAAATGGTTCGGTCCTGTGGTTGGAGGACCCAGACCAGCAGAAGGGTTATCAAATCGACGGTGTTCTGTTCAATGGCGAACTGCAATACTATCTCGCCTCACCTGTAGATGACCCTAGTAGATCCTATTTCCTCTACGTAGGTTCTCACCCTGCTCAGCTTGAACCTGCATGGGAGGATATGAAGCTATGGTATCAGGTCCAAAGACAGACCAAAATCTTGACCATCATGAGGCAGAAAGGCGTGTCTAGCAAGTATCTGCCTGACCTTGCTGCTTCAGGCCGGATTGCCCACCCAGGTCAGTGCCGGAAACCCAGCTCCGGTGGAAACTGCGATCACCCATGGTGCTCGACTCCGATCCTCGTCACGAGCCCAGTCGGCGAGTCGGTAGCCGACATGATAATGTCAGGAAGATTCGGCCCAGAAGAAGCAATCAGGTGTTGTCACGACTGCTTGTCCGCTCTTTCAACAGCCGCCTCAGTTGGAATCAGACACGGAGACATCCGGCCAGAGAACGTTATAAGGTCCGGCAGCACGAGGCAGCATCCATATTTCGTACTAATCGGGTGGGGCCACGCGATACTCGAGGAAAGGGACCGTCCAGCAATGAACCTGCATTTCTCGTCGACATATGCTCTCCAAGAGGGGAAGTTGTGTTCTGCTTCCGATGCAGAAAGCCTCGTCTACATGCTCTACTTCTCGTCCGGTGGGCCTCTGCCCGACTTGGACTCGGTCGAAGGTGCCTTGCAGTGGAGGGAGACGGCCTGGTCGAGGAGGTTGATCCAGCAGAAGCTCGGCGATGTTTCCACGGTGTTGAAAGCATTCGCTGATTATGTTGACAGTCTCTGTGGGACTCCGTATCCCATTGACTATGATATATGGATCAGACGGTTGAGGAGGAACTTTCGGGACGATGATCATGGCAAGGAGATCGAATCTTCTTCGAGTTAACGAGAACGAACACTGCACACTGAACCCTTTTGAATGATTTTTGGCCTGCTGGCAGGGCTGTGGGTTAGGTTGGTTTGTTTATCTTTTGATGATCAAAGACAAGTTTTTGTTATAGAATACGTTATCTGTGTATGAGAATGAGAGACTCCATGCCTGATGAGGTTTTCTTTTGTTTCCTTTTCTTGTAAAGAAAATGTGAGTATTTTGTTGGAGGGTTTTTCCCAGGTTGATGAGTTGAGTCGATTCCTTTGCCTTTGTGAATTAAGAAGTTCATCTGAAATGTTCAGTACTGGTTTTGTTTGGCGACGCTGTAACTTTTGCAAACGCAACTTCTGGTTAGAGCGAGCGATCTTCCGGTGTTTCGTAGTAATCGGGTTGTCATGTGATTCCACTTTGCTTCTTTCTTTCTTGTTGTTCATCTTCATCATGTGTTGCTGTTAGACCAGTTGCTTCTCTTCTCTGCTTTCGTTTCTTCCCTCTGTCTGCGTTTGTTCCCTGTCAGTTTTTGGATGCCTAATAATTAGTGGGTTAGTTATGTTTTGGCCTCTAATGGCTTTGTATTGTAGCCTTTATTCAGCTTGTACGAATTGCAGAGCCGTTCAACAAGGAATGATATAACTAGTTGGCTTTTGGTTTATTATTTCGTCACCTTTTTCTTTCAAAGAAACTGTACTTTTTGGCTTTATCCATCACATTTTCGAATGTTAGTAGAGTGATTATACGATCGAGATTTAAAAAAAAAAAAAAAAAGATTGCACTTTTAAATCAAAAAAACTAATAAAATCTGAAAATATGAATTTGCTCGTGTTTGAGCAATTTTCTACGAGAATTCACCTCTTCATCTCAATTTGAGCAATTTTCTTTCTCAACAAACAATATTAACTTCCTAATGCCCACTTTGTCCGCGTCAAACTAACATCTACTTGTAATTAATTATATGAACAAGACTACTAATTAGTAATTTACTTTGACAAGACTTTTGATTTGGAGTTAATTTCTCTTCTTGTCTTCTCTTAACACCCAGTAGTTGACCATTTGTCAAAATTACAGTCAAGCTGAAACTTAATAATAATAATAATTAAGTGCTGCCAAATCGCCCCAGAATAATTTCCCCTGCCTTAAAGTAACAGGAACGAAATCTCAAAAAAAAAAAAAAAAAATCACATCGATAATCGATTAATTCAGATAACGGCAAAAAGATCATGAGCCGCGCTTTTCTCTGCTTTTAAAATCAGCAGCTTAATCCCCCTATATAAGCAAACCCAGATTATCACTGTTCTCTCTCCCAACCCTTCCCCATTTCTTCCCTAACAGAAAATGGCTAATCATCGTTGGCCGATCCTTCTCCTAATCGTTGTAGTACTTAGCTGCTCGCCGTTCTTCGGCCATGGCTATGATTTTGCTGCTCCTGGTGGTGGAACCAAGACTGCGTATTTGAAGGTCGATGCTTCTGGTGATCATCATCCCACCATCCCCAGTACCTTATTCGGTGTCTTCTTTGAGGTAAATTCGCGTGATCGATTCGATTCTGTGATGAAATTTGTAAAAGGGTTGATCTCAAAGCATCGATTAATGATGGTAACGTTGATTATAGGAAATCAATCATGCTGGAGCTGGTGGGCTTTGGGCAGAGCTCGTCAGAAACAGAGGTATACTTTTAATGACCACTATTTTACTTTTTGCGACGAAATTACTGTCACAAATGATACATAACGGTCGCTAAAAGATCCAGTGACTGTTTAGTAGATTTTAACGACCACTTTCTCTGCGGCTGGATTAATGCAGGGTTTGAGGCCGGCGGGGGAGTGGCTCCTTCCAACATTTATCCTTGGAATGTGATCGGCGACGAGAGGGCGGTGAAGGTGGCCACGGAGCCGACGTCGTGCTTTGCGAACAACAAGATGGCGCTGCGGATGGATGTGATGTGCGACGGTGCCAGCTGTCCGGCCGGCGGCGCCGGGATTGTAAATCCCGGTTATTGGGGGATGGTGAGTGAGTTTAAAATTTTAAAAGGCCATGGGGTGAATAGTAATTTTTTTCAAACGCAGTAAATCTTAACGGTTAAAAAATCTGATTAGATATTGATTAATGCAGAATATTCAACAAGGGAAGAGTTACAAGCTGGTCTTCTACCTCCGGTCCATTGGCCCGGTCGACTTAACCGTGGCCTTGATTGGGTTCAACCGGACAAAAAAACTGGCCGCCCAAAATGTCGGGTAAGAAAGGAAAAAAAAAATATTTTGCTATTTACTGGTACATCACTAATTTTCTGGTTTCGACACGTAATGTTATGTATGTACGTATTCAGAGGTGTATTTACGGGGTGGACCAAGAGGGAGGTCGTGTTCAAACCCATCATGTCGGACCCGAATGCGTCCCTCGCGATCACTAGTTCACATAAAACGGTCGTTTGGTTCGACCAGATCTCTCTCATGCCACTCGACACATACAAGGTATCATCGTCGTCGAACCTACATTTGTTAGAATTGCATCTCGATTTTTTTTTTCATTTTTGGGTTTGTCCGAAATCTTATTTGGTTTGTTTGGATTGTAGGGACATGGGTTCCGAGCTGATCTTGCTCAAATGGTTGCAGACCTCAAACCGGGGTTCATCCGGTTTCCGGGTAATATATATGATTTACTTATTTTTTTTAATTATATTTTAGTTGATAAATTTCTTGCTAATTTAATTTAATTATTTACACAGGTGGATGCTTTGTGGAAGGTGCGTGGCTGAGGAACGCAGTCCGCTGGAAGGAAACAGTGGGCCCATGGGAGAACAGGCCTGGGCATTTTGGTGATGTCTGGAATTATTGGACCGACGATGGAATGGGCCTGTACGAGTTCTATCAGGTCGTTATTACTTAGTTCCTCCTAATTGCTAATTACCCAATTAAGCGACTAATCAATCCACTAACATGATTGGTTTCCACTTTCCAGTTTGCTGAAGACATTGGCGCATTGCCGATTTGGGTGTTTAACAATGGGATTAGCCATACCGATGAAGTTGATACCACCATGATTGGACCTTTCATTCAAGTACTAATCATCCTAATCTCCCCCCTTTATATAACTAATCCATCACTCCCTTTTCACTTAATTGCTTAGTAATTAATAAATGGTTAATTTATGTCTCAGGAAGCCCTGGACGGGATTCAGTTTGCCGTTGGTCCGGTAAACTCGAAATGGGGCGGACTCAGGGCGACTATGGGGCACCCTAAGCCGTTCGATCTTAGATATGTTGCTGTCGGGAACGAGGATTGTGGCAAAGAACACTACCGAGGTTTTGGTTCATTATCATTTGATCACTACTTATTCGTGTACACAAACGTTGTGTTGACTACTAGTTGAATTTATGCAGGGAATTACCTCAAGTTCTACTACGCCATAAAGAGCGTTTTCCCTAACATCAAGGTCATCTCCAACTGCGATTACACCGACCCCAGCACGCCAACTCAAGATCCAGCCGACTACTACGATTACCATGTAAACAAACAAGAAGAAAAAAATGTTACTTAACCCATCATTGTCTCGATTGTTAAGCCTCTATTTCTCGACTAATTTTTTTCTGTTCATCTGTTACGCCTCGAAAATCGACAGAAATACACGACCGCCAGCGACATGTTTCGTCTGAGACATCAGTTCGACACCGTGCCACGAACCGGGCCCAAGGCCTTCGTAAGTGAGTACGCGGTATGGCGGGAGGACGCCGGATTGGGGAGCTTGAAAGCAGCATTGGCGGAGGCAGGGTTCCTCATGGGTTTGGAAAAAAACAGGTTGGGCTTGTTTGCTTGCTCTTCACTTCGTTACTCCCTAATCCGCTTCGTTAATGGAAGCTATTGATTTCGATTTGATTGAACATTTTTTTTTTGTGACACTCTGCAGCGACATTGTTGAGATGGCTGCGTATGCGCCCCTGTTCGTCAACGCAAACGACAGGAAGTGGAGCCCCGACGCCATTAACTTCGACTCCTACAGAGCTTACGGAACTCCGAGCTACTGGATGCAGACTTTCTTCTCCCAGTCCAATGGCGCAGCTCTGCTCAACGCCACGCTCGACGACCGATCCTCTGCTCATCTGGCCGCCTCTGCCATCATCAGAGCAGACCCCGCCACGGGCAATTCGTACCTCAGGGTTAAGGTCGTGAACGTGGCGGATGATCCGATCGACATAAAAATCGACATCATCGGAGCGAACATCGATAGCAGATTCGCGTCGAAGAAGACCGAAATAACGTATGGTGGGGATGTGATGGCGGAGAATACATTCGAGGAGCCGTTAAAGGTTGATTTAAACCGCGATAATTTATGTCATTTGACTAGCTACATACAATTGATTGTGAGAAAAAAAAAAATTAACCTTGGTTTCGGGTTTGTTTGTTTTACAGATCAAGCCGGTGGAAACAGAATTGAAGAATCCAAGCAGCAAGATGGGTGTGAAATTGTCTGCTCATTCTTTGACTTCATTTGATTTACTGTTACCCAAAGGAGGGAATGTGAAGCAGTCCAGGAAGACTGGTGTTCTTAGCTAAGTAGGAGAAAAAGATTGTTAGGCCTTAGTAAATTTTCTTTTTTTTCTAACCGTTACCCAGCTGTAAAAAAAGGTAGCTGGTGTAATTTCAAATTCCAATAGTGTATGGTGCAAATGGTACTTGAATGAAATGTGGATGACTTAAGTGAAACATGATCCATATTCGTCGTCTATAGATTATAATGAGTCAAATTGTATGTAAGGATCCAACTTCATGCATTAGTTGTTTGTCTAATTTGAAATCATCGAAATCTTTATGAAAATTTCAACTTTAAGGAGGTCTTATAAATCTATTCAATTTCAGACAAAAATCCAGCATATAATAGAAGAAAAAATATGAAATTTTTTGCTATAATTTGATTCGTCCTAACAAAAAAGTAATTAATAGAGTCGAACCAATGTCGTTCATCCTCATATATATATGATTACATTTTTACACAAGGGCCAACATATCAAAATGAAGAAGTTGTGGTCTAAAATGGATAGATAATAGAGTTTTAAGGATCGTTTAGAGCATAACTATATAACCACGTGAAACGACGCAGTATCAGAACCGTGGCTTTACGCTTATATAACCAATCCCTAAAATCACAATTTCCGATTTTGGCACATCCTCCGCAACTCTGTTCGCGTTCTTATAAACCTAGCGATCGCCGCCCAGCTCACCGGCGATCGGAGCCTCCTTCTCTTAATCAGCTGAAGGACAACGCGAAGTAAACGCATCATTCAACCGACGGAAGCATCACAAGAACAACGAGTCGCGCCTTGCTGCCACCGCACTCTTCTCTTCAGAGGCCAGCGCCTCTGTCCTAGCCAGTCACCGGTGGAATTGAGAGCGAGAACTTGAAAGGGGAAGGAGGAGCCAATTCTTTTGCAGCATATACCTGTATTCGTGGGATTGAGCAATGGTTTCCGGGCTGATAAACGCCAATCCCGTCGTCTATGAAAAGAAAGAGCGGCGGGAACGGCCTACTTCTATCCCCGATGCCGACGAGTATTCTGCTGAGGCCATCGACCAGCTGGAAGTGTTTGATATCCTTTCAATTCTCCATGCTGTTTCTTATTCTAATTTATCTTCTTTTGTTGGTGAAAATTCGACCTGATCTTCGACCTGCTAGAGTAATTGCAAATGTTTGAATTAGGCCTGAAATTTGATTCAATCGGCAACTAGGGGAAAATGATAGAGCATATCGTAGGATTCAATGGGTTGTAGTGCTTGTGTTCTTTGGAGACCAAAGTTTGTTCATTTGGAGGTAGCTTGATTGTTTTACAAATGGGTTGGGGGGTTCTATCATCTATTATCAATCTGTTGATGTAACCTGTGCCGATCAAAATTGAGGGTCGATGCCTCTTTATTGCTGTGCTTCTTAACTTGGTTCATACATCACGTGAGAGACATAAAGGATCCAGAACACCCTTATTCATTGGAGGAGCTTAAGGTTATATCAGAAGATGCGATCGAAGTGGATGACAGGCGTAGTTATGTTAGGTGGTATCCGCAATCTTGTTCTTTCTGTTCGACTATCCATTTTTCCCGATGCAAGATACTGAATTAGTATTTGTTTATTTGCTTTCAGGGTGACATTTACTCCGACAGTCGAGCATTGTAGCATGGCGACTGTAATCGGCCTTTGCTTGCGAGTTAAGCTTATGAGAAGCCTGCCATCTCGCTACAAGGTATATGCTTTTCTCATTCAATTGTTATTATCAATTATAAGTTTGTTGGGTATCCAAGCTTTCTGGCCTTTGTGTGATAGTTGTACATGTAGATTGTGTTATGTTCTGGTGCTACTTACCTTCTTTCCATGCGAATCCTCTCACGAACATCATTTATTGTTTGCATTTTAGGTGGATATCAGGGTTGCACCAGGAACCCATGCAACTGAAGCTGCAGGTACTACTCCCTCTTTATCATCTGTGTTTGTCGATTGGAAACTTAGTCTGGATAAACTTGCTGGTCATTGGCTGGAGCTGAATGTGAACGTTCGGGTTAACTATAATAACAAATTAACGGTACTTGTTGCGTTATGTTCAAACGATGAAAGTTACATGTTGAAAGCGTTCTTTCACTGTATTTCTTGGGGTTGAATTCTGTCGTAGTATTATGGACAAAGGAAAGCAAGATGTGTATATATGCGAAGAATCTTGAACTGTCCTGTAAACATGGTGGGATTTCATTTTACCAATTAAGCATAGCTCTTAGGTTTCCCTTTTGACGTCATGGTTTCTTCTTCCTACCAGTTTGACCCTATACCAATTCAACCGTGTTTGTTTATCGTACATTTATGTGTTTATTGTTTTGTAGTGAACAAACAGCTAAATGATAAGGAGAGAATAGCAGCGGCATTGGAGAACCCTAATCTAGTGGAAATGGTTGATGAATGCTTGGCTCCATCGTACGCTTGAAACCGGGGTGTCATGATTTCAGCCAAATTACGCAGTCAGAGATGGTTCTTCCATCGGCGTGAATGCACATTACGAAATGGCAAACAGGTCATCCAACTATTAGTTCTCTCTTTGCTCCGCTTATGTATACTTGTACCTGTAGCTGAAGAACAAAAGTGTAGGTTGTAACCAGGTTTAGGCAAATTACTTGTTTTCTGCCTTGACTCATCTGGTGCTGAATTCCTTTCGGTTCTTGGTATTGAATATGTCGTACTCCGAGATGAAACAATCAGGGGAATCTGTGATAGAGCCGTGGTGGATTACTTTTGGTTCTTTGTAATCAGATGCTTGTATGCTCCTTCGTATCGATCAGATGCTTGAAAATTCGTGACTTATGGCGCGAAAATGCAGCAGCCTGAGACGATCCTCTCTTTTGTTTGATTCTGTATACAGATAATCATGCAGCTCATGAACTAACTGTTCGACTGTGGCCTGTTTTAGGCAAATGTCTTTGTTTGGTTACTCTGTGAAACAGACTGTCTGGTACTTGTTTAAGTTAAGATGACCCAAAGTCTGCAATTTTGCTTTCTCCTTGCTAAATATCCTCCATAGGAATTCAAACTCCCACCTTATGTTCATTAGCTATAGCGATAACTTCCCACTTGGTGCCAACCAATTAGAGGCCAATCTCCACATCCAATCTTTCCAGCAATTATTGTGAAATGATTAACCGACCATTCCCACATTGATACGAAAGAGATAAAAATTGACCATTCACTTTGTAACATCCATCAAGTCTTCCTTCCAACATGCTAGAAATTGCCAAAACACTAGTGGAAGGTGAAGGGGACCTATGCCCTATCAATTGTCATATATGCCGCGGCTAGCTCCACAATTTTTTTGCAAAAGTGATATATAATGGAGGGCAATTCATTTAGGGTCAAATCATATAGGACTTCTGATGAAGGTACTCGACATAATCAAGGAGATATTATTGGCTTTTGGGGCATCGTCTTGTGGGACTTTTAGTTGGTGTTACATTGAGTTCCAGCGAGAGAGATATGACGATGGAGCCTTACCAAATGAAGTTTGTATCTTTTTATGATGCTTTTAATGGTCTCATGTCATTATATACTCTTTGGAGGTTTAATAGAGCTGCTCATCTGAGTAGCAAAAGGACCTCTTTCACTCAGTAGATCATATGTTGTGCAACTTGTGCTTTTGATTATTTAGCGTGTTGTAAATTTCGCTACATTATGTTCTTTCAGGAGATCATTCATGGAGCAAACAACCATTTAGGACGAGTTTTTGTTTGTTAGCTCTACTGAATGGAAAGTAAACTCTCAACATCGTGCATAATCGACAGTTCAACTGTCATTGCAAATGATCTCAATCTCAAGGTCGAATTGCATAAGAAAGAAAATTGTTGAGAGAAAGAAAAACCCCATTCAAGTCCAACACTCAACTAAGAATCTTAGATGAAGACCATTGAGTAAACTAGAAGATGTGCGGAAAGCAATGTGATAAATAACCAAAATAAAAAAATAAACATATGTACAATATGGCAATCGATAGTCATCGCAATCAATCTTGATCGTCATCATCTCAACTAAATTTACATGAATACATAAGCCCACCCCCACAATTACTATAATACCCTACTTTCTCGTCCCCTTTCCCTTTCATTTTTGTTCTTGAAAATCATTATTGCAAAATACAGGAATAATACTTACTAGTCGAGTACATACGTCATACGTGACGTACATTACATCCCATGCACCTTTTTATACCTTCGCCGGTCTTACTTAAAACACCAACAAAGACTCCTTCACATCGTAGCCCATCTTCTCCAAATTGGGCTGGACCGCAAACTGGATCATGGGCGGCGGCCCACATGCCAGGGCCAGAACCTCACCATCAGCGTCCGATCCACTCGGGACGTGCTCCCTCATGATAGCTTCCGTGATGAACCCCGTACTGTATTCCCATCCGTCCTTCGCCGACTCCACCACGTACCACACTTTCAGCCTCTCGTCCTCCCGGGCCCACTTGTCCAGCTCATCCCTCAGCAGGATATCGTCCTCCGTCCGGTTGGCATACACTATGTGCATCTCCGTCCGATCCTCTGGGTCCCGGAGGACCGCACGGACCACCTGATAGACCGGCGTGATGCCGGTCCCGCCAGCAAACATGGCGAGCTTCCTCCCAAACTTGGGCTTCCCATGGACCATGAACTTGCCCCGGCCCATGTACTCGATGTGGCCCAACGGCCCCTTCACGTCGACCATGGACCCCACATCGAGCGAGTCGAGATGCTGCGACATGACCCCGCCGTTGGGGAACCTCGGGTGGACCCCGCCGAAGTAGACCTTCACGACGAGGTCGAAGTGGCCCACCGCGTCGACGAGCGTCGTCGGCGTGTAGGCCCGCATGCAGAGCTTCCCGTCCACGGAAGCACACAGGAAGATGTGCTTCCCGACGGGAAGCCCCAACACCTGCTCCTCCGATGGGAGGGCAAACCGGAAGAGCCTGACGTCGTGGGACAGGGACTCCTTCTTTATCAGCTTGCACGGTATCTTCTCTCGTGGGACCAGCGCCACGCTCCTCACTTGTTGCTGTTGGATCAGAGTCATCTCTGTGATGGGCGCGAGCAGCTTCAACGACATCGCATTTGACGCACCGTGGACCGAGCTCCCCGGGGATGAGGCATTGGACTGAACGTTGACCAGCTCGCCGATTCGGTAGTCTTCGAGGAGCTTCCGGGCCTTGTCGGAGTGGATAGCCTCGAACTCCTCGGTGCAGTCGGTTCCAGCGTTGATCAAGATGCTGTCCGAGCCACCTGGGTGGTCCTTGAGGAAACGAGTGCAGTCGTAGACGTGACCGTGGACAATGATCCAGGCAGACTCGGGGGAGTTGTGCTTCTTGACCTCACTAGCGGTGTAGGTCTTTGAGGCGGTGTTCATGAAGGGAGTGGAGACACTCTTCTTCAAGGTCGGGTTTGCCTCGGATGTGATCATCTCGAGGTGCTTCTCCTTCGCCATCCACCCGCCAGATTGGTTGCCGGGGACGGTCGGGTGCTCGAACACGATCCCGATCTCGCCCTTGTGTCGCTTGCACACGTTGGTCTTTATCCGGAACCAACAGTTATTCATCATTCCCTGCATTACCACACATCGATACATAAGATATTTGTTACAAGATACAATAACTTTCATTGACATATGAGCAAATGTCTATACAATACACCTTTTTGGACACATTTTAAGTAAGTATGTAACTAGAAAAGTTGAATGTAAATTATAAATCATCGTCCTTAGATCTTTTCGAATGAGGAAGATGATACCACGGTATTACAATAGACTATTCAATAATACAAGTCTTATGTATCAACAAACAACAATGACGAGCTTCTTGCTGTCAAATGAAAACGAGAAGGACGACTTAGAAAGAGGAGGGTTGTGTGGTTCTAGGGCAAGAACATGTGAGCTTAGGGGCACACAATTCCACACTTTGTGGGGCTATTTTTCTTTTATTGTATAGTGGGGAAATAAGAGGCAAAGACAAATGTCCCTTTCACTCCTCCAATAGCCACTACGTACACAAGTCTGCAACTTGTCCCCAAATTATTACTATATTAATTTCCTCCCCCCACACTTTTTTACTCTTCTTCCATTGGTTGGTACTTTTTCAGTTCTGACCCCAGCATTTGCGAAATGATTAAAATAAAAATCCCAAGGAGCTAGGGGGAGATATTCCCCCAGAAGAGAGCATCTCCACGTGGCGGAACCACAATGGTTGGGTGAGGAAAAGAAATAAAACTAAAGAAAAGTGCATAATAATAATAAAATTAAATTGAATATATATACGAACCATGAGATTCCAAATGAGCTTCTCGGGCTGGGTGTTGAGGGTCTGGTCCCAGGCTCGGACCGCAATCTCCTTAGCCGCGAGCAGGTCCAGCACCTCCACCTCCAGGGACCAGAAGCACCAGCACCAGTACTTGCCATACCTGTTCGGCTTCTCCTGGTGGTCTAGCTCGCACACCTGCCACGTGTCCCCGCCGTCCATCGTCACCTCCACACGTGTCACCTTCTTCCCTCCCCCTACACACACAACAACAACAAAACCATGCACACCACCCTCAGTCACTACTACACCTCACGTATTACAATATCCATGTCATCCTATCTTGTCACCTATATCGCCCGCGCCTATCCTATACGTTACATATTATGGTACATAATAAAAATGTGAAACAATATAAGCTGATTATTGTATATCTACATTTTTTTTTAATTCATAAACATAATCACCTAATTACGTCTACCCGATTAACAACTAAATTTGGTGGGTTTCTTTGACTATACGTAAAATTGGGAAGCTGTCATCCGAATCTAAACCTCACTCGTCACTTTAGCAAGTTGGCCCGACCTTTTTATAAATGTCACGACATGCATGAATTCTCTAGCAACTTGTACTAAGTAACAACTAGGACGAAATGACAGCGACATGACACTTGCACAAGATGACAAAAAACCCCAATGGTTCTCCATATTTTAATAATATTTTATTGTTAATATATTAGATTTCCAACGGGAGAAGTCTTTCGGTTTGGCTGGGATCTCAACACTCGATCCCTTTCGCCAGCTGGATTTTTCAGTAACAAGATTCCTTTCACAGGGAATCTATATTTTAAAGATTCTTTATCAGAGACGTACCAGAATAAGCGTTAAAGCCCTTTCTTTGTACACGGCTACGTGCCGTTTTTGTAATTTTAAGACCTGACTGTCTTCCAGGATGTAACTATATTTCCTTGAATCTAATGGATTATCTTTTGTCGAAGAAAAAAAAAAAGACGTACCAGAATAAGCGTAGCCTTTGAGCGTATACGGCCTTTGAGTAGTCCATGAGTTTATCGGGAGGACCTCCTCGTGAGACGGCGTCGTAATCACCGAGTTTATGTTCAGCTCGTTTATTATGTACTCCGGCTTGTACCACCAGCCTAATTAAATCATAATTAATTACACAACCATAATTTGATTACCCGTATTATTAATTTTAAATTAAGTGAATCGTTTACCTTCGGCGTTGGCGAGCTCGGCGTCCACGTGCGACGGCAGGACCCGATTATCCTTATAATGATAATAATTATCCGACTCCTTCGTCGTAACGACGATCCGTCTCAGCCACTTCACCATCCGCCCGCCGATGAACCCGGGTATGATGACCCGGACCGGGAACCCGTGATCCGGAGTCAGCGCCTCCCCGTTCTGCATGTAAGCCAGGATGACGTCACGGGCCGGGTCCATGGCGTACTCCACGCACAAGCTCGTCCCGTACTTCGACCCGGCCCCGCCGGCGGGCAAATCCTCGCTCCCCTCGAAGCACACGTGGCAGCCGCCTTTCCTCCTGCTGTAGACCCCACAGCGCTGGAGCACGAGGCGCAACGGTACGCCGCGCCACACCGAAGTGGACACCCCCGCCGCTCCCCAGTTGAACCCGATGCTCTGCTTCGTCATGTTCTGCTCCTTGCGGCGGTTCCCGGCGCAGACGAGGGTGACGGGGAGCTCGCGGGAGGGGAAGTCGTTGACGAGCTGGTCCATGGTGATGCGGGCCGGGCGCTTGACGAGCCCGGAGATCTCGATGGACCAGGAGGCCCATTGGGCTTTCGGGACGGGCCCGTGGTTGCGGACGTAGTGGAGCGGGACCGGGGTGATGAACCCGTGGTGCATGAGCCGGGTCAGTGGCGGCTCCGAGTTGAAGGGGTGTTTCCCGGTGAGCCGGATCATGGTCGGGTTGCGCTCGATCCAGGCGTCGGCGGTGGAGTCGTCGCGGGGGTCGTGGAGGGAGGGTTCGAGCTCGCTGTTGCTTTTGCGGATTAGGTCGGAGTAGAATTCGTTGTCGGAGTCGGAGTCGGAGGAGGATGAGTCATCGTCGGAGGTTGGTGGAGGGAGGGGTTTGGAGTTGGGGAAGAGGTGGAAGCTGCCAGGGATTGCGGCGGCGGTGGGAGTGGGTTTGAAGGGGCGAGCGACGACGCCGGCGGCGGCGCCGTTCATGGTGGGGGGAGGTTGGAGGTGGAACTGGTGGCGGTTGTCGACGGAAGCCGCCATTGATGGGGAATGGAGGAGTTCAGTTTGGATTTCTCTTCCTCAGTGTAAATTTATTTTTGGTGGTGGTGTCGGGTAATGATTTGGGTGAGAAATTGGGATATGAAGAGTATATATAGAAGGGATGGAGGAGGGTAGGAAAATGTCATGGAGGTGATGACGTCTGATTTTTTTGTTTTTTTCTTGTGTGTGGCTGGGTTCAGATTCTGCGGTATTGGTCAGAGTATGTGGTTTGGATTTTTTCACTGTCAATGATAATAACTGCACAATTATATGATAGAGTGACATAGGTTTTTTTTTTAATTATGTGTTAATTAAGGGAATCGAACATAAAGCTTTCAGGTTCGGGAATCATATGAACAATATTGTTGATATTCGAAAGCCGATTGAGTACTGGGATATGGTTTTGATTTTTTTTTTTGTCGAATTCTTGTCTGGTTATGGATATGTGTAGAATTCGAACCGTTTTGGATAGGGTACAATGAATATACATTATACGTCCTCGCGACCCCACCCGTTGCCACGCCTAAGAATTATGGTATTATAGTTCAATCTGGTGCGATATTGGCGATCTCTTATAGGAATGGTGGCATCCCAATAAATCGTAAGTTTTGAGGTTTGTATCGTTTTAAAGTTGAATATTAACATTTGAGGTATCGAGTATTAGAGTACAAGACTTCACTGTACAAAACTAGGATAGACTAATACCATATCAACAATTATTTCATCAGAATAACTTAAATTATTGGGATAGATTCAAAAATGGATATTGTTCTTCACAATAACTAGTGTAGGATGTGGGTAGATGTAACTAACTAACTATAAATTTACTTGTTGTGAGATTTAAACAAGTATTCTCTTGTCACTTACTCCCGTTGCAAATGTTTACTCTTTTTTGACAAATAACGGTTGATAAAGAAGTTTTTTGCCGTCATAGACAATAGAATAAAATAGATAGTTACAAAGTATCACTAAACCAAACGTGGCAGTCGATAAATAGTTGAACTACTAATGAAATACCCTTTTTAGCTACTAAATGGACGTCTTGTTAAACCTACTAGGAATAAAGAGTATATAAAAATAAAATGAAAATGAAAATGAAAAAAAAAAACAAAGATGTTAGCTCATTTTAATTCAGTCTGATTTCCAATTCGCACATATTCATTAAAGATTCCGCCGAATCGGAAGAACACCATAGAATATGACCGAATAATCTAAAACTTTTCAATCCAACACATGTCCCTCCTCACTTCTAACACATGTACCTCCCTCCATTGTCAACTCACCCTCATGCATCGATGTCAGATTTTGATAAAGAAGGAAAGGGAATGAAGATGAAATCATTATGTGAAGATAATAGGTCAAAGTTTTATAGAGTATATGTAACGAACAACAAGATAGTTAAGACCAAAAAGAAAAAGAAAAAAAACGATGCCCCTCATAATAGGACATAATAGGAAAAAAGATGCCTCCCCGGATTTGAGGATGATAAATATATAGCATTAGAATTCGTGGCGTCCATCTATTTTAAGGGCCATTCTACTCAAAAACTTCACTCTATAGATCATCCAAATCACTAGTTGTAATGACAAGTGGCAATAAGGTGACAAATTTAATTTGTTTCAATGGTGGCCTCAATTGCCAATATACAAGCCTATGATTATAAGTTTCGTGCTTGCAATGCCACTTGATATACTATCTATTTTTTTTTTCAATGGTTGGTGGTAAGTTAAAATAATCGAATTTGTAACTTTTAAGAATTCTGAAAATTGGGTTTTGTTGTTGGTAATTGACCATTATCGAAAGTCTCGTTGATATTTTGGCTGGTGGATGAATGAATATCGTCGTAGTATGGAACTCCGAACTGAAATTTGTCGAAATTCGAAACCATATCATCAACAAATCATCGAGCGATCAGCATAAAAACCCGAACCACGTAATTAAACTTGTGCAGGGTGACTTCAAGGATTTTTTATGTAGTAATGCAAGAAGATCGATGGAAAATCACAAGATGAAAATCACTTCTTATGCAACAATGAAACAGGCGTGTTATTCAACAATCAACATTGTCGTATAACTCTCGTTTTACTCTATTACAACGTATTATCAACTCATATTACCGAACTTCGTAAATATGTGTTTTCTTTACATTTTTTACATCGTCAATTTCCCGAACTGTCGTAACAAAACATCGTTCATGCATGTCAAGGAAGGTACAACGAATTGGAGTCATTGGCCAAATAAGTCCATCCTCTGTTTTTCACAGTACAGTTCTTCTTTCCAAAACGAATGACAAAAAAGAGCGGATAATAAGAAAATCCTCGAGAGATAAAATAAAACCCTAGTCTAAAAAATCTTTTCTTTATCTGATGAAGTGGTTAGTTTTTGGAATATCCATGGCCGAGAGAGAACGTGAGCTTGGGAAATCTCCAAGAAAGTGAAAGAAAGAGAGAGAGAGACATGGTTGGTAGAAGAAATGTGGTGCAGAGAGAAACCACCATAATCGGCTGTAGTAAGGTTGGCTCAAAGGTTCACGAAAAGGCCACACTTCTTTATGAAGCGAAACGCCTTCTTCTTCTTCTTCCCCCCTGTGTTGTTTGAAGTCCTCCATAATACAGCCGCCCCCAGTTGCCACTTTCGTACGTGAAAGCTCGACCCCGGCCCTTTTTATTTACCTTTTCTCTCTTACCCGTCTTTAATGGCTAAAAACAGGTCGATTAGCTAGAAAACAAACAAACCAACAAACTGGAAAAACTCAGAGCGCCACATGTTTCCCTTGGCGGGCGCGGCTCTTTTGGTTTCCGCGGCGCTTTGGGTGGCTGTTGGAAGCCTCGATGCGCCATTTTTCCCCACCACCTAGCTGCTCGCCACTTCCCACCGTCTCTGTCTAGCTAGCAGCTAGGCAAAGCAAGGCCATATGGAAAACTGAAATTGAATTCCACCCTCATGTAGAGAGAGAGTTAACTTTTAGTCTTGTCTCTATGCTCTGTTTTTTGTTTTTTTGGGTTGTCCCCTGTTTTTCTTCTTCTCTCCAATTTTGAAGCTGCTTCTTTCCAACAGTAATTTGGTGTTGTCCCACAGCTGGGGAGGAGGAGGAGATTTATATCCACCAATATGAATTTGACTTGTGTGTGTTGTGAAGTGAACAAAAAGGAAGAAAAATCAAAGGGATGGATTTTCGATTTCAAATACATTTTTTTACTAATGTAGTTTACTTAATTTTACCACATAATCATGCGCTGTGTTTTCGGTGCCGGACCTTATATGTCATTTTTAGACGGGTTGAATTTCTGGGGAATGGATAACAGATGACATCCGCAAAGTGATACGCTTTGGATTGCTGGGCGGCGGCAGTGACGTGGAGACAGTGCGCAAGCTTATCCGTAATTACATCCACAAAATCACGCTGTGTTTTCCAGTGTCGGGCCTTATGTCATTTTAAACGGGTTGAATTCCAGGGAATGGATAATAAATGACATCCACAAAATGATACGCTTTCGTTTGCTGGGTGGCGACAATAACGTAGGGACAGTGCGCAGACTTATCCATAATTACATTGAAGAGAAGAAAAATCTAATTATGTCTTTCAATTTCAAATACATTTTATTAATACAAGGTAGTTTACTTAACTTACTAAAAGATCACAGTTGTGTTTTCATATTTTTCATATTCTTCAAACGTTACAAGATGATACGCTTTCGTTTGCTGGGTGGCGACATTAACATAGGGACAGTGCGCAGACTTATCCGTAATTACATTGAAGAGAAGAGATATCTAACTATGTCTTTCAATTTGGAATACATTTTACTAATACAAGGTAGTTTACTTAACTCACTAAAAAATCACAGTTGTGTTTTCATATTCTTCAAACATACAAACAAGTTTTTATAGGTGGTGTGTATTTTCATATTCTGGTGGCAAAAAAATATTGGGGTGAGAGAGGCTCGAACTCTCGACCTCAGGATTACTCTATTGCTATGAGACCTACGCGCTAACCAACTGCGCCACCACCCCAACTGTCGATGCAATAGTTAACACTAGTACATAACTTGATGATGCAAAACGTATATGTATGTGTGTGTTATTTTTTTGTCTAACGATAGCAATAGGACCGGTCATGAAAAAATGATGGATATATGATCCTATTCCAACTAGTTCGTATCTCACCGCTCTCACATTCGAACCATATAAAACTAGTTCGAGTTTTATGTTATCAATACCCACATATATACAAGATTCGAGTAGTAAATAAAACTACGTTCATATCCAATCACGAATAATAGAATTATCTTTATCGTATGAAATAATGTATTGTCTATACGATCGTATTAATATTTTTCCATGCTATGGCAATTTGGCGTCGAAAGCGTAAGGAAATAAGACGTTTACTAGGATGAATACGGGCAGTGGATGAAGAGGAAAGCAGAATTGGCGGAGATTGCGAGGGCATACATAGGAAAAATTACAAATAACAAATCATCAATACGAAGAGAGATAATAAAAAAAAACAACACTAATTCACGAGAAATATATATGTGTAGTACGAATATAAAATATGTTAAGAGAAAAATTGACAAGCAGTTCGAGTTGGATAGTGAAAGGACCATACTCGTTTGTTCCTCGTGATTGGCGAGATCAGATTTTATCCATAACCACAACTATTTCATGTCGTTCGACTCTTTCCCAACCCAATCAGATCGAATTCAGACGAGTATCCATAGTTATGGATATTGATTTCATCCTAATTTTGTGTTTACCAACTCTTCTATCTAGCTCTCCTCTCTACCCCTTAAACATCTCTTCATCATCATAAGTGGCTGGGTATGAATTGGATAAGGAGGTGATTAGAGGCCAATAATGTTGGGATGTAGCACACCTTGTTGTCATGCTGGTTAGATCCACTTAGTGGAAAATTGGATAGAGTTTAAGCGATCACTTTGATACATTTCAAAGCTTAATTATGATTTTGGTACATATACCATAGTTCAGTGACCATTTCAGTTATTAACCCGTGGCAGCTGGGACAAAACGTCATCGTCTTGGCGTAGCGGGAAGTGTTCTTCGCTTCGCGGGTATTTCCACCCGGGAGAGGCGATCCAACGGCTAGTTCCGCCAATCCTTACTCCAATTGGATTACTATTCCTTTTTCCAATTGGGTTCGGTCTCCAATTCCTTTTAACATTATAATAATAATTCACGGGAACCCTAATCCTTTCCTGACTCTCCCAACCCGTACCGAATTTGTCGCAATTTCTCCCTTCTAAGTGTTTTCACATTTCGCGCAGTTTCTCTTCACCTCTGTTCTCTGGTTTTCCCGGGAGAGAAAGAAAAAAACATGACGGAAAGTGTCGCCGGCAGAACCCATGGCCGCCGATCAGGAGGCATTAGAGCCGGAGGAAACTCTTCCGGCTTGGAGTTTCTGGCGGACATCGCAAGGGCAGTCACCGATTGCGAGGAGCTCTGCGGTTGCGGTCACTACGACCCGCGCACCTGTTTCTTGACCGTCAAGAAACGCAAGTCCCTGTTGCTCCAAACCCACCATTCTCTTCTCCTCCGGAACCCTAAAAGGAAATCTCCGATCAAGCTGGTAATCAAGCACCACCAGCCACTTCCCGTACAAAAACCCGCCGAGCTCGAAGTCTCTGTTTTTCCTCCTCCTCCACCGCCGGCCGCCGTCGCTCCTGTTTCACTTCCGCTTCCAGAGAAGCCGTTGGAATCCGCGATTCCTCCTGCCTCTTTAACTTCCTCGGCCCTTGCGTTGGTCCCGGTGGGTTGCGCTGCTAAGAAAGGAGGATTTCCCCTGAGTTCGAAAGCTAGGGTTTCCGCGACAGTTCCTCCCCTCTCCGTCAGTTCTCCGGCAATGAGATATCTTCCGGTGGGTTTCGCTGCGCAGGACGATGGATTTCCATCAAATCTGAAAGCTAGGATTTCGACGGCAGTCGGCGGGGAAAGCGTCTGTAACTTGGGGAGCACGTTTACTCTGGTGATTAGGAAGAGATTGACGACAACGGATCTGAACCCACATCACAGCCGCCTCTCCATCCCCAAGAGCAACGCCCGCGAGTTATTCCAACTTCTGACAAATCGAGAATGGGCGGAGCTGAGGATTGGCGGGAGGATCAAGTTGGGGTTTTTCTTGGACCCAGATCTTGAGATCGCCTCACCCACAGAAAGGTCTTGCCTTGCCATATGGAAGAATGGGAGTAGCAAAGTGCCAATGATAACCGGCGGCGGCTGGAAATGGGTACTGAAAGAGCAGAAAAGGCTGAATCTGAAGGATGATGACTGGATTGAGTTGTGGAGCTTCAGAACTGTAGACTCAGGGGAGCTGTGTTTGGTACTCATCACCGCCGACACGGGAAGAAGAGTAGCTGAGAAGAAAGTTCGGGGTATTAGAAATGGTGATTATGATGAGGAGAAGATGCAAGTAGTGGAGCAAGAAGCCCCTGCAGCAGCCATGGGAAGGATCGAGCTTGGAAGTTCAATGGACAGCAGCAGCAATAGCAGCATTCTCACTGATGAAGAAGAGCAACACCACCCTGGTCTTGATTTGACACTAAGATTGAAAGCTCTCTGATTAGCATCCAGCTCTGAAGATCTCTGCTATGTATATTTTGACCATATATATGACAAATAATGAATGACTGATTATGTTAATCTAATCAAGAAGTCTTGTGTTCAGTTTACTTGTTTTTTACCAGTATTGCAATGTGATTTCTCATCTCAAACATGTTCATCCTTTCAAAGTGTAGAAGCTAGATATGCAATCGTTTTATTCGACAGCGTAATCATGGTGTACAATGAAATGGCAAGTACTACAAGAGTGAATTCATGGATTGGTTTATAAAATTGGTAATCGGTATAAGGTTTGGGTTGTGTTGTATGGGTGTATGGGGTTAATTTACATGATGGATACCAATGGACCGGATTTTCGGGTCCGGATCGAATTCGATTCGATTAATAAATCAAATGAGGTTAAGGAATTGGGAGAGATCAGCACATCCATGTCCTTTCCAGCGTTCTGCAGCATACTTTGAGCCGGTGCCACCTGCAAATTTAGAGAAATATGTGAAGTAGAATTAGGTTCTGCAGCTGGACTAGAGAAACTGCGGCTTTGGAGTTCATTCAGAAGAGTAAGAATGGGGGTTCCATGATCTATTACCTTATTTGGTTGCTGGAAGGAGTTCTCATCCATTACATTCGCAGATGTGAGTTCGGTCTTTGTAGATCCTGATAACCCCACTGTGTTGGCCCCCAATCCGCTCACCGAGATCTTGAGATTCACCTTGCTGCTCGCGAAGTTGACAACCTGAAAGTAAATTGGAAAAAAACCCGCAGCATTAGCAATTTGTATGGTCGAATATTGTGAGGGTTGAATATAAGAAACTAGAGAGTATTTTGTTTTTATCTTTTAAGACCTTTATTCTCAGGTAAGTGTTCTGGTCCTTGTCTTGATAAGTAATTGCAGATGCAACAAGGGAACTGGAGGAACTTGTTTGAAGTGTAGAATTGACTAGGGATCCCCCACTCGACTCTGCAAAGAAACGCTGCATCCAGTAGCTAGGAGTTCCGTATGCCATCGAAGCATTGAAAACGATTGCATCCGGGTTCCACCTTCATTAAAACGAAGACACTTACAACATCAATTTAACCACAGAAGAAACTGTATCTACGTCGTGGTTAAATGAACCAAACTGTGAATGTTTAGCAATACCGTCTGTCGTTAGTATTCACAAAAAGAGGTGCATAGCTAGCCATCTCAACGATATCACTGCAGCCAAAGATTTACCATCAAGATCATGGAACCATAATTGTCAGGGCCTCAGGGGGTGTACAGTTATCATACCTGTTTTTCTCCACACCAATGAGGAATGCAGCTTCACCAAGTGCAGCTAAGAGACTTCCTGTGCCGGCATCTTTTCCAGTCACCGCATATTCACTCACAAAAGCCTGAAAAATTAGTTAGTCTTTCGGTTTTGTATCTAAAATAGTAAGTTATTAAAATGTTTGAAGGTTGGGGAAGTATATCAACAGACCTTTGGACCGCTGCGTGATGTACGGTCGAATTGGTGAGACATAGAAAACAGATTGCTAGCAGATGTATAGACCTGATAAAATAGAAACGAAATTGTTAACTTGTGTCAGAGACCATCCAGCATATCACATAAAACTGGGAACAAATGTATCTTTCAATTCCACGGACAATTGAAGTGAGATGGTATATGCTTACATGAAAATCATAATAATCGGCTGGATGGTCCAACGGACGAGAAGAGCCATCACAGTTTGAGATAATCTGGATGTCAGGATACACCCGTTTTATAGCTTCATAGAACTTGAGGTAATTTCCTGGTAAAAATAATACATTAGTATTGAGCTCCTGCGAAATTCTTACAGGTTCGTCCTGAAAAGCCTATGTTATATCAGGTGCAGAAAGTTTTACAGAACCACAAACCTCGGTAGTTCCTCTTTCCACAATCCTCATTCCCAACGGCAACATATTTCAATTTAAATGGTTCAGGGTGTCCCATGGAAGCTCGCAGAGATCCCCATTTAGAACTGGCATCACCTCTAGCAAACTCTATACCATCAAGGGCTTCCTGAAATTGAAAAGGAAGTTAGTTAGCAAGTTTGCTTCCATTTTACTGCTGCAATGTTCAAACAGTTGACTAGACAACGTACTTGCACAAAAGGTAAGACGCTTGAAGTATCAACTTGATCTTGGTGGCTAATACCTGAAAATTTTCAAGAATCCATCGTAGGACACAGAATTTGATCAACCACAGACTCGAATCAACAGGACAAGAAACGAAAAATCTCGAGGATATGCAAACATACCATTATTAAACACCCATATGGGCACTGTATCCAGATCTTCAGCTAGCTGTCCAAGTAAGTCATCAAGTTATATCAAGTTTGAAATGAGCAATTTTAGCATCAGATTCATGTAACAATTTTGTAGAAGCCAACACGTGCACAAGACCTACTTGAAAAAACTCATAGTGACCGAGTCCATCATCAGTCCAATACATCCAAACATCACCAAAGTGACCAGGTCTCTCCTCCCATGGACCAACTGATTCTTTCCAGCGAAATGCATTCCTTAACCATTCGCCTTCCACAAAACAACCGCCTAGACATACATTTGAGGTAAAATTTTCAGAAATCAGCCTCTGAGCATTATGAGACTATGATGACAGCAAAGTAAAAGAAGGTGTGATGAGAATATTCACTGTAGGAGTCACATCCAAGAAGAAAAAAAACCTAAACTCGAAGTATACATGCTAGATAGCTCGGATTGTGGCCTTGATATTAAGAGGTACATTTTTCAGAATTTTTGCACACCTGGGAATCTGATAAATCGAGGTTTTATCTCTTTTAGCATTTCAACAAGCTCCGACCGAAAACCATGGCCCTGCAACAAGTTTAGCATATCAAAAGTCTTAGACATATGAATAAAGCCCCCAGCAAAAGCATTATAAAAGAATGGAAGTTCATACACTGCACAGAGATGTCTATGAAACAGAAGATCGACAAGAGTACCTTGTAGGTATCTTCAGGCATCAATGACACTTGGTCAAACCAAATCACCCCCTTTTTGGAAGTTCTTAATTCAAGTCTTGCACCGTGATCAGTGTCCTTGGCTTCCAGCAGGGCCTCCACCTTTGTCCAGTCTGAAACATCTGAAGCAGACCCTCTGAAAGAAATGTATCCAAATTATAATCACCAATCCACAGATCACAAAAGACCTCAGATTACCATTGTACAAAGACCCACAACAAAAAATGAACACAGGTTCTCACTTGATGTTGGTAGTAGCCAATGTCCGTGCTCCATTTGATCCCGTCAATGATACAGTCACATCAACAGAATCCAATGAGCGAACATAAAGAACCAGTTTGTATTTCTTTCCCTCTTCTATATTCTGCAGTAAAATCAAAAGTTTGCATTAGTTTTCCTGTAAAATCAGAGCTCTGCAGACCAAGGTATGCAAACTGTAATCTTACCACCCCCATTAAAACTAAAAAGTACAGTGACTAATAGCTATTAGAGCTTGGTAAATTGAAAAAAAAAAGACAAAATATTGAGATGTTCTTTACTGAAAGATCTCGACCACTACCATGCACATTGCATGAACGCAACCTAAAAGATAAGAGCATCATGCAATTCTCACCATGCCCCAGAATCCAGGGTTGTACACCCCAACTCCTCCAGATGGACAACTCTTCACGTCACAGAGTACATCCATTCGAAGAGCAACCTTATTTCGATCGAAGGGAGATGACCGGTCGGTAGATAAAACTACAGACGATGCATCACCAATCACCAACCACGGATCTATATTCGACGGAGTGTTAGGACCCCCAGCCTCAAATCCTGGAAGAAAAAAAAGACAATGGAAAAGAAAGAAGATTGATAAAATAATCTGCAAGATTTACCATATATGGCAGTTTAATCTGCAAAGTTAAACGGTGAGAGGCCTAGCTTCTAAATAATGCTCCAAAGACGGTACATTAGAAAATAGAAATATAGCCTCAATTAGTAACCCATGAAACTGACATCAATGATGTAAACATAAAGGTTCATCGAAACAAAGGACAATCTTTAAACAAACAGAGGACTAATGCATATAATTAACCGGTAATTACTGAGTGATTAAGAGAAAAAAAAAGGATCATCATGTACGTTTTCCTTCCACAAACAGAGCCGAAAGATAGTTAGTCCAGAGTAAAAAGGAATGGTAAAGTAACAATCTGGCAGTTACCTCTGTTGCTCACAAGTTCTGCCCATAACCCACCAGCTCCAGCATGATTAATCTCCTGCAGCATGAAAAGAAAGATCGCCTAATAAGTTCATCGCCCTGATCTCCATACGCTAAACTGGATTACTGAAGCTTGAAAGAGTGGAAAGAAGGGGGAAGGCAAGGAAGGGACATAGCCAGCCATACCTCAAAGAAAATCCCGAAGAGAGTGCTGGGAATAGGCCGGCGGGCGGAAGCGTCGACGGACAGCTTCGCGGTGACGTTAGCGTCGAGCGAATTCGCGTCGACGCCGGTGGTCAGAGCCGGTGTGATCAAGCAAACTGCCGCGGCCGCCGCAACGAAGCAGCATAGCAAGTAGTAATTACAAGAAGAACGGCGGGAAGATGCAGTAGTAGTAGCAGCAGCAGTAGAAGTAGTAGCCGCAGCCATCGGAGAGAGCTTCTTCGAATCCCCCATCACTTCATCCGATTGCTGATCGATGATAATGATGACGACGCCGACGCCGACGAGCTGCCGTTATCCAACCAGAGTGAGCTAATAAGTCAAAGTTTGACCAATTCAAACCAACACAAAAAAAAAAAAAAAATTAGATAAACGAAAGGAATCAAGGAATTGGCGAGAGAAGGCAGCAAGGAATCAATTGTTAGATTACCGGAGAAAAGGAAAGGAAGTGATCGGCGACGGCTGAGGACGCAGAGCGAAAGGGGGAGTGTTTGGGGGAAATGTGGCGACCGGAGGAGCTGGTTGGAAATGGAAGAAGAAGTTGAGGAATTATCATCAATGCTTATATATATTTGTCATTTTGTGTTAATCAAGAAAGAGATGCGCAGCGCAGAAAAGCGGCGCGTGGAGTGGCGGGTTTTGGGCTTTTGGTGGAGGCTTTCACGCCTACCGCAAGAAATCGGCGCGTGAGTTAGAGGCTTCTCTTTTTATTTGTGGGGCCCATGGGCCGGGGAGTTGGTTTTGGGCTGGCTTTCACGTCAACGGGGACTCGCTGCTGATGCCGTGGCTCCCGGGCAGTGGATTGCAAGTTAACCCACCGAGTCCAACTGGAAATGATTTTATATATTTATATTAATTTTTGGAGTTGGTATATCCTTATCCATTTGATCTCTGCCATCTGGAATCTACTTCGTTAATCTTTATCCATTTCATTCGCTTTTGTTGGGCCGAAAACTATGGCACCAAATATTCTCTTTCACTGATGGCCCATTGTGATGGGCCGGAGGCTACGGCCCCAAAATTGGTGATATAACTTAATAATATGACGAGATTATAGCTTAGTTTGGCCCTGCGGTAGCTTTTGCAGAAGCAGCTTCTGACTGGAGATTTTAGATAAGTATTTTTTTTTAAAAGTAGTTGAGTGTTTGGCTGTAAAACTATTAGAAGTGTTTTTTTTAATATAAGAGGTTGTGTAAAATGACTATAAAGGACTTATAATATAAAATATGAATAAAAATTCTAAACAATAAAAAGTAGTCAAAATGGATTTTGTTAGATTTCTTTTACATTAAATAATATGATTTTATAATTTATTTTATTTTTAAAATGATATAAATGAAGGAAAATTATATTTTCTGAAATATAATTATAATATGATAAGGATAATCTTGTATTTTCAAAACAGCTTTTCGCAGAAGCTCCAAATCGAAACTTCTGCTTTTATGTCATACAAAAGCGCTTTTCGGTTTTTCAAAAGCCGAGTTTTTACAGGTGTTTCGGACACTACGAACTTAACAAACAGTGCCTAAAAGGACTGTTGAGTTAGTTTTTTTATGACAATAACAAGTAGGCTTTTTGAGGGGAAAAGCTTCTTTGGATATGCAAGTTGGAGCTAGGGACATAATGAACAGTGAGGAAAAAAGACAGGAAATGGATAATTCTTATTTGATGTGTTTACGTGAAATTAACAACATGTGTTGCTTTTGGGTGATGCAGCATGCCAACCCTTTACTCCAAAGGATAAACAGATTCCCGTTACGTTTTGTACTCTCTTTTTTTTGGTCTTTGTCATGCAACTTGTCCTATCAACTTTTTTCGAGCCATCCATATCTAGCTAGGCTATTATAGATAAGGACTTGGCGGGAGTACGTAATAACAATGGAGCCGGTCATATGAGTATCTCGTGTTTGTCTTACGAGTTTGTTTTATACGGAGTGTTTTGTACTTTCGATAACAGGTTAGGTATATAAGATATGACGAATCATATCGAAATCGCGTCATCCTTAATTAGCAGTAATACACGGCAATCGATTGTACTAACTTCAATTAAGCAAAACAACAAAAAAATACGCAAACACTTCATTTCGTTATGTCCACAAATGAAAGATCTATCAACATTGAATTCACAATTAAAAATCACTTGACAGTTGACATATAAAAGAGACTAACTCCTAACTATGATACTCTTAGCTTCCTCCTGGTTTTACTACTTTAATTACAATTTAACTACAGTTTGAACACGAACAAAATTGCTGACGAGAGAAAAAATTGGGGGATTTACAGGAGAAGACCTATGACCATGAACACAAGAAAAAACACGAGCAAAATGTTCCAATCCGACATCCCATCAATCCTTACCAAAGTAGGATTACACATAACACTCTTCAGCACGAGTTGCCAATCAGGAACGGAATCGCAGTCAGGAACGTCGACGGTGACGGACGACGGCGGCAGCTTCATGTCGTTCATGTCTAACAGATTTGGATTAACGTCGACGGTGGCCGATGATGGCTGCGGCGGCGGCAGGTAATTCTCGTCGTTCATGTCTATCAGATTAGGAACGTCGACGGCGGCAGACGATGTCGGCGGAGGCAGATCCTTGTCGTCGTTGTTTTTAGCTAATAAAATCATGTCGTCGATTTTGGCGGCGAGCTCCGTGACTTTGCTGTTGACTCCGGCATTCTTTAGCTTCATCTCTTCCATCTCCACCGTTTGCTTCTTCAACAACTATACATATATAGAAAACACAATCACCGTCACATTAAAAAGTCGATGAATCACTCGTTATATATATTATAAATTTGAATGTACGCAAAAATATTATCTACAAAATTATCATTACGACACTGAGTGCATCGAATACCAAAGAACGTACGATATTCTACAACACGAAATGTCTAAAATGCATCGACATACTAATCAAGTAAATTTTCACCCTAATAAATTTCTTTATAAAAATTTTGACGTTATATTAATTTGTTGATCTAAATGCATTGTTTGGAATTTTTGACGATTTATGGAGAAAAAAAAAAGGAAACTCACGAATTCGAGGATGGAGACTCTGAGCTTCAACTGGCTGACGATCTGATGCGCGGGGATGGGGTCGTAGCCGGCGGCGGGAGCCCACGGCGGACGAACAGACGGGCCCGTTGGGCCTTCATTCGCCGTCAGCGTCAATGGGCCGGGCTTGTGTGAGGGAGGGGGCCCGCCGGGCTTTTTATCTGACGCCTGGTCCAACAGCGGCGATTTAAGTAGCCACTGGTCTTCGCCGTCGCCGTCGTAGTCGGACAGACGTCTGCTGCCGCGGCGGCGGCTGTGGTGGCCGGATCTGGGATGGGTGTTTCCCATTGGACTCATGGCGATGATTGAGCAAATTAACAGAAGAATGAACAAATTTTACAGAGGAAATTAAATTGATATATATATATATATATATATATTACAGTGTATATTTGGCCGCTTGCTTCACGGAGTATTGGGTGCTGACTGTTTCTTTCTCCGTGTGTGATTAGGGGAGTGTAGGGTTTTTCCTGAAGCCAATCGGAATTGGTTGCGGTTTATCAACCAAATTTAGTAATTGTTATGATTTAATTATGGTTGAATTATGTGATCCATGTTTGATAAAGTTTATGCATATTGTCCTACTTTTTGATCAACACTTTGTCACATTTTAAGGTCTACCAAACGTAGGTTAAAATTAAATGGAATTGCGTACATGGTCTTCATAATTCTGCAACTCATGCGTGATGTTGATGTCTGGAAAATAAAAGGTTGTGATTATCTTTTTTTTTATTAATTCTTATTTGTGTTTTTAGCTTAACACCATTTTTTTGGTAATTGAATATACATATGCAGTCAAAAGATTGAATAATGTGGAATTAGTTAGACATATTCAAAAACATTTTTTGTTTGTCGTTCATGTTAGAATCGTTAGCAAACCATCATAAACAAACCCACAAATGCGAGATCCATCCTTTCCTGAATTGGCAAGGGGTTGACACGATTACTTGTAATCGTAGGTTCACTAGGTACTTAATAGACGACTTCGCGGCAATATCGAAGTATATATATGATGTGTTTACTAAATTTAACTAACAAGACAAAATAAATGGTCTTTGGTTGCAAACCGATTAGTTGGATGACCATTTTAGCACAAGGAGGAGGAAGGTTATTTAAGTCATTTTAATATGAGCATTGCTATTCGTCGCCCTAAAACTCTTTATTTGTCGCCCTAACATATATTAAAATGACTTAAATAACCTTCCTCCTCCTTGTGAGTTACCAGTCAGTAACCCCGTCGGGATGGGACTCCCCGTCGGCATACACATCGTCCCGACAAACCAATGAGTAACCCCTCAAGCATCTCTCTCTCTCCATTTCTCCGAGATTCCTTGAATCCCTAAATTCGATTGATTGTGCCTTTCATCGTTGTTTGTGCGATTCCAGCTTCCGGTAAATGACGGATTGGTTTGGGACAACGGTACCAACCTTCTGGAGCCTTGTATCGATCGAATTGCCGAAACTGTTGGAAAGGTAAGCACTTTCCTTTGGTTTCGTGTCTTCTCTATTTTTTTTTTTTTTGCTTTATTCTGTTGCTTCCTTCTAAAACCTTGTGGTGTCTCTTTTCAATTTTGGGTTATTGATGGCAGTACGAAACTTTGGCTTTGTTGTGTTGAGGTTTGAGCTTCGTTGCTCAGAAACGGGTGACCATGACCTTCTTCCTCCTCCTTTCTTAGCAACAGCAGCAGGTCAGCAGGTTGGGGAATCACAGCAGGTCGGCGTGCTAGGGGATTGTCTACGACGACCGAATCCGGTTGGTGGGGTTCTTTCACGGCAATGACAGCAGGTCGGCGGCGTGGGGAAATGACAGCGCCGATGGGTTGGGGGGAACGACAGCAGTGGTTGGACGATTGGTCGGAGTTAGGAGTTATGGATTGCAATTGGATATAGGGATATAAATGTCAATTTATTATAATTTAGGACGAAATAATTTAAAATTTAGGGCGACGAATAGCAATTCAGTAACTTAAAACAGCCCTACAGTTACGACTTGCGATTCTCCCGCCGCCGGCAAAAGGTCTCTCCAAACGCCGCCTCCCCGTCGATTTGACTCCGGCTCCTAGATTCTCTAGCCACTGGGTTTCTCTATTTATCAATCAGCGACTCCGGGTTCCGATAATTGCTTCCTTTCCAACTCTTCGTCTTCTAGATTGTCTTTAGCTTCTCCCTCGTCGTTGGCGTCTTGTCCTCCGTAGCGCCGGCTGATTCTCCTTCGCCTTCCTCATTTTCAGCTGGGTTTTTCCGGGTAACCTTCGTAGCTTTGTACAGGATTTTTCTTTCTATAATGAGTCCTACTCTGCTCGCAAAGAATGCCCTGATATTAAAATTCTCTAATCCTCTCCCATTTTTATTGTGAATGTTCATGAAGTCTTGATATAGGATTTTATGACAAAATTTGTCTATCATGACACTCAATATGTTGTTAGTTTTTTTAAGTTTGGACTAACCCTCCATTTATGGTTGTTGTCTAGATGTTAGTTTAGACTCTCAATCTCAATCCAAGACACTAATATACATTATCATTGGTTCTCGTCTTAACATGGTTATTCAGAGTATAAATTTCCAACCTTTTCCATTTGCGTAAAGTAAAATATCTTTATCTTTTGTGTTTTTATGGGACAAAAATTTCATTACTTATACTAATAATTGATAATAAAAAACATGTCTACAACAGATACATATTTCAAGTTCATTTAAAACTAAGTATTGTTTGAAATAATTTATAATTAACAAAATTTATAAATTCATACAAACATTGTGACATTTCACATGCATTTAAATTCTTGGATGTATTGTAGGAACATTTATTGTTAATATCTAAACATATATGCATAAAGATTTTATTTTATAACCCCAATTAATACCTTTGAACTTGGATCGTTGGATGAAATATGAAAACAAATTTATTTTGCTAGGGTAACTCGATTTTAATATAAATTGCTTAATTTTACAGGCTAAAATTTTGTTGAGATATCGAGAAAGTTTTGTTACTACTAAAATTTTGTATGAAATTACAGGCTGACATCCATATTAAAGTCGTTCTTATTAAAGATTGTCTTATTAAACTCGTTCTTATTAAAGATTCCTTATTAAACTCGTTACTACTAAAATCTTACAATTGTCTTATTAAACTCGTTCTTATTAAAGATTCCTTATTTTAACTTAGTACCTCGGTTTAGAGTCTTGTATCTATTAAATATTTGTGTTTAGATATCTCAACTAACACCTTAATGTTTATTTATTGCTTTAGTAGTCGAATTTAGATTTTTCTACCAAAATATTCAAATATTAAATAAAAATTCCGACCCCTATTTAATTAATGTCTAGGTCAGTGGTTGTTGAAACATGATGTTTAATGTACATCCTTAACAAAGATTTATCTAACTTTCACATGCGTCATTTTTCAAGCCAACTCATGTCTCATCCTAGGATATGAAGTTGAAGTTCGTCAATAATCATGCTTAAGTCATTTTGAAAACTTAAATTTATAATTCTCGACAATTAATAACTCCAAGTCTTAAAAAAGATTCTTAGCATATGACGTAAGACCTCAATAGAGCTTGCGAGCAAATATTAGTAACGTGAACTTAGAATACATTGTAAATTATTGCACATGTGATATCTACGTTTTCACTTAATTAGAATGAATAGGATTTTTTTAATAAAGAACTACTTTTACTTGGTCAAGTTTCTATGAAGACCTTTCTTGGTTTCCCTCTTTCCTACGTAATATTTTTCTATTAGACAGAATATTGTTATTTATGTGTGAGTTTGTTTAAATTGTTTATCAAAATGTAAATTATTGTTGCGCACATCGGTATAATGCAAAAGTGAAAAAAGGAATTATTATATAAAATAAATATGTAAAGAAAAGAGTTAACAAATGTGATACATGTCACTCTTTATATATGATCTATTTCTACGTACATAGATATCAATAATTTTTTATTTGTAAATAAAAATCCACCTTGATAACTTGTGAACTCTCCAAATATAGCAAAATATTATTTATGAATTTCTGTAATATTATGTAACACCCTACCTTGTATTCATGTTCCTAATATTTCTCTTGACCAATTTAGGCTTGGTTTACCTACACTCTTTATATGAAGTGCATAGAAAACAAAATGAAGTTGTATTCAAAACCAATATTGTCTTAAGCCTTAGCTTGCAAAAACTTTACTTTTCCCTAACTTTTAATTGAAAGATTTGTGGAGAGTTCAGTTCCGCCGCCCACCTCTTAGCCATTTGGCCGACAGTACTCATCCGTCTCGCTCTACTGATGTCGTTCTAGTCCTGTGAGGAAAAAATATTGACGGGGTGAGACGTCACTCAATGAGTAAATAATAACCTAATATAAATATTAATATGAAATGATATCGGGCTGTGTTGTGACTCGGAGTGTCTTTTGTCCATTAAATTCGGTGCATATTTAATCACTTGATAACTTTACCTATGTCTCACTTATGTAGATTCACACAAAATTTCTTCCCTCGTTCATTCGATCTTTCCCATATACGTTATATGTCATACATGATTCGTTTAGGGTTTCACCTTTACTTTACCCTACCTGATGTTGCAAATAGTTCATATTTATTCTCATACACCATACAAAATTTTCATCATTTCATTATATCTTTATACTCCTACCAACACCGCATCATGAGAGGTATTGTAGACTTATAACATTATGCACGTCAACATCTCATGGTAGTATCATAATCAAATGAACATATCATCACTGCTTATAAAATAGTTTCTTGATTAATCGTTGTACCACTCGTCATAGGAGATTATCACAAAATATAACTCACCATGTCACCTGATATCACATATAAAACACATCGACCTTCACATATTTCATATACCGTATAGGGGGTTCACCTTCTATATATCAAATATGGCAAATACTAAGATTGCCATCTCAATCACATATCACACAAAGATGACAAATACTAAGATTGACATTTAAGTACTCATGTTGCATCCAAAATCACCCATGAATCAACATCCAATCACACAAGTGCATACATATAGTTAGCTGGATTCAGTAGCTTTTATTCTTTAATTTGCCAAGTCATGCACTCCCCGGGATCTCGTGAACTCGTAATCTCGTAGGCACAAAGTGCCAGATCTCGTAAACTCGTGGGCACAGAGTGTCATATCTCATAAACTCTTAGCCAGGCCTGACATTACTCCTGAAAAGGAGTTATCGTATAACTCTTTTATCTCTTAGGCTTGAAGCCTCTTTTCACTTATAATGAGTGCATGACAGGGCGCCATTACGTTTGCTTTAAGTGACCATGTAATTCTTATAGTTATTCACAACTAAACATAATACTTGTGTGACCCAAGGCCATTTCATATCACATTCACTTGCATGACTCATAGGCCATTTATCTCATCTCGTATAATTGGCAAAATGCAACCTTTCTTGCCATTCTTTCCACTTGACCGCCTCAAATGACATTTCACATATCATATATACTCATCACATAATATCGTTTAGCACACACATAACAACATGTATTATGACCTTCTAGAGATACCGTCATACAATCATTTCATCATATCATCACATTATCATATAATTACCAATTTACCATGCCATGGTAACCTCATCCAACCATAGGATAATTAAATCAATCATTCAATCATGTAACCATACCACATATCGATACTCAATCACAATTAGTTTAAAGCTTACCAAACCATCATACACGACGTACTCAGGCCGCTCCATGACCCGAAATACCATAATCATATTAAGATAAACATTAGGTTAGAATTTACTCACTACTCGATTACTCTGCTAAACCCTTATGCCTTGATGATTCTCCGGCATGCCCCTTTCCTTTAATAAATCACATACACATGTTTAATACATGAGCAATTAATTACCAACAACTTAATCAAATTCAGATAGTCTGTAAACAATGAATCCTCCCAATGAATCACCCTGCTTGGAACACATGTATATACTACTCTATTATGTAATTCCTTATTGACACTTATCAAAGCATTCGGCATTAGCTTGCCAGGAAAAGGACGAATCTTATGCAAAATAAAATGTGAGCGCTTTAATTGCAACGTTAATTCATAAAACTCCCTTAATCTATTCTTTCATCAGAGACCCAAAAATAGTTATGGTTACATTACACAGAGTGAGTGAGTCAAGCTAAATATAGATATTGAAGAACGAAAAAGCCACATGAAACCTCTGCTGCCCCCCGCCGGCTTCCATGAATGATTAAATCCGCCTACCGTCTTCCTCCTCCAAAGCCCTTGTCATCCCCGCTGTCTCCGAATCCCCCAAATCGACCCCCGCCTCCAAACGAGCTGGAACGCTTCGAGCCAGAGTCTCCGAACCCACTGGAACGGCCTGAGCTGAAGTCGCTGAACGGGCCACCACCTCGGTCCGACTTGCCAAAGTCACTGAACGAGCCACCGCTGCTACGACCTTGACTCGAACCACCATAGCCGCCTGGCTGAGACTGGAACCGTCCACCACCGCTGCTGCCTCCTTGTCGACCACCATAGCCTCCACCACGTCCTCCAGAACCGTAGCTACTCGAACCACCACCACCACTACCGAACCGGCCATAGCCACCACTGCCACCACGGCCTCCTGAGCTGCCAAACTGGCCGAATCGACTACTGCCGCCCATGTCTAGGTTCATGCCTCCAGCCTCAACAGCAATTTTAGGGAGCTGGAAAAACAAAGAGGACAAATTATGTAAGTCTGAAGTTCGATCAACAAGGAGAAAAAGAAAAAAAAAGGGATCAAGTAGTCAACCAACCTCGGTGAATCGGCATCCTACGTCTCGCTCAAGGATCTTCACTTGCCTACTCTGATCCCCGCCGTAAATGAGAATGGCAGTTCCCTTTTTCCCAGCACGTCCAGTACGACCAGATCGATGAACAAATGTCTCGGTTGAGTTTGGAATAGCATAGTGTATAATCTGAAGAACGAGCCAAAGGCAGTGGACAAGTTAATTAAAAGTGGCCAGAATGAAGGGAGCCATAGTTTATTAAAGGAGTAAAGCTACTGTGAAGGTGAAGCCCTTTTGATTATGAGAATGTAAACCTTATTTGGATCAAAAGGAAAGGCCTTTGGTTGAAACTAAGGTAACGTCATAGCATGATAACACTAATGGATCGAAGCAAAGTATAAAGCATAAACCGAAAAGGAAACGAATCTTACCAGATCAACATTTGGTACATCTAGACCACGTGCAGCGACATCAGTAGCCACAAGTATATTGAACTGACCATCTCGGAAACCTGCAAGTGTCCTTTCCCTTTGCATCTGAGAGATATCGCCATGCAATGCTTCACATTTATGGCTTTTTGCCATAGCATAAGCCAAACGGTCCGCCTCACGTTTTGTCTCTGTGAACACAATACACTTTCCTCCCTTCCCATGTTCCTAACAAGATCAAGATAAAAATGATAAAATGAGAAAGAATGATTGCAACAGAAGGAAATTAGATCTCTTATAACAGCTAAAATGTAACAACTTTCATACTGCAATCAAAGGAGCGAGAACGCCTGCTTTCTGATACGACTCTGATGCAATAGAGTACAGAGTAATCCCATCAGCTAGCTTCTTATCCGAATCACCTACCTATAAGAGAAACACAAAGTTATTACTTCAAATGTTTTACAAAACACGTCAACTAAAGGCAACTTCCAAGCATTACATACTAACCAGATCGATAGTCAGCGGCTTTGTTAGGTAATTCTTGATGAGGTTCTTGATCCAACTTGGCATGGTGGCAGAGAACAACATGTTCTGTCGCTTCGGTGGCATCTGCTTGAAGATCGTTTCAATATCATCAACAAAACCGACGGCAAGCATCTGGTCTGCCTCATCAAGAACAGCAAACTGGACTTCCGACAAGTTCAGAGCTCCTCTCCTCATGAGATCAATAATCCTACCAGGCGTGCCGACGACAATATCAGTGCCATATTCAAGTTCCCTCATCTGCCGCTGAATGGGGGTACCACCATAGAGGCAGATGGTGTCCAGATTAGGTGCTGCCTCACGAAACTCTTTCTCCACCTGGCGGGCGAGCTCTCTAGTTGGCGCCATGACTAAGGCCAACGGATTCTTTCCACGTCTAGAAATGTATATGCACATTTGGATTGTCAAATAGGGAAAACAAATTCTAGAGAAACCAAAGTTTCAATGATGAATAATGAATATACCCATGCTTCGCATTGTACTGAATGATCTTGTCAAGGATCGGGATACCAAAGGCAAGGGTTTTCCCTGTTCCTGTTCTAGCCCTCCCAAACAAACCCCTTCCTGCCATTGCAGGCTCAAGAACAGCTCTCTGCCACGTAAAATAAAATCACTAAAATGAATACTGATGGCTAAATTAAACCAAACAAACCCAAATCTTAGAACTTTTCAATAAAGATAATCACCTGAATGGGGAAAAGATTAGAGATCCCCTTAGTCATGGGATATCAGGGTATCCCTATGCCGAGACCCTCCAAGGCAGCTGCAGGAGCAGGACACCTTCTGGACCGGGTCATAATGCGTGAGGGACACCATTTGAGCAGCATTCCACAGAGCTATCTGTCAAGAAAGAGAAAATGCTCCGGATCATGAACTTCAAAGCACTCGCCAAAAGTCAAGGTATGAAGGATCACTGTGTATAGAAATCGAGAGAGTAATGGATGAAACAATTCACAAACATGGATTAAGTTTCCATTTTTGTATTACAATCTACAGTTTAATTTCTGCACACTCTGCTTGTACAGCTTGTTTTAACTAACTATTCAATCATACTACTATAGATCGTCCTCATACATGCAGGGAAAAACCAGCACATAGCTCAAAAATAGAAATGCTGAAAGAAGAATTTGAATCGATCTGTACCTTCATATAGAATTACATCAGCGTAGCAGGATTGGATGCAATCCAGCAGGCTCTAGAGGATCAGGCAATGGCATCAATCCTGTGCTGTAGTTAAACACAGGGATCAGACAACATAAATTTATTTTACTATCAAATACTTGTGCTCAAGCATCACACCATTACAGTCACCAACAGGCAGCTTACACTTAACAACCTACGGTTTAATCAGCACATAATATGCAAACATATATATATTATGCGGATTTTGTTTTTATCTCCCTCAGCATGTCACACTCGTTATGAATGTACTTTTGAAGAAGGAAGGGAATTAACTACCAAAGACTTGTGCTCAAGCATCATTCGTTACAGTCACCAACAGGCAGCTTAAGATGGCCTGGTATCTCAACAATCCAAGGTCCTGAGATGAGAGAAAAAAGTTGCAGAAATTAATAAGATCTATGAAAGAGGCAGGCAGGCACTAAAGAGCCCTGAACAGAGACATGCCTAAAATATAAGTTGAAAGACTTTAATTATTGGAATGTACCAAATACCAATGTGTCCTCCTTCTGGAAGGGGGGCATGGCCAGTTCCTGCTGATTTGAGTTCGTCATTGTTACTTCAACATGAGGAAACTCCACTTCATGGTGCTAGCCGTAAAACTTGTCTGCCACTTAGTTTGCTCTTTGTGTCAACCTGCCTGTCAGAGTATAACTGTACATCTGATTCGGCATGCTTATTAATCAGAGATGCAGCAAATGTGGATAATGAGAATGTAAGGATCTGGATCAGTAGGCAACAAGCTAAATTAAACATAGGCAACAAGGATAATCAGATAACAGAAACTTACATTTTCTGACATCATTGGTCCCCCATTTCTTCTGTAACAACAAACAAAGCAAGAATGATATTTCAAAATTATGCCAAAATTCCCTCAAGAAACAGTAAGAATTTGGATAAAGAATGAGCATGGCAGAAGTATAGTACTTCCTATTCAGCCTCTTTGAACAGGAATGAACAACTTACTAGGTCTTTGTAATTTACATTCCGGCAACTCTCTAACTTCATACATTATCAACATGATGAGAGACCTTTCCAGGCCGATGTACAGGGTGACTGGAATGTTTCTTCTTTTGTAACCGTTTGTCCCTGACACCATCATACAGAAGTTCATAGGCATAGTAAGTTATACAACCTTTCTTCAACAAATCTTCAACGACAATCTTGGGTGCTGCAACTGCCCTTTTATCAGCCTCAAAAATTGTATCCACAACCTCCGGGACAATGCCATTTCTCACCATCATATGGACTATCCTAACTGACTCGGGGACTTTATCTTGGACACACAGACAGTTGATCACTCTTCCAAAGGTCGTTAATGATGGAACAAAACCTTTGTCAATCATTTCCATAAGAAACTTGTATGCAGAGTCAATCCTCCACACTTTGCAGAAACCATCAATCAAGACACGGTATGTGTAATCATCTGGACTGCAGCATTCTTCATTGCCCATCTGATGAAAAAGATTTTCTGCCATTTCGATATTCAACTTTTCGGAAAACCCATTTATCATGATATTGAATGTCGACGTTCTCCACAAAATGTTGTATTCTTGCTTCATTCTTTTGAAGAGATCGTATGCTCTATCCAAATCCTTTATATTGCATAATCCATTAATGACAGTGCTGAAACTGACAGTATCTAGAACTAGACCTTTCTTCCCTATTTCTTCTAGAAAGTCCAGAGCCTCATTTACTTTCCTAGCTTTGCACAGGCTCTCTACGAGTATACTGTAAGTGATCAGATTAGGAACACATCCTTTCTCCAACATCATCTTGAATGTTTCCATAACATCTTCAGACTTTGCAACCTTGCATAGACCATTCAAAAGAGTGTTGTACGTGATCACATCTGGCAAGACACCATGACTCAACATGCTATTCAGAAGCTCAAGAGCATTCTCCATTTTCAGCTGCTTGCAGTATCCATCAAGTAATGTGTTGAATGTAAAAATATCTGGCATATACCCATTTGCAATAGCATCATTCAGAAGGTTAGTGGCATCAGAGACACATCCCATCTTACATAATCCATCTATGAGCAGATTGTAAGTCCATGTATCTGGGATGCAACCTTTTCCCAACATCTCGCCCATCAACTCCAAGGCTTGGAGAAGAAGTCCTTGCTTGGACAACCCTTTAATTAGTGTATTGTACAGAATAACCTTAGGCTTTAAGCCCTTCCCCTGTGCCTCGTTGAAAACCGATACAGCACGATCCACAAGATTATCCTGGCATAAACCGGTGATCAAGGCGCAATAAGTAAACTCATCAGGCACAAACCCTTTAAAGATTGCATCACCAAGAATTTTGTCAGCATTTGGCATCATCCCCATCTTGCAATAACCATGAATTATTGAGTTGTAGGTGAAGGCATCAGGCTCTAACCCTGCATTCACCATTTTATGCAGATAGCTCTCTGCTTGTGCAACTTTATTTCCTTTACACAAACCACAAATTAGAGTGTTATATGTGACAACATCGGGAATTAGACCTTCCTTGTTCATGCTCTCCAACATACTGACAGCCCTATTTACTGCACCTTCTCTACAGAGCCCTTGGATGAAGATGTTAACTGTATACAAGTTGGGACAGAAACCCTTCTTAAGCACCTTGCTCAACAGCTTTTCACTTTCTATGACTTGCCCTTTCTTGCAAAGAACATGCATAAGCTTATTAAAAGTAGCAATAGCTGGAAAAATACCCAATTCAAGCATCTGGTTGAACAATTCATATGCATCAAGTAGATAGTGCCCATCATAAAACCCACCAACAACAGTACAATAAGCAACATCATTGACTTCACACCCTTGAGAAGACATGTTGTTCAGAAGCCTTAGAGCAGCATGAGGCCTTCCCGTCTTGCAGAAGGACTTTATCCTAATCGTAAAAGTGTAAACATCAGGAGAGATTCCTTTATCTCTCATCCTCAAGTAGACTTTATGTACTTGATCGTGATGCCCATAGTCAACCAATATATTCATGATGGAGTTATACGATAACACCGAAGGCTCACAGTTGTAGAAATCCATCCTCTCAAACACATCAACTGCTTCCTGAACTCTCCCTTTCTTCCCATAGTTCCTCATGGCTCCTACATACACCCCTTCCAGCAAGTTATTATCGACATTCATCCTAGTCTCCATGAGCACTTGCTCCATTGCCTGGAATTCACCATGGATACCTAGCTTCTCAATCATGCACCTATAGGTAGACAATGTGTGCTTAAACCCATCTTCTATCTTCACAGAATTGAAAGTTTCAAGAGCTTTCAGAGGATCCTTTTGGTACTTTATGACCAAAGCCACATTCTTTGCGAGCAGAGTAGGACTCATTCTAGAAAGAAAAATCCTGTACAAAGCTACGAAGGTTACCCGGAAAAACCCAGCTGAAAATGAGGAAGGCGAAGGAGAATCAGCCGGCGCTACGGAGGAGAAGACGCCAACGACGAGGGAAAAGCTAAAGACAATCTAGAAGACGAAGAGTTGGAAAGGAAGCAATTATCGGAGCCCGGAGTCGCTGATTGATAAATATTAAATAGCAATGTTGTCAAACCGAACCGGAGTATGACCCAGTAACATGAACGGCTCGGTCTTTAGTGGTCCAGCCGGCATTAGACCGTTTAAAACCCGTTTGAGAACCGGTACCTAATAAATAGTCATTTGTATAAATAGTAGACACTTCTTAATCATGGTATCAGTTCCCACCCAACTCTTCTCCATAGACAATTAACTTCAATATATTTATCACTCTTACTCTGCCGTTAGTCCAACAGAGAGACAATAATCCTACTCCTACACAAAAAGGGACATGTCCCCTGGAACAAATGTAATTTACACAAGCAAAGCAGAAATGATGTAGAGAGCTACCCATCACTTGAAATTTGTTCTTGTCCATTGCACGTACCTGAGAGACTCTCGAAACTTTAGTTTCCCAAATACCCAATCTGAAAGTTACTCTTTCTTTTTCGTGGTTCTTATCAGTTTACAATTTGTTCATGAAATTTGACAACCAACAACAGAACCAGTTTCTAGTTTTCTTAACTCATTCTTTGTTAGCTAGATGTATACTACAGATGGAAAAGACATGATGACTATGTGATGCAGACAGGTAATAAGGAAAGCTCACGAAAGACAAAGCAAGTATACACAATAATAACACCGGCCAAATTAACAAGAAAGTCGCACCTTTCAGACCAAATTAGAATCAAGAGGAGGAAATCTACAGCGCTATTCTATGGATATCATATACACAGAGACATGAGGAAGACAAATAGAAAGTAGAAAGAAAAAGGAGAACAGGGGTTATTAGAAACCTGGAAGCAGAGTGTCTATGGACAGCAGGGGTCGATGCAGGGGAGAGGCAGCCGTGACCGGAGAAGGGAGAAGGGAGACCTCACCGGCCGGCCGTTGCGCTCGCCGGCAGGAGCGGGGAACGAGCCGCCGAAGACGACGACGACTATGGAGACGGGCGACGGGGGAGTGGCGTCGAGCGATGGCGAACGGCGACGACGTCGAGCGATGGCGAACGGCGACGGCGTCGAGTGATGGTGAACGACGACGGCGTCGGGCTACGGGGAACGGCGGCTGCGGAGGAGGAAGCTGCTTCTCCTTCGTGTCTGGCTGTCTACGCGAAGAGGAAGAATGAAATTAGGGTTTCAGCACAGTAGCCTCCCCTTTCATTTTCGATATTTTAGTTTTTTTTTTAATTAAAGCAACCGGCCCAAAGGTAAAAAAACGGGCGAGCGGCTCGAGCGGTTCAAGCGGTTAACCGCTTCGGCCGCTCTCCGGCCGCCCCAAATAACCACTCCGGCTAAATAGTTGAGTCGAGCCGGTTTTATGGCCGGGTGGCGGTTTTGGCGGCTCGGCCGGCCGGCTCGACTCGGCTTTGACAGCACTGATAAATAGAGAAACCCAGTGGCTAGAGAATCTAGGAGCCGGAGTCAAATCGACGGGGAGGCGGCGTTTGGAGAGACCTTTTGCCGGCGGCGGGAGAATCGCAAGTCGTAACTGTAGGGCTGTTTTAAGTTACTGAATTGCTATTCGTCGCCCTAAATTTTAAATTATTTCGCCCTAAATTGTAATAAATTGACATTTATATCCCTATATCCAATTGCAATCCATAACTCCTAACTCCGACCAATCGTCCAACCACTGCTGTCGTTCCCCCCAACCCATCGGCGCTGTCATTCCCCCACGCCGCCGACCTGCTGTCATTGCCGTGAAAGAACCCCACCAACCGGATTCGGCCGTCGTAGACAATCCCCCTAGCACGCCGACCTGCTGTGATTCCCCAACCTGCTGACCCGCTGCTGTTGCTAAGAAAGGAGGAGGAAGAAGGTCATGGTCACCCGTTTCTGAGCAACGAAGCTCAAACCTCAACACAACAAAGCCAAAGTTTCGTACTGCCATCAATAACCCAAAATTGAAAAGAGACACCACAAGGTTTTAGAAGGAAGCAACAGAATAAAGCAAAAAAAAAAAAAAACAAATAGAGAAGACACGAAACCAAAGGAAAGTGCTTACCTTTCCAACAGTTTCGGCAATTCGATCGATACAAGGCTCCAGAAGGTTGGTACCGTTGTCCCAAACCAATCTGTCATTTACCGGAAGCTGGAATCGCACAAACAACGATGAAAGGCACAATCAATCGAATTTAGGGATTCAAGGAATCTCGGAGAAATGGAGAGAGAGAGATGCTTGAGGGGTTACTCATTGGTTTGTCGGGACGATGTGTCTGCCGACGGGGAGTCCCATCCCGACGGGGTTACTGACTGGTAACTCACAAGGAGGAGGAAGGTTATTTAAGTCATTTTAATATATGTTAGGGCGACAAATAAAGAGTTTTAGGGCGACGGATAGCAATGCTCTTTAAGTTAAAGGGTTCACTCACTTTTTGGTCCCTGAATTACACGCTTTTTGCAAAACGCTCCTGAATTGATAATTTTGTACTCCAGATTCCAGAACTTCAGATGCTCAAGGTGGGAGCAAGAAGTTGAGGAAGGCTCACAGAGACAATCAGAGAGAGGTGCGAGCCTTGACCAGTGACCACCTTGCCTTAAACGATGTCGAGAGCTCTTACTCTCCGGCGCTCAATCAACCATCTCCTCCACCGCCGTCCATCTCAACCCATTTCCACCGCCTTCCCGCCGACGAAGCCGCCGATCCCTCCAAACAATCGCTATCCATCAAACCCTGTTTGCACATTCTCAACCTCCTCTCCCGCGCCGGCTTCGTCGGAAGCTGAGCTGCGGCGGTACCTCGGCTACACAGCTCTCGTGCTCTTCTGCGGAGCCGCCACTTACTTCTCATTCCCCTTCTCGGAGAACGCCAAGCACAAGAAAGCCCAGCTCTTTAGGTACGCCCCATTGCCCGAGGATCTGCACACCGTTTCCAATTGGAGCGGCCCTATTTACTGCACCTTCTCTACAGAGCCCTTGGATGAAGATGTTAACTGTATACAAGTTGGACAGAAACCCTTCTTAAGCACCTTGCTCAACAGCTTTTCACTTTTCATGACTTGCCCTTTCTTGCAAAGAACATGCATAAGCTTATTAAAAGTAGCAATGGCTGGAAAAATACCCAATTCAAGCATCTGGTTGAACAATTCATATGCATCAAGTAGATAGTGCCCATCATAAAACCCACCAACAACAGTACAATAAGCAACATCATTGACTTCACACCCTTGAGAAGACATGTTGTTCAGAAGCCTTAGAGCAGCATGAGGCCTTCCCGTCTTGCAGAAGGACTTTATCCTAATCGTAAAAGTGTAAACATCAGGAGAGATTCCTTTATCTCTCATCCTCAAGTAGACTTTATGTACTTGATCGTGATGCCCATAGTCAACCAATATATTCATGATGGAGTTATACGATAACACCGAAGGCTCACAGTTGTAGAAATCCATCCTCTCAAACACATCAACTGCTTCCTGAACTCTCCCTTTCTTCCCATAGTTCCTCATGGCTCCTACATACACCCCTTCCAGCAAGTTATTATCGACATTCATCCTAGTCTCCATGAGCACTTGCTCCATTGCCTGGAATTCACCATGGATACCTAGCTTCTCAATCATGCACCTATAGGTAGACAATGTGTGCTTAAAACCCATCTTCTATCTTCACAGAATTGAAAGTTTCAAGAGCTTTCAGAGGATCCTTTTGGTACTTTATGACCAAAGCCACATTCTTTGCGAGCAGAGTAGGACTCATTCTAGAAAGAAAAATCTTGTACAAAGCTACGAAGGTTACCCGGAAAAACCCAGCTGAAAATGAGGAAGGCGAAGGAGAATCAGCCGGCGCTACGGAGGACAAGACGCCAACGACGAGGGAGAAGCTAAAGACAATCTAGAAGACGAAGAGTTAGAAAGGAAGCAATTATCGGAGCCCGGAGTCGCTGATTGATAAATAGAGAAACCCAGTGGCTAGAGAATCTAGGAGCCGGAGTCAAATCGACGGGGAGGCGGCGTTTGGAGAGACCTTTTGCCGGCGGCGGGAGAATCGCAAGTCGTAACTGTAGGGCTGTTTTAAGTTACTGAATTGCTATTCGTCGCCCTAAAATTTAAATTATTTCGCCCTAAATTATAATAAATTGACATTTATATCCCTATATTCAATTGCAATCCATAAATCCTAACTGCGACCAATCGTCCAACCACTGCTGTCGTTCCCCCCAACCCATCGGCGCTGTCATTCCCCCACGCCGCCGACCTGCTGTCACTGCCGTGAAAGAACCCCACCAACCGGATTCGGCCGTCGTAGACAATCCCCTAGCACGCCGACCTGTTGTGATTCCCCAACATGCTGACCCGCTGCTGTTGCTAAGAAAGGAGGAGGAAGAAGGTCATGGTCACCCGTTTCTGAGCAACGAAGCTCAAACCTCAACACAACTTAGCCAAAGTTTCGTACTGCCATCAATAACCCAAAATTGAAAAGAGACACCACAAGGTTTTAGAAGGAAGCAACAGAATAAAGCAAAAAAAAAAAAAAATAGAGAAGACACGAAACCAAAGGAAAGTGCTTACCTTTCCAACAGTTTCGGCAATTCGATCGATACAAGGCTCCAGAAGGTTGGTACCGTTGTCCCAAACCAATCCGTCATTTACCGGAAGCTGGAATCGCACAAACAACGATGAAAGGCACAATCAATCGAATTTAGGGATTCAAGGAATCTCGGAGAAATGGAGAGAGAGAGAGATGCTTGAGGGGTTACTCATTGGTTTGTCGGGACGATGTGTCTGCCGACGGGGAGTCCCATCCCGACGGGGTTACTGACTGGTAACTCACAAGGAGGAGGAAGGTTATTTAAGTCATTTTAATATATATTAGAGCGACAAATAAAGAATTTTAGGGCGACGAATAGCTATGCTCTTAGCCTCTTCTTCTTTAGCACGTTGGTGGTCGTTTAAAAAAATCCCCGGGAGACCAAAGTAACAAACAAACAAGAACAAAAGTTGCCCAATCGATTTTCCTCTCGACCGTCGATGAATGGTCGAAGGAAAAAGGCAAAAGATTCTTTCTTTATTTCTTCCTTCATCTTGAATCTCTGTTGACTTCCTGGGTTCTCATAGTCTTCACCCAATTCCTCTGTAAAAACATTCAACCATGGCTCCCGCCGCCGCTGTCGCCGCCGGCGGGCCGTCGAAATCTCGGTTGCTCGTGGCGGACTTCGCGATGTCGTTCATGTGGGTGTGCTCGAGCCCGTTGCTGAAGATGTTCGTGTTCGATGTTTTGGGGATGCGTTCCCACGACCCGGTGTCCGAAATCGTGAAGTGCGCATGCTCGATTACCAACATGTTCTTCTTCGCCTTGTTGGGCCAAGTCAGCAGAGGCGGGACTTACAATCCTCTCAACGTCTTGTCCGACGCTGTTTCTGGGGATTTCCTCCGGTTTCTCTTCGTTTTTGGCGCTCGAATCCCTGCCCAGGTTTGTTAAGTGACAAAAAGCTTGTGTCTTTTTTGTTGGGTGGTTTCGAAATTTAGTGTTTATGGTCTGTCTTTTTGTTGTTTTTCGATTTCGTCGATGAATTTAGCTGCAATTCCGTTGAATTGGATAGCGAATTGGGGTTTTCTCTTTAAACGGGAATGTGTCTTTAGTGGGTGTGTTAAATTTGGGTTGTGGAATTTGATTGTAGGGTTATAGATATGCTGCAATGTCAATGAGATCTTTAGGCTGGTTAAAGAAAGTAGAATTTTGCTTGACATTCCTTGAAAGAGTACATTCCTTTACGTAATATAACTTCATTTTCACCCAACCTTGTGGAGTATTGCTTAACAATGCTGCCCTATAGGCCATTGCCAGCTTCTCTCTGGTCTCTCCTTGGGTTTGCAGTAGCATTGTAGTTTGGGTGGTGATGAACTTTGTCTCGAAAGGTACATGCCAACGAAGGGCCTTAACGGAAAGGAATTCACTGTGTATGCTGAATTGCTGGTGAACTGAAATCTAAGATCAACCGGTTGCTGAGGTGCCAATTTACTGCTTGGGTGAAAAATGAAGGCCTGGAGTGCCATAGGATAGCACGATAGGTGCAGTTTCAGTCTTGTTACTGCTCGTTTCATCTTGAGGATGTGAATCTTGTGAAATTTTCTTCAATGAAGTTCTTGAACTTACAGCATGACTTAGGTATACATAGTAGGAGATGGAGCTGCTCTTTGGGAATCGATCTGAGTTCAATATTGATCGAAGATAGGTTTTACACGTAATAAGGTTCATGGAGCTGGCTGATTTAATGTTGGTTTCCATAATGCTATTCCCCCCCCCCCCCCCCCCCCCCCCCCCCCCCCCCCCCCCCCCCCCCCCCACACACACACACACACACACACACACATAAATGGATATAGAGATAGGGGAATGCTTATAGGAAGAAAGGAGACTTGAATGGAATGCTCACCCCACACAGAGCTTCTTCGTGTGTGTTTGCATGTAGAACATTTGATTTTTATGATTCCTTTTTGTTTTCTATAATGTCAAAAGTTCTGATCTTTCAACATAGAAATGCAAACTATTACTCTAACTTTGCAATAGTGTGCTTCTCTTCTATTATTTGCTAGGTGTTTGGATCCATCTCTGGGGTTAGGTTCATGATCAAGACCTTTCCTGAGATAGGACTTGGCCCGCGCTTGCAAGTGGACATCCACCATGGTGCTCTCACGGAAGGACTATTGACATTTTCCATAGTAACCATCTCTCTCGTGCTATCGAGAAAGATTTCGGGTAGTTTCTTCATGAAGACTTGGATCTCAAGTGTCATGAAAGTCACCCTTCATATACTCGGCTCTGACCTCACTGGCGGCTGTATGAACCCTGCCTCGGTAAGTAAAGCTTTTTTACTGCTGCTTAACATCTTCACGAAAGCTACGAATCAAAATAACACAATGCTGGTTTTGAGTTCTGAACAATGCTTGTCTGCGTACTGTCTGCAGGTGATGGGATGGGCTTATGCCAGGGGGATTCACCTCTCGAAGGAGCATTTGTATGTCTACTGGCTCGCCCCGGTCAAGGCAACTCTGCTAGCTGGGTGGATATTCAAAATGGTGACCGCTGCGCCTTCGAAGGGAGCTACTACTGCAGAGAAAGAGAAGTTGAACAAGTAAGAATGAAAGGGCATTGTGTTCCAGTGATCTTAACTTCCTGGTTCAGTTTCCTCTCTTGGATGGTCTGATTCAAGGCTTCCTCTTGTAGAAGTGAAAACATCGAGGGAAGCAGTAAAGACTAATAGGGGTGTTGATTTAGAGGGATCTTTGCTGCAAATCTGTACATTGTTGTTTTTGTTGCTGCAAATCTGTACATTGTTGTTGTTGTTGCAACCTGTTCAACACTAGCAAGTTTCTGGTTGCCATTTCGGCTATTTCCATGGATACTTGAAATCCAAATCATTTCTTGTCTACTAGAATCCAAGTCCTGAAATTAATACTTGAAATCAATGGACATGATATGTTGAATGATAGGTCAATCATGGGCGACATCTAAGGAAGTTGACAAATACTAATTGCAAACAAGAAATGAACCAAAAAGTGTAGTATGAGTAGGGCATCTGGCTTGCAGAAGAAGGTGAAGTCTGAAGAATGAATCATTGAGTGAACTCATAAAGAGAGAACCGTAGAGTTGGAAGGATATGAATTCAATGGTAATTGTTAAAACCTAAATGATATTGCCAAGGCAAGAATTACTCACATTGACTAGATGAGGATGAATGATAAGTTGGGCCCTCGCAAGTCGCAGTTATGGGAAAAATCGTCTTATGTAATGTTGTTTAGATTGATATTTTGGGTTGATCGATATGAGCAAGGTAATTACTCATGCACGTAATTAGCTTTGTGCGCGAGATTATGCTCGCATTGCCTATACATAAGAAATATTAGAGAAAAACAATTGTTATTAATGATCACACCAAATATGAACTCCAAACTATCCAAAATTTGATTAATATTAAACTCCCAATCCAACATAAAATCACATAGAACACATTTTTCGTCCAAATGAGGCCAACCCCACCTTTTTTTTTTGTGTGGACAAAACCAATATCGTATTCAAATAAATCAAGGGACTAGCTAGATTAGAAAATTCAATTGATCAATTAAATTACAATATGACAATCATTTTCCCTCCTTTCTTCTCAAAAGTTTTTAAGGGGGAAAACGGAAGATTAACTCACTTCTACCAATAAATTGCTTGGGTTTCTTTCATGTTCACATTTTGGTTGATTTATTAGCTCATGAAAGCACACAAAAAAATGAAAGATCAAGAGGAAACATAAGCTATTCTTAGGCTGAAACCAGAAAAGTTGTTAGGCAGAAACAAATTTGTTTGTAATATGAAAACTCTGGGATGGGTTTGGAATCCCATTGGATTGTAAACTGGGATTTGTGTTATTATTATTACTACCACTATTATTCCTAATATTTTTTTTTCCACCTTTTCTCCTTTTATTCATCAAGTTTTGCTTTTTACTTGTTTTTTTCTTCTTCTTCTTCTTTTTTCTTCTTCTTCAACTCCAAAGATAAAGCGAGGAGTGGGAGGGGAAAGGGAGGAAGAGAGGTTAATCAATTGATGTGATGGTGAGGAAAACACACACCATTGTTGATCTCATTTCAAAACAATTTGTTTTGTTTTGATTTGATTTGATTTCTTTCATGTGGGTGTTAATGTGCTACATGGAAGAAGCTTGTTTTGGCGCGCAAAATTTCGTTCATTAATGTTCTTTTCCAAATTTAAAAGGAGTTCTTTACAAGAATTTCTTTCGGAAAATTCATAATTTTTTCCGAAACTCTTTCCTCTGAGCCAGGCACCACCACCACCACCGTATTTCTTAAATGGCCCCTCCTAATCTTAACACGTTCAGGCTTTATCAACTGTGGAAGGGAAACAACGTAAGTGTGAATTATCTTCTCCTTTCTCGTTGAATATATATTCATGCCGTCCACAAAACGAATATCATCGAGAAATCAGAAATTGTTAGGAATGCTAATATCGAATGAGATTGGTTAGCAAGAACTTTTGTTAATCAAAACACTACAATTTCTTGCTAGGAAGAAACATAAACCCTAGCTAAAAGCAATGCCAATTTCTGAAACTTTTGAATGTTATTTTTGTTTGTGCCCTGCATTCATGCAACTTGCAGAAATTCTTATGTGGTGGGAGGTTAGTGTTTGGCCCAGATGCTGCATCACTGTTCTTGACATCATTCCTAATTGGAGGCCCAGCAATCACATTCTGCATAAAGATGTTGCTAATGATGGCCACAGACCCTGCTTTCAGCTACCCTATACTTGTTGGTGGATGGGTCCTCCTAGTTATGGTCAGTAGCTGAACCAAAAATCCACCACTTTTCATCTTGAGGTAGAAATGGAAGGAAAAATTTTCTGATGGTTTGCTAGGCCATAAATACAGGACTTTGCATTCTTGTTCCTGACATCAAGCAGGGATCCAGGGATCATCCCAAGGAACTCGCATCCGCCGGAGATGGACGAGTCGATGGACATGACGTCGACGTCGATGGAATGGGTGAACAACAGGCTATCAAACTTCAAGCTCCCCAGGACAAAAGATGTGTTTGTGAATGGTTACAGTGTGAAAGTGAAGTTCTGTGACACTTGCTTGTTGTACCGTCCCCCTAGGGCTTCCCATTGCTCCATATGCAACAATTGTGTCCAAAAGTTCGACCATCACTGCCCATGGGTGGGCCAGTGCATTGGATTGGTAAGCATACCCTCCTTTGCGGGGTTCGAAAAAATGTCGTACGGTCCTAATGGACATTTTCCCGAGGATGTTTTAGGGAGAATGTTCACCAGGACCGTGATCGCGGGCTTCTGATCCTTAATTCTGGTCTTTGTTTTGCAGAGGAACTACCCATTTTTCATATGCTTCATATCATCATCGACCATGTTGTGTCTATACGTGTTTGTGTTCTCATGGATCAACATCATCCGCCAACAAGGACCCTTGTGGAGTGTTCTTTCCAACGACATCATCTCCCTAAGTTTGATAATCTATTGCTTCATTGCCGTTTGGTTTGTTGGAGGACTCACTGTTTTCCACTTCTACTTGATCTCCACTAACCAAGTGAGTTTAGTGTAAGCCTCATATTTCGGGTGCACACAAAATGCGACAATCGTAATTTAAAAAAATGAATCTTTAATGCAGACGACTTATGAGAATTTTCGATATCGATATGACAAAAAGGAGAACCCATTCAGAAGAGGGTGCCTGCAAAATTTCAAAGAAGTGTTTGTGTCGGACATTCCGCCATCTGCGATGAACTTCAGGGAATGGGTGGCTCCTGAGGAGATCTCCAATGATTCAGTGAGGAGTGTGAGCATGAATGGGCATAATACGTTAAGGGGCTCTAAGGAGAAATTTGATTTGGAAATGGGAGGAGATAAGCTTGGAAAGGAAGGGACTAAGCTCCCAGCCATTTTGCAGAATTTGAATTTCAATGATGATGATCATGATGATGATTTGAAGAGGAAAGGGAACACTGATGGTGGAGTTGCTACTTTCGATCCTTATAATGGTTTGTCAGATCGCCATGACTTGCAACATAAGATCATGAATGCGGGATCAACTCTTCACGAACAACCTACACGCTAGATGAAAGTTTTTAATAAGAGCTATAATCTATTAATCAGGTAATAAATTTAGATTTCAGTTCTAATTATGTAAAAAGCATCTCCAGTCTTTTAAATGCTCTTTCGGTATTAGATTTTTTTCAATAATGCATCTCTATTTTCTAGGATCCATATGCAACATGGCATGGAAGCAATACCCTCAAGACTCCACCATCCAAATATAGTTGAAGATTGTGTAATTCCAAGTAAGATGGACTAGTTTCAACATTGATATTAACCATTATATCTTATCTAATGTAAAAGCAAATAAAACTAGTTATATGCATTGATTGTTGGATTAACATTTTCTTTTTTTTTTTGGGTCCACAGATGAGAGAAATGAGGTGGAGTAGATCAAATGAGGCTTTGAGATGTCAAATTGAGAGGTGGTAAAAGATTCAAAATGGAAATGTGTGGATGCGATGTATAAAACATTTTGAAAGAGTTAAAATTAGCATATATTTGAATTCCTTTCTTTTGTCCCATCCTTGGTTCCACACCAACTCCTTATCTTTTGGAGGTGAAATTTGTGTCAAAATCGAAGTAAAAAGTACAAAGAGAAAACACAAGGACTAGAAGAAGAAAAATAATGCAATTATAACTTGAATCATGGTCTCATCACATAGCTTCGTTAGATTACAAAATTGTTAAGATCAAAAGGTGTAATTTTTAGTTTATTTTCATAATGTGCTTATTCTCACTTTATAATGATAGACGACTTTTTCTTGGTAATTTTGTACGGAATAGGGGAAATAAAAAAATATTGTTTAGAATGCTTTGAAATATGTTTTGCTTGAAAGAAAGATGAAACGAAGAAGGAAAGGAAAAAAAAAAAGGAATGACAGGCACCTCATAAAATAATCACCCATAAAAGGTCCCCTAGTGTTGATACAAATAGACATCCTACAATGATTTAGGATTAGTTTGAGTGGAATATGACCCCTCGTGTTTATTCTCTTTTACATTATTTGAAAATTTTGTTACATTCTTTGTATATGTATACTATCACCAATACAAGAACTCCACCGTGTTGTTTTTATTTAGTGTTCTACTGGCCAATACAAATTTATCGGACGAGACTCATGATGACGAAATTGTCACACCAGACATATGCTTCAAAAATCGTGTGCCTAATTGCGAATGATATATCTGTCTAGCTATATCATCCATTATGTTAACTGAATTGTCGGTGGAGCCAAGATTCTTGTTCAGGGAGGGGGAGGGGGAGGGGGAGGGGGGGGGGGGGGGGAACTATTTTTCAAGGGTGCTATATATTCCAAAATTATCAAACTCAAGGTCAGTCCACCTCACATAACCTAATTACCCACCAAGATCCAAGCCAACCCGCCCTTATCCTATTACCCATACTCCAAATCATAATTCCTAATCCAACGTCATCCCTGTCGACCTCTTCTTCTCATCTCACTCTCAATCTTGGATCTAAAACTTCACCATACTTCTTTGAGCTTTATTGCACGATTTCAAATCTGATCGATGGGATCGAGACAGAAGCAATGCTAATGTTATGGAGGAGAGCGTTAAACTGGCAAGTGCATTGAAGAAGCAAAAAGGAAATGCGAAAGACGGGGTTAGCAGTAAATATGTACCTTTATCTTCTCACTAATGTTGCACTAGCGTTTTGCCCGGCCAGTTGGCCGGATGAGGTTTGTTATCGTGCTCTGCTGATAGACGTAATGTAAGTAAGGTTGTCAAATCGATTAAAATGTATGAGCTAATCAAGTTAGTGGTTTAAGGTTTAATAGTCAGATGGCTCCCAAATCGATTAAAATGTATGAAGGGATTAATACCTCGGTATCTAAAAAAACTATTATTAATGTTTGTTTCTGCTAATGAAATGCTTAGTACCAAAAGAAAAAACATTTATGTCCTAGCCTCCTTGGGAAATAATTATGTGGGCTTGCTTTTCGATAGCTATAAAGCTTTAGCGGGCCTACCTAATTGGCCCCAAAATGACAAAGTGAGGCGCTGTGTACAATTGTGTATTTTGTCCAAAACACCCTTCCGTAAAATAGGGTCTGATTCTTGATGGCTGAAAAGAAAGACATATGCACTGTTGTATATATATGTTTTGATACGGTCTTAATTGATTACATCCTATATGCAGTTGTGCAAATAAGATTTGCTTTTGATTTGTTCCATATCCAAAAATTAAACAATAGTCGCGACTCGCGACTATCTCTGTCTTGAAAAGGGGAATGATTAATGGTAAAATCTTCCTTATATATTTTTTGTTTAGATAATATATTGGTTTCCTCCAACATCTCATAAAATAAATGCGTTGTTTTGTCTATTGCCGTCAACATTTTTAAACAAGAATTGACTATTTATAGTTCCGTTTCATTCGATGTACATTTCTTTGAAGTGAATTTGACTCATGCTACACTCATGTAGTAACCGTAGATATGATCACCACTCAATTATTTTGGTTTCAAACACACTTTGAAGGTGTTACTATCCACCATAAGAATTATGTTTCACATCCCAAAATGTTACCGTCCATAAAATTGAAACATGTCATTGGATTCATGGTTGCAGCCTGCAGGTGTCAATTATTCAATGAACATCCTAACAAATGTAAGTTCACTTGAAAAGTTTGTTAATCTCTCACCATAAGCTTATAATTAAAACCGAGGGTATGACTACGATGACTTGAGACGAACACCAAATTATCACGCTTGAAACTAATGGTTACATACTATGAATAATAGTCACCTCATTACACCCTCAATTTCCCTCCCCAATTCTGTGAGAATCCACCATTACAGGGATGCTTGTGCACAACCTAACTTCAGAATCCACCTCCAAACAACTCCTTATTTTGATCTAGTGGGAAAACATGAAATTAATATCCACTACATTGAAACTGAATGCTTTTACTAAAAAGAAAAGAAAAATGGCTGCAAAATTACTGAAATGAAATCCAGTAGGATCAACAGAATGCTTCCTTCTTTCCCTTGCATTTCTCATTCATTGGTACACAAATGCACTTTCTCCCTTCACATCACAGGAGCATGTTGGTGTACCAGTACATCCTAATTAACCCTAGAACTAATCTCCAGGGGTAAAAGAAAACAATTCAACAAAAGGAAACAAAATTTTGAGATCAGCAGTAACAGGGTTCTAGGTGTTCATTGTTCATCAACACTATGTGGGTGTATATGTAGTATACTATATTCCCATATGTTGAAAATTAGAAGATTTCAGGTTAGGGAGCGCTTTTGACGTCCGATAAAAAAAAACTATGATTTTGATTACCTAATTCTCGGATGTCTCTGCCTGGCTTGTTTCCACAGCAGGTGGTGGATTACCTGGTGGTTGTACCTCAGTTGGAGCTGGTGATGAAGTAGTAGCTGCTGGTGCATGGGAAGAAGACCCTGATTTCGCAGGAACATACCTCTTGAGAAGCCGCTCTTTGTTTTCCTGCCACCACACTTCTGCCTGCTGCTCCTGAAACTTTCTCTTACTGCAACACATTGCCACCATTTCAAAGTGTTGTTACAAAAAACGAAGCAAAATCAACCTGGTTCGATTAACTGAACCAGAATACTGTTGAGGAGTCTATGAATGAAACCATGATGTTAAGCCAATAGACCATAGTACCTTGATCAATAGTTTATGAAACAAATTAGTTCGTAGTATAGTTGTACCTGAATCGGACTCGTTTGAAGATCTTTATGCCATTTGGACGCTGAACAAAAGTCACATAAACTCCTGGCTCAAACTGCTCGATGCTCTCTCTCTGGCAATCCTTTCTAGAATTTGATGTCTCCAACTTTATCTTGGTGTCACTTTCAGCATTGTGTCCATCACGCGAGGATCCACCTTCTTTCTTGGGTTCAGATGCATCAACTGATTTGTTCTGCACGCCAGACTCCAAGCTTGATGGCAATGCAGACGGTTTGTTTGCACTTAGAAAAGCTTCTATTTGAGCATCAATGGCTTTCAACGTGTCTGTATCTTGTACATCAGGAGGCAACTGGTTTTTGACTTCTTTCAACTGAGCAAAAATGGCAACAAACAGTAAAGCACAAAACTCGATCGAATTGAAAGTACATTTTGCACTATACTAGAGCTGTATCTAACCTGGTTTGTGATTGATGTTACGACTTCCCTAGCAACATTAAGCTTCGAAGATTCTACCGAAGCAAATGAAGTAGCTTCTTTAGCTTGTTGTTGTAGCTGGTGTATCTCCTTGTCTTGATCATCACATTTCTGCTTCAAATTCTTTATCTGAAACCAAATTAAGGCATTGTAATAAGTAAAACATTGCTTACAATAAGAAAAAAAGAAGTTCCAGGCTTCCAGACATATATGAATTCAATACATACTTGAATTTGCAGCTTTGCCATGTCTTGTTTCATTATATCATTCGTCTTCCTCAGACTATCAATAACACTCCTAGAAACTCCGCCACCTGAAGACCGAGGAGGGCTTGGTCTCCTAGAGTATGGCGAAGAAGGTCTCGAGCTAGTCGCTGTAGGCTGAGGCATGCTCACAGGGGGAGGCTGGTACGCTACTGAAACCGGAGTAGGCTTCAATGCAGTTTGTATAGCACTAAGCGAACTCGGAAAGGCTACATCTTTTAGCTGTGTAAGTGCAGGAACTTGGGATGCCCGTACTATAGACGAATCATCACATTTCATCCCAGGCTTTCCGTGCTTGACCTCCAAGTACTTCACAGGCTCGGTGGTGGGAGATAGCAATACTTTTGATGGGCGAAAACCAAAATCCATTTTCACACTCATGTCAACTGATCGACGAGGGTTTGTGTATTTCCTGTTCATGTTAGAAGAGTTACCAGCTTCAGCAGCTTTAAGCTTTGTGTAGCAAGCATCGCAGACTCGATGTGGCTTCCCAGGCGTTGGTGCCAATGCAGCTCTCATTGCCTTTTTGGAGCTGCAAGAATGACAGTGCACTAATCCACAGTTGTAGCAGTTATGTCTCTTTCGAGTGAACCCAAATGCTTGCCTGCAACCGGAACAAATCGACTGGTCGGCCCCTGAAACCCATTTATGAATACATATGCTGGAAGTGAAATTCGATCCACATGATATACTCTTCACATGCTTGTCTTTTAGTGCTTCAACCAACGTTGGAGATTTTCTATCTTCTATATCTCCATGGCCTAATCTTCCATTAGCACCTTTGCCCCAAGTGAACACTTCGCTTCTCGATGTAAGCACCGCAACATGATATTCGCCACATGAAATTTCTTCCACGAACTCGCCTACCAGTTTGTCTTGAACTAGACATGGCGATTTCCCATCGGAGCTTGGGTTGCCTAGCTGGCCATATGCGGTGCTGCCCATGGTGAACACATGGCCTGAGGTAGTGAGAGCCACTGTCATGGTATGCCCACAAGCTAACTGGTGGAAGTTGTAGTCAATAAGGGAAGAAACACAGGTGGGAAGAAGATATGTTTCCTTGTTTCCATGACCTAATCGATACTTATCGCCATCTCCCCAAGTGAACAACTTTCTCGACGACATAGTTGCACCAGCTTGGCCCATAACTTCAACTATAGCTGCCGTGTGCCATACACCACAAGCAACTTTCATCGTCCTTAACCCACTTAGTAACTGTACTTCTTTAGGATATGCAACACTTTCTTGATCTCCGTGGCCAAGAACGCCAAAAGCTCCATCTCCAAAAGTGAACAACTTGCCACTCGAAGTTGCAAGAGCAGAATGCCACGTGCCACAAGCAATGGACAAAACCTGGAGCCCTTCCAAACCGCCAGATACCCTTTTTGGTATCCAGTGGCTAACATCGCTGCCATGGCCAAGAAGTCCAGCGTTGTGGCTGCCATCTCCCCATGTAAACAAGTCACCTGATGCGGCTACAGCACATGTGTGATGCTCTCCACAAGCCACGAATTCGACATTAGTAACTGCAAGAACTTCAACAAGTCGAGGACGGCTAAAATCCTTCTCGAGTCCATGGCCAAGCCTCCCACCACATTCCTCTCCCCATGTGAAGACCTCCCCTTGCCTTGTGACAAGAGCAACATGTCGTTCCCCACAAGCAATCTGATGAACGTCGAGAACTACATTGGATTCCAAGGGTTTAGGAGCCAAGACATCGATGCGCGAAGAAGAAGAAGAGGAAGAGGGCATGGGTCCTTCGGGTGCAAAGCCATCGCTCCACACTTCCCCCCAAAGGTAAACATCACCTAATGATTCGATATCATCTGGGCCAGAGCCAGTACTAGAGGTACTAGGAGTGCTGGAGACACTAATCCGGAAACCACCATCAACAGAGCTCGGTCTTAGTTGCATATTTGCATACTCCGAGCCACCACCATCTGAAGCTAAATCGATAGAGACTCTACCACGAGCAAGGCTTGGCGTGAGCTCTAGTGTTGGACCATGACGATTACCAAAGAAGTAATCTCCTCCACCTTCAGTAAACTGAAAAAAATATCAAAATCATTATCATACATATGGCTTGTTCACCTCACAGAAACCAGTTAAGGTGGATTGAGAACTGACATCCGAGATATCACTTCTGGTGCGTCTGCCCCGGTTTCTTCCAACGATGGCCTTAAGGCCTGCAAGCCAAACTTCTGCTTCAACTTTGTCTTTGCAGATCTGAAGCGAAAAAGTTAACAATAGGCTAATTGAAGTTCACCCTTAACAACTACAAGAAAACCGAAACACAATGATGGATGGTTCATTTAGACTAACCAGATCAAGGGACCTGTCGCCATTGTTGTAAATGAGTGAAAACGAGAGACAATCCTTCTCAGGGCGCAAGTACCTCCTAAACACAGCCTGTGAGAAGCAGAGGGAATGATAATAAAAACAACAACAACAATGGGGTAACTGCTGCAATGAATCTAGTAGTATACCAAAGAAATACAGCACAAAAATTGGGGGGGAAACTAACAGTTCTCTGACCGGGAAGGATCCGAGATACTGATGCCAATTTCAAATTCTTTTCCTGCCCGTGCGATAACCAAATCAATGCAGTCTCGTCCTGCCGAAATCGGATCGAAATTCCGGATCAATCGTCTAAGATCACCACCATTCACGCACAATAGAGAAATCAAAACCAAATCGAATCCAAATCGAATCAGATTACCGGAGAGAGTCTGAAGGCGCGGAACTTAGGTTTGCCTTTGCGGCTGTATTTGATCAACTGGGTGCCTTTCTTCAAAGCAATGAGCGCCTGTACAGACAGAATCACAGAAATGAAACTTGATGAAACGAAACCCTAATTTGAATTTTTGAATCAGGACGGGGAAAAGGGGGTGAAACCTGGTCGATATCACGGTCGGAATTGGAAAGATAAGTAGGAAAATCTGCCATTCCATCTGAAAGGCCTCAACCGGCGGCAGCGACGACAAGGAAAAGTGCATCAGATGGCGCGGTGGTGGCGACTTCCGTCCCCCAGTCTTCATAGATGCATCTATTATGTGTTTCGCCACTCATCAATCGAACAACCGGCTCCCTTTTTCAATCCCTCTCGTTTCTCTGTCACCTCGACGGTTCTTCTTCTCTTCTCTTTGCCTTTCTCGGTTGTTTCTGGAGGAAGAAGATCAATTCATCGCCGTGGACGAAGATTGAGAGAGAGAGGAGAAATGGCGGAGACGAGGGAGAGATAGAGGAGCGAGTTTAGGGAATTTTGCAGCTCAGATTGAACCTCGTTTCAGAAATTGGCGCGCTTCTTCTCCTGCTTCCACGTCATCCAAGTTGATTCTGAAAAAAAAAAAAACACAATTCAGTCATTTATTTTCTGATAAATCTTAGTTTGGCACCAAAACTATATTACTTCTCCTGTTACAGTCCATCTAACTTTAAATTTTCCTATTTGATACCCTCAAGGGAAAATTGGTTAAAATACAAATTAACAGCTCTGTGTGCCATGAACTACATAACATACCGCTTTGATTTAATCTCCTGTCCATTAGTAATTCTTTCAAAACTTAGGCAAAAAGCAACTCAACTCGACACAGGATTAGCAAAGCTTCATGTAGCTCTTAATAGAAGCTATATTTACACAACACGACTATCATATCAAATTAAATATCATAAATTGCGAATTCATACCAATATACCATAAACTCGTGAAATTAACGATTCAAGACACCATACAAAGTACAACTACAAGATTGAGATGACACGTTGATTGCTAGTACGTAGTTTTCAACCTATACAACGGGCCGACTCACTAATTTTTATAAAGAGAATGCAACCATTTTTCTTAAGAGAAAAATCTGTTGGGAAAAATAAGGCAATGGTTGGAAATCTGATGGCAACCACGAAAATTGAGATTTTGCACAAATCGGCGACGACAACAGTCTATCGCCACAGCCACTTGTTGGCAAACTGGCAATCGAGTCCCGCCAATAATCCCTCGCCACGTGTCGCGCTCCCATTAACTACCATAGATTTCCAGTGGATGAGATTTAATCATCTTCTCCACCAATTATAAACTTCACATCGCCATTACCATTTTTTCACCAGTCCCTACTCCAGCTCCAGAAATCTACCTCCCAGCCGAAGAAAACCAGCCACGACAATGGCGGCAGAGATGGCTCTGGCAAAACCCACCATCTCCAAATTCACCGCCTCTTCCAGGAGAAGCAGCAGCAGGAGCCTCTCGTTCTGCTCAATCAGAATGTCCGCCGCCTCCACCGAAGCCGCCGCCGGCGGGACCAAGAAGAAGCTGCAGAAGACGGCGATAAAGGAGACGCTGCTGACCCCGCGGTTCTACACGACGGACTTCGACGAGATGGAGACGCTGTTCAACTCGGAGATCAACAAGCAGCTGAACCAGGCAGAGTTCGAGGCCCTGCTGCAGGAGTTCAAGACCGATTACAACCAGACCCACTTCGTCAGGAACAAGGAGTTCAAAGAAGCTGCAGACAAGATGCAAGGCCCTCTCCGTGGGATCTTCGTCGAGTTCCTCGAGCGATCTTGTACCGCCGAGTTCTCGGGTTTCCTCCTCTACAAAGAGCTGGGCAGGAGGCTCAAGGTAAAATCAGAACTCTGATTAATCCAATGCCTCTTTTAATCGGGCGTCGTGTAAGAATCGAGACTGACCAGTACGATACGGTATCACAAACACGTTTTATGACGCGGTTTGGTTTCGATGTGATGATGCAGAAAACCAATCCAGTTGTGGCGGAGATCTTCTCACTCATGTCAAGGGATGAAGCCAGGCATGCAGGGTAAGAACAGAACAGGGTCGACTCTGTCTTCCTTTGTGTCAAGAATGGTGACAGTATAGAGTTACAGTGGCAAACTTTCTGACTAGTTTGTTCCTTCCGGCAGGTTTCTGAACAAGGGGTTGTCAGATTTCAACCTGGCATTGGACTTGGGGTTCCTGACGAAGGCGAGGAAGTACACATTCTTCAAGCCGAAGTTCATCTTCTACGCGACATACCTGTCGGAGAAGATAGGTTACTGGAGGTACATTACGATCTACCGGCATCTCAAGGCCAATCCGGAGTTCCAGTGCTACCCGATCTTCAAGTACTTCGAGAACTGGTGCCAGGACGAGAATCGCCACGGTGATTTCTTTTCGGCGCTGATGAAGGCTCAGCCACAGTTCCTGAACGACTGGAAGGCCAAGCTCTGGGCTCGCTTCTTCTGCCTCTCTGTAAGCACAAATACGAATCTGTGTTTCGTCTTGTGGTTATCTTTCTGGCAAGAGGATTTTGATTAGAAATCGTTGTGTGTCTGCCTATCAGGTGTATGTCACGATGTACCTCAATGACTGTCAGAGATCAGATTTCTATGAAGGGATTGGACTCAACACGAAAGAATTCGACATGCATGTCATCATCGAGGTAACAATATAGCAAACAAACAATGATTAGCTTCTTTCTTGCCGCTTGGAGGCTGCTATCGGTGCCTGGAAGCTGACATATGATGTGCTTGTTCATCTTTGCAGACGAACAGGACGACTGCCAGGATATTCCCGGCAGTGCTGGATGTGGAGAACCCTGAGTTCAAGAGAAAGCTAGACAGGATGGTGGAGATAAATCAGAAGCTGCTGGCTGTTGGAGAGACCGACGACATTCCGCTGGTGAAGAACTTAAAGAGAGTACCTATTATAGCAGCACTGGTTTCGGAGATCATATCTGCATACCTGATGCCTCCCATTGAGTCCGGATCTGTGGACTTGGCTGAATTCGAGCCACGCCTTGTTTACTGATTTGATAGGATTGTTGATTAGCTGCGCCTTTGCTCTCCATTTTTAGGTATTCAGGTCTGCGAGTCTGTGCTTTGTCCATGCTGAGACATGAGAGAGCTTTGTGACATAAATATCCACTTTGTTAAAACACACTGCATGCTCATTCAAACTCTGCAAATATCTGGTGCTCAAACATTTATACAAGCTCAAACGGAAATCCTAATATACTTAAAAACCAGTGCCATGGTGATTCTTCCTTAGGGAAAGACACACAAACCAGTCTAGCTAGCTACATTATTATCCAACATTATCGTCAAGAACTGCCACTCTCCACGCATTACTCTTGTTATTACTAGTTGCTCCACACCCTCGAAAATGTAGCCTTGAAGAAACTCCTCTAGACCTGAAGCTGAATCCCCATCCTATACAATGCTATATATACAGTTCGAAATTTTCCCATCCCCTTATGATCTGGACCTGCATTGAAGAACAGCAAAGCACAGGGTAAATCGTTCGGAGAGTACATAAAGTTTAGGTATGGTAATAACACTCACATCAATACAGTCTCAACCCTAAACCTACTTTTAACTCTATATTCTGCAACGTCGGACCAACCACGAGACACATGAATGAAGGGGTGGATTTTATCTGAAGGCTCAAGTCATAGTTTGATCAAAAGCATCATAGTCTAACAGATAGTAAGAAGCCTAAATCCATTCTTTTAAACCATCAACCCTAAGGTTCTTCCAAGACGAAAAGATAAACAACCAACACATTCAAATTCATAACTTTAACTTGCACCATAGTTCAAAAAGGAATTCTCTACACCTACTATGCACCAGAATGCCCTCTAGTGCTTGTGCATTTAATTGATCTGCTCTTAAAAGGTTTAAAATCTAATCGTGGTTTAAAGAGGCAAGGTACTTTTTTCTGGGGGAAAACAGACTGAAGAAAACTTCTCCTCTAAGTTAAAAGTTGGAGGTTAGTCGCGTCAATTTTGGTCCTAGTACTGAAGGCTTCAGTAGGGTTCTAGCAAGCCCAGTGTCCCAACTCCCAACAGTATTGATGTAGAACGATCAAATGATATCCCTAAAGTCTACCCTACCTCCAGTTTCTAGCATTTTCTTGTTCTACTCATCAGTTTCCAGTAGCTAAAGCAGAGGCAATGCAGTGAAAAGTCAATAAGCATAGGCACTACTCTACCAACTGAGTTACCTAGATAAAAAAAAAGTAAACAAGCCAAAATAAATCAGGCCACAGATACTTACCCTAGAACTATACACCTAGATACCTCCAAAATTGTCATAACTCACTCCTTCTGAAATGGTATCCAATCGGCTGTCCCCTGTTAAGCAAATCCACCAAATTATGTTTCGTCATGGTAAAAACTAAAAAGGCATACATAACTTTGAGGGGAGGAGGCTAATTTTCTTCATGGATAAACACCAACCTTGAAGCTCTCTGTCACGGGAATCCAAAAAGTTATCATTTTCTGCAGCCAGGAAGGGTGATCTAACATAGTTCTCTAGTATATCTGAAAATTCAAAATTGCAAGCCAGAGGTGAGAAAAATATTGGCCCAATAACTTTTTGATGTCAATTTTAAGATTTTTAGACAGGCTCATAAGTTTACTAGTACAACAGGGCTATAATTTCCAAATAAGAACATAAAAAAGTAGAACTTCAGCAGTATCTCCTACTAATCCATGAAAACAGATACATATTTATGAGAGGGAAGGTAAACCTGAGCTCTGATTAAAGTCGGCAGTCAGATCCGAAAGACTGAAATTCCGAGGAATCTGACCCAAAAATCCAAAAGAAGATGCGTCTGGATCAATAATTGGCTCATTAATGGCTTGTGAGCTGGAATCTACGCTGCTAAACGATGCATCTGCAATGGATGGACGTGCTTCTATGACATTTACACCAGTGCCCAACCCGTAAGAACTGCCTGTGTAACCAGCTTCAGATTTTATGGCTCCATTCATTCCTTGCATCATGCCCAAGTTTGTACTTTGAGTAGCAAGCAAGCTTGTCGAAGCATCAATTCTGTGAGCTGAAATGTCAACAGCAGTTCTCATACTCGAATGGAGTGAGGATCCACCATTGGTAAATGAATTGGGAATGCTTGAACCAATGGGTGTAAGTATGTTATCTGATCTCAAGGCACCACGTGCCTGGTCAGAGACATAGCACGAGGAGTTCTGATGCACTACAGAGAAAGAACAATCAGTTACAAGATTATGCTACTGCTACACAATAATAAGCAATGAATTTGGCTTGACAAAACTACAGGTTTCGAAGGCACCGATCAAATACTCTATGATTGAGTGGAACATGAAGAAGTCAATATTGAGCTCAAAGCAGAACCACCATAAAAATCTATCCAAATTAGCTGAGAACCAAGTCTTACATGGTGGAAGCTGAGACCCATTAGAATTAGGCATTGAAGCAACTCCAGTTGGACTTATCTGATGCATCAACTGAGCTTGTTGCTCAAGTAACTTATTAAATTCCATTATCTGGGTCTTCACCATTAATCTCAGACGATATGCATCAAAGAAGTCCCGATTTTCTTCTTCAAGCTTTTGCCAAACTAGAAACAAAGCAACAATTAGCAACAATGTAATATTGTTCCCTTAATCCCTTTTACATCTCAAAACTGTGCAATCAACAATTTATCATCAGAATATTTTAATGACAAGGAAATTAAAAATGTTAACTATGCAAAACTAAAAAGAAATTACATTGCTTTCTTTCCTTTCTTCACCAGTTCACCTCATCACCAGGTACGACAAATTCAGCAATCTCAAGTCAAGATCAAGTCCCAGGAATAGGAATCTCGGAACCAGCTTCTTATGTTTTAGTTCATATCAGTAATTCTAACTGGTATGTCAATTTTTCAAGAGTACGGGATAAGCTTGCTTGGGGTAAGAGAGAGCCCAACTAGCTCTAAGCCTTCTTCAGGCCTCCTCTCTCTCATTCTCCACTGGTTAAGGGGGAGATGAACAAACTAATTAAGAAGAAGCTGCAGCCACTGTTCCTCAAGTCTATGATTGTCACAAAATAAAGTACTCCCTAGATAGACGTAAGTACTAGTCAGTAACTAACTGCTCCTACATAAGACATATCACAACAACAACGGATTGACTCAGAAAAACCGTTACCCGTAGGCATGTGACAGGAAAGCTGGTAAAAAACATCATGTAACGCTCGTATGCATCAGCTATTATGTATTATCTTACATTGGCCAGTTCCAAGATAAAATGAGATACTTAAGAACCATCATATAGCCAATGGCAAGCAAAAAAATTACACATTTTACTCATAAGCCATCAACTGCTACAATGAGTAGCCGAACAGAATAAGCTCAATCAACTTCCACTATCTGTACTCGATCTAGTAAAACTTGATGAAACAAGAAAAACTCAACCAATTACCAAGTTCTGTGAAACCAGGCTCTATCTTCGCCTGATCCAATAAGGTTTGGACAACTTCCTGTTGATTCATGTACAACTGAAGACATCGTTCTATAAGATTTTGGACCTGAAATCAGAACCCAGCAGCAAAATCGGGGTTAGCAACCAACCAGAGCTTCAAGCCTTCTCACAAGATCAGTGCAACGCATTCATAACCAATAACAAGTAAATTCAATTGCCTTGCTTTTGCAAAGCCTTCTAGAAACTCAAGTTCCTGGCTTCAGTATCAAATAATGATAACCTATGTCACATTCATAAACCTTTCTATCAAACTCTAATGATAAAAATACGATGCCACAAACCAAATAAATAGGAAGCACCAAGAGCAAGGAAATTTAAGAGAAGACCCATCGTTTAGTGTAAGTTAACTCAGCTGATTCTGTCAAAAAAAAAAAAAAAAAAAACATAGCAACTTGCTTACCACTTGTATGTCTCTGGGTGAGACCCTTTTCACATTTTCATTCGACATATCTTGCATAGAGGTAAGTTGAAGTAAACAACAGCAATCGATCTCTAGCACTCTGATGCTCCGCGAAGTTCAGAATGCTACCAGACAACCCAATGCCCTTCAACCTAAAAGGCATCAGATAAGAAAAAAAGACCAGAAGTATTGAGTACTTGGTTGAACTATAGTGATTCAATAGAAATATACAAGAAACCAAAAGGAGAGACTCCAGAATCATTCGAAGGAACACCGTCATCAGATGAATCCCCTCTCTGCCCACAAAATTAAACCAATTCCACCAAAAGCAACTTCTGATTTCGCTCACAGGTACCATGTATTCTTGCATCACAGTCTACTCACAACCACACCTTGTTGACTAACTTCCAAGCCAAATCAGCAAAGGAAGTGAACAAACTCAGAAACGTCAATAGTCAACTCATCCTCTTTACATTTCAGCTCCGAACACGACCAAAATCAGCCATCACAATCAAGCTCAATCCTAGCAACAGAAATCTATGACCAAATTAATTCCCCGCCGCACAACTCTTTCCAAAAGGTCTAGTGTCAATAGCCAGGCCAAGCCAAATCCACCTATATCATACAGAATTCCCTAAATCGCGTCCCAATCTCCCTAATCCAAAACTTGCTGCAAACACACCGGAAGATGATACGATCAAGAGTAATGCAAGTATTCAATTTACCTTAGCAAACGCCAGAAAGAACAGCTTCCCGGAATCTGGACGGACAAAAAACGAACGCGAATCGAATACTTTCTTTTCCCGGCGAGCTTAAGGCTCCAGAAAGCAAACAAATCCCGACCATAAAAAAAAAACAGCGAAACTAATTCAATCAAACGGGACCACGGAAGACGAAACGAACTGGAAAAAAAAAACGTAACAGGATACTTGAACAAACTTCCCGGCGGTTGCTGATCGATGGCTCACCTGAATTCGAAGAAAACGAACGCGGCGATCGAGATCGGAGTGAGAACTGGAGGAGAAGAGTTGGGGGGGAGCGGATTCCGCTTCGTTATTATATGTGTTTAGCCGGAGGCCGCCCGGAGGGAGATTTCGTTGTAGTTGGGTTGGGTTTTCAGCTTCCTTCCGTTTTTTCGCTCTTTCGAATCGGATTTCCAGTTGATCACGGCTGGTTTTTTTTTTTTTTTTTTTTTTTTGCCCCCTTTGCGCGAAGACGGTTGGGACCCACCGTGGAGAGATCAGGTGGCAGCGGTGGAGCTGATGGCTCAGAATTTTTTGTATGGATGACCCACTTTACTTGAAACGTAGGGTTGGAGTTTTTGTTTGATTTGTTACACACTTGGTCGAACCACGACAAATCGATAATCGATGGCGATGACTAACCTTCTATCATTAATCGATCATCGAAAAATATTGATTAAAAACTTTTTATTTTATTTATTATGCATAACTAAACGAGTACATTACTAGTGTTATGATCTAAATCACGACGATAGTTCATAATTGTTTTTTATTTTGATTACCATAAATGTTTTTACGATTTTAATCCCGATTTTGGTAGGATTTTACGATTTTAACGATTTTAATCCCGACTTTAATCGATTTTAAGGTCCACAAATTTTATAGTAAAATCAGGATCGGAATCCCTAAGTAAAATCCTAAAATCCTACGATTTTACGATAAAAATCCCGATTTTGAATGCTTTGTGGATACTGGATAGGCATTGGCTCGTAAAGCAAAAGAAAATTTGAGCGAGTGAGAAAGGAGTGGACATGAACTAAACAGTCGGAATTAATAATCGCCAAAGCATCTTTCAATTCCTCGTTTCCTTTTTCTTCCTAATTCCCTACTGTCCACATTGTCTTTCTCATTCCTTTTCGGGGCCCAACAAAAACCCAAAACTGAAGAATCAATACAAGACCCAAAGCCCAAATCGATCACGGGCCATTGCCCATCAAAAGCCCACGACCTTCTTCGTTCTCTTCCTTCTCTCCACCATCATCATCGTGATCACAACCACCACCAGCCATCTCGATCTGGGTCAGGTTCCGGGCCTTCAAGGCCTCGTGATCCCAATCGGTACAGGCCCAAATCACGTACAAGATCGACACGACGCACGCTACTTGGGCCGACAAGAGCCCTAACCACAGCCCGGGGAAGCCGACCTTCAGCCCGAACGCGAGCCCGACTGCAACCGGGGTGCCGATGCAGTAGAACGAGCCCAAATTGATGCGGGCCGCTATGGCGGGCCTCGCCGTGCCGCGGAGGACGCCGCAGCCGGTCGTCTGAGGGCAGTTGCCGAGCTCGCAGAGTCCGATTATCGGCAGCACGGAGGAGACGAAGCCTTTGACGAGATCGTCTTTGGTGAACAGGCCGGCCCATCTCTCCCGCAGGATCACCGTCCACAGGACGTTGATGACTCCGATGACGAAGGCGCAGCCTAGCGCCACCGTTGCTGCCAGCTTGGCCTTGTCCGGATTGCCAGCTCCGAGCTCGTTCCCCACCTGCATTATCCATGCAAATCAGAAAAGGTTAGGATCATGATGAGTCAACGAGAAAATGGTGATATGATATTGCTAGTAACGAAATGAGCCAACTAGAGCAAGGACTGATTAGAATCGTTGTAATTTATAAGGGGACTGAGACCTTATGCACTAGAATATATTTATGTAACGAATTTTACTTGTAGTTTTACCTATAACCCCTTCTGATTTCAATTTTTTGCTGGGTCGAGTCTTTACCAAACTCAAGATTAGCACATTTAGCTTTTATTCGTCAAGCTAGAATCGAATTACAAAACAAAGAACTCGAATGAAAGGGGGGAAAAAATCGGTTCAAACTTGGTTATAAATAAAGTTTCCCCTGAAAAGGATGATATTATCATATGATCAAATTTCGAACACGAACACCAAAAAAAATAATTGAACACGTGAAGAGTCAAATACACAAAGAGCAAACTTTAACGATCTTTAATTACACTTATCAAAGCAAGTATGCAAACTACAAAAGAGTTGGCTCGCGCGAGCTAAACTCAACAAACCAGCTCACGAGTCTAACCAACCGAACGAGATATAATTCGAAATCGGCATCTGTAACCCTAAATCCAACCACTGACAGCCAATTCTAGACCTACAGCCTCCAAACTCCCCAACAGGAAAGAGAAACCAGCCGTTTCCCAAAGCAAAGTTTCCCCAATCCGGCAAACGATAACTATGAGCTGTCGACAGCATGAAAAAGTTGGGAACTTGGAGCAGGAAATGAAAGCAAGTCATTATTGAGGCACAATCACATCACGAAAAAAAAATCTAGAGCCTAGAAAACAGAGTACGAAATGACCCATCCAGCACACTGGGAGGCAGGGGAATTTGCTTTACTTGCCAGATATGTCTAAACTGAACCAAAATGCTTTTCCCCTCTTGCCACAATATGGCAGTTATAACGACAAATAAAAGACAGCAGCCGCACCACTTCCCCAACCCAACATTTATCAACATTCCAAAACTAGAACAAACCCTAGATTTGGGTAATTGGATAGAAAACATCGGGTCAAGTCACATTGCCGGTGTTGTCATTTTGAGCAATTTATACACTATTATGCAGGCACTACAACGCGGTTGATATCATCACGTACGGTGACACTCTTACCACTGAAAATCGCGAAATAATCTGATACCTCGTAAGGGGATCGCGTAATAACTAGACCCGAACGACTAGGAATGACAATGAGACAAGTGAGCGAGGCGGGTATCTCGATACTCATACCCGCCTCGTAGGTTGGGTATAATTCATCACGACAACGCGGTCGTCGGACCTTGTCGGCCCAATAGGTATTTATTTTAGAAAGGAAAACATGAGTAAACCCCCAAGAAAAAAGTAAAAATATGATAAATGTAGTTAAAATTTTATTTAAAATTTTGAATTTCTCAAATATTTACAACTTTATCGTAGCTAAAATATGCAATCGCAAAAGTAAAATTATCAGCAATTCGAACGGAATTACATGTAATTTAAGCAAAGACGGATCACAATTGGGGTCAGGACAGTCGGGTCGAGGGACAATACCCTTATCCACCACAAAAACAGGTCAAACAAATCGAATAAAACGAGTCAGGTCAAAATTTTTAGTTTTAATAAATGACTTACCCGGGCAGAGACACAGCCAGCAAGGGCCATGGGAAGAGTATACATCATGCTGGTGGTCTGAATAAGTATCCCGGTGGCCGCCACCGCCAACGTCGGATTCGGCAAGTATCCGGCCATCACCGTCACCACCTCATACCACCACCACTCCAAACATATCCCCACGCAACTCGGCACCGCCAGCCTCAACAACGCCCCCATCCCGCCGCCGCCGCCGTCTCCGCCGCTCCACCCCACCACCTTCCACTGCCCCCTTCCGCCGGCGCCGCGGCGGCGGCGGGCCCACCACATGTACCCAATCATCAACCCCACGGTGTTGACATTCGTCACCACCGCCGCCATCGCCACACCCCGCACCCCGAGCCCCAACACCACGACGGTCAGGTAATTCAGCGGCGCGTGCAGCGCCACCGCCGCGATCGAGCAGAACATGACGGGCTTGGTCACGTTCTGTGAGCGTAGGTACACGCGCAGGGGCTGGAGGAGCGCGTTGGTCCAGAGGTCCGGGAGCGCGTAGAGGCAGTACGTGGCGGCGGTGGAGGCGATGTCCGGGTCCTGGCCCAAGAACACCATGATGGGCCTGAGGTTGAGCCACAGGAAGGTTACGGGTGCGGCCGCGGCGCAGAGGATCAGAACCATCCGCTGGAGGGACACGTGGAGGAGGTCCCAGTTCTTGCTCCCGTACGCCTGGCTGCACACCGGCTCCAAGCCGGAAGCCAAGCCGACCATGACGGAGTACCCAGTTATGTTCGTGAAGCCGATGGACAGCGCGCCGCCGGCTAGCTCCAGGCTCCCGAGCCGGCCCAGAAAGACGACGGAGACGGCGGAACGGAAGAACGCCGTTAGGTGGGACGCCGTTACGGGGAAGGCCATGCTCCATAGCTCTTTCAACTCCTGCAAAATCTGGAAGAAGAAAAAATAATAAAAATCCCACCTTTTAAGTTTTGGATCAATATTGCCATATTGGGTAAAACGATGAATTAGTATGAGATTAAGTTGTTACCTGAGAGAGAGATGGAGGAGGTCGGGGGTGGGAGTGGAAATCCGCCGGCGGGGAGCTTTCTTCATCGTCGGCCATTTTTTGGTGTAGTTATTATGGTTTTCGAGGGTTGTAAGAAAGGAGGAGAGGAGAGGAGAGGTGGGTGTAACAGTGTAAAAGGGTAACCCAAGTGTTTGGGTTTTGTAATGTGTATTTATATGGAGTTGAGTAATGGTGTTATGTTATAATTGGCGTATGGTGATATGAGGGAAATGAAAAGGAACCGAATTGGGTTTTGATTTTTTTTTTTTTTTTAGAGGTGGCAAATTGATTGGCGAGCATGGTTGTCACGCCAGCCAGCGTGTCACCGGTTGTACCGAGTTCAACCGGTATCGGTCATAATACCGGCGTGACACTATCGGTATGACCGGCACGATCGATATACGAATCTCTGAGTAAAATGACTTTATTTTAGAGAATTTAATTGATAAAAATTATTTTATTATTTATTTTATGAGTATAAAAGTTAAATATTGATGTTATTTGTTGGATTCAAGTATAAATGCTTAGGTGTTGACGTTAAATGTCATGTTTAAATATGAGTATTTATAATTTTATTTGTAATATTGACCGGCATGAACCGGCACAAACCGGTATGTGCCACTGGTTGAACCATTCCACTTGCTAAACCGACACACTGGCATAAACCGGTTTGACAACCTTGTTGGGGAGTGATAAATGACAATGGGTGGTTGGGTTGGGTCGTGTTGGGTTATAATTGAGTAGCGTCAAAACGGAGTTCTTTGGTTCTATATGGGTTGGCAAAAAAGATAAAGATTTGATGGATTGAGTTAAGTTTGGATTAGGGTTATGATTGTTATGAGTTCAAATAGATGGGGATGGTTATGTGTGATTGATGAATGATGGAAATTTGTCTGTTTGACGGGTTGACAAGATGAGCTAGATAAGTTATTACGAACTTTCAATTCAAACGGTACGGTTGTAAGTTGAAAGCCTGAAACACAGTATTAGAGTTTTTTTTTTATATTATCATTATTTGTTTGAGATTTTCGAGCATGTGTTTTCTATCGTTGGATAAATATGCTATCCTTTTTATGGCGACAATGATAGTAATACATTCTGCTTAGAACTGGATATCCAAGTATCGGATCCAAATTCTTTTCACCTAAATCATCGAGAGACATATCATCCAAATAAACACAATTATTGCGTTATCTGTTATTTTACCCTACAAAGATGTGCCCTAGACGATACATGCAGACAAAAGGAGAAAAAAAGAGAGGTTGAGCTAGCTAGCTAGGTCGTGGCTGCAGGTCAATAATCAATGGAAATTGGAAAGCAAACGACCCTTTTCCTTCCTCTGTTCTATGTCTCTGTTCTCTCTTTTTTTTCTTTCTCCCCCACGCAACAGAACAACAATATCGAATTGGAAATGCAGAGGGAATTTTCTTTTTTCCTTTATGAAAAGCCAGCCATGGAAAATAAAGTTGGGTATGCTTTTTTCAAGCTTTTAGCTTAGCTTTCCCCAAGAAACAAAATGTAGCTTTGGCTCTTCGTGCCATCACTTCCAATCCTCTCTTTTATGTTGGCTTGTTTATGTTTTGTTCAATAGTCTTTTGTTTTTGTTGTGAGTGGGGAGAGGACAGTATTCATAGAAGATAAGTCAATTTTATAGCTTGGGCCAGATTGTATGATTTGGCATAGTTAAATGCTTGAACACACGCACACGTAGGATGTCGTAGTATAGGATAACGACAGTACGTATCGAGGGAGATCATGCTTCAACACGTCAACAAGAGATAATTTTTTCGGCGGAGCGCGGAGGACTTCCCTCACACGGACATTTGGAAAACCATGCTTGCCCACGTCAAGATTTGCGCCTTTTTATTTTACTTGCGTATGCAGTGACGGAAACGCATCTATCACTGAACATTAAATCGACGTGGCTTCGAAATGTCAAATAGATGTTCTTTATGGTGGGTTGAGGAAGAGTCAATCATCCATCTTCTTCGTACTCCAGTCTCCAGCTTCAACTCGCAAGTGTTGAGGGGTAGGGTTTGGCTTTTTCGGTAGACCCGGTCAGTATTGACCATGTAGGCGCATTTTCTGTAGGCCTTACCTCATCGTGTGATGAGTTTTCTGCGACACGTGTTGTTTAGGTTGAATTGTATCTTACTTTTTTTTCCAGATAACATTTCCATCAGCACCGTTTCTCTCGTGCAAACTTTATATTCTTTCGATCAGAGAGAGCACACACATTAACTAATACACCTCTTCATTTGTTAATATAGCTGTCTCCTCTTCCATATCCACACTTTCGATGTATTATTAGTAGAGAGAATAACTTTTCCACTTGATTAGCACACACACCATCATTTCATTTCTCAGCATTGCCCTAATCGACACAAATGGAAGTTAATTAGTAGGTTTTATAATTAAACACCTCTTGCCTCGTAAAGCGACCGGGTTTAATCTTTTTAATTGCTGTTTTAGTGGCTATGGGCGTGACTATTAGGTAGGTAGCTTACTGGCCTAAGATCGTTAATGCCCTTTTTGTTAATTAGTTCCTCTGATAGAGAGAGAGAGAGAGAGAGAGAGAGAGCGAAACCTTGAATGGATCAACTTTGGGTAATACGTGATTGGTCCTTAATTACTAATTAATCACTTTCGTTTTACTTCCACATCGTGATTAAAAACACTAATTAATTGCTTGGTCTCAGCTAGGAACTTGCACGAGCAGCAGCAGCAGCAGCATGCGATGCCAGTTCAAGCTTTGCCACGCCCGCACCCACTGGCTTTTAAGAAGAAGTTAAGCAGTAGCAGACAATCAATCAAAGGTGCATAGATATATATAATAATGTTTTTTTCTCTTGTATTTTTCCTTAATGTGCAACATTTTTCCTCTAATTGTCAAGCTATCATCATCCATAATCTTCTTGCTTAGTACTATATATATATATATATATATACTAACCATCATGGTCCACCTCGAAAAAAATGCTAACCACTCGTTTTTAAGATGACGATGACTATTCTATCTGTCAGATTCATTACGAAACGTCTCTCTGTAGCAACTCATCTTATCGAGATCTATTGATTCCCGACAGCCAATATTACCATTTCGATATTCATTATTCATATCAAACCTCGAGATAGTAGAAATGAGAAGTCGGACAAGAGTATCATTTGTATTACCAGCCAAATGTAGGAATATATAAGATCACTTCACTTATTAATTAGATCAATATAACTTCATCATCCTCCAAGCTAAGGCAAACCCAGAAAGGACACGTTAATGGTGGCTGAAAAGAATAAGATTTCTCGTTTGGAAAAAAGGTTCAAAAGCCATGTGCGCACTATGGTGTTAGTTAAACCATATTAGAGTACATTGACAAAAGCACTCTATGTGCTTGCATTCCTTAAAGAAGCGTTGCTTTTCCCCGGATGCCTTCATTCTCCATTGATGCTTATTGGAGCTTTTGAAAGTCCATGGAAACTCAAATAGGATAATTACACCACCACACAATGTGCCTTTTTAGCCATGTTGTTAGGCATACATAGTAATTAATCTATTCATAATCAGATGATAAACATGACGCAATATGTTTCTAGAAAAGCTGAATTCTACGCGATAACTCTCAAGTACACAATACATCATATCTGGCGTACATTAAACGCGTCCAACCATGAATCCTCCCACCTACCATTACACCTTCACACCGATCATCACACTTGCTCTATAAATGCTAAATCTTGCACGGCAACATTAAAGTACTATATAGTACGCTATGTCTTGCGCACACTAAACACGTGCGCAGCCGCGAACCTCTCCACCTCCAAACAAGTACACCTTTCATATGCAGGCTGAGGAAACGTGGCAGCCAGTCACAAATCACCACTTCAGTATCTCATCCATGGAATCATGTGTAGATCTATGACGTAAAAATGATCAAATTAGCATAGTCAAACAATATAGTAATCCAGATGAAAAGCGGATTATGCTCATGAACAAATCCTATACACATTCTCTCTCTTTTTTTTTTTTTATCATCTCTTTCGAATGAGTAAGAAGATATGGGAATGATTTGATTCCCTAACATTATAGTCGCTTGATATTAATTAGTTCATAATTCGATTGTGGCTTATTATTAACAAAAGGTGCCTATCATTAATAACTATTAATTAAGAAAATAGTCAGCTCCAAGAACAAACTTGTTTTACCCTTTTAGTGGGAGCTTTAGTGATTCATTAAGGGCTACGAGTCATTACAAGTCGAATCGTTTCGAGTTACATTTCGACGAAGTTCGTTCATCTTCAAAACTCCAGCTCACTGATTCACCAATGGCTACGAGTCATTACAAGTTGGATCATTTCGAGTTACAGAACAATCAATAGGCATTGCAAGGAACAGTCAGGAAAAGTTGAAAGCACCATAAATTTGACAAACACAAGAAATGGAGGATATAGCATAGAAACCATTACTGTGGAATTGCAGCATATAGGCATAACTTTACCATCATCCGGTCTAATTTCAATTGTGGAAATACAAGAAGAGGAACATGATATATGTCTAACACCTTATTCTGTATCCTTAACCAGGTTGCTGATCATCCGAGCCAAAGGAACAGTGCCCTTGGACATGATCTCTATCCTAGAAGTATTCGAAGCATGAGCAAACAGCGAGAGCCCGAAGGTCAAGAGCTCGGGGAGGAACAACCTCGACGACAGAAAACCATGCCAGTACCGTGGTTCCAGGTCGAAAAAGGCATCGAAGAACCTCCTCGTGGCAGGCAAATCGAGCTTCAACAAGATGTCCATACCGAAACAGAAGAACTCCCTCTGTCTCCTCCTCTGTATAGGCCATAGGTCTCTCCATACTTCCGCGGAAAGCTCATCTCCGTTAGCAACAAACCCGCTTTCATCACGACTACTGGAGCCGAGGAACCTGACGATTGCATTCGCGACAATTGGAGCAGCAGCCAGGGTCCTTGCCACCATGTACCCTGTCGAAGGGTGAACCATACCAGCTGTGCCACCGATCCCCACTACTCGTTGAGGCAGCACGGGGAGTGGCCCTCCCATTGGGATAACGCACACTTCATCCTCTTCAATGCTCTTAACCTTGATCCCTAGATGCATCAATCTAGCCGCCATTCTCTCCTGGATGTCCTTAACACCAAGTCCAGGTCGAGCAACTAATGAGGTCTCCTCCAAGAAGATCCTATCCTTGGAAAACGGCATCGCATAAAGAAAAGTCGGGATCTTCTCGTTTCTCTCTTTCAGCTCACCTTTGAGGTGTGAATCTCTCCAGTCCATGAACAACATTTTATCCACATCGAACGGGTGTTCCTCAACCTCAGCCAAAATCCCATATGCCACCTGGTAACCTGGGTTGTACGGCTTATCATATTGAACTAAGCACCTTGAGAACCCGGTAGCATCGAGAACCACGGTTGCCTCGATTGTAACGCCATCATTGCATATCAACAGCGATTTGGACTCTTCATGGATGACTTTAACAACTTTGGCTTGATGAAACTTGACCCCATTGGTGATGCATTTCTGCAGCATCTTGGACTTCAATTGCTTTCGATTGACCCGTCCATAGGGTCTATCGAGATCCTTCTTCGAATTCTCGTCAATGTGGACGACAGCACCAGACCACGTTGTGTCGAGGCAATCGAGCAAGTCCATGGCCTCGAATTCATCGACCCAGACGCCATAGTTGTTCGGCCATACCAGTTTAGGCGACGGATCGATGGAGCAAACCGAAAGCCCTGCCTCGGAGACCTGCTGTGCCACAGCTAACCCAGCCGGACCACCACCCACGACCGCTAGGTCAACAAGACGAGCCTTCGACGGGTCGTACATTGGAAGGTCGAATTCAAGGTTTTCCTTCTTGAATTCCGGTACTAGCTCCAGAAGGGCACTACTGCTAGATTTAACCCCGACAATTCTGCCTCTTTTGGAATAGGGCTTCACAACAAGCTCTTGGCTCTGAACCCTAGAGTAGCTTGAAACCGAATTGCTCCATTTCTCGGAAAAGCCGTGAACTTGAGGCAGCCATTCGAGCTTGTTATGTGCCTTGAGCATGGTATCCATTGAATTACCACAATCTACAGATACCCACTCTCCCCCTTCAGGAGATCCTCAACTGGGTTCGCTAACAACAGAGCAAAGGAACAGACTTTGCCGGAAGAAACACGAAATTGACACCAATTGATGTCCCAATCATCGGAAATTCCAGATACCCACCACGAATTAACACATACCCATATCTCAAATTCGCTTCTTCTTCTCAATCTACAAGAAGAAGGAAACACTGGGGATTGGGTGACTTACCGGCAACGAGAGCGGCCGCGCCACTTTTTGGAGCTTAGTTGGTGATTCAGCTGGGGGTTGAAAAGAGGAGGGAAGAAAACAGCTGAGGAACTGTACTGTACGAACTACGAAGATGTTGCTTTTTTTCTTCCTCTTTTCAAATCTTTGTTTGTTCTTGTGGAGATGAGAAATGGGGGAAAAGGCTTATCCATCCAATGATCTGCCAGGCGGAAGGATGGAATGGTGGATGGTGGACCGGCATTGCCACGTTCCAGCCACACAACGGGTTTTGCAGTTTGCTCAATGTGGGCCATCAAACATTATGGTCCATGCCAGGTTCCATGATTTTACCATGCTCCATGAAACCCAAACCGGGTATCATACCGGAAAAGTCAGCGGTATGCTATTTTATGATAAAACGGTGGTTTTACCGTAGTTGAACCATTAGAACGTTAAATACCGTCTACCGATTTAGCCTTCGATACTGGTATTTCGTGGTTGAACCGTCTCTACGGTACGGTTTCATGGACCATGGATTTTACTAACTACGTGCGTCACAATAATTGTCTAATTTTTTTATATATAAAAATTGTCTAATTTTTTGACAAACAAGTGTTTAACTATATTTTCGCTACATTATCAAGGTATTCACGCTCAAATCTCAATAGATGGTAGAAATAAAAAAATACTCTAATTCTTGTTATATATGATAGTAAAAAAATTAGGTGGAATTATTTTTCACAAAGGATCAGTTAGAATAAAAGAATATAATTACCCTTAGTTAGATCATCGAACTAATTGTCATCGATCATCAAACTAATTAATCGAACAAAAACAAGTCACGAGGTTATAAATTTTTGTTTTCATTATCGAATTTAATTTTAATAGATTTGGAACATATCAAGATAACGATTATCAAGTTGAACTCGTAATTAAGCAAGGTTGTTAAACCCCTATCGAACCCCCCGGTTGGACCCGGTCCGACCCGAGTCGGGCTTCAAAACGGCCTCCAAAAAGCCCCCCGGTCTAACCCCTAAAGAGAGAGAAGAAGAGTGGGGGAAGAGAGGAAGAGGAACGAAAGAAGAGAAATGGTGGGTGGATCATGGAGGTTAGGTAGATTTATTTTGTTGAAAATAAGTTTTTAATATATATATGTAAGATAAGTTTTATTTCACTCATTAAATCTTTAATTACTATCTTATTTGTATATATATTTAGAAAACGTCTAAAACGGCTCAAACCGGCCGGACCCCGATCAGACCATTGAACCTCAAACCCCTTGGTTGACCGGCTCAATGACTTAAACCGGTTTGACAACCTTGTAATTAAGTAACGAGACTGTCATCCACTCCATCCACCACTCCCAAGCCCATATAGTCTAATGGGCTTCGATCCAGTGGATTGCAGTCGGATCAATATGTATGGGCTTTGGCAAAGTCTAGTACGGGGCCATGCAGATGGGTACTTAAAAAAGCCCATAGAGGCCCAGTTATTATTGTAAGTTAAGAAGTCAAACACGTGCGCGAGATATTTTATTTTAGTAATATAATAAACAGGAAAAGCCGCCTTTAAAAGTGACATCAGGTCCAGACGTAGAGATGGCGTCACAATATCCATGCTGGCCTGTCACAAAGAGCCACGTATGCAAATTATTTGATTGTAGTGAGAGCTCTGCCATCACCACATTTATCCACTCCCACTCGCGAACCAGGAGCGTGCGTGTAACTCTTTGCTCCTTTCATTAGCATTAGGCTAAAAAAATTTTATCTCTTGATATTGTATCTTAGATGAGGGTTTGCGAACCCCGATCTGATCATATGATTATTTGATAAACCAATATTATTATAGTGAAAAATGATGCAAATCAAACAAAAATAAATCCAGCTTAGACATTTTTTTTTTGTTTTCACGAGAGTTCGAGATTCAAGATCAAGTGCTTTACATAACACTGGACAAGCAATGCGTCGATTGTGACCATAAAACGAGAGAGGATCAATTGGGTCGTTGGAAAGGAAAGAATGAACGAGGCATTTGAGGATGACGCCGATAACTCGTAACAATAAGAATCGAAAGTTACATTGCTACAATCAGAGATGAGAGGAATAAACACACCCGTTAAAATTTTGAAAACTATATCGAATTCAAGAATAGTGGTTAGAAGACTATGCTACCGTGAGCAGTGTACTACCTTGTTGAGAGGGGGATGATAGATGAACTAGAGAAGATAATTTTATGATTGTACGACATAGAAGATAAACACGAGAGAATTAAAAACATGATTCGACCCCACTTAATCAGACTCGAATCTAGGGGGAGAGGAGAGGAGAGGGGAAGAAGAACCACCTCTGATTAAGTCAGTCGAGAAAGTAAACACACATCTCAAATCAACATAAAACAAGTTATTAACGCGACCGCAACTCGATTTCGAATTAAACCATTGAAGAAGTATCTTTCATCCTCAAGTTGCAAAGACGATTGGACTGGACACACACACCCACTAGGGCGTGGGAGAGGTTCATGCACCACCCCCTACCTTTACACCCTAAAACAGTTTTTTTCCAATTTTGTCTCTTTGCGATTCCGCCATCAAAAAGCTTTCCACTTTCTCCCCCATCTCATATCCCCTTATTAATTCTCCTTCCATCACCCTCTTTCCAGCTCCTTCCCTTTTCCCTGCTCGATCTTGCACATACAGAAAACAAAGCCAGTAGTCAGATGATTCATATGGAGAGTCTGGTGATGGACATGGAGGCTGCAGGGAAGAAGAAGAGGAAAACGATGAACAGAGGAAGCAACAGGGGAGCAAAACATAAGGTGAAGGAACCCATGAAGGTGGTTTACATCTCCAACCCAATGAAGTTCGAGGTCCGTGCCTCCGAGTTCCGCACCCTTGTCCAGGAGCTCACCGGCCAGGACGCCGAGTTCCCGCCTTCCCTTCGCCGCCGTCACCACAACAACAATCCACCGGCGGCAGCTTCCAATTCGTCGTTGGACAACAGTAGTAGTAGTAATTGCAGCAGCCCCACCACCACCACCGCCACCAGCTCTACTATAACTGCTGCTACTGTTGATTCCTGTGTCGGTGGGGAATTTCGTCGAACAGTTGGTGCAGGTGGTCATGCGGCTCCATCCCCTGAAGAAGAAGAAGAAGAAGAAGAAGAAGAAGAAGAAGAAGAAGAAGATCAGGACACGCCGCTGGCTGGGTTTGAAAAGGCAGAGGAGGAGCAGGGGATGCTGCTCGTGGATGAACAACACTTCGGCGTCGACGAGGAGTATGTGCCGGAGATGTTGGAGAACTCGGCCGCGTTTCATTCCTGGCATCTGGATTTTGATTTTGCCGAGTGGAATTGATCAAACTGGGTCTCTTTCCTACATGTATTCTTTTATTGTTCACTACAAATACGGGTAAGGACTATAGCCCTCCTCGATCTTGAAATATTGGTAAACGTACATGTAAAATTCGTCGGAAATTTAGGAAATGGAATAGTCAGTAATGCCTTAGCTCCCTCCCGATTACCACGATTCAAATCTCCCTCCCTCTTGTTCCGATTTCAGGCTCCGCCACTGAGTAGTTCATCGGTGAATATACGTGTTCCAGTTAGTTTTTCGTGAGTGCAAATCACTATGATATATATTTCAAAGGCTTGTAATGTGAACTATAGGCAATTAATGTGAGCAATATTGATATATAACAGAATTATTTCATTATAATGTACTAAGTACGATGATATTTGTTTACTTAATCAATGGATGATTGTGGCAAGTTGGAGGGTGGCATATAATTGAAGCACTACAGGAGGCAATAATGGAGGAGCTAGCCAGCCAGCCAGCCAGAAGATTAATGCAGCACTACTGGGTAAGGGCCACGAACAGCATGTTACTGATCATTCTATAACTTAGAAGTTATACAAAAGTCGAATTATTGTATCGGAAGAGTCGGTGATAAGGTATTTCGATAGACTATTTTTGGGTCGGGTGGCTGGTAGGATAAGAGCATTTTTGCAAACACCGTTCTAGAGATCTCTCTTTTCTCCATTTCTCCTCACTTTCGAGAATCTCTCTGGCTAGCGACTAGCTTACAATAGAGCAAATAGTTTATGTGTGGGGTGCCTCCGGAAACACCATAAAGGCGATGAAGATCGAACCTGGAACCTCTCGATCGCAAGTCCGCCTCCCTTACCACCAGGCTATATGACCTGTGACCTTATGGCCTCCTGTCATTTCTATAGCTAGCTTTTGAAACACATTTGTATTGTAGCTTAGGTTGGGCATGTGCTGGATGGCCAGATGGCCATGGCGACGAAGACTTGTTTAAGGAAAATCCAGCTAGACGCCAAAAGAAAGGGGTCAGGGGAGAAGGAAAAACAGAGACCAACTTGGAAAAAACATAATGGAAGAGAAGAAGAAGAAAATCAACTCACTTGAAATCTTTTGGATTCGAACATATGATAAATTTTGTATATTATGTTGTGAACTAAATGATTTTCACAACTCGAGTTGTTGAAATAGCAGATTTTCTGCGTTATATAATCTAACAACAGGGGTTAAAGATGCAACTACTGGAAAAGAATGACAAAGTAATCCAAACAGAGACTGACTGATCTCTTAGATAAACAAAAGTCTTCCATTTCTTCGTCATCCTGTCAAATGATTGAGAATATATATATATATACAGAAGCAATTCCCCAAAGTTTTCTTGTTAATCAGAGAACTACATTCTAAGTGACAGATCAAGAACAAGGTGTTGTCGTTGTTCTTCTTGTTCTTGATGAGTGAGAGTGCTGCTATTGCTGCTGCTATCCATTTTACTGCTTCCATACTCAGTCCTTCCCATGGCTGCCACGGCAGATTCTTGCTCTACCGGCTTCTCATCACAATCAGAATTTCCACTTTCCCTAATTTCCTTCTCGGCAGCTCTTCTTCTTCTTGTCTCGGCGGCGATGAATGCGAAACAGAGCTCCCCTGAGTTTACAGTTCTGAAGCTCCACAACTCCATCTCATCTCCCGGACTCAAATTCAACAGTTTCCGCTGATTCTTCCTCAGCAGCCATTTCCACCCGCCGCCGTTTACAATGTAGACTTCGCTCGAGTTCATTTTCCACCTCCCCAGTTTGCATCCTTCGGCGGAAGGAGATGATGATGATGATGCAGCGATTTGGAAATCCGGGTCCAAGAAAAACGCCAGCTTGATCTTCCCGCCAATCTTCAGCTCCCGTCTTTCTTCGTCCGTTAGAAATTCGAGAAACCCGGTTGATATCTGCCTCCCGGGAATTGAAAGACGGTTGTGGTTGAGCCTGAGATCAGTGTCCCTTAGTTTCTTCCGAATCACCAGAGAAAACTTGCTCGCCAAGGAACAGACTCCTTCCCCGCCGACGGTCGCGGAAACCCTAGCTTTTAGGCTCAGGGGAAATTCTTCTACCTGCCGTGGATTCAGAAGCGGAGCAGCGAAACCCACCGGAATTCGACGAGTTTCCGCAGCTGGGGAGACGGTGGATGGAGGAATCGCGGCGGGCAGTGGCTGCTGTGGAAGTGAAACAGGGGCAACGACGGCAGGGGAAGGAGGAAAGACGGAGACTTTGACGGCGGAATGTTGTTGTTCAGGAAGTGGTTTGTGCTTGATCACGATCTTGATCGGAGGGTTTCTATGGTTTTGGGGGAGGAGAAGAGAATGCTCGGTGTTTGGCCGGTGATTGATCGGAGGGTTGCTAGGGTTTCGCTGGAGGAGGGAATGGTGGGTTTGGAGAAACAGAGACTTACGTTTCTTGACCGTCAAGAAACAAATGCGAGGGTCGGAGTGTCCGCACCCGCACAACTCCTCGCAATCACTGACCGCAGCGGCGATATCCGCCAGAAATTCCAAACCTGCCGGACTTCCTCCGGCTATGATACCTCCTGGTCGCCGGCCAGAGGCGGGGCCGCCGTCGCTCTTCTTCAGCACTCTCATTTTTCCCCGGGGAACCAGAGAACAGAGGAAAGTGAGGAATTTCGCGAAAACTTCGGCAGAACTGTGAGAGTCCGAAAAGGATTAGGGTTGCTTCGATATTATATAGAAGAGTTAGGACAGAAATCCAATTGGTTAACGTAAATCTAGTTCAATTCGTACAAGGACTGCCGGAACTAGCTGTTCGCGCGCTTTTCCGGGTAGAAACGCCGCGAAGTCAAGGTATATTCCCGCCATGCTCGAAACGGCATCGTATTGCTAACACGCAGCAGCTTACTACTCGCACTCTTATTGTTATTTTTTCTTTAACGTCACGGGACGTTAAATTAGTTAGATTTCAGTTCATAATTCCCTATCTCATTAGCTCATGTCATATTTTTTGTTACAAACTTACAATTGATATATACAAACAGTTCCTACACTGCTCAACTAAAAATAAAAACATTTCAGAACAAAGGTGTGGTGGGTTCAGAATCAGAGCAAGCAACCTAATCCTAAAACCCAGAAAAACACTACCAACGTTTCACCCTGCTCATTAAAAATCGATCGAAGAATCGATCAAGGTTCGAAACCGACATCCCCATTTGCTAGGCTAATTATAGTTTGCACGAGATCAAATGTCAAGCTGATCGATGTTGAACATGGCTGCAGAACTCCTGATCATCTCCTTTCGAGTATCGACCTGAAAACCCGAAATTCAGATGTAATTATTGAGGACGGTGTAGAGATTCAGAAAATTGAACAATGAGAAAACATCAATGTGGCCTGCTGAAGCTTTGTGCCTTGTGTTATTGAAACTTACCCGAGCTCCCATGAGAGAAGAAAACACGACATTGGCCTCAGCGGCATCTTCGATCACTAATTGTTTGAGCATCCTTTGCTCTGGATCCATTGTTGTTTCCCAGAGCTGCGCAGGCATCATTTCTCCCAACCCTGCGAATCAAAATCCAGTTTATTGTCAATTCACTAAGCAACAATCCTATAGCAGTAGAACTTCCCTCATGCCACATTCACACAAACCATTTTTAAGACACATCAATGGCCAGAACAGAACTGTTGACACTCTGAATTATACAAGGAATAACAGTAACACAATCCAAAGAGTCGCAAAGAAATCTGGTGTGTTATGATGGTTTGTATCAAGTAAATCATGACTGCCCATTTCAAGTTCTCACCTTTGAACCTCTGGATGTTGTAAGAAGCATTTTGGGGAAATGAGTTCTGGACCCTTTTCAGATCTGCTTCACCATAACAATAGTGAGCTTGCTTTCCTCTTTCGACCTGATCATTTTAGAAGGAAACCATTATCGAAGGCTACAAGATTATACAAACTACGAGAGAAGTCAATACACTTTTCGAATATCGAAGAGAGCATACCTTGTAAAGCGGCGGCACACCAACATAAATGCAACCTTCATCAAATAATGCCTTCTGTATACAGTAAAAAAATCCCATTAACTGAGTTCGACAGTAAGCTCTTAATTGTGTACACAATTGACATTTGATTTCACATCTTACTACATTGAACCCTAAGTAGTTTATCCAGTCTTCTTTTAACTGTATTACATATAAACAATATACCTGATATCTGAAGAAGAAAGTCAACAGAAGTGTTCTAATGTGAGCACCATCCACATCTGCATCGGTTAAAATGATGATCTTATGATAACGAAGAGCATCCTTTTTGAACTCCTCTCCCTGTGTCCATGTTTTTGCCAGAACTTCAAAATGAACAGAAGGCCAGAGAACTAATAAAAATAGTAAGCACACAAATAACTTAACAAAACCTCACCTTAACTCCAAGTCCAAGAGCACGTATAAGATTTTGAATCTCCTCGTTCTTGTATACTGCTGCCTCGTCTCTTCTTTCTATGTTTAAAATCTTCCCTCGAAGAGGTAGAATAGCCTACAAAACATGATTTAAAGAATAACCACGTAAAACTAACTTAGAAAGGGAAAATTTAGAACCCTAAGGAGTAATTCAAACATCACTCCTTTGATAAAATGAAGGGAAATGAATAAGAATTTCCTAAATTTCCAATTCCCAAGAAAACAAAGCAAACCACCACATTGTTTCACCACCATTCACATGCTCACAGAGTAAACTAAGAATGGTTCCATCCAATTACCTGAAAACGCCTATCCCGACCCTGCTTAGCACTACCACCAGCTGAATCACCTTCAACTATAAATATTTCTGCAGGCATACAAGGATATAGTCCTCAAAATGCCACTCAGAACATTGGGGTGAATCAAGCAAAGTGTATTTCATCTAAAACTGAAATTCAGCAACTTTTCCAAAATAAATAGCGTGAAATTGAATAGTTACCAGATTCTTCAGGATTGGTAGATGAGCAATCAGCAAGCTTCCCTGGAAGAGAAGATGATCTCAAGACACTCTTTTGCCTGACCAATTCTCTAGCTCTCTTTGCTGCCAGGGCTGCCTAAACAGAAAGATAAACAAACATAGAATTCTTGAGTTAGTCCAGTGCAACATAAGATGAGGGGAAAAACACAAAAGGAATGTACTATAGCTATAAGAAGAATACCTTAAGAGCATTAAGAGATTTAGAAAGGATTGAATCAAGGACATCCGGATGCAGCTCAAAATACTCAGTAACATACTCTTGAACAGATTGATCCACAACTTTCCGAACCTCGGGATTGCCCAATCTTGTCTGCAGTTGACAGACATAAACATGCCAGTCTGTTAGCTTTCGATCCTATAGAGAAATGTATGGTTCCGGGAGATTGGCATCAAAGGAGGCAGTACCTTTGTTTGTCCTTCAAACTCAGGGCTTGGAACTTTGACTGAGATTATGCAAGTCAATCCCTCTCTCACATGTTCGCCACTTAAATTAATATCCTTTTCCTGCCAGGAAAGAGCAAGATTCCGTAAAACAGGAAACACTGCACTCTCAGTAGATGATGTACTATAACACTACAATCTCAATACACAAGTCAGCTAAGTTGAAGCAATGACTTTTGCAGGCTGAACTATTCAATTGGCAAAGAAAACAATATGATGCACTTTTTTTGAAACCTCAAAATAGAGCATAAATTCCCAATAGCATCTAACCATGATTTAGTTCACAATCATCTAACCATCATAAAAACTCCAGTTTGACTATAGTCACATCTTTCATGCTCAACACTAAATATATAAACAACTCAAATCTATGATGAGAAGAATGAGAGCCAATCCAGGAAAGAAGAATGAATTCCCAACAAATTTCACCAGATATGCTTAAGGCATGGTTAAGGTTGAAGAGACAACTCAACAATAAGCTATAAGCTCACCTTGATTATCTTTGACTTCTTCCCAAGGTTGTTAACAGCTCTTGTTAGTGCAGCCTTGAAACCATCTATATGTGTTCCACCATCAACAGTACGTATGCTATTAGCATATCCTAATATTGTATCTGAGTATGCATCTGAACACCTAGAAGAGAACAAGCACAAGTATCATAAAAGGAAACCGTTGCAGGAAGGAGTGCCCATGATGCAACGGAAGCAAGTTGAGTTGAACAAGCATGCACTATGCTGAAGCGAAAACAAGACCTGACAAGACGAAAAAGGAGGAACTCAGAGGATACCATTGAAAAGCCATGTCAACCGTGATTCCATCCGTTTCTTTGCTGACTCCCACAACATCATGGAGTGGTGTCTGTATAAACAAACATCAAGTATGACAAATTTATTGGATATTGATTATACATTTTGCTAAGTCGAAGCACTCAGAAAATCCTAAACATCAGTTTTGTAGTATTGTTCAATAGGGTGGATGAACACAGTCGTCTGAGTTCAGAACAGGAAAAAATCATTACCTTATCAGTGTTTAGCCATTTCACATATTCAACCAGCCCGCCTGCATAATAATATTCATCACCCTGGCTTTTTGCTGGATCAGTATCTTCTCTTTTAAGAGTGATACGAAGCTGCAAATGAGATACAGAAAATTACACGGCAATCAATATCACAAGACAAGTAGATTCGAGCAACCAAACTAGTTGTTCATAGTAACAAACACAGTCTACAATGTTTCACATCGTATACAAAAACAAAAGACAGGTTATCATAAAACAGGCATGAAAAGTAGAAGACTTAGTTGGTTGCATTACTTTTGGGTTAAGAAAAGCAAGCTCCCTGACTCGTCCACTTATAGTGCTGTAATCAAACTGTATTTCAGTAGTAAATACTGCAAACAAAAAGGGAAAAGAGGATCTGAGATTAGAGACACAATCTTGAAGATATACTTGTGAGAAATCTCTGGAGATCTTATGGCTCAATGATATACCGGAGAAACAAACACAACAATAAAAGAGAACCTTGCTTGTCAGGCCAAAATCGGATCTTAGTCCCTTGGAGAGCATCTGATTCAACCGGAAGTGAACAACCAATAAGACTAGTCACAGGGTTTCCACGGGAATATTTCTGTTGGTACTCCATCCCATTTCGCCAAACTGTAACTTCCAAGTGCTACAAAGAAGACGTGAAAAATTATTATTAGACATTTGTTCCATAAAACAGAAAAATCAAGGAAAAATACAGTATAGAGGATTGCCTAAAATAGAAAAGGACATCCAACAAAAGTGCAATATACTTCTGTCCCTCAATAAATACTAAAATTCTACTTTGTTAACATATACTAGCACCTCCTTAAAGATTTCCAAGACTATATCACCAGAAGGGTTTAGCTCTCTCTCTCAGTCACGAGGCTGGTCAAGGTAGAATATCCAAGCAAGAGGAAGCCAGTCCAAATCAACTACCAGACGCATACATTTTGTAAAAAGATACCGGCAACCCTTAAAGATATGCAAGACTATATCACCACAAGTGCTTAGCTCACTCTCTGGATCGTGAGGCCGGTCAAGGTAGAATATCCAAGCAAGAGGAAGCAAACAGAGAAAAGGCACAAATATTCAACTATATGATCTACCTCAGCAATGCAATAAAATTCCAAACCAATAGACCGATAAAGGCAGCGGAAAAGAGAAGAACAGAAACACATAGCCACAATTGCAGGTACATGCAGAATGGCCAAGCAAGCAAACTGAAAACATAGATGGAATACTTACCTCAGACAAGGCATTGACGACAGATAAACCAACACCGTGCAATCCACCAGAAACACTATAACCACTATTTGAACCACCAAACTTCCCTCCGGCATGCAAAACCTGTCATATAAAAGCAGAAGGCATTTAAACTCAAATCTAACAAGCAAATAGAGAGAAGTGACAAGCAAGTGAACAATATAAAATCAGCACAATCCAAAGCAAATAAGCAATTCAGTAGTCTTACTGTCAACACAGTCTCTAAGGCAGACTTCTTGGTCGCTGGATGAAGGTCAGTAGGAATCTACAAGACAAGCAAAACAACAAGCATGTCAATAAATTACGGGAAATTAGCCAAAACCTGGCACAAACTCAGAGGAACTAAATTAAGGAAACCATAGCCATATAATGACAACCAACAGCACATATTGATGAACAGATGGCCGAACATGGAAATGGTATGCTGGATGCTTGCATGTCGTAATTAGCTGAATCGGACTACTGTGTGGAAAAGACAATCATGCTGATTTTTCTAGCTTTACACCAAGACCAAACAACAATCCAACTTCCTCATTATCATTGGAAAACCCATAATAATGATAGTCTCCGAAGAATTTGAAACTTAATCCTCACAAAAATCCATCAAGTGACCCCACACAAAAACCACCATATATTAGCCTTGGAACAAGGGAATCAGCAATTCACAATCGCATAGATCTGAAAAACTATGGCATGGACTACACCAACTGAAGGGCATAGAACTCCTATGTTTCAGAATATATCGTCTCCCAACAAGACCATACAGAAATCAATATTCAGTGGTCAGGAGTGAAGGGAACAGTACATACTCCTCGGCCGTTGTCTGAAATGCTGACAGAATTATCCGAATGCAAGACAACTTCTACCCTCGAAGCATATCCTGCCTGGGCCTCATCGATAGCATTATCCAATATTTCATAAACCTGAAAGCAAGGAGTGCAAGCAATTAAAAAACCATTATCCTGGTAAATATTAACACTACAATAAACTCAGCACTGAACCTAAATGGCATTAGGAGCTACCAAATGATGCAATCCACGAGGACCGGTGCTCCCAATGTACATCCCTGGCCTTTTCCTGACAGGATCCAGGCCTTTCAGCACCTTAATGCAACATCAAAACAAGGAAAAAGGAAATGTCAGCATGAGGCCACAAAGAAGACACAAAACACACACAATACATTCTACCTTCTAAACACAGAGGGCCATTCTTGAAATTTCAGGTTCAAATCATATTATCCAGTTAATAGTTACCTGAATTTGGTCCGAGCCATAAGAGCTCGAGGTCGTTTGTTCTTTAGAGGCCTCAGTTGCGACGGTGGAAGACATGAACGCCCTAGGCGAAACAGCATTTTGAACAAGCAAACGACCGGCAGACCTCCTCGGAGGAAAATTCACCCTGAAACAAATAGCAAGCACAAAAATGGTCAAAACCTACTTGAACCACCACCATACTCGTCATATACACCAAAACGTAACCAGAATCCCCCCGAAAACACCCAACTAATCAAAAGCTCCAGATTCCATTTCTCCGAAAACCCAACACAACCCTCTGCTTTTCCACCAAGCCTAATCAAACGGGAAGCCGGCGCAGAGTGATAAAAGTGGTTGGGGGTTTCACGGGATAAAACAGACCTGGTTTTTAATAGAAGGCCTGGGTGGTGAAGTGGAGTCAGTGAAGAGAAAGAACGGAAGTTGAGACAAGAAGAATACGCCGAAGCAGAAGCAGCCGTAGCTGCTGCTGCTGCAGCAGAGGAGGGCATGACTATTTTGGGGAGAAGGAGAAGAGAACGATAACGAGGCGCCATCTCTTCCTTTTTGTGCCCTCTTTCAACTCCTAAACTAGAGGGGCGGTTTCTGCGCTTGGATTAGCCGCACAAAATCTTTTGCAGACCCAGACGATTACGAAAAAAAAAAATGATTTTGTATTTCTCTCCGTTTCTTTCCCTCCAAACAAACCCATCCAAAATTAGGGCTTCAAAATTGTTTAATGGGCCGGGCCAGGCCAGTTCGGCCTGCTAGCCTGATGGCTTCGTTTGTTTATGATTGGGCGAACTGCTGGCCCATTTATTGAGGCATGATGAGCATGATCATCACTTGGTTGCAATAAAGTGCTAGGAAATATTGAAAAATCGTTTCGGAGGTTCTGTCGAAAAATTCAGCGATAGTAAGATATTTTATACTAAATTCGTGGTTTGATATTGATTCAAATGTTTTATACCGTCTACTGGTTTCAATTCCAATAAGAGTTTTCTTTGTCGAACCACTGGTACGGTATGATTTCTCAATCCTTTGTTCTCGCTACATGCCAAAATGCGTAAGCTTTTAGCAATCGATAAGAATTGTATAGTTCACTTCCCGATTTTTCTTCAACGTTTCGAATTTGACTGTAGTTGACGTGACCCGGCATAAGAAATTAGAGTCGACGAAACAATTCTTTCCCAATTCGATTCACAATACTATCGTCAGAGAGAATCATTCGTATACCTAACACTAAAAAACCATTGAATAAATGATTTGTATGAATCGAAGTATACACAATTACAAAAACGTCGAAGGGTGTTTGTTATAAGATCCCAAAACTCCTAAGATTGCTCAGAAGTTCATCTCCAACAGAAGATCCAGCTCTAACAAACACAGCCGGAAACCCCATCGGAGCATCAACCCAAGCTTCATAACCCTCCTCTCTATACCTTTCCCCGGACCAAATATGCTGCCAACTACAACAAGAAGATGAATTTCCAGCCTTTGGGAAATAGGCCTTCACCTTCTTCTGTCCCTTATCCAGCACCGGCACGACCAGAATCTCTGTTCCGACCAGGAACTGCTGGTACGTCAGCTTACCGGCGATCCTGTCGTTAGGGTAGTGGAGGAACAAGTGCCGGCAGATCGGCAGCCCTTTCTCCGACGCTTCCTGTAACATTCAATGTACTCTTCAAAATTGAACTGCATAGCAAATTTGTGTGTGATTGTTATATTACCGATCGATTTAAGCTATGACTCACCTCAGCAAGCTGAACTCGATAAAAATACCACGCCTTGTACAACTTTGCGCAACGCGCAAATTGCGACAACGTATTGTGGTTGGAGTAGAACTGAGCGTTGCTAGCCGGCTTGTTCCCCTGCACAAATTTAGAGCAAAAAAAACTAAGGTTCCATAATTATTGAACCAATTGGTAACTGAGAGAAAATTATGTTGAATCTTATAACGCATTTCCAACATGAAAATGCTTATTACCTCGTGGGTGCGGAAGACGGCGGTGAAGGCGCTGAGCTCCATCCACCGCATCAGAAGCTCCTCGCTCCGGCGGTACTTGCCAAAGAGGAAAGGCACGTCGACGGCGCAATACCCTCCGATGTCACTATGGTTTATCGCATAGCCGGAGATGCCGCCGCTCAGTAACCCGACGACGGCGCTTTTGATGCCGTCGTTCCTCTGCCAGCTCACCATCTGATCCCCTTCCCAAAACAACATCCCGTATTTCGGGCTGTCCCTGAACCCTGCCCTCATGAAGAACACCAATGAATCTTCTTTTTCTTCTTCTTCATCTTCTTCTCCCCGATTTGATTTCCATTCTTCGACGAACTCTCGGTTCACCTGCGCCCACAGCTCCGGGTACCTGTTGTGAGCATCGACGGGACATTCCCCTGAAAACAGAGTGGCGTCGACGGGGAGTCCCTCGCCGAAATCGGCCATCCAGCCTCTGACTCCGTCGTCGACCATTTCTTTCAGTACTTGCTTGAACCAATTTGCAGCTTTTGGGTGGGTGAAATCCAGCATCCCGACGTTGAAGGCCGTGTTGGGGACCATGTATGGCTGCCCATCTCTGTCCTTCACCAGTATGTCCAGTTTCTTGGCTTCCTCGAAATGGCTTCTCTTCCTGTTCATCTTCCCATCCGTCTGTCATCACCCAAATCAGCAAAAGCTTCCAAATCAGATACGGTTGTAATAGCTTCCAATAACTCGAATTGTTGAAATATAATTAATTTCTGATCATAAACTACTTATTAATACTTTACTCTAACGAAAATCAACTCAAACACAAACATCAGAATGTCGTGTGTTTAATAAACGAAATCATCAAGATTTGAAGAGAAGACATGTCGGTCACAAAAAGTTTTGTACAAAGTCAAAAACCAGTTTGTCCCGAATATTGGAACGAACTTGTCCTTGACAGAGTATCGTTAGAGCCTTCTGTAATCGACATGTGTTTCTGTACGAATCTCAATGCTCCTCGTCTATCGGAACATGTACAAACTTTGAATCTGTATGGGTGGTTTCCGTTTGAAAGGGGGTGTGCTAGTATGTGACGTAAGATAGCATTACTGAACCTACACCATATTAGGAACCAGTTGGTTTCAATAACTCGAGTTGTTGACATTGGATCAATTACGGATTATGTACCACTTATTTAACACCCGTTCACTCTATCCAAAATAGTCAGAACTCGATCGGATGACGATTAGGCCAAGATCTACTATCCTTATCACGTTATCTCCACTACCACATTGATTGTCCATCCTCACCAAATTAATGAATCGAATGTGACTAGATGAAGAGAATTGAAGACAAAGAGAGAGAGAGGCAGAGTACGTACAGGGGCCAAACAGGGGTTGCAGTAAGTCATGACTCTGACATTCCGATCACCGAGATCCCGCACCAGCTCCTTCCACCTTCCATACCTCTCGTCGTCGACTTCCCAATTCCACCATAGCTGAGATCCGATCACGGTCTCCCTCTGTCCAACCCAATCCTGCAACCAGAACGCCGATATGGGCACTTTGTAGCCTTCCAACTTCTCCCAAATTTCCCTCACGGCTTCCGTCCCGCCTTGCATTCCCACCACCGCGCCGGAGAGTATCCACTTGGGCAGCACCGGTGGCCGGCCGATCGTTTCCGTGAACCTCTCGATGAGCTCCGGCGGTGTGTCGCCGTGGAGGATCCTGCCTTCCATCCGATTACCGTGGCTCTGATGGTGAAAAAAAATTTGTACCGAAATGCAAAGTATAAGAAGTCAATGGACTTAAAAGGATGAAATCAGGAGTTTGGGAGATGGGAGTGGAAGGTTTTTTTGAGTTTGCCTGTATTTGAACTCTGTCGTGCCTTGTGAGATCGAAAACAGAGTAATTGTAGCCTTGGAGATAGAGGGATTTCATTGTGGAGGTAATGTAGAATGGCGATGGTGCATAAGTTGTGCTCCAATCTCCCCCAGCTCTAGTGTAGTGAAGAGGAAATTCACCATTTGGTTTCAGTTTTAGTGACGGTTTTGGGATGAAACTAAAGGATGAACTATGAAATGGAGAAACATTAGTACCTGTAGCTGACCAAATTAGCGGCGAAAGTAATGGGCTGATCGCCTCTGCCGATCCCCTGTTCCTGAACGAAAATCGGAACCCTTTTTCCTTTGAATTCCATGTGAGAGAATTGCTCTCCGAACCCATAAAACATCTCGTCTCGATCGCTCGAATACGTCACAACCACCCTGTTCAATTCCGTGACCGCCGGCGTCGTCGTCGTCGCCGCCGCCGCTGCAGTTTCCTGATCTTCCGACGATGTAACCGCCGCGAACCCTCTCGGATTCCACGAGCAAGACCGCCAAAACCCCAACTTCCTCTTCTTCTTTTTACCCTTCTTCGCCTTCTTCCAGCTCTTCTTGATGCTTGTCGTCCTCATCAGCCTTCTTCCGCTTTCGGGATTCTGAATCCCAATTACGTTCGGGTCACCGATCCGAATCTCGAACCCGACCTCGTTCCCGCCCGTCTGGCTGAACAGAATCGTGTACCTCGCTTCCCGGGGGAAAAACAGAGCATCTCTGTTCTTACTCTGCCTCTTCCGGTTCGCTCCGAAGACCCGACCGGTCAGCATCGCGGCAGGCGAATCGGTCTCCGACCCAACAACCCGGATCTCGTCGACCGATTGGTGGTCGAAGACCAAGTGGACATTCCCATCTTTCACGGCGAACGATCCCCTGCTTTCCTCCACCTCCGTCTCCACCGCCGCGGCGGAGACGAATGCCTGCCCAGGAACCGTACTCCAGATTGACCTCTCCGGCCGTGATTTGTGCGTCACGGACACCAACCCACCATGTTTGGGGCTCCAGTGAAGCCGGAAATCCCGTCCGATCGGGAAGTCGGCCGGCGAAGGAGGGATCGTCGCAGGGTTGAAAGTGAGGCCGCCGGTGAGGAACGGGAGGGATTTGGGTGGCGATGGGAACGGGTTGTTTACGTGCCTGTGGTGCTTCTTTGTGATTTTGGTGACGGTGGTCGCCGCTGCCGGCGGTTCCATTTCTGTGGGGCGGTTGGTAAATTAGAATTACTCTCCGACGTGTTGAATTATTCCTGGTTGTGTATTTATAGATTGTGGATTGGGGGAAAGGTTACTGGGAAATGGGAATGTGTTTGGATTTGGAAGAAGAGAAAGTTGATCTACCGCCGCGTGTATCTGTCCCAGTTTTGCGTCTGCATCCGCGGAAGAATGTTGAAAAGTGGAACATTCATCTGAATCTTCTTATGAATCTAAAATATATTGTTTTATTTATATTATATTTTGTTAATTTTTAGGTACCCTAACTTTCCTATTTTGGTTTTCGAGTCCCTATCATCTAAATCTTCTAAAGATCTAAAGATAAGCGTTTTCCCAAACTAGGGTTCAGAAATTCAAATTTCACTACCACCCATGCTGCCACGTCATCATCTTATCTCTCCTCCCTACCCATCAGATTTCCTTCTCTCTTCTGTCCATTCTGGCCTTCCCAATTCCAACGAAACGTCTTCCCCATTCCGCCGCAGTCATTTTTGGTCCCCTGTTTTCCCAATTTGCAACCGATGTCTACTCCTCCCGCCGATCACACAATCCAAACGCAACTTCCCTTCCCGTCTCGGCAATTCCTCGGAAGTTTTCTCTTACGCGAAATAACCAGCAGTTTCCCCCTCGGCCCAACCCCAGCAGTTTCCCTCATTCCAAATCAACAACGTTTCGTGTCTCCACGCTGACCATGTATGCCTTCTGCCTCTTACCCACCTCCTGTTACTCCCCAGATTTCCACTCTGCTTCCTCAAACGGCAGGTTTTCATTTTTCTTCCCTTTCTCGGTCTGAAGAACATTTCACATCTTCCATTTTCTTTCGTCAATTGGTTTATGTGAATGTACCCAAAATCCCTCCACTGCCATGGAGATGGCCTGTCATCGGAAGACCACATATTCCTCCACAACCGGCCGTCTTCTGAATACCACCAACGTCGCAATCGTCCCATTCTCGACCCCTCTGTATTTTCGCAGGTAATTTCAATAGTTTGGGTGTCTTTTTCCTTAGTATTTCCCTTTCCTGCGAGTCTTTTTCGACACTGAATTTTGGCTTGGGTTCTGATTTGCTGAGAGGGAGAAAGACTGATGTTTGAGCATTCTATTTGGCTTATGATAGTTACAATCGCTACTATTGATTCCAGTACTGATAATTTGCGTAATTCGAGGGATTTTCTTTCCCCTATCCTTAGTATTTCTAGGCTTTGGATTTTGTATTAAGTGTTCTGTGTTGCTTAGAGGGAGGAAGAAGGACGTTTCAGGACTGTCTGGCTTTGATAGTTTCAATCAGCTACTGTTTGTCTCGTGGAAATTCCAGGGTTCCTTTTTGTTTTTTGATGCTTCTCTTAATATTGGTTGCCCACACAAGATATAAACACTTCTAGCTTTCATACACCCAGGGTATAATTACTTCCCACAATGCATTATTTGCCTTCAGAGGACTTCTCCCTCTTGAAAAACTGCAATCTTACAGGACTTCTCTCATCATATGATAACTGTTATTGTAGGCTATGTTGATCAAAGGATCTTAAATAGTTAAATCCATTCGAGCAATCTGTTCTGAATTGCCGGCTTCTATAATCTGCAGCTAATATAGAACGAATTACAATGGAGATTGGGGTAAATCTTAGTTTGTGGAGAACAACATTTAATAGGAATTAATGGCTAAGAGCAAGTTATAATTTTAGCAGCTTAGCTGCAACTATGGTGAAGCAGCTAAAGCAAACACTGAATTGCGGAAACTATAATTGGTCATCACAATCAAATTACATAACTTGGTTTGTTGTGATCCACTTCTTAATGCTGAAAGCTTCTGTTGGTTTCTTTTGAACAATTTTGGCGGTTGGCATGGGAGTTGCTCAAAGTGAGGTCCCATAACATGGATCTCATTCTGACAGAAGTGAATTTTTCTCTATAAGGATGTGCTCTTCTCACTCTAATTATGGAACATGAGATCTGCAGAAGAGAAAAAACATTCCTTTCATAAGTATGTATGTTAATTCACACTTGAGCTTTCAAGTTTGTTGATATGACTTGCTAAAGATGCCGACGTTCAATTGTCTGTGTGACTTTGCAGTGATGTCAAAGGAGGATTCGATCAGTATAATTTAGTAATGCATGATTATGGGCAATCTAATCTAACTACCTTGCATAGGAGCGAACCAGTGTCCAGCTTTAGTTTGCAGGTTCGGCTGTTGGTTTGAAGGTATTTACATTTGCAGTCTCAAATGGACAGATAAGGAAAGAGAGTGATGGTGTCTGATGACCCTTCACAGTCAAAACTCCGAACGTTTGCTGTGGTTTCTCGACCTCATAGTAAGTTCATTAATATAATTGAATTGAGTGTCAACATGTGTTTATATCTGTCGTAGTCATCTCTCTTCAGCCATAAAAGTTGTCTTTTTTATACTGTGAAATGCTATGATACTGAAAGCACCTCCATTTTCAAGTAATTAGAATAAACTCATTTTGCTACAAATGTTTCTCATATGAACTTCATAAACTAATGACTGATTATATATTTGCAGGCCAATGAAATCGACCCACAAGATGGCAACAGCCATACCAGAGTCATAATGCGATGTCAAAGGCACACCATCCATCCATTCAAGGTTGTCAAGACTGAGAGAACCAATACTGACAATGTCCACTCCAAACAACGTCAAGATACTGGTCACCACATTATTCCAAATTCGAATGACCAAATCAACCAACAACACTACACACTATGTAGTCAGACAACACTATTACTGCGTTGCAAAACTTTAGATTTTTCATCTCTTATGTGTGTGAATACGGCTGTCCCAAATGACCGTATTATGGATAATAATAGCACTGTTGATTTAAGTTTATGCATTTAAACTTTTGACTATATATCATTGGCCTGAAACAAGCTACCCAAAGACAAGAAAAAGGGAGTAAACGAATGTCACAAACGACCCAGACTATAGTAACCACGAACCCCGGCCAAAGGCCGGGCAAAAAGCTAGTATATCATTATCCCAATTGCCTGCAAAAATGGGGGAAATAACTCATAGTGGGTACCAACCAGAATCGATTCTCAGGAAAAAATCAGATCGATATTACTTTTGGATAGGACATTTTTTCCAACTTGACAAGGAGTTCAGTGGATTTTGTTCATAGAATGTTCTACAATTAGTGTTAGTTTGAATAAGATTTCTCTCTCTGAAAACTAGCATTCATATATTCGCATCTCTAATTTGAGTTGGGCTTGAGCTTTTTGATGTGTCGTAATGGGACAAATGGTTAGTGTATGAATAATGGAGTACCGTGAAATTGCGAATTGTTAACATATGTGCAATGTGATAGAAGTAGAATGTTATTATCCTCCAGATGACCCCATCAATGAATGAGTTCGTTGAGATTCAACAAGTGTCTTCAAATGACTCAAATGTATTGGTAGAGAGACTTAAATGACACATTCCATAAGTTTAGGGACTATGTAGAGAAATGTCAGCACAAAATGTGAAAGCTGTGAAGACCAATACAATAATATTGACGGCGTCGTGATTGGTCGGCAGCTTGCTTTGAAAATTTCAAGGGGGACTTGTAATTTCTTTATGTTGACGGAATTTTCTTATGTGTTAAGTCAGATCCCACTTTACATTATTTTGATTAAGCAGATTGTCTCTTATTAGTAGTAGTTTCTGTTTGGTGGAGGGACTTCGGTTTGAAACGTTTGGTAAGAGAGTTAGAAAAGAGAATCAAATGTCTTTATTGACAAAATTTAAAACTATAGACGTGAAATGGCAAGTCATTTCTTAATATCGCCAAATTCACAATGCTCTTGAGAAATGTGTTCCCTCGTTTTCTTGTTGAGTTATTCAACTGGGATACGATAGTTGCGACATTAAGGTGTGAATGAAGTTTTCGATGATGAAATTTGAGTTCAAGCAGGATTTCTCATGCACGTGGGGCATGTCGATTATCACAATTTTCAATGCCAATTAAGTATCAAACTCCAGCTAAGGTGACTGACTGATCACACTCTAATTACTCTAACTTTGAATACACCAATGAGTTTCGATATATAATTAATAGCTGTAAATTGTAATCTCGGATGAACGAATGACAAAAAATAAGCGGACGTGACATATGGAGATCGAGTTCAGCCTGATTTCCAAGTTCTGTCATACAAAAATATGGGTTTTAAGTATCGCAATCAACTCGTATAATTATTTTGTATACATTGTTATGATTATATATGACCACATCTATCATTGATGTTCTTTGGCCTTTCGTTGTCACGCCCCCAAAATGGAAGTATACGTTAATTTGGTTTTGTGGCGATATATAATCCATCATTGGATTGGAAGCCATGAAAGTGGCTGGATTCGTTATCACTTTGAACTACTCCCAATAGTTGGGAAAGGTTCATTCTTTCTTGACATTTTCTTTTGGATTGGATACTTGTGTTAACTCGTATATCGTGTTAACCATGATATATATATGGGCGGATTGCGGATTGAGAAATCTCTTACCCGCTTATTCGGATGGGTGGTGGGTGAGTTGCAGATCACCCGAATGACACGCACCATAGTTCACAGGACTAAAATATTGTTTTTTTAGTTATACTATCGAATAATCATCATATTCTCTAATCACACACCATCTAAAATAAATAGTTAAAATAATGAAGTGAGAATCTGCTGGTCCTCTTAACATAGGAAATTAGGAATTAGTTTCTTAAAAGGTTTTCTCTATAATATCAAACTCGTAAAATGTCTTAAAAAAAGTGGTTCTCAAAGTAGTTTGGGTTAGGTGTCAAAATGTTTAGAGTCTCATCTTTATTCACATTTTTACCTTGTGTGTATATGAATTGGATATCTTGCCTTGTTTATTTAGGAAAGAAAATTCTGGTTTTTACCATTCCCACTACTATATAAACCTTCAGATTTAGCAGTTGGTTTTGCACATCCAATTCCAAAAAGAAAAGAAGAATTAAAAAAAAAACAAAAATTAGCTTACAAAAATATATTACTGTTAATACATGAAGTTACTCATTCTCTTCATTTTGTCCATCTTCATCGCTTCATGTGAGACTCTTCTTTAGTTCTTTTTGGTTCATTCTGTTTTTTTTATACTACTGTTAATATTATTGTACGATTTAAACTATAGTATTCACCGTTGAGCTTAATTCTTAATCGATGACAGGTTTGGTGAGCGATGTCGACGCAATCGCTTGACAGTAGCAGAAGCGACGAAGGGTGTCGAGACTAATGCAATCAAGTGTTGGTCAAACAGCGATTGCCACTGTCAAGAGAGATGTGCTCGATCGTTATGCATCGATTCTACGTGTTATTGCGACTATGGCACTGGACCTCCCTTCGTGTGTACAAGCAAAGCCTAAATCATCTCTCATCACATAATCAGCTCATTGGTTCATCATGTTTTTTTCTTTTCTGCTTCTTTGGATAAATCCTCAAACCATTTTGGATTGGGAGTGTACTCATTTGATTAGAAATTAGAATCATCCACCAACGTGGATTCAAACTGCCTCTGTATTCTCATGGTTCTAAATTGAGAGTGACTCACTATGGAAAAGTCAAAATACGAAATCCAGTTTCACCATCTTGGCCTAATTTTTTTACTGTCAAATAAACTGTAAAAACAGCTTGGTCCACAACCAAAGACGAGAAACTCAGGAATTCTGCCAGCATAACACAAATGCCTCTGTATCTAAACTAGCACCAAACAAGCAGTCATATCATAAAACGTAAACTACCTGGAAAGGAAACAAGAGAGGTTCCTTCCTTCCCCCCTAACATTCGAAAGTTTCGACGTTTCGACTCAACAATAATATACGAATCCAGAACACCATTCAATCACTTCACTAGTCGAGCAAATCGGACACTGGAGTCCTCCTAAACGCATCAACCCGAGCCAGCTGAGCAGCCAGCGCCTTGTTCGGGAAGATGTTATCGGCCATCATCCTTTCCCTGATCCCATAAGCCGGCGCTTTAGCAGCCACATAAGCCTGCACCAGAGCCTGGAACTGCCTCGTACGAGCCACGTAACCGGACTGCCTCATCCTGACGAACATCTTCTCGGTGTTATGCACGTCGCCTCTTTTCGAGTAGTGTTCCATTATCATCATGTAAGAGTTAAACATCGGCTTCATCTTGTTCTGCACCACCGCCTTCTGCAGCATGGAGTCAGCCTTCTCGACTTCGCCTGCCTCCACGTATAGCTTGACCATCGCATCCCAGATCTGTGGTCCGACTCTGCAGCCATTCTCCCCCATTTTCCTCACCAGATCCTTCCCCTTGGAGAGCATTTTATGGTTGGCGTAGACCCTCAGGAGAGGGGAGTACTGTCTGGAAGATAGCTTCTTATATTTCTGTTGCATCTTGTTGAAAACGGCCTCAGCCTGCTCGATTTGCTTCAGTTTCCCATATGCCTCGATTGCTGAGACACACTCGGATAGTCTCGGGCTCGACTTGCAGATTTCCCAAATCCTAGCCACCTCGTCAGCCTTCCCTAGGGAAGCGTAGAGAGGGAGCAACACACGGCAAAGCCATCGATGTTCCTTCAAGTTGCCACCTTCCATCTCTTTCAGAATTGACTCAGCCTTTTCATGGAGCCCACCAGATACATAGTGTCGAACCATGATGGCTTGAATCCTGAGGTCCGGTACGAGTCCCTCGGCCTTCATGGTTTCGATGATCTCCTCCATACCTGTCATGTCGTTTGACAAGCCCTTGGTGTCGATCAGGAGCATGTAGGTGAAAAGTGTGGGCTTGACGTTTTGCTTCTCCATTAAGAGCAAGACGTCAGCTATCTTCTTCTTATCAAGTCTCTTGTAAAGGAGGAGGAGCTGGTTGCAGGCAAATGCCGTGACTTCGAAGTCCAAGTCCCTCATTTTGTCGAACACTTCCTCAGCTTTTTTTACGTTGCTTGCTATGACACAGTTTGCTAGAAAAGTTCGGTAGATTACTTCTCCTCTGAATGATTTTGGGATCTTGTCAATGTAGTTCTCTGCACTCTGCAGGCCATGTACCTTGGCAATCAAGTCAACGCGAGAAGCATAGTCCCTTTCAATGAAATCAAATTCATCTTTTTTCTCTAGCCACTCAGATAGCTGCAAAAGGAAGATGATGAGGGTAAATATGCGACTCAAGAATGTGCATACGAACACCATACTTGACACTCTTGTCATGGAATTATATCAAATAGTGCTAACACAGAACTGGCTACAGATTGACCATATGGACACTCTCACATCAACCTTTTACTAACAGCTTCCTTAGCTTTGATCTTCCAAACAGCCGATGGTTATGGAAAATTACTTTATTCATCAATCAAGAGCCAGACGCCAAGAACAATGTCAAGGAGTGTTTGTCGCATCACATTTATTTCCCTTTGTTATGATCATAAGCATATATACAAAATCATTTGGATGGAGCAATAACACCATGGGAGTTGTTTGGATATCTTCAAAACATCTATTCATATAAACTCAAAGCCTAAGACCTTAAAACATGTAAATTTCTACTATTTATTCGAAAATGACTCCTTTGAAAGTCCTGATTGTTCCACTTCCTCAGAAAAATGAATCAAAGCTAAAGAAACTAGGCAAATGATGGATTATGATAAGTCTGGATGGGTAGATAATTAAGTGAGATGCCAACATCAACACGGATATGGGAGATGGTCACAGGCCTCCAAGGGGGTTTTTTTTATACAGAAACCATAGGTCAACTGCTCAACTAACCCATCAATAACTTTAGCACAAACTAAACTAGCACATGCATTATCTATACCTTACACTTTGAATCTAGAAAGCATGGTCGAACACATTTGATCAAGCAAAAAGTCAAGCAATACCTGCAATGCTCTCCCAAACATCCGACGTTTGCGACAACTATGGATGGCTGCAGTGACCTCTTGCTTTCCAAGCTCCTTCCCTTCTTCCACCCACTTACTGAGAACAGATTCGATGGGCGAATTCGGATCCTTAACAATGGCATTGAACAGTTCTGAAGGGACTTTCTTCCTTGTCAAAAGCTTATCAGCAGGATCTGCTTCGGTATCCAACATTTCCAATGCATCCCGAGAATCCTCTTCCATGAAATCATCATCAGAAAGGTCAGGGTCAGAAACTAATTCATCTTCATTTCCTTCAAATGCAGTCCTCTTGCCTTGAACTGCATCAGAGCTGACCACTGGACCTTCCAGCTCAGAGAATGCATCGTCACTATCATCTTCAGATGAACTACTAGTGTCAGCGCCAGCCTGGGAAGACAAGCCGCGCATCCCAGTACAGAGCTTTGAAGACACGGTAGCAGTGCGAGGAAACAGAGAAGTAGAGTATGCTGCTGAAGGAGCTGTTTCGTAAATATTAGTGTTCACTTCCAATTGACCACAGATGGTTTCCAGTTTAACACATCCGGCTCGACCTGTTGCTAACCTCACTCCTTGCAACCTGCAAACAGGAACCAGTAGTAAATTACGTCCTCGGAATACAAACAACTGAAGCGGAACAGCATTTGCCAGCAAACTAATCAAACTCACTGAAACACCAAATTATCCAAATAATCCATGCATCACTCTTAGCATGACAGAGTTCACAAAGCAAAAATCATCAGATAGCTCAAAACCATACGAAGTGGAAGCTTCCTCATCCAGGAAACAAACCCTATGAACAGCATCACAACTTTCTAGAAAGTATAAACCTAGTTGAACTTCTCTGGGTTCCCCATGGCGAAGATACCGAAACAAAGCTTTGATTCATTAAAGCAACAAACGTCAAGAAATAAGCCGATATCACCAGAAAGAGTTGATCACCATTAGCATCAACCCAAGAGAAGAATCAATCATACGAAACCAAATACAACACCACAAATACAAAAGAAACGCGGCAGAATGTGATGCGAAATGACGAGAACGAGGAGGGGGGGGGGGTGGAGAGAGGGTCCTACTTGAGAGAATTCGAAGCTCGGCGAAGTGCCCACATGGCGACGGTGGTTGGGTGGCCGGCGGACGGAAGCTCTCAGGCGAGACAGTGAGAATTTCAGCAGAGTGAGGAAGGGGAAAAAGGAAAGGGTTCCAAATGGAAGGGAAGGGGAAAATGGACGAAAAAAGCGTATTACTTCACTGTTGGCTTAAACCCTAGAGAATTGAAAGGGTTTTAAGTCTTTTATTCCTGAAATGCCCTCGAGAATTCAGATGGAAATTACCTCCTTCGCCCTCTACAAGCCTCCCAATTCCCAAATAGGACTTAATCCTGGATAATTCATTACCGCGATTTGCGAGTACAGAAATATCAAAACTTTATTAACGTACTAAGCTCCGATATAAATTCAATATGATTAGCACCAATTCATATTTTTCTTTTTCAACAAGAAATTCGATAACACAAAAACTTCAGGAAGTCCATCTTGGCATTTTCATTAAGAGGATCGACATTTACATGTCTCTTTGTCCAATTTAAAAACAACTAATTTGGATATAACAACATAATTTGCCAAAATTAGCCTCTTCTCAAGTAATTCGATAAATGAACAAACTCAACAATGTTCATCTTTAACCAAAAAAAAGTCCAAACGACAATTACAAGCATCTTTGTCCAATTTTAAAACATATAATTTAGATGTTACATTCTACTATGAGATCACATTAACATTATTCTGCATACAATCCGTAGCTAGACGAACATGAATACAGAGCTAGACGAACATGAATACTAAGGTACTTGCCCCACGAGAACACTCAAACCGACCGCTCCTTGTTCAAGCTTACCACTTGCAGTAAGCCCTTAGTTCAGATTCAGAATCTTAAACACTCATCTTCCAAGCCAGAAAGACAAATACCACCTGATTTTAAGACTGATAATGGTGATAAATTAAAGCAAAAGGATTTTGTACATGATCCATACCACGAGCAGATCTGAATCAAGTACAAAATTGCACATTCACTACAACCGTTCCGACTAGCGACAAGAAAAAACAATAAACCAACGTTCTGGGAGATCATCATATAACAGAGGGCAAAGCGAATTCACCCCAACAAAAAATGCAGAAAAGAGTTTGATGTTCCTCGGAAGATTAACTACTGCTGTAGAAAGGGGGGAAAACACAGTTTCTAAGCATTGACAGCAGACGTCAAGAACGCTTGTCCAGGAGCCCGCTTCGCCAATGGTCCATGGCATCCAAGAAGCTGCAGAAACAATAAGGGTTTCATATGGTTAAAAACAACTTACATTGAAGTAATCCCACAGTACTAAAACTGACTTTAGTGTTTACTTGGAAAGCATAACCAATACTGACCTTGGCATTGACACCATCGGGCAAAATCCTCTGCTCTTGCTTCAGCCTCACATAGTCAGCACGGTTGAACTTAGTGAACCCCCTGCTCAACACAAAAATTGAAAGCAAAAGAGAATTATGCAACTAGGCAACAATTAATCAGGCATCCATACATAAATGTAGATCCTAGAGGTCATCGGCATAGAGGGTTGAGAGAGATTGTACAAAAGAATCCACATGGAAAGACAAAATGTTGCAAAAGTGGATGAACTTAAACATTCTGGTGACTTCTAATCTTCTCTGACGAAGGATAAATGTGTGAGAAGAAATATCTCAAGACTTGGACAATCGAATTCTACAAATCACTCATCCAGAGTGAAACGAATCCATAAACTATCTATTTAAACAAAACCATCCAATTTCAGATCCATCATTTCAAATCAATGCCTCTATTTTAACAACAATTCCTCCTAGCTAACAATGCTAACTTGTAAGGAAACAAAGAGAATCTTGAGAAATATATCAAGCACACACATTACCATTAAGTGAAATTACTGCCACCACAACACATGTATTCTCTAACTCAAAAATCCAGCAGCAAGCAAAGAGATGCACACTCAAAATAAACTATAATGCCACAGCATCATAACTTTGGACATACCATTTCCTGCTGACAATGATCTTCTGACGACCAGGGAACTTGAACTTGGCACGTCGAAGAGCCTCCTGAGCATGGTTGCTGTTGTTGTCCTTGCAACGAACCGACAGGAGAACCTGCCCAATGGCCACCCTAGCACAGACACCTTGCGGCTTCCCGAAGGCACCCCTCATACCAGTCTGGAGCCTATCAGCTCCAGCACACGAAAGCATCTTGTTGATACGCAGGACATGGAACGGGTGGACTCGAACCCTCAAATGGAAAGCGTCCTTCCCAGCCGTCTTCGTCATGTATTTGTTACATGCGATACGGGCAGCCTCGAGAGCCTCGCTGGAGACATTCTCCTTCTCCCACGAAACCAAGTGGACGCAGAAGGGGAACTCATCGACTCCCTTCTTCTTCATCCCCACATCGTAGATCCTGATCTTAGGGTCAGGGACACCACGGCAGAAGCGGGATTTCGGGTACGGCTTGTTCTTGATCTGGCGGTAACACCTTGCTGGCCCTGGGAAAAACAAGAACGAAAAATCAACCCACCGAACTATTCAAACTGTTATCGACACCATTATATCGAGACCTAAGCTAGTCAAAACCAGAAGATGAAGGCAAATCTAGATTCTCAACAGAAACTGAAACGCAAACGAATATGAGCAGATGAATCGAGCAGTAGAGCAAAGGCGAATTCTAACAATTGGGTTCAATTCAGGCATCGGAACAACAGGTAAATCAACGGAGGGACTAGAGATATGGGAGAGGACGGTACTTACTTCTCCCCATGGCGGCGAACGATTCCGACGAGCAGCAGTTTGGAAGGAGGGAAATAGCAGCGGATGGGAAACTCTGAGAGACTGATTTTAGTATTTATACCGTAGCAACTCGATTTGACCTAGGGTTTGAAGAGGCTCGCCGTTTTTTACCTTTTTCCTTTCGCATACCTAAATTTACAGGAATTACTTCTATGCCCCAAGATATTTACTTGTTCTTTTATTAGTCCAATAGTCCTTTACTAATATTCTGGTTTTCTTTTATAAATATATTCTCTGGTTATTTTATGTTGATTGTGGCACTTTTTCTTGGCCAAGCAAGCAATATCATACTTTTGAATGCTAATAATTATTTTCATGAAGTGATATGATTGAATCATAATTGAATATTGATGGCAAAGGAGAAACCAAAATGTGGTTTTTTTTAGCAAATTATAATTTAGATTCGTAGTAATTGAGGTGGTCGAAATGTTGAACTTACTTAAATAACGTTATCCATGAATTTAATTGTCTATGACCAATATTCCTTTGCAATGCACATAAGTTGGTACCGGAGAAAGAGTTTTAGAGTATACTTACCTACGACCGATGACACGATAGTGTTTATAAATCAATATTGCCGAAAGTAAGACAATTATTATGATAATCAGAGGTTGCTATCTACCGCGACAACCTTTTAACCGGTGGAAGGTTCATAAAATTAGACCCTTGTTTTTATTAGATGCTTGTATCTGGTATTTCAACAAGCATTTCAGAACGATACTCTACCAAAGTGTATAATTTGGAAGGAGGAAATTGAGTTCAATTAAAATCTACATCTAATTTTCTTTGTATTCAGATGATAAGAATAGAATATTATATTTTTAATAATAATAGGCTATCATTTTATGTTTAATGATCATAAATACCACTCGTATTTAATATGGAGATTGTGTATTTGAATATCTTAAATAATACCTTTTAAGTAACACAAAAGTAACACCTAGTAATAAAAACAAACTCATATGAGCTTTATAGGAGTTCAGTGACCAAAGATCACCTAATTCATTGACCAATACTTAACAAAAGTGATAAAAAAAATTCATTGCACTAACCACAATTGTCAATGTAAATATTAAACAACCAGCTTGGACCAAATAGGCGCAATCAATCAAAGCAAATTCGGATGGCAAACAAGAAAATCAAGGATTATAGAGTAGAAAGGAGTTGACCGTCCATCTCGACGAGGATTGTCGACTCTGATATTCTCGAACGACATTTCTACTTGCTCCCGCCAAGCCTTTTCTTTCCCCGATGGTGTTACGCCTTCAATTTCTCATTCACGACGGTGCGAGTTGCACAATGCGACAGAGTGAGTCGACGCATAGAGCGCAAAGGGAGAAATTTTAATGATGGGTGAAGACAAAAGCAGCCACCAAATTCTGACGGATGCATCGAAGGAAAGTTGATCACAACAGTAATTTCATATGGGAACCAGATACGGGAATATGAGGATATCTTAATGCTCTTGCCAAATGGAGAGTGAGAATGGAAATAGAAATTTAAGTATTTTGGTGGTAATGAATTAATTTTAAGGGTGGCAACTGAAATACGAGCAAAAGTATAGGGACTGAAATACGAGCAGAATGCAAATGGGAAGAGAAATAGCGCGAGAGAGAGACAATCGGAAGATTTTCCACCAAAATCAAACCCTAAAAAAAACAACTGCACATAGTGTCACAATAGAGCCTGAAATTCAAATTTCCGATCTTCGATTGGGCGAACTTTGATTACCTTTCACGCTGTTGCAGGTTCTATTTCTGTCGCCATTCTTCCGCCATTTCTGTGTTCTAGCTTTTATTGTTTCCTCTTGTAATCCAGAATTGCATAGTTTCCCGTTGGTTGGATTCATCTTCTTGCTTGGTTGCCGGGAAAATTGCCATTTTCCACTGTGCAGTACTTAGCGAAAGTGAGACGTAGCATCGGTGCTTTTGTTAGCTTGGTTCCAGGATTTTTCGTTACGTTTTTGCTTGTTTGTTCGCACAAGTTGATCGCTCTTGCTACCGATTGAAGGTTTTTGTTGTCACTGAGTAGTTCGTCGTGAGCTTGAGAAGGATAATTAGACGTCTCACTGACTTAGTCTATGGAATAACAGTGTGGCAGGAGAGTGTTTCAACTGTTATAGACTTGATAGTTACTCAGTTCTTGAATTAGTAGGCATATGCGAAAACAGAATCATGGAAGTAGAAAATCTGATAGATTGTAGTCTTCCTTCTCCTCTTGTTTTATATAGTTCAGTATATTGCGGAATTTGATTGATTGAATGGGATATCTTGTCTCTCAGCTCTCCTGTGCAGGATCTTATGGATCCTAAGGTGGAGTCTTCACCACCTGATACCGAAGATGCAAAAGTGACTTTTCGCAAGCCTTCGAATGATGTGGCTAGCAGGAAGTATCGTAGGCGTTCGCCTGATGTTAAGGCATCGGGAGATCATGGTTAGTCTGCAGAATTCTGTTGTTTATCTCCATGGTCAATCATATGATAATTTGGTTGGGTCTCAACATAGAGACTCTTACCATCCTTTCCTTAGTGCTTTAACCGGGCTTTTTATTTCTTCTTGTGGTCTAACCATCTTTTTAATTTTGCTGACAGAGAGTCTCAGAAATGATCGCAGCTCCAGTCCAGTCTATACTAGGGGAGGGCTTGGTAAAGATTCTGAACATCGAGAAAGTAGAAAGGATGAATGGAGAAGATATGACAGGGATCAGCGTGTACAATCTGGAGATTCTGATTCTCACTCTTCTAAGAATCCCAATTCTTACTCAAGGCCTGATGACTATAGCAGGCGTGAGAAGTATTTAGATGAAGACAGACATAATAAGACTTCTTATGTGCAAAGGGATTCTAGGGGTACTTCTCGCTCAGATCATACAAAACAAGAAAATGATAATGGTCGGTCACGTGATTCTAGGAGGCATTCTGACAAATACTCCCGTGATAGAGATGGTCAGAGAAGTAAGGATAAAGAGTCATACCCTGTTTCCGATAGGAAACAAACTATCTTGACTTCTGCGGACAAAGATGGGCATCGCCACAGGGGGGTCAGAGATAATCGAGATGGTGAAAGGGGTTATGGAAGAAGCTCTGAATATAGAAGTGAGCGCACAGATTATCGTGAGAGGTCCAGAGTACATGTGAAAGAATCACTCTTTTCTAGAAGGGATAATGATAAGTATCACACTAGAGATATTGAGAGAGGTGATCCCGAGGAATATGATGATCGAAGAGAAAAGAAGAAGCATTCTGATATTGACACTAATAGAGACAAGGATGCTTACTCCAGAGCATCAGGTGAACAAAATGAAGAAAAATCTGTTTGCAAGGCTGAATCTCAGGAATCCAAGGCCAAAAGGACAAAGCTCTTCAGTTCAGAAAAGGCCGTTCATCCCAATGGAGATGGTAATTGGATGTTTGTTACTCATGCCTGCCTCTCTTTTCGTTGTGTTCTGATAATGTTGCATCACTATTAATGGATTGGAGATCTCTGCATAGCAGGTGAAAATCAGTCCTCAGGCCCTAAGCAGGTTCCAGCTGCTGGGAATGTTGCTATGGGAACTATTTCTGAAGCTACTAATGACCTAAATGCGGCCAAGGTTGCTGCCATGAAAGCTGCTGAACTAGGTAGATCATATCCTTGCTTGATCTGTATCAAATTTGTACATTATAACACAGTTGCTCTTGCATTCATTGCTTGCATAGAATCTAGTCCAAACTTGATCAAGTGTCGGGAGATTTTTGTGTTGCACGATATTTAGCTGCTGACAGTCATGTATGTTCTTCAGTATCTTATGACTGCTGACTTAGGCTCATCCGAGCTTATTGGGTATAATCGGTTTTCTGCTAAATGGCACATGCCTAGTTTTTCTCAAGGCTTTATTTAGGTATAAAGCGCATGCTATAGTAATAGTTGTGAGTTTGCTACATCTAGCTTCGAGTCTTTGTTTGCCACTCTTAGCATTCAGTGACGCGTTAAGCTATATGGGATACTATTACTGGTTGGAATGATTAGATTTTTAGGATTGCCAATTCATCTGACCTTATCATCATGTGGTTACTTTCAAGTCTGGTATGATCATGATAAGATGTGCAAAGCATTATTTATGAATGCATTTTACCAGTTCCCAGCTTTGGCAATGCAAGGACTTGTCGTGACAAATAGAACCGAGAATATAGCACGCCCAGATCATTCGTTCTCTTTTGTATAAAGAAACGGGAATATGGTGATTATGGTCAAAATGATTGTTCAGCACCCCTATGTATCTATTTTCCTTTTCCAGCTTCAATAGTGAACGCATATTCTTTCCTTACGTGCACCACTGCTCCAACTTGTTATCATTTCATTTCATTTCATTGTTTTGGCACCTATTTACCGGGCACATACTTCAGTTAACAAGAACCTGGTTGGCGGGAGCTTAATGTCCACCGAACAGAAGAAGAAATTACTGTGGGGGAACAAGAAGAGCACCACCACTTCAGTAGAGGTACAGGCCTATCAATCATATGCTCTAATTGTATACTCAGCCTTCTGCAAGAGCTTCCCTCAATTTGCTTATTTTCTCGTCTTTTCTTCCAACCCTTGCTACTACTCTCAGCCATCTGGTCACCGGTGGGACACTTCAATGTTTGGCGATCGTGAGAGACAAGAAAAGTTCAACAAGCTCATGGTAAAAAAAATTCTCTCTTTTGTTTTGTAAGAATTGTGTCAAAGTGTGCTTGCAAACAGTTAACCAGAAAGCATTATTGAATACATCCCTGCTCAGAAAACTCTGTTTTCTTTTTCTATAATAAATTACGCTTCACAATACTAACACGTTTTAGAGTCTGAGTCAGCAATGGTACCTATGGCCAATTGTAGGGCGTGAAGGGGGACGGGAAGGCGGAATCCCAGACCAACAAGAACAACAACCAAGAGGGTCTCCAAGTCGAAAAACAGGAGCAGCTCCAGATGGAGTTGGAGAGGCAGTACACAGCTGGACTTCGTCGACGAGATGGACGCACGGTTGGATTGGGACTCTGATGAGCCGCCCTGTCGCGCTACCTCAGCACTCGTGCAGAAGCTCTTCTTCTTGGTATGTTGTCACTGTGCAGTTTCTCCCCTCTACCCATGCCTCGAACTAGGAAAAACATCGAGAACTCTTTCGTCTTTTAAACTTGAGCTGCATTTTGGTTTCCCCCCTCGGTGTAGCGAATCTATCGAGATGTGTAAATCTTACTGTTCCTCTATTTGATGACTTGACTGAGCTTTACAGACCCTCCATTCTGCCATCCGACTCTGGTAGCGATCCGCATTTCCTCCGAGGATATCATCGTGCTTATGACGTAATAGGTTCTCGAATACGATTCGACTGTACATCGAACGTTTTAGCGTTACATTCAAATGTATTAGGGTGTGTGAATTGGTCATGAATGGATGTGCATATGGAAATGTATTTGACTATTCTACTTACCGTACTCGGAGGGAAGTCTCAAGGATTTTGAATCCATGGATTTGTTTTTATTGAAATTGAAAGAGTAGGTGCCAGAAAAGCAAACGCGCATCTCTGGCTGTTGTGGGGAAACGGAGGAAGGAAGAGTCGCCATCCTAACGGCCAACAGCTACCAAATTTGAAATCCCTCGGATCTCCCTAATCGAGCTAATGCAATTTTTTCAATTGGTTTTGTTGTATCCAATATTATATTTGAAAAAAATAATAACTTTCTTTCTATTTGAACCCTTATGTGACGGCATAACGTGTATTACTAATCAACGTTGATTCATCAATGAGAGATGATAATGTTATAGAGAAGCGGTGTGTTACATCGTTACTCGGTGCGATAAAAGATAGCTGAAAAGGATATCATGTTCAGAACTAAATATATGATTACATATGTGCAGCTGGATAGAAATAAGATAAATGTGAGTGGGTGGATTGTCGAATAAGTCATCCTGTGTTTTTTAATTTATTAATTAGCACAAGTATGTCTTTTTTATGAACACTTCCGGGTTTATTTGAATGGCACTTAAAAGGTATAAAAATAAAATAAGTTTTTAAAAGAAGAATTAAATTAATGAGATGCTGGTTAAGAACGCCATTCCCATTCCATGAATTTTGCTTATAAATTAGAAAGGAAAATTGTAAAAAGGGGGGGAAAAGATTTAAGAAAAAAGATTTAGTCAAATAAACAAATCAAGAAGGCCGTCTAAATAATTGTGCGACCAAAACGGAAAAATATTCTCTGAATTAAAATATATATATTGGATTTCGGCTTTTTCTTTTGGAAAAATAAGAAAAGAAGAAGTAGAGAGAGAGAGCTTCTTTCATTCGATCAAAACCAATAATCAAAGTGGGGTTCTGTTCAGTCGTTCATTCAATCATTCCAAGGAGCCATCGCCTCTCCTCTCTCTCTCTCTTCGTTCCTCTCCATCACTATACTCTGTTTTCCGTTGGACATTGCCAGTTTCGCCTGGTAATCTCTTCTTCCCTTCCGCTTTCTTGCCGTTCTTTGTCTTCACGCATTTGAAATTGCTAGGGTTGTTGGAATCAATTTGAGACGAGTCTCGTTTCCATTTGTTGATCTTCGTTTTTCGCTGGTTGGAGTGAGTGGCTTCTTCCGTCGGTCAAAATGCTTGCCCGGTAAATCTGTAGGGTTTGATTGGGGAATGCCGGAACTAATCTCTCTCGTTTTATCAGCTCTTTGCTTTGAGTTCTTAGGGTTCTTCGCATCAAGTCTTTGTCTTTCCTAACGGATTTTAGGTGGTTGAGGGTTTTCAGCCTCCGAAACGGTGGTCTTCTTCTAATTCGATCAGTGGGTTAGTTTCCCCACTCTTCTGGATTTGGCTGTCGGTGATCTGGGGATTTCCTGTGATTTCAGGGACTTAGCAATTTCATTTTGTCTTCTTCACTTGAGTTATTGTGGTATTGCTTCTACGTTTTGAATGTAAATTTAGTTCAACCCCGTTAAGAATTCAACGGTTAGGTGTGAAATTCGAGGGATTTAGTCTGAAAGTTTGAGCCTTTTTCTTGTTTTCTTCTGCGCTCCTACTCCACAGTAGTATTGAAGTGGCTAACAACATCCGGCTATCACAATTTAGTAACAGGAGCGAGTGAGGCACCAGCCATTGATGTGATGATTTCATTTGTTGGTCACTCTTATGTACAGTTCTTCAAACGTGGAGACTGTTTGCTTCTGTCAAACTGGGGTTGGTTAGTTGTAGATATGTATCACAGTCTGTATTAGAGCATATCTCCTCTGTCAATCTTATATGTGAAAGCTAGGTACTGAGAATCTTCTGCAGTACAATGTGATTAAGTTTGAATGTGATTTAGTCAGTTTGAAAGAACTGGAATTGCACGGATGCCTTGACCAAGGCTTTCTTTTCTTTTCTTGTATCTCATATAATTGCACTTTCAATTGGATACTGCAATCACATTTTCTCGAGAACTGCGGATTCTGATTCTGATTCAGCTAAAGCTACAAGCTTTGTTTCATTTATTGGTCCTGCCACTATAGTTTTCTGACTGGAACTCTGCTGCTGAACCTCTTGGTTTAACAACTTTCTTCAAACTCATGGTTTCATTTTGTTGTTGCAGGCCATTGCTTGCTTGGTTGATCTCTGTGTTGGGTGCAAGGTGTTAGATTGCAGTCGTTCCTGAAGTTCTACATCTTACTAAATAAAGGAGAACTTCTTCCCAGTATTTGACTATGGTAAATATCACAAGTCACACTTCTCCGCTCCTCTCTAATCCTCTATTCCAGTGCCTGAAAGGTATAGAATTTGTTGATATATTTGGTGAAAGATAAGCTGGGTTGGTCCTTACTACTGTAAGGTTCCTTGAAAGGGGTATTTGTTATGGATAGGAGATGAAGCGTATGTTAGAAAAGTTTACGTAGATGTCGATTTGAACATAAAAGTTTGAACGTTAGCTGTACTTTCGAACGATTGTACAGTAGGTAAGTCTGGCAATTACATCTTGGATCATGATGCGTTGTAGGAACTCAGTTGAGTTATGCTATAGATGGGATGTGCATTTGCTTGGTTCATTAGTCTTGGTCCCAGCAGTAATGTTGTTGTGAAGCTTGATATTAGTAGCAGCCCAACATGCTCTCCTCTGTTATGATATGGTTTTTCTGTTTTCCTACTTAGGCAACAAATGAAAATCTTCCACCCAATGTGATAAAGCAACTTGCCAAGGAATTGAAGAGTCTTGATGAATCTCCACCTGAAGGCATCAAAGTAGGAGTTAATGATGACGATTTTTCCATCATATATGCTGATATTGAAGGACCAGGCAAGCAACTATGATCTTCTCAAATATATGTGCTAACAAATTTCTTTACTTGTACTAAATGTTAAATTTTTTGCCATGCAGATGGGACTCCATATGAAAATGGCATTTTCCGAATGAAGCTGTTGTTGCCACATGATTTCCCACAGTTACCTCCACAAGGTTTTTTATTATAAAATTTGCATTCCTCAGTTGTCTTCACCATTTCTATGATAGAGCTGTTCAAGTCAGGAATTGCTGAAGTAATAATCTTCTTGCAACTATTTAAGTACTATACCAAATCTCTTGATCTGCAGGTTTCTTCCTGACCAAGATATTCCACCCAAATATTTCATCTGATGGGAAAATTTGTGTCAATACACTGAAAAGGGACTGGAATCCAAGTCTTGGACTACGCCATGTTCTTGTTGTAAGTTCATTGTCTATTTTCGTATTAATTTATCAGCTTCAATTATCATCTCTTACTCCTGTATATCTTTTGCAGTGTCCAATTCCATAACCCACAGTAGACAAGTGCTAATTTTCGTAGGGCTTTTTCTGTAACAGGTCGTGAGGTGCTTATTGATTGAACCATTTCCTGAATCTGCCCTAAATGAACAGGCTGCCAAGATGCTGCTTGAAAACTATGAGGATTATTCCAAACATGCCAGGTCGGCAAACCCTTCTTTGGCTTGATCCTTTGTTGTCATTCTAGGTTGGCATAGGGCATCCTTACTTGCGAAATAGAACTGTGCTAAATGAGGTTTTCTCTTCCTATTGGTCCGAGCTTGACTTAACAAACACAAATTGCAGACTGATCACTGGAATTTACGCAAAGCCAAAACCCAAGCACAAGTCTGGCCCCATTTCGGAGTCAACAACAGCGCTGAATGTCGACCAGAGCAGCAACACCTCAGTTGCCACCAGCGGCGGCGTTGTCGATCTCAAGAATGCGACAGCCCCTTCTGCCGTGCCAGTGCCACCTTGTTCGACCACATCCTCCAAGGGAGTGCACCCGAACAACGCAGATCAGGTAACACCCGAGACAGGTGCCAGTGCACAAGTAACGAGCTCCACGAAGCAGCAATCCACGGTTGGATGCGTGAACCGAAAGGAGGGAGTTGTTGCAGGTCACTCCTTGAAGCCTCTGGCGGAGAAGAAGAAGATGGATGCCAGGAAGAAGAGCTTGAAGAGACTATAATAACAACAATGCACAGGTCATGCTACTGCAGGGTTTTTTTCTTCTTCATTTTCTGAACTCAAACTGCAGAAAATGTTTGTTGTGCAATGTGCATTAGTGGATAATACTGTGATGTAACAAAACCAAAAAAAAAAAAAAAAACCCTTGTCCCGTTTAATCAAAGAAACTAAATTGTTCCCCGCTGCAGTGGATTTTCCATACAAAAGACACTACTGCAAATTGGGTTTTGGAAACGTGATTCTCTCGAAAGAGAAAGCAAAAGAGGTTTTAATTTCTTATTCATTTACGACATTGCAAAACCGGTACACTTCGTAGCGAGCGCAGCAGCGGACCGACGCGGCCTGAGCTCCGGCCCGGTTGGGACACTGCTGCCTTATGATCCGGCGGGTGTCCTCCAAACAGGCCTCGCAGTCGTCGACGGTGCCGATCTCGCAGGACGTGTAGTGGACGAGCCACAGCTGGGTTCCGGCCGCGGCGTCCACGCCGAAGGGGGATTTGAGGCACATGCTCAGCCGGTTGACGTCGGCGCCGCCGAAGATGGTCAAGTCCAGGGCCCACTCCTGCGCGTGGTGCGGGTAGTACCTCTCGTCGAACTCGTACGGGTTGCAGAGCAAGGTGAAGTCGCCGCCGCCATCGTCCGGCGGAGTAGGGCAGATCTGTGCTCGCGTTTCGCGGTGGATTGCCGCGGCAAGTAGCAGTAGTAGTTTTAGAAGCTGATACGCCATTTGTAACGGTTGGTTAAATCACTTTTTATCACTCATGTGTGTTATATATAGTTAGTGAGACATGGGGGAGGTTTTGGGGTATGAGTAATCGTAGTATCCGGATAATTTGGTTTGGTATGAATTGAATCGTACGTGAACCGTTATCATTCCTGGTCGGATATTTGAAAGAGAAAGTATTTCGAATAGCAACTCGCATCGACCGGGTTCAATATTGCGATTAAACTATGTCGTGAATATATAATCTGATTGAATCGTAGTTTGATTCGGTGTCGCGTTGTGAACGCCATTGTACTGTTGGTCACCCCACTCGTATTGGAGTCGGGGGCGGGGGTGGTTTTGTGGTACGCGAGAATCTGGATAATTTTGGTTTGGTATGAACCGAAATCGTAGCTGAACTGGTATTGAAGAATGTGATGTGAGTAAACATTGGGCGGCAGTGGGGTGCATTTTGGCAGTGTAGGTTAAGAAAGCAAGACAAATGGATTCGTTGCATATATCGCATATGAATATGCATAGTAGAGGAAAACGAGAGATTCTTTCTCATCCATAGTAGAGCAACCCAGTGGAGATTAGGGGCGGCCGGTCGGTTATCCACTAATCGGTAACCAAAATAACCGAACTTCGGTCGGTTATCGGAGGCTGGGTAAAATGGTTTTTGGTTTTAAAAGTGGTTTGGTTAACCGATAACCAAGATAAACGGGAAACCAAAGCCTATTTTGATCGGTTTTCGGTAGAGAAGGTGGTTATTTCGGTTAACCGATAACCAGCCGATCGGTTACCGGTTATAACCGAAATAACCGAACTGCCACCCCTAGTTGAGATCTTAGCCGTGATTGTACGTAGCACCTCATCTTTCCTCTTTGGACCATACTTCTTTTTTTTGGAACGAATATGGTTATTTAGATTTGAAGGTTTTATAGTTTAGGAGGTTAGGAGGTTTAAGGCAGCGTTATATCAATTAAAAACTAAAATTCGATATTATAAGACTACTTTATAGTTGAGTGTATAAAATACAGTCAATGAGTGCGGTAAAGAAGTCACCATAGTTGATTTGTAAGTTGTAAATGTAGATTTGTCTGCAATAGATTGTGGGCCGAGATATTATAAATCGCCCATGGGCTGATCTATCCAATGAGGTAAGCCCGTCTTATGTTTCTGAACCGTGGAATAGGTTTTGTAGCCGACAAGCTTGAGCCCAGTAACTGAACTAAGCCCATTGAGTAGACTTGCTTTTTGGGCGGGTCAAATGAGGCGGACGAGGATAAGGATGGTCACTGAAAAGGAAATGAGGGTCATATCTGTCAAATCACAAGTCGACGGATGCTGGAATCCTGACGACTGACGTCCTCCAAACGCGTTCAGACCGCGTTTCCTTTTTTATTTTAGTTTCCATATTATCACTGAATAATCCATTTTTACCACCTTTGTTTGTTTTCCCTGTTTTCATCTTTTCGTTAATTAATCTTTTTGCCACTCATATTAACGTTTAACGATAATAATAAGTTGGGACAGGGAGAAGGGTAAAACCGGGAAAAGCAAAAATAATAGGAAAAGTAAATTTTGCGGGGGAAAGAGAAGAAATTAGGAACTCCGTTGAAAATTATCCCCGAAAGCGGAACTTGTTGTCGTCCGGAGGAAAAGTTAAGGCAGAAGAAAACGCGGTCACTCTCTCTCTCTCCTCCCTCCTTATTTTCGAACCCTTTTTAAATCATTTGGGAACTCATCTCGCCGGGTTAGACGGTGCCTTATTATTTTCCCTCTGCCAAAAAAAGAACACCACAGCCCCGAAAGAAAGAAAGAAATTCCAAAAGCTCTCTCTCTCTCTCGGAGGAAGGAAAGCGAAGGCGGAAGCGAAGAGGGAAAATGGCGGATCAGCTCACCGACGATCAGATCTCCGAGTTCAAGGAGGCCTTCAGCTTGTTCGACAAGGATGGCGATGGTACGCGAGTCTTTTTTCCCTATTTTCTCGTATTCCTTTGCTCTGGTTCTCCGTAGTTGTAGATCTGATGTCTACTCTGTATCTTTGATGGCGTTGTCGTTTCCGGAGATTGATTCCTCATCTTGTCCACCTGCTGTTTTTTTGATTTAATTTAGTTTTTCCAATTCCGTTTCCGCTTCTGAGATCCGTTTTCGCCGGCCAGTCTCGAACGCTGCCGACGGAGCGCTTCTTCCTGCCTGTATTTTTGCGTTTCCTGCTCGTTCATGGAGATTATTTGATATCTTAAACGGTGTTTCTCAAAGGCAGTACACCTGTTCCATAGGGCGAGAGAGCAGAATCGCCATAATCATTAGGCGAAGTAGTAGATTGTGCGATTGATTGATGAACAATTTGCTCGTTGTTTATTGTTTTCCGTTCATGTCATTCGATTTATCCTTTTCTTCGTTCTCGTGTGGATGAAATGCTTCGTCCTGTTTTCTGGATGAACGATTTGAAGTGTGGAATTAATGGCGGGATCTCGTGTTGATGATTCTCACGAGACTATTCAGTTTGTGGGAGTTGAGAATTCAGATCTAGTGAAGCTTTCTTGTTTTCTTAATACTTTTCCATGGCTGCTAGCTGGATATACTCTGACTGTTGACAAGTGTTTAATGAAGAGAAACTACCTTTGTCTTGGTCTTTTGTAGAAAAAAATCTAGTGTTAATGGAAAGTGAAACATGGAAGCAATAGATTGGGCACGTTTGAAGAAAGTGACATCTTATCTTCTTCATTATCAATTAGTTTCCGTGGAAAGCTATCATAAGGACTCGACTGTGAATACATCTTCTTCAATGATATGGATTTGTTTGCTGACTGATCTTATGAATTGATAACGAAACCTTCTGCTTCGTGGTATACCATGCATGGAAGTCGGGTCTGTTTGGTCTTCTTATCGCTTCATACGCATTTCGTATAAGGCTTGCAAGTGTTTGATGTGTGTGTGTGTCCTGATGGAGATTTCCAAGCTTGGTTTGAGTAGTTAAGTTTCTCACATTAACCAGTAATGTAATGCAGCAGTAACCAGAACAGCTCTCTGCTCATGCCATGTCCATTCTGGTGTTATTGCAGCATCTCTCTTATAATGATGGTCGTTTCTCCATCTTCCAGGTTGTATCACCACCAAGGAGCTGGGGACCGTGATGAGGTCCCTGGGCCAGAACCCTACAGAGGCAGAGCTCCAGGACATGATCAACGAGGTGGACGCTGATGGGAACGGGACCATCGACTTCCCGGAGTTCCTGAACCTGATGGCGAGGAAGATGAAGGACACCGACTCCGAGGAGGAGCTGAAGGAGGCCTTCAGAGTCTTCGACAAGGACCAGAACGGCTTCATCTCAGCTGCTGAGCTCCGCCACGTGATGACCAACCTGGGCGAGAAGCTGACCGACGAGGAGGTCGACGAGATGATCAGGGAGGCTGATGTCGACGGCGATGGCCAGATCAATTACGAGGAGTTCGTCAAGGTCATGATGGCCAAGTAAATGGATCTCCCTCTCCCCCAGTTACCACGCTTGAGAACGGAATTATTGGATTTTAAGAAAATTACAAAAAGAAAATCCGTTGTTTTTTACTTCTTCATTTTGGCAAATTCTAAGAAAAGGGGAGTAGTAGGAATTTGTGTTAGTGGGTGAAGGTGGTGGTGTGACATTTCTGTCTCTTACAAAACTTCTTTCTCTCGAGCATCTTTGTCTGTCTATTATGTCTGCCTATTGAATGTTCTTTTTTTCTACATTGTTCCGTTTTCCCCTGTTTTATGGCGACTTTATTAGTATCTTTTGTGTGTATTTGAGCCTTGAGGAGAAGGATTCATCATTTATCTTTAAATGATTGAATAGAAATGTTCTGTTTATGCTCATTTCTCATTTCGGCCTAAGACGATAAGCTTTAAGATTACGAATTGCATCGTATCAGCTGATTCTAATACAACTCGATGAAATTATCAAACCAAATTAAACACGCCTTTGATCACGCACTCAACACACTGCCAAAAGCTCAAAAAACCAACACAACTCCCAAATAGAGCAACAAACAAGCAAATACAAAACAGATAAAAACAGAGCACTTCCAAGCTAATCCTGTGGAAAACAAGGATCAGAAACGCAGACTTCTCCTACAAGCATCGAACGGCAGCGTACCGATCATGTCACATGATGACTGACGAGAATTTTTACTGTCGTAGTAGAACTTGTAATACTTGTTCATCAAGTAATGTCCGAACACCTCTCTGACGAACTCCTCGACCAAGTCCCTGCAGATGTGATCCTGCAGCGCCAGCCCGATCCTCCCGACCTCCCGCTTCTGGCCCCACGCTATGTCGCTGCAAGCTCGCTCCACGCTCTCCGCCATCGCCTTCTTCTCGCTCGTACTACTGTTGTTGTTCTTGTTGCTCCGTTGTTCCCTGCCGCGGCAGGGGAACAGTAAGCTCTCCATCGTCGTCGTCGATGGGTTCGGATGACGACGATGGGCGATCATGGTGGCTGCGGCGGCTGGTGGTGGTGGTCTCTTGGAGGAGATGTCGAAGAAGAAGATCCCCTCTTCGTGGTCTCCTGGCTTCTTCTTTTGCTGCCTCGGGATCCCTCCTCCTGCTTTTGAGGTTCACATGAGTCACATTGATCCTTTCTCACTTTCTAAAGATTCATTTCTATCGTGTAAGCTAGATTCTACGATTCATATCTCGATCTCAATCTCATACATGAAATCTAGGAATGTGAAGTTAATTATTTAGCAACCCAATCGACGGGAAAAAGGTTCATCTCCTGCCCCCAAAATGAAGGCCACTTGGAAAAAGGGAGAGGGGAGGCTTTTTGTTTGTGTGATGGTGTCGCCCACTAGGCCACTACTACGAGCAACGGTTATAATTTGATTGGATTCCAATCCAAACATCCACATGCAACTTTAATAATTGTTACCTTCCCCCCAACACTTTTTACACATAAAAGAAACCAACCCCTCTATCCAGAGAAATTTTACAATGTTATATAGTATTGGTGCTATAGGTTTTTGTCTTTACAATACAACTTAAAATTGTACATTTACGTTATGGTACGACTTTAAATTGTACCTATACTTTTTGTGCAAATTCTTTTATGGTACAACTTGAACTTTTACCTTTATGTGATGGTTGTACCATAACATAATGGTACAAATTGCTTTATGGTACAACCTAAACTTATACATTTTATGTTATGGTACAACTTTGAGTTGTACATTAAAGCACCAATGCTGTATAGCATAGTAGAAGTGCTCATCTATCTACTATTTCTTTCGATGTTTGATAACATCGTATTGTATCAGATAAAAAATAATAATTTATTTGTCAAAATTTCAAATATGTATTGAATCTTATCGGTACGAAACGATTGAAGCACAATTTAAGCAAACATACGTTAATGTTTACTTATCTTATACAACTTTCGATATTTTTTTTATATTTCTTCCTTCCCCGATCAATTTGAAACAATCGAAAACCCCCCTCATCTTTTTTTGCTGAACTTTGTGTTGATCCATTTCATGTTATAAAGCACTAGCATGGAGGGTTATCTTTTCATCTTGTGGTTACTTACTCTACTTAATTACCCTTTTCACTTGGGTCAAAGCATATTTATCGACCAAAGCTAGCCAAAATGATAATTACCAATGATGGATGTTTTTTTCTTCTTCTTTCCATAGCCTATGATGATGAATGCATCTTTTCACACCAACAACAAACAATGATATATGTTTGTGCAAGTAGAATATCAATGCTAACCACTAGCATTAAATTCAAATCTTGATATTTAGCAAACATGCATACATGAATTTCAAGATTAACGGGTTATTGCACCCAAATAAGAATGTGGTATTTGTGAGTTATTTCACAATAACTACCCCTATGAGGTATTGACAATAAGTCATTAATGAGTTATTTCAAATTAACTCAAGTACAAATAGCTCATTACCAACTTTTGTAGACAAACGAGTTATTGCACCCAAATAACTCATTTTGAATTATTTGGGTGCAAATAACTCTTCCAAACGACCCGCTTATGTTTTAGTATGTGAGGTTGAAAAAAAGACCGACACAAAATACAATGTTTGATCTTCCAAAATTGTTATCCATTCTTAAAATCTTGGAGTTCACTATACATGAGTCCAAAAATCACATATATTTCCAAAAATTAGTAGGTGGAATATTTGTCAAATAATCTCTTCCTCAATATGTTGAAAGGTGTTGTAACATCCCGAACCCTTTCTCGGCCAATAAATTGTGCGCTCTGGACCGAAACCTGTGTGGTTTTTCCGTTGAGATGCATATTAAAGTGATGACTTTCTGAGAGGTCACCGTCACTCATATCCGTGCAGTACTACAGAGTGACCACGTTTAACTTCAGAATTCCTACAATAACTCTTGCGTTTCACGCCAAAACGTGTCTTTTCCGTTACTATCAACTTCTCACATTCTTTGTAGAATTTGCCAAAAAAATGTTAGATATATCTAATTAAAAAAAAATCTTATATGCTTCTCTCTCCCAAATACTATATTATCGAAATTTGAAAAATATAAACCTCTAATTTATATACAAAATCCAAGAACAATTCATCTCTCCCACTCATATCAACGTACGCAAATGGACACTTTACGAAATCGTATTGGTCTAATATGTATGCATGGAAGCCAGGAAAAAAAAACGCCATTATTATCGTCGACGGGAGAAATGCCGACAAAAGCTTTGGAAAAAGCAGAGCAGCAGCAAAAGCGAAACAGAGGAAACTTAAAGAAGACGGTGAGTTAAGTAACCACTTACCGGTAGAAGGAGCGTGACTTTTGTTATAATGATTATTATTCTGATGCGGGCGAGTCAACTCACTGAGCGGCGGCAGTCGATCGCTCGAATCCTCCTCTAAATCGGCTTCCTTGCTGCTATTGTTATCGTTCCCCGCCGCCGCCGCCGCCGCAAACGAGGCGTAATCCGCTGCAGGCCCATCGCCGCCGACTTTCGATCCGTCGCCGCCGCCGCCGACGCTCTTCTTCACCTCGTCGATCATCTCCTTCAGCGCCTTCAGATCCTCGTCGCATTTCTCCAGCGCTCCCAGCAGCTTCCGCCGCTGCTCCGCCGCCACCACGCCGTCGTCCAGCCCCATCAGCCTCGCCACCAGGGCTTGTCGAGTAGTGGTGGTATTACGATTGTGACCGTTGTTCCCGCCGCCGGGAGCTTTCGGCGGGAGGTCCGGTGACCGGCGGATCTCCGGCGGGATCGTCGGGCTCCTCGGCACCTCGCTGGCGAGTCTCGGCTTGCTTTTGGCGGTGTCGGAAGGTTCGGACTGTTTGTGATCGCCGGCGATTATCGCGGCGGGCGAGGTACGTCGGAAGGTGAGGAATCGGCGGCGGCGGCGGCCGTTGTGGTACCTGGAGACGATGCGGAGAATGCCGGCCATGCAGCCGGGGGAATCGGAAGAGTCGGCGGCGGGTGCGGCGTGCTCGCGGCGGGAAGAGGAGGAAGGGGAGGCGCCGGAGGAGGAAAGGGACGAGAGGAACGCCGCCGCTTCCGGCTTCATTTTTGGGAGATTTGGCTTTGGCAGAAGATCTCTGTGTTTGTTTGTTTGTTTGTGAAGGAAAAAGTGGAAAGGGAGCCTTGTTTGTTTGGCTTCTTTTTCATCTAAATTTATGGATGGAATGTTGGGATTTTTTAATCTTTGTTTAAATTGGGGGAAAATGAAAGGAACAATCATCTTAGGTTGACTCATCATGATTCTCCATGACCAAGTTGAAGTTCAAATTAGTAAAATTGTGTTCCATGTTAGTGAATTAGTACATCTACAACAAGCTTCTCGTTTGCCTATATTGAGTCAATCCAGTCATCAAGAATTTAAAATACGCGATGTGCGATAGAATAACACTGATGCTATTTACGTGTGGTAAAATAGAATTAATTTTTTAAATGTTAAGTTCATGTCTAATTCAAATGAAACACGGTTTTGTGACCTGATTGTTATAGATATGTTCATTGATCGTTTATCGCTCGTGGAATCGTAGTAAACTGCTTTTTACATTGACCTTTGCATGTTATACATCCTTATCGATTTGTAGGGTCAACCTCACTGAATATATTTGTTTGCAAAAATTATCTTTTGACTTTGTTGGGTTTGGCCATAGAGATTAGAGAGTTCCTCTTCTAATCAAATACTAAAAAACACATTATAGATGGGCTGTCAGATTTCAGGCCCATTTCGGACGGCCTATTAGAGCGTCCTTTTACATGCAGGCCCAGTCCCTAAAAGTCGTTTTCATTTATATATTGGGCCTTGTTAGTCGCTAACTCCGTTCTCTTCATTCTGCAAAAATTCTCAACCGCCAAAACTGCCGCCAGCCACGCCGCGCCGCCTCCCAGTCTCCAACGCCGACGATCAATTGCCAGCCGGAGACGATTATTTAGTCCGGTAAAATTAAAAGGGTGAGCTCTCTGAAGCTTCGCTTTTGTTTTCCCCTTGTTCGATTTGAACGTGTGTTTATATATCTAAGCGCCGTCCAGGGGGGAGGCATAACTTATTAAGGAAAAGGCGTATCTATGCGCTCGACTTCTCAGAAGCTTTCCTGGCGAGCTTGTTCTGGACCTGAGACACTATGTTCAAACTGGTACGAAAGCTATTACGTTATCTCATCTCTTGGCCATGGAAAAATCCTTATTTGAGTTATTTCCGTAAATGTTTAGCTTATAATTTCTTGCTTATTTAGTTGGGAAGATGTCAAGATGTCTCCTTTTTCTAGCATCTAGTGGCTTTGTAACGTTGATTGTACTTTTAGGTGTACCGGAGGTCAACCTTGTTTTGGTACTAGGAATGAAAGGAATTACACAATGCAACCTTGTAGAAATGTTCATCCTCTTGTGAGAAATTTTAGCTGGAAACCCGACCCATTACATGAGGCGAGGAGCCTCCAGCACTGGTACAAGAACTGGCAAGACAGAAGGAAAACCAAATTGACTGCAAGCACGTTTGGTGGGGCGATCGGGTTGTGGCGTGGTCGTAGGGTGCAGCTGTGGTTGGAAAAGATTGGTGCAGAGGAGCCATTTAGGGGAAACTGGGCAACATGGTGGGGCAATGTAAAAGAAAAGGAAGCACTTGAAAGGTACACGTTGATTACAGGGAATGACATTTCCTTCCCGGCGTTTCAACTCTATGGGGAGAGGTATCCGGAACATGATTGGATAGCTGCTTCGCCTGATGGGTTGGTGGAGAAACCGTGTTATGGACTGCCTTCTAGAGGTGTGCTAGAGATAAAGTGTCCATTTTATGCTGATATGAAGGATGCAAAGCCATGGAAACGGATCCCTCTTTATTATATCCCACAAGCTCAGGGCTTGTTGGAGATTATGGACAGGGATTGGATGGACTTGTATATGTGGACTCCAAGAGGGAGCAGTCTGTTCAGAATACATAGAGACAGAGAGTACTGGAGTGTTATGAGGTTGGCACTTTCGGATTTTTGGTTGAACCATGTTTTGCCAGCTAAAGAATTGTGCGGTGAGAAAAATATTAAGGATCCTCGTGTGGAGCTGCCTTTACTCAGGCCTGCTCCTAAACACGAGTCCTGTGATTATATAATCCAAGAGAGCAGGCGGATTGTAGATGCTTCTCCTTTCTTGATTCGTGAGATTGACGGAGTACTTCAACCCACATGGCAACCAGCTTCACCTATGATGAACCAGCATGATTTTCAAGACTGCTGATTGCCAGGTAATGAGTGAAGACACTTCATTCCGATTTGGTTCAGGTTATGCCGATGGATGCCTGCATATGGAATTAAAGAGTTGAAATAGGTGTTCCTTAGAAGTGAGTTAGTGACCAAAGAAGTCAGCCCCTAACAGATACTGCAGCACTCCACACGGTCTGAAGACGAGAGCTTGATAGTGGCCTTTTTTTATCTTTACAAAGTGAATGCGAGAAAATGAGGTAAATTTCACTTTCCTTACTGTCCTACCCAGTTTGCAGATAATTTATCCTTTTAATTGCCATTGGATCCTCCAATCAATTCTTATTGACGCAAATGATATTTTTATTGATCAGTATAGTATTATAACATACAATAAAAGAAACACAAGTACACAACAAACTAGTAATCCAAGCTTCAATAGAATCAATTAATAAGCACTTATGTCCATTGGCACAGGAAAGCAACGTCAGCATTCTTGTCACTGCAATACAAGCAAGGATGCTGATTCCCAAACCCTTGCCCTTTCAACACTTCCCTAGCCAGCCCCACAACTTGCTTGTTGCTCAAGGCACCTGGATTCTCCTTCAGCACCTTCTCAACAGCATTGCTGAATGCCCCATAGGCTTTCCTACCACCTTCACCCGCAGCGGTTGTAGGATTGATGTCTGCAGAGGTCTCATTTGCTTGGCACCCACTCAACAGAATCCCCTCGTCATCAGATGATCCGACTAGAAGGGGGTCGACAAACCTGATGCTCGCTTCGGAACCAAAGAGCTCGAGGAGGTGGGTCCCGATGTCGGAGGTGTGGATGTTCGTCAGGGAGGTAAGGTGTTGGAGGACTGCTTGGACAGGAATGGTCTTGGGGGAGATTGAGTAGTTTTGTTGCAGTGATTTTGCAGAAAGAAGTGTGGATGATGGTCCTATTTGTTCTTTTTCCTTATCGATCAAGCCGCCACTGTGGCACGAATCAGAGAGGATTGTGAAGCTTGTGCCCTTTGGTAGCTTGTTCACCAGCTGTCGGAAGTCCACATCTGCAAATGCCGGAAAGGTTCTTAGCTTCAAGTAAAAATATAAAAGTTCGTGATGTATTTAGCTTCCCCTATGTTACCTGTAATGAGGTTGAAATCACAAGGGACGATGGCCTCGTCCTGCCTGAAAACATGGCCAGGCTTCAAGGAAGGGATCCTGGTCCCATGTCCACTGTAATGGAAGAACAGAACATCCCCTGGTTCAGCTGCCTCCACCATCTCATGGAGCACCCGCTTTATGTTTGCACCAGTGGGCAAGAGATCGGGGTTGGCCGATGAAGACAAGTCCTGATCGGTCAGGACGGTGATGTTGGTCTTTTCAAACCCAAAGCGGTGCACCAGCACTTCTCTCATAGCAAGGACATCGTTGATGCAGCCGTGGAGCTCGTTCTTGGTGTTGGGGTAGTTGCAGCCTACCATCACTGCCATTCTCTTGCCTGTCTTCTCCATTTCCTCCAGAAATGTACGGCAGAAAAAGTGAACTGAAAAGCTATGGAAACGAAGGCTTCTGTTTGTGGTTTTTGGTTTCTGTGGCTTGGGTGAGGATGGAGTTCCAATTTATAGATGTGGAATGGTGGTTGATGGTTTACTTGATATGGTTTAACAATGTTAGGAAGTTGCTTGAAAGAAACTGTTAAAGGTAGGTGTTGTGTTTTAATTGGCTTTCAAGCATTGGAAGCGGATGAAAGAATGTATGTTCATTTTCCTTTTCTCATTTCCAGCATCAAATTTTGGTCACGTAAGATGGATATACAATAATGACAATGACATTCTTCAACGACCTTGGCTGGGGTGATTCTAAGGTTCGGCAGAATCAGTATACAAACAGATCGAATTCACAGAAATAAATCGAAACCGGATCAAACTAAAAGAAGGTTCGATTCAATCAGCCGCCTATCGTTTGTTGATTCAGTTTGGTCCAATCCGGGGATCAGGACTGTTTATAGGTTCTTTAACTGGGTATCATTTGTGTTCTTTACCAGAAGCTGCTGCATTCATAAAGGCTTCAACTTCAAATTGAAAAATAACATACGGTTATACAACAAGCTCTCTCTATCTCTACTTCTCTATATACAAAACAATACAACTGATTTCTCTCTCCCTGTAGCCATCTGTACCCAGCAAGCTCATCATATCAAACCAAAACAGGGAAAAAGAGCCTCTGCTAAACCTAGAATGGGAAAACTTCTTCACAAATGTATGAAATGGGTGGGGTGCGGTTGCTGATTACAGAATGGGGAAAGCCTCAGAGGTCATGCCAAACTCCATAGTCGGAGAAGTTGCCAGGGTTCGTTGTACAGTCTTGGCAGCCGACGAAGAACGTGCTGCGCATCGAATCCATATTTACAAGAGCATGAGCAGTCCCACTTGGGCTAGCTGCAACAGCCACTTCATCTGCCTCTACTACCACTTGTGCATAACCTTTATCAACGATCTGATGGTTCTCCAACTGCAACAAGAAACAAATAAGCCCTAATCAGGACCCGTAAATCACAAAACCGCGAAACCATTTTCTCCATTTTTCATAAATTTTCCCCTTCTCATTGTCGTGAATCCTCTCCATATTGTACTACCAACCAAAGATTATAGCTTTCCTGTGACCAAACATTGAACCACAGAAAAGGCTGCAACTTCAGAACAACGTTGATTCAAATCGAAATCTAATGATGACAAGGTGACATTTCCTACTGGAAGGTTCAAGGTTCTTAACATTCTACATTCCCCCTTAAAAGTTCAGCATCGAGAAGCTCTCTCAATCATCTTATCAATGGCGGAGAAAGGAAATGAAAAGAAATCATTACCCTGAACAAAGTCTTGGCGCCCCAAATTACAAACGTTTCGTTACAGGCATTATGCCTGTGGTTTCCCCTCCGGGTGCCGGGTCGGATTTCTCCCAGATGAACCGTAGCACAAGAAACTGCTCCACCTGAAACATGGAAAATACAGACGAATTAACCATTACCCAGAACCAGAGAAGACTCAAGGGGCCACATTTCTTATTAGGGAGAGGAGGAAACCTTTAACGCCATGCTCGAGGGCGAGAGCGACGGGGTCGAGAAGCCATCCGCGGTTGTCCTTGGCAATTGGAGAAGACATGGATTTGAATCGGACCAAATTGGCCTTCTCGTCGTCCTGCTTCCGCCATTGGACGGCGGCGCCTCCTAGTCGGGAAGAAGAGGTGGAAGCGTCGGAGGAATGAGAATATGAACGCTGCTGGAGAACGAGGGAAAGCCATGTAAGGAGGAGGAAGACGGAGAGCAGGATAGGGAAGGCGTGTGGCTTCCTGAGCAAGTGCTTGAGATATAGAAATATGGCTGCGGCGGAGGAGGATGAAGAAGAAGAAAAGGGTGAAGGCTGGGAGCCGCCGCCGCTATGGTTGTCATCGGAGGCGCCGACGTTGATGGAGTAGGAGCTCCTTCTAGGGTTTGCCATTTTCCCGGCAATTTTTCCGTTGGGAATCTCTTTTTCTCCTCTCCCTTCCCTCTGGTTTTTCTTTCGAGCGCTTTTGTTGGGTCTTTTTTCCCCCCCTGAGAATGACGTATCGGTCCTTAAAAAACATGTGTCTTGAAGGATATACCTCAAACTTATTGATTCGTCCAATTATGTCCAAATTTGATTGATTGATTTGATTCATTAGTTTGATAGGATAGGAGAACAATTGAAGTTAATTTCCATTACATCATGATTCATTGTAAATGACTTATTCAAATGTGAAAATGTCCAAAAAAAAAAAGCATGTTAAAAAGTGTATTCAGATAGAAAATCATTCGTGACTTTAAAATGATGATTGTCCGGTCAATTAATTTGGAACCAAGGGAGGGCGTGAATGTACTAGGCACGAGGATCATGACCACCAATCAACCATAGTTAGGACACACCTCTTCTTACCAAATATGTGATTAGAGAGACCCACGACCACTCGAAAGCCAACCCGATTACTAGGAACTCCACGAACGATAACTTCACTATTCAAAAATCGAATATGAGACTTTGAAGTCGCCCACACGAACAGTAGATAATTTGACTACAAATCTGGGTTCGCAACTATATCCACATTTAGTTATCTAACACGTACACATATTCTATATACACATTGGATAATTATTTTTTGCAACATAAAGATAATCATAAAAGAAAGATATGTTGGTAAAGGACTTGATTGTAGAGGTTGAAAAGTAATAGCATCAATTCGTAAGCATATTTTTACCGACTCGCTTATTATCTTCCCGTCTCTCTCAACTCCGCTCCGCTGCAGAGTTCAGCGCCCGGCAAACAAAACTTTTCTTCCATTTTTATCTCAGTCATCTCGAAAGTTTATCAATCGCCGGAATCCTTGCCGGAGACTCTAAACTGAGAATATCTTCATTGTTTCCAGAGAAGCTTCTCTCACTCGAGCACGGGAATTTCTGCTTCCAAACTGTTTCTTTCGAAGCCCTAATTCACAACGTCGGCAAGAGAACGATGGGCGAAGAGTTGGCTGAGGGGAAGGACAATCGAGTCCCTCAAGTCTCTTTCAATGACGGAGAAACTGCGATTGAATCCGCAGCTCAGCAAGCGGTGCTCCGTGAACAAGTACGCTGCTGAAATGTTTCGGTTTTCCCCATTTAGTCAGCGGTATAATGCTGCAGTTACTGAATTTTCGAGATTTGTGTGGTTATTGACAGGAAATTGAGGCACAAAGAGTCATTCAAGCTCATCAAAGGTCGGTGAAAGAAGATTGATGATGGGTTTTTGGTTGTTTTGGGGATTCTACGAGGTAAGAACAAAATGACCTTGTGCCATTTGCTGCTGCAGAGATACAGGAGCTGCAAGTCAAGAAGCTCCCAAGGATGGTGCTGACATCTTTGCTCAACGACTTGATCCCAACGCCATAAAAGTATGTCAATTGCTCTTCCAGTTCGTGAAGTTTTGCTGTGATGTTTTGGTGTAGACTGCACGATAATTCTGGAGGAAGTTTGTTTTTTCGATGTTTGTCTATGGCATTTATTAGTGTGAAACATGTTACAGGAGCACCTGTTGAAGATGACTACTGACCACCGCTCTGAAATGGCATCAAAGCACGGGAAGCCTGCAGTTCCTGAACAAGGTGGATTACTAAATTATCCATCTTTTCTTATTCATAGTTTGATTTCTGACTTCTGTGTGCAAAGTAGAACAATGGCTAAACTGTTATGCTAGAAAGTGTTCTTATTTTTTATTCGTTGGCAGGTCGCATGGAAATCGGAAACGGGTATGGTGTGCCTGGTGGAGGGGCATATTATGGTTCTTCAAGACCGTCACTTGAACCGAAACAGGAATCCGCTACTAAGGAGCTCCCCGAGTATCTCAAGCAGAAGTTGATGGCAAGGGGTATTCTGAAAGATAACAAAGAGAGAGGGCATCAATTGGGAACAAATGCTTCAAGTGTATGTAGCTTTGTTTTCCTCGTTTCTTTTATTTGCTCTTTGTTTGTGGCCTAAAGAATGGGTCACATTGATGGGTTGTGGGGATAAGTATATGCTGAAAACGTTGTTTAGCTATTTTTGAACTTTGCATATCTTAAAATGTATCCCAGTATGACAGTTGTTTTGGTTTCGTTTGCTGATGTTTCTTGAATTGTACTATCAATCCATAATTTCCATTTTCATAGCTTCTTACGTAGCTGTTTGCTATTTCAGGACTTGAGGACGATTTCATCACAGCACGTTGAGTTGAATAAGCTGCTTCCTGGATGGGTGAGTAACTATTACTACTTTTGTATTAATTCTAGAACATTGGTGATCAGTTGTATTATTTCATAAAATGATAGAGCGAAATCGGATTTGGTTGGGTGAGTTGATCTAGGGAAGAAAAATGTATTCCGTTGCTTAACTAATAATATATCTTTAGAGCTAAGATTACTTATGACTACTGTCATATTTTTCACCCCCTCCTTTAAAAATATGTTTATGCCGGAGTGTAATCTGTTATTGAAAATGAACAATTTCAAATGGTAAGATGTGTATCAGTTGCTGGATGGTAATTCTTTGCTTGAAATTTAGTTTTGCATGCTGCTGAATCCTATTATTTCTGTCTAGGCAGAAGCAAAAGATCCCACGACAGGTGTTCCTTATTACTATAATGAACGCACTGGGGTGACTCAATGGGAGAGGCCTCTTGAAACTCCTCCGACCAAGCAGGGCCCTTTACCTTTGGCTCTTCCTGGAAATTGGGTGGAGACAGTGGATGAAACCACAGGTATGCATTAAAATTGGAGAATGTAGTGGTGTTGTGAATGTGGGAGAGATTGCTTGTTACTGCTTGGTATGCTCTTTGAACTCCAAAGTTAGTTGATTTATGAGGTTACTTGTAATAAGGTCATCGAATGTTGATGATCGTGTGGACCAAGTGGTTGAGGTGGCCAGATTCTGCTCTTTTTTATTCTCATTGGTACCTTCTTTTTGAGCATGTATCTGCATAACTAGTGCTCAAATCAGCTGGCATGATTTATGTTTTTTGGTACTTTCGCGGTAAAGATTTTTGTTATGTTAATATGCCTGAGAAACATTAACTTGGATCTGCAATAGTTTGTGAATAATATATGGAAGTGCCATTATGAACTGGATATATGAACCAGATTGCAAGCATTTTGTTAAAACTCTTCTCTACTTTTAATTTGCAGGCCATAAATATTACTTCAATACAAAAACCCAGGTATCACAATGGGAGCATCCTCATTCATCATCTGTGCTTGCTGCACAGCGAGCTTCCGCCATGAATACAGTAAAAACTGACCCGGTAGTTATGAATGAGCAATCATCTTATCATACAAGATGCACGGAATGCGGTGGTTGGGGTGTCGGCCTTGTACAATCATGGGGTTACTGCAATCACTGCACACGGTAAGTTCATCAACAACGTATATTGAGCTGCACTTCTTGGGTAGCAATTGCTTTACCTTTTTCTTCTCAAACTGTGCAGAGAACTAAATCTTCCTCAAAGTGAATACATAACTCCAAACTACCAGCGGCAGGCTAGCACTTTTGGGAATTCCAATGGCAATCATAGCAATAAAGGGGCAGAAAAGAGGTACTTTATTAAATAGTTTCTGATTACCAAATCCTCTACCCTTTGTGTTCCTATAGGTTTTCTTATTTTGGGTGCTAAAATTGCTGTATTGTATGCATCATCCTCGAGGGTATAAGATGTAGATAACTACTGGCTAGTAAATATTACTGGTGAGAACTGCTGACGTTTGATTTTTCAGGCCAAATGGGAGACCTCCATTTGGGAAAGGAAACAACAAAAAGGAGAGCAGAAAACGTTCCTATACTGAGGATGATGAGCTGGACCCCATGGATCCAAGTTCTTACTCTGATGCTCCTCGTGGTGGCTGGTATGGAATATCATAACAATATAACTGTCTGTTGATCTTATTTTAACAAGATGGTTTATGTCAGCTTATGATGTAATGTTTGACATGATAGGGTTGTGGGCTTAAAAGGGGTGCAGCCACGAGCAGCTGATACAACTGCCACGGTATGCGAAATACACTTCGTAACTAACTGTCGGGGTTCAGATTTTTATTTGAAGCTTGGGTTGATTATTCGCTGTATCTTAACACCATTTTCTTTATTTGTTTTGTGTTTTATGTGCTGGTTCAGGGCCCTCTTTTCCAGCAACGCCCTTACCCATCACCAGGAGCCGTGCTAAGGAAGAATGCCGAGGTTGCATCGCTGTCCAAGAAACCCCCTGGGTCTCAGTACATTGCGATATCCAAGGCGGGGGATGGGAGCGATGGTCTTGGTCAGGCTGATTGACAATATGAAAAACTAATGTAAGTACAGAATGGAAGAGTAACACATAGTTCTGTGGCTTATGTGGCTCCTGTTCTGTTAATCCTGATGGAAGCTGTTTTCTTTGCAGGGCTGCTTGAACTGGGGAAAAAACTGCTTTTCTGGAAGGAGAGCTGTGTGGGTTTATGTGACCACCGAAAGTCTCGAGAATGTGCGACGGGTTTCGCTCTTTTCTGGGTTTGGGTGTTTAAACATGCATGAGTACTCTCAAATAGTCGGGAAAATGTAATGTCGTATGGTAACATCTTATGTTGTAGTTCATGATCAGGAAAGCAGAGTGTTATAATGGAGTTTTAAGGTTTTGAAATTCGGCAAATTCACAACAAAAGCAAATGGTAATTTATTCACGTAGAAAGAATCTCTATCACAACCAATAATCTTATCATATGTCCCTATATAGCAGTTTTCACAGAGCAACGGTGGTGGGGAAGATGGCAGAGTAGGAAGCAAACAAGAGCCCCGCGAAAAGCAGAGTCGAAGTCATCGTCGCAGTGTTCCCATCCGATGACGACGGTGTCGTCCCCGACCCTTCTCCGCGTGTCCCCGGTGGCGTATCCGGCGCTCCGGCTGGTTTCATTTCACATTCCAACAAGCCACAGTCAGTTCGAAGCTCAAAACCCCCATTGATCAAATCTGAATACAAAGAGAGAAAGAAGGTTCGTTTACCGTTATTGCAGCTGCTGGCGGGAGGGGTCTGGACTTTACACGCGGCGGGAAGAGCGAGCGCTTGAGTCTGGTTGATGTTGATCCCGAGGGAATTTCCTCCGCCGCCGCCGATGACCTGGCAGAGGCACTCCGGCTGGGAGCCGGCGACGTTGCCGAGCTGTGTGCAGCAGGATCTCGTCGGCGTCGTGGAGTTCCCCGTGATGTAATCGAGGCAAGGCGAGAGGCTCACGAGCGTGTTGGTGCAGCTGCTGGACTGCGCCGTGGCTCCCTGTGACAAAAACAGAGTCGCCCCTGCTACAAGAGCAGCCAGGCGCACCAGAGCTTCCAGACCCATCTTTTTTATCCCCGCCATTGATGATGGGTTTGGCTGATTGGTTCTTCCTGAAGCTGGTGATGAGGATGTTGTCTGTGTGGGAATTACGGTGGAGCATAACAGGCTGTTCGATCTCCTAGTCCTTGTGGAACAAGGATTTCCCATATGCAAGAAGAGGCAAAAACCACTGTGCCCCTGGCACCTCTTCCTAATCCGATTCTATGCTAAAATCCCAATCCGTGATTGCCACTGAAATCACCATTAAAATCCTATTTAATAAAACGAAAACCCAACACTCACAACCAGAAATTTGTTCTCTTTCTTCAATTCGCAAAAATGTCACGATGATCATCGCCGTGTCGATGTCGACCAAGAGTTCCGACGGCGGCGGCGGAACTGGCGATAAAGGAGCTGCGCCGGGTCTGAACTTGTTGGCCGATGTAGCTCAATTCGTCAGCTTATGCAAGGAGAATGGCTGCCGCCACCAAGACCCGAGCTCCTGTTACAATCAGCAGGTAATCAGCAAGAAGCGGAAATTCCCCCTTCATCATGACAATCAACAACAACACGAAAAAGATGGCGTCTTCGTCAAGCCAAGAAGGTTTAGCATTCAATTCGGCAGGGAAGAGCTCCAACCTTCCATGGCTAGAGAAGAAGAATTCCGTGGACTAGAAAAGGTCGCGAATTCGAATCTCTGCTCTTCCTCTACTTCGAGGATCCAAAAAGAGTACAATAGCAGAAATAAAGAACTAGAGAAGGGCACAAAATGTTCAATCCCCTGTCCTTCTATTATAAGAAAAAAATCCAAACATTTCGGATTAATTCGCTACAACAGCAGCAGCGTCGTCGAGGTCAAGCGTTCAAGTCCCCACGTTCGTACTATCGAACCTCGAGGATCGGAGCGAAATTTCAATCCCCTCGGTACTAACCCACCGCCGCCGCGCGCTGCCCAACAGCTCGCGGCTCTAACATCCGACCTGCGCCAGAGGATCGCGGCGGCGACCAAGGGCAGAGTGGCCGACGCGACGGGGTTCCGGCTGGCGATCGCCAAGCCGCTGTTCAAGTCGGATCTCAGCCCGGGCCTGGCGCGGCTGTCGATCCCCAGCGGCCAGAGGACGTCGGAGTTCCTGACGGCGGCGGAGAAGGCGAGGCTGGCCAAGGACGAGAGGTTCGATGTCGGGGCGTTCGTGGTGGTGAAGTACCCTGACGTGGCGGTGGAGGTCGGCGGCGAGGTCCGCGTCGGGGAGTGGGAGATGGGCAGCAGAGTGTGCGTTCTGACGGGGAGAGGTTGGAAAGCCGTTACGCAGATGGAGGAGCTGGAGCTTGAGAGGGGTGAGGAAGTGGAGCTGTGGAGGTTTGGATATTGTGGTGGTGAAGCTGCAGGGGAGATGGTTGGGTTTGTGCTGGTTAATGTCAGTTCTCGGCGGCGGTGGTGGCCGGAGCTGGAAATCGGCGGCGAGGGAGTGGAGAAGGGAGAAGGGTAGTGACGTAGTGTAGTGAGATGTTGCGAGGGAGGAGAAAGGTGGGCAAAATGATTCTTTGAAGTGTTACATAAATATGAGACATATAAGTATTGTTTGTATAAGTTAATATGATTAAACTGATAGTCTAACGGTAAGCTGTCGTGACAGTGAAAATATTTGGCGTCGTATCTAATGCAGCTGGCTCCTGGTTTAGTGGGCACAAGTGACACGTGTGGTTGAAGTACCTCGAAAATAAAATAAAAAATTTAGTTCAACATTGTATAATATTTGGGGTAAGAATTTCACTTAAAAGTTTGTCCTGTTTATCACATTATTATGACTAACTGTACAAATTAACTCTGGTTTATCAACATTGTATGATATTTGGGGTAAGAAATTCACTCTGGTTTAGTTATGTGAATTCGCAATTTATTCTTAACCTAACCACCACTGCAAGGCAATAAGATATTTTGCGGGAACGATCCTCACCCAGGATATAATCAACCGAGTGGGCCGAAAATGAATGGGCCCACACGAGTTTGTTTATCTAAACTCTATTTAGCTGGATTAATTGATTAAATAGTGTTCGGCGCGATAATCGCAATTAGAGTGAGAACAAGGGAGAAAAATTTTCCTGAAAATACACAGATTTCATTTTTTTTCTTCATAACGATAAACCAGTACAAGAACCATGAACCAGAACCGAACAGCAACCAGAACAAAAAAAACGCACACAGCACCGCCGAAACCCTAATTTAACTCTTAAAACAGACTCGATAATCCCACCCACGTCATCACGACCCCAACCATCCACCTAAACTATTGAGTTACTTAACTCCTCCAGTTGCCACCGTCGTCGCCACCGCCCCTGCTGTAGCGAGATCCACCGTCGCCACCGTAGCCTCCGCCGCCACCTTCACGACGGCCGCCACCGCCGTACCCACCGCCGCCACCGTATCCTCCCTCACGGCGACCTCCTCCGTACCCGCCACCACCGCCTCCACCGCGGTATCCACCGCCGCCGCCTCCGCCGCTTCCGCGGGACTGAGCCTCGTTGACGGTGATGTTGCGGCCGTCAAGATTCTGGCCATTCATCCCGGCGATGGCATCCTTCATCGACTGCTCGTCGCCGAAGGTCACGAATCCGAATCCGCGGGATCTTCCAGTCTCACGATCGTTGATGATCTGTTTACCAAGCAACACAAAACACTAGATCTGTTAGATCTCCACAGTAAAAACCCGAATCCAGAACGCCAGATCTAACGACTATACGAAGAAACGAAAGATTCAGATCTGTAATACTAAACAAAGTTAAAAAAAACCGATCTATCTCTCCCCAAGGGATGAAGATGAACGTACCGATTAGCGGTGAGTAGTATAGAGAACAGTAACAGTAAAACAGAGTAACGCAGTAACAGTAACAGTAACAGAGTAACAAAACGAGATCGGATTTAGAAGAACTGCAGATCCTGGATCGACAAAGCCGAGTGGAGCCGAGTCAGATCCGATCGCTAACGGACCTTCGAGTCGACGACGTTGCCGTAGGTGCTGAAGGCCTCAAGGAGGGCCTCGTCGGTGGTAGCCCAGGCGAGGCCACCGACGAAGCACCTGTACTCTGTATCGGCGGAAGCCATTGTTTCAGGGGAGAAAAAAGGGGAAGGGGAATTGGAGGAAACCCTAGGAGATAGCTCTGAGAGAGAGGAAGTGATGGAGTGGATGGGATGCCGCTTTCAGTGTGGAACGCGAAGTTTATATAGGCGGTTGGGGCGGTGGTGAATTAGTAAAGTAGTCACTGATTTGGGGACTCATTGAGAAGTCGATCACTAAGGTTTTGATTCCTTACAAATTTACCACTAAAGTTTGGTTTATCTAACACAATAGTCACTCTGTGACGTCGATTCTCCCGATTGGCCAGCTTAGTGTATCAATCCAGATAGATAAATAATGATCAAGACCAAATGAGCCCTTTGATTAGACAATAGACAGGGAAGAGATAAATTAGCGTGCGTTGTTACAGGTAAATTAAGTTAGAAATTGGATAATGAAACGGAGTTGATTTTGCTACCAATAAGAATTAAAATTCGATACTCTTGTAGTCATATTGGTCGATTTACAGCGGTGTAAATTAATTTGAATGATTTTTATTATTTGAAGGTGGCAAGGTGTTCTATCACTAATGTGTATAATTTGGACCAGAAAATTGTGGGGATAAGATAGGGTGACTGATATGTTATTAATCGCAGACTTGAGGGTTGCGTTTGCTTGGGAGCAAAGTTGAGGTACCAATTATTTTGTGAGCTTTGTATATTTGAGCCGGCAGAAGATATTTTTTGGTGCACGCATAAGATATTTTTTTCCTGACTCGGTCTTATTAATGGGCTCAGACCCCAAAATAAAAAAGAAAACTGAACGGCCCAAACAACAAGGCATATATATAGTAGGCTTTTTTTAATTAAAAAAAGTATCGTAGGAACCAAAGTTGTCAAACCGGTTTATTATATACCGTTGTGCCGGTTTATCAAGTAGAATGATTCTATCTGTAGTACAACCAGTTTGTGCCAGTTCATGCCGGTTAATAAAATATGTAGAAATGTCAAAAACCATTAATGTCAAAGAAATCTAATCATATATAAACCAAATTTGAAGACAATTTATGCGATATTTAAATAAAATGTGATATTTCAAATAAAATTACATATATTCATATTTAAATTTATGTCATTTTATTTATAAATTTGTAGAGTGATCAAACCAGTGATGGCATGTCGGTTTCATGGTCGGCACAAGTTGAACCAAGTTCAACTGATAGCATACTGGTCGGCGTGACAACCAAACAAAATCCACCAAGTGGGCTTTCAATTTTCTTTATTAGTTTTGATTTTAATTTTCTTATAGAATAATATTTACCTTGCTGTATTGGCTTGACTCTTGAGAGCGTGTGTTAACAAGGATAGTAAACTATGATAATGAAAAAATAACATATATTTTACTTCTTTTCAAAATTAATGGTACGTATAATAGTTATACATATATAAAATAACGTACAAATACAACTCTCTTGGTATTTCCAACTCTTATTTCATGTGATGTTAAGTTGTTAACCACAAAGGAAAGCAAGGCAAGAGATAAAAAGAAGAAATAAAAACAGGGATTGCTATTTACTAATTACTATACAGCTAGCTAGTTATCTCTTTAACTCGTCGATGGATGGAGCAAGAGTAGTGTGCGTCTCTCATCGCCGGTGACAAAAGTCAGGCGGCCGTGCCGGTGACCCCCAAGTCGCGCTGCTTTTCGTCACCACCATCTTCATCCTTGCCCGGACCGAAAACAGGGTTGACGCCGGCGACTTCGAAAGGGTCGTCGTCTCCAACCTTGTCCTGAAGCTTCTCTACTTGTATCATCCCCTCGTCCTCCCTGGAGCGGATGTCGGTCCTCGTCCTGTTCTCCCCTCCGGCTACCGACTCGTACGTCGTCGGCGTCTTCGACTCCGGCGGATGAGCCCCTTGCACTCCCGACATTAATTATGGTTGCTACACAATTTCGTTTACGTTATTGACAGGGTAATTTCTTCCTTCCTTTGCTTTACCAACCTCTTGTACAAACTTTGCTACCATCACCACCTATTTATATGTAAGTGATTGGATCGGATTGGATTTGGGATGCCGGACAAGTAGTTTGATTGTGATAAGGTTTTGACGTGTCATTCATCCGACGAGCTGGCTCATCATTCACGCGTGTCGCGCAGGGCAGGCATCCACGTGTCGCGTGGTGGCATGCAGCTATAGTCATATGCCTCTGAGTAAGGATGTGAAATCTTTGAGGAGTCAGAATCAGCTTTTACTTGACGTTCCCTGTCATCTTTTCTACCATGGACCTTTCCACTTTCTGGAAGTTCAGAAACCTCAGCATCTCCACGAGAAAAGAAGACCCTGGAGGTGTGATAAGTTTTTGGAGTGTCTGTATGTAAAAGTAAAAAGATGGTTAGACCGAAAGAAAGGAAAACACAAAACAACTTCTTTGCAATTCTATAGGCAACACTAATGTTTGTTATCTAGCTAGCAAACACTTTTGGGTTTGAAATTAAGAAAAATACAAATAAAAACAAGCAAGTAAAGTAAATCGAGGTTGTCCCAACGAGAGAATAGTTCACCCGGGTATTGCTCCCCCTAGCTACATATCAAGATCGCCCAAATCGAATGCAAATGTGTGGAGTGTTAATACATAGTAGGAAGGCACTACAAGTGAAGGAAACCTCACTCTCTTAATCAACCAGTTAAGGAAAACAATTAAGCTAGGAACCTTGGCTCTCTCAATTATTGGATTAAGGATTGCTACAATAAATTAGTAGCTCTCTTAACATTTCGGTTAAGGATTGCAACAATAAGCTAGGAGTCCTAGGTTAAAGTGCTAAGTTGAAGTTTGAGGTTTGCCCTAGTTTTCTCTAGGCAGTTGACTCAATTGACCAAGGAATCCAGCTTATTGTGGGAAACCCAACCGGGGGGGGGGGGGGGGGGGGGGGGGGGGGTAGAGTAGGAGGGCCGAACTCGGCCAGGAAGGAAGGTGGGGTGGGGGGGGGGATGGCACACTTGTAATTTATGTTATTTTCGGTTTACTACTTAAGACTACAGCTCATTAGTTTTGGGAATTAAGCAATAATAATTCAGAAAACCCAATCCCTAGTCTCTCTCTTCTCTCTCTTGTTCTTCCCCAATTCTCCAAATCCCTAATTTCTTCTCTTCTCAATCCCTAAATTCCCAATTGGAATTTCTTGTGTCTTACACTTATCAAAGCCTCTAACAAAAAGAGGAATTCCCTCTGCCTAGGTCAAATTGGCATAGTAATGAGAAATGAAAATACCTCAAACTTTGTATTAAACACAAATCCACACACAAAGCATTCAATTAATACAATCTATCACATATTTCAAGCTAGGGTTCACAACACCCAAGTGAATATGTAGGCTATTCTATAGCTAGACAAAGGAAATCTAGAAAGAAAAAAAAAGAGAGAAAGAACCATGAAGATATGACAATCTTCCTTCCTCCTTGCTTGAATCTCCCTTGAGAGGTAAGAATCTTCACTCCTCTAGCTTAGGGCAAACCCAATCTCCTTCTTCCTCCTTTGAATGACATTTCCTCTCTCTAGAATAGGAAAAGGAAACCCTAATCTCTCACTAGAAATCCCCCTTTATTCTAAAAACTAAAACCCTAGAAAAAGCTCTCCTTCTCCTTCAGCTCACTTCCCCTTTTATACCCAGATCGACGACTGTTCACGATCTAAGTTCACGGTGTAAGGTTATAGTAGATCATAATATCTTTTAACGGTATTAGGTCGAGTGCGAATAGCGTTATTGACAAGTTTTAAGGCAAGTATGCATACAATGGGAGATGACACGAATTAGTGTGAGAGGATATTCGATAAAAGTTTATAGCCCAATATAGAAAATATATAAGTCAACTCTATATTCTGGCAAATTATACATTTGTAAACTTCACAATATTAATACATTGATGTATCTAACCCAAATAACATCAATATACGATCGTCGATCGATCAATAACAAATAACATTCATTTACGATTACATTAAGCTAAACACTCTATAAATAAAAATTTCATTTAGAGGCGCGGACTATCTAAGGGCGTGGATGCAACCTCTTCTATACGCGGATGCACCGGATCTTTCACCCTCCGAGCTCCGCTCACTGAGTCTCCTTCCCACTGTGACTCCAAACAAGGCAACGACAAATTTGTCGCCTTTCCGAGAACCCAGAGCAGAGAAAAGCTGCTGCAAGTCGCCTTTGGTCTCAGATCAACCGCCACCGGACCGATGGCCGATGTGTCGATGTGCAGCAGCAACGGCGCCGCAGAGCTATCGCCGGAGGAAGAGAGGGTTCTGATTCGCGATATTGCGCTCGCCGCCGAAGCCAACAGCAAAGAAGGGGACGATTTCTTTTTAATTACCCAGAGGTGTGTTCTCAAGGTTCCACCGACTCTTTCTTTTATCCATTTCGAAAGCTCCGAACTTGTCATCTTTTCCTCTTGACTGGAAGATGGCATGCTTATCTCTGTGGTAGATTGAATTTAGTGGAATGTCGGTGGAAGGTGTTTTTGGGTATTAGGGATTGCCTGATTGCCGAATGCTTTCAGAGGAGAGAGTTTTGATAAGGAGATAGATAACAAGTTAGGAAGACATGAATCTCTTTTCAGTTTAGTTCAAGCTATCCTTCTGTGACTGTTTTTGGAAAATGTGGATTGCTTCTTTCTCTGTTTGATTGCTACTGCTGCAACAAGCGAGCTAGGTGACAAAGATGAGTTTGGTAAGAAACAATGGTGTGTGCATCTAGTAGACTATGCTAATTACAAGGCACTGGTCTGTGTACTGGTATAAACGAGTTCTTATGGCTGTTTTCATCAGTAAATGAGTATTGTTTTTAGACATTCATGGGGAAGCTTGACCTTTGTTTTTGGTACTTGATAATGGTTTCCGGATTCTTTTTACTAGAAGATGGTGGCAGCATTGGATAGAATATGTCAATCAAGAGCAGCAAAATGGTACAAATGAAGGATCCTCGACGTTGAATAATCATCCCGACACCGTGAGTTCTTCAAAGCGGCCTGCTGGTATTGACAATTCTGATCTGATATATGATTCAACATCTCATGATGGCAATGGCAGCATTGAGATCCATGATAGTTTATTAGAAGGGCGTGATTATGTACTGCTTCCACAGGATGTCTGGAATCAGCTATATTCCTGGTGAGTCGCTGTTAACTCATTTGTGTAAGATTCAGTCACATGTCATTGTGTGTTTGTTTTTTATCAACCCCCTCACAACCTAGAATTTATAGTTTGTAGTAAGTCTGTCCATTGTAAGTGGAAAAAATTAGGAGCTTTGTTTTGCTTGATAAGGTGTTGCGCCATTTTTTTTCTGCCGAGATATATGATGATACATCTGAAGGACTACTGTGTCACTGCTAGTGCTTATTAAATATATAGGTACGGAGGTGGTCCACCATTGGCACGCAAAGTAATCAGTTCAGGCCTCTCTCAGACAGAATTATCTGTAGAGGTGTATCCTCTCCGTCTTCAGCTGTTGGTTATGCCCAAAGGTGATCGGTCAACTATAAGAATAAGCAAGAAGGTAGAGCTAGACGTTCTCATTACTGACTTTAAATCTTGAAATATCTATCTTCACCTTTGGTTCATGATTGAAGATTGTTGATCTGACATTCTTCTATGTGCACTTAACATCTAAAGCTTATCTGGAACATAATTAGGGAAGAACATATCCAAATTGGCCATGTCCTTATCAAAATTCTACGCATATCATCTTTCAACCTTGGGCATATCATCACCAGAGCTTCTATCCTTTCCACTATCACCCTTACCGATATATGTGGATCAATTCACCTAAAAAATGAATAATGATAGTGTAATTTTGTCAGATCTGACTAAAGGCATCCTACGAGTATTCCCTCCAAACTTGTTACTGGCATATCACATCTTACTTAGTGGTCCTTCAGTATATGTGTTGTTCACGATTCTTGACCGCTGACTGGCATTTGCAGGAAACTATAGGGGAGCTGCATAGAAGAGCTTGTGAGATTTTTTATCTTAATGCAGAACAAGTAAAGACTATATTTCCCTTCCCATGCTTTTGGGAGCTTCTACTGAATAAGATGTGCTATATGTGTTGTGAACTTTGCTTCTCTTCTATTTTGACGATACAGGTGTGCATATGGGATTACTATGGCCACCGGAAGCATGCTTTGATGAATGACATGGATAAAACACTTGATGATGCTAACATACAAATGGATCAAGATGTGAGTCTTCTCTCTTGTTACTTGTATATTGTTTCGATACACATTTGGTGGTTCGGTTCCATTTCAGCATGTGATGATTTCTTTCGAATTCAGTCGTATTTATGTGGTTTATTAATCTAGTTTCTCACTAAAGTCACTTCAGCTGTTTGGGTAGTGTTTCTGTGTTCTTAAAACCACATGTTATGCTAGGGGATATTTTGTTCTTTAATCTAATAAGAATGAGTACGATTTTGTTTTGCAATTGGGACTGCTTTTAGATGAGAGATGGATTTGAGTTAGTTGGGAACCTTGGTTATGAACTGGAAGGGTGAAGTATATAACAGATTCAGTAATTCTTTTCAAATTTGGTTTAGGAAATTCTTCTGCTAAGGGTTTGAGTTGTAAGGATATCGTGTTTTGAGGTTTAAGGAGATAATTTCTAACTCAAAAGAGAACTGTTAACCGGCATTGCGAAATGGTATGTCATTATGGTAAAGTTAGCACTACCCCACTAGCGAGTATTTAAGTATTTACTGCATGGAAGTTGGAACCAGTTCTAAGGTGACTAAGACTCCTAATCCTGACCAATAAGTCCTAGTACTGCTGCCTGAATACTACAAAGTTAGGAATGGAATGACAGCCTGCAAAAGTACAGTCTAAGATAATATCTGAAAGTAAATACCGACTTTCTCAAGTTGCAAGAGAGCTGAAGTTTAGACTAGGCTTTTATTTGTTTGGGTTCAGACTTACACTTCTCCTTGTCCCCTTCCCCGCTCTTGTCTCATGTTCACTTTCTGAATTGATTGATACAGTGATTTTAACCATCGCTGTGGTTCTAGCTATACTTTGGTTTCAATTACCCTGAAGTGACTGTTTTAATAAACCAAGCATGGATCCCTGTCACTGAAACTTCAAGGAAGCTCATATTCAGTATAATGCTGCAAGACCGAAACACGACTAAATGTTTAAAATGTTAGAACAGGCTTCTTATGTGTCCAATAGTATGTCCCTCTCGCTAGCATAATTTTTTTAATAATTGCTTTCCAAAATTGAATCTCAGTAATCTTCCTCTTTTGTTTTCCCCTTTTTTCTGCAAATATTTGCACAGATTCTCGTGGAGGTTCTTAGCAATGTCAATGGTACTGCATTGAGTGGTTATATGAGTTCTGTTCACAACAATGGATCTGCCAAGAAGGAAGCTACTTCGATTCTTTTAGAGTCATCTAAGTTGACCTTATCAATTGCAGGAGGTTTCCCTGCAAGCAAAGGTGCTTCTCGAAGCTGCAGCTCAGAGATTTCCCAAGCTCAGAACATGACGTTGACGGTTAGGGAGTTGGATAACACATACGGGATAAGCGGTGTTAGTACAAGGGGTTCTTATGTTGGCCTTACTGGGTTGCAGAACCTTGGCAATACATGTTTTATGAATAGTGCAATACAGTGCCTTGTTCATACCCCTGAATTCGCTAAATATTTTCGAGAAGATTATCATCGAGAGATAAATTGGCAAAATCCCTTCGGCATGGTGGTGAGTTCAAAATACTTTAATACTTGTCTTACTGATGACACGTTGCAAATATTTCAGTATGAATCTGGTAATGCTCTTACTCTGATAAATACTGATTTAGGTCCAAACCCCTTTTTGAAGGAGTTATCTCTGTCAATTTAATTCACTCATCGAGTCACTCATACATTGATGTGTTCCCTTTAGTGCTATGCTAAGGATATTGGAAGCCGGAAGATGAGCTGTTGCTCGTGGTCATTGTAAATATTCATGATTCTAGTAGCTATGGCTGAAATTGGTCAACTCAAAGTCAATGTGTATTAGGTTTTCCAATAGCATATTAGAAACTCTAGTATTCTGCTGGTTGTTCTACTTATTTGGCAAGAATTGCCGTTGATTAACCTACAACGAAAGGCATTGGAACGTGCTCATATTGGGATGCTTCGTCTAAGGTACAGCAATGGTTGCTGTCTATCTTGAAAAGTCCCAGACGTCCAATGTCTTCTTTTTTTTGTCCATAGAGTTTTGTTTAGAAATATCTATCATGAAGTCGATATATGTTGCATATACCTTTTGTTGTGATAAAATTCTGTGTACTTGGCAAAACTTGCAGTGAACTATGTGCAATGCATATTAATTCACAGAGCTTGATTGTTTCTTTTGTTAGGGTGAGCTGGCTTTAGCATTTGGTGATTTATTGCGGAAGCTCTGGGCACCCGGGCGAACACCAATAGCTCCTCGCCCATTCAAAGCAAAGCTTGCTCGCTTTGCTCCTCAATTTAGTGGTTATAATCAGCATGATTCTCAGGTTTGTAAACCTACACAGCCACATATTTATGTGTTTGGAAAGTTTTTCCTGGTTTCTTCACCATTTATATATTATTCTCTCAGGAACTTTTAGCCTTTCTCTTAGATGGTCTCCATGAAGATCTGAATCGCGTTAAACAGAAGCCATATATAAAGTCCAGAGATGCAGATGGGCGTCCTGATGAGGAAGTTGCTGATGAGTACTGGGCAAATCATATTGCTCGAAACGATTCTATAATTGTTGATGTTTGCCAGGTAAGATTTAACAACTGAACTTATAAATTCTGAAGATCTTGCTATGTTTCGGACATCTGATTCGCAACAACATTGCTCACGAGTGGTCTTATGCTGTGTGATTTCCGACTGCTGAGCTTTTTTTCTAAAGCAAGCTCCTTTGAACATTTCCTTTATTGGAACAGGGTCAATACAAGTCAACTCTGGTTTGTCCAGTATGCAACAAAATATCCGTTACTTTTGATCCCTTCATGTACCTTTCCTTGCCTCTCCAATCCGCCACCACCCGTTCTATGACGCTCACAATCTTCACTTTCGACTCGACTACCTCGCCATTTCCCTGCACTGTGTCCGTGCCAAAGCATGGATGGTGCCGCGACTTGATCCAAGCAGTTAGCACCGCTTGTTCCTTGAAGACTCATGAGGAGCTTAAACTTGCCGAGGTCTGTAAGATTCATTGACATTAAGATCATACCTGCAAATCTTACCTATTATATTCAATGCTTATTTGCGAAAGAAAATTCTTGCAGGTGCGTAATCATCAGTTCCATAGATTTTTAGACGATCCTTGTATGCCTTTATCCTCAATCAAAGACGACGATCGTATAGCTGCCTATAAGATTCCAAAGTTTTCAAAGAATGCGCTTCTCCTTCGATTGATTCACCGCTGCAGACCCCAGTATGTTCTGTTACCCTTGTTTTGAATAATCCCATTAGCTATACATATATATATATATATAGTGTGTGTGTTTAAGCTTTTGCTTAAAAAAGAAAAATAGTCATTCCACTATTTTCTTTAATAAGTTCAAACAAACAAAGCCATATTTGTAGTTCTCACTAGTCAACATTGTGGTATTGTGTACTTTAGGGGAACCGGAAATAACAGTTTATCATCTCAGTGGAATGCTTTTGGAGTTCCTCTCATTACATCCGTTCCATACGAAGATTCAGTTACCAGAGGAGATATACAGAGAGAAGTGCAAAAGATTATTCTACCATGGTTTGGAGGGGAAAACTTGACACAAGACACGGATGGTGACATTTGTGGCGATCATGTGGCAGACGTAGTAAAAACCAATGGTTGTCCTTCAAAGACAATGTCATTGAAATTTTCTCTACAAATGACCAATGGGAGTAACGACTTGATCGATCTCTCGTCCAAAGAAGGGAAATCTGTTAGAGTTGCAACATCATCAGCTCCAGCAGTGGTCTATGTTGATTGGTCTCGAGATCTCATTGAGAAATGCAATACTAACTACTTTGAGAACTTGCCGGAAGTGTTTAAGTATGGACATGTGAGTAAGAAAGCTCGTACAGAGCCCCTTTCTTTGTACACTTGTCTTGAAGGTTTCCTGCGTGAAGAGCCCTTGGTTCCTGAAGACATGTGGTTAGTATATTCTCCTTTCCTCTGCTATAGCTAATACCTCCCCCTGAAGATGGCTTCCTCTGCATTTTCATTCGTGTACTATTGTTTCATTTAACCAAAGAGTCGATTACTGGTCACAAGACTTTGGGATTACGAACAAATTGGTTTGCTAAACTTTATTTCTTAACTTACTTTCCACTGAAGTTCGGAATAGCTATAACAATCATTCTGTTTCAAGTTTTTTTCTCCAAAATTTCTACATTATTGCACCAACTCACCAAGTTAGTATAAAAACTAAAAAGAGGTTAGGTGAAGCCTCTCAGATTAGTTGTTGGGTAGCGGAAGGAATTATGAAAGTAGTTCTGGATGATGTAGATTGGAAATGGGTCTGTTTTGGGACCATACACCGTTGAGTCTATAATCTGGTCATAAAACTTGATGAAGATGACTGCCATTTTAGTGATTCTAAACATGAGTAGCAAGTCAGTGAAAGATCAAAGTTGTGAGTGACCGGTGACCATTGGTATATATGTCCCTTGAACAAAATTGAAGTTTTAGTAATAGCAATGCACACATGTTAAAGGTACTGTCCGCAGTGCAAAGAACGGCGACAAGCAAGCAAGAAGCTCGATTTGTGGAGACTTCCAGAAGTGCTGGTGATCCATTTGAAGAGATTCTCATACAGCAGGTCGATGAAACACAAACTAGAAACCTTCGTCAACTTTCCGATACGGGACTTTGATCTGACAAACTATGTAGCCAACAAGAACAGCACCAGACGTCAGCTCTATGAACTGTATGCTCTGACCAACCATTATGGCGGCATGGGGAGTGGGCACTACACCGCGCATATCAAGGTTAGAATAAAATTGAACTTCAGTCCACTTTTCCAACCTGAGTGTGTAATCATTGTTGTGATGCCTATCTATTCTTGTCTGGTATTTACCTGCAGCTCCTGGAAGAAAACAAATGGTACAACTTCGATGACAGCCATATCTCGCTCATAAACGAGGACGACGTGAAATCAGCTGCTGCATATGTACTGTTCTACCGAAGGGTGAGGAGTAGTGACAATATGCTCACCAGCAACGGAGCACTCCCTAACGAGACCAAAACTGAGCCTTTTCAGACGTGAGGGGATGCAAACAGAATGGGTGGTGGATTGCAGTTTGAAGAAAACATCTAAAAACCCATATATGTTATGTTTCTTCAACAGAGAAAAGAGTGTGCTCGAAACCTTTCCTGCAGAAGGGATCTCTCTTGCGCAGAGAACGGGGAGCTTTCGCTAGAGATGTAATTGGTAGAGCTTAGTGTAGCAGAAGATTAGGATTTACAGGAGGCCCAGACTAGATGTTGTTTAAGGATGCATCAGCAGCTGGGATATATGCTGTGTACTCTTTACAACTTGTAATTCCTTTGACTTCACCAAATGCCGTATCATATTTTCTATCTTTCGCTCATAGCTTCTCAGAGCTCCATTTGACAGCCAAAGGATGCACTTATGCAGATGGCTCAAGCTATTTTGTGAGACCAAAATGGTGCAGAAAACTCCCAACTCTCCTATTCTATTTACGATCCTTTCATCAGCTTATTTTCTCAATGAGTTAACTACCAATTAGACAGAGATCAATCTGCGGATTCAAGCTCTTCGAAAACAACCACGAGGAATCAGAAAAAAACGCTTATTAATGTTCTTGTATTAGAAAGGCAGACATTATGCTTCCATAACGGCAGCGATACAATACTTCAGCCAACAAATTAAGTGTTCTCTCCTATCACAAACTAACCATCCCAGAAACCAACACCTACATTAAGCAACCACTTCGATAAGGGACTCTCGCAACGTTCGAGGTACAGAGGCAGACATTCAGGGTGCAGAAAACAGGGTTAGGGTTCTTATAGATCGTTGATGCTAGATTTTCTATTTTTTTTCTCTCTATATACAAAACTGTAGGCCTGCAGTACACGTTCTCAGTTCTGCGACTCCTCAGGCTCTTACCGTATCTTCAAGCTCTTACCAAGTGAGGACTAGAGCGGGGAAGCATGCACGAATAAGTGACGTACTTGACACTGTCCACTAGTACGACAACAAACACCCGGGAGAGCGACTTCGGGACATAGACACCATCAACTTCAGTATCCGCAATTTCTCTGGGATCAACAAGCACGGAGACAACCATTGAAGAGGCTGGTGCTTTACTATTATTACCTTGAATGTTGAAAGTCTCGTTCTTTCTCCCTTTGTGTTCTCCAGTGACATTGAGATCTGAACCGGGGAAGGGTACCACTGGAAGGCCATGGAGGATTCTTCTATGTTTTTTCTTGTCGGAGGGCGGAGTAGCATTCTGGTGAGGTTCTCTGGTGAGATTAGTGACTGGTGGAGAAGACACTATGGCTCCAGGAGATGGTGAAACGTCAAATTGAAACACTTCACTGCAGATTCCTGAACTCAACATTGGCCCTGCAACAGGAATAAGGAAACAATAAGTCAATTCCTAAGTATATACATTAGAAACCCCGATTTTATTTGCATCTCAAGGATCCAACACCCATCATTACAAGTGATAATTTAGAAGCCCTTAAACCTAAATACATCTTAGGCTCATGGTAACATGTAGCATGCATTCTAAGTCATTGAATATTGAGAAATGGGAAACTAAGTTTTATTCTCTTACAGTTAGGACAGAACATGTCAACTGTTGCCTGAGGATCCATTAACTAAGCACTTAGGTTCAGGGGGGAGAAAACATACTTGAGCAAGTTTTACAAGTCAAGAATTAGACAGCAGAATCACACTACTATATGAACGAACATGTTACATATGCATCAGAAATGGCTAGAGACAATCATCGGTTACCAATCAATGATTTATATGTTTACCTGCAAGACCTTGATGGAACCACTGCTGCAGTTTACCATCAGCAGCAGAAGACTTGAACTGTTCCTTCAAATTATCAGCTGATCTAGAACCAATGGCCTTCTGTTGCTCAGCAGGAGTCCTATAGAACCTACCCCTGTTGTTTCCATCACGGATAGCAAGAGCCCCCGAGAAATCCTTAGGTATTGCTAAACTCGTCTCCATGGGTGTTGATTCAGTTGTCTTCTTCTCCTTAGATCCTGTTGTTGCTGTTCTCTCACTAGCCAGAATAGAGTGAATTATCAAATTCCCATCAATCTTCACAAGCTTATCGTTCCGTGGCACATACAAGGATGCATGAAGCTGCTCGCTTGAGTTATCAGGATATGCAAAACCACCTGGTTTGGGTATATGCTCTGCACCTCCACTCTTACTTTTCTCACAGTGAACTCTATTGTGGCTGTTGTCACTAGATCTATTCGAATGCCCATCGACTACCAACACTCTACCACGAAAATGCTGATCCAGAAAACTATCACCAGACCGGCTAGCTACATTCTCCCCAGGTCCTCCATACTTAACATTGATAACAGGCAACAGCCCACCAAACATCAAAATGAAAAAGAGCAGACCCAGAAAGCTAACACTAGCAACTTTTTTAGTCTTGGTCTCAGACTTTTTCGTCGTCGTCTCACCCTTCTTGGATTTAGCAGAAGCCGCTGGCTGCTGTGGTTTCAATCTAGGGATAGGAACCAGGGGAACCTGCGAACCCTGAGGCTTAACCATATAAGGAGGACAGGGCATCCATGGATAAGGCATGGGAGCCATCGGCGGTGGATACATAGGTGGTGGACACAAGCCATTACCACCACCCAATTGCTGCCTCAAGCTAGCATTCTCAGCCATAAAATACGAAACTCTACCGTTCAAGTCAGCAATTGCCGAATGCATGGCTCTCACCTTGTCCTCCAGCTCCTCCACGTAATGCTTCTTCCTCTGCCTCGACAGCTGCGCACTCTCCCGGTTTCGCATCAACCTCGCCTTCTTCTTCTCATCTTCTTCACCGAAAGGCCCAAAGCTGCCGCACTCCTCAGTCTTTGCATCGCTCCCTTGAGACGAAGAATTCGACTTGGGAATCTCAGAAACCCTACATTTCTGCCTTCTGGCCGACCCATCATGACTCGCATCCTTCTTCCTCTTCGGCAACGCTCCGCCGCCGCCGCTCCTCTTCTTCTTCGCATTCGCATCTTCATCTTTCACCGGGAAAGTCCCCGAATCAGGAGAAGACGCATCCATCGTCTCGGAAGCATCAGACTTTCCTCCACTTCCAGAACCATGCGACGAGGCAGGAGACGCAGCCGTACAATTCGCGATCCCTACAGCTGCAGCAGCGCCTGAAGCCGTACTCCCTTCATCGGAATCGCAACTCCCGGCACGAGAAGGCGAGCGGTTGAAATACTTCCCCACGTCAGAGCAACCATCACCCTCGCCACCAGAAACCACCGAATTATCCGATTCCGGCGATCCGCCAGCCTCCAGTGCGATGGTGCCGCCGGATTCGGGTAGAGGGAAGGACTCGGTCTCGGGCGGGAAGTAGAGTGGGTCGAGGAAGGCGTCGAAATCGAAGTTGACATCGAAACCGCCGTCGAAATCGAAGGAGGGGAGATCGGAAGGGATGAAGCCGTGTTGGTCGGGGTTTGTGGAGGAGGAGGAGGAGAAGAAGAGCGGGTCGAGGGGAGGAGCGAGGAGAGAATCGGCATCGGAGATTGGCGGAGGAGGAGGGAGAGGTTCGAGGACGGAATCCGCCATTGTTAGAAGACTGAATTGATTTGGAAGAAGCTTTCCGCGATCGGAAAATTTAGGCAGGACGGGAAGTAAGGAAGGAAGCGGAGAGGAAATAGGCGGAGGAGACGACTCTCCAGAGACTTCTTCTTCTGATGGGGTTTTAGTGGGTAATTAACAAATTAAGGAAGCAATTAAGTGTGAAATTGCGTATTTGGAGTGTTTTGATACTTGCTTATTGTGGATTTATTAAGGTCGATAGGATTGAGGTGGAGAAATTATAATCTAGAGGATAATTTAGTATACGGGAAAATAACATAGATCATCATTGACTTTCGAGAGACTAACAAATCGGTCATTGAATTTTCTTCATAATCAGAAAATGAAGAAAGCAGAAAGGAGCAAACACGTTTGTAAAAGGCTTGTAGTGGCACGGGAAGGCAAGCCGTTAGCTTCACGCAAAATCAAGGAAAGAAAATCCCAAAATAGGGGAAAAAGAAAGTAACGTATGAAATGGGGTAAGGAGATTCCACATTTTGGTCACTACTACATTTTACTAATCTAGTTTTTATTGCTTGTGATTGTGGGGATGTCAACTCTCATGGTAAATACTTCAATGTAGTTGTTGTTAATGTAGAGTTAAAACGCGTTTACTCGCTTCAGCGAGTGTTTATAAGGGATGTTACTAGTTCTAATATCGAGTTATAGTTTAGACCTTATTTATGGACATGATAAATGAAAATGGAAAGTAAGTGAAGTAAGTTAAAGTATTGCTTTATTTGGGATCACTGTTTTATTTTGTTCATGACACCAATTCGCGAGGTATTCCTCGTTTCTTCTTTGATATATAGAGAATGATGTGTTATACTCTTGTCACCCTCCAACTTGTCAAACATATTTACTACTTTCTTTTTGGATTTGACATCAGACTATACCACAAATTCACGTCATCACCATCGGTCCATCCGGTTCAACATTTTGATTTTACTCACCACCCAACTCATGTACAACTTCACGTTTATATTTTTTCAATTTACAATATCTGTCTATCTAGTTTATATGAATTATTTTCTCATATACGATACTTAAATCACCTTCCATCGACATCGTTTGTTATCTTCATTTTGCACATGGAAATTCATTTCTTGTCCTTTATGTGTAGGAAACAATTGCACGAATTTAGAGCCAAACCAATATAGATTACAAAGACTACAAAACGTTGACACATATAAAAAAAATACAAATATAACCTAAGTGCAAGTTCCATTTCACTAAGCACATTCACAATATATCAAAATAAACTATAATGTCTTGAAAGGACAAATTCATTTCTTTCCATTCTACCTAACAAATCGACCAATTCAGAGAGAAAAGAAGAAGTAGGGACTTCAGTTGTGAATCGATGAAAGTATAAGAACCCGATCTTATAATAACCTACAATATGGTGATCAGAATGTAATTAATAGTAAACGGTTTTTCCTTTCTGGCCGGTCGTCTGAACTCTATTTGTCCTTTTTGGACGTTTTCCGGCCACCAATTTTTCATGCAACTGACTAGTCAAAGGCTCGAAACCAAATTATGTGAAAAAGAAAAAGAAAATGTTTTGCAGCCAGCAGAATTCTAACAAATAAGAACCATGTTTTTGCTCTCTTAACACTTTAACACTTTGGTGGGAAATATAAGCTACTAATTATTGAAAAAATCTCATAACTGGATCATTTTCATCCAATTAATATATCAATGTTTGGCCAACCCTAGGCACTATTGATCACATTTGAAAAATGCACCCGACGCCATCATACATGTACTCAAGCATTGGGTAGTGCTTGGGCCGGCACAACATGAGCTCGCCTTAAGCCGGGGTTTTTTCATGTTGTGTGTTGGCAATGCCATATAAGTTTTCGTTTTTGTGTCCACCCAGTATACAAAATTTCATCAATTCGATCTGGGTATGAGCACAGTTCGAATCATGCCATACCTACTTGTTCTTATGCCTCGTTCATATTCATACTTAATGAAAGGAAGAAAATAAAACTGGGAGTGAAACTGGAGCAAATTGGGAAGGGAATGAAATTGATAAGTGGTATGATTTGAGAAAGGTAACAAGTAAGAGGAAGAAGAAAATTGGAAATACAGAAGCGATTCGGTTTCCACATGCTTTTTCGGTTCTCTCAAGCATTTTATTTTTGATGCAATCCCTTATTAATACCATGATTTATGTGACTATATTTCGTATTTTATGAACTCATAATTCAATTTATATTCCGTAGAAAAAGTATATTTTGCAAGTTTTAGCGTGTCTATATTCAATGGCTTCAAAAAAAATTATTATGCCCGACACAAACTCAATTACAAATCATACCGTTCATATTTATGAAGTTTAAATCTTACCGTCCATAAAATATTCGTGCTCATATTTAGCTCGCCACATATCTCAAATCGTATCGTACCGTACTACCTCGTGGGCGGCTCATGATGTGTCACAATCATACATATAACTATAGTAATAACTCAAATATAAACAAAAACTAAAAAAAAGGGGACCAGAAGATTGCTTTGATCTGACGGCACTTAACAACCATGACCATGTGTTGGGTTCAAGAACTGACACTCTTTTCTCCCCTTACCTACTCTTGGTAAAAGACGAGAATAAATGTAGCCCACTTTTCAGAAAAAGCCCAATTGAAAAAGGAGCCGGGTCAGTCAATCTAGTGAGTAGGCCTGGGTCAGGCAGGTAGGGCCTCATTACGGCAGGAGACAAAGCCCACCAGCCCATGTTCCCTCCCCACCTGGGTCACAAATGTCAATGTAACACTAACTTCCAAAATTGAAACAGAAATCTTGTGGAACCTACAACAACAACCAAATGAGAAATGTCAAATCAGAATAAGAAATCCACAATAACTCAGAATCCCATGGTTGATTAATCCACCAAGTAAACTTTTCTATTTGAAGTATGACAAGTGATAAATAAAATGAACTTACACGATTGAGTCCTGCAACGATTTCACAACGGCTAAAGAAAAAATCACAATACAAGATAGCTTGTAATGAAATGAATATAACGAAGTATTAGTGTTGTCTTCATTATGTTGTATGTATAACTAGAATTGATATAATACGTTACGATTTCACAAGTATTAAAGAGAAACTATGAGACAAGAGGGAGAGAGAGAAGACCTAAAAAAACTCGAAAATAGCATAAACTCGAATCTAGCCTAACAAAAGCAACAAAGTGCAGTGAGTGGCTCATTATTTTATAAATGTCATCATTATACTAAACCATAACAAACAAACAATAACAAGAAGATTATTGTTATGATTAAACTATGAAAACAACATAAACTTTTCAAAAAAAATAAAAAATTCCAGCCTTGTTTCAACTATCCAAGAAAAGAAAGTAAAGGTTAGTTAAAAGAGACAGCCCCCATACCATAAAGCTGGAACAGAAATACAGATGAAAGAGAACAAGTATGAATGAACTTGGCGCATGCTATGCCAACAACCCTCTGTCTAATTCTTCCCCTAGTAGCCATGGCAGCAGCTTGGGAATTTGCTCCCAAGCTGTGATTCATAAACCAGTTGTACAGTACAGTACAAGCAAACCCTTCTAACCTCATTATTCCACTTGCAGCAGCTGCACCTAAAACAAACCTTTTCTGCTCCACCACCCTTAAAATAACAATGTTTATGGCCACACCACAAGCATATGCATGCTTTGCTTCCTACTTTATAAAGAAACCAAACAAAAACAACTCAGCTTCTTCATCTGATCTATCAATGAATATATAAAGATATGTACTTTCTTTACTTACCAGAATGGCAGAGAGAGAGAGAGGAAGAGAGAGATGGATGGATGAATGGATTCACTAAACAAAATCCATTCTTTTTTCCCTTATTGCCTGCCTGGTTGCTTTTTCCCTCTTCTCCATCATCATGATCATGATCATCAATAATAAAAGGATTTCTTTCTGTCCAGTGTGTTCCCCTGACAGAAAACAAGATTCCAGCACCCATCTGCATCCCATTTTGCAACTCACCCACCATTAGAATATTCTATTCTATTAGGGAAACAAGTGCATAAAAGATTTAGATTGAGATTAGATAGATAGATAAGGAGAGGATTTCACATGATATCCTACAAAAGTGGAGGAGAGATATGGTGCATCATAGTATGTACAACTGGAAGCAAGTTAATAAGGAACATGTTGATCTGTCCAATTGCCAACATTGATGCTGTTGTGCAGCTTCTTCTTCCCTCTCCTTAGATACACAACAAGTACTAGTACTACAAAGCATTATTTGTTGTGTAATTGTCCAGATCGCGAGACTTGCAATCAAGACAGCATGAGAGTTGACATTCATTATGGAGATACAATCAGATCAGATATGGAATCCATCAACATATGTTATGATTTAGGAGGCTGCAAAGTTTATTTAGAAAGCAAACAGGGTGGCAAAGTTTCCCTTAGGAATCTAGACAGGTCACAAGCAATAAATCAGCCAGGAGAGAGAAACTGAAGCGATTTCAAACACAGGACACCAGCTTGAAAATAGATTGAATCTGCAGAAGTACAGATATTTCAAATCGTAAGCTACTATTCAAGATCCCATTACACCTGCTTCGGGTGCAGAAGTTCGGGGTACAAATATATGAAGTACCTGTACTGAAGAAAGGAATTGGTGCAGAAGTAAAAGAAGTACCCAATAAGTGCTCCCATATAGTTTGACAGATATAGGTTTGCTTCTGAACTCAGACTGCACTTACCAGATGCAAAGAGACTAGCTCGATTTGAGCATTACCACCAACAAACACACACGAGCAGGGTCTCGGAGTTTGTCTCACAAGGGAGTACCATAGCCAGGAAAGAGAGATGCTGAAGGGCATACGCCCAGAACTATCTGAAAGCTATAGATATGGTGTTCACATTCCGAGTGTGAATGAATATCTTGCTCGTACATTAAGAACCTATCTATTCTACTATTCAACAATGCAATGCAATAGAGTTGAGCTGCTTGAACATGCAAGGAGCATAAAGATTACATTTAACATTCTAATATATCAGAATTGTGAGGAAAGAAAAACCCAATCTCATGTGGGGTCTTCTATGAAGTTCCACAATGTACAATAAGTACAAGTCACCTCTACATTACACTGAACTAACAATCAAAGAGGCAGCCGCTAACAGCAAAGCTGAAAACTTCACATTTAGACCTCTCTCTACATGACATATATTGCACTTATGGAAGAAATATCGCGAAACTCGTCTTCAAGCCCCAGGTACAGAAAATTGCTTTCTTCTGCACATTCCACCACGAAAATTTGAGAACAACTCTTATGGAGTAATAAGAAGACCAAGCAAGCCTTCGAATGTACTATACCGCGCTCTATCGAATCCCATATGGACCTCTTTACGACAAGACTGATGACCATGGTTGTTGCCACAGCAAAGCTTAGATTGTTACTGTGGCCGAAATGTTTCCGCAATGTGACATGAGGGTGGACTTATAGACTGCCGTCCAAAACTTTAGATGGAACCAGCAGATATCCACATGCAGCTCGGTTCAAAGGATTGCCACTAGAAGAGGTTAATAATCATCATCAACAACCAAATCCCCAACCGATGAGCTACTGAAGTACTATCCCCTTGGTAGTGCTTGAAGAATTTTCCACAATGGAGAACAGAACAAACCACCATGAACGAACCTAAAATTAGAATGTAAGAAGCGGTTACCATTAATTACCAATTAACAGAAGACTGATGAACATGGGAAGTTAGAACCCCCATCAGTAGAGCTCAATTTCAATCATCTCCAGTGGGGAACAGAGTGAGAACTTTCCTTCCGCCATTTCCATTTGCAGACTCCAAATCCTCCACATACCCTGGAACCGCCGCATTGTGCACCGGCGGTCCCATTCTATGCACAGCTTGCTGCTGCGCCGCCGGCCTAGACAGGAACGGATGATCGAATTGCCCATTGGGCGGCGACCCAAAATGCCCCAGCTGTCTATGGTACTGACCCTGCAGCTGCGGATGAGCTACGGCCGCTGCGGCAGCCACCGCCATCTGCTGGTGGTGGTGATGCTGAAGGGCGCTAACAGGAACAAACGGCAAGAAATGATCGGAATTAGGCGGCCTACCGGGATGCAAGAAATGCGCCGGGACAGGGGAACTCGCGAACAAATGGTCGGTAGCGGCATCCACACCAACGGTAGACGAACCACCACTCAACCCCCCGCCACTCCCGCCGCCGCCTCCCCCGCCGCCGGAAGACAACCCCTGCATCCTCTTGAGGTAGAGCCGGTATTTCTGCAAATGACTGGCGACATTCTCCCTAGTCAACCCGTCCACACTCATGAGCTGCATTATCGTCTTGGGCACCGCGTTCTTGATCCCCAGGTGCGCGACGGCGTCCACGAACCTCTTGTGGAGCTGCGGCGTCCACACCAGCCTCGGCCGCTTCAGCGTCCTTGCCGGCTCGTCCCCCCCGGTGCCGGACCCCAGCTCCGCCGAGGAGTCGGCGGCGAATTCGGACGAGTTGTGCTGCGAAGTCGCCAGGGAAGGGTTCCCGTTGGGAGAAGGCAAGCCGCTGGATGTCGGTAGAGGAGGCGGCGGCGGCGGCGGCGGGACCGGCTGATTCTGATTCTGGTGGAGCGAATTGCTGGCCGCTGCCGCGGAGGAGTTGGTGGGATTCCGGATGTCGAAGGCGAGGGCGAGATCGGGAGTGATTAGGGTTTGAGTGATTGGCATGAGCTCGTCCGGCGGGGGAAGCTCCTCTTCCCATCGAGCGAACCAATTGGAATCGTCCTCCCTCATAGCTGGTTTGGTTTTTAGCTCTTCCTTCTTTATTCGGTGAAATCCTCGACCTCTCTCTCTCTCTCAGTCGTCTCCCTCTCTCTTTGACTACAGAGTGTAGCGGCGGTGGAAGGCGGAGGAGAATTGGGATTGGGACGGCGGAGGGAGTGAAGAGGAGGAGGAGGAGGAGAGATGTTCGAATCGAGGTGGATCTTGTTTGTTTGGCTTTCTTTCTGTTCCAGCTTTTTTATTTTTAGAGAGTACTGTTGGCTGATGCTCTGCTTTTATTAATTTCCCATTTCCTTTTTGCCCCGATTTTGGCTTCATTGTTAAATGATTTCCAACCTATCAACATGTTTGGGAAGGATAATAATAATAATAATATATATAGCTCCGTAATCAGATTTGTTTTGCTTCGTTCTTGTATTCGTATATGTTTCCTCGAGTATTTGAAAGATTACAAGTGCGAGCATCAAGGGGTAGCGCGAGAGGCGAAATCTGTTTCCTCACGCTCCGTTTCGTGTGCTCGGCTCTTGCCCGTGTCTCAAATCATTCTGTAGTGACGAGTATGGGGTTCTTAAATCTATCTCAATTTTTATCTGATCCGCGCGCATATTATGCATATGATCAGTTTCGATTCATTTCATACGAGTACTAGTCGCGTCCCACAAGCATCAAGTGTGGATCTCATTTCATCTCGCTGCATCCCTGGATTTGTAGACACCCTGTTTCAATCTTGTTTCGAGACTATTTTTTTTCTTCTTCTTATGAGATATTACAACTACAAAAAATTGCGCGACATCCGCGTCTAGATAATCTCGAGTTGATTGATCATGTCAAAAATATATTTCGTGTCATAAGGAGTCATCTAATTTTGACTTGTGTTTTATGTGAATACTTCTCAATCTTACTTTCGCTTCTTGTAAAACAATTTTATGATTATTGAGATATCCGGCCAATCCCAAGTACTATTCGTCTTTGACAATTCTATAGAGTTTCACAATAAAATTTAAAAAATTTCCACAAGTTTTTTTTTCTAGGTGTTTGATTTGTTGTTAATAAATGTGGAATTTAATATCTGGGATATGTGGGGAATTGTGGGGGCGGGTCGGGTCGCATCATCGCCCCGATTATTTCATTCTCTCTTTCATATCATCAGATCGTATTCATAATTATTTTATTAATTAATTCATGAAAATGTGCCTCTTTGTGAGTGTTTGTTGCTAGATTCCTACCAGGTTTATATTTCCACGCCCTTCCACCGTCGCATGTTCTCCACGCGCCGCTCGTTGTTAGGTCTTCTCCGCCGCCGCCGTTGGAAATTAGAATTCTCGTCCCTTTCCCCCCTTTTCTCATGGACCTAAAGAAGATAAGTATATTCACTCAATCCAAAGTTGTGAAGCAAACGACTCCGTTTATGCCACAAATATACATATTTAATTAGGAATGTAAATCTTGTTATATCTAGAGTATTCTGTATTGCCAAATTGTGAAAAAGAATTGGAGACAAGTATTTTAACACGGGTACTGTGTTTAGTCATTCTAAGCAAGTCCCTATTGCAATTTTACATACCCCAATTCTTATTGACGAGAATGGACAATGAGACAAATTTGGGGGCACATGCTCTGATCAAAATTTCGCCACTGATTGTAAATATTGTGATTCTGAATGATAGCGTCGAGACATTCTCTCAATCTCTTTCCGCAAGTATATATGAAGCAACCTTACTTACATCAAACTTGAGTTGTCGTTAATTCTTTTCCCTTCTCGGTTTCTTAGAGCGAGAGAAAACTCGTACACAATGAATATATTATTGTGCATAACCTTTGCCTTCACCTCCTCCCCTTCATATCTACTATCCTCTGAAGGGTGATAGGAAATTTTCTTATTGAAACTAAGGCCGAAAATTCGTATTTCAAGAGTGTTGAAAAACAAGCGAAAAGATATGCTCTTGCAAGAACTTAACAACAAGCTAGTTGCACCACAACATCTCGAATCGTCCAATAACACAAAGTCGACGCTCTCCCAATCGACAATGAAATATTGTGTAAACTAGCAAAAGGGTGTAGCAAACTACTACCTTGGCCGGCAAATCCCAACCCAACAATCACCACGAACAAGAGATTCAAGCAAACCCTAATCATTTCGTGCTCTTTGCTTTCCTCTTTGGAGTCTTGCACTTTGTTCCATTGTTGGTGCCAACAAACAATGGCATTTTGGAGGGACAAAAAAAAAATCTGAGATGCTCCAATCCAACAATGGCCATGCAAGGGGCAAAATCGTAAATCCATTTCTGACTTCTTGTTTCTGAAAACTCGAAGCTTGATGGGGCTCCTTGTGTTTCAGTTTTATATGAGTAAAAGAAAAAGAAAAAAAGATTGAAGCTTTGGATTGGAACAAGATGTTGAAATCCACATGTGTGGCTTCTTTTCTTGTACGATGCTCTTAAACAAGGATGTCTTTATCCAATTTGGTTGCATCGACCCTTCCACAAAGCTTTCTAATCCATTAATTAATAATTAATAATCCGTTTGATTTCCAGTCAATTTCATCCACCTGCAGGTAGGATTCCATTCCACATATGCCTCCCTCTCTTTCTTTTCTCCTGTTAACAATTAAGAAACTACAATTACATCAACTTAAAATCGAATATGTGATATAATCGACTTCTCCATTAACCATTTAGAGAAATTTTCTAGTTGACTTACGATGCACCTTTGCGAATGTTATGATCGGACATGCCCTGTGAAAGACATAAGACTCAGTTAGCATAATCTCTTTCATGTTACTTCTACCTTCCTTTACTCCGCAACCTCCTAACTGATTGTGACTCCAAATCCCTAGTTTAGGGATAGTTTTTCAACCAAACCCAATTCATATTCTCGACATAATCAATCCCCATTTTCCTTTGGTTAGCTTCATAAATGACCATACGATGAATGAAACACTAATAATAAATGAAATATCCAGTTTCCAGACGACAAATCAAGAGGGTTAAAAAAACGAACATGCAGTTATCGAGACGACAGTTCATATGATATCTCAGAGGATCCTCTCTATCCACTCCAGTGATTCAATTTTTCAATTTCTTTTCATATTTGCTTCTTTTTTTGAAAAAATTTCCTTCGAAATTATGATCAGTAGTGATTATATATACAACGAAATTATTACTAGACATATGTAAAAGCTACTCAAACCACCACCGGTGCGTGGTGCATGGGGGTGCACGCGCCTCCTGTCCAAACTCCAAAACGAGTAGTGACATAAACATGGGAGGGAGGTGGGGAGATCAGCAAGATTGAGGATCAGAAAGAAAATGATATCACCCTAGGATTAATCAACTCAATTAATCTCAATTAATATATATTACAAGGAAGGAAGTGACTTGTTTAATTCTTTTTTTCCCCCACTATTTCTTGTTTTGGGGGAGTTCTCGATTGATTTGTGGATTCTTTTTTTAATATTATTTATTATAGCCTACGAAAATCACAGATTGCACATCAAGAAAGTGGAGGAAGAAGTAGATAGCTTGTCATACGGGTAAAAAAGTTAGATTCCCTCCTCAAATAACTCCACAACTTTGGTCCCCAAAAAAGGAGAAAGAAAAGAGGGATTGCACATTGCAGTCATTTTAACTCTGACTTCATATAGGCAATAATGGATGTCTTGAGAGATAGCCCCCCAGGGCCTCAATTCTTGTCCCAAAAGCTTTATCACGTAGAGGCCCTATATTTGATCTTCAACCAAGGTTAGGTGGGGCAGTGGAGGAAATAAATAGTGCACAAAATGTAAAATCGGGTGATACATATTGAAAAAAGAAAGAAAAAAAAGAGGCATATAACCGTGATCGAGAAACTAATCAAGTGATAGATAAGATATTAAGCCTTCGATGAAGAGGATCAAGATCGTATTTGAACTCAGATGGCCTCCTGATGTTCCGTTCTCGGTAGCTATCTATTGCTAAGAAGAAAATGCAAAATGATGCGAGGAACGACGGGCTTTTCCTCGTTCGCGGTACAAATGTTGTGATATTGTCATACATACTCATGTTGATGAGGGTTACCGTTAAGTAAAACTTCAAATAAAGCTCTTTCCCGGAATTTCCCTCCTATGAAACAGAAAGGGCATGGTAATCCACATAAGAACGATGAAAGTCTCTATCCAATCTATGTGGACGAAATCTATTCGTAGTGGAACATACTCTTCTTTAATACACACGACGACTACAAATCACGAAATACACGCAAATCATTGACATACATGAGCACGTATTTACGAAATCAGCGCGAGCACTACAAAAATTGGATATACTCTGGCCACATGTAGCACAAAATGATTCGGTATGGCCCTTAACTTCAACAAAAACGGCAGAAGATACAACAACCAACGACATGGGCGGGAGAAAAAAAAAATTAGTAGGCAATTCACATGCCACCACAAAACAGAAAGAAACAAAAGCTTAAAAAAGTAGGATCACTAGATCCACCAACAGCTAATTGGACGCCTAAATATAAACAAGTCCGAGAAAAGACAGGAAGGAAACAGGATGTGCCCTTTGCCAGACTGGCACCATCGCCCTAACCCCAAAGGGCAAAAAAACAGCAATCTAAGAAAAGTCAAATCATTCAATCAAGTCGTCATTAACAAATCAAGAAAACATCATTGAACACAAGCACGCCACAATCACTAATTATTAGTACTTGCTGCTTATAAACCCGAAAATCAGTAGGAAGAGATTAAACCGACGAGACTAACGATTTACGATGCATAGCGAGACCTGGCGAGAACAGTAGGTTAAAACGGCGACACCATTTGAACAAACACAAGCCTGCGTACTAGTAGTAAGAAAACAGAGGTACGCGATGCAGAACCATAGATGTGACAGACACGGTTACAGTCCTTTTACTACAATTTTCAAGTCATCGGAAGAGGAACGAAGAGAGAAAAAAGCAACGATAACAGAAGGTACGCAACCGAGCAACCCGACTGCTGCAGTTCTTTTTACTAAACAGAGAAAGTTTTCGACGAGTACATATTACTAATTGGCGATACAATTACAAACCTAGGATCTGCTGTCATTTTAATGGTTTTGACTGTAATCGAACGTCAGTGGCTGCTGACAGAATGGAGCCTGCAGGAAACAGATACCCCGATGATTAAGTTAGCCTACATTGGGGGAATATGCCGAGTAACAAACCCAGAGGAAAAAAAAGAAATGATGAACTCCAGGCGTACCGGGAAAACTGCGTGCCTAAACTGGTCATAGGAATGTGCATACATCATAGATGCACTTGGCCACTGAGCATATGCTGCTGCGTCCGGTGCCATTTGGTTTGCCCCAACAGCACAGTAGGGGTTCAAAACTGGGTTTGCAGCCGGATGTCCGTACCCAAGCGAACCTTGATTCCTCACCATCGGAACCAATTGGGGAAAACCGGTCTCGTACTGAATGTAGGGCATCTGCACCTTGTGAACGTTAAATGGCAACATGTTGAAGCACTGGTTATTAAGCGCACCCCTACCATACCTGGCATTCACTCAAACAGAAAGCAAGTTGGTGATTAAATCGCATATTCAAAGACATGAAAGAACATGATGCAGGTGGAATTAACTTTATACCTCATGTAACTACGGTCATAATCTGGGTCAAAATGATCCTTCTCCCTGTCTCTGAAAATGGCAACCCGAGACGAAGAACCATCCCTGATGTTGATAGGATCAACTGGAGGGTTCCTCCAACCCTCAGACTCATCCTGTACTGAAGATATAACTTTCTTGTCCGTAGGACCTTGAGACATCACATCATCCGAGCTTGGGCTACTGGGGCAACTGAAAATACGAGCCCTTGCTCTATCATACTCCTCCTTCCTCTCTTCAACACTCCTCACGGGGCTTCGTTTGAGGCCGAAGTCATTAGAGCCATTTGCAGCATTGTTAGGTCGAGGCCTAATAGCAATCTTGACCTTTTCTGGTTGGTCACCGTCAGACTGTTTAGCAGGAATGTCTGATAACCGGACAGAAGGGCATCTACTGCTTTCTCCTGTTTTTCTAACCACAATCTTATTCAGTTGTCCGTCCACTCCATTGTCCTGTACCATGGTGACCAACCCATAGTGTTGGGCTACCCTGTGTGCTGCAAGCCTGAGGTATGACGTAGGGAAATGCTGGAATTCAAATTGCTGTTGTTCGGCGTTCTGTAGGAATCTCTGGATGTCAAGCTCCATCCTTAGAACTGAATATAAACTCAGAAAGTTAGTATGCCTTTCAAGAATACAAGACACCAATAATGTAGATCATAAGGGATAACATTGTGCATAGCGTAACATTCAAATCAGAAATATCCACTACTAAAATTTATCAACAGGCAGTATTGCCAAAGGAATTGACGTTTCTGACATTCTAGCAGCCTCCCAAAGGATTACTATGCCAAAACCAAGAACAATCTAAATCTACGAAGAGGAGATCGATGGCATGAAATTCCATTTCTATAACTGTTTTCCAATTATATGGGGTGGTCCTTGAGCTAGAGAACTCAGAAGCTAATCTGAATAACATAGAACTGTGAATAATAAATCCCACAAAGTTCGTACTTCGTACTAAACACAAGAAAGCCCATAATCTCTGAGTGTCGAGTACCATCAACGCCATGTATATGTATCTAAGAGAAACTAGAAAGAAATTCCAATGGTTTGTTGTGCAATTCCACTAGATTCTAAGTGTCAACACATAACCAGATTAGATCCTAGTTCGAGCTGAATTCTGGATTCTCAATTAGCCACCGTTGCCTCCATCTCAGGCTCCATTCAGCAATGCAATTGACCACACATCTCACAAGCTTCAATAGCGTCACAATTACCAGATCTAACTATCTACACCACAATCCAATGGAAAAGTCAATCTCCGCCGACTCCAAACCCTAATCCTCAACCAATCCACCAGCAATACATCGAACAATAAAATTAAACCCTACAGCTCCCAAAAATCGCAAGAAAACGCCACATATCCACGCATCAATCCAACCAAACAATAGACACGAGATCGATACAGACGACCGAGTAAAAATATTCACACATCGACTAAGAAGAATATGAAAACGAGAAACTAACTGGTGAGACGGTGGCGCGGATTCTGGAGGGCCTCGACGAGGAAGGAATCCACCAGGGACTCCTTGTTGTCGCCGATATGAACGCATCCAGCAGCAGCCTGAGCCTGGACGGCGACTGCGGCAGCAGCGGTAGCAACCATAGCTCGTCTGACCGGCGGGGGGCGAGAGATTTCTCCCAATTCCTTCCCTCCTCTTCTGGTTCGATAGGTGCGTTTCGCCTCCTTTCTCGCCTTCTTCTGGAGGAAGAGGGGAAGAGAGAAGGGAAAGGGAGGAGAGGAATCGTTAAGAAGCTGCGGAATTCTTCTTCTCCATGGCTGAAGCAGCAGCGGCGGCGGTTTCCCGAAATTCGGAAGAGAAGAAGTGGTGGTGGAGGAGAAGATTAGGATTGGAAGATGGAGGAGAGGGAAAGGAAAGGGCAAAGAAAAACTCTTATACCGTCGTTGGCGTGGAATCGTGGGATTTTTTTTTCGTTTGGGCTTTCTCTCTCTAACCCCTCTCTCTCTCTCTCTCTCTCCTCCTCCTATCGGTTCTTCTTCCTTTCCTACCAAATCTCTCGAGTCGAAAGGAAAGAGAATCTAATCTCACCGCGCTCCCTTCGTATTTATATTTCCGCTGATGAGTTAAAAGTTTTTTTTTTTATTATTGCATAATTTTGATAATGGTTTTTGGATGAATCAGATAATTTCCTTAGAAAGAAAACAAAGGGGAATAGTTTTTTCAGTGAGAAATATTCTCATTATGCTAACTGAGGATTTCTTTTGTTGTTGTTGTGATGGATGAAACGAGTCTGATAAGATAAATTGTATCATTATGTCAACTAAAAATTAATTATTAAATCAACAAAGCAAGATGGAAATGAGCGGGGGATTAAATAATATTGTTTTGTCTAAGATTTAGATTAATATCATTGAAAAAACCTATACTTTACAACGTTTGTTATTTATATGTCTCAAATTTTAACGTTTTTATATAATAACAATTGTAACTTCAAATTTCACCTGGTATGCAGTATCATATTATGCTACATTCGTAAATTAAACATAATTTAAAAAAAAAACTTCTACTAGCATGAAATGTTTATTATATTTTCCCGAAAAAGAACGATCTCTGATCCTCAATTTTGCTAACCGTTCGATGAATTCGTGTATTAAGAATACGCTAATTCGATGGTTTAAAAGCAACAGATGAACTATATGCAAGTATATAATCATACACGAGTAAACATTTCAAATTTACATTCAAAAGAGCCACGATGACAAAAGTGCTGCAAGATCTCATTTGATTTCACTTCACTTATCACAAGAGTACAGAAGAAAAAAAAAAGATGGCAGAATCAAAACATGCAAATGAGAACCGCCTCGCCAAGCACATGCCCTTCAACCGCCTCCTCCACCTTCTCCTTCGTCACCTGCAACACATCGTCGATCTCACCGATTCACCATCGATTCGATTCGGAAACTAACTCGTCAATTAGTCAAATTTAAATTACCTTGTTGCCAAGATGAAGCTCGGTATCCAGAGCGTAGAGCTTGAACTCCATCCTGTGCCCGTGGCTCGGAACCAACGGTGGGCGCCACCCGGGGACCTTCTCGTCGTTGTTCCCTTCCTTCACCGCGGAGTAATCCGCGGCACCACCGCCCAGCTCCTCACCCCCTTTCCCCGAGAAACCCTCGGGGAGGCGCTTGACCGCGGGCGGTATGTTGGTCGCCACCCACACGGTCCAGGGCACGAGCGGGCCGCTCGGATCGGGCGCGTCGATGTCCTGGACCACGAGGGCCAGGGTCTTGGTCGGTTCGGGGACGTTGTACCACTCCAACGGCGGGGAAAGGTTCTTGGTGGCGCCTTGCCCTTCGCCGGTGTACTTCCTCGGAAGGTTTCCCTCGTGGCTCACTCCCGGCATCACTAGCCTGAATTCGTCTGCCATTGTTGAAACTGTGGAATACTGGGAATTGGTTTGATCACACCGTTTCAATTTTTGTTTTGGGGGAGACGATATAACGGTGGGCCGGGGAGTGCGGGGACACGTGGAGGCGGGAGTTTCGTTTCGGTGGACACGTGGAGGGGGAGGGAGGAGAAAGGGGTGGTTTCGACACGTGGAATCGGATTTTTAGTAACCTCAGTGGGCTCTTGTGACCCTCTTTAATAACAATCTTACTGGGCCTTAGTAATGAAAGGGAATGGGCCTTAGTTGGCTTCATAGGAGTCCAAACCGAGCGATTTGCATTGAAACCTTTCTGCAGCATTGTCATGAGAAAGATGGAATCGTGGAAGAGCTTTCGGTCTTGCAGGAGAACCACTGATGATGTCACACAGCAGCTCTCTGCAGGAGAGAAGCTACAATCTCAGGTTTGCGTGATGGCCATCATTACAGTAAATGACCGTATCCATCCTTTGCTGCAAATGTTAAATTATGGAAGAGAACAGTTGGCTCAACTAAGTTTCGCTCAATCAAAGAGCTCCAATCGATCATTGACCAGCTCACGGAGCAGCTGAAAGAGCAGGAGAAGCAAAAGGTAAGATTCAGCAAAGTCAGAGGTTGAGTGCAGATCAAATGAAGAAGAGACACTGGAGGGAGCAAACTGCCAATGCTACGAAATTAACTTAAGAACCCATATGCCAGTTCTACTTGGGAGCAAACATACATCAGAGTCTCATAAAGAACTAAAACCAAAAGGAAGATAATAGACAAAATGCCACAAACACTATAATTGTTTCCTCTCAAAACCAAGAGTAGAGTTTTCTTCAACTTATGGAGAGAGCCTTCAAACAATCACACATGCTTGGTGGCGACTCCCATGGGTATCGAATCTTCAAAGTCTTCAGTCTGGTAAAACAAGAGAGTTCATGCTCGATCAATGGCTTCATTCTGGCCAGAAGAAAGTTCTGTTGGCTCTGAGATGAGAGAAAACAAAGAGGGGAAGAAGAAGAAAAAAGTCAGAATCGGCACACGATTCCATGGCAAGGTCCAGGAGCTAGCTAGTACGACATATATATACCAAATGCATCTGTCATTACCTGCTGCCCAAGAGTATCAAAGCATAGGATGAGTGATTTTGCATTATGCAGGCCACGCAACAACTTTGTGAATGCGCAATTCGCCGTCTCTATTTTCTTCATGTTCTCCTTGTTGCGCGCAAAAAAGCCAAACGGCAGGTTTGGCCATTCAAGGTGGACACTAGCTTGAGCAAGAGAAGGAACGTGCACCACATCGAGGTTGCGAATATCATATGCGTGACCCGAAATGTAAAAAGACTCGAGCTTTGGAGCGGACACTCCCCCAATTCCGAGTTTGAAATCATAGGCAGGATCGTCGCTTCTAATTTCGAGCTTCAACAACCTGTCCCCGGACACTCTGAAGGGAACCCGCGAGGAGCAACCCAGCAGCTTCAAGTTGTTCAAACTAGGGAGATTGGCAAAAGGATCACAAATCATCACCACCTCTTTACTCGTCGTCGACGCAATGAACGTGCAGCGGCGCAGTTCCAGGGTCGTCAACATAGTGAATCCGAGATCAATCAGTGAATTGGGCGGGGTGATTGCAGCCACCTCCAGCTTGAGAGTGGTGAGAGACTGACGATGATGATGGCGGACGATGGACTTGGCTACCGAGCAGCCAACGCCGGTAGAGTTGAGGGACAAAACCTCAAGACGGTGATCAGCGAATCCCATGACCATATCAAACAGTTTATCGTCTAATGTCGACCCATTCACACGCCGGCGCTCACCAAAGTGGAAGCTAATGTTTCCAACAACGGTATGGTGGGAGCGAAGAGAGGACAAGAGGTTTTGCAGACTCGACTTACAAGGGAAAGAGCTCGCCTGGAGATGGAGGACATTGACGCCTTTCCACAGGTTGGTCCACCTCTTGGACAGAATGCTGGTTCGAACGGAGGATTTGGTGTCGAGGAAGGAGAGAATGTGATGCAGAATGCAGTCGGGGAGATCGCTGACCCTGCTATCATCCCCTGCCATACCTTTTCCCCCCCTTTTCTTCCTAACTTTCTTCCAAATTAAAGAACACTAATTGAGGGTTTCTCTCCGATTCTGAATCGGACGGTGAGAGCGGCGAAAGAGGGCTAGAGAAGGAGAGAGGCGAGTGAAAAGGTTTCCATGTAGGACTTTGCTACGGTGACATGTCACTGTAATTTGTACTTTTAGGCCGATCTAATATAGAATTAGGTTGATTTAACATAGGATTAAGTCGTCATAACCTGTTGTTTCAGCCTTGTGCTAGAAGACAGCTTACTTCGTAGCAACTTCGAACTTTTTATTTGAAGCCTTCCAGATATATCCAATATTTCATCAAATGTCTTGACTTTGTAGACAAACATACCTACTTTTATGTGGTAGAGGCCCCTGGACTCGAATCTCATTCATGCTTCTCGAATTGAGCTCCAAAGTAGACTTCACAAACACTTTCTCGGACTTGGCAATTTTCAAGCAGTTTCCCAGTTTTGGCTTAACTTTTTGATCATTGTTCTAAAATGGTCTTCTGGACTTCCTATCGAGCTCCCAATCACTTCAATGTGTAGCGTGACACTCCATCTTCAAAATAAGCCATTAATCTTCAATTTTCATCGAGTCAATTGTAAGATACGAATCTCCAAAGTAGGCACCATGAAATTGTTTTTACACTGAAACAACATATTAGGTCGACCTAATCCTAATTAAGATCGACCGAAAAGTACAAGTTTAATACAGCTACAAGTAGTAGTGTGGACTAAATCTAACAACGATGCGTAATATTATTCGGTTTTGATTCGGGACGGGTTGGATCAGGTCCTTAAGGCCATTTTTTAAGAAAAATCTTAAACCCCTTTCAGCCAATAGGAGAAGGAGAGAGAGAGTGATTAGTAATGATTGGTTAACTACCTACCTAATACGTTAAAGGGTAAATTAGGAATATAAAAAGTAATTAAATGCCATCATTAATTAAGGAAGGAGAGGAAAAAGAAACTCCTCCCAACCCTAAACCCATTCATCTTCGTTTTCTCGTCTGCTGTGCGGCGCTTGGTGTGGGATCGTCTGTCGTCGTCGGGGTCGTCGTCTGTCGTCGTCGTCATCTCAAAGAAGGCCAGTCGTCGGGCCTAAGTTCTGGTCGTCGTCGTCGTCTGTCGCCACAGTCTCGTCGCAAAGAAGTCGTCGTGTGTCCTTTAGTCTCGTTTTCCATGGGATCGCCAAGGCCAAGAGACTTTATTTTTGGTACGTTTTTATTAAAATAGACGCATCTTTGGATGCATATATGTTTAATAAAACAGACCAGAGTTGTTAACAATTTATGTTAATAACTTGGTGTGGGATTAATAATGATGCCTTCGTTAACTGTTAATAAATGTTGTGTTTTAATTAATAATCAACTTTGCATGTAATCAGGTCATTACTATTGTTAAACATATTATCAATATATTCATAAACGAGTATTAATAAAACAGAATAGTGTTGTTAACAATTTAAGTTAATAACTTGGTGTGGGATTAATAATAATCCCTTCGTTAACTGTTAATATTTGTGGTGTTTTAATTAATAATCAACGTTGCATGTAATCAGGGATAATCATTACTATTGTTAAACATATTATCAATATCTTCATAAAAGAGTATTAACCGATAATACTAATTTATTAATAATACTTGTTAACTGATCATACCAATTTAAAAATAATCGAAGTGTTTAACTTAATAATTCACTTTGAACGTAAAAATGTTCGTTCTTTTAAATTATTAATTAAAAAGGACATGGTTAATAGTAAAGTTTGCATGAATAATTTCATTGTCGATTTAGGTTAATATTCCAAGAAGGGAAGATTAATAACGATGTTGATGGTTGTTAATAATTAATCTGAGAGGAATGATTAATACGGACTCGACCGCACAAACTCGAACAATACGGACTCGCCGTTGACGGAGAAGCAGGGACGACGGGAACTCGACGAGCTCGTGCTCCGTTCAGGGACTATGCGACGGACTCGCCGTTGACGGAGAAGCAGGGACGACGGGAACTCGACTGGCTCGTGCTTCAGGGACTATGCGACGGACTCGCCGTTGACGGAGAAGCAGGGACGACGGGAACTCGACGGGCTCGTGAGGGACTATGCGCCGGACTCGCCATTGACGGAGAAGAAGGGACGTTGTCGGGTTGGATCTTAGGGTTTTTGAAAATAATAAACCGTCTCTTAGCTTAGGGTTTTTGAAAACAATAGACATGTTTTAATTGTATTCTCCTTAATACCCCTAACAACTTTTTAACTAATAACTCCTACTAACTACCTTATCTTGAATTAGCCAATCACAAGGCTTTAAGTTCTTCCTTAAAAAAGAGGCCTTGAGGACTAGAACTTAGGCCGTTTTGATTCTATTGAGAAACCATTGTTCCTTTTTTTTCTTGGAAGGAAGCCACAAACAAGCTGAGTCATCAAATTACAGAGAAATGGATCTAAATAGCTTTGTTTACAAACAGATGATTAGGCAAATTAATAAAACACACATGCCTAAAGCCATTGAAAAGAAAAATAAAACAATTGGAAATGGTAAAGCTGCATTCTCTTTTTCTTCACCACCAAGGCAAAAACCCCACACACCTCTCTTTAAACACTTCCACACGCCACTCCCTACTGTGAAAAGAAGAAAAAGCTCCCCAAATTAGGGGAAAAGAAGATAAAATGCCTTGGTTAGTATAGCAGACCCTTTTTCCCCCAGTTCTATACTTGATCATCTGGTCCAGCAAGCATAACCTGTCACATACCGAAACCGAGATTTTTTCGTCCATCAAAGGCTCTGATAAAGTGAACTTCTTGGTTGTGGAAGGCAGTCAAAGATATGAGCATCTTTCGTTACTTACATTGCAATCGTTGGAGAACTTTCTGGCAATCGTAATGGCTGCATTCCTCGCTTGCTCTGTCTCGAACTTCAGCACGAAGGAGAGCCCCTTCCTGGGTTGCCAGAACAGTGACTTTGAGGCAGCATTGCTACAAATCGCTCGAGCTCCACATAACTAGAGTTCAAGAACATGGGGGAAATGTCAACAAGATTACATGTAAAAGTTGGGAGTCCTCTTCTGAAGTTATAGACACATTATAAGATTCTATTGACCAGGATTAACGGGTTTATATCCAACTTGTCATCTACAATCTTGCTTCTTTTTTGGTCACTCAGCCGTAGATTCGACATATAGTGATCTTCACAGTTTCATGAGAAGCAGAGTAGAAGTTACCTGCATGGATGCTGAGTAAATTTCTCTCGCCTTTGTGATCCATCCTCGGCAAAGTTTTATCCTCATCTTCCCCACATTAAACGAATGGACTGAATGTGATGGATTGTCTTGTCCATTGATCTGCGAAATTGTCACCTGCATATACAACACATAACCAAAACCAAGTGAGAAGAAAGCTAATATGTAAAGTATCAAGCTTCCGGGAGTATAGGAGAGTTTGCTTACACTAAATTCAGCACTAGATTTTCGCAGAAGTGTCTCTACATGGCTCATAAGTCCTGGAGCTGTTTAAGAAACCAAAGTTCACGAGCTATTCAGTGACCACGATGTACACATGGCACACAATGAAAGCAAGTGCAAGGGAACATTGCTAATATAGGAAGCACCTGGCTCGATATGACCAGCGGTTGTTACGCTGCTAACTTTCTGGCCGTTTGAAACCACCCCGACTTGAAGGACCCGGCCAACATCAAGTGGTTCAGGAGCATATATTGGCTTTTCAGCGCCTTTTGAGTCACCAAAAGAGGAAAAGAACTGATCAAAACCATATCAAAATGTGTAGATAGTCAAATCTGAAGTATAGTATGAACCAATGACATATCATTCGTACCTAAAATGACTTCGTTGTGACTCCCTTCAGATGAGACGCGGTACCACTGAATTGAGCATTTTGAAAGTAGTGGAGCATCATTAATACGAGGATGGAGACGCAAACACGAACCGAGAGTTTCAGAGCCTTCTATTCTGTATATTGCTAATTTGTTCTCCTCTACTCGTTTGCTGATTGCCAGCTGCATCAGAAAAATGGAAGTCAGCGCCTTAGACAACAGGCAATAAACAACTTCAGAGAGAAATGATTAAGGCAAGAAATCATCACAGGGGGGAGAGCGGGTAACGAGGAAAAACAAACCTCTTTCTGAAGTTTCACAGAGAAGATGGCTTTCTCGCGGATTTGAGCTCTGAGTGCACCAAGTTCATGCTCCATGTCCATCACCTACAGAAATCACACACTTTCTTGTAACGGGAAAGAAAGAGAAGAGGAAAAAGTAAAAGGTTAACATGACTTAGATTTGTGATGATTGCGGTTGCAAGACATGGCTGGAAATAACTAACAGCAGTATGATTCACAAGGTTGACTTCCATGCATTCCATCATGCACATGTCATGACAGTATAACATTTACAATATCTAATGTCTATATAACAATTCAAATGCAAATTGAACGATCAATGGGAAGAAGGCCTTTCCCACTTCCTACAGTTCCAAGACTCAAAAGTCTCAAGTTTTCCACCAATTAACAAGTGCCAACTATAAGACTTGTATAACAAGCAACTATTTATCCTAAAAATAGTGGGATGTTACTTCAAGCCACGCAACAACTAAATTACAAGATCGTACAGGCATACCTTGCTCGGGTGATGCAGCAATTTGATTCTTCTAGCCTCTTGAACCTCCTCAAGTAGTACCTCCACATTCTGCAATACCATCAGGAATCAGTCTAACCGTTTCGGAAGATGAAGTCTATGTAAGTGACAATCAAATAGAGTGGACAGAGAAACTACAAAGACAACTAAACTTACAGGAGACAAGTTTTTAGAAGTTTGAGCATTCTTTTCTTCTTCCTCTAAGGCCTCCCCAAACCTCTGAACAACAGCCCGGGCGCTTTCTATTTCAGCACATGCAAACGATCTTTCTTGGCTGACCAGCTTCTTAGCATCTTCTGAAGCCTGTAGACACCACAGAACACATCAATATGAGCTGATGAAACAGAATTGGTGAATAAGAAGAGATAATTTTGACTCAATAATTCTCTGAAAATTGACAAAAAAGAGAAACATTAACCAACCTGTCTAAGGAAGTTTGCAAGCTTTTTCACTTCGAACTTCTCCTGAATTAGTTCACCTTCTTTTTGAGTCAGCTTCACAGCCAATGCTTCCACCTGCAGTTTGCAGTAACTGTTAATTCCCAACAGCAAATAGTCCCCTTAGAATTTAGATGCAATGGAATCCCAGAATCCAGATGCATCAAATGGAATTCCACAATCATGTAGATATCCAGCTACTGTACCCGAATGAAGGAAAATGGAAACCGGGAAAGAGAGCTACTAACCATAGAGATAGCCTGCTCCACATCCTCTTTGTTTCGCCCTGCCATACGTCCTCTCAAAGATTCTAATGCATCTCTCAGCTTCTTCAAAAGCACATGCCCCTCCAGAGAAGCCACTTCTCTAAGTTTCGCCTAATTACATCAAATGCAAGAGTGTTAGCATAATTACCAAAGGATAGTTTTCTCGTACAAAATGACAGTAGCCAAAAGTGACAAATGTAGCAGGCTGAGATAAAATCGGAATTGGCAAGTGTTTTGAGAGAGAACCTCCTCGGCCAACTTAGCAGCAGAAGCCAAGTTCTTGTCGAATTTACTGGCCAGGTCACGAACCGACAGGCGTTTATGCTGTTCTGAGAGCTGTGCTGTCTCCTGCTCAACAATGTCCTTCAACAATGGTCCCTTTTCATCCTCTTTTGGCTCTTCTACTACCTGATTCTCAGGTCCTAGCTTGTACTTGGGAAACCGGTCCAAAGGGAAGCTGACATCAGCTGAAACTGGAAGGAAGATCTCCATTCCAATCATCTGCTCTCCAAGTGGACTAACCTTGGTCATTATAGATCGGGTCCAAGATTGGACTCGTTCCCTAATTCTTCAACAGAACAACATAAGAGCAAAGGAAAAGAGACAAATCAGTATAATGTAAAAGTAAAATTGCACATTTCCTCAGTTCCTGAGGTACAGAATCACAATACATGCAAGATTCCATTGTTTGCCCAATGTGTTAAAGAAGACAAATTCAAGCACATCACTGTAATCCCAGCATCAAAAGAAGCATGCATTAGGGATAAACTAGAACCAAGCTGATGCAAAGACAAGGGGGAAAAACAGAAGAACTATCAAGTGGTAGCTCCAATTGAAAGGACAAAATGAAGAAAACATTAAAAAAAACGGGCAATCCAAATTGGTTGGTGGGTTTAGGTGACCTGAACCAAAGGTTTGAGAATTAATTTCCTGTAATCCAAATAAAGATCCAAACTTTCGAATGCCCTTTACATTTGCACAATAGAAGGGACATTCTATTTATGAACCCAAATGATGAAAACTTACTGAACTCAGAGCCTCACAAGTATAATACAGATGAATGGAAATCAATCAAGTCACATTTAGAACACTGTCCATTGTAAAATGCAGGCAGGGAGTCTCAGCTCAATTTAACAAAACTAGAAAAACAAACGAAGCATCATCTCCTGCCTACTCACTACCCACTTCAACTCTGTCGAATTCGATCATAAAAATTTCCAGAAAAAGAATGCAGCCCAGAAGAAGAACAAGCCGGAAACATGAAAAGGAAGAGAAGAAATGTAAGAACTTACAGAGAGGCGGAGAGGGAGAAGCAAGGACAAATTGCAGAGAGGGCCAAAAATCCAGAAGAAGAAAAAGTAGTTGCTAGCTAGCAGCTCTTCATGCAAGGGGGGACAGGAATGATTTCAGTGTGTTGGGTTTTTGCAGGGGGAGGGAGAGAGAGAGAGAGAGAAAAGGAAAAGTAAGTAAGAATGGAGTGAAATCACTGTGGAGAGAAAGAGAATCTAAGGAATGGCGTAATTGGTTTAGGACTTTAGGCTGCTCTCCTCTCCTTTTCTAAAAGCAAGCGCCAGGGAGAGGGAGAGAGAGAGAGGAAGGAAGGAAGAGAGGGAAAATGAAATGAAGCAGAGAAAGAAAAGGACTCTTCTCTTCTCTGTTCGGTGCCTGACTGACTCCAACTCGGTGCAAAATGGGGGAAAAAACAACAATTTCTTTTTCTCTTTTGACATCTGTTCTGAAAATGCTCTGTTTGTTCATTCTTGTTTCGGTTAGCAACCGAATTAAATCTGTACTGAAAGTGAAAACTCATCTGGATTTCCCATTTTCCCTCCAACCTTTTGTTACTAAGTTGGTAGCTTGCACCAATCACATGTACAGTGAGAAGGTTTGTATCTTTTAGATATCTAGTAAAGAGTTGTTATGGTTTTTACAAAAGACAACTAACTCTTCATTTCCTAGTTATTCTATGACATTACTTATAATTATAAAAATTTGAGTTTCTTAATGATCTATTCCTACTATCTTTGCAAAATCAATTCAATAAATATCAGGTGTATCATTTCTTGGCTAGCTAGCACTCTGAATGGTTAATGTATGCCATTAAGCGAATGGGTATAAGGGTTGTAACCGATTTCGAAAAACTCGAGCTTTAGACTTCTTTATATAAGCTGCAACCTACAAGTGTTGATCTGGTTTTTAGGTCTTGATTGCTTCGTATAAAATGTATGGCACCGATTAGTTCAAAATCACACATCGCAACATACTACATACCTATCAAGTCGACGGGCTTATCCAGTAAATTTCATCGTTCACATTACAAACTTAATTAGCAATTTAGCACCAATATAACTAACATTCTTTGTTAATACATGTCATAAAGATGCCCTCTTAGGACATTTAGCACTTCCCCTAGGGTACCCTCCATGACCTTTCACCTAAAGTGCCCTAAAGATTAGGTTTTTTTGCCTTTCCTTTGGGGTCATGGCCATGGGCCATCGGGCCCAATAAAAAAAGCAATGAATGAAAGAACACAATAACTAGTAAGTGGGCCCGTTTCATATTCATCGGGTCGGGTAGTAGTACCAAACTGCCAGCCTTTTATCCTTCATTTTCCCTTTTCTTTCACTTGCTTTCCCCTTTTTACCCCTTTTTTCTATTTCAAGTTTGACCACTCCTCTTAATTGCCACGACCGTGGTTGGGATGGCAATAAGGTAATTTTCACCACAAATATAGCTACCTACTTAGGTGAGGGTGGTAAATTATAAATTGGTAGCTAGTTAGTGACTTAAATGATTAGGTTCAAGTTAATCATGACTTATAACATGCTCAAGAATAATTATCTTGATATGATTTAGAAGGAAAGCTCTTTTCGTGTAGTGGATTATCGATCTTTTTAGGTTTAGTCATTGATCGTTATATTGCGATCGAACTTTTTAGTTGAATCTTGTTGTACCCAAACTTGTCATTTTACTTTGTTCTATCAATCTGAATTAGTTTGGAAGTGAGTTAACTTAGTACTCATCGATTTTAATGGCTTGATCGAGCGATCAAGTCAACTGATTCCCTTCCTCTCTTTGCTTTACGACACAATATCTCGAGTCAATGAAGTTGTGGCTTCAATTTGACCGACCGAACCTTGACCCACCTGCTTGATCTAATGATTAAAAATAGTTTGACAATGTTGTTATGTTTGGGTTTAGTAAACCAAATGGGGGATTGATGAAATTGAACTAAATTCTAAGTGGATGGACTTAACTAACTAAACCTTTCTAATCTAAATTATTCCATTAAAATTGACTTCCCACCATGTTCACGAATTCATTACGATATAAGCACACCTCTGATTAATAACTAAGAGTGACTATAAGTCAACAAAAAACAACAAATACGTTACAAATTAGCACGTTAGAACTGTCCCCAAAAATATATTAAGATTAATTGATTAATTAATCGTTGGACAGAAAAGTCCAAGACAAAGAAGAATGTTTAGAGAGTTGAAACTGAACTTCTATTGGGTAAAGCTATAGGGTTTTATTTATTTATTAATTGTTAGTTAAATAATTAAATGAAAGAAGCAATCAATTAAGGGAACACTTGGTAGGTGATAGTTGGGAGATGATGATGGTGTTGGAGGAGAACTACTCAATTCCTCCCTCCCTCTAATCATTATTAATTAATGGAATTGGCACATATAACTACTTTGGAAACCCATTAATTACGCTGTCCTTAATTTTATTAAACATTTTGATATATTGTGATTTAGTTATTTATATCTCTAACCCTTACCATAAAGTATTTGCGATCTAGAAGGGTTGGTTGGTTGGTTGGTTACTGTCTAGTTAGTACTATCACGTACAAAGCCCATTAATATCAGTTTGCTAGCTAGGGTTTTTTTTTTTAATATGCATGAGTCGTTGGATTTAAATCGAAGGTACAATTGTTTGGTTTGAAGCTGGGGTAGTTAGGTAATTTTTTTTTTGGTTTATTCGGATTTATTTATGGTGTCCTTCTCATTGGTGGTAAGACTCGAACCACCAATGTGAAAGCTACATTATCATCTCCGCTTACATACCACCACTTGTGAAACGGAGAAAAACATCAACCTGAATGGATACTAAATGTTATCTTAATGCATTGCCTCTAAAGTACTATCGAAATTTCAACATTCCTCACGGCACCCGCACGCGATTTGTACGGTTGGAGTACCTCTAATGTTTTGTTGGGAAAATAGCAAATTTCAAGATGATACTATAAGAGTTCCCAAATTTATCATGATGGAAAATATAACACTTTCCACATCTTTCATTTCATAGTGAAATTTGAAAATTATTTGAACAAATTTCGACCTGGTTGATAATTTTGACATAATTAACGCTTTTTAAGTAAAGAAAGAAACTTTTATCACCCAAAAATAAAAAAATTGAAACTTTAATAAAACGACGCCGCAACCAACCCACATGGCAATGCGGAACGAGACAGTTACATTCTCCCGCCAATACCAAACCGCAGCTCTGCAACAACCAACGGTTCATTTGATCTGACCGAACTGAAGGTGGCAATCGCCGGTAAACTCAACTCCGCCACACCCAAATTCCTCGCAGGGCTTCAAAAGCTCCCGAAGCTCCCGGAGACACGCCGAGCACTCCGTCGGCGCGCCCTTGAAACAAGTCCCCGTCGCCACGGCGGCGCCGGCGTCGAGGTTCGCCCCCGGATTCGACGTCGTCGTGAAGACGGTGTCGCCGGAGTCCGGGTTTTTTACCTGACTGGAAGTGCGGTTCGCCACGATGTCGAGAACGGCGCGCACGTGAAGAGGGAAGTTCTGCTGATCCCCTGCCCGGCCGCAACTGCAGAACGAACTGCCACGTGGTTGGCCGGAAACGGTCGCGAAAAGCGCCGCCGCCGCTATTATCGCCGCCGCCGCCGCAGCTTTCATTAGAGCAGTAGAATTCATGTTTTTTTTTTCCCCCTTTTCCCCTTCTTTTATATTATGATTCTTTCTTACTCGATTTGATCGATTACAAGTAATCGAGAAGAGATATATATATACACACACAGATTTTGACAATGTGGATGGCGGAATCCATAAATCCAAAATTAGATAGCTATGTATGTGGAGGAAGCAGCTTTCCATCGGTTGTCGCGTGGCCGCTACTCGTTAAAAATACGGCAATGGAGGATCTATCCGAAAGTATTAATAAATGACTATGTGATCCACAATAACTCGAGTTATTGATACCAACTGGTTATGGTTAAACAAAGAAGTGGTTAAACAAAAAATTAGGATTCCCATTTAGCGGCTGACAAGTTATTCATAGCAGCGCGGCGAATCCAGGGAGCCGCCCCTAGGCCACGACCCAGCCCTCCCCGAATCCAAAACTCATATAGTACTTGTAAATTTTCGATTTTCGATATATATATTTTAATGTTTATAGGGTCACGACCCAACCTTCTCCACCACTTTCTAAATGCGGCCCAGTGCTCTAATCTGTCACGGATCCGCCGCTCATTCATAGTATGCATTTTGGCCACAACCAGCTTTCAGTTTGCTGTCGATGACTGGTTAAAACTACACAAATTTTTTTTATATAAGGAAGATACATAATGAAAAGTTCTTTGTTGTCAATGTTTTTGGTATTTATCGCCAATGTTCTTAAATAAATATAATTTTATCCTAGTTCATTACTATTTGAAATGTGGCTTTGGCAACTTGTTTTTCACAAAAATCAAACATGTCTCTGGACTTGCTCAATTTATCATAAACTTAGAAGCCAAAGCCTACTTCTAGACTTGGGACGAATTAGCCTGAACATCAAGTTGGATGCATGATTGCTTTACCGCGATTATCTTCTCAAATAGAATCGTGGAAACAACTGTGCTTGATGAACTCTGTTTTCCCCTGTTTTCCTAGACCCTTGTTGCATTTGAGTTCGCCGGAAGACGATGTAAAATGTCAGGTCAACTCTGTTATAAGTTTCTCTGTTCATGTTCTTCTTTCTGTCCAAATGGTCGTGTTTGCAGTTTGGTACAACTCTTGAAGGCCGGCCCTGTGAACTTCCACGGCGACTGATTCTGATGCCGCCGTTGCTCCCAGATTGACCGGAGCCAATGCCCAAGAGCCCAGAAACACCGATGACATCCTGCAGCCTCGATCGATTTATCCCAAACGTTCACAATTTGGGTGTCGGAATTTCCGCCGCCGAATCGATTCTGGGAATCGAAATCTAAGTTGGATGTAGGAATTTAGGCGCAGTTCTTGAACGGAATATGTTTTCCGGTCGTTTCCGAGTGTTCTTATGCGATCCTCCCATGGATTTCTGTTGATTTTCCCTCGGTTTTTCTTGCTCGGCGAGGGGCCAGTTCAGCACAGGGTCAATATATCGCAGAAAAATCAATATATCGCTTAAAAATCGCGATATTTTAACATATCGCGATATCTCGTCAATTCCAATTTATCGTCAATTTCTCGCGTTTCGAGTTTGGTTTTGAGGACTCGAAACGTTTCGCGTTTCTTCCGTTTCTGATGCCCGTTTCTCGATTTTGTTCGGGTGTCCAGTTTTCGCCGGCTGTGCGAGCACCTACCTCGCGAAACGCTGTCGGATTACAGGATTTTGGGCCTTCAATTAATTAGGTAGGAAGCCTTTTGGGCCCTTATCTAACGGAAGTCCATGTTTGACCCGGCCGTTGGCCTACCTCCCAAAGAAAACGACGCCGGATCGTCGTTCCTTTTGGCCTTCAATTAAATTTAGGTAGAAGCGATTTGGGCCTTCGTCAAATTTGAGTCGGTCGTTAGTTTCCCCTTGTTTCCCGCCCTGTGAATCCTTAGCTTCGTAGGCCCAAAGAGATTCCTCTCTTTTTAATTGAAGGCCCAAAAATCCCGAAATCCGCTGGGCGTTTCGGTGGGAGGCACCCAGCACATCCGGCGAAACACTGGAAAACCCAACAAAATGGAGAAACGGGCATCAGAAACGGACGAAACACGAAACGTTTCGGGTCCTCAAAACCAAAAACGAAACGCGAGAAATTGACGAGAAATTGAAATTGACGAGATTTCGCGATAAGACGTAATATCGCGATATTTACGCGATTTATTGACTTTTGTGCGATATTTTGACCCTGTGCTGAATCGGCCCCTCGGGGAGCAAGAAAACGGAGGAAACCCAACAGGAAATCCATGGGAGGATTGCATAAGAGCACGGAGAAACAACAGAGAACACATTCCGTTCACGATCCGCGCTGGAAATTCTTGCATCCAACTGTGATTTCAAATCCCAGAAAGGGCTCGGCTCGGCGGCCGAAATTCCGGCACCCAAATTGTGAACGTGGGCGAATCGAGGCTTCGGGATGCTCTTGTGCATTTGGCTCCGGTCAATTCGGGAGCTATGGCGATGGAAGCAGAATCATTCGCCATGGAAGTTCGCAGGACCTTCAAATGCCAGAGGGAGGGGGCGGCCAAGGGCATGAGCCTGCCATGGACCTTGAATTTTCACGATCTATTGAGAAGATAAAATCGCGGTTAAAAGTAATCATTTGATTGGCGAACTAAGTTGATACTAGCCGGTGGTTTGTTGCGACAATGAGGAAGTTAATTTGAGGAATGAAACTTGTTCCAAAGTGTACTTGATTCAATTTGCTTTCCATCCAAATACTAATTGTAAGCAATAATGAATTATTATTTGATTTATAAGCAATTTAAATTCAAACTCAACATCGATTAGAACGCAAAATGACACATCCACGATCAAACATCAAAGCATAAGAATTTAATACATTGGCATGCTTGATATAAAAGAGAGAGAAAAACACTAATGTCCCCTTAACAAAAGAAACCGAACAATAATTACTTCATTCTCGATAACAAGTCAAGAACGACATAGCCAGAAATCTAAACGAGAAAGAGTCACAGACTGTGAAACTTTGCAATCAACGAATCATTTGATCTGGCGGAACTGAAAGCGGCACTTGCCTTCAAACCTCAGCCCGCCGCAGGCAAAGGCTCCGCACCGCTCCAATTCTTCCCGCGCGTTGGACAGACACGCCGAGCAGCCAGCGAGGCCGACGCCCCTGAAACAAGTGCCGGCCGCCACGGCGCCGCCGCGGCGGCCGTTCTTCGGGTCGATCGACGTGTAGGTCACGTCGCCGGACACCACGTTCTTGGGCTGGGAAGCCGTGGTCTTCACCACGTCGTCGAGAACGTGGCGCAGGCGAGCGGGGAAGTTCTTGGGATCCTTCGCCGGACCGCAGCCGCAGAACTTGGGATCTCCGTGTTTGCCGGAAACGGCCACAAAACACGCCGCCGCTAACATCACTATGACCGCGGAATTCATCACCGACGAAGACATGTATTTCCCCATTGATTGTTCTTAATTGCAAATTAACTAGAGCGGGTAGGACTGTTTATATACATACCGTGGCATGAGGAGACAAGACAAGGTAGCAGTCAGCATGTCTTGACGGCCGGATCTTTCCACCGGCGAATGTACAAATAAACGGTTAAACAGGAAAAATCCAGCGTTTCTGTTGGCCGCCGGCCAGCCGACGACTGGTCAAAAAACGCCATGTGGATGGATGTTTTCCTGTCTTGGACAGGAATTTGGCAAAAGGATTCCCAGCATATAATACACATGCAGGAAATGAACGAAAGATTGGGCAAGGTTTTCTTTTCCCCCAATATTACCACTACACAAGTAAAAAACACAAAATCTTCATCAAACTCCGTTAACTTTGTCTGATATGGCAGTCAACTATTAGAGTTCATCGTTAAGCGTGTGACGTGACAATTAAAAAAAATAAAAAAATAATTTTTCTTAAATTTCCACCTTATTATCACAATTATTAAAAAAATTAAAATATTAAACCTAATTTCTTCTAATCCCCATACCCTACCGACCAAACCCCGTCACCGTCCCAACAACCACCTTCTCACCCGCCATTATCGCAGAGGGATTGGTGATGGATGGATCGGTGATTAGTGGTGGAGTTTATGTACGACTCCTTATCACCTCACACGTCACTATCTGCATCTACTTCATCTCCCAGAAATCGAAGAGGTGATCCCCATCTCAACGTCTTTGGCCAAATCAACACTGAAGGGTCCTTCCATTACACCATACACCAATTTTGGACAAAAAGGTGAGAAAAATACAATAAAAGACAACCTTCCATTACATCAATTTTAGTGATCACGAATGGAATCAAACATTTCAAGTGACCAAACATGAACGTTTTTTGTAATTTCAGTGACCAATCATGTAATTAACCCGTTGAAAATCACGAGTTCAACTACTGTTAGGTACGACTTATTCTGAGGTTCTCTATGACTAAAGAAGCAGGGAATAGAAAAAAAAAAAAAAAAAGATGACCGCAGTTAGGTAAGCAACTGGATAGTTTTGAACTTGAAAAAGCCCAACTGACGTAATGGGCTCCAGCATAGTTTTGAACTTATACGGACCTGGGTTTAGTTTATCTAGATGGGCCCAAATGGAGTGTTGGTTTAAGAGCTTGCGCTCATATTGATCACAAGCCCATAGATTGACGAACTGACACCTGACAACGTTGGGAAAGAGGTGGTGGGGATATGGCTGGCCGACGACGTCGTGCATGGAGCGTGGAGCACGTGGACATATTTGGCGTCGTGGAGTGTCTCCTGTGTTTCTAAAACGTGCGAATTAAAAATTGTGTGTTCTTTCTTCTTGCCGTGGCTGTGTTTGTTTTGTGGACGAGAAGTGAAGTGTGTGGAATTCTGCTGTGTTTTTATTTAATTTTGTTGCCTTTTTTACGTGGAGTAACGGTGTGGTGTTTTCACCGGTTTTAACAAACTTGTATACTTGATTTAGTTAGGTGGACTAGTGCAGGTTGCATGGTCTGAAATCATAAAAGATTGTTCATGAAACTAGGGAGGATTATACGGCCCGGTCCGATTAAATTGGACCAAATTGCTTCGGTCCCAGTCCGATCTTTTCGGGAATATAAGGACCCAAGATTGGATTGGATACAGTCTGGTCCGGTCCCAATTTTATCTTGATTTTAGGTGTTGGGGGTCTCTTATTCGGTCTTTATCCGGTTTTTTACCTCAAATCTAAGCCCGAATATGAGATTGCATTGTTTGCTATCCGGTCCCAGTCCGGTCCCGGTCCGGGTTATACGGTTCGGTTTTGGGTAAAACCAAATAGTCCGAGACCAAATAGCCAGCCCTACATGAAACTTGTACTTAATTTAGTTAGTGATGATGATTATTCAAAATTTGCTTTTATTAATTAGAGTTTAAGTACCTTAAAGTTCATGAGACATATTTGGTTAGGGGTCTATTTCTATGGCTAATTGATTAGTTTGGTAGTAGTAGAGGCGCTTACCCACCAAAACGTGTTTCCACGGGAACTCTTTGGGTCAAAATTGAAGATTCAACACCGAAATGAAGTAGTCATGTGATGTGATGCCAAATTCTAAAATATATGATGTGATAATGACCAAATATTATTCGGCCGACAAACGACGACCCTTCCAAAAACCAGAATGTGTCCTTTTGACTTCTATATTTTGCCCCCTTCATTTTCCTTCCTTGAATTCCTCTTTTTTTCCCTTCATACAAAAACAAAAAACAAAACAAAAAATGTTCTTTCTTGCTATGTTTGTGGAAGAAGACAGAATCGGAAAGCAATGCTCCTTTGATCTAACATTACTGAGAAGGGAAAATTGCGAAGGTTTTCGAAAACTCGAGTTGTTCGAAAGATATTCAGTTATGGATCTAATTAATGAGACTAACGATGATAATTCGTTACCTGAAAGTTGTAATTCAATTAGCTGAGTGTTGGATCCATTGAAAACTCGGTTGAAAGTATCTTTTTTTGTTCTTACGAGAGCAAAAAATGTACAAGCATGCATACAAATTAAAATTACGAGACCGAGCAGGGTAATTAGTAATTACGATGTGGTCTTAGTGAATCCACATTTTGACAATCATATTTTGAAAGATAAATGCTATTGTTCCAAAAAATCGCATATTTACTTCGCATAATAACACGTGAAAAACGATACAAATAAATTGCTTTTAAATCCTGTAATCTCATATTATCGTTATTGTAACGATATCGTTTGAACTGCAAATTTGTCGATTCAATCTTCATTCATAGTGGGTTATAAGTTGACTCTTTTGGCTTTCAAAACCTTCCCCATGATTCATGGCTTACCTAAGCAACTTGCAATTTATTTCCACATGAACAGTTTGCGGCTTCTTTATCAAGTGGGATTTGTGTCGAAGGAGTAGTGGTACGATTTGGATCCCACTAGGGATTTCTTTTCACCGACTCCATTTTCTTCTTACTACACTTTTGGAGAGTGCAAATCCGTCGCTTAATACAAAGGAAATGTTCTTTTCTTCTAGAATTATATTCGTGGCACATTTTTATCTATTTTGGATTGTAATTTTGTGCATGCAGGCATTCTAGCTTACATGGTAAGAAGAAGAAAAAAAACATAAAGATAAATGTGTACAAAGTTCTGTTGAAAAGTGACTAGCCATTTCAGTTATGATAAACTAATCAAATATCCAAATTAATGATTGAAAAATGGATAATGAGGGTTGAAGAGGGTTATTTAAGGGTCCTTTGTGTGCATATGAGGATTGAGGTTTTAACCTCGGGAAACTTTCGTTACCGTCGATATGTACGAGTCTCAACAACGAGCGTCGATATGTAATTCTAAATTACTTGTTTATTGAATTATAGTACGAATCCCAGGAGCAGACGTCAGTTAACTATAAATTACTTTACTGATTGTCATTCAATAACGAACATCTCTCATACTTCGTGTTTGTTATGCTTCAATATTAAACATCAACCACTCCTGCATCGTCAAACTTTCGTTACCGTTGCACTATGTCATTCTCTCTCTATGCAATGTACACCGTCATTTCACTAAAAAAACTACGTCCACCCCACTACACAAAATTGAAAATTGCTCCATTCGAAAAATATATAAGAACAATCATTCAAATTACTCTAGTAACCAAAGTACCAAGCATCATTCCGAACATGAAAAATGGAAGATAAACCCCCAAGAAACCAATCCACTAGGGTCCATTTTCCCACCATTCCTTTGTTTTTAGCAAATAATCGAGAAGTGGAAAACTCTTTTCTTGGAGTAGAAACCGGAAATTTGGTCACATGGTTTTTGATTTCCAGGATCGTGGTAACAATACAATGTATACTTTGACGTCTTCTTTTCTTTGTGGGGTTTAGTCTTTCTATTCTCCATCTCTATCTCCAATTCTCTATCCATCCATCTTCATCGGTTTGTTTATTTCTTGGACTGTAGCCATTTGCCTTCACTTTTGTCATTTGCTCCCGAGCCACACAGCGCCCGCCGTCGGCCCCATGTTACGTTCCTCGCACCTTCATTAATCTAAAGCTGTATTTCTATTCTATGGCCAGTTCTAGTCTTGTCGTGAATCTCGTTCTTCATTACATTCTTAGTCTACTGAAATTAAGGGGTGGTTTGCTTGTTGGATTTGGTACCCAAATCCCAAGCTTGATGGATTTAACATAAGTCCATTGTTTGTTGAAGGTGTTAAATCTGTGGGGTCCACGGATTTGGTCTTTATTTTGGAACCAAATGCGTGGACCCCACGGACTTGTAAATCCCACATATTAATTTGGGATTTGCAAATCCTTGATGGTTAGTTATTTATTTAACGAATCCATCACAAATCCATCATCAAATATATCATACAAACATTAGACTCTACAAATCCATAATCCAATAAATCCAACATAAATCCAAGGTTTTTATTGGCCAAAACCCTCATTTTTCAAATCCAACAAGCCAACAACCCCTAAGGCCCGAGTATGTTTCGATTCTGATTTCCGATCAGATCAATGTTGTCCCAAAAAAAAAAAAAGAACTCGTGGTTATTAATTATTAGTTAGATTTGGAGACGCGTGCTTGATGGTTATAATTTATATATACGACTTGGACTATTTTTTGTATGATTTGTTCTTCTTGAGTTCTCATTCGTTTGTTGAAGTAGTAAACTAGTCAGTAAGGTGCAAGGTGCAAGGGAGGAAGATTGTTCATCATGCATGCACCTTACTTGTTCGACTTATTACTGCTTCAACGAGTCAACAATACTTGTTTTACGAGAATCGAATCAGACTTAATTTATTTTTATTCGCATTGTAAACCTCGTTTTCTTTTTGTTTTCAATCGAATGAAAACCTAACTCGTGTTCCGTTCAATTTTAAATCCGAGACCCTAAAAACAACTCATGATTAGTGGCAAATGGGGTTTGGAAAAATGTTTGGGGAAGTGCTTGATGGGTTCTATACAACTTGCCCATTTTTTCTTAGGTCTTTTTGTTCATCTTTGGGGACAATGAAGAATGATTTTGTTTGTTGTGATAATTTTGAGGAGTAAATGAGAGCCCTCTTCTCTTCTCCTCTCATCCTGTCATCCACATCTTTTATTGCTTGGTGTGAGCATGTTTTTTTTACAAATACAATCCATACTTTTCTACTTCACAAGGTGTACAAAAGAAAATGCATGCCCATCATGTTTTCTTGTTTGTTTCCAATGCTTTATTTTTTTTAATTATCTAATTTTTACCAAATGAAAAGTAATGTATTTTAAATTAGCGGCGACCTTTTGTAATTTGTATATATCTCTTTTGTTTTTGCAGTTGATATGAAATTTGAATAAACTACCAGCAGGGCATTCGATAGCTCTTCCGTCCATCAATCCTTTGCCAACATGTACGTGTGAAGGTTGTACGTGCGGGGTGCAAAAGCGATTGGCGAAATCCGAGAGAAAGAGATGTTCTCCATCGTGGCGATGGTCAGTGGATTCCGAATCATGAAACCTCCATCGTGGTCCAAGAGGAACGGGGAGGATCGCGTCCGGGACAGCGCCGGCAGTGCGGCGGGGCATCATCGGCCAGTGCGACGGGGATCTCGCCCGGGACAGCGTCGACCAGAGCGGCGGGGATCGCGACGGGAACATCGTCGGCCAGTGCGGCGGGGATCTTGGCGCGGACACCGCGCTGACGGAGGCGAAGACGACGGCGGATATGGAGCGCCGCTTGGATCATCCGCACACCGTGGAGAAAGAAGATCAGCATCTTCGACGAGCAGTAGCTAGGGTTTTCACTTTTGGGGGAGAGATGGTAAAACAGTAGCAGTAGGGTTTTCGTGGTAATAATATCTGATTCAATTACCGGAAAAAATAATATCTGATTTACATATAATATATGCTGAAAAGAAGTCTAACGCACCGCTTAGGGGTGAACATATCAACCCGTAAACCGATCCAACCCGTCAATCCAAACCGACCCACCCGTATAACCATTAAGCTACAAAATATATGGTCGGGTCCGGATTTGTTTATTGTAACCCGCCTATATGCTCGGCCGGATTCAGTTTGGGAATAGTCCAACCCGAGAATCCGACCCACCTGCAAGTCATCAATTCTCACAAGCTCAAGGTTATCCACTGTAAGTCCTTTCCTTTTCCCACGTTCCAGTTGTTTGAGTTTCTGCATCATCCCATTTTAATCTTCTTTTGTATCATGAAAGCGATGGAGGTTTCATGATACGGAATCCGCTGACCATCGCCAATCTCTTATACTTCGTGTTTGTTATGCTTCAATATTAAACATCAACCACTCCTGCATCGTCATACTTTCGTTACCGTTGCACTATGTCATTCTCTCTCTCTGCAATGTACACCGTCATTTCACAAAAAACTACGTCCACCCCACTACATAAAATTGAAAATTACTCCCTTCGAAAAATATATAAGAACCATCATTCAAATTACTCTAGTAACCAAAGTACCTACCAAGCATCATTCCGAACATGAAAAATGGAAGATAGACCCCCAAGAAACCAATCCACTAGGGTCCCATTTTCCCACCATTCCTTTGTTTTTAGCAAATAATCGAGAAGTGGAAAAAACTCTTTTCTTGGAGTAGAAACCGGAAATTTGGTCACATGGTTTTTGATTTCCAGGATCGTGGTAACAATACAATGTATACTTTAACGTCTTCTTTTCTTTGTGGGGTTTATTCTTTCTATTCTCCATCTCTATCTCCAATTATCTATCCATCCATCTTCATCGGTTTGTTTATTTCTTGGACTGTAGCCATTTGCCTTCACTTTTGTCCTTTGCTCCCGAGCCACACAGTGCCCGCCGTCGTCGGCCCCATGTTACGTTCCTCGCACCTTCATTAATCTAAATCTGTATGGTTTGTTCTTCTTGAGTTCTCATTTGTTTGTTGAAGTAGTGAACTAGTCAAACAAGTAAGATGCAAGGTGCCAGCGGCGGATCCAGAACACAGAAGAGCACTGGGCCGCATTTCATTAGAAAATTAGAACCGTAAAAAAAATATAATGATTATAGTTTTTTGCAATGTAAATTGTACACAACTGTATTTTAGTTTAGGGAATGCATCAATAATGAAGTCTACATCCATACCAATAGTATACACTGTTTCAAATAAAATACTTGAGCAATCGACGAGAAATTCATCGCTCATTTTGTTGATCAAGTCAGTTCTCACATGTTTCATTGTTAAAAAGGTTCTCTTCATAGTAGCTGTTGAAACGAGCAGCATCAACACTAGATAAATCAATCGACTAATCAATTTACATTGTGTGTCCATCCCTGCACACCAGCTGCTTTAGTAAATTTGTAAGGGAACAAACCTCATATTTCTTTTAGTCTTTTACGTTTTTAACTTTTTAGAATTTTAGGTTTCATTGTTTTTTTAAGACGCATAATCTTTGGGGCTAAAATGTCTAGGCTAAATTTAGAATAGTGATTTGAATATGTTCAACTTGATAATTTTTCTAGTTAAACCCAATCTTATAATGGAATAACACTGGATTGAATGTCTAAAATCAAAAATTTCATAAGGACTATAGTAACTACGGATCCCGGGGAGGACTGGGCCGGGGCCTGGGGTGGCCACCCCCTGGATCCGCCAGTGCAAGGTGCGAGGGAGGAAGATTGTTCATCATGCATGCACGGTGCACCTTACTTGTTTGACTTATTACTGCTTCAACGAGTCAGCAATACTTGTTTTACGAGAATCAAATCAGACTTAATTTATTTTTTATTCCCATTGTAAACCTCGTTTTCTTTTATTTTCAATCAAATGAAAACCTAACTCGTATGTTCCGTTCAATTTTAAATCCGAGACCCTGAAAACAACTCATGATTAGTGGCAATGGGGTTTGGGAAAATGTTTTGGGGAAGTGCTTGATGGGTTCTATACAACTTGCCCATTTTTCCTTAGGTCTTTTGTTCATCTTTGGGGACAATGAAGAATGATTTTGTTTGTTGTGATAATTTTGAGGAGTAAATGAGAGCCCTCTTCTCTTCTCTTCTCTTCTCTTCTCCTCTCATCCTGTCATCCACATCTTTTATTGCTTGGTGTGAGTATGTTTTTTTACAAATACAATCCATACTTTTCTACTTCACATGGTGGACAAAAGAAAATGCATGCCCATCATGTTTTCTTGTTTGTTTCCAATGCTTTATTGTTTTTAATTATCTAATTTTTACCAAATGAAAAGTAATGTATTTTAAATTAGCGGCGACCTTTTGTAATTTGTATATATCTCTTTTGTTTTTGCAGTTGATGTGAAATTTGAATAAATTCCCAGCAGGGCATTTGATAGCTCTTCCGTCCATCAATCCTTTGCCAACATGTACGTGTGAAGGTTGTACGTGCGGGGTGCAAAAGCGATTGGCGAAATCCGAGAGAAAGAGATGCTCTATTAATTTCTCATGGGTTTGGATGAGGCTTTTGCGTACCAACCCGTTTTCCTTGTGAAGTGGGGATGGCGTTATGATTTGTAACAAAAAAAAAATTATATGTATCCAAATTTCATATGTCTATTTCTAATTTGGATAAAAATGATGACATGGGCAGGAACTAATTACATTAAAATCATGTTTTCTTGCTTCAAAGACATACATCATAAAAATTAGTAGTCAAGCAATCATGATATTTGCCTCTTTACTATTTAAATTATTTTCATAGATTGAATGTTATTTACGTATCTATTTTGTATTCTGAGCACACATGAATACTGGTTAGTTTCATTCAATAAATTGAACTTTAGCTTTCAAACTAAAATTAGTGATGATCACAATCTTATCAATCCCTGTTAGAGTATAAACAAAATTCACCTAAGTGTATGAAGAAGAAACCAACTTTTTTTTCCTGAGATTAAACTTTGAACGTTTGTGAATCTCTCTTGTTGTTAGTAAAACCGTTACAATAGCATTTCTACGCAAGTTATATGTTGGTTACTGACATTACTAAAAGATGGACTACTGATTAAGTTTAGTTAGTTAATTAACACCACTCATTAACCCATATCACTAATCCCTCGACCCAACATTGCTCCTTTCTAATACAGATGTATCTCAAACAATTGTCAATTGATGATAGAAACTATCGACATCAAGCAATTCCCCAAATTGAATTTGGTGGTCAACAAGACATGAATCAAGAGGGCTCTTCCCTTTGTTCCAACTTCAAATACATCATCTACACTTGTTCTCCCAATGGTTTCTGTCAGTTTTTGTGTGAGCTATGAAAGATCGGGTTAAACAACAAAAGCAAAGAGCCTTCAAATGAAAAAGTGAAAAAGGATTGTTTCTCTCTGTTACTTTTGCCATTGTTGACTGAAGGTTTGTGAATGCAGGCAGGCAGCTCCTCTCCAGAATCTGGATAACATACACAGGACTGTTTCAAGATGACTGAAAACCCATGCTGCTCGCGAGCTCCATTTCGTTTGGAAACCAACAACCTCAAGAATGTACTCTTATTTGCTGAAGCACGATTCGAGTTATTGGTGCTCTTCTTGTTCTTCTTCACTCCAAGTTTTCCGGGTTCGGAAGGAAGTTAGAAGGGAATGTAGTATACATCACAAATTGTGATTTGAGCTAAAACTCAACGTCGTCCATTAGCCCACTGCCGGTTGCCATTCCCACCATGTCTCATGTTTGGGTTTCGATTGGACGCCACAACCCCTTGCTTTGGGAGATCGTGTAGCTCCATAACCTGTATCGTCCGCTGTCTTTTGGCTGTTTGACAAAGAGGAAACAGAGTTTAGGCTTGAGAAAGAAACTTTCCCAACATGACACAAATATGTATAGCGAGACTGGTTTTCAGAGACTGACCATTCTCAACTTGTTGGTAGCTCTCCTGAAGTCTCCTCTTTGTGGCTTCCAGTTTCATCTGGACTGAAACTTCATCCGAGCACTTCAATCTCTATATGAAGAAACACACAGTATATGTCTAGTGTCAGATCAATATTGCTTGTCGCAGTCTCCCCCCTAAAAACTGCTGTGCAAGTTAACAAGCATCTTACGGTTTGTTGCTGTTGTTGGCCACTCAAGGGCTTCCTCTGACTAGCAACAATCTTCTCAGTTTTCCTCTGCAATGTCGACGAATTATTAGTGTTCAACTTTGGCTCAAGGTTCTGCCTTGGAGGTCTTCCTGGGCCGGAATTGTTGCTGGAGGGCTTGTTCTGCTTCAGTGTGGCTGCTGCTTCTTGGCTCTTCATACCATTACTCGTTGGCCTCGGCTTTGGCATGCTCCTGGGATCATGTGATGGTGGTCTTCTTCCATTCCCCCTGTTCTTGTTCATTTCCCGAGGATCTGAAATACATTTTTAATCAAAACCATTGAGAATTCGAGTGTACATAATCCCATTACAAGAAGCTAAAGGCAAAGAGAGCTCAATCAACTCACTTCCATCATCATCCATTCCGTCGAAAAACTGCACAAACGAACAACAGCAAGTAGCACAAGAAAGTAAAGATATAGTCAGTCGGTCTGCTTTAGGATAAAAAAATGAACTTTTCCATTTCATGGAAGGGAATGTTAATTACTTGTGCAAGCTCCATCCCAGTAGCTTGAGTTGCGAAGAAGATCCCATCATCCATAGGAGGAGAAGGGAGTCCTTCTTCTTCATCAACAACTGACGGATTCATCGAGTCAGGAGTGCCACCTTCATTCCTAATAGTAGTAGTTCCAGTAGTCTTTGAAGCACTATACCACTCATCCACCAAGTCTTTCCACAAACTGCAAACCCAGAAGAAAGAATTTGTCCCCACAGATAAGAGCCATGAACTTAGGTCCCCAGAACCAAACTAAGATCATAATCAAAACCATCCAACCACAAGGGAGAAGAAGAAGGGAAAGGAAGCAAAATCATTACTCGATAAGAGTTCGCGCCAGCTGACGAATGTCCTTCGATCCGTGCTTCCTCAGAGAATTCACAGCCTTCCCAATCTCAGTTGCCTAAGAGACACACCATTAAAGGTCAAGACTTTCCAAAAACCTCACAAACAAGACTGATAAATAACCGAGAATTCCAAATATTGATTACCTTAAGAGTATCTACAGACAAAGCCATCAATTGAAGCCTCCTCAGTGAATCAAACAACGTTGATTCAGCCTGGTTCAAACCAGCCAAACAAAAGGATTGATCGATCAATCACCCAATCAGCCAAGCAAAGAGTTCATTCATCAGAACAAACATATGGCTTTTTTGAGTCAGAATTGGGCAAATTCACCCCAATTGTATAGTAATACCTCGTCTCGGTGATTGAGAAGAACGGTTTTGATCCTTTGAACTTCAGCAAACACCTGAGACTGCTCTTCAATCTCATCCGTTAAAGCTTCAGCTTCGCCGTAGCTGTAATTGCTCACCAGCTGATCTCCATTATCAGTACTACTATTGACTTTACTCTCTTTATTACTCCCACCGCCTTCTTCTTCATCGAAGTCGCCCAATATGTCAATCTCTTCGTCATCATCTTCCTCCTCGCCGCCGTTCCCATCACTGCTGCCGCCACCGTCGTCCCTAATCTTATTGGGGATTGCTTGGTCACCGTCCGGCGGCGGCACCGCCAGCTCCACGCGGTTGCAGCCGGAGCATTGGGCCAATCGGCAGGAGAACAGCCGCTCAGCTATTCGATCCCTCCGCTGCCGGAACTCCTTGGGGCAATCGGTGGCCGCCACCATGATAGCATGATCGATTATTTCGAAGATGTCTGAATTCGCTGCTCGGAAATAGTCCCGCCAGTAATCCACCGTCCCCGGTTTCATCCTCCGACTACCAACCCACCACCGATCAATCTCAACCCCACAAAAAAAAAAAAAAAATTCCGATCAACCCTTTATTCCTCAACTAGATTTCTCTACTACCCAGAAATCCAATAGTCGAAATTCATTCAGGGTAATCACCAAAAGTAAAAATTTCACAGCCCTCCCACCCAAAACCTCTCCGAATTGGGGAAGGAAGAAAGAAGCCCAGAGCTTTTTTTTTTTTTGTTCAACAATGGAGGACAGAATCAAATGGGGAGGAGTTCAGCCTGACGAGTAAAAACGTGAGAGGTTTATTTTTGGGGTTCGGTTTCTGCTTGGTTGTCAGGAGCGGAACGAAAAGGAACCTTTTTCCCGGTAGGAAAAGCAAAGCAAAGAAAAAACAGATTGAGAGAGGAAAGAGTAAGAAAGAGAGAGAGAGAGAAAGGACAAAGCAAACAAAAAAAAATTATAATAAAATTTTTCTTTCTCTTTTTGTTGGTGGGTTTTTCGGAGATAAGATATGTGTAAATCTATCTCTCTATCTTGCACAAGATCAAAAAAAGGAGAATATTAATTACAGCCTTCCTCTGTTTCTCTCTCTTCAGGGAAAATCCTGTTTGGTTTCCAGGAAATTCTTCACAAAGGAAACAATTTTATTTTTTTCATTAAGAGGGAGTCTTAACCTGTATAATTATGCGGCATCTAATTCGGTTAACAAATTTATATATCGTTGAATCAACCAGTATAACGATTTACAATTATAATATGCAAGCAATAACATAATTATTATTCAACGATAATACATTGTAAAACACCTAATCAACGAGCTACGTGAACATTTCGTAACTCGATTTAACTACCCATAATATGGTCTTAATGTGCAAGGAAAAGAATTTGGTTTCTTGTTGTTTGTGTTTAGAAATACTGAGAAAAGCAAAAAACTAAAAAGCCAAACCACTCCCCCTAGCCACCAAATCGAAGCAACAGGACAACCAAAACAAGTTAAACCAAAACTCTAAAGATCTTGCTTGGAATTAACAGGAAACTAAAACGAAGGTTTCCCTTTTGTTAATTGTTCCTGAAGTGTAATTAAATGTATTTAGGTGAGGATTAAGAGAATTCTCTATTTGGTTCCCAACCAATTAATCTGAATTTGATATAGCTGGCTATGTTGACTTGACTGGGATTGACTTTCTTGAGGGAGGCTCTCTAGTCTCCTTTCTTGAAGCAAGCCAAGAAGAAGAATTGCTCTAACTGATCAGTTAATGTCAAATTATGTATACCTGAAAGAAACAGAGATACGGAGGCTCGAACTATTAATAGTCTAGAGTTACATTGTTGCCTTGACATCACTAAATTATAGTTTTTTTCGGCATACATTCATTTTTCTACTAATTTTTTTTTCGATAGATAAGGCTATTTGAAACACTATATCATTGTGTTAATTAAGTAGTTATGTTAGACTTTAACAACAATAACTTCGATATATTGTCTTTACTCTTATTAAGCGATCGACAAATAAGTATTCATGTCGTTCTCGCATATATTTTTTTTATCGATGTATAAAAGCAAGCAATGTGTATTGACTATTTACTGAACACAATCTTTTAGAATCACCCAAATATGGGAAATGAAAATCTAGGAATGTCCTTTCATGGAGAACAAAACAATGGGCTCTATTGTGGGGAGAGTATTCTTGTTTTTTCAACCTTTAATTCGTTTGTTTCTTCTGTCTGCACATTCTTTGTGCATTATCTTTTATTTATTTATTTATCAAAGAAGACAACGATTTTAACTTTTTTATTCATAAACAATGATTTTTACTGTTCTAGGCAATTATATTACGTTGTCGCGTGGAGAATGAACGAACCAATGACGTACGCTGTCGTTTTGTGGCTGGCTTCTGTTGGTGACGCTATCTGGCAGTGCGGTTTTGAGGCTGTCGTTGGTTCATTGGATAACTGAGTTTTCGCTGACTCAGTGTCGCCGAGTCGTCGAGCCGCACAATCTGGTCGACGGATTTCTCTGTGGGTGTTTTACCTTTTCCTCCCTTTAATTTCCATTGTCTATCAAATTTAGTCATTGTAGATAATGAAATTCATGTTTCACTTAATCGAATTGAACTTATTCTTAAATCAATTTACAAACTGCTCTTCCCTTCTCTTTAGTTCTTAAATTGTCATTTGTTTTTTTTAAAGCTTACACTATAATATCACACATTTTTTTTTATGCGGGATCCAACCTTACAATTTGTAAAGATTATCATCAATGTCCTCATCATCTTTGTTTTGTTATTAAAGAAGTGTTTGGTGGACAAGCAGCACGTGGCGTAAGAGATGATAGTTGCAGAAGAAGTTAACTTACTTGTTGTTGCCAATTACACGTGTCGCCTTTTTGGGTGGTTTTAGTTAAATTAGGTAGACCTTCAGTCCATCCCACCTTGGGCCAAGATTAATAGGCCCGACACAAGCTCAAAAGGAAGTCACATAGAAAAAAAAAAGAGTGTGGATCAGGCCCAGAAGAAACTAATGGCCCAACTTCAACCCAAGTAGTCACCACAAACACAAAAGAACCCAAAAGCTACTTCCTCCATCCTCCTAAACAGAAGGCCAAACGTAAATAAATAAAAGACACTACACAGAAACCCAGCCATAGTGATAGCAATAGGACGGGGCGAGTACTTCAACATTCATATTATGCTCAATGGGAATTACCTGATCTGATTCATGATGGGAAGGGTATTACCTGGCCCGCAATAGGGTGGGGCGGGGTATGAGTATCTACTTTCGACCCATCCTGCCCTGTCCCGCCCTGCTCTTGGCCCATTCTATCTCCATTTCTTACATTATCTATACATACTTCTCCTATTTTGACTTTTCTTCAACTAGTCAGAAACGATATTCCAACTTGTTATACTCAATTACCCATTATTAGGGATGGCAACAAAACCGAACTCACGGCAACATAACAGACTGAATCTTCGTTTGTGAGAAAATATCCACCATAACTTGTTCGAATTTACCGATCTCGTTCGATAAAATTTAACAAATTCATCAAATAACCATTATAAGATGACTACGCATGTGTCGTCGAAAAGTGAAGGTGGTATCAGAGTTCCAAACCGTCGCCAACCTTATTCTTTCAGAAGATTTTTCGAGCCCACACTTGGTGAGCTATCCTCCGAGGACTACCATATCAATCATAAAGCCATATTGGCTAATGTTTGTTACAACATATACTTCCGAGATTTTAATCAAGTGGAATATGGATTGACGAAATTAGGATGCGATTGTTTAAAACTGGAGCGACTTTCGATTGCCCAACCCCGATCTCTGATTAAGAACTACCATGATGGTACTACTATCATGAAATTCATAATTTTGTTGCTTCAATTTCGATAGTACCAAAACCTTAATTACATGCATGGATCCAAGAGAAAAGTAGAAGAAAGAAAACTTACAACCAACCTAGGGGAAGAAGAAACAGAGAGCAAACAGCTTCTTCCCTTTCCTGTCACCACTCTAACATCTCTCTACGTACTTACATACTCACTAAGAAAAAACAGAGAGCAAAAGCTTTCAAAGAAAGCAAAAAAAGGTCAGGTGAATTCCCTCCGATCAGCAACAGGGACCGTCGCCGTCGCCGTCCACAACCTGGAACAGAGTATCTCACCAATGTCGGCCGGCGGTTCCGCCCAGAAGTTATCCACCATGGCCAAAACCTCCTCCGACTCCAAATCAAAATCCCCAATCGATTTCACAGCTTCACCTCTCAATTCCACGGCCACGGGCTCTGATTCCTCCTCCTCCTCCTCCTCCATCTCTTCTTCTATAATCGCCTCCCAATCAACCTCCTCCTCCTCCTCCTCATCATCATCCTCCGCCGCGGACAAATCAATTAAATTACCACCGGCATTGCCGCTCCCCGCCGCCGGCAGGGTCCTCTTCTGCTTCCACCGCCGGTTCTTGACCCTGCAGATGACGAAATCGTTGTCCTTGGCCCCGGGCAGCGAGAATTCGTGCATCGTCCAGTGCCCGTTGTCGCCGCCCTCCTTGGCGGCGTCCTTCTCCTCGTAGATGAAGAAGCGCTTGAGGCTGGCGCCGTCGCTCGCCGTGTGGGTGCTCTTCATCGTCCAGCTCCCCCTGCCGACGCTGCGGTGGAACCGCGACGGCCCGCGCTGCTTCAGCCTGGCGAAGGCGTAGAACCAGACGTCCACCGCGGCCTTGTCGAACATCTCCCAAGGGTTCAGGTCGCCGTACACGTTGATCTCCGGCACAAGCAGGTGGTTCCCGCCGCCGCGGGCTTTGCGGTGGAGGTGGCGGATCAGGTCCGCCTCCGACGGGTTGAATGCGAGGAGCGCGGCGGTGGCTCGAAGTGGCAGCAGCGAGGCAGGGGCGGCGGCGGCCATGGTGTATTAGGGATTCGGAAATCGGAAGTAAATATTTTGATGTGGATTTCGACGGCGATTTCTTCTCTGGTAGTGGATTCGATTCGGAGGGCGATGCCCTTTTATAGGTTACGGCTCGCGGCGGACGTCGGTCGATGTTTTGCTTCTCCGATTCTTTCTCGGATTTGGTCTCTTTCTCTTCTCTCTCTCTCTCTGTGCAATTGCAGCGGTGGATTGCGTTGCAAGTAACAGTGTTTGTGTTGGAATGGGACTGTGAAGAGAGTCTCATCGTGACCCAAATTGACCAGGCTGGCGTTATTTAGGTCAAATTGATGATTACACTTTTTAAGGTTTAGCTCACTTCATTTATAGAACGTAGTATGAGATGAAAGATTATGATTTTGTGAAACAATTATCGTTCTAAATTTATTTTCCCAAGTCATGAAATCAATATCAACGACGTAGGTTGGACACGATTTATATATATTTTTATTTACGAGTAATATCGATGTTTATTCGTATTGTATGTGTATTTGTAATATGTGTTATGGACAGGTATTCACGACATGCATTCAAAGTAAGAGTACTTAGAATATGTTCATAGTATACTGTATACACAACACGTATTTAAGGGTATGTGTTGTGAATATTTCTGCGTTGTTGTGTGGATATCTCAACTTTTTTTAATAATAATTTATTAAAACAAGTCTGTAATATATCAATATTTGTCTTGTTAGACTAAAAATAACAATTTAAATCTATCTATGAGATTATACTTTTACGAAATTATATTATTTTTTAGCAAGCAAAAGCCATAGCCGATATGCACCATAGCATAACTAGTGTAAGAGAATGATACAGCATTTACTTTCTTGATCTCTTATAAAACCATCTTTAATGTTAGATATTTAAATTAAGGGGTCGTTTGAAAGTTGCGAAATAGATGTATTGTTGAGAATGCATGCATAATATTATACATATATTGTCGAATTTGATGCATTGTAGAATACAACGTTTGGTATGTGTGATTGTGTATGTCGCATCAGCTAAAAGCTGAGACAAAACAATCTCAACTCAACAATCACAACTAAAAGTTGAGATATAACAATCACTCAAAATGAGTGATAGTTTCTGTCACATCACAGAAACAATCCATGTATTGTTTCTGCTAGAAAAACAAAAAAAACGATGCATTGTAAACAATACATGCATAATGACAATCTCAACAAAACAATCGCAACTTCCAAACAACCCCTAAATTTATTTTAAGTTGAACAAAATTTAAGAATATTTTGTCTTGAACAAATTCTTGCTTGGCCATGGCAAGCATGAATTATAAGGATTCATGTGATGTCAAATGCGGTGTTTCATTAGCAGGAATTGTGCTTGTAACATCACTCTTTGAGGAGGAGAAGAAGAAGAATTAGCAGGAATTGTGCTTGTAACATCACTCTTTGAGGAGGAGGAGAAGAAGAAGAAGAAGAAGAAGAAGAAGAAGAACTCCCAACTTCAATCCAAGTAGCCTCACAAAAGCACGCATAAGCTAATTCTTCCTAAACACTAAACAGAAGGCCAACCAGAAGAAAGACATCTATGTACATAAAATCCAGCAATCCTGCTTCTGCTACTACTACTAGTCTACCAATTAACCCTGCATTCTGTCTGCACAAGTCACAATAGATCACAACGACATAAGCCGCTGAATATCATCGGTACTAACTTCCTTCTTCGACTTCCCTCTACCAAACGCCTCTTTAGCCACCTTCTGCTTCCTCTCCTGCATCTCCAACACCCTCTCTTCAATGCTATTCCGAGCAATCAGCCTCATTACCTTAACCTCCTTCTTCTGACCGATCCGATGAACTCGGTCCATTGCCTGTTCCTCCACCGCAGGGTTCCACCACGGCTCCAACAAGTACACCCTCGATGCAGCTGTCAGGTTGATCCCAGCTCCTGACGCCTTGAGACTTGCCAGCAGGACTGTCGTCGTCTTTGTTTCATCACCGCCATTAGTATCTGCAAACTCCTTCATCACCTGAGCCCTCTTCCTGGCCGTCATTGATCCATCCAGACGCAGGGTCTTGAACCCAGCTTCCTTCAGTGGGGCCTCGAGGAGCAGGAGCATCTTCTGGAACTGTGAGAAGACTACTGACTTTGTCGTCGGATCTTCGTTTCTGGAAGCTGTGAGGAGGGCTAGGAGGGTTGAGACCTTGGATGAGGTGGATCGCCGAGGTGTTGATGACGTGGATTCTTCTTGTTCGGTGGTACCGAGCGCTTCAGGAGGGGCGGAGAACAGGTCGGACTGAGAGAGCTCGCGGCGGCAGAGTGGGCACCGGGATTTGCTTGTGCCTGACTTCATGACTTTGGTGATGCAGAGGCGGCAGAAGATGTGAGCACAACATGTGATCACCGTATCAGTTGGCGGGGTGATGCAGATCGGGCACTCAAAGTCTTCACCGTCTTGCAGCAGCACAGCGATCTTCTTCAGCAACTCTGGGTTGGTGGAGACATCTGTTCAAAAGATTAAATTGCAATAGAAATGTTTATCCACCACAGTAACTACGCATTCCTTCTAACATCAGACGAATATGATGATCACGACCAGCCATGTATAGTAAGGAATGCAATCTGTTTTGCCTCACGTTAGTGGTGCAAAATGGACAGAAGTAATCAGTTTCTTTTCCCCACTACTTACCTTCCATGGTGTAAGAAGGAAGGAGTGACTGGAGATCAGGGGGGCACAAAGCTGAGTCATTGCAGATCTGGCGTAGGCGAAGGATTAAACAAAGCACAGCTGAATAGTTGTGTGTTAAGCTGCCTGCATCAATAAAGCCTTGTACAACAAGTTTAGCCTTTTGCTCCACATCATCGTACAGTTCGCGGTCTTCCCCAGAGAGTTCGATATAGCAAGTCTCCACAACTTTAGGGGGCAATCCAACTAAAGTCTTCTCTTTGGTTCTTCGCAATGAAGTAGTTGCCACTAACACCTGAAATTATACGAGAGAATGTAAGCATCTATAAGTGAAACCAACATGAGCAATAGAATTCAGTAGATTCAATAACTAGAGCATGAATGGACCCTTTGCTAAAGACCTTTAACTACAACTATGGCAATCGGGTTGAGGTGAAAGTTCAATTTCTGCTCAAACAAAGGAGAAAATCTCAAAACTAGCTGATGATCTGACATTTACTTTAGAATATTACAGAATTCTTAAGGACAATGGTGATTTTGTTTCTCCATGGCGAGCCTAATATTATGAGAATCAGCTTATCTCTATGGCATACAAATTTCAGACATGAACAAGAGCATAAAATGTGATGTTACCTGCAGTCGTGACAGCCCATTCCTATCCCCAGCATCTACAGGACGTTGTATTAGCCTTCTCCAGTAGCTTTTAGTGGAGAACGGATCAAACCGCAGGAAAGCCATCAACGAAAACATATCAGAAGGACCATTCTGGACAGGTGTTCCAGTAACAGCCCATCTATGCAAAGCCATCAAATTAAACACGGCTTTGCTTTGCTGAGCTTTGTCATTCTTAATCACATGTGCTTCGTCCAAGATAACTCTCCACCACTCAATCTTCTTCACAGGGGAATCTCTTTGAGATTCCTCACTAGCTAATGTATTGTAGGTAGTCAAGACAATGTCATGCTTCTTCAGTTCTTCAGTGTCTTTTGTTCTTTCTCCATGATAAATGTATACTTGGAATGATCCCTGATGAGTGTGATCCTCGAGTTGTGTCACCCAATTCGAAAGCACGGCAAGAGGACAAACGATCAAAGTCGTCTTTGTAACACCAGAAGAAGACTTATTATCAACACCCTTTGTAGTACTAATCTTCTTAGGCGGCCTACCCCTCTTTCTCTTAGCACCACTGGAGACAGATGATACATCAGTAGATGCATTAGAAGCAGATTTATCCAAAGCCACCAGAGACAGCAGAGTCAGAGTCTTCCCCAATCCCATGTCGTCCGCAAAAATCCCTCCACGTAGAGGCTCTGGTCTCGTTTTCGTATGAAAATTGGTCAAAGTATTCATAAATTCCCCACCTTTCTCTTCCTCCCAAAATGGAGGGAGTTCATCAGATTTCTCCCTACAGACCAGCCACCAAAGCCCCTCCTTCTGATGATCCAAAAGGTCCGACTTTATCACCTCTTTCGGGGGCTCAAGAACGCCCATCTTCTTCTCTTTCTCACCCACATTCTCATCCACCAGCTTGAATATCTCGTCCAGCTCCCTAACCCTAGATTTCTCATCCTTCACAATCACCGCACCAGAGCTACGACTATCATACCCATCACCCAACAAACTCAACCCACCACTGTCAATCGAAGCCCTAACCAACCCGAAATTCTCAAGACTAGCGAAAATGTGAACTTGACAGGGAATCTTGAACTTGTTGAACTTACTCTGCTGACTGGCGACGATACCTTCGACAACAATGGTCCCGGCATCAATCAAGGGCGCGAGAACTGCTGCCACCGTCTTCTCGATGTGACCCACTTGAATTGACCTGATGTTCAGGACTCTGATGGCGTTCTGGTCGTAAGGGTTCGTGGGTTCCCGGACCAACCCCACCAATTCCCGGCCGGTGATTCTGCCGTCGTAGTAACGGAGACCCACTATGTTGGCGATGACGTATCCGACCAAGTAGGATTCGTTGGAAGGCTGGGAGTCGGCAAACTGCGAAGAACCGTCGTCCATGGTGGTGATGGAGTGGAGCGGAAAGAGGGAAAGTGGGATAACGCGATTTTTGAGTTTCTGCGGCTTGGCGGTTAGATGGATTTATTTCGAGTTGTTTTTGCAGGAGTGATGGTTCAGTTCTCCTTCTTTTTTCTTCAAATACGACGTCGTTTTCGCCTCTTCTGGCTCTGGCGTATAATAATTGTGATTTTGATCATCAAAGTTTGACTAACTGCCGATTTAGCCTCCATTTGCTTTTAAATGGTGTAAGCTTGATATCCCTAATAAGAATAATACCACCCTAATATGAAACTTAATAGGATTGTATGACACATGATTTTTGTAGGTTCTGCATGTTTGGGTCTTACACCAAATCATTTCTCGAGGTGTCAACCTTTTTGCTTTGGTGCTAGGTTGATTGAATCCACTCAATGATGAGATTTTATCTAAAAACGTGAATATAACGATCATGCATATAAGTATAAGGTTAAGGATTCGATTGATGGAATCCACTCAACGTGATGAATTTTTATCTAGATAACGTAAAAGTGTAACGAAACATGCATGCAACTCTAATGGTACAAGTGTGAAGTCAACATCATGTAACAACCAAGATTTCCGCAGCCACCAAATCGATCTCGAGGTTCCCTCCTTCAGCTGCTTGCGAAAGAAAGAAGAATCGAGTCCGGAGGGGACAACTCGTGACAACAATGAATAATCATGATTTTGAATTAACGATCGCGGATCTATCAACTGCTGTAAAAATTGAGAGTTGAGCACCATTTACTGGCATTTCCATCACTCGAACAAAACATTGGATTCTGCGTTCTCATAATTCAATACCATTTGACCTTATCAATTTGCAAATAATACACCAATCGCTAGCACATGAAATACTCTAAATAAAGAATGATGATTAATAAGAGCTTCTAATACATTCCATGTGATGTGCTTATATTCCGATTTGTGGCTTCAAAGATCAACATCAAGGTTTTAATTAATTAATTAACAAGTGAACAAAACAAGTGGCAATACATGGGGATTTTGGGAAGGGAAATTATATAAAAATGGGAAATGGGGTACCAAAGAAGAATTGTAGTTAATTTTGGAGGGCTCCCCTCCTCTCATCTCGGGTACACATGTGCTGCCCCTCGTGTTGCTTCTCATTCACTGATCCCCAATTAACAAACCACAAATTAATTATAATTATAATTGTAATTAGTTAATGATGATTTGAAAAGTTGGAAGAACAAATCATGAAATTTCGTCTCATCTCCAAGTTTCAATGATGTGTGTTGAAATGCAGACCAAACAATCTGGATAAACTGAAAATAGGTGTAAATGATTATGAAAGGTTTAAGATGAATTAAATGACAGTTTGGACTCGATTTTTTCTACCGTCTAAACTCATTTTAGGAGAATGACTCTTACATAATCCCAAGTGTATTACCATGTCTTTTTATCTTTCAAATATTGACTATCTTTTGTTGTTATTGGTATCTCTCATAGATTGACTCCACTACAAAACAAATTTAGATACTAAGTGCCATCACCTCTATCTTAAACAATTGTGGTTTATTAGCCATATTATCCCAAACCCATTTAGTATAGTGGCTTTTCAGCTTTTATATATTTCCATACAAGAATTGAATTGTTGCATGTGTTTTGTTCAAATGAATTATCGAAAATTCAAAATTCACCAACTTATTCCAGGCTGTGGGTAGATAAAATTACATGGCATCACTTGTGCTTAGTGATATGCAAGTACGAGTACTAAGATAGTTAACCTGTCTTGTTTAACTGCGATTCTTAGGAGGATTAGAAACTTTGATTGTGTTTTTTTTAAAAAAAAATCTTAGTAGACAACATCTACACTATTCCTATGTACATAAAAAGGGAGAAATAACATTTTAGTCCACTAAATATGAATCAACAAGGACCGAAGCTTATGATTTTGTCAATAATATCATCAGACCACTTATATAAAGTACTTCGTTATCGGTTATCACACTACATTTTAAAAAAAAAATACAACATTAGTCTACCAAATTTAATTTATATACAACGATCACAACATTAATAATTTCTTATAATTTTATTTTATAAATTTAAAGCATAAAAATATGCAAAATGGCTTCTGTTTCTATTTTTTTTCCCATGGAAATAAAAACAGAACAATAATTTCTTCTCTCTTTCTTATTCTTTCTCACTTCCTGTGATTCTCTCTCTATCGCTCTGTCCCTTTCCCTCGTCGCAAAGAGAGGGACTTGGCCCCCGACCTCCCACCGTCCTCCATTGAAAGAAAGCTTAAAGCTTCCCCCCACAAACTTTCTTTCCCAACCATAACAAAACCCTAAAAAAATCATTAACTTACCCACTTCCCCTTCCTCCAAACCAACGGAGGACCGAGCTCCCATGTCCATCCATTTTCCCGTTCCAGCTTCTTCTTCGTCACTTCTTTCTCCTAGGGTTTCCTATCCAATCGCTGCTACTCGCAAATCTTAGCTCCGAATCTGGGCTTATTTATTCCTTTTATGCGTGTGCATCTCCCTGGTGAAGTTCGGTTCCGGGGTTTCTCCTCTGTGTTCGGTTTATGCTTTGGGTTTCCGAATAGATGGAGCGATCTGCGTCGGGTAAAGATGTTGCCTTGAGGGACTTTACTGAGTCTTCTTCCTCCGGTGTGTCTCGCTTTCGTTGCTGATTCTCGTTGTTTCTTTCGTTCTGTTGGATTGGTGTTCGAATTATTGGTGGCTGTTCTTTTTTTTTTTTTGGTGGTAAATGCTGGGGGGTAATCAGTGAGTGAGGGGAGTTTGATGAAGGTGGGGAAGAAATGAAAATTTCCGACTTTCAGATGGTTCATCGAGCTGGTTATGCCAGAAAAGATTACTGATTTATGAGTGGCATTAGACCTAGGCTGTTAGGTTGTTTAGCATATTAGCTTGTTGATTGGCTAGATCATACGTGTGCCCAGCTTGTTTGTTGTTTCTAGTAGTTATGGTGGTCTTCGCATTCTTCTCCTGATTGGATGTTTGTTATCTTCCTGCATTTTATTTCCTGGATCTTCAACCAGTTTTGACAGTTATGTAGTAGGCAAATGATCTGGATTTGATTCTTTGAACTCTTGATGGGCATATAAACTTCTTTTTGTTTGTGCACATTGAACGTTGAACTGCTCAGAAGTTCCATCTGTATTTCCTTTGAACAAAGCCGAAGCCCCCCCAGTTCATTTTACTTTCACGGGCATCTTGCATTGAAGTTCAAATGTATGACTATCGAGGTTTGATTAAATCTGCATTTGGACTGTCTTTCAGGTGGGATGTTTGATGCATCACAGTACGAGTTTTTTGGTCAACATGCTGGGAATGGAGTGGAGTTGGGTGGTCTGGAAGAAGATGAAAATCCTGTCTTTGGATCTGTCGGTGATGAATACCGCTTGTTTGATAGAGATGAAGTAAGATGTTATTTGTTGACAGTTGCTGACCTATGCCGATGTTCTTCATGTATATGTGAAAGACCTTCAAGTGATACCTTGCTGTAATAATGTGCATATCCTTTGTCTTGTCGAATTTGTTTTCTAGAGCTGAGGGTGCTGAGTATGCGATTAATAGGCCGTTAAACCAAAATCTTACCTTTTCCGAGTTATTTGACTTGTGTTCACTGGTATTTACCTTGGTAACCTTTGAAGCAGCTAAGTTTTGTATTTTATTTTCTTTGACACTTTTTCTACCTTTTTGGTTGGCTCTATTCGTGGGGATAACTTTTTGAGTGTTGGTTTGTTTCCCGAAACTTGTTTACAGTAGCTACCAGTTCTGGTCTAGATTTGCTAGGACCATAAGCTGGCACATTGAACTTCATCAAGCCTAAGCATGAGTTCCTAATCCAAACAATGGAAATGCTGTCAGTAATAAACCTTCTTAGCAGTTCTTAGGAGGATGATGTCTAGAGGTATTAGCTTTATCTGTTAAACCAGAAGAGCTGCTTTATCAAATTCTCTGGTTCTGTAAGCAGATGGATTTTTTTTATAGATAATGGCATATGCAGATGGAAACATGTAATGCTGGAATCTTTTAATTGTTTATGTAGCTTTAACAAGTCACCATCTAATCGGTCTGACTTCCTTTTGCAAGAGCATCTCTGATAAATATTTTGAATGTTCTTATCTTTCTCCAGGGGGCAAGCTTAGGATCTCTATCTGATATGGATGATTTGGCAAGTACTTTTGCAAAGGTAAATTCTTGAACTCACTTTTGATTTGTTATTTTGCAGAGGGCTTGTGCTTGTTTATTGCTCTTATGTTATATTGTTAAGTCTTGTGAAATGATGCAGTTTTTCGTTGTGGCTGTATATCACATTTAGTTACATCGAGCACATAGGACCTGTTCTTTTACATAATTGTCTCTTAGTTAGTGTTGGTTCTTAAGAAAGGATTTGTTTTCTGTAAAAATGCATCAGTTGCCATTACTGTGGTCGAAGTAGTTATATTATTTGCTGTTGTTGATGGATCTCTGTGTTAGTGTCTAAAAAATGTAATTGAGGTGTTTGGATGATCTGTTTTAGGTAGTTACATCATGCTTGCTTGTTGGGACTTATTACAAAACCATAGGAGAAAGTTATACAATCTACAAACAGTATTAGGTGTGCTTGGTATGGCCGCATCAGCTGATTGTTGGTTGAACAATTTTTTATTTTTATTATTATTATTATTATTATTATTATTATTATTATTATTATTATTATTATTACTACTACTACTACTACTACTACTAATGATTATGTAATGCTGTTGACCTTTACAGTTGTTGATCTTGCTCCTTCTCGTCTGTTTACCTAACCTGAATTGTGTTTCTTTTGCACAGTTGAACCGAGTAGTTACTGGTCCAAGGAACCCAGGAGTGATTGGTGACCGGGGATCAGGATCATTCTCCAGGGAAAGTGAGTTAATCTTATTTTGATCTTATGTTGTTACCTTTTGATTCATCTTCAATTAGCAGCTCTATAGTTTGAATGGATATAGTGCACTAGATGGTGGCGTAATGATGAGATTAGGTGGTTGTTATCTCTAGCTTCTATTTACTCTAATTCCAGGACTCCCACATGGACATTGTACACACTCTAATTCCAGGACTCCCCCATAGCTATTGTCAATCTATGAATCTCATTAAACAACTCTGGCTCACAGTTTTCAGAACTTTTCTTACATGGTAGTTTTCAGTTCCTAGTGTGTACTATGAGTCCTGAATTTCTTCCCTGCTGTATATGTTCATCAGTTTATAAATATTTAGGGGTCGTTTGTTTTTTGTGATAGTTTGGTTGAGATAGTTACATTGCATGCATTGTCTAAAATGTATGTTTTTTTTTCTTAATTTTCTGCACAAACAATCACTCAAAATGAGTGATAGTTAAATCTAAAGTTTGCGTTGAGATTGTTGGGTTTTATTTTTCTTTCAACTGTGTCCCTACCTTTATATGAGTGTTGCTTTTTCATATTATAAACAAAGGGTAAAAGTGATATAACTTTTTTAAATACTATAGCAACTATCACAGAAACCAATTGATGTAAACTATTATATACATGTATATTGTTATGCATGTATTGATGACAATGTATCAATTTGACTATCACCAAAACCAAACAACCCCTTAATGTGTTTTTCTGATGGTCCAAATTGGCCTATTGACATTGAGTATCTATCATTGTCAAATTATTCAGGTTCATCAATTGCTGAATGGGCACAAGACAGTGAATCTTCTTCCTGGTTTGATCAGCATGGGTGTGATTCAGAAGGTTTTCATGACAGCAGGATGTCTTCTTTATCTCTCACCCAACCTTCATCTGCAAGGTTCTCAGAATCAAAACCTTTGTACAGAACTTCCTCTTATCCCCAGCAGCAACATGGAGAATTCAGCAGCAACTGGCTAGATCAGCAGATATTTGATACAGAAACCGTCCAGGAAAACAAGAGATGGTCATCACAGCCATCTATTAATTTCCCAGAATCAAAACCTTTACACAGAACTTCTTCCTATCCTCTACAGCAACACCAGCAGCATTTATCAAGTGAACCGGCTCCTTTTCCAAAATCAAATTTCACTTCTTTTCCGCCGCCCGGTGGCAGAATCGATCAGCCTCTACAACACTACCATAGTGTTCCTTCTCCTTCAGGCGGGCTGCAGTTGCCATATTCTGCTCCAAACATGTCTCCTCTATCGAACCCCAACTTCCATTTGGCTGGTTTACACCCTGGGGCTCACTTTGCTGGAAACATGTCGCAGCAGATCACATCTCCTGGCCTTTCTTTTAGTAACAGGCCTCAGAAGCAGTGGCTCAACCATGGTGGCTTGCTAAACCATGTCGACCATTCTACTCTTTTGCAGAGCGTCTTGCAACAACAGTTGTCTCATCATCAGAATGGGCTCATGTCTACACAGTTGTTGTCGCCCCAAAACCGGTTGCACTCTTCGGTTCAACCATCCATGGCTCATTTTGCTGCACTTCAGTCTCAAATCTATGCTTCACATCCATCAGCTCATAAATTAATGCTCGGTTTGGGTGATGGTAGGGAGCAGAAGCCTAAATCGCATAGAGGGCGCCATAATTCTCGATCTTCAAATCATGGTTCTGATGCTGGTGGTAGTCAGAGAAGTGACAGTGGTCCATCGATTCAGTTCAGATCAAAATACATGACATCTGAAGAGATCGAGAGCATTCTGAAAATGCAGCATGCCGCTACTCATGGCAACGATGCTTATGTAGACGATTACTACCATCAAGCTCGTCTCTCCAAGAAATCTACTTCAGGAGGGTCAAAGTCAAAGCATCACTTCTGCCCATCTCACCTGAAAGAGGTTCCTTCTCGCTCACGCAACAACAGCAGCTCTGAACAGCAGCTTTCCTATCATGTGGATGCAATGGGGAAGATTCCCATACCAACTGTACGTAGGCCCCGCCCTCTCCTCGAAGCGGGCCCTGTTTCCACCGATTGCAGTGAACAGATCTCCGACAGGCCTCTTGAGAAGGAACCCATGCTTGCAGCTAGAGTCACAATCGAAGATGGGTTGGCCTTGCTTATCGATGTTGATGATATTGATCGGTACCTTCTGTTTAATCAGCCGGCGGATGGTGGCGCTCAGGTGAGGCGCCGGCGGCAGATTCTCCTTGAGGGTTTGGCAACTGCGCTTCAACTGGTAGACCCTCTCGGTCAGAGTCCTGGGAATAATACTTCAGCAGGCTCTGCATCAAAGGATGATCTCGTGTTCTTGCGTCTGGTAGCTTTGCCCAAGGGTAGGAAACTCATAACAAAGTTTCTTCAGCTTCTGATCCCCGGTAGCAACCTTGTACGTATTGTGTGCATGGCGGTGTTCCGGCACCTCAGATTTTTGTTTGGTTCTGTGCACTCCGACTCAGCAGCAGCCAAGACGAGCGTGAACCTAACAAAGACAGTGTGTGTTTGCATCAGTGGCATGGATCTTCATGCACTCAGTGCATGCCTTGTTGCAGTTGTTTGCTCATCAGAGCAGCCGCCATTTCGCCCTCTTAGTAGCCCAGCTGGTGATGGAGCCTCAGTTGTTTTGAAGTCTATTCTCGAGAGGGCAACTAAACTGTTAACTGATCCTCCGGCTGCACGGCCGGTGGTGCCCAACTTTGCTCTCTGGCAGGCGTCCTTTGATGAGTTCTTTGATCTGCTGACTAAGTATTGTTTGGCGAAGTATGAGACTATCCTGCAGTCAGTCTATGCGAAAACGCCAACTGGTACAGAGGATATTGATGAAGATGTACGTGGAGCGACTAAGAGGGAAATGCCAGTTGAGCTTCTGCGTGCTTGCCTCCCTCATACTAATGAACGCCAGATGGAGCTATTGAGACATTTTGGACAGCAGCGGAATTCCATGACTGGACTGAGTACACATTCGGGTTCTAGCAGCATCATAAGTTCTGAATCTGTCAGAACTTAAATCCAGATCAGTTCCTTGCGAGAATGTTCCTGTTGGGGTATTATGTACTGACAGGAGAAGTGGGGTGTAGCTGCAGCTGCTACTGGGGTTCTGGTCTTGATTAACGGTCTTAATGTTTGACGTTGTGGAAACTGTGTTCTGACATCGGTTGACCTATATTATGATTAATCGTTCAATGTGTATATGGTGGTGATCATTGGGGAAATGGCGATTATCAGGGATATGGGATCGAGGATACCACAAGGGGTGAAACTGTACAGTGGTGGTGGAACTGGAAATAGATCAGTAGAAAGTTTCTGTCTTCATATCGGAATCATGGCCCTTCGTTGGACAGGGAGTTTCCGGTCTCCCGAAGGAAGTTTCTTCTCTTTTTAGGACTTTTGGATGCTCTCCTTCTCATGGATAGCTGAAATATGCTTAGCGGGGGTGTCTAAGACTCTATTTCTGAGTCCGTCTTTGTAATAATTGAAACGAGAGGCTATGGAAGTGGTCATGGCAGATGGAAATTTTTAGAACAGATTTAGTAACCATAGCTTTTAGTTTTACTACTCTAGTCATTTCCTCTCCTTTCTTTTTCTCTTTCTTTCATGTATCGTCTCTGTGGTTCCTTTTGTTCTTCCTTTCCTCTTTCCTTGGTTCATATTATTGGCAGGATCAAGAAATCTGAGTGTATGAAGAATATGGCTACACTTGTGGTGGTGGGTGCACTTTCCTCCTTGTCCACTTATGTATTCAAGGAGAAGGGTGCAAGAAAGATGCTTTAGTTCTTTTCCACCTTTCCTTTTATCATCTGTTGGTGGGAGTTCAGGTAGTAATGAAAAGAGCCTCAGAAGGCGATGTGAATCAAATGCTCTCAATGATTGAGAGTCAGTGGATGTCTGAGTGCATGGATTCTGTTTTTGTCGAATCCTTTGCAGGTCGGCAGTATGTGGCTTTGCTGAGGTTGGTGGCGTCCTGTATTTTGTGGAAGACAGCCAGCCGAGCCGCGCAATGATGGTTCTCTAGGGCTTGTAGGTGTGGCAAGAAGAAACGATTGTATTGCATGTTTTTCTGTCGATACTGCATAAATAAGCTTTGTGAATTGCTTGAGCAACATAATGTGGCTATTGTTTTCTTCTGGGCTTGTACTGGTTAACGTTGGTCATTGGTGATTCTTGAATGGTTTTTTCTTTTCGCAAGAAATGACTGTTAATATGATTTTTCTGGTTCTTACAATGCTTCAAATAGCCTTGATTGAAAGGAGTAAACTGGCTTCTCCCTGAATAGTCTTACACAAATCATTTTCCTCAACAACTATGCGTAAGTTTCCAGATTTTGTCAATTCATGTACTTATTTGGTACCTCTGGCGTAAGAAACAAAAGAGGATAGCCTCTGTTTTAGATCGGTTTGGACCTGATTGAATCATTGTACCATACCAGCATGCCAAGTTGAGTATGAATACGGAAAACTACCCTTTTGCTGCTGAATGCTTTGATCAATTCAGGGTATTATCAATTATGCACTTGCAGTGGAAGAGTCTGAATGCACTCTGGGGAAACTTGGCTCTTGCAGTACTGATCCGAAACTGGGTTACTGCTCTCAATGAGCTAAACCGATTGAAAAGAAATAATCGATTCAGAGGTTCATTGTTTCTTCGTACTGTCAATTAAGCAACACGATTAACTTCGATCATGGAGACCAAGGATTAACAGGCACCAAATCAATGGGGATCAAATGCTCTCATTGATTGAGGGTCAGTGGATGTAGTCATTTTCTTTCCGTGGAATGGGTGATCGTCTGAGTGCATGGACTCAGTTTATGTCAAGTCCTTTGCGGTTCAGGAGCATGCAGCTGGTTTATCGAAAAGACAGCCAGCCAACTGTGGCAAGAAGGAACTGGTGTATTACATATTCTTCTGTCAGTATTACGGAAAGTAGTTATCCAGTCGCAGTTCGATCTGCAGCTAAGTTTCTTCTTTTGGGTTTTGTACTGGGTAACATTGGTCATTGGTGATTCTGGAATGGTTTTTTACTTTTCGCAGGAATCTTGATCGAAAGGAGCAAACTGGCTTCACCCAGAATAGTCTTTCTTACATAATGCATTGCACTCAAGGTCTCAACAACCGTCTGAAAGTTTTTTTTTCTCCGCACCTTCTAGCATTACACAGCAACAAATGTACAATACCTGGAGCCTCGCTCATGCTACAACACAATCGGCCTTCAATTCTCCAAAATCACGCGGTGCGCTTTGAATGAGAGTATCACATTCCAAGCCAGAGCGATCACGTTTGCAGCGAGAACCTGATGAAAGTAAAAAGCAAAAGAGTATTATATTCCTGAGAACTATGCATAATCGAGGAGCAAGCATGAAAACACTACACAGCGGTTTGAATTTCAGAGCACACTGTAGGGGAATGCTGCACTACTATTTAGAAAGCTGCTACTGATTATACCTGAAACTGCTGCGGCACGAATCTGAAGTTGAGAAACTGAAAGGGTATCCACAGTTGCCAATTTGCTACGACAGAAGAGAACCATTCCTAAAAAGAAAAAAAGTGGAAGCAGAGTTTCAATGAATAACATATTCTGCATGCTGCTCTAAGTAATAGACATGAAATCAAACAATACAGGGAGCTGATAATATAACTGCGAACCTGTTGCAGTCTTGGCATAACTTGAGCAGGTTTTCCTTCAAGCACAGTCAATGCTGCTAAGAAGACACCAATGAACACTGGAGAGAAAAGGAACTGTGAAAACAAGTGAAGGAAAGGATTGTGAGATACAATGTGGTTTCAAGCCCGGGTTGGTAACCAAAACTCGGGGGAGAAGGAAAGGAACTTTGAAATGGTAACCTGGTCGAGTATGAGACGTGTGAATGCACCTCCTGCTCCTGGAATCGTTACCAACTTACTCAGATACAAATACCTACAAGGGGGGGAGATCAGATTAGACCGAGAATTCTGTAAGAAACATTTAAAGTATAGTCTGACCGAATAACCATCACTAACAATCTGAACTTTCAACGTATCCTAAATTCAGCAAAGCATCCAATATCATCTACTTTGTTCTTCAAGGAAAAAAAGGAAATAAGAGAAGCAATCCAGAAGTTACCAGAAATGCAAAGTGGGACCAACTAGTACCAGCCCCAGAAAGGCAAATAGAAAAGTCCTCTTGAAGTCTGGAGATGGAACTTTATCAATCACGAGCTGAAAGAAAGTAACATATATAGCAACTCAATCAACTTCGATTTGGATTATCAGCTCATAACAAGTTAAACACGCAAAACCGGATATGATAAGAGACCCAGAAGATGGGATTAGGAAAGCAATATAACACATAAAGACAATATCGTGATACACAATCTGGACACTATGCTGAAAACAGCAACAGTTTAGCCAAGCTAGTCTAACTGACATTTTATACAGTGTTCTTCAGCATTGCAAAACTTGGTATGTTATTTTGAGAAAACAGATTATCAACATTGACATATCCACACATGAACAACCCAACTAATGCTTGTTATTGTGCATACCAAAGACACTTTTCAGTCAGCTTTTCAAGGAGATTCTAGATAACAAGATGATCATCTACAATATACACGGAGGAGGTGGCCAGCGAAAGAAACAGAACAAAAATATGAGAAAATGCGAAAGAACTATCACATCGCCATTGCCAACCTTAAAAATCAATGAATAATTGGTCAATTGGATATATACCTGACAGATTAAATCTCCAAGGAAATTTAGAATTCCGGATGTAACAGCTTTGGTAAGAACAGGATACTTGGCCAGAAGACTCAAATACCTGCAAAATTTCCCCTTTTCAGGCCAGCAATTAAACAACACCATAACGGGAAGCTTGGAACTCCATAAAGATGCAAGCTTTTGGTTACCATGAAAGCAAAGACCAGTTATTTCCACGAGGAGAAGAGCCGCCATCATTGGCGCCTTCACCACCGCCGCCGCCGCCAGAGTTTCCGGCGCCATATCCTCCTACTCCACTCCCGCCACCAGAAACCGCCAAAACTCGAAATCGACAAGAGCCCAGCTGGCTAATTCCAGCTCCAGAAGAGCCCAAATCCTTAAACAGGGGCGAGCGAGAAGAGTTCAGGGAAGCGGAAGAAGCACATGCCGCGTGCCCAGTTATCCGAACTCGGTTAGCGCAAGCTCGAGGGAGCTTAGGAACTGAAAGGCGAGGAAGAGGAATTCCACCCAAACGAAACAAGAGCGGGGTTTTGCGGGCGAGAGAAAAAGGGTTCTGCATTGGCATCATCGTCGTCGAACACAGCCCCCCAATTAAGATGATTTAACGTCTCCAAAGAAGAAAACAGGAAATGGAGTAGAATTCTTCTGTAAACGATGATTTTTGCACAGAGGGAGAGAGCTCGAGCTGAACTGAGAGGAGAGAAATGGCTTAGAAGGCTAAAACCCTGCCGCCTGTTCTCTTCTCAGATGGCATTGCTAATGACGGAAGAGGATGAGGGTAAAACCCTTGCCTTTTTTGTTTTTTTCTCTCATCAAGCAAGCGGCATCATGGCACAGTGACACACAGCAAAAGTTCGAACGAGTAAAAGTTCTGTTTCAGTCACTGACTGTATAAATTTTGTTGATAAATTATAATTTAGTCCAGGAAATTATATGGATCCAGAGTTTGTGTACTGAGACTACAAAAGAAAAATGTTTATGGGGTAATCTGAGCTTTTTGCACGAGTTCTGCGTTTTGGGGAAATTAAATTAGATTTTAGGCGCCGGGGTTTAACAGTCGGTCACATTTCTCAGTGAACACAGAAACGCCCGCCAACGGCAGCCATAGTTGCCGATTTTCGCTCCCGCGTTGAGCTTCGTCGCCACTCTCGCAATTTTCTGTTCTCAGACTCCGACGACGATGCCGTCCTTTCCACAGCCCGGATCCGTGACGATTTGCGAGATCAATCGGCAACTGAGTAAGTATATCATCTCTTTCCGATTCTCCGTCTTTAGGGTTTTAGTAGGATATCCGGAGCTCGTTGCTCACTGTGTTATGGTTACATTTGTGGTGCACAGTTGCGGCTGAGAGTTTATCGGATGAGCGAGCCAGAGAGACGTATGGGAAGCTACTGGTATTGATTTCCATCTCCGTAGTCTCTCCTCTCCTTTCGCGCGGTTCCTCTTTTTTTTTCTTTTTCTTTATAGCTTGGATTTGTGTTGTTTTAGGGTGCAGTGTTCAGTCCGGTTCCTTTCCAAGCGGATCAGTTGGCAGCGTCCCCCAACGTGGATCAGGAAGCTGAGCAAGATGGGAGAGGTAATGGAGAGAGCGTTGGACGGAAGATTTTAGGGAAGGCGTTTCAGGGCTTCGTTAATATGTTTCATCCAAATTATGTAAGCAACCTGCAATCGTGCTAGCTTCTTAATCTGTTCCCTGTGAAGTCATGAATCATGATACACATTTATGCCTGAAGTTGATCGAGTTTATCATAGGCTCATAGCTGTTTTCGCACAGTGTGGCTGGTCCTGAAACTTGATGAGTTTCAAGGTTGTAAGGGGCTTTCTTGGTCGTGAAGCTAACAGTTAGAACTGGTTCTGATTGATCCGTGAGGTAGTATATGTTGGTCATGGCAAATTCATCGTGTAAAATAGTCTGGAATACACCATCAGAATTTCAGAAAGCTCCAATATTTGGTAGCCAATACATGGGGTTGGTTGTTTGAGTGAAGTACCTGAATCATGTGATGACTAAATGGTGCCTTCTGTATCTTGACTTTAAAGTAAAGAAGGGCTATCCTAGGGTGGCACTTATGTTGCTTTGTCTATTAATAAACGTCTCTTGAATATGAGAGAGAATGTTTGAGAACTTTCTTTTTTTCAAATTAAAATTTCGTAGGTAAACTTGTTACCAGAGGTTGGTCTCCATGGTGTGTCCTGGCATCAGCATAAGCACATAATTGCATTTGTTTCTGGCCAAAATCAAGTCACAATTTGTGATTATGAAGATTCAGGTAAGTTTCTTCATTATTTCTTCCACGTTTTCTCCATGAATATATGTGTTTTCCCTTGAGGTTACTTTTCACACTTAATGTTTAATTTAGTCTCCACAGAAGGGAAGGATTGCATCTTGATTTCCGAGTCCCAGAGAGATGTTAAGGTCTTGGAGTGGAGATCAAATTGTGGAAAGTCACTTGCCATCGCTTGCAAGCAAGTATCTAGATTTCCTTCCCGTGTTTAGACTTTACAGTGTTAATAGGTCATGTTTTTGGGTGGATCACAATAGCTTATGGAGCTTCTCAATTATTGGACTGAATTTAGGGGTGGAATCTGTATATGGTCTGCATCATATCCAGGCAATGCTGCAGTTGGCAGATCTGGCGTTACATCATATCTGGCAACTGTTTCTGGAGGATCTGGATATCAGTGGGCTCTCGTTGATTTTCTTGGAAGTTGCAATGATGAGAAAATTACCGCACTCTCTTGGAGCCCCGATGGACGATATCCTTTATATGTAAAACCTAGCTTTATTGGATCACTTCTTTCACTTTGTTAAGTTGCTGTTGCGGTGCGTGAATCGGAGCCATCATATTTCTTTCTAGCTTCTTTGTCCTTTTAACTTGCAGCCTTATTTTTCCTATTTATATGGATGGTTCCTTTATCAGTTTGTCAGATAATGGGGCAACTTGATTGGTCTAATTATTCTACTGCTGCGTTTCATGACTGTCATATGTATATGTTTCTCAGTTGGATTTTCTTTAAAAGAAGTATCCTTAACTATGCTTCACATACTTGGCATCTGCTTCTTATGAGAGCTCCGCATTCACCATCTGGGATGTTGCACAAGGTAATGCTCTAGGCCTAGAGTCTTACTCTTCTTGGATACTTTATGATGACAGTAGCTGTTTATGTATGAAATAGCAGAATTCATGCATGGATATCTTTTGCTGTTTATGTATGAAATAGCAGAATTCATGCATGGATATCTTTTGTTTTCAGAACCATTTATCTTAAAGCCTTGCTAGCTTGTTCAACACTTGGACCTAAACTATATTGTCTCGTTTAGTTAGGGGTAATATATTAGTTTTATCTACTATTGCTTTGTCAGCTTGAAAATCAGTGGTTCATTCTAATGATTTCTGGCACATTCAATCAGGTGCATTCAGTTACTGAATCTATTGATCTAATTTTCCATATTTTACAAGCTTTCGTGAAAAAGAAGGCTCGGGATTTTTCTTTATGTAGATGCATTTCCATTTAATCTTTCTCTTTGGTCACATCTGTCAGTGTCTTTTATGCACTGGTATTACTTGTAGGATCTGGGACGCCTATTCGGCGGGGATTAGGTGGTATATCAATGCTCAAATGGTCGCCTTCTGGAGATAGCTTTTTCTCCGCCAAATTGTATGTTGTAACTCCCTGTTGTTCACTGCTTCAATATGAAGCTTTGATATACTATATCTATGCTACTGCACAAGACATGTTCTAATCATCATCCTTTTTTAGTGATGGAACATTTTATCTGTGGGAGACAAACACTTGGACATCTGAACAGTGGTCTTCTTCTAGTGGGTTTGTGACAGTAAGTGCATTATCAAAGTCTAAATCTAGTTTACAACAAGCAATTGAATCATCATCGTTTTGCTATTTGTGTGTGTGCTTGACTGCTTGTGAATATTGTGCCAGGAAGGGTTACCTATCATTTTTCTTTTGGTTTCAAAACCTACTTGTGTGTGTCTGTCATATGTGACCACAGAATCTGTGCAAGGATTCTGTGTCAACTGGTTTATTTATGCCTTCTATAACTTGTCTTTTTCTCCTTGCCTCTCATCTTTCTCTCTTTTTTGGATGCTCTGTTTTGTTTCAGACTTGTCATTATTATAGTAAGATAAATGTTCATGGCACTGGATCCTTTGACATGCTGCTAAAAGTATCTAATATGAAGTCTTATATTGGTTCATATTCTTATCTAGAGTATAGTTTTTGACTTCTCGTCCTACACATGTGCTACATCATCTGAAACCCTTTACATTTGTCTCCTTTTACCTTTTTCTGGATTTGTGTGGTGTTTCTCGTGGATATGCTTCGTCCTTGTGCCATCCTATTTTTAGAGGTTCTCCTCTGATTCTGCTCAATTCTGATCGGCACTGGGTTTGGATTGTTCATGGTTGAAATGCACTAAGCCTTGAGATTTGGATTCTTGTAATCACAGGGAGCACAATGGGATCGTGATGGCCGTATAATACTGCTTGCTTTCTCTGGATCATTAACATTGGGCTCTGTACACTTTGCATCAAAGCCTCCTTCTTTGGGTATGAAGCTTGGACCATTTAAATTCATCCCGAGTTGGCTTTGTCCCAAAAAGGTCACCCATAACTTTTCCCTTTTTATAAAACTGATTAAGTTAGAAACTGAATTGCTTGAATTTTGAAGTCCCGGTTCTTTTTTCTTACCCAAAACGTTTTTGTTATCAAACTGGGCTCTGCAGCTCCATATTAGAATCTTGATTTTCTTTTTAATTGTTCCTTGTAGATGCACATCTGTTACCTGTTGAGTTGCCAGAGATAATGTCATTGACGGGCAGGTATGGTGGACAAGGATTGATGTCTCCTCTGCTGTAGTAAAGCTAGGAACATTAGACTTGTGCTATACTCCAGTGTCTTCTTCTAACTGCACATTGCACAACGAATGCTTGCATTTTCCCAACTGATTGTTTGTTTTAGGTTCTCAGATGCTTAAGGATAACGGCTGCTTAAGTGCTACCTTAGATTTCAAAAATTTATCATCACAACTTCTGCGTGTTGTCGTATGTTTGCAGTCGTGGGATTGATAAGGTAGCCTGGGATGCTTCCTGTGAACGATTAGCCGTGTCTTATAAAGGAGGGGATGAAGCGTACAATGGCCTGATTGCCATATTCGACACAAGGAGGACTCCTCTTATATCTGCATCTCTAATGTATATGTTCTGTTTTTCTTATATCTTGTTTCTCATGAATCTGATTATGAGAATACGGAGTACTTGACAAGATCTTGTTATGATCTTGATCCAGTGGCTTCATTAGGGGACCTGGAGAAAGCCCGAGGCCACTCACGTTTGCATTCCACAACAAGTTTAAACAGGGATCATTGCTTTCTGTGGTACGTGCCTCCAAATTTCGTTTTAAACATGTCGATCTTTTCTAATTAGTCTCTCATCCGGTCATTTCTTTCTGCGAAATTATCTATCTGTTTTGCAGTGTTGGAGCAGCGGGTTCTGCTGTACATACCCTCTGATCTTCCATTCTTAAAGCTAAGCTTTGGCCATCGTTCTCTTCTCCGTCCAAGGGTTGAAGACCTAAAAGATACCTATCAAGATCCTTGATTGTTATCTTTTTCATAGAATCCCTGCAAAGCATAATATTGGTTTCCAGAAATGGACGGTTAGAACAGAAACAATAGAGGCGGCAAAGGGAATCAATCAATCATGGTGGGCCTTCGTTTCGACATTTGGAGCCCAATTTCTCCACCCAGCAAAGATTCCAGCCCGGCCCGGCCACAGCGAGGTTGAAGTTTGATAGAAAGGTTCGAACAATACGAATGAGTTCGAAACGTTTTTTTTTTTTTTTTAGTCCCACCTAACTCGTAAGTCCAACATGTGGAAGAAGAACAAATCCGGCTTCGTCGTCAGAAATTTATGCAGAATCGGTTTCGGCTCACCGGTTGGTTCACCAACAGTTTACGTGAGCACCCAAGCGGAGTTTGCGGTTGAGCTAGTTTGATGGAAGAAACTATCGTGTCCGATACTTCGACCAAATCTTCGATCGAACGCCATTACGTGACAGATAACGATATTGAGATACGTCTGGAGTCCCGATTACTTGCTGCCTAACTCAATTGCGTTTCATCTAATCTAAAAATGAATACCTCTTAACAACAAACAATCGTCATAGCCGCGTGAGTGTAACTGAAAAGGTCATAAAGATGTGGCCTTCACGTTTTCCCATCTTACACTATTCGTTCTTCTTCGTTGGTAGCACTATTGATGTTTTGGGTTGGTCTCTTAATTCATCCAAAAAGGGGAATCATTAGTAGAAGAATTAAAAAAAAAAATACGTGTTGATTTCAATTTATTTATTATAAGGAAATGAAAATTATCAGTAAATACGAAGGGGAAGAATCAAGTGCCGAATTATGAGAAAATGAAAAGAAAGGAATATATAGGGGGGAAAAATAGGAATAAATATTTTTACTATTTTCCACTAAGGATGCAAGCATACAAAATATACCCTTCAACGAAATGAAGACAAACATTATTGTCTTTTCTTTTTGGTAGGAGACGATATTGTTTAGGTTCATTAGGATAAGAATTAAGAACTTAATTATGCTTACTTATACCAATCCTTGTGTGTGTTACCCATCTTGAATTGAAGATAAGTATAATTAAGCATATTGAATTATGCTTACGGTATTACCAATAATATTATTTCGCTAAAATTACACATTTTAATGATATCATGAAGTTAACAAAACAGGTTATTATTTATTGTGCAGATGGGGCATATTTACTAAGACAAACATATTCTGATGACTAATTAAAAATGTCGATGAAACTATGGAAAAAATGTTTATTTTAATATTTTAATATTTAAATCTGAGAAAAGCCAGGAAACCGCCGGATGGAGAGTTGGGTTCATTTTTTGGAAGATCCGCCCGTTCCCCGGCTCCCGCCCGAAGAAAGTCATCCTTTACCAACAAGCCAGCCAGCTCAACAATGGCGAACCCACTCTCTTTCTATCTCTTCCTTCTCTCACTACATCATCGCCCGCCCGCCCGCCCGCCCCCTTTCCATTTCATAGGGCAATTCGCCTCTTGGCACTATCAGAGACAGAGAGACAAGGGGAAAAAATTGTGAGAAGAAAAAAAAGGAAAGACATTTACAGAGAGGAAAAAAATAAAGGCAACAAACAACGTAGAGGAGAGTAGAAGGGGAGGGAAGACAATCTCTTCTTCTTCCTCTTCTCCCACTCACCTTCGTCAAACCCTCCCTCTCTCTCTCTCTCTCTCTTCACTCGAACGGATTGTGTTGGGGTTTTTCATCCGTCGACATTCTCGATTTTGATTTTTTTTTTTCGTAGCTAGGGATCACAGAGAGAAAGAGAGAGCGAGAGAGAGGGGTTAGAGTGTTAAAGAGAGATTTTTCGGACGGCTAGCGATGGCCGCTGATAAACCCAAGAAGCTTTATCGAGTTTGGAAAGGAAACAATGTTAGTCCTCTTCTTCTTCTTCTTCTTCTTCCTCTTTCTACTTTCATTGCTGTTGATGGGTTCACTCAATTATGGTTTGAATTGGATTGGGTAGGGTTTCATTCTTCATTTCCCCCCTTTTTTGGTATGATCATGCAACGGAGTTGATCGTCTATTGGGTATCAACTTGCTTAGTGTTTTGGAACTGTTTCATTCCCCGAATTCGAATTCTTTTACTGTTTGAGTGAGTTAGATAGGTACCACTAGTAGTTTAGTAATAGCTTTGCTGCAAAGTGATCGTTTTAGTGTCTGCTGATAGTTCAGTATTCTCTGCCTTCTGGTTGCTTACTTGCTTTGATGATTTAGCTGATGATCATCAGGTTGATGTAAAGTACATGCAAATATTTGGCTTTGTTGCCTAATAAGTTGATCCCTCTTTGTATTCTCCAGAGGTTTCTCTGTGGTGGAAGACTGATCTTTGGTCCTGATGTGGCATCAATGTTCTTGTCCATGCTCCTCATTGCTGGCCCTTCGATTGCTTTCTGTGGAAAGGTATATTACACAATTGTCAATGAAGATGTCAAGAATCCAGCCCATTGGTATGCTATATTGATTGGAGGCTGCACTCTAACCGTGTTGGTAAGTATCACTCTGGCTTTTAGCAGCAAGCAATCTCTTGTAGGAAGTAACTAGTAACTAGTAATCGATGACTGGATTCAATAAAGAGTTCCTTTGTGACTTGGGAGTGGTATAAAATGGATGAACAGTTCTGCCTTTTCTCTTAGGATGTAGCTGATCGCTCTTGTGAAAAGTAGATTAATGATTCGAAAGTCAAAACTTGTTGCAGGATCTGCTGTTTCTCCTATTAACATCTAGTAGAGATCCTGGAATACTGTGTAGAAATTCAAAGCCTCCAGAGTGCGATGAAATTTCAGACACAAATACCCCATCCATGGAGTGGGTGAATGGCAGAACCCCTCATTTGAAACTACCGCGCACAAAGGATGTGATGGTAAACGGGCATGCTGTGAAGGTTAAGTACTGTGATACGTGTTTACTGTATCGTCCTCCCCGTGCTTCTCATTGTTCAATCTGCAACAACTGTGTCCAGAGATTCGATCATCATTGCCCTTGGGTAGGGCAGTGCATTGGCATAGTAAGTTTGTTTTATTTTCTATGACTTTGAAGCTTAGGATGCTTCAGCTTTTGATAATAACTGTAGGGCTGAGAATGATGCCGACAGTCGAACTTTTTATGTTCTGTACTTACTTATTAGCTTGGTTTCCGTCTTGCTGAATCCCATCACAATGACCTGTTCGTTTTGCAGCGAAACTACCGGTTCTTCTTCATGTTTATAGCAACAGCAACCATCTTGTGTATATATGTCTTTGTGTTCTCTTGGGTCAATCTCCTTCACAAAGACATGAGTGTCTGGAAAGCTATGTCCAAAGATGTGCTCTCCGATTTCCTTATCGTCTACTGTTTTGTTGCTGTCTGGTTCGTTGGAGGCCTAACAATCTTCCATTTCTATCTAATCTGCACAAATCAGGTAATCTGTGGCAGTGCTATTTCGTCTCAACGATGTTCAAGTTCTTCATTCTCTTTAATTTCTATTTGACACATTCTGATCCTCGTGTTGTTGCAGACTACCTATGAGAATTTCAGGTACAGATATGATAAAAAGGAGAACCCATACAACAAGGGAGTGGTAAGGAACCTCTTGGAAACTTTCTTCACAAAGATCCCCCCTTCACTGAATAAATTCCGTTCACTTGTAAAGGAAGATCCTCCTTCTGTGATGCAACCCGTGACAGAGAATCATGGTGAAGGGTTTAAGGACACAAGTGATGTGGAAAGGAGAGCCAAGTATTCAGAAGAGCATAGTAGTTATTCTCTTCCTGAGATTCTTAAGAATTTGGACTATGACGACGATGATGATGATTCAGAGAACTCAAAGAACTCCAGAGATGGTATGCCTACTTTTGACAACAGCATCCCTGGCGATGACAGTGTAAAAGAATCTATAGAGATCCCTATACCCGATGAGGTTCTTGATACAGAAGATGATGGCCGCATTGAAGAAATTCTAAGAAGCTTGAGAGACTCTTCGCAAGGATCGCATGTCAAAGATGGAGAGATAGAAACTGTTCAAAGCAGCGCCAGTTCTGTTGAAAATGGAAATGGAGTGTCTATGCAACATATGACTGCTGGAGATAAGACTAAAGATCATTGTGTTAAGATTCCTGATCAAACCCTGCAAATGGGTAGTCTTCGATGACTTAAAGGTAAAAACTTTGGAGAAATCTCTTCCCTTTATCTTCTCCAACAAGAAAAGCATTGAACCAATGAGCCAAGTAACGAATGCAACTATACCAGGTTTTCATACTAAGCTCTCGGTGTTTGGTACATAACCGCTCGCTGGTTCTTTTTACAGATCGAGACCTCTTCTCTGGCTAGAACACTAAGGAGAAATGGAAGCTAGGATGCAAGTTCCTGGCCTCCGTGGCCACTAAGCTAACAAAGGTGTAGATACATACATACAAACAAGATTCTTAAAAAGCTAGCTAGCTAGCTGCATTTGCTGTAAGCTGTAAATCGATCTCGCTCCATCATGGGTTTTCCTTTGCTGTTTTGTTTTCCTTTTTGGGGGGTTCTCTTCCTTTCTAATAATGCAGAAAACCTGGAAGGGAAAGTATCCAACTTGTAAGGTGGATTGGTGTTTCTGAGGAATTTTTGGTAGGATTATTCTTTCTCCTTGAGAAAATTTCTTTTTGGGGTTCACTATTCATTGAAGAAGAAACCTCTTGATAGTTCATTGTTTAGTTTCAGGTTGGACAGTACTTCTTGAGCTTAATTTAGTTCCTGAGGAATTCTTTCTATTACACTGGAGTACAGTTTCTTTTTTTAGTACTTGTTCTGTGATGGTGACCCTTGTTTGAAAGTTAGGGCACTTTCTGACTGCTACCAAGTTAGGACACTTTACAATTTACATGTTTGAACCTTGGGATCACTATCATAAACATAAAAGATTTAGAGCATTGGATGCAGTTTTGATGAAACCATGATTGAGATAATAACAGGACACGATGGACACGATTTCAAAAGAGAATAAACAATTTGATTCTTAGAAACGTTACCAGATAGAGCCCTTATAATCATCACCATCGACATCAGTCTCTGAAATTTGATATTACCTAATCGGAGCAACCATCATGGTCGCTAGAGCTATCTTCGCCATCATCGAAGTTGACTCTTCAGAACTATAATCTGAGCTCTAACCCTAAGTTGTACCAAAATTTAGTACTAACTAAACTACAAACTCTTACTAATTTGTGTGACAAAACACGTATCCACGATCAACAAAATTAGTATTCCTTCTTTTGCTCTATGCAATGACTAGTGATCACTAAACACAATATATATGCCAATGTGAACCAAGTTTTTGGGGTGAAGGGAAGGGCAATTTCACCAAAACAAGCAATTTCCCAATCCCAGTGGGGATTCCTTAACTCACAGTGATTCTTGAAAAACAACACTGTTCCAACAAGCAAACACCATTAATTCTTTGCCTGTGGAAATGTAACCACAACAAAATTTTTCTTGTTTTACCTTTCTAGGAAGCAATTACCTAAATAAGTCATTGTTGAGCAATTCCTTTGTTTTCTTTCTCTGTTGTGACCTTCCAATATTGTTAGGATAATAAAGAACATTCGTTGTGTTTCTTTATTTGATAAGGAAGTAGACAAACCGACTGCACACGAAAGATTGTGCTATGGGAATTCTGTTAGTGGGTTAGAGTAAGTAATCCACATGATCCATATTGTATTTGCATGTGAAGAGCTCTACTTTTGTACTAGTTTTGTTTCTCTTAAGCAAATTGGGGAAGGCAAATTATTTCAGTGGATTGGGAGATTTAATTTGTAGGGTTGCTCGTAAATATCTGCATATATCATGAAATTAAAGTAAGAATTACGATAAATTTTGAGAGATCTTAAGAGATTGCGATGTATACATATAATTTGCCGTTAGTGTCATTACTCGATTTGAGATTCTGGATCGCCATCTACGTACATATTAATTCCATTCTTGATAGGAATGGATTAATAATTAAGGCGATACATCCTGCATTCCAAGAAAAATATTGATGGGTTGATCACCTTATATACTAACGAGTTAATTGTGTTACTACATACACAAAGTTGTCGAGTAGATTGAAATGAAAATTAATCGATTTATGAAGTAAAATATTTTATGGATTGATTGTATACTCAAACTCGTTTGAGATCAACTCTAATTTTTGACTTATTACAACCAAACAAATTGAATTGCTTATGTAAGATTTTACAAAGATTTAATTAACTCGACATGAGTTCGAAACTAAATCATGATCCGAAATTCAGCTCGAAATGAAATAAACTAAATATGAAATCAAAACACAGAGGAAAACCACAAAACCAAACCCAAAACACGATTGATTTGGCTCGGTCTAATTCAATGTCATTTCTATCCATCCATTTCTTTGTTTTTAGTCATCCAACAAATACAAAACACAGTCTTGTTTTATATGTAAAGAATTAAAACCGTATTAAGCCATACATTTCGTTTGTCACTCCATTTCCTCCTCTTTTTTTTTTTTTGTCCTTTATAATCTTCCCTTTTCTCTCCCTCCACCGGCCGTTTTAAATTTTCCTTTGTAGTTTCCCCTTTGTCCTTGCTACTCTGCCGCCATGAAACCAAAGCTCTGCCTCTATTTCGCGACGGCGACACTAGCCGTCGCAATCTCCTCCTTGATATTACTCCTCCCACCGAATCTCAACAACTACGGCCGTCATCTAATTAACTATTATTATAATAAGCCCGCCGGCGATCGTGATAATACAGCCGGCCGCCGGCGGATCGAGTTCCTGCCGCTCGACGACGGGTCAGTGGGGCCGGAGAGTTTCGCGTTCGGCGGCGGAGGCGTAGGCCCGTTCACCGGCGTGTCGGGCGGCCGGGTGGTGAAGTGGGTGGAAGAAGAACGGCGGTGGAGCGAGTTCGCCGTCACTTCTTCTGAGAGGTAATACAACTCTGATTGACACGTGTAAACAACCCACGACTCCTCATTTGTTTTTGTGCGGCGTAAGAAATTCATTCGATTTAATTTTATTATTTTTTTGTGAGTGATTTTAATTCGGTCTCTCTTTGCTTGGAGCATTGCATTTCATTGGTTTAGCTAAAAAACGATAATTTTTTTTATTAGCATAATTTAGTGATAAATATGAAAAGAAATAAATGAAAATAAGCATAGAAAGGGGATATTTGTTAGGCCATATTTGTCGTCGAAATGAAGGTAAATGAGTTTTGAACATCTCCTTTTCGCACGGCAAATCGTTGGGGAGGCTTGATTATTGATTGAATATTTGAATTATGATTTCTTGTTGTCAATTTACTTCTCATTAGATAAGGAGATTACAATAATTGCTACATGTAACGAGAATAAGATTTTCATAATAGAGTTGTTACGAACCATTAATCATAGAATTTTATACTATCAAGACTCAAGATACAGCTATCCTCCACCGATTTATAATCTTATTCACTAGGTTCATATATATATTTTTTTAATTTAGGAGGAAGATAAAACCCAATAAATTGATAATCAAAATGTTCAATAACTATCTAATAATCCACCAATCATTTTGATTATCATAAGTACCTAAGGATTCCTTGGCTTTAATTACAATACTCATAGGTCCTTTTCTTGTAACCGCATGTAGAAAACCAAATGAAAAATGGGAAACCTAGTTCTGTTTAGAAGGCTTTCCACCCTAAGTATTTGATTTCGACGTCAAATGATCATATTATTACTTGTGTGGGATATAGAGAGGGATGCGACGGGCTAGATCCGCCGCAGCAGGAAGAGATGGAGCCCATTTGCGGCCGACCGCTAGGATTGAGTTTCCGCGAATCCAACGGTGATCTCTACGTCGCTGACGCGTACATGGGATTGCTTCGCGTGGGGCCACGAGGCGGGTTGGCCGATCGGATGGTGACACGTGTCGACAATACCCCTCTCGTCTTCACCAACGGCTTGGATACTGATCAGTCATCCGACGTCGTTTACTTCACAGATAGCAGCTCTCGGTTCCAGAGAAGGTAAAAATATCCACCACACATCGAATTCGAATTCGACACGACGAGCATATAAAAGATTTAGACATTCTTTGCTTTGTAGGATGCACTTATTGATTGTCATCACTGGGGACAGTTCAGGGAGATTCATCAAGTACGACCCCAAAACTCAACAGGCGACGGTTCTGGCAAGCGACCTAATGTTCCCAAACGGCGTCGCATTGAGCCACGATGGCAAGTCCGTACTGGTAGTGGAAACGACCAATTGCAGGGTTTTGAAGTATGGGCTCCAGAATGGGGAGATGGAAGTGTTTGCTGAATTAGATGGGTACCCAGATAACATCAAGAGAAGCCCAACAAGAGGTTATTGGGTTGGGCTCTACTCCAAGAGGACAACGTTGCTGAAATGGTTGGTCTCGATTCCATGGATTGGGAAATCCCTGGTGAAATTGGTGCCCTTGGGTGTGATCAAGAGGGTGAAGTCCATGTTCATGGGGAGTGGGAATGTTGGGTTGGGGGTGAGGTTGAGTGAGAGTGGTGAGGTTGTGGAGGTTTTCAACAAGGGTGGTGATGGTGGTGATGATTGTTCCGAAGAGTTCGGATCGATCAGCGAGATCATGGAGAACGATGATGGCGAGTTGTGGGTTGGATCTGTCGAATCACCTTTTGCTGCTAGAGTGCATTGATTGTCACGTTTTGGTTTCGTTGTTGCTTTATACTATGTCGACGAGTGTGTATAAAGGATAAAAAAAAAAGAACTGTACAATTAAACTAATCTAACCCTATCAACATTCAGCTCTAACAATGTCATCTTCAAAGGTCACATCATCTTCTTCTTCTTCTTCTTCTTCTTCTTCTTCTTCTTCTTCTTCTTCACTTTAGCAGGCTTCATCTCTTTCTTCCCTATCCGACATTGTGCACGATACTAAATAGATAAAGAATTATGTGAATTTAGAAGGAATATGTCTCTTATTAGTACAATTTTAATTTCTCGTAAAGTCAAGGTTAACATTATCAACAGTAATTACTGTATAGATTATGTTCCGAATGTATAGATTGCAATCACAAAATATAGATGAACTTCAAATATGCCTAGTGTAAATTCTTTTACCATTTTTCTTTTATTTGAATACAAAATCGAGATCAAGCCCAGAAAAAAAAAATCATAGGTATGAGCCCATGGAACATATCATGTTCAAGTAAAGTCATAGAAAAATGATTAGATTGATTAACTAAACAACATAAGGGAAGATAAAAATGGGAAACATGAATGAGGTACGTCCGGAAAAAATGTCCCATCATTTGTTCATCCCAAGCTTCTCTTTAGTGGCATCTACAGCTTCCTGTGCTTTGAGAACCAGCCTGCACAACGAAAAAAAACGTATAAAAAAACACTCAAATGTATTTATATGAGGAGTCATCTTAGATGGAAGACCTGATGCAAAAAGGAGAGCACCAAGAACCTCTCTTGTTGCCAATCCTGAAGGACGACAAACATCAAATCAATTCGTCTGTTGAGAGTTGAGAAACTGGTCATAGTGATGCAAACATGTACATCGAGTTCTCTTGCATTAGAAGGATAGATTCTCCGAAATGTTGATGCCGAAAATTATTTGTCTTCACGATCTAGGGGGGATTTTGTTTTAGTTTCCAAGAGTTTTTTTACGGGAATCACAAAGTTGGCAATTAGTATTCACTTAACCTAGATGTACAAATTCTATTTATTGTATAAATAATGCCAATTTTTTGTAATTAAGTTTTGAGTTCCATAACCATAAGTAAACCGTATGGCTCTACTCACACTTCCAGATCAGTGTACATTCAAGCTAATCCGAGAAGGTTAAGGAATAGGATGTTCTCGGGCCGGGTATGTAGTGGCGTAGGATCTGGGCCCGTTACAGATTGTGGCAATAATGGACTGGGCTTTTGTTTCATTAATGTTTTGTTTGCGGAAAAGAAAAGGGCTTTATCCAAAACTTTCGGAAGCACTAGGAACTAGCCAGACCTGCGTATAAAATGAGAAAGAAAGGCCTCACGCCGTTCAGGTCGAAACCGTCGTTTCAGAAACCCCAAAACCGAAAATGGTGAAGAAGCAAAAGATTGAAGTAGAAGTTGATCCGGTGGTGGTAACTGATGATGAATCGGACTCTGATATGGATCTGGAACCACGTCCGGGTCTCAAGTGAGTATATGCGTTAATGGTGTTGGCTTCCTATATACTTGTTCGTAATTTTTATTCAATCCGCTCGATATATAAGATTTAGGGTTTCCATGGTTATCATTCTTGTATGTGAAATTCGAAGCTGAATCGTTAGCTGCTAGGTTTATTGTTAAGGACAAGATATTTTGGAATTCTGGCTCGTGTCCGGCTGGTGATGTGATTAATGTTCGTAATCTGTGATTGGTTTGATTATTATTCCGGTTATATAGGCTTCACTCAGCTCGTTAGCTTACGGTTTTGATGTTGTGTAATTTTAATTTCTTCAGCTGCTAATAAGTAGTTTGGGTGGCGGTTGTTGTGCTGATCTCTTGCTCGATTAGTTTGATCTTTAAAATTAATTTCATTCTCTCTTATGTGCGGGAACTGTATGATTGTTCGTAGGACGCCTTCTCCTGAGCAGGTGATGGATGTTGAAGTATATACTCAGCAATGGAGAGAGCAGACTGCCTGGAATGCAGAAGAAGCTCTGAAGTACTACAAGGAGACCCACCAGGTTGGTTGCTTGCTTGCTCGTAATTAATTCTCTACATTTCGCAATCATTAATGGGTTCGTTCCTTGCATTGATGCTAATGCGTAGGGTGGACTAATTTGTTTTTATTTTGGGACTGGGTGCTTGGATGATCAGGGTGTCGAATATGTGCTTGTGGATCCCACCCGTAGCAATCCTGTTATAGCCCCTTGTGGAATTTTCTGTCACTCCCTGTTCACGGCTAAGAAGGTCGTCACTTCCGCCTCTGCCTCGCCGGAGAGCATCCCTCCCACTCCTAAGATGGTTGTTGTCAATAATGATGATGGCTCCTCCTCCTCCTCCTCTTCCTCCCCCGTGGAAAGCAGCCCTCCAACTCCTGTTGCCGAGGAGTTGTTCTTTGCCGAGACAGCCATGTACTCGGGCGATGGGTTGAAGCTCACTGTTCATTCGTGTATCATCATCGATCCTTCTGGACCTGGTAATTACTTTCCTGTTTTTGAATGAATTTCGCAGCTGATTGACTGCTAAGTCTTGTAAGAAAGATATTAATATTCATAGAGAGTAGAGTGTCTGTGCTGAATTGGTTTTACTAGTTATATGCTGTTGGTTTAAGACGATGATGCGCTAGCTTTGCTATAGAACTCATTGATTATCTAGTTGCATTCAGCTTAGTGTATATATTGTCTTTGCTGATTGATGGATAGGATAGATGTTTAAGGATGAGAAGGATAATGATTATGTTTGTTGCATCATGCAGTTCGTCCCAGCATAGGTTGCTTCTATTGTTCGAAGTCCCTCAAGCATCCTTTCTACCATCCTCCCGAGGAGCAGTTAGTGTTTGGTAAGCGTGATTGCGACAAAGGTATCAAATACGACGACGACTGGACTGACTCGGATGACGAACCTGCTGAAGTATGGCAAGCGTAATTGTGAGGCACGTCTCAACCGCGCGACGGTGACTACTCCTCGACTTCCTCGGACTAAGGACATGCTGTGCGCTGTCTGTTTCCTCGTCTTCGAAGTAGAAAAATTTAGAATTGGTGATTGTAAAAAAAAAGATTTGGAGACACGACTGATCAAATCCCTAAAGCAGTAATCCCTCTCTCGGACGAGGAACCTGTTAGGTTCCTCATCGTCGAAGTAGAAAGATTTAGATTGTTGATTGTATATATCAATATGTATCTCGTTTGTGTATGAGTTTATAGCTTAAGCATAGTGGATAACCATTCCTACTATTGACCGCGAAACACTATCATAATAATTAACTTATAGTAATAATAACAAAAGCTTTGTTAAGTACATTTATGGCTACTTCAATGCTACTACTGGACGAATAGATATGGGTCGTGGCCTATATCACCAGTAGGTCTGATTCGAATCCTACTCATCTCATCACGGGAAGACTGTATTGTACGCAGGACGTCTCCTTTCGAGGAAGAGGCTTCGGAACTAGATTGCTGGTGAAATGCTACAACGACAAACCACCATGTTATTGGTTCATGGTTCCCTTCCCTGCTCTGGAATTGAAATGCAGCTGTTTGGACTAATTTATCAAGTTCTGGATTGCTGGTGGCGATGGATCATGGATCGGTATTCTATTGCATTAATGCATGCAGTTCCTCCCAAGATAGGTTGCCACTATTATATTGTTCGAGGTTCACCAGAAAACCTTTCTACGTACCATGCTCCAGAGGAGCAGTTGGAGTACGGCAAGCATAACTGTAAGGAAGGTCTCATACCTTGCTCGTAAAATTTTCCTCTTTAGGTCCATATCATAAGAATTAGGGTTTCATGGATTGATTTGATGCCCTGTAAATTAGGGTTGTCACATTGTGACGTGAAACTTTTAATTGAAAAACGTTTTTCATATGAGAATTCCAAAATGATATGGTAATATTTTCATATATCATGAAAATGAATCGTTCCATACTTAGGAAGTAGAAGACGAAGGTTTTCATTGATAGCTAACTCGAACTGCGTGGAAAAACACTTCATATATCGATCGAGTAATAATGCGATTAATGTTACATTTTATGTCTTTTGACTCTGGCTATCAATTATATTGCAATAATTGCTGCTATCAATTTTTATTTATTTTTATGTCTTGTCTTTCTTCATCATTTGTTCATTCCAAGGGCATCCTTGGCAGCCTCAGCTGCTCCTTGTGCTTTTGCCTGCATTTGACCACCAGTCTGCAAACACATACATATATAGCAAAGAACATGAGTTGCTTGACGCCGATTGATTCGTAGTCTGAATAGTAAAATTCATTGGACGTACGATAAGATTAGTGTCTGTTAGTGTTTTTCATACACATACCTCTTGGATGGACTCTTTAGCAGACTGAGCAGCATTGCTGGCTTTCTCTATCATCCCGCTCGCTTTCTCCTATACAACGAAACAACAAGAAAGAGAAGAAGTATCCAATATAAGGCGCTAATTATGTATTAGTAACTTTTCGATCGATAATTATGTATTAGTAACCTTTCGATCGAGAAATATCATATACATAATTGTTGGATAATTCATCACCTGAGCTTGGCCCTTAGCCTGGCCGGCTTGGTAACTGGCGTTCTGGGAGTTGTTCATGCTGGTAAAACGAGACTTTTTTTTCTTCGATACTAAAACTCAAACAATATACGGTATAAGTTAATTTTTTTTTCTCTCCTTGTCGTGGAAAAGATTAGGATAGCAAGAGAGATTTATAAGGGTTGGTGTTTCATCGAATGTTTGACACGTATCAGATTAGTGAGAGATTAGTAAGCTAATCAAATGGGTGTCAATGTTTTGGGGGCATGAGATTAGGGCTTGACCTGAGAAACAAATAGCAATGTTTGAATGGGTATTTTTCAGTTCCCATAGTGCTGAAAATTAGTAAATTTTATTGAGTGAACCAAATGTGTCATGAAGCTAAGCTTGAGGCATACCGTACGATATCAATTTTTTAGTTTTATTTCTCAAGTACTTTATTTTTTTATAAATTATCAATGTTAGAGACAAAATAGGTGAAACACCATAAAAAAACCTGTGAATGTACCGTAACTAAACAAGTGGAGACAACAATAATGACTCGAAATCTAATGATAAACAATGACGAAATTATATATATTGACTACATTATTTATACATTCAACCCTTGAGCTGGTTTTTCATTACTACTATTGCTCGATTTTGCGAATATTATCCTTAAATGCCATTAGGTTAATATACCGTGACTGCCATCATACTCGGAGTAAATCTACAATACTGTATAGTTTTAGTAAGAAAATGCTATTTAGGTCTCGAGTTAACCGAAATTTGGAACATGATATATATATTAATTAACACCTAGCCTTTAATAAGTGAACCATAGGTCCTAATTATCTAGATCATATCCCTAAGATGGTACATGTAGTTTGTTGCATCACATGTATTTCGATGAATCATAATTGTCGATTATTATTTTCAATTAAGTTAATCTTACTGTACAATATTTAGAGAATTAAGACATATATGATAATTGTTAAGAATTAGGGAATATATTCGACCGAAGGTTTATTATGAGCCCTCCGTCCCGAAGAGTAACTAGGACAAATTCAGTCACGTTTTCATGTTCCAATTGAAGACTTTCCTTTTTTGATTATTCAGTTTCTACTCCTGCTAATAGTTTAGCACATTCTTTATTGTTACTATGGGGTCCTGAAGCACAAGGACCCCCTAAGTCTTTATAGCATGAGTGAGGGTCGAAGCGTTGATGCTTCCTTACCAATGATCTACGAGGGATATAGTATCATGTCACAAAGTACGATTAATACAAGATTTAGATATTATTTTCTTACTTAAACGTTTAAACGTATATTGTACATTTGAACTCCGCGTTTATGCTATCCGAATAAATCTATACTAGTTGGCTAGATAGACATAAGTGAATTAAATATAATAATCAAGGGGAGAAGCAGGTGAACTTGAGATGTTAAGTAAGGCTAGTCGTAGTAATCTCAGCGGCGGATCCAGGATATAATAGACCACTGGACTGCATTTTGAATAGAATACGATATTGTAAATAAATTTTTTTGGGTAAACAAAATTTATTAGCTAAACCTTTTCGAAGTTTTTGAATTATTAGCCAAATTTTCAAAATACAAAGTATTAGTCAAATGTTAACAAACTGTTAACAGTTTTGTTAGTAATATTGACTTGGAAGAGACACGTGGTAGCCAATATTCTAAAATTTTAGTATTTCAATTAAGAAAATAGTTACAAAAATACCAAGGATAACAAACAAATGGCTAATATTTTGATGTGTTGCAAAAGATTTGGCTACTATTTTTTATTTGGAAAGTTTTGGCTTATATTTTGAAAAGCTTGAAATGTTTGGCTAATAAATTGTTGTTTTCGTTCATTACAAATGCCAATTGTACTAGAAGGCTTTTTAACTTGACAACTCCATCAATAATAATATAATTGTATGCTAAATTGAGTGATTGCATATGTTCATCTAGATTATTTTTCTAACTACACAAAATCCTATTATCAAATAACACTCGCCGACTTTTAAATAGCACCAGATCAAATATCTAAAATCAAAAAATTTATAAGCGCTATACAATCTGCACAAGATTATATTCCCCTGCAATCCCTTCTTGTTCATCTTTTTCTCATCATGATGAACTGACGATGAAACATCTGTTCTCATTAGTTGTAAGTCTGGATTCCTCCATTAAACTTTGTTCGATATACGTGAGAACGATATGAATGTTATAATAAGAGTGAAATAAGATGCGGTGACATCAATGTAGATACTTTGATAACACGATTAAACTTGGCGATAAATATACTAGTATGAATTATATTTTATGATATCAAAGACAAGTACAGTACTCTTGATCATCAAAGCTTATTAATTTGTGAAAATTTTATGGTTACTCTTCTTAGAAGGTAATAACCCAAAATTTCAATACTATTTCATTACATTGTGGACTACTATTTAATTAGTTATAGGGTAACTTTTGAAATCTCTTCAGCCTTCATTTCTTCATTCCAAGGGCATCCTTGGTAGCCTCAGCTGCTCCTTGTGCTTTTGCCTGCATTTGACCACCAGTCTGCAGTAAACATAAAAAAAAAAAACATTAAATAATCTCCATTTCCTGTTTTTTATTTAATTTGTTGAATCCTCTTCCTAACAATTCGAGCTCTTTGATGAATTGATCTCGTCTCTCACGTTACTATGATATAATTAAATTCACGTAAATGGAGGGTAATGAAAAATTTAGTAGTTATTTTTGGTATTGTGAAAAATAAACCTCTTGTAAAGATTCCTTGGTGGATTGAGCAACATTGCTGGCTTTCTCCATCATCCCACTAGCTTTCTCCTGATAAAAATAACAAGAAAAGAGAAAGTTATGTGTAATTAGCTAAAAGTAAAACAAATGTAGTTCCTTGATAAATATGTGACCTTGTTGGATAATTCCTCACCTGAGCCTGGCCCTTAGCCTGGCCAGCTTGGTAACTGGCGTTCTGGGAATTGTTCATGTTGAAGGGTAGGATGTTTTTTTTTTTGAAGCTCAAGAAATAGTACACAAAGATTATTGTTTGTTTGTGTTATTGTTGTTCTTATGGTAAAAACCATCATATCAATAGGAATTTATAGGTATTGGCATTCCATCCAAAGTTGGACATGTGGTAGATCAACTAATGATTAGGAAGTTATTTTTAATGTTTTCACGCTTGAAATCAGGATTTTCATTGACAAAAAATAGCAATGGTTGAATCGGTAATCAATATGTGTGATATTTGGTCGAATAAAGACTAAAAAGTGTTCATTTTTAGTGTTATGGCCACGAAGACGAAGGCGCTGAGGATATTGTATGGTAGTTGTACCAATTTGTGCTTGTGTATTTATGGAAAAAATTGAGTTTACATACTTATGTCCACACATTTTCAAAGTGGGAAATGGATTTTTGTAAGGTTTGATAAAAATCACAAACACCATCAGGAATTATTCTAGCAAATAGATGGTGTTATTGTTGTTGCTGAACTTGTGTCATCTTGATCGTAAATATTTTATGCATTAATTTTGACATTAGTATAATCTATGCATGCTTAGTACTCCATTGTTGTTAGGTAGCTCTTGTACGTGCTATTCACTTGATCATGAGATGAAATGCTATAAATTATTACAATGCACCAATTTTTTCAAAAAAAATCGCATGTCTACTATTGTGGTGGGGAGTAAGTAGTTCTGGTCCATATGTTAGAAGTTAGACAACCACCCAACAAAAGCACTAATAAAAGACTATGGTCCCTAGTTATATCATGATATGTATGGCTTTAATTTCAAATTGGCAAAGGCATATATATGCATAAATTTCAAGGAGCAAATTCATTACATTGATGTTTTGGGGTCAATTCCATGAATGGTCACTAAACTTCGGAGCCATCACTAATCAGTCACTTAATACTGAAATTTCTATATAAAAAAAACAGTCACTTGTGTAATATAAACAACTAACGGAACGATCACGCTATTTTGTCCCCGTTAGCTTCTTCCCCATGTTGTCTGAATAAAGATCTCAAATCACATTGCTTGACGATGAAAAGGGCACAAAGTCGCTAATTACCTTACCTGATAACACGTTTCAAATCGGTCCAAATAAAAACCAAGTACCTAAACAAAATCTCAACTTAATAACCCGAAAGCTTAAACCAACATAACCCGGTAACCCCCGTCCCCCCTACCTGAAATACCCCGATACATCATACATATCAATCACCGAATCTCGCTCCTATTATGTTTTTCGATTTGAATGAAGAACGTAACCTATAACTAATCAATTTTATATTAGTACTTAATTAGTGATTCCAAACGTTAATGACGCAGTCTCCTCAAGAACCAAAGTCGACCTTCCAGTGACGGATTCGTTAGTAACTAATCTCAAACTTTAGTGACCATTCCTGTAATTTGACATGATTTTTCTGATGGTGATGGTGGTGGGCGCCTGTTCTTCCAATCATGGGGTTGTGTCAAAATCTGAAAATCAAGATCCAGGGTTATGTTGGAATGTGTAGGTGTGTGGCCTTCCTTAAACGATGGCTCCAATTCTGAAGTGGCACCTTACGTAAGTCTTGGTTGGATTGGGTCCCTTGCCCTTTTTTTCCTTATGGTTTGGCTCTTCTCCCCTATCTAAGGTCACCATCCTTATCCCACTCGTTTTCTTCCCCAACTGTTTCTATCTCTCTTTCTATCCATCTTCGTTCCTTTTTCCAAAGGACAATTGGTCAAGTTCTTCGAAAGTTAACTTGTGGCCAGCTGTGGGTTGCCTTCATTTCTATCCCCATCTCTCTCTCTAACTCCATGATTAACCACCACATATGATGTACAGAGATCAAAGTTGGCTATTTCACGACTTTGAAATTTGATGTCTACTAGCTAGGTCTTCTGTCAATCAACATGAATCGAAAGAGCGAAGCTTGAAGTCTTCGAACAAAGATATTAATCAGAAAACAAAAACTGGCAGGAAATTATAAAAAAAATAAATTCTATCCGTGAGTAGAGTTATGTGTTCAGGAAGAACTTTTCTTCATTTTAATTATTAACACTTCCACTATTAGGTTATAAAACATAGTACAATGTTTCTAATAATTTTTAAATTTAATTTACATATTAATTATTTTAAAATAATAAATCTACTATTCAAGTGGTACAACGTTTCATGTGCTCGCAATGTGTTGTAGATGCACCCTATCGATTACTTAAATAGATGTATTGGTGGACAAATCGAGACATAATGTATTACATTGAGAGTTAACATATTTCGGCATTAGCTAAAAGTTACTTCACATTGTATAAGATAATAAATTTGAGTATCATGATTTACAAATCGAGGTATAAAGTCTTACATTGAGAATTTACAAACCTAAGTTCTGGAAACGGAAGTAGATTAAATAATTGAACAATAATAAGTGGGTATAATATATGCAGGAAATTTTGAACATATGCATATGATAGACATAACAGACAATCAATAATTATTGATTAATCATCATAACTTATATCAAGAGTATACTCAAAAGACTACGAATATTTAATAGTAGGATGTTACCACAACACAAACCATTTCAGATATCGAAAACAGTAAGGTACAAAGATAAGTTGATTTAGCATAAACATAATTGATCTAGCATAAACATAATTGATCGAACCAATGGATAGTTCTATGAATTTAAGAAATATTCTCTGCACCAATTAGCAATACAATGATTCTTGGCAATTTTATGTACATTTATACCCTCTGTGATTTAAGGAAGATGAAAGTTATTTTTATATCACCAAAAGTGTGGATTATTATGATTAATGAGCGTTTAAATGTTGACAATAAGAAAGAGAATATTGATGGTCTGGTTAGATAAGTTTTTTAATTAGGATTCATTTTCTTGATATTATTTATATAAGTTTTAATCTCAACTTTACGTCGAAAGATTTTAGAAAACTCTATAATGTATGTTTATTTTATCTTTTCAGTAATTGAACTATTTGAATTCCTTCATCTTACCAAATCAAAATTATATATACATATATGATTCGAATAATTTTCATTGATAAACTGTAGCAACGGCTTCTTATGTCTAGGCGCTAAAGCCAAGCAGGGCCCCACGAAGTCACTGCGACGATAACGTCCATGCAAATCCGGCGGGAAAAGGTGACGTGGTTCTGACGAACCACTATGGAACGCCACGTCAAAGTTCCAATACAATTGCCCGCCACGCCACGTCAAAATCACTCGCATGTGGACAAAGTTTCCCATCTTACCCTCCAAATTCATGTATTATTAAAAATTCCATTTTAAGGTTGAATTAGTCTAAGCAATTAATTAGCTATTCTAATCTAACTCATAATAAATAATTAAGCGTAGTTTTCTATGTGGTCTAAACAGGGGGGAGAGCGTAATTATATATATTACGAGCATTAAATTAAACTATATTCTTTTTTATTCAAAGTCGGACCATCCCATTAATTATACCATCAAACCTATATTAGTAATTTAGCATCAAACATCACTAAATTTGAATCAAAACGCGAATGTCTTTGGAGATGTAAACATCATAAATTTGAACTCCAACAGTGATAGCGATCTCTTAATATAATATTTGTAATGTGGTGACATTATTAAGGGAAAATATATATTATTATATGTTAAGTTTAAAATACTTATACTAGAGATATATTTTTTTGGTTGGAATATACTATTTATTTAATTTTCTTGGGAGTCCCATTTCTTCATAATCCACGTGTGCTAACCCCCAAAGTTCAGAAGAACAATTTGTTTTTGGGTTATATGTATAATATACACCTTTACTATGACGTTTTATCAAACATGCCCCTCTATTATTTTTTACATAAAAGATGCCCCTGTAATTTGGAAAAACTATCAAACATGCCCTTCTGGTGAAATTTTCATTGAAAAAATCGTCAATCATGGTTGAACCGAGATTTAGACGACCTGACATCGATAAATTGAAGGGGAAATGTCAGTTTTGACCCTTGTTTTATTTCTCTTGGTCTCGTCAAAGTGAAATTATTAGAATTATTTGGCTATACAAAAGAGAGAAAAAAAACTCTAAAGTGAAATTATTAGGGATATTTTAGATATTTGGGTCGCCCAAACAAAAGTTCGGTCTTGGTTAACGATTTTTGGATGGAAATTTTAACAAAAGAGCATGTTTGATAAGTTTTCCAAAGTACTGGGGCATGTTTGATGTAAATAGTAGAGGGGCATGTTTGATAAAACGTCATAGTAGAAGGGCATATTATACCTATAACTTTTTTTTTAATTTCAAAAGTTCAGTGATGATTCATTAGTGACCACAAAGATTGGGTGATCCTAAATAAATTTCAACCAATAAAATAAAACAAAAAAAAGCCCCAAAAGAAATAAAATAAGACTTCTCGTCTATTTATTGTTTTCAGCCATTTCCGCCACTCCAGTCTCCGCGAGCACCAAGAAAACAAACGGCTGACTGTTAGAGAGAGAGAGAGAGAGAGAGCTCCGAGCCCATTGGTATGCAGCAAAAACAATGGCGGTAATAAGGACGAATTTGACGAAGAACCTTTTCTCAGCTCTCGGCGGCAGGATCCTCAATCCCCTGAGATCCGGACACGGCGGCTACTCTAATCCGTTTCCAGCTGCGGCGGCCTATTCCTCCTCCGCCGCCGCCGCTCTGGAAACTGCGGTGCCGGAGCCATTCGACCTGTTGGGAGTGAAAGATTACGAGGATTACAGGAGGTCTCTGTACGGCGACGTCACTCACAAGGCTCTCCTCGTCGACGCCGTCGGCACTCTCGTAGTTCCCTCTCAGCCAATGGCTCAGGTGAGAAAAATTGGGACTCCCTGACTTCTCCGGCTTCAATTCCTGCACTCTTGGCGTTTTCAATTGTTCGAGCTTTGTAGTGATCAAATTGTTTATTGGTTCCATAGATATACAAACAAATTGGGGAGAAATATGGAGTGGATTGCTCTGAGGATGAGATACTGAATCGATACAGAAGGGCTTATGAACAGCCATGGGGCAGATCTCGTCTCAGGTTTGTGTGTGTGTGTGTTGAACTTCAGATATGGCCGCTATTAGGTTTTCTTTGCTGTTTCCCCTGTTCGTTTCAGTATTTGGAGCTATCTGCTGCTGATAGTACTTGGGATCCAATGGCGTATACGCTTTCATTTGTTGGCATTTCCATTCATGGAACTTTAAAACTTTTGTCATTTACCCCCTTTTGAGCTTTTTGCCTCAGCATCAGGTTCCTTGCATGCTTTGTTATTCTGGTGCTTTTTTAGAGTGATTTGAGAAAGAAACTGAAGTTGGGGAGAATTAGGCAAGCAGATGGCCAGTTGGGTAGTACTAGGCAAGCTTTATTGCCATTTTATGTCGATTGGAATTCCTCCTTTTGAGGGAGAAAATGTGGCCTTCGATTTATTGGAAGAATCCATGGTTGTTACTCCTTTGAACTGTTTAACACCTTTGGCTTGCCCATTTTACCTGTTAATGGTGTTTAGCTGGTTCCAGATATGTTCAAACCTTCCTTTTTGGTTGCTTCTGCTGTGAAATATGCACCTTCTGTGGATTCATTTGCTTGTTGATCAATATAACATGAAAGGTTTTTCATTATGAAATGCAGATATGTTAATGATGGCAGACCATTCTGGCAACATATAGTCACTTCTTCAACAGGCTGCTCGGATCTCCAGTACTTTGAAGAACTTTATAACTACTACACAACTGATAAGGTTTAGCACGTCCATGACCACAAGCATTAACTTTTTATGTAAATTGTATGTTGCCAAGGTGTTTTAACGTTAAATTCTCTTTTTGGGTTTAGGCTTGGCACCTCAATGACCCTGAAGCTGGGAAAATATTTGATGCCATTAGGAAAGCTGGTGTTAAGGTGGCTATTGTGTCCAATTTCGACACTCGGTTGAGGCCTGTCTTGCGCGCCTTAAACTGTGATCATTGGTTCGACGCTGTAGCAGTTTCAGCTGAAGTAAGTAAATCCCGCGCTCCTAATACCAAATACTAAGATGTAATAGAAGTCGGACGGGAATAGAGTCTTCAGTTTGTTTACAAAAGCATTCTCTGCTGTATATCCCTATGAACAGGTGGCTGCAGAGAAGCCTAATCCGACGATATTTCTAAAAGCGTGTGAGCTCTTGGGAGTTGAACCTGAAGACGCTGTTCATGTGGGGGATGACCGTAGGAACGACGTATGGGGAGCAAGGGATGCTGGCTGTGATGCATGGCTTTGGGGGAGCGATGTACGGTCCTTCAAGGAGGTGAGAGTCTTCAATATCAAATTTTCTGCTTAGTAAAAATTGGATGGATCACTTGGCTAAACATCATTCGTCATCATGATATAATTTCATATATCTGCACTTGCACCTACAAACTAATTGATACAGACTGTAACTGTAGTATACTAGTATGTTCTAGTTACCCTGAACATAGAAAGGATGGCCTAAACTAGCTAGCACATATCAACATGTTTCTGTCTAGCAAGTATAACAACACCACCTCTGCCTGCTACCATTGTTACTACATTTGTCATAACAATAAAAAAAAAAAAAACTTCATTGCTTGGTTGATAATAGGAGAAACTTGCGCGTTGTGCATGACTCTATTCTCTTCTCTGCCGTAGCATCATCCTTGGTTTGAGTTTGTCTATGTTGTCGTGTGTTTGCAGGTTGCACGAAGGATAGGGGTGCGAGTCTAAAAAGTAATCCGCGTGACACGAGGAGGTCACAAATGTACAGGAGGGTTTGCCTTTAGCTACTACCTCTTAGCCCGTCTTTTTCTGTTCATAGGAAGAAGCTTTGTTTGTTGTACAGCGACCGTGTGTTGTCCTCTGTTCTGTAGTTGTAGTAAGTAGATGTTTCAAAGGCAAGCAGAAGCTGGAAAGAGGCTTGTTATTATAGGCATGAAGGCAGAGACGTTTTACAACCTTTGAATAAAATAGGCATTATGTATGGTGTTAAGCCTGAAAACTGGTCATTTCTCTGGTTGACTAGTGGTTTAATGTTACGTTTTTCTGTTTCTGTAAATGCTCAGCTCACTTTGAACAAGGAATTCTAGTAACGTTCTGATCCTGAGATCGGCCGACACCCAGTCTCCTATTCGTTCCGACAAAGGGATCACGGGGTGATGGGCCTCTGTTAAAGCCCAATCTCCTCTTCGGTCCAGCGGAGGGATCACCGGGGGCGCTCCAGCCCATTTTTTTAAGCCTGTAAAGTTGGATACGAGCCTTTTCTGGTGTAGTGTGAATAGAAGGAAGATACCTACTCGAGTCGACGTAGGTAATGGTCCTTCACAAAACAATTTGTATGAAAGTGAATATTCCTTTTTTTTTTGTAAGAAAAGTGAATATTCCTTTAACAGGACCCGGAAGAAATCCGTTCAAATTGGCTCTGGATTGACTAATCGTCGTTGAAGAATAGCCTCAGGCCGAACCCACCATCTTTATCGTTCAAAATCCAAGGAAAATGGCATTTCGAAAAAAATTGCGCAAATAATTACGAAAATGACATCCCAAAATATATTGGCCCAATTCGGTGCTTAATTGACTTAATCATCGACGCAGAATAGGATCAATAGACTTTATTATCGGTGGAGAATAGCCTCGAGCCGAATCCGTGATCTATAGCTTCCAAAATCGAAAGAAAATAGCATTTAGGAAAAATCGACCGAAATCTGTGATGGTACCCCTTTGGAGTCTGCGAAAAAAGGACCCGGAAGAAATCCACCCAAATTGGCCATGGAGGGACTTTATCGTCGTTGAAGAATAGCCTCAGGCAGAATCCACCATCATTATCCTTCAAAATCCAAGGAAAATGGACTTTCGAAAAAAATTGCTCAAATAATTACGAAAATGCCATCCCAAATATATTAGCCCAATTCGGTGCTTAATTGACTTAATCATCAGCGCAGAATAGGATCAATAGACTTTATTATCGGTGGAGAATAGCTTCGAGCCGAATCCGTGATCTGTAGCCTCCAAAATCGAAAGAAAATGGCATTTAGGAAAAATCGACCGAAATCTGTGATGGTACCCCTTTGGAGTCTGCCAAAAAAGGACCCGGAAGAAATCCGCCCAAATTGGCTCTAGATGGACTTAATCGTCGTCGAAGAATAGCCTCAGGCTGAATCCACCATCTTTATCCTTCATAATCCAAGGAAAATGGACTTTCAAAAAAAATTGCTCAAATAATTACGAAAATGCCATCCCAAAATATATTGGCCCAATTCGGTGCTTAATTGACTTAATCATCGGTGCAGAATAGGATCAATAGACTTTATTATCGGTGGAGAATAGCCTCGAGCCGAATCCGTGATCTGTAGCCTCCAAAATCGAAAGAAAATGGCATTTAGGAAAAATCGACTGAAATCTGTGATGGTACCCCTTTGAAGTCTGCCAAAAATGGACCCGGAAGAAATCCGCCCAAATTGGCCCTGGATGAACTTTATCGTCGTTGAAGAATAGCCTCAGGCCGAATCCCCCATCTTTATCCTTCAAAATCCAAGGAAAATGGCCTTTCGAAAAAAATTGCTCAAATAATTACGAAAATGCCATCCCAAAATATATTGGCCCGATTCGATGCTTAGTTAACTTAATCATCGGCGCATAATAGGATCAATAGACTTTATTATCAGTGGAGAATAGTCTCGAGGCGAATTCGTGATCTGTAGCCTCCAAAATCGAAAGAAAATGGCATTTCGGAAAAATCGCCCGAAATCTGTGATGGTACCCCTTTGGAATCTGACAAAAATGGACCCGGAAGAAATCCGCCCAAATTGGCCCTGGATGGACTTAATCGTCGTTGAAAAATAGCCTCAGGCCGTATCCACCATCTTTATCCTTCAAAATCCAAGGAAAATGGCTTTTCGAAAAAAATTGCTCAAATAATTACGAAAATGACATTCCAAAATATATTGGACAGATTCGATGCTTAATTGACTAAATCATCGGCATAGAATAGGATCAATAGACTTTATTATCGATGGAAAATAGCCTCGAACCGAATCCATGATCTGTAGCCTCCAAAATCGAAAGAAAATGGGATTTCGGAAAAATCTCCCGAAATTTGTGATGGTACCCCTTTGAAGTCTCCCAAAAATGGACCCGGAAGAAATCCGCCCAAATTGGCCCTGGATAGACTTAATCGTCGTTGAAGAATAGGCTCAGGACAAATCCACCATCTTTATTCTTCAAAATCCAAGGAAAATGGACTTTCGAAAAAAATTGCTCAAATAATTACGAAAATGCCATCACAAAATATATTGGCCCAATTCGGTGCTTAATTGACTTAATCATCGGCACAGAATAGGATCAATAGACTTTATTATCGGTGGAGAATAGCCTCGAGCCGAATCCGTGATCTGTAGCCTCCAAAATCGAAAGAAAATGACATTTCGGAAAAATCGCCCGAAATCTGTGATGGTACCCCTTTGAAGTCTGCCCAAAATGGACCCGGAAGAAATCCGCCCAAATTGGCCCTGGATGGACTTAATCGTCGTTGAAGAATAGCCTCAGGCCGAATCCACCATCTTTATCCTTCAAAATCCAAGGAAAATGACCTTTCGAAAAAATTGCTCAAATAATTACGAAAATGTCATCCCAAAATATATTGGTCTAATTCGGTGCTTAATTGACATAATCATCGATGCAGAATAGGATCAATAGACTTTATTATCGATGGAAAATAGCCTAGAGCCGAATCCGTGATCTATAGCCTCCAAAATCGAAAGAAAATGGCATTTCAGAAAAATCTCCCGAAATCTGTCATGGTACCCCTTTGGAATCTGCCAAAAATGGATCCGGAAGAAATCCACCCAAATTGGCCCTGGATGGACTTCATCGTTGTTGAAGAATAGCGTCAGGCCGAATCCACCATCTTTATCCTACAAAATCCAAGGAAAATGGCCTTTCAAAAAAAATTGCTCAAATAATTACGAAAATGCCATTCCAAACTATATTGGCCCAATTCGGTACTTAATTGACTTAATAATCAGCGCAGAATCGGATCAATAGACTTTATTGTTGGTGGAGAATAGCCTTGACCGAATCTGTGTTCTGTAGCCTCCAAAATCGAAAGAAAATGGCATTTCGGAAAAATCGCCCGAAATCTGTTATGGTACCCCTTTGGAGTCTGCCAAAAATGGACCCGGAAGAAATGCGCCCAAATTGGCCCTGGATGGACTTAATCGTCGTTGAAGAATAGCCTCAGGATGAATCCACCATCTTTATCCTTCAAAATCCATGGAAAATAGACTTTCGAAAAAAATTGCACAAATAATTACGAAAATGCAATCCCAAAATATATTGGCCCAATTCGGTGCTTAATTGACTTAATCATCGGCGCAGAATAGGATCAATAGACTTTATTATCGGTGGAGAATAGCCTCGAGCCGAATCCGTGATCTGTAGCCTCCAAAATCGAAAGAAAATGGCATTTAGGAAAAATCGACCGAAATCTGTGATGGTATCCCTTTGAAGTCTGCCAAAAATGGACTCGGAAGAAATCCGCCCAAATTGGCCATGGATGAACTTTATCGTCGTTGAAGAATAGCCTCAGGCCGATCCACCATCTTTATCCTTCAAAATCCAAGAAAAATGGCGTTTCGAAAAAAATTGCTCAAATAATTACGAAAATGCCATCCCAAAATATATTGGCCCGATTCGATGCTTAGTTAACTTAATCATCGGCGCATAATAGGATCAATAGACTTTATTATCAGTGGAGAATAGTCTCGAGGCGAATTCGTGATCTGTAGCCTCCAAAATCGAAAGAAAATGGCATTTCGGAAAAATCGCACGAAATCTGTGATGGTACCACTTTGGAGTCTGCCAAAAATAGACACGGAAGAAATCTGCCCAAATTGGCCCTGGATGGACTTAATCGTCGTTGAAGAATAGCCTCAGACCGAATCACCATCTTTATCGTTCAAAATCCAAGGAAAATTGTCTTTCGAAAAAAATTGCACAAATAATTACGAAAATGTCATTCCAAAATATATTGGCCCAATTTGGTGCTTAATTGACTTAATTATCGGCGCAGAATAGGATCAATAGACTTTATTATCGGTGGAGAATAGCCTCGAGCCGAATCCGTGATCTGTAGCCTCCAAAATTGAAAGAAAATGACATTTCGGGAAAATCACCCGAAATCTGTGATGGTACCCCTTTGGAGTCTGCCAAAAATGGACCCGGAAGAAATCCGCCCAAATTGGCCCTGGATGGACTTAGTCGTCGTTGAAGAATAGCGTCAGGGCGAATCCCCCATCTTTATCCTTCAAAATCCAAGGAAAATGGCCTTTCGAAAAAAATTGCTCAAATAATTACGAAAATGCCATCCCAAAATATATTGGCCCGATTCGATGCTTAGTTAACTTAATCATCGGCGCATAATAGGATCAATATACTTTATTATCAGTGGAGAATAGTCTCGAGCCGAATTCGTGATCTGTAGCCTCCAAAATCGAAAGAAAATGGCATTTCGGAAAAATCGCCCGAAATCTGTGATGGTACCCCTTTGGAATCTGACAAAAATGGACCCGGAAGAAATCCGCCCAAATTGGCCCTAGATGGACTTAATCGTCGTTGAAAAATAGCCTCAGGCCGTATCCACCATCTTTATCCTTCAAAATCCAAGGAAAATGGCTTTTCGAAAAAAATTGCTCAAATAATTACGAAAATGACATTCCAAAATATATTGGACAGATTCGATGCTTAATTGACTAAATCATCGGCATAGAATAGGATCAATAGACTTTATTATCGATGGAAAATAGCCTCGAACCGAATCCATGATCTGTAGCCTCCAAAATCGAAAGAAAATGGGATTTCGGAAAAATCTCCCGAAATTTGTGATGGTACCCCTTTGAAGTCTCCCAAAAATGGACCCGGAAGAAATCCGCCCAAATTGGCCCTGGATAGACTTAATCGTCGTTGAAGAATAGGCTCACGACAAATCCACCATCTTTATTCTTCAAAATCCAAGGAAAATGGACTTTCGAAAAAAATTGCTCAAATAATTACGAAAATGCCATCACAAAATATATTGGCCCAATTCGGTGCTTAATTGACTTAATCATCGGCACAGAATAGGATCAATAGACTTTATTATCGGTGGAGAATAGCCTCGAGCCGAATCCGTGATCTGTAGCCTCCAAAATCGAAAGAAAATGACATTTCGGAAAAATCGCCCGAAATCTGTGATGGTACCCCTTTGAAGTCTGCCCAAAATGGACCCGGAAGAAATCCGCCCAAATTGGCCCTGGATGGACTTAATCGTCGTTGAAGAATAGCCTCAGGCCGAATCCACCATCTTTATCCTTCAAAATCCAAGGAAAATGACCTTTCGAAAAAATTGCTCAAATAATTACGAAAATGTCATCCCAAAATATATTGGTCTAATTCGGTGCTTAATTGACATAATCATCGATGCAGAATAGGATCAATAGACTTTATTATCGATGGAAAATAGCCTAGAGCCGAATCCGTGATCTATAGCCTCCAAAATCGAAAGAAAATGGCATTTCAGAAAAATCTCCCGAAATCTGTCATGGTACCCCTTTGGAATCTGCCAAAAATGGATCCGGAAGAAATCCACCCAAATTGGCCCTGGATGGACTTCATCGTTGTTGAAGAATAGCGTCAGGCCGAATCCACCATCTTTATCCTACAAAATCCAAGGAAAATGGCCTTTCAAAAAAAATTGCTCAAATAATTACGAAAATGCCATTCCAAACTATATTGGCCCAATTCGGTACTTAATTGACTTAATAATCAGCGCAGAATCGGATCAATAGACTTTATTGTTGGTGGAGAATAGCCTTGACCGAATCTGTGTTCTGTAGCCTCCAAAATCGAAAGAAAATGGCATTTCGGAAAAATCGCCCGAAATCTGTTATGGTACCCCTTTGGAGTCTGCCAAAAATGGACCCGGAAGAAATGCGCCCAAATTGGCCCTGGATGGACTTAATCGTCGTTGAAGAATAGCCTCAGGATGAATCCACCATCTTTATCCTTCAAAATCCATGGAAAATAGACTTTCGAAAAAAATTGCACAAATAATTACGAAAATGCAATCCCAAAATATATTGGCCCAATTCGGTGCTTAATTGACTTAATCATCGGCGCAGAATAGGATCAATAGACTTTATTATCGGTGGAGAATAGCCTCGAGCCGAATCCGTGATCTGTAGCCTCCAAAATCGAAAGAAAATGGCATTTAGGAAAAATCGACCGAAATCTGTGATGGTATCCCTTTGAAGTCTGCCAAAAATGGACTCGGAAGAAATCCGCCCAAATTGGCCATGGATGAACTTTATCGTCGTTGAAGAATAGCCTCAGGCCGATCCACCATCTTTATCCTTCAAAATCCAAGAAAAATGGCGTTTCGAAAAAAATTGCTCAAATAATTACGAAAATGCCATCCCAAAATATATTGGCCCGATTCGATGCTTAGTTAACTTAATCATCGGCGCATAATAGGATCAATAGACTTTATTATCAGTGGAGAATAGTCTCGAGGCGAATTCGTGATCTGTAGCCTCCAAAATCGAAAGAAAATGGCATTTCGGAAAAATCGCACGAAATCTGTGATGGTACCACTTTGGAGTCTGCCAAAAATAGACACGGAAGAAATCTGCCCAAATTGGCCCTGGATGGACTTAATCGTCGTTGAAGAATAGCCTCAGACCGAATCACCATCTTTATCGTTCAAAATCCAAGGAAAATTGTCTTTCGAAAAAAATTGCACAAATAATTACGAAAATGTCATTCCAAAATATATTGGCCCAATTTGGTGCTTAATTGACTTAATTATCGGCGCAGAATAGGATCAATAGACTTTATTATCGGTGGAGAATAGCCTCGAGCCGAATCCGTGATCTGTAGCCTCCAAAATTGAAAGAAAATGACATTTCGGGAAAATCACCCGAAATCTGTGATGGTACCCCTTTGGAGTCTGCCAAAAATGGACCCGGAAGAAATCCGCCCAAATTGGCCCTGGATGGACTTAGTCGTCGTTGAAGAATAGCGTCAGGGCGAATCCCCCATCTTTATCCTTCAAAATCCAAGGAAAATGGCCTTTCGAAAAAAATTGCTCAAATAATTACGAAAATGCCATCCCAAAATATATTGGCCCGATTCGATGCTTAGTTAACTTAATCATCGGCGCATAATAGGATCAATATACTTTATTATCAGTGGAGAATAGTCTCGAGCCGAATTCGTGATCTGTAGCCTCCAAAATCGAAAGAAAATGGCATTTCGGAAAAATCGCCCGAAATCTGTGATGGTACCCCTTTGGAATCTGACAAAAATGGACCCGGAAGAAATCCGCCCAAATTGGCCCTAGATGGACTTAATCGTCGTTGAAAAATAGCCTCAGGCCGTATCCACCATCTTTATCCTTCAAAATCCAAGGAAAATGGCTTTTCGAAAAAAATTGCTCAAATAATTACGAAAATGACATTCCAAAATATATTGGACAGATTCGATGCTTAATTGACTAAATCATCGGCATAGAATAGGATCAATAGACTTTATTATCGATGGAAAATAGCCTCGAACCGAATCCATGATCTGTAGCCTCCAAAATCGAAAGAAAATGGGATTTCGGAAAAATCTCCCGAAATTTGTGATGGTACCCCTTTGAAGTCTCCCAAAAATGGACCCGGAAGAAATCCGCCCAAATTGGCCCTGGATAGACTTAATCGTCGTTGAAGAATAGGCTCACGACAAATCCACCATCTTTATTCTTCAAAATCCAAGGAAAATGGACTTTCGAAAAAAATTGCTCAAATAATTACGAAAATGCCATCACAAAATATATTGGCCCAATTCGGTGCTTAATTGACTTAATCATCGGCACAGAATAGGATCAATAGACTTTATTATCGGTGGAGAATAGCCTCGAGCCGAATCCGTGATCTGTAGCCTCCAAAATCGAAAGAAAATGACATTTCGGAAAAATCGCCCGAAATCTGTGATGGTACCCCTTTGAAGTCTGCCCAAAATGGACCCGGAAGAAATCCGCCCAAATTGGCCCTGGATGGACTTAATCGTCGTTGAAGAATAGCCTCAGGCCGAATCCACCATCTTTATCCTTCAAAATCCAAGGAAAATGACCTTTCGAAAAAATTGCTCAAATAATTACGAAAATGTCATCCCAAAATATATTGGTCTAATTCGGTGCTTAATTGACATAATCATCGATGCAGAATAGGATCAATAGACTTTATTATCGATGGAAAATAGCCTAGAGCCGAATCCGTGATCTATAGCCTCCAAAATCGAAAGAAAATGGCATTTCAGAAAAATCTCCCGAAATCTGTCATGGTACCCCTTTGGAATCTGCCAAAAATGGATCCGGAAGAAATCCACCCAAATTGGCCCTGGATGGACTTCATCGTTGTTGAAGAATAGCGTCAGGCCGAATCCACCATCTTTATCCTACAAAATCCAAGGAAAATGGCCTTTCAAAAAAAATTGCTCAAATAATTACGAAAATGCCATTCCAAACTATATTGGCCCAATTCGGTACTTAATTGACTTAATAATCAGCGCAGAATAGGATCAATAGACTTTATTGTTGGTGGAGAATAGCCTTGACCGAATCTGTGTTCTGTAGCCTCCAAAATCGAAAGAAAATGGCATTTCGGAAAAATCGCCCGAAATCTGTTATGGTACCCCTTTGGAGTCTGCCAAAAATGGACCCGGAAGAAATGCGCCCAAATTGGCCCTGGATGGACTTAATCGTCGTTGAAGAATAGCCTCAGGATGAATCCACCATCTTTATCCTTCAAAATCCATGGAAAATAGACTTTCGAAAAAAATTGCACAAATAATTACGAAAATGCAATCCCAAAATATATTGGCCCAATTCGGTGCTTAATTGACTTAATCATCGGTGCAGAATAGGATCAATAGACTTTATTATCGGTGGAGAATAGCCTCGAGCCGAATCCGTGATCTGTAGCCTCCAAAATTGAAAGAAAATGACATTTCGGGAAAATCACCCGAAATCTGTGATGGTACCCCTTTGGAGTCTGCCAAAAATGGACCCGGAAGAAATCCGCCCAAATTGGCGCTGGATGGACTTAGTCGTCGTTGAAGAATAGCGTCAGGGCGAATCCACCATCTTTCCTTCAAAATCGAAGGAAAATTACCTTTCGAAAAAAATTGCTCAAATTATTACGAAAATGCCATCTCAAAATCTATTGGCCCAATTCGATGCTTAATTGACTTAATCATCGGCGCAGAATAGGATAGATAGACTTTATTATCTGTGGAGAATAGCCTCGAGCCGAATCCGTGATCTGTAGCCTCCTAAATTGGAAGAAAAAGGCATTTCGGAAAAATCGCCCGAAATCTATGATGGTACGTACCCCTTTGGAGTCTGGCAAAAATGGACCCGGAAGAAATCCGCCCAAATTGGCCCTAGATGGACTTAATCGTCATTGAAGAATAGCCTCAAGCCGAATCCACTATCTTTATCCTGCAAAATCCAAGTAAAATGGGCTTTCGAAAAAAATTGCTCAAATAATTACGAAAATGCCATCCCAAAATATATTGGCCCAATTCGGTGCTTAATTGACTTAATCATCGGCGCATAATAGGATCAATAGACTTTATTATCAGTGGAGAATAGCCCCGAGCCAAATTCGTGATCTGTAGCCTCCAAAATCGAAAGAAAATGGCATTTCGGAAAAATCGCCCGAAATCTGCGATGGTACCCGTTTGGAGTCTGCCAAAAATGGACCCGGAAGAAATCCGCCCAAATTGGCCCTGGATGGAGTTAATCGTCGTTGAAAAATAGCCTCAGGCCGAATCCACCATCTTTATCCTTCAAAATACAAGGAAAATGGTTTTTCGAAAAAAATTGCTCAAATAATTACGAAAATGCCATCTTAAAATATATCGGACAGATTCGGTGCTTAATTGACTAAATCATCGGCGCAAAATAGGATCAATAGACTTTATTATCGATGGAAAATAGCCTCGAGCCAAATCCGTGATCTGTAGCTTCCAAAATCGAAAGAAAATGGCATTTCGGAAAAATCTCCCGAAATCTATGATGGTACCCCTTTGGAGTCTGCCAAAAATGGACCCGGAAGAAATCCGCCTCAATTGGCCCTGGATGGACTTAATCTTCGTTGAAGAATAGCCTCAGGACGAATCAACCATCTTTATCCTTCAAAATCCATGGAAAATAAACTTTCAAAAAAAATTGCACAAATAATTACGAAAATGCCATCCCAAAATATATTGGCCCAATTCGGTGCTTAATTGACTTAATCATCGGCGCAGAATATGATCAATAGACTTTATTATCGGTGGAGAATAGCCTCGAGCCGAATCCGTGATCTGTAGCCTCCAAAATCGAAAGAAAATGGCATTTCGGAAAAATCTCCCGAAATCTGTGATGGTACCCCTATGGAGTCTGCCTGAAATGGACACGGAAGAAATCCGCCCAAATTGGCCCTGGATGGACTTAATCGTCGTTGAAGAATAGCCTCATGCCGAATCCACCATCTTTATCCTTCAAAATCCAAGGAAAATGGCCTTTCGAAAAAAATTGCTCAAATAATTACGAAAATGCCATCCCAAAATATATTGGTCTAATTCGGTGCTTAATTGACTTAATAATCGGCGCAGAATAGGATCAATATACTTTATTATCGATGGAAAATATCCTCGAGCCGAATCCGTGATCTGTAGCCTCCAAAATCGAAAGAAAATGGCATTTCGGAAAAATCTCCCGAAATCTGTCATGGTACCCTTTTGGAGTCTGCCAAAAATGGATCCGGAAGAAATCCTCCCAAATTGGCCCTGGATGGACTTCATCGTCGTTGAAGAATAGCGTCAGGCCGAATCCACCATCTTTATCCAACAAAATCCAAGGAAGGCCTTTCTAAAAAAATTGCTCAAATAATTACGAAAGTGCCATTCCAAAATATATCGGCCCAATTCGGTACTTAAGTGACTTAATAATCAGCGCAGAATCGGATCAATAGACTTTATTATTGGTGGAGAATACCCGCGACCGAATCCTTGATCTGTAGCCTCCAAAATCGAAAGAAAATGGCATTTCGGAAAAATCGGTCGAAATCTGTGATGGTATCCCTTTGGTGTATGCCAAAAATGGACCCGGAAGAAATCCGCCCAAATTGACCCTGGATGGACTTAATCGTCGTTGAAGAATAGCCTCAGGATGAATCCACCATCTTTATCCTTCAAAATCCAAGGAAAATGGACTTTCGAAAAAAACTGCTCAAATAATTACGAAAATGCCATTCCAAAATATATTGGCCCAATTCGGTGCTTAATTGACTTAATAATCAGTACAGAATCGGATCAATAGACTTTATTATCGGTAGAGAATAGCCTCGAGCCGAATCCGTGATCTGTAGCCTCCAAAATCGAAAGAAAATGGCATTTCGGAAAAATCGCCCGAAATCTGTGATGGTACCCCTTTGGAGTCTGCCAAAAATGGACCCGGAAGAAATCCGCCGAAATTGGCCCTGGATGGACTTAATCGTCGTTGAAAAATAGCCTCAGGCCGAATCCACCATCTTTATCCTACCAAAATAAATGAAAATGACCTTTCGAAAAAAATTGCTCTAATAATTATGAAAAATCCATCTTAATATATATTGGACAGATTTGGTGCTTAATTGACTTAATCATCGGCGCAGAATAGGATCAATAGACTTTATTATCGATGGATAATAGCCTCGAGCCGATTCCGTGATCTGTAGCCTCCAAAATCGAAAGAAAATGGCGGAAAAATCGCCCGAAATCTGTGATGGTACCCCTTTGGAGTCTGCCAAAAATGGACCCGGGAGAAATCCGACCAAATTGGCCATGGATGGACTTAATCTTCGTTGAAGAATAGCCTCAGGACGAATCCACCATCTTTATCCTTCAAAATCAAAGGAAAATGGACTTTCGAAAAAAATTGCTCAAATAATTACGAAAATGCCATCCCAAAATATATTGGCCCAATTCGGTGCTTAATTGAATTAATAATCAGCGCAGAATAGGATCAATAGACTTTCTTATCGGTGGAGAATAGCCTCGAGCCAAATCCGTGATCTGCAGCCTCCAAAATCGAAGGAAAATGGCATTTCGGAAAAATTGCCCTAAATCTGTGATGGTACCCCTTTGGAGTCTGCCAAAAATGGTCCCGGAAGAAATCCCCCCAAATTGGCCCTGGATGGACTTAATCGTCGTTGAAGAATAGCCTCAGGATGAATCCACCATCTTTATCCTTCAAAATCCAAGGAAAATGGACTTTCGAAAAAAATTGCTTAAAAAATTACGAAAATGTCATCCCAAAATATATTGGCCCAATTCGGTGCTTAATTGACTTAATAATCAGTGCAGAATCGGATCAATAGACTTTATTATCGGTGGAGAATAGCCTCGAGCCTAATCTGTGATCTGTAGCCTCTAAAATCGAAAGAAAATGGCATTTCGGAAAAATCGCCCGAAAACTGTGATGGTACCCCTTTGGAGTCTGCCAAAAATGGAGCCGGAAGAAATCCGCCCAAATTGGCCCTGGATGGACTTAATCGTCGTTGAAGAATAGCGTTAGGCCGAATCTACCATCTTTATCCTACAAAATCCAAGGAAAATGGCCTTTCTAAAAAAATTGCTCAAATAATTACGAAAATGTCATTCCAAAATTTATTGGCCCAATTCGGTGCTTAATTGACTTAATAATCAGCGCAGAATCGGATCAATAGAATTTATTATCGGTGGAGAATAGCCTCGAGTCGAATCCGTGATCTGTAGCCTCCAAAATCGAAAGAAAATGGCATTTCGGAAAAATCGCCCGAAATCTGTGATGGTACACCTTTGGAGTCTGCAAAAAATGGACGACGAAGAAATCCGCCCAAATTGGCCCTGGATGGACTTAATCGTGTTTGAAAAATAGCCTCAGGCCAAATCCACCATCTTTATCCTTCAAAATCCAAGGAAAATGGTCTTTCAAAAAAAATAGCTCAAATAATTACGAAAATGCCATCTTAAAATATATTGGACAGATTCGGTGCTTAATTGACTTAATCATCGGCGCAGAATAGGATCAATAGACTTTATTATCAGTGGAGAATAGCCTCGAGCCGAATCCGTGATCTGTAGCCTCAAATATCGGAAGAAAAAGGCATTTCGGAAAAATCGCCCGAAATCTGTGATGGTACCCCTTTGGAGTCTGCCAAAAATGGACCCGGAAGAAATCCGCCCAAATTGGCCCTGGATGGACTTAATCGTCTTTGAGAATAGCCTCAGGCCGAATCCACCATCTTTATACTACAAAATCCAAGGAAAATGGCCTTTCGAAAAAAATTGCTCAAATAATTACGAAAATGCCATCCCAAAATATATTGGCCAGATTCGGTGCTTAATTGACTTAATCATGAGCGCAGAATAGGATCAATAGACTTTATTATAAGTGGAGAATAGCCTCGAGCCAAATCCGTGATCTGTAGCCTCCAAAATCGGAAGAAAAAGGGATTTCGGAAAAATCGCCTGAAATCTGTGATGGTACCACTTTAGAGTCTGCCAAAAATTGACCTGGAAGAAATCCGCCCAAATTGGCCCTGGATGGACTTAATCATCGTTGAAAAATAGCCTCATGCCGAATCCACCATCTTTATCCTTCAAAATCCAAGGAAAATGGACTTTCGAAAAAAATTGCTCAAATAATTACGAAAATGCCATTCCAAAATATATTGGACAGATTCGGTGCTTAATTGAATTAATCATCGGGGCAGAATAGGATCAATAGACTTTATTATCGATGGAGAATAGCCTCGAGCCTAATCCGTGATCTGTAGCCTCCAAAATCGGAAGGAAAAGGCATTTCGGAAAAATCGCTCGAAATCTGTGATGGTACCCCTTTGGAGTCTGCCAAAAATGGACTCGGAAGAAATCCGCCCAAATTGGCCCTGGATGGACTTAATCGTCTTTGAAGAATAGACTCAGGCCGAATCCATCATCTTTATCCTTCAAAATCTAAGTAAAATGGGCTTTCGAAAAAAATTGCTCAAATAATTACGAAAATGCCATCCCAAAATATATTGGCACAATTCGGTGCTTAATTGACTTAATCATCGGCGCATAATAGGATCAATAGACTTTATTATCGGTGGAGAATAGCCTCGAGCCGAATCCATGATCTTTAGCCTCCAAAATCGAAAGAAAATGTCATTTCAGAAAAATCGCCCGAAATCTGTGATGGTACCCCTTTGAGTCTGCCAAAAATGGACCCGGAAGAAATCCGCCCAAATTGGCCCTGGATGGACTTAATCATCGTTGAAAAATAGCCTCAGGTCGAATCCACCATCTTTATCCTTCAAAATCCAAGGAAAATGGCCTTTAGAAAAAAATTGTTCAAATAATTACGAAAATGCCATCGCAAAATATATTGGCCCATTTCGGTGCTTAATTGAATTAATCATCGGCGCAGAACAGGATCAATAGACTTTATCATCGGTGGAGAATATCCTCGAGCCGAATCCGCGATCTGTAGCCTCCAAAATCGAAAGAAACTGACATTTCGGAAAAATCGCCCAAAATCTGTGATGGTACCCCTTTGGAGTCTGCCAAAAATAGACCCGGAAGAAATCCGCCCAAATTGGCCCTGGATGGACTTAATCACCGTTGAAGAATAGCCTCAGGCCGAATCCACCATCTTTATCCTTCAAAATCCAAGGAAAATGGCCTTTCAAAAAAAATTGCTCAAATAATTACGAAAATGCCATCTTAAAATATATTTGCCAGATTCGGTGCTTAATTGACTAAATAATCGGCGCATAATAAGATCAATAGACTTTATTATCGATGGAAAATAGCCTCGAGCCGAATTCGTGATCTGTAGCCTCCAAAATAGAAAGAAAATGGCATTTCGGATAAATCTACCGAAATCTGTGATGGTACCCCTTTGGAGTCTGCCAAAAATGGACCCGGAAGAAATCCGCCCAAATTGACCCTGGATGGACTTAATCGTCGTTGAAGAATAGCCTCAGGACGAATCCACCATCTTTATCTTTCAAAATCCAAGGAAAATGGACTTTCCAAAAAAAATTGCTCAAATAATTACGAAAATGCCATCTTAAAATATATTGGCCAGATTCGGTGCTTAATTGACTAAATAATCGGCGCAGAATAAGATCAATAGACTTTATTATCGATGGAAAATAGCCTCGAGGCGAATTCGTGATCTGTAGCCTCCAAAATAGAAAGAAAATGGCATTTCGGAAAAATCTCCCGAAATCTGTGATGGTACCCCCTTTGGAGTCTGCCAAAAATGGACCCGGAAGAAATCCGCCCAAATTGACCCTGGATGGACTTAATCGTCGTTGAAGAATAGCCTCAGGACGAATCCACCATCTTTATCCTTCAAAATCCAAGGAAAATGGACTTTCGAAAAAAATTGCTCAAATAATTACGAAAATGCCATCCCAAAATATATTGGCCCAATTCGGTGCTTAATTGACTTAATCATCGGTGCAAAATAGGATTAGTAGACTTTATTATCGGTGGAGAATAGCCTCGAGCCGAATCCATAATCTGTAGCCTCGAAAATCGAAAGAAAATGTCATTTCGGAAAAATCGCCCGAAATCTGTGATGGTACCCCTTTGGAGTCTTCCAAAAATGGACCCGGAAGAAATCCACCCAAATTGGCCCTGGATGGACTTAATCGTCGTTGAAGAATAGCCTCAGGCCGAATCCACCATCTTTATCCTTCAAAATCAAAGGAAAATGATTTTTCGAAAAAATTGCTCAAATGATTACAAAAATGCCATCCCAAAATATATTGGCCCAATTCGGTGTTTAATTGACTTAATCATCGGCGCAGAATAGGATCAATAGAGTTTATTATCGGTGGAAAATATCCTCGAGCCGAATCCGTGATCTGTAGCCTCCAAAATCGAAAGAAAATGGCATTTCCGAAAAATCGCCCAAAATCTGTGATGGTACCCATTTGGAGTCTGCCAAAAATGGACCCGGAAGAAATCCGCCCAAATTGGCCCTGGATGGACTTAATCGTCGTTGAAGAATAGCCTCAGGCCGAATCCACCATCTTTATCCTTCAAAATCCAAGGAAAATAGCATTTCGAAAAAAATTGCTCAAATAATTACGAAAATGTCATCCCAAAATATATGGGCCAAATTCGGTGCTTAATTGAATTAATCATTGGCGCAGAATAGGATCAATAGACTTTATTATCGGTGGAGAATATCCTCGAGCCGAATCCGTGATTTGTAGCCTCCAAAATCGAAAGAAAATGGCATTTCGGAAAAATCGCCCAAAATCTGTGATGGTACCCCTTTGGAGTCTGCCAAAAATGGACCCGGAAGAAATCCGCCCAAATTGGCCCTGGATGGACTTAATCGCCGTTGAAGAATAGCCTCAGGCCGAATCCACCATCTTTATCCTTCAAAATATAAGGAAAATGGTCTTTCGAAAAAAATTGCTCAAATAATTACGAAAATGCCATCCCAAAATATATTGGCCCGATTCGGTGCTTAATTGACTTAATCATCGGCGCAGAATAGGATCAATAGACTTTATTATCGGTGGAGAATAGCCTCGAGCCAAATCCGTGATCTTTAGCCTCCAAGATCGAAAGAAAATGGCATTTCGAAAAAATCGCCCGAAATCTGTGATGGTACCCCTTTGGAGTCTGCCAAAAATAGACCGGGAAGAAATCCATTTCTTCCAACAAAAGTACCACAATTCTGTTCATCACGTTTTCATGTATCAATTGATATCCCACAAAGACAATTGCTATTCACTAGGCATATAGATGAGCAAACCTTACCAATCAGACTGAGGTTGAGTCCACTTTCCGAAGCGGTTTTATCACCATCAAGGCATACTCCACGCCACCAAAATCCTAACCGTATGTTGTCTGGTTTTCCAACAATTGGAATGTTTGCATTAGTTAATTGCAACAACATGAATCCAACCCCATAATCATTGAAGACCAACTAATGGATTAACTTTGAAGCTTATCTCACTTGAGCTATGGGGGAGAAGTGGAATTGATATTATATAATTTTTTTACAAAAAAAAAACGACGATATCATTGAAAAACTAAATTGTTCAGTTTTTCAGGGGGAAAAGCGCAAAGTATTAAAAACGTGATGTGGGTTGTTTGATCAACCTCTAGTTCGATATACTATAAAGGTAGTTGACGATAATAAGATGATGACTTGTTTGGTGATGAACGACGAGCTGGGTAGGATTCAGTTAATGTCTATCAACTTGGGAAGCTGTACACATAAACAATTAAACATGACACGACTAACCCATTAAGATGAGATAGATGATCATGATGTTACTTAATTGTCACATAACAGCCAAGCGTGAAATGGACATCTAATTGCAGTTACCTTCCGACGTAATATAATCCGCCATGATTAATACACTACCTTGCTTAACCACGATCAAAATACTAACCTTTTGTTGAATAAATACTATCATAAAAACCCAACCCCATTGCAAATCCACAACGGATAACCAACAATTGGGATCATACGTAATGCTCTTGTCATCATGTTCCCTGCAGAATTAGACCGTAGCCACTAACCAGTAGCTGCTTAGTTAGTTAATTAAAAAAAGGAGAGTAAATAATTAGGTTATGATGTCAAGCAGAAGAAAATTAGGCTTAATTAATCGGTTAGCTTTAGGCGTGTGTTCTTTCTCTCATTTTCGCAAGATTTGGGCCTCTGGATCGAAAATCCACGTGACTGGGCAGCTTGGGCCCGTGCCCATAGAAGCAGTATTGCGGGCCGTGCGCGTGTCACGAACTGCATTTGGCGCTACTTCTCGTGCATGCCATGCGCTTTGCATGAGCCTTTAAACAATTGAACCAATTGGTGTGAAATCAATTAATCAATAAACCCTAATCTTGATCATATTGTAATGGCTGTTTAATGAGATTAAGACCGAGAGTGATCAATAATAGAATGGAAACAACAAATAGTGGTAAATGAGTTAACTACTCTATTGTGTTTAAATGGATCCGAATCGATAAAAATATGAAAACAATGAGTTTTGGATTATATTTTTTTGGCATTTTAAACATCAACGATAAAAACATGAGACTGTACATTTTAGTGTCGTGCGTGATATTTCAAAAAAGATATGTTCGTGAAACATATGAGACTGTACATTTTAGTGTCGTGCGTGATATTTCAAAAAAGATATGTTCGTGTCGATGAATATCTTCGATCATGTTATAGGCCAACTTAGTCGTCATTGATAATATTGGTAATCATATATATATAATTCGTCATCAAAATGCTTAAGTATAGGCCATAGGGTATGCATTATGATTTATATATAGGGCTTCTTAATGATGATGTTAGGCTTATGGATCCGCTAGATCAGCATATAATCTCTTTGAAATGTTAGGAATTGGGGCATATATATACAAATTACATTTATTATTCGTCAAAATATTTATGTATTATTGTTGAGTGTACGTTTTTATCTACAATATTGGAGAAGCATCAGAATCTTTCGTCAAGTTAAGAAGAATAATTTGGTAGTCATCAATTATCCTAAACTTATATGTGCTATAAGGAGTTAACACTATTAAAAATCAATATTATTTTCAAAAGATGCATCTATTATCAAGAATCATTTCCCTTTTTAGAAAAAAAAAACCAGATAATTTAATTCAATAATTACCGTTAATTCAGATCACTAAATGGAACCATGGGAGGGTCACGAAGAGGTCAACTACGGGAGTATAACAGAACTCCTGATTGAAGGTAACGTGAAATTATTAAAAAAGCATCAATGACAGATAATTAATCTTCTATAAAAACTTCTCAAGCATCTCCCAAATCCACAATTAACTAGAAAACCCTGAAATTAACAAACAAATTTAATTAATTAAGATCCAAATAAGTACAATTAATATACACACACTAGCTCAAATCACAATCAATGCTTCCATCATATTAAAAAAAAAGCGAGGGAACACAAAATCTTAAACAATAATAAAACCATGCATCCTCTATATATACTAGCTCAGCAATTAGCAAACACAATTAATTAAGCTCTAGATCATCATCATAAACCAAGAAAAGATGTTGGCAATGTCATCAACCTCATCCTCCTCTCATTATCAACCCACTAATCCATTCTTAGCCACTAATTTGGGAGGAGGATCTTCTTCATCACCATGGCCATTGCTGTTAGAAGATCCTTTCCTAGTAACCACTAATTACCATCACCAACATAGCCTTCTAGACACCCATTTCGTCAATTCTCCTCCTCCTCCACTTCCCTTCATCGATCTTCCACCGGAATCTTTCGCCGGAGAAGATGAACAAGTAGTGAAGAAGGACAGCAGCAGCAGCGGCGGCGGCACGGTGATCACCACCATGAAGAAGCTCAATCACAACGCGAGCGAGCGGCACCGGAGGAAGAAGATCAACACCCTCTATTCCTCCCTTCGTTCCATGCTTCCTCCCACCGATCATCATCCCACCGTAAGTTGATCTAACTTGCAAAATTCATCGATCGTTGTATATATATATATGTAGCTACATAGCAACTTAGAAAGAAAGTTTCGTCTGAAAGTCACGGGATCTGGCTAACTGGTTTAGTGAGTCCAGAGATGTATGGACTTATACACATTTGTTATATTATTTTGTGTCTGGTTGTAACATTTCCCTTTTCATATTGAATTAGGTTTAGGTCATACAGACGAAGTGTCAGATATATATCTTCTCAATCTCTATAATATCAATATATATATCTACTCAAAAGTATAGTGAAATTGGTCTGCCCGTATATCAACTAACATACATCGCATACTTGTGAACCATATAAACTTATGTGTTCTATATTTTTTTTCATTGTCGATTTTCCACTCCGTTACAATGAAACAGTACTAACATTTTCTTTCTCGTTTGTCTCGCGATTTTCTGCAGAAGAAATTGAGCATACCGAACACGGTGTCTCGAGTCCTGAAGTACATACCAGAGCTACAGCAGCAAGTGGAAGCATTGGAACGCAAGAAGAAGGAGTTGCTGTCGGCCATATCTAACGACAAGCAACTCGACAATAATAAGCAAGACGGCCATGTCGATCAAAGCCCTAATATTATTCTTGGCGATCATCATCATCGCAAGAACCTCGATACAACTAAGAAGAGCTTCACTTCTTCATCTTCATCATCGTTAATGTCTTCTTCATCCACAGTGTCCACGAGCTGGCTGGGTGAACAGGAAGTCATGGTACAGATTTCCATTGCCCAAAACGACAACAAGAGTAACGTCGTTCCACACAGGACGTTTCCTGTTTCAGAGGTCTTGTTGCATCTCAAGGAAACCGGTCTTGTTCTGGTGAACTCTTCTTCCTTCGAGTCTTGTCGAGGGAGGGTCTTCTACAATCTCCATCTTCAGGTAATTTATATTGTTCAGGTGTAAATACTAATTTTTTTTATTATGTTTGAATTTGTTTTTATCATGGTTTTGATCATTTGCAAACAAAATGTGGAAATTTGCAGGTCGAAGGAACTCGTCGAGGAGTACTAGTAGGACTGGACAGTGAAGCTCTGAGCGAGAAGTTGTTGAACTTATACGAACAAGCTACGGCTCGTTCCTCCTAATGATCAAGAGATGATATGATGTATGTACGTGTTGCTTATAATTACACACAACACAATCACACTTCAACTACGAGTTAGTTACATAACTTAGTGAGACCGACTTTTTTCTCCCCCTCCGTTTTTCGTTGTATGAGTGATCCCTATTATAACTCAAAACAGAAGCTGGGACACGAGCGAGACTAATTTTCACAAGTAGTGATTGTGAGAAATTGTCCAACGTGGATCCATACAGATGCATGATTAATTAGACTGGGTAAATCGTTATGAATTAGTCGATTGAGCGCGATTGTAACTTGTGATATAATATCAAAAGTGAGAAACGATGGTCAGTGTTATGTGGCACATCTTTTGTATCGACGTGGACCTATCGTGTAACTCATGTGTCAAGAACCAAAAAAACACCATTATGCAATGTTTAGTCCATACATACAAATTGTAAAATCCAACAAAATTCATTACCAAATTGGACAACCAAACAACAAACTTGATGAAGCCCATAATGATTTTCAAATTCTTCATTTCAGGCCAAAATCCTTTTTTTCAAATTCAAAAAGCCAAACAACCCTTCATATAAATTTATGCGAGTTCCAACATAATATCTATACAAGGTGAATGATATATTTTAATATCGTGTTAATTCTCAAAATCCAATCTAATAAATACACATAAATTCTGTATTGTGCGATTGCCAAACCGACACTTAGTAGATATATGATTTTGGCGACGACGGATAGTTTCAGTCGAGGCACTCTAGAATTCGTTTTTGGGCTTTTAAGGTAAGGTGCATGTACTCTTATCTTCACAATGTGAACACGAGGAAGATACCTAGTTAGCTAGGCTACTATTGAACTTGACGTACGTATGTGTTCCTTCACAATACAACATTTTATTCAACCGAATCCTTAAGCATAACACTTTAACTAATTAACAAGGCATGATCCACGCAACCTCAGAATCCTTTGCTCTTGTCGTCCACAAATGTTCCGACAATGAGGAATGTTTTGCATTAGTTCCTTTCAACAACCTCCACTATTCCAACCCCCATAAGGATTAATTAACATAAATTCTATTAACAAGACGATTGAAGTTCGAACGTATGTATGACTTTCTTGATCATTTAAGGCTTTTCGATAAATTATCACACACACATAACACAATTGGGTCATTCCGATTCTATGACGCTAAATAATGAATCATTGCACGATCTCTTAATTACGAGTCGGGTCATGCTCGCCTAGTTAGCAGAAATCACTATTTTTTTTGCCAAATGGTGCAATTAATGCAATGCATCGCTAATTTTTAAGCGTTAATCCAATAGGGTTGAAAAGGCACACCAATAATAACATACAACTTGGTATCTATATACTTTTGATCTCTAACAAATTAATAACTGATCAAGAATCGGAACGAAGACATACACATTATTACACATTGCTCGCGTCATTCGTACCGAATTAGGTCCCATAACGTAATGGAGAGAAAATGAGGTATTTAGGGAGAATAAATTAAGTAGTTACTTAACTATAATGGTTTGTGTTTCTAAATTTTTTTTTTTCAATTTCGAAGATTTGTTGTAGATTTGGGACGATGGAAGCAAAAGTCCACGTGTCACGGCAGCCCGGCACGTGCTCATACCATCAGTAATTCGGCCACGCACGTGCCCCGCCATGCACTTGGCGAAGATCCTCGTGCATGCCATGCGCTATGCACAAGCCCATTAAACAATTGAACAAGCTCTCTTTACATTTGGGGGGCTAAATGGTATAATTTAAAACCCTAATTCTACCTTAGTTTAATTGTAATACTAACTAATAAATAATCCATCCTTGTCGATTATATTGCTTAAAATCATACACTAACTATTACATTTATGTTCTCTTTATAAACAATCAAATACATTTAGTGGTTGCGTAAAAAAAACCCAGTATGGAAGTGTGAAGAATCAATTGAAAATGAGAATCATTACATATACATAACCTTATATGAAAATATTCATTCACCAATCTTAGTAGGTGTTAGGTTTTAAGGTGCAGGAGGTTAATTAATAATCATTCAGTTACATGAGCAATACATAAAATATTATCGACAAGTATACAGAGATAAGCTATGCGTACTAAATTCACAGAAAATCGACAAAGTTAGAATGTGATAAATTTTATTATCTCACATTTACGTACGTACCAGTAGGCTAGAATTTTTTTTTTCATTTCGACTATACAACTGTCTATAATGTTATTATCATATTTTTAATTTAACGTGGAAATTCTCTAGGAGAAGATAGCCTAATCGTCACCATTAGGTCACTAATTGTGTTTTCATTATAATTTCGAATATGGAGTAGGTTATTAGCCCATCTTATAAGTCCTATATGGTCCTATAAAATACATTCAAGATCAAGAGGAATAATAGAGGCTTGTTATAATTATGTTGTCGGGTCTAGGAGATCAGCATATAATCTGTTGGCGGCTATTTTAGGAATCGGAAATTATACATATATATTCCACCAAAAAGAAATTGTGTATTATTGTGTTTGTATGCTATCGATCGATGGAATCAGAATCATTAATTCATCAACTATAAACAATAATATGGCACTGAACATTTCGGTGCACCAAATATAGTTATCCACAAGCATAAACGTATATTCTTTTCAAGATTCAAATTATATATAAAAAAAAACAAGTATTTGCTACATATACAACATAGTAGCTTTTATGTAAAAATTTCATCGGCGCAAGTTAATTTATACGTATTTATAGTACGCCATATTTTGTACTATAATCATACTAGACTCTTAATAAGTTAAATATGATCGAAGATTACCACATTTACAAAGTCGTCAATTCAATGTTATGATATTCTGATTCATTAATCTCATACAACGATTCATGGTATGTTGTATTCCATTTACATCTAGATTGTGCCAGTTCGTGTCGGACGTACGATTATATATGATGAAACAAATAGACATTACACGATACAAATTAATTAACCCGTTTCATGAACTTGTATAATCCACTAGTTTTACCGATGATCTCCATATCATTGTGAATACAGATCACCTAAGAAGAAAGGGTCAAGAGGTCAACTATGAGAGTATAACAGAACCTCATTGATAAGTAACGTGCAAAGGATAAACCATCATCACTGATAATCCATCTTAATTATTTGAAAGGTCCATGTCATGATCCAACCCATTATTGATTAACTGTGCAAAGCCTAGAATATTAGAGAAACCAATTAGATTAACGAACCAACTTATAATCTAATCACCACTAGCTCAAATCACAATCAATAGGCACCGGGGAACACAAAAGACTAAACAATTAGAAACCCATCTCAACTCTATATATATACTAGCAAACCAAAGCAATTAATTAGCAAACTAAACACAATTAACCTCTCTAGATCATCATCATCATCATCATCATCATATACCAAGAAAGATGTTGGCAATGTCCTCAACCTCATCCTCCTCCCATCAACCCACCAACCCATTCCTAGCTTCAAACTTGGGAGGAGGTTTATCGTCTTCATCATCACCATCTCCATGGCCATTGTTGTTAGAAGATCCATTAACAACATTGCTACCTAATTACCACAACCACCATAACCTTCTATCCACCCATTTCCTCCCTCCTCAAGCTTCTGCTGATGCTAATTACTCTTCTCATCGCCATGATGGCAATTATCATCACCAGTCTTTCACCGGAGAAGATCAGGAACATGCAGCAGTCACGAAGAAGGACAGCAGCAGCAGTGGCGGCGACGGCGGCGGCACGGTGGTGGTCACCGCCATGAAGAAGCTGAACCACAACGCGAGCGAGCGGCACCGGAGGAAGAAGATCAACACCCTCTACTCCTCCCTCCGCTCCATGCTTCCTCCATCCGATTACCATGACACGGTGAGTTTGATCTAAAGCTTACAAATTCCATTATACACGTATTATAAACCAGTTGGTCTCAATGTGACCAAAACCAGTTCTGATACCATATCATAAAACCCAATTGGCGTGTTAATAATCCGCGAATGCCAACCTCTCGATTTTCTGCAGAAGAAGTTGAGCATACCGAACACGGTGTCTCGAGTACTGAAGTACATACCGGAGCTACAGCAGCAAGTGGAGGCGTTGGCTCGCAAGAAGGAGGATTTGTTGTCGGCCATATCCAACAATACTACTACTACAATTACTAGCCAAGTCGATATCAAGCAAGACTGTGCTGATGATGTTCATCATATAGATCTCGACAAAACTAATAAAAAGAGCTACAAGATGTTCAGTTCCTCGTCGTCTTCATCATTAGCATCGTCGTCGTCTTCATCCACGGCGTCCACGAGTTGGCTGAGTGAAGAGGAAGTCATGGTCCAGATCTCAATCGCCGCCAAAAGTAGTAATAACACGTTGGATCACATCTCGGGGATCCTGTTGCATCTCCAAGAAGAGACTGGGCTCGTTCTAGTGAATTCTTCTTCGTTCAAGTCTTTCCAAGGCAGGGTCTTCTACAATCTCCATCTTAAGGTAAACTTTGAGCTTCAAAGCCTTCTCCTGTTTCTTCCTGTTCGATCTCTTCCATCGTTCTTTTTTCTGTTTGTCTTTTTTGGTGAATGATTGAGGGTTGTAGATGGAAAAAGTTCGTGATGGATCCTAGCTATACTGACATGTGTCAAGTTGCATTGTTTGAGTGCATCAAAGCCACAAGCATTGTGTATATTATTCTAACATAGTTTTGCTAGCATCTTACTTCCTTTCCATGAGTTCACACACTAAAAATATTATTGAAGGGTGACCAATTTTTGTCACTGTCTAGCTAGGTAGCTAGCTACAAGGAACAATCTAGAGTTGTTTTAAGTATTATACTATAACAATGATCCATTTAACTTTAGGTTACTTTAATTTGTCCACACACACAAATTAACATTTATTGCACACTACTCCAAATGATGGGCTAAGTTGATGTTGATTTGTGGGGGGACTCAAATTGTTTCCGATTTCAAAATTTTCAGGTGGAAGGAACGAATGGAGTAGCACAGCTCGACGGTAAAGCTCTAAGCGAGAAATTGTTGAACCTGTATGAACAAGATTTGAGTAGGCACTCTTTTTGATCAAGGATGAGTTTCAGAAATTGTTGAACCTGTACTAAATGAGACTTGTGTTGCTATAATTACAGACAACACATTTCTAAACACTAGATACAAATTATCTTTACAAACGTGAGACTTAATTTCACAAGTAGTGTTTACAGACAACACATTTCTAAACACTAGATACAAATTATCTTTACAAGCGTGAGACTTAATTTCACAAGTAGTGTTTGTGAAAACCTTTCGTTCAATGTAAAAATTCATCCAATCCTATGTTACGATATTTCGGATGATATCTTCCTTTAGCTATATGTAGAGTGGACTAGACTAAGACCTTGTTATGTCCTATAAAGTATAAACCCTATTGACATTCAATATCAAGAGTGGCAAATCATGGTGGTTTTCGGTGGTGTATTTTCCGTTTCAGTAGAGTTCGATTCCATTGCTTCTGATAGGAAAACACGATTGGTATGCAATTGCAAGGAGGAAGCCCATCTCATATGAACCCAGCAGATCAGGCCCAGAGCCTCTAGGCCCACCACTGCAAGAGATAGGCAGGAGCCCTAGGCCTGAACTTTCGCCCTGCAATGAGATATGGCACGAACTTCCTCGGATTTTGCCGAAAACCCAGAATCACAACAAATTCCGAATTATATAATTGTCCGATTCCCTGATAATATACCAAGAACACAGCTGAACAAAATATCCAAAACCAGGCGGAGACGCAAAGATCTCAGCCAGTACCACCAAATAGAAATCAGAAAAGACTAAAACTAGAACTGGAAGAAACATAGCAGAGAACATACAACTACTAATATCGTTCGTCATCTTCATCCCTCTCCATAAACAAAAGCCTTAGTCGACCTCTTCCATCTTGCTCTCCTCGTTGGCATCATCTTCCAGCGGCGGCATCTCAGCATCATCAGCACCGGCGGCATCATCCTCGTCGATGCTGAGACCCAGCTTCAGCATCCTGTGAATCCTGCTGGCGAAGGTGTTGGGGTCCTCGAGGCTGAAGCCGGAGTTGAGCAGGGCTGTGTCGAACAGGAGCAGGACAAGATCCTTCACAGACTTGTCGTTCTTGTCGGTCTCGGCCCTCTTCCTCAGCTCCTCCATGATTCCGTTGTCTGGATTGATCTCCATGGTCTTTTTGCTCGACATGTAGGAACCCATGCTGCTGTCCCTCAAAGCCTGCGCCTTCATGATCCTCTCCATGTTGGCGGACCACCCGTATTCTCCGGTGACGAGGCAGCAGGGGGAGTCGACGATGCGGTCGGAGACGATCACCTTCTCGACCTTGTCGCCGAGGATGTCCTTGATGGTCTTGCAGAGATCCTGGAACGATTGCTTCTTCTCTTCCTTCTTCTTCTTCTCTTCCTCGGTCTCGTCGTCGAGGTTCAGCCCTTCCTTGGTGGCGGAGACCAGCTTCTTCCCGTCGTACTCCTTGAGCTGCCCGACGGCATACTCATCGATTGCATCGACCATGAAGAGGACTTCATACCCTCTCTTCTTGAGGCGCTCGAGGAAGGGAGAGTTCTCGACAGCCTTCTTGCTCTCTCCCGTGATGTAGAAGATATCCTTCTGCCCCTCCTTCATGCGGGTCACATAGTCCTTCAAGCTGGTAAGCTCTTCACCGCTCTTGGTGGAATGGTACCTCAGCAAGTCAGCCAACTTGGCTCTGTTCTGGGTGTCCTCGTGGATGCCAAGCTTCAAGTTCTTGGAGAAGGCCTCGTAGAACTTGTTGTAGTCCTCCTTGTTCTCAGCGATCTCATTGAACATCTCAATGCACTTCTTGACCAGATTCTTCCTGATGACCTTCAGGATCTTGTTCTGCTGAAGCATTTCACGGGAGATGTTGAGGGGGAGATCGTCGGAGTCAACAACACCCTTGACAAAGCCAAGGAACTCAGGGATGAGCTCCTCGCAGTTGTCCATGATGAAGACACGCCTGACATAAAGCTTGATGTTGTTGGCCTTCTTGCGGGTGTCAAAGAGGTCGAATGGGGCACGCTTGGGGACAAAGAGGATGGCCTTGAACTCGAGCTGGCCCTCAACAGAGAAGTGCTTCACGGCAAGATGGTCCTCCCAGTCGTTTGTGATGCTCTTGTAGAACGAGGCATACTCTTCCTTGGTGATCTCCTCAGGCTTCCTCAGCCAGATGGGTTTCTGCTTGTTGATCAGTTCCCACTCGTGAGAGACTTCCTTGATCTTCTTCTTCTTCTTGGACTCGGTCTCTTTCTCTTCATCAACTTCCTCAACCTCGCCTTCCTTTTTGGGCTCCTCCTCATCTTCGTCATCACTGATTTCCTTCTCGGTAGTCTTCTCAGTCCAGAGGTAGATCGGGTAGCTGATGAACTCAGAGTGCTTCTTCACAAGATCCTTGATCCTCCTCTCTTCGAGATATTCCAGCTTTTGAAAGAGAGACATTAACATATAACATGTGTCAACCATCTTACTAAACATCTGGCTACTAAGAAATATATACAGATTCCATCCATTCTGTACAAAGGGCACACATCCATTCAAATGCATGATAAAATCATGCCCTTTTCTACACAAGAATTCAAACCACCGAATGTCTAGAACTAGTCATCAGGATACGCTAATTGAGCAAGCATTCACTAAGCTAACAGCAATTGTACTTAATCTTCATAATCGCTCGGCAGAATTTACCTGGTCTTCCTTGAGGTGGAGGACCATCTTGGTGCCTCTGCCAAGTTGCTCGCCAGAAGTGTCCCTTGTAACGGTGAAGGAACCACCAGCCTGTGACTCCCACACATACTGCTCGTCATCGTTATGCTTCGTGGTCACAATGACCTTCTCAGAGACAAGGTAAGCAGAGTAGAACCCAACACCGAATTGGCCAATCATGCTCACATCAGCACCAGCCTGCAATGCTTCCATGAACTCCTTGGTTCCAGACCTCGCAATTGTACCCAAATTGTTCACCAAATCTAAAACCAACCAAACAACGGCAGGCACATTCTCAATCAAACGCCCAAACCGCATTAATATATAAGCCAAAACGAAATAAACTGAAATCGATTCTCACCAGCCTTAGTCATGCCGACGCCACTGTCGACGATGGTCAGGGTATTGCTGGACTTGTCCGGGATAAGGCGGATGAAGAACTCCGGCTGTCCATCGAGCTTGGACTTGTCCGTCAAACTCTCGAACCTAATCTTATCCAGAGCCTAATGTGAATACAAAACAAACAATTCCGCGGATTCATTACCCTAATCAGCCATGGAACTAATCGATATCGACAACATTAGCGAGAATACGGAGAGAGATTAGCCCTTACGTCGGAGGAATTGCTGATAAGCTCCCGGAGGAAGATCTCCTTGTTGCTGTAGAAGGTATTGATGATCAAACTAAGCAGCTGGTTGATTTCCGCCTGGAACGCGAACGTCTCAGCCTCTGCCGCCATTGTTGTCGCGATGGAATCGCAAGAATCGCCGGAAAATTTTCAAAGATCGTGAACCGAAATTTGGAGTGTCGGGGATACGTGAACGATGAGTGTAGTACTGAAACGGAGAATGAATGACGCTTCAGCAGTACAGTTCTATATATAGGGCGTTCTAATTCTAGATTCTTCTACTACCTTCTCCGCAATCCCGTCCGGCTTTCTTTTCCTCTTGTAAAAAGGGAAAACAAAGTATCACTTTGGTACCCGTACTTATGAAGTCGTTCGGTTTTTTTCCTATAGATTTTCAAGTATTTCAATTTTCGAATTCGTGGGCTTATTGTGTTGAAGGCTTGAAGCCCGCGGTCTTCTATTGAGAATGTTTTCCTGGTGGGCCAGGCCGGGTGGCCCAATGGGATATGATCGAGAATTTAAAAAATAAATAAATAAAAAATTATTACTGTCTTTTTCTTTTCAAAAAGCGCGCTGACAAATAAGTACCTCGGCGCCCAGCAAATGACGAATCTTTCCCCGACAAACGCGGCCTTAAAAAAGAGCGCTAAACTCCATTAACGACAGTAAAAAGACCTTCACTTCCTTTCACACTTTCCTCTTCCAGAAATGCTCTAATTCGAGAGATCCCTTCTTGCTCCGTTCACCAAATCTCCATTTCCGCCGAAGAAATGTCGTTGTCATTTCTGCTCCTCCCGCTCCTCCTCTTCTCGCTGCTATTCGGAGGCGTCGCCTCCCACGGCGCCGCCTCCGGTTCCTTCACCACCGGCACCACGCTATCCGACTGGAGCGCCGCTCGGGCGACGTACTACGCCGCATCCGACCCGCGGGACACCGTCGGCGGGGCCTGCGGCTACGGCGACCTGGTCCGGGCCGGGTACGGGATGGCGACGGTCGGGCTCAGCGAGTCGCTGTTCGAGCGCGGCCAGATCTGCGGCGCGTGCTTCGAGCTCCGATGCGTCGACGACCTCCGCTGGTGCATACCTGGGACTTCGATTATAGTGGCGGTGACGAACTTCTGCCCTCCAAATTACGGGTTCCCTTCCGACGGCGGGGGACACTGTAACCCTCCCAACAAGCACTTCGTTCTCCCCATTGAAGCTTTCGAGAAGATTGCAATCTGGAAGGCCGGCAACATGCCTGTTCAGTACCGGAGGTAAACCCCTTATTGTTTTGATAAAATTGGGTAGTTCTCGTAGAAATTGGCACGAAGAAATCGAATGCTTGAATGACAGAATCGCTTTTTGGGTAATTAAGTACTTCAAAGAGTAGCTAGAGTAGGCACTTTCTGGATCTGTTGCTTAATTGTGTCATCTTGAAGGTAGGGTTAGCCTTGGTGTGGAATTGGTTTTGGCCTGTTGTAGTTGCCAAGAGAAGGAAATGGAATGTTGAATGTTGCTGTACTGCTATTCTGCCCAAATGGTGGGCAAGTCACATTGTCATCTATTGTAGTTAACTAGCTCCAGGTTAGTGCAATCCTAGATGGGTAGGAGTTAAGCTGGAGATCGGAAAGCCAAACACTTTAGAAGAAGGCACTTGTGCCAGAGGCAGAATGCATTGCTGTAGACTCTAATCTGTCTGTTTCGTCGGTAGGTCTTAGGTCGAGTGACCGGTTTGTAGCTAGATTAGCGGAGTTGGGGTCTTCTGGATCGTATTGGAGTCTGGTTCTATGCGTATGGTTCGTGTATGTGAGACATACAGGAATCTTTGTTCTGGTTGTTCGAGGCATTATTCAGGAGTTGATTGTTGCTGAAAATGTGTACACTCTTGCCATATGGCTAAAACAATGGTTGTCTTTCTTGGCCCTGGTTTTGTTTTTTGATCAGAATCAAATGCCGGAAAGAAGGTGGGATAAGATTCCAGGTCTCGGGATCGAGCATCTTCATCTCGGTGCTGATCACCAATGTGGCTGGAGCTGGGGACGTCACTGCGGTGAAGATAAAGGGTTCGAGGACCGGGTGGCTTCCGATGGGCAGGAATTGGGGACAGAATTGGCATGTGAATGCTGACTTGAGAAACCAGCCATTGTCGTTTGAGGTCACTAGTAGTGATGGCCAGACGATTGCCTCTTACAATGTTGCCCCTAAAGACTGGAACTTTGGGCAGACTTTTGAAGGTAGTAAGCAATTTGGGACTTAAAAAGGTTGGAACTTGTACACGGCCAAATGCCGCAAGTCCTCCATTTTGTTGCCCCACTTCTATGTGTACTGTTTTTGAGATGGAGGATGTATGGAACTTAGAAAAAGATGTATAGATTGGTAACACTGAACTTATTCGTTGAGGGAATACCTTGGAGCCGCAAAAAGAAAGGGGAAAATAGGAAAATGAAAGAAGGGGCTACATGTAGATGTAGTGATGTCGGGGTCGGTTCGGAATTAGTTCGAGCAATATAAGGTTAGATTAGACGTGAAACGAGAATGAGAATTCAAGCGTATTCGATTTGGTTTTATACAATTTGGATTATTTTTTTGTTTCCTCAAAGAATATCGGATCATAAATGAAAGTCTAAAGTATGAGAATCAAAATTGAAATAAATTGTCTGTTAATTTGGTTTTTGTCGGGGTGAATTTGAATATAAAATTAGAATTCAATATAGTATAGATTGAAAATGGGCATCTAAGTCATAACATTAGTATGGTAGTACGAAAATTAATATGGAGTATCGACATTTCTATTCTTTTCACAAATGAAAAGAACTCATTCATCTTTCCCTATCGTTAATTCTTTTCCACTTTCCATTCACCATGAAACATTCAAGTCAAATGATCCAAATCCTAATCTTGTTTTAGACTATTTTAAGGTGTTTCTAGAAATAAACATCATCTCCTCATCTATTCCAAATTTAGATTAAACGCAAAATTAAACCTTATTCAGGAGGCATTATAAAAGAAGGAAAGATATCAAAGCAAATCAAAGCATAGGAAAATAAGAAACAAAGAGTAAGAGAGAGGGAGCCCCCGAGACACACAAAAGAGAAAGGAACAAGAACGAGCAAGTTCTTGCCTTCCGTTCCTTTCTCTTTCATTTTGTTCTTCTTTTCCTCAGGGGCTGCTCTCTCTCTCTCTATTCTCAATCTATTGCAATGGCCTCGACTGCTTTCGTTGGAACCCAACAAAAATGCAAGGCTTGCGACAAGACAGTGTACCTCGTCGACAAATTGGTTGCCGATACTCGCGTCTACCACAAGTCTTGCTTCCGTTGCCACCATTGCAACAACACCCTGAAGGTTCATCATATCGTTTCGAATTTAATTGGTAATGTCATGGACGAAACCTACACGAAAACCATACTCTAAAACCAATTTTTTCTTTTCAAAAACTTTTGCAGCTGAGCAACTTCTGTTCATTCGAGGGAGTCCTCTACTGCAGGCCTCACTTTGACCAGCTCTTCAAGAGAACTGGCAGCCTCGACAAGAGCTTTGAAGGTTCCTTAAACATACATTGCCATCTTCTCTTCATTTGAATAACATTACACCAACTAATTAATTTCATTTCCTCCAAACACTTCCACAGGAACTCCTAAAGTCACCAAGCCTGAAAAAACCATTGACAGTGAGGTAAAAAGATACAATTTATATTCTCTTCTTCTTCTTCTTCTTCTTCTTCAATTATGATGGTTAACTTAACGACGATTCGACATGTACAGAGCGCGAGCAAGATGTCAAACATGTTCGCGGGAACAAAGGAGAAGTGCAAGCAGTGCGCGAAAACTGTGTACCCAATTGAGAGGGTGACAGTGAATGGAACATGGTATCATAAGAAGTGCTTCAGGTGCTCACATGGAGGCTGCACAATCAGCCCATCAAACTACATTGCACATGAAGGGGTATTGTACTGCAAGCACCACCATATCCAACTCTTCAAGGAGAAGGGCAACTACAGCCAGCTCGAGAGCGATAACGACGAGGATCAACTCCCGGTTGGCCCGAAAACACTGGCTCCAGAGATTGCTGCTGCTTGATTTGATTGATTGATTGGTTTGGATGGGTTGATGTTGTTGTGATGGGTTTTGGGTTGGCCATTGCTAATTCCTATTGCTAGTAGGTGGAAACTTTTGTGTTTTGTTATTGGAAACACTTTTGAAGATGGTTGTAATGTGTAGGCAAGTTAATTGGCCACATAGTGCCTATGATTTTCAACCTTTGAAGAAATATAACAAAAAAAATTCCATTCTTTGGTCTCTCAATGTGTTCCCTTGCTTTTCTTTGCTATAAGTCTATAACCCAACTAATCGTTTTGAGGTAGATAACATAATGGTTACTATGGGCCATATTTTGGGCGTATATGTTATACTCTGATATAAAATTAAACTCTAATTATTAATTTTTATATTTTAAACACTAACAACATAAAATTACAAATACTTCATGAATTGGTGATCATTAGATGAAATTATAAAGTTAAATCGAGCAAATTTTAGAAATACTTAAAATACAACAAAATAGTACATAATTCATGTAGGTTCATAATTTTTTTGTTCTTTCTTTTTTAATATTTGCTACACAATAGTAAATTGAGTAAATTTTGGTTAGAATAGAAATACCAAAACGATGATTATTTGGTTTATCGTAGAAGCATACCGGTGAAAGAGATAAATTCGAATATTTGATTCCCAGTCTTACTGTATTTTGAGGGCATAGCATTGAGGCATATCAATAAGCTTACCAATATATATATTATATAAGTGTGTGAAGATTTGTGAAGAGATTAGATGATTGTTTATACTCATTAAATTAAATTGATTGCTGAGAAGGAATTTCTTTATGAATGCAACAATATTAAGTATTAACACAAACCCAAAACCATATTCACAGAACTAGTAGTTGCAATTGCCCCTCATCTCCTTCGCCAGTTTATAAAGTACTGGTACAATACTACAACTCAAGTCTCCATCTATGCATCTCACCTCAAACCCTGTTTTCCCCCTTTCCCAGTAACAGTTTACACGATAAGTCAATTGGAAGTAATCTTTCCTAAGTTGTACCATATATAGCCGAGGCCTAGGAAGAACTTGGGCAGCAATCTTCTTGGTTCTCAGGAACATTTGCTGCTAGTCTCTTTCAAAACCTGAGCAGCAAGTATCAGAAGCTCCACCATCTCAAATCCGGCTGCAGAGACAAAATCCATCTTCTCATCGGTGGTACCACCCGAATAACTTGATGGCTCAGTGGAGAACCTAGGACTGCATGACGCATCGTCCACCTCTGCTGACCAGCTGATGGGTAATGAGCTGCCTAGTGCAGTCTTCACCAGTTTAGCTTCGGAAATTATGTTATCCAGAGCTCCAGACGAGCAGGGTTCTGTGTTTTCCTCAGCCATCAAGTCTCTAATCTGCAATGTCATGTTAAAGAACAAACAGAAAACTTCCAAAGCTCATTCCACCATTCTCGAAACCACCAGTTCAGAAGTTCAGACTTTTATGCATGTTACCCTGGTGAGTGCAAGGCGGAGTCTATGAGTCGAGGAAACCAAATGCTCCATACTTTCCAAGCTTTCCTTGAGAGTAGCATTTTCGATCTTCATTCTGTAAAGCAACCAGAGGGAGTTAGTTATAGATGGGCAAGCTTAAGTAGTTCCAATAAGCACACAACAGTACAAAATACGGACCTTGCAACATCCATTGAGTTCGACTTTCTCCCTGATAAGTCCCCTGGACTATTTGGGTGCGTGTCAACTTCACTTCCAGTAGAATTCAACGTGCCAAGCCACCGTCTCAGATAAGTTTTCTTCAGCACACTTTTTATCCCTGTATCTCTTTCCTGAATTGTTTGTTTTTTCTCTGCTAAACAATTTCCTTGCCCCGCCTCATCAGCAAGCTTCCTGCAACATAGCAATAGTCTCTTCATGAGCTCAAATGAAAGAAAGAACAATCTACTATAAAAATGGCAGTTGGATTTTAAGGAGACGAGGGAATCATACTCTTTTAGCTGTTGATGTTCCTGTTTTAGCTGTGCCAACTCCATAAGAGCTTTAACCTTCTCGTTAGTAACCTGAATGTTCAAAAACATCGTATCAGCCCATCAACATCCATTTGAAGAAAAAACTTAAAAAGTTTTCAAAACTACAGCCAATATGTTGCAAATGACTTCCAGAGAACTTTACTTGCAGTAAGTTTCTTTGCAGCTCCTCTATCTTTTTCTGAAGAGCTCCACTCACATTTCTTTCCAGCAATTGTCTTTCGTCCTGCTGAGACAACAGCAATAGTGTCTGAACCTGAGAGATAGAGGACAGGTGGAAGATCAAGAAATAATGACTCTCCAAATTTTTTTAGGAGAAATGATAGCTATGATGCTGAAACTCAGAAAGACTGGAGACTGACTGAAGGAAACAACCGGGAGGAAAAAATAATATCAGAGGCATGGAACCTTTTCTCGCAATACTTGCTTCAGGACTTCAGAGGCTTCAATGTCTTCATTAGGAGCTGTAACAACTTTTGAGATACTGTCGTTTCTCTGCAATATATAAGAAAAGAATAAGTAAGCAAGCTACACCAGTAAAGATGTTTCCGACAGAGTAGCTTCTGTTTTAAGCAGGAGTTTCCACTAATAGCCCATATACAGACTATCTGCATTTAAGAACTAAGTCACACAAGAGGCGTCATCAAATCACAATCAAGGAAGTGTAAACAAACCGTGGATGCTGAGGATGTGTCAGTGACTGTGCTGACGTGCACATCTCGACATTCAGTTTCATCTGAGCTTGTGAGTACCTCAGAAACCAAAACATTCTGTTTTGTCAGCTCAAACACTTTGATATGCTCTTCAATCATATCAACCGTCAACTTGAGTTTAGATTTTTCGTCGGCGAGTAAATCTAGAATCCCGAGTCTATGCTGAGAATGAATTTTGTGCAAGTCCAATATTCCACTCATGACCACTTGGTTAAAACGAAGCTGTGAATAAATCGACGATCAGTAAAAGGAATAAATGATCAGTTAACAATATTTGAATCTCAAACATAATAACACCCACTAGGTTCTTTTCGACATCATGAACTTTCTTTCTCAAGTGTTTTTCGATGTCCAGACCCTGCAAGCAAAAGTAAGAAGAAACACTTCATCAACGCCTGAACTAGAGAAAAAGACCCCCCAGTCAGATGGTGTATACATACCATTTGCATCCTACTCCTAAGATCATCAACAGATTTTCTCACAGTCTCCAGCTCTTCTTCCAAGGCACTCTGTCTGATGATAAGTTAATCACAATGCAAGAGGAAAAGTACAGAATCTACAGACAACGCTTGAGTATGGAAGTTTGGGACACCAAACTAGAATTAAAATCTCTAATTGATGATCAATCAAATTCACTTCAAACTAATAAATATGCAATACTTTATTCAGCCACCAGGATGAACAGAGAGCGATAAAAGTTCAACATGCAATCCGTGACTTATCATGCAATTCACTGGTGGTAAGTTGTCAAAAAGTATTGCATATGTAGTCAGAAGTTATGAATAAGTTATGAAAAAGCATAGCACTCAAAAAGAAATTATCAATAAGTTATGACTTTGTATAAAGAGTAATGTCTGAGATCCTTACAATGTAGTCAGAAGTTGATGGATCGTTATAATTCCAAACTTCAAGCGGGTCATGTAATAGACATTCACACTTCTCATCCCAAGTTGTTTCAAGAGATCCCTCAGATGATTGCAGCCGAATCTCGAAGAACTTGTTGACAACCTGCCATTTTCCAGGAGAATAAGCATAATTAGTATCAATTAAAAAAGCAGCAGCCAGTATGCATTTTCTTAAACAATACAGGCTGCTAAACAAATCCCAGAAAAATGGAAGCTGAGTTGGGAAAGGCAATACCTTCTTCAAGTTTTCGTTCTGATGTTCCCATTTTGCTAGATCAAGCAGCAGTTCATCATTCTTTCTCTTCTTCTGCAGTAGATCTGAGGTCAGCTCTTCCAATCTGCATACCGTAGGTTCATTCATTATAATTTTTCCACTGAATCACTATTTTACCAAACTGTCAAATGCCATATAATGACTGATGGGCATTGAAAATGTTGAGGAATAGAACAAAGGGATAACCATCTATAACAAGACATCAGAGGCACAAAGAGGCGATAACTTCCAACAATCTAAACCCTCCAATCAAGCCCAGACCAACATGTCAACTTTCACCATTCCTCCAAGAGACCCAAAAAGAAAAGAAAGCAGAGGATAAGATTCACGACCATGCATATCTCATGGTACCACGGGATGGACTACACGGTCAAAATTTTGAGATGAATTATGCAATGGGGAGAACTTCTATTTAAACACATGAAACAAATATACGACCTGCATCAGCATTCTTTCTAATATTTACAGGTACTGTGCCACAGGTCAGACTACCGAAACGAGAACTCCAAACAATGGTCATCTTTCCGATACCAAGTTAACAATAGGTATTAACAAGGAAACTACCTAGTCTGCATTGGGTTAAATTTCTGTGACATGAGCTCCTCTTTCTCCTTCGCTTTATCAGCCTGTCACCATAAATTAGGCACCATATGAAAATTTTGCTACACAACAGACCATGTAATGAGCCATGACCAAACTCAGGTGCCCGAATGGATTCTTTCTTAATGAGTGAACTCCCATCATCTGTGAATTACCTCCAAGAGGGACTGGTCACGTTCAGCAAAAGCAGCAGCTACACTTCCTTGGAAAAATTTGACTTGTTTTTCTGCTTCGATATTCTAAGAAAGAAGTCGAAACAAGGTCAGATTAATCGGGAAACTCTGAGCATAAGAGCTTTACAAATTATAACAAATTCCTAGCTAAAGTTATATGGATTCCTTTAAGATAATAAATATTAGAGAATGAAAGCCTGTGCCCAGTGCCACACTTTGACAGGCACTCAAAACAGACACATATACATGGTGAAATTGAAAAGATTTCCACGTACATACAAATAAACACCCACACATGAACATAGGAACAACAGAGAGAAGGATGGAACAAGAGGGATACCTTGGCCACTTCAGCTTGGTGTAGCTCTGCCAATTGGGCCTGGAAACATAAGTCATTAAGACCCTGTGCAATGATGGAAAAACAGGAAAGACTAAGAAGATATGGTACAAGAAGTCCAAATTCTCACTTTAATTCGAAATGCTTCTGCAAGCTCGTCTTGAAGATTTCGACTCTCTCTAGTACTGGCAGCTAACTTCATCTTCAAATTCTCTATTTCCTGCTCCAAGCTAGCTGTCCTAATAGGGCATTAACAATCCTTATGCTTTCTTAACTCGTAGCAACCTACACATTAAAGGGACCCCCAACGTCTCCCACCAAAGACCTAGCCCATAATCCCAGGACCAAAAAATAGTGAAAACAGAATGTGGGGGAGGAAGTTTGGCCGTCTACTGAAGAATGAGAAGAAATAAAAATACAAATGATACCTCTGGAAATGCAACCGAGTTGCGACTGCCAGATACCCAGGTCCCGCTTGCTGTATGCATAGTTGTTCTATATCTTTACGTAACTCATCACGCTCTCTCTGCAATTCATCGCGCTCTAGGAAACAAAAGGATTCAAACACATTGTTACCATTTCACTTACTAGTAAATTATCAAGCAGCTTACAGCACCAAAAAATGAGAACCAACACGTAATACAAAGGCACGACTGAAGAGATTCATTGAGCAACACTATATCAAATAACCTTCCACACTAGCATTATTGTTTGCAAAGAAACATCACAAGAGGATAAGTAGTGCAGGTTAGTTCAAAGAGGCCAAAAGCCACCAATTTACCAACTCCAACTCCAACTCCTAAGTCAATCCCTATATAAGGAACATGGATACAATGGATAGAACTGTTCCAATTCCAAATGATTGCCCTAGTCATTGCAGGACATGGCAGTAGAAAGCTTGCAATCCAAGTAAGAACAATTACCATACTCCAATTGCTGGATGCGAGCCATTGATGGTTCATCATTACTATAATTCCTCTCCATATCTGAAAATTAGAGAGCACATAAAGCGTCAGCTACTTCGCAAAAATTATCTTCAGAGGAAGATGTCAAAGCAACCAAACGCAGCACCAATGCCCAAAACCCAATTCCATATCGCCAGAAAAACTTGAGCAACCTTAATTCAACTTAGAAAAAGGAACGGACTTTGCCACTTTGGCTCAGGTAGAACTGTAGAAGCAACTAATGACTTGATTTCCCGCGAATTTCCAATAACAAGCGGCAAAGCCCCAGAAACCAAAAGGAGAGACAGAACCAAACCCACCAATCGAAAAATCAAGAGAGAAGAAAGCAGCAAAAAACCCCTCTCAAAGATGAACATGAATCAGAAGAACCCCCCACAAAACAGAATATACTTCATCTATCTACATGGCAGACGAGCAGCAAAAAAAGGAAATGGAAGATACTGCCGCGCGAACCGGATGGCTATTGGAAGACAAACCCAGAATCCGAGAAGGAACAATTGAGATTCTTCTGGCAGAACCGTTTGGAGAAGGGCGAACCGGGAAAGAAAGGAGAGCCGTTGTGCGTCCTCCTCCCTCTCCCTGCGCAGGCAAGATTCCTCTGTTCTCGTTACGAGCTGGCAAAATTATTTTATTAGTTGTTATTTATTTCTTTTCCGTTTTATCAATTAATACCCGATTTTCTCTTCCTTCAATTATTCAGTAATTAACTAATTATATAGCAGGCCTGGGCCTTGTCCATTCATGGGCCATCTCATATTGAGCCCGCCACTCTCTATATCCCAGTCTGGGCTTTCTTCCTCGTGTTACCTTTTCTCCTTGTCTCAAACATTCTTCCAGCCTTCCGGTCTGATTTAGTTATTCTGATTGCAATTAATTTTTTCTAATCGGATAAATATTTGAATGTCGAAACGGTTCTTTTGGTGATTATATTCGACTCTCTGAATAATATTAAAAAATTTTGATATTGAAAGTAAGCAACTGAAAGTATATTGAACATATTATAAAAAAGTATATTGAAAATTAATAACAGATTCATTTCCACGATATTATTATGAAACGTCGACCTTCGATTTTCGTGTAGTAAACAACTTCGTTTAAACAGATATCGGCATGCTTCATGGCAAGAGTATATAACTAGGAGTTTTAATCCATGAAAAAGTGATTACTTGGCAAAAGATATGTTGGGTGAGAGGTTAATATTCTCCACTAACTAGTTATCAAAAGTCATTACAAATATAGGACATGGTGCTTGGTCAAGTGAATCGAGACACAAAAACATAAATCCCTATTCCCACCCTCCCACGAATTAAAATACCATTTGATCAAACATCTAATTGTATAAAAATTTAGAAGGTGTGGGGTTACTATAAGAGGACACCACCACCATTCTTCAATTTTTTTTTTCAAGGGTTAACGAGTCATCCATTTTAGCTCGGACCTGGTCGAGTTAGTGGGTCAAGGATTAATGAGTCACCCGTTTAGCCCGTTTTAGCCCGGTAATATAGATAGAGTCATTATATTGTATTTATCCTGATAAATTATATCGAATCTCATCTAACATATGAGTAGTAACATATAACATTACACCAAAGTAACATGTCGTACTTAGATCCAACATATAGTGAAAATTCACACACGCTTATATAACATCAATATTCAAATGTTCAACTAATTTGAACAAGTGATGTCTAGTTTCACCCTCTAATCGATGAAACTTCAAAAAAATTGGGTTTTGCTTCAAAACATGTAAAGTCTCTTAGTCATATCCCATGTATGGATGACAAAAAAAAACCCAGAATTGTGGGGAAAATATGAAAAAGGTAGCTTTGTTGTCGTTTTCAAATACTAAGTTCATGAATCTAGACACACTACATAAGTAGTAAATTAACCTATTATATAATAAGACCACAGGGCCTTGCCAAATTGATCATTTTCAATTGACAAATATAAAATAAGTTATAGAGTAAGTGGGGGATATAATATATGCCACCACAAAGGGAACTCCTTTCTCATCTCATAATTTCACGAACTATATGATGATAATGGCGCTCATGCACAACTCCATGTAATTATTCTCTTCTTCCTATCAAAGGTTAATCTACCCTCAAACCCTAGTTTTTGGCTCTTTTTTTTTTTTTTAATTTGTTCGATCTTCATATGTTGTCATTTTTTTTATTTATAAAATTTGTTCGATCTTCCCATTTCTCCGCACAGAGAGATCAATAAACATAGTACAGTTGGTTAGTTTCTTCCTTTAGAAATGGCGGCGGCGATCTTCTCCTCCTCCTCCTTCTTCCATATTCTTCTTCTCCACCACCGTGCCACGTAATCGATCAAGCAGCGACCTGGGTTCGTACGACGCCGTTGCAGCCGGCAATATATTATATATATATATATGTTGTCGCGGTTGAGATGGATGGGGATGATGGCAGCTTTCACGGCGTCGATACTGCTGCTGCCTCTGGTGCTGCCGCCGTTACCTCCGCCGCCGTTTCTCTTCCTCCTCGTTCCCGTCGTCATCATGTTGCTCCTGGTCTTCCTGGCCTTCTCTCCCACGGGACGACGGCGGCCTGCCTTGCCTCCGCCGCCGCGCAATAATAATGGCTCCGGCGTCTGAAAAATTGTCGACTTGGTAACGTGGCCCGCCGGGCTTCAAATCGAATATCGTGATTATAATAATATTATTATTATGATTAGTATTATATCATTATTATAAATATGGGAGCTGCTTGAGTTTGTTTTCTTTCGATTTTTATTTTTGGGTAGCTTAGTTAATATTTTGTGTTTATATAACTATAGTGTATAATGTCTAAAATATATATAAAAACACACACATAAGTGTGTATTTCTTTTTTACGTGTGAATATTATTATGATATGTTGTAATTATTGATCGCATTATCGTTTTGTATACATGATTATTCCTTGTTTTGTTTGTAATATATGCACGCACGTAGATTTTTTTTTTTTAATAGAACACTTGGTTCATACTAAAAAGAAGAACGAGAATCTAAGGAAGTGGATCATAAATTGTGATATATTCTAAAAATGATACAAGTAGGGGAGTCATACAAGAAATTTGCATTCATCTACCTTGAATCTTTTTGCCCAACCGTGTATCGAAGCACGATTCGAGGCAAAAGCTAATTTTTAATACGATGAGTATTTAACAACTAGCATTGTATCTTGAATATGTCACGTACATATGCATTTGCGGTAATTGATATATAAGTGTGTATGTTGTTTATAATATATAAATAATTATATACACTCGTATTTGGGAGTACTCTGCAATCTGCTGAATACTACATCTAATCCATCAAGAATTTTCGTTTTACTGAGTATATGATACAATGATGATGAACATTCGAAAATCTTTGAACTTGTTGTACACCCCCTAGCTAACATTCACTTTATGAATCTTATTCTTAGTATTATTTTTCTTCTTTGTCAGTTCGTCATTTAACGTATTTCCATTGATCATATATGTTATTTAAGTATTGATGTAGAATTTGAGATTTCATTACACGTAACAGAAGCTCTAGGTACGAGCATTCACACAGGCTAAATATATCGATCTATAGAATGAGTATCCAACATCTCAACCACAAGAAGATGATCATGAAAGTATTGTTCCAATTTCATCGGATATCTCCAAAGTGACAATAATATAATGGAAGTATGAGTCTAATTAGATTTAAATATAATTATGTGAACTAATTGCTGGCTTGCTGCTTTCATAGACGTAGATGTTGGCTGGGATTATTGGTTGATGACGTACGTATGATACCAATCCTAAGATCTGTATACATACGTTCAGATTCAGAGCATGTATTTATGTACGTATTTCTTAAGTCTCCGGATACTGGTAAACGATAACCTGAAGAAAGGAACTTTGAAATAACAGAAGAAAAAAAAAACATATTCATCATTAACAGAAAGAGACAGATTATTAAACACTAAGAACAGAGAGGAGGATTGATGGGTCACCGGAAACAACAAACAATAAACAAAACCCAACTGGTGATTATTATTATAAAATTACGCCGATGCAGATGCAGTGCATTTGGGAGAAGAAACCATGCACACAAAAGTTTGGGAATATTAATTATTTAATTATTTAATTAATATAAACATATGTTGGCATATATCTCCAAACATCATGGCTACCCAAAAAACCTTCATTCAGGTTCAAAGTAACAAGGTAAAAAGGGTCTCTCCTAGGTTTCCACGTGGACCATTATAACATATAATGTGTTTTGGCTTTTGCCAAACAATCATGAATATCAGAAGGTGTGGAAGAGCCACTATACCTTCATAAATTTCAATATCGCCGGGCAAATATTAGGGGAAACTAACACAAAAAAAAAAAAAAAATTCACGTGAAATATGTCACATTGGAGCTGGACAGGAACTAACGGGAAACTAACTAATGTGATATATTTCAGTAATTCGAGTGACATTCATTAAAAATAAGTAACGGGAGAGTGACTAAATGTGACATGTTTCAGTAATTCGAGTGACCAAAATTGATATTAATTTTTTCTACTAATGCGGGTCCGCTGAGTCCATGCGTTTCCGCACCAGACGCGGGTCCGCCCAAGTCCATTTTGGATCCGCATTTCAAACTAATAAAATTGAGTCTCTTGCGAGCCCGCATCTCTTTCCCCACAAAAACACAATATCTGTGTAAATATATTTAAAACCACCATATTGATGGTAGATAATAAAAAAAACAATATTTTGGGAATTCTCCCACTCCTTTCTCATCTCATAATTTCACGAACTATATGATGACAATGGGCTCATGCACAACTCCATGTAATTATTCTCTTCTATCTTTCAAAGGTTAATCTACCCTGAAACCCTAGCTTGTGGCTCTTTTTTTTTTAAATTTGTTCGATCTTCATATGTTGTCTTTATTATAAAAGACCATACTCGAAATTAATTATTCTAAACGTTTAGTTTCAAATATGATAGAAGTAAAACGAATGTTTTAGCAATAAGGTTATTATTCAGAGAGTTATCATGCCAAGTTCACTCATATATAAAAGTTTCATTTTGATATTTTCCACTAAAAAAAAACATAATAATTTATTTTAAGCTTATACAACGTAACCATCACAACAATCCTAACTTGTGGGCCGTTGATATAATAAAAAGTCGTCGATCACAATCCTAACTTCCTATTGGTTGGAGACTAGTGTTGTTACAATAACAACACAAGGGCGCGCGACGTCACACTATCTAGTCCCGATTCCCCTAGCTATAGCTAGCTAGTCATACAACATTACAAACCCACATGCCACCCAACTGTCGTCCACATCAGGGCCAAGCAAGCTCGACGAAATGGTGCGATTTCCATAGTCATAAACGCACAAGTTGATGTTGCTTTCCGTGAAGTAAAAACTGTTCCTTCGTAGCCCGGATTTGCTTGCGCAACAAGCGTAACATCCCCACTCGCCCAAGAGAAACGCCCGGTCTCCCACGTCTTCCACCACCCTCCATTCCATGACGCTAAAATCCATCTTGAACACTTTGGCGTCTATAAAAGTCCCGCCGCTGCACCCTTTACCAAGACCGTCGCCGGCGTAATACGTAGCTATGTGTAAGAGTTCGCCGCACGATTCCACCAGCCGTCGCCAATCGCCGCAAAACCCCGGACTGAAAAACTGCGGAGCCGTAGCCCCTGTGCTCTCTATTCCATATCCTCCCGTTCTCAACTCAACCACGGCGAGATCGTCCTTACCCCAAGGATCATAAACGTAGCCATAAATCTTACCCTGGTGGGCAACGGTTCCGCCATGGATCGCATCTACTCTTAGCTTGCTTGGCCTCGTATGTAGTGTCCATTTTTCATCACCATCTCTCCAAACCATTGCCACGTCCTTGCCCTTATTAACACCATCTTCTCCAGCTTGTTCATCATCCATCCTACCGAAAACCATCACGACCAGTTTCGATTCCCCACGAGGCACATGAACCGCGAGATCTTCTTCTCCGTCGTCGTCGTAGCTGCTGAAAGGTGTTTCCCATGTGGGTAGTGGTATTTCAACCATGGACGAGGGATACAACAAAGAACAAGAACGAGCCTTGTTGTCAATCAACACCAGCAAATGTCCATGACCGGAGGAGTACACCTTCTTCGAACCGATTCTGAGTGCTAGTTGTTCCATCAGCTGCCCCCCTTTGCCGCTGCTTAAATCGATCAGCCTCGCTTCTCCTTCTCCACTCCTCAAAACAAGACATGGTCGAGCCATTGGCGCGGCTTCTGATTGCTTAGGACGTTGCAACGGAATCGAATATTGCTCATCGTCGTCGTGACTTGGTGGTGGTTGCGTGAAGCTCAAGTTCCTTACCAAATAATGCGGATGTATCATACGGTGTTTCGGACCTGCAATATTCTTCGCCATTGCTCGACGTCGTCCCTTGAGTTTCAGCGACCAATCCCACTTTCTTCTTGGGCAAGGGAATGGGAAAGTCGGAGTCATCCAAGCGTGAACCAAGGGGAGCTTCGTATCGTACAAGTTGTCCAACGTACGGTCCTCCTCGTTGAAGCAGTGAAACCGTCTGGTCGAGAGCGAGTAGAAGACGTGGTGGTGATTTCGCCCAGAAAATCTCGGCAAGTGAACAGTGTTTCTTCTCAATCCTGCCGCCTCGTCGCACTCCATGGCCACGCATCCTGCGGGACTCAATAACACCACATGATTTTCGAGGTCATGAACAATCCGCCATGCTCGTGTCGGCTCGTAGAATTTGACGATTCTCACAAATCTTCCCATCGGCCCGACCACGACAGCGAGCAGCTCTCCCTTGCAGTGCACTAAATAAGCTTCGTTTTCCTTGGCATCTCTAAAAACGTCGGCCGCGGATGTATCCAATACCCTCCAGATTTTGTCCTTGCTTTTCGCCTTGGGATTCAGAACCCCCAGCCTTCCATCCTGAGCCAAGCAATAGAACGCTCCTCTGTGGAAAAGCGGGGAGGAATTGTAGTGAGGCCAGAAGAAATCTCCCACGCACCGCCGAAACTTATTGGCGGCGCTCCAACTGCACACACTGGATTTAACTCTCATCTTCCTGACATCTCCCGTTGTTAGTTTCCGGGGACGACGATTCTTCAGTCTCATCCTGTTGGGGACGTGGCCTAGATCGTGATTCCAACAACTCTGTCCTCGCCGGATAAAGAGGATCAATGTTTCTTTCTCGGAGATGAGATCCACTTGACCCACAACCACACAATCAGGGGACGTGGGCGGAGCCGAGAAACTCATCCGGTTGAAGCTACCACGAAGATTTGGCCCGTAATAGGGTAACTGAATGATGTCTCCCGTGGAGGGGCGATAAAAGAAAATTCGAAACTCTCCAGAGAAAAGCAACCATCCATAGGCGGCGCAAGAGATACAGGCGTCGGAAACTTCATTCGGTGCGCGCATATAATAAGTTTTGCCGTAGGCAGGGGAGTAGGCTCGACAGCAACTGGAGGCCACCGACGGCGATGAATGATCATCGGTACTTTTAGCGACCTTGGGATAATGCAACAGGAACGGATACTTGACCTTCTTGTAGATGCCATGGTCGAGCTCGGTGGAGAAATTCCAGTCACGACATGTCAGTCTGAAAGAAAAATAATCCTTCCACGATAATCTCTCACGGATCGAGCGTAGAATCTCCGGCAGTAGATTTGCCCACCGGTCATGCTCGCCGCTCATTCCGACCGATTTTTTTTTTCCCCCTCCTTCTCTCTCTTTTTGTTGCATGGTTGGCCTCAAATTTATAGAGGAAAAGGATGTGACAGACAGCTCAACGGTGTGGAATTAGTTCCTTTTAAACTGGGACAAGGAAATATGGTTTGCCGTGGCTTTTTCTTTTGTCCTTGTACGTAACGGAAAGGGAAGGAAGCGCCGCGGAGGTCGTCGCTTCCGCCGGAGTGGCGGGGGTAATCTCTGACAAGACTAGCAAAATCGCGTTGGCATTTACCCTGGCCACATAACTCTTTTGTATCTTTGCTTTAATACGAGTGATCTTGGCTAGTAGGAGAAGCAAAAGATAAGGGTTGTTTGATTAAATGAAGCGGCAAACAAGCTATTGCATTTTTTCCAATCTAAGCACAAGTATCTAACAGGATATCCGCCCAAAAGATACACAAAAGAAAGCAACTGGACAGGCTATATGGTTACATCTTGCGGCAGGAGAAAAAATTTACCCAAACTATACATTCTTGTGCAGCACATTGCCGCCATTGCTATTGCCATCGCCTCTGCTTCTGATGATTGAAGCAATGTCAAACCTTAACAATGTCCTCCGGCCGCTTATTTGCTTCTCTTGTTACCACAGGCCAACAGTCCTACGACGAGGTCGACGGGAAATAATGTAACTTCTTTGTGTTATGCTGCTGCTAATGCTGCCGCCGCCCAATAGCCATTTCAACAATTTGTCTTTACATCTTAAGCGGACTGAAAGGTGGTGACTTGGTCGGCGGCGGTGGCCTCGTACAACGCGCAAGCCTCCGGCGTGTCCTCTTCGCTGGGAGGAACAAGCTGCCAGAAGAGAGGGAGGTATTTCTCCCATTCCTCGAGGATAGCAGCGCCTTTCGCGCTACCGGTCTTTTCCTGGATTTCAATCAAGATAGTGAGCTTGTGTCAGCAGAAAAAACGAAGTTCATAGCTACATTTTAGCAACCTAAGTGTTACTACTGGTTTGGGGTAGTGAACTTACAACATGAGCTTCAATGAGGCTCTTGAGCTGCATTTGACCAACTGGAGCAGTCACTCTTTGTACCTTCACTATTTCCTTGTTTATCTGTTTGGATTCCGAGCTTCAGTAAAAAAAAAAAAAAAAAATTTGATAGAGACTTGAATCATAGCAGTAACAAACTACAAACCTTGGGTATCAAGGTATCGTCGTCGTCGAGCATGTACGCCAAACCTCCAGTCATGCCAGCAGCCACATTTCGCCCAACCCTGTCGACCAAAGCGAGTCGTAGGTTTTAACTCTACGGATCAGTTCCAGTTTTATGTTACTAAAACGAGAAGTGAGGCAGACTGCTGCAGCATTCACTTACTTTCCAAGTACAACAACACAGCCACCAGTCATGTATTCGCAGCAATGGTCTCCAGTGCCTTCGACGACAGCCTGACCGAGTGAGTTCCTAACCGCAAAACGTTCCCCAGCTTTCCCTCGAACGAAGACTTGGCCACCAGTGGCTCCGTAGAGACAGGTGTTCCCAACAATGGCAGCTTCCTCAGGGCAAAACCCTGCGTTGTCTACTGGAGTGACCACCAGCTCTCCTCCAGCCATACCCTTTTAGCATCAAAACACATAGTTAGTTTCGGAAACTATATACTTGAATCTTGATTTTAAGCAATGTTGATGACGGTGTTTCCTTACCTTTCCAACATAATCATTTGCTTCTCCTACAAGCCGGACATTCATCCCGGGAGTCAAAAAACATCCAAATGACTGACCTGCACTCCCATTAAACCTGGTGGTGCAAATAGAAATTCTAGTATGAGTACTCAAGACACAGAAAATGTTTTCTTAGGTGTCCCGATACTGTAATATTGGGAACTAGTAAGCCACACATCTTACGTTATGTTCAGTTGTCCAGCGAAACCAGTATCGCCGTATTTCTTGGCGATTGCACCTGATATCCGCCCACAGACAGCACGGTCCACATTGAATATATCAAAAGTCTTGTTAACAACCTTTTCCTTCTCAATTGCATCTGCAATCTGTACATGTAAACGAAGGCTTATAAGGAAAAGAAGCAAACAACCAGTAGTGTGTGTTAAAACTAGTCAAAAGCAAATGTTCAGATTGAGGCCAAAATATCTCATTTTCTGGTCAATAACTCTCCATGTGCCGTGAAGACCAGTTGCTAGCTAATGATACACAATATCAAGGATGAAGATTCTTACCTCTGGATCTGCGAGTATCTTGTCGTCCAAAACAAGCCCATTAGTGTGAACATCTTGATTCCTTATCTCTGTACTGCTCAATTTTGGTAATCCGGCACTCTGGAAATGTAGACGAGCGAACCATATGAAGTTTACTTGAAACAAACAGGAAGCCCGTGGCTAGAAATACCATGATAGCCAAGGAGAAACAGAAGTTGCTTTAATACTCACCGAGAGCACATAACTTAGATCAAGATGCTGGGTTTTCACAAGGGAGATGTCTCGTGGTTTTAGTATGTCTGTTTTCCCAATTATATCGTCTAACTTCTGGTAACCCAATTCTGCCAGCACGCCTCTTACCTAGCAAAGACATGAATAATTGACCAAAGTGAACATCGGCAGCTTAGTAACAACAATAAAGAAACAGTTTATATTATTCACAAAGAACTCACCTCCTCAGCAACATACAGAAAGTAATTAACCAGATCAGCTGGCACGCCAGGAAACCGAGCACGTAGTTCTTCCCTCTGCAGTTAAGTAAGAATCAAAAGAATTGATTAACATAGAAACAAAGCATCCACAGTAAAGCCACAGACAAAAGTTTCCATTATTACCTGACTGGCAACACCAACTGGGCAATTATTCGTGTGGCAAATACGGGCCATAACACAACCAGTAGCAATCATAGCAACAGAACCGAATCCATACTCGTCAGCTCCCATTGCTGCAGCCATCATGACATCAAAGCCACTCTTGAAGCCACCATCGACTCGAAGAATTACCCTTTCTCTCAGTCCGTTACTGATGAGTGTCTGGAAAATGATAAACTGTTACTAAGGGAAAGGATTGGTTGCTAACAAGATGAGCACAGCAAATAAAAATAACCTGATGAGTTTCTGTGAGCCCAAGTTCCCAAGGACCACCAGCATGCTTAATGGAACTAATGGGGCTGGCTCCTGTTCCACCATCATGCCCTGATATCTATGGAACGAAAGAGGAAAATGAGAAGGGCAGTAAACAGCTTGAATGCACATATCAAAAGCAATCTTTTTCCTTTCATAAGCCAATAGTGAACCATTCCATTCAATAAAAAATTATACGATTTGGAACTAAGATGGCCAAAAGGATCAATTTATTCATAAGACAATACCTGAATAATATCAGCATTAGCCTTTGCAACACCAGAAGCAACTGTGCCAATACCAGCTTCAGCTACCAGCTTCACAGAGACCTTAGCCCTAGGGTTGACCTGTTTGTGCAACACCATCCGCTTAACTTCATCATTAAAATTCATAAACATTCTATAGCAATAACGGAAAAAATTACAAGCCGAAAAACACACCTGATGGAGATCAAAGATCAACTGGGCAAGATCTTCAATGGAATAGATATCATGATGGGGTGGTGGAGAGATAAGTGGAACCCCAGGCTTAGAATTCCTCAACCTGGCAATATATGCACTAACTTTCTGCCCAGGCAGTTGGCCCCCTTCACCAGGTTTGGCACCTTGTGCTATTTTTATTTCTAGTTGATCAGCGTTAACCAAGAAAGTTGGAGTGACACCAAAACGTCCTGAAGCAACCTGAAAATGATACCCAGACTCAGAACAATCTTTATAGAGTGGTAAAGAAGAAGCCTTCAGGTAAGTTGTCTACACTAAGGAGAAAAATTTCCTCATTGTGATAACTGCAAATGCTTAGGCCCAATGATTGACATAAAATCTAGAATTTAACTTCTTTTTTTAATCTTACAGATGAAGTAGAAACCAATTACAAAATACAAGTAGGTTGCTATAACCTGTTTAATAGCACTTGTAGCAGTATCTCCATTCTGAAGACCTTTGAGATGTGGCAGTGTGGATGAGTATCCATCAACAACATCTGCCAGTGGATTCCATCTGATAGGATCCTGATAGAACATGATACAAATTAAACAAATACATCTAGAGTTAATAATGCCACATTAAATACATGTCAACGCCTCGCACAGTCGAAATTCTAAGCTTAGATACAAATGAAGGAATTAAAGTATGTGAATACATGTGACTAAGCGACACATGACACATGACACGCTAGAGAAAACGAAATAAGACAAAGAGTTAGATGTTTAGCAGACTACCTCACCGCCTTCACCGGAATTTGACTTTCCGCCAATTCTGTTCATTGCAATGGCAATTGCTTCATGAGTTTCTCGTGAAATAGCCCCAAGCGACATCCCACCGGTACAAAAACGTTTAACTATAGATGAAGCAGGTTCCACCTTCCCGACGGGAATAGGAGCACGATCACTTTTGAATTCAAAAAGATCACGTAGAACCTACAATAGGACCAATAAAAACTTGCCCAGTCAAACAACTAAACACATAAAAGTAAAGTGACATGAAATATATTAGAAGTTCAAAAAAGAATCAAGAGGGAAAAGACACACAACAAGTAATTATGTCCTTACATTGACTGGACGGTTAGCCAGATGCTGTTGATAAATAGAATATGCGCTCTCACTCTTTTGACGGACAGCTTTGTGAAGCAACTTCGACATCTCTGGGTTGTTTCCATGATATTCCCCTGTGGGCAAAGAGAGGAGAAAACAGGAGAACAATGTTAACCATATTTTTAAGTTTGAACACTACCATTATGAAGACTCCGGGAGAGATATCAAGACATCCAGATTACTTGAACTGTCCATGATAATACAGTTGTCATAGTCTGATGTAAATAAGCTAGGTTAGCAGGACCCAGATATAGTCTATATGAGCCTACCTCCTGGCCTGAACTGTATAAATCCAAAATTTTCTAGTCTTTTGGCTGTATCCTCAGAGAAAGCCTTCACCCAGAAAGACAATGACTCCCTTGCCAACTGTGGTAGTAACAATCCAACAGGATAGAAGAACCAAAAGAAAATATTAGATGTATTCAACCACTTCAGAGCATCAATAGCATAATTCCATTTTAATAAAGGACAACTTAAAGCCACAAATATTTCCAAAAAATTATGCTGATATTGTGTCACAACATGGCTTTAATACAAGAGCAGAACCACTGTTGCCTACCTCATCAAATGTCAAACCACCAATACTTGATACACTTCCGCGAAATGCAAGATCAACGATCTCCTTACTGAGCCCATAGACCTCAAATATCTGTGCACCACAGTAACTAAAATAAAAGGAAAAGTGGTCACCAGAGATAAATTCCAACACACATTGCAAGGCACATCGCTAACTAACAGGTGAAATATGTAATGAGAATTCTAAGGCATACTAATGTTACTACCTTGAAAGCAGCGATATGCCCATCTTCGAAAGAATCTTGAGAAGGCCAGATGTAACTGCCTGAAATGGTACATATGCAGGTAAGTAAAGCCCACAAGTACAGACATCAAATACAATATTCACTTCTCACGTTAACGGAATAAAATTAAAAAAATCTCACAAGTGCAATGTACATGAATGCTTCATCACAAGTAACTTCAAATTTCAATCAAGCCCACCCAACACACAAGAAGAAAATATGCATACACCATTTCAGTTGATATACTAACCTTGTTAAAGTTCTTTTGAGCCTGTTCAATGGTCACAGTAGGCATCTTTCCATTCCGCATCAAGTTTACAGTCTTTGTACTCAAACGCCACTGGCGACATGTTTCAAGTGCAAGGTATGGACATATAGCACTGTCGCCACAAGACAACTTTAATTAGAAGCATCCACAAAACCTCAAAGATGTTATATGTGAGGTGTGGCACTTTCTTAGTCCAGGTAAAAAGATCTTATTCATATAAGAACAAAAGGGGGGGGGGGGGGGGGGGGGGGGGGGGGGGGGGGAAGGATGCACATGAAAACATCTGACAATACAAAGCTTTTAGCCAAGAATTCCAAGTTTTTACACTGAATAAGAAATTCAAATTATTAGATCAATATATGACCAGAAGAACAAAACTAATATGTATTCAAAATACTCCACAAATATCATTACAAGTAAGCAAAGACCAGCATGATTAAACATACATGTATCAGTTCATTTATGATTATAGCAGATCTTGTAAGAAGAACAAGAAAATGCACAAAGACATACAGGTATAGTGGTATTTTAATTCTCGGTAAAGAAGCCAGATCAAGCAAAGCACTATAGAGGTTTCATGTAAAGAGAGGATAGTTAACCTTGCACCATATCCAATCAGACAGGCAAAATGATGAGTGCTAAAGCATTGTGCAGTATCTGCAATTATGGAGGTTGACATCCGCAAGCCATTTTGAATGAGATGTTGATGAACAGCACCAACAGCAAGAAGAATTGGGATTGCAGGCCGAGCTGCCTCCTGAGACCAGAAAGGTGCTATCAGTTGGATAATATTAAATTCTTCAAGGGCAAATCAAAATACTAGTCAGATTCTAGGTAGCATCAAATATATTTGTGTGAGGGGTGGGGCAGCGAAGCGGTAGCTAACTCAGACTATGCGCCAATTCAGACAATTTTAGAAAAAGATCACACCAAGAATAAACTAATAGAAGACATCCCTTCCCTACAACAAGAGGGGCCAGTACAACTGGCCCGTTAGTACTTCAAAATCACAAAACCATAAATCCTTTTAATGCTTGTGCTTCCCAGCAACCATTAAACCGCAAACCTCGAATTGCCACAGCCTAGCTGTAGCAATGATTTCTTACAGCTTGATTCTATCAGGAAACTCTTTCTTTCAAGTATGTACTTATAACTTCTTAAAGTATTCACTAAGTGTACTTACAGGCTCATCGGATCGGTCAGATAGCACTAGCAGCTGAGAACCATTCCGAACGGCTTCGTCAGCAGCATCACAAAGCCTGATAAGTGTTTTCTCCAAAGAACCCTCCACCCCTTTACGTATATCGAAAAAGGTAGGTAAAACTTGAGTTTTTAACTGTGGGTCAGCTAGCAATGACTCGAGCTCCCCTTCATTCAGCACTGGACTGGACAATATAATCTGTCAAAAAGTAGCACATATTGGTAATGTACAAAGACAGAAGATAGACACTCATAGATATGTAAAATTCTAGTAGTGCTCATCCAGTATGGAAGAACCTGTAATTACCTGAGAAGCATTCTCTGGACCAACCTCCAATATGTTTCTTCGCTTTCCAATATTGACTTCGAGGGACATAACTAACCCCTCTCTGAGTGGGTCTATAGCTGGATTAGTTACCTGTACAGTAGCTCATACGAAATAAAGATCTTCAACATAACTTGAAGTCAAGTTATCTTACACTAGCATCCACAGGATAATACATAGAGAAAAGCCAATCACTAATCAAAAGAAGAATCCAGTACCCCTTACGGCATGCTACAAGAATATCAATCTCTTACATGAAACACCACAAGGAGAACCTATACCCCTCTGTATAGAGTGCTAAGAGAAGTCAATCTCATTAATAGATATAGCAAACTAAACTTCAGACACACAGGTGATGATTAACTTTCCATATTATTTATTGTTCATTTATGTTAACTCATAATTAGACTTGCTAAAATTCTACATCCTTCTAGCAATTGAATTCCTTGTTGCATAAGCCTTTCAAATACCTTCAGTCATCAACTTTTTTCCATTTCAGCTTTCCCAACCCATCGGTTTTCTTCAGCAATTTTTATTCCTTTAATCAATCATATCTTTTTATTCGTCATCTCTAACCTTCAAAACATAGCATTATTTGGCATGCTTCTAGCAAAAATGAAATAATGATAGGATGTGGTAGCTGCTCTTTTGCTTTCTTTCTCTCTACTTTTTTAGCTTCTGCATGCTGAGAGGGTATCCTTTATAGCCTGAAACTAGATTAGAACCTATTTGTGTTTCTTTGGATATGCTTTAGCAAACCTTTTACCTTCTACTCTGGGAGCACTTATGTCTTCTGAAAATCTTCCTTTCATGTATGAAATACAACTCATAAATATAGAAAGTGCCTCGACACCTAGATCCTAAGACCCAAATAACCTACTTCGACGCAACTCAAGCCAATGATGAAATATCTCAGTAACAAGTTAACATGGACAACTTCTACAACTTCAAATGAGTCAGAACAAGATTTCATTTGAACTAACCTGTGCAAAACGTTGCTTGAAATAATCATATAGCAAGTGTGCCCTTTGGGACAACACTGCCAGTGGAATGTCATCCCCCATGCAAAATGTTGGTTCCTTGCCTTGTGAAGCCATACTCTCAATAACCATTTGGACATCCTCACTAGAGTATCCAAATGCCCTAATCACAGCAAAGCATAGAAAGCAATGAGCATGGTAACACATTCTTCAGTATTTAGTTCACTCCACATATTAATTCTACTACATGACTTTGGCTTTGAAAACAGAAACAGGAAATTACTTACTGTTGTTTCTTTAATATTGCCTCGTTTTCCATTACTGTTGACGAGAGGAACTTCACAGGTTTCAAGGATCGCAGATTTTCACTCACCCATTTACCATAAGGATTTGACAAAGCTACTTTCTTTTTCACTTCAGTATTCTCATAAACCTGTAAAGAAAATGGGAAAGTAGATCTTCAAGGGACAGAAATACAAAATAATAGATTAGCACAAGTACTCTGCGGACCCATCAATTCAACCAAAAATCAAACATGACGACACAAGTACTGCACATATACACAGATTTCAACTCAAAACAATAGTTCTGAATTCTAAGAGATAAAACCTTTGCTTAAAAGAGCTTTAAGGCTTAGCCTTAGCTTATAGAGAGAAAATATTATATCATCTATTTTCAGAAACTACAAAAATTTAGCTACTTCAACTTAAATTAACAGCTCAACTAACTGCAGCCAATTACAGGTACCAGATCAAGATGAGGGCACATAACAGTAAACTGTGTGTATACAATGACTACGCCTAGCTTGGAGAAGCATCACAAACTGGTTGTTGTCAAGTGACTGATCTCCCTTAGCAACATATGTCCCTGTTTTGGTTAAACTGATTGTTGTCCACAATACATCACTCTGAAAAGCATTATTATAGGTCTGCAGTAAGTATACTGCTTAACACCCAGTTAAACAAAGGTCTAGTTGGCCACATTTGTGAGTCGCAACATACTTTAACATACTGACGAAGATAACAAGAGAAGAAGATAGAAGCAACCAACTGTATGCTAACCTGACCGCCAAGCAAGTCCACAGCTATCATCATCCCTGGACCTAGACGGCCTTTCATGATCACTTTTGATTCATCCATTGGAACAACACCAACCTGAGATGAAGAATACTATGTCTTAGGTCAAGAATTTCAAACAGAGATTAAGTGAATAGAATGATGATTAAAAAGTAATCAGGTACAAATACACTATATCCAAGACCAGTATTTGCTTTCCATGTTCATTTCAGCCCCAATATCAACAAGCATGCATACCATTCAGCTCATTTTGCCAGGCACAATGTCAAACAATGTCAAACAAAGCTTGAACAATTCTGAGTGTTGTGGGGTGTTCCAAGCACGGAACCAACGTGAAATTGTATAATCAAAAGCAAGTTGCATTCCTGTATCGAGGTTCTAACACAGAGAACAATGGTTTCCAGGACATGGGACATTAGAGACGCACCTCAGATGCAACATACACAAAATTGTCCACTGTTTTCCAATACCTAGCAGGCCGGAGTCCATTCCGATCGAGACAAGCACCTACTGTGTTTCCATCACTGTCGATTCAGTGGGAAATACAAAAGGAGAGGGAAAATATTACACAACTGAACATCCAACAAATAATATGCCATTACTTTTGAGGCATACAATTAAACGAGTTTGAGACAAAAGAAAAATGATAAAAAAAAATTCAGCCTCAAAGCACAGAATAGATATATGAGCCAACTCATGATACCCGTCGTTTTAATCAAAGCAAGCATGGGTGCACTCACTTAGCGTAGTTGAACTGATGTTATTTTTCTCAATTCCATGCTATCTAATAGCATGTTGAGGTGTATTTATAAAACCATTATTTGGATAGTGTATTTGCAGGAAGTTGTGCTAGACAATTGAAACCGCTTTTCTAGAGTACATTTTCATTACCCCTTTTCACTTATATATCTTGGATTGCATAATTTTTATGCATTTAAGATGAGCTATGCTATTTCAAATACACTCACATGCCTCAGAGCTGTCACTGAGAACATATTTGCTCAATTGCAAACATCACTTTCCCAATTACACCCAATAAAACGACCTGCAAGCTCATCAATACACTAAGTGGACAATTAAGCCTAAATATGGATTACAACATGTCAATTCTTTGCAGCAAAGTAAGTACCTGAACAAAAGTAAGGCAGGTCCATCCCAAGCTTCCATCTGACCCTTGTAATAGTCATAGAAATCAAGTGCCTGAACGAAGATAGCTAAGTGAGTACAACGCCAAGTCGTTCATTACATAAGTGAAAAGATATAGTTTTCCAAAATCCGCGTGTGTAAGCCATCTACAGGTAGAATATGACTGCAGGTTTAATAAATAGAAAACGTGAAAGATGAAAGATTAATTCACTACAACACCCTGGAAAAGGTAAAACGGTATGGTATCAGTAATCGTATCATGGGAGAATGATCAAATTAACCATCACAAAAGATATAGTATACATATCTTATTTGTAAGTTGCCAATTGGGCAGAGAAAAAATGGCACATGTAAGATCTGGTGTAAATTTATTTATACGGAGAAGTCAGATCAAATAGGCTTGGGTCTAAAAGCATAAAAGCATAAGCAGAAAACATGGAACTACTGAATGAAATCAAGACTCGATGAATTGAGATCATAATCAGGAAAACAATGTCATAAATTGGTTGTTACTTAACTTTTTGGGCAGAGAAAAGGTAGGAAGAGCAGAATAGAAGATACCTCAGGATACTTAATAGTCAGAGTTGGATGATTCTTATATGCCTCAGGTACAAGAATCATTAGAGTTTCCTCAGGAGTACGCCCACTTCTTATTAAGAGCTGGAAACAATCAATTAGCGAGACAAGTCAGACACAGGGGAGGCATGGAATGACTGCTAAATAGCACATTAAACACTTACCAAGCCTACAGTACTAAGGCAGGGCTACCAAGTAGGCTTTTCCCATGTGTTGTGGCTTCCACTCCATCGCAGGTATGATTATTAGTTAAAAGTCCTATTGATCGGATCTATATGCGCACTCTGATAGGACATAAAATACTCAAATGACTTTTCACTGAATAACTACATTCAGTAGTTTGCATGCATAGATATTGTATGTTAGCATGATATATTACTCTAGGACACCCAAGAAAAATCATGTTAAAGGTGTGAACATAATCAACATGACAAATCCGTGCAGCAAACAGAATGGCCAAACAAACGGGACAAGTGAAAGTAACAACAATTTCACATAGCAAATGGGAGTATAAACAGAATCGCAAAGGCCGTACTTCTGCTGCGCTATCAAGATTGGCTGAGTCTGATGCCTTTGGGTTACCAAATGGACGAATTTCATTTTCACGGCCACGCCAAACAGGAGATTTCAGCGAGCTTTCGCGAGATTGCATCCAGTTCAAGTTACCCTGGATATATATAACAGAATAAGGCACTCTATTTAACTAAAATCCAGTTTACAGAAATAAGCTAAGATAAAGAAGCTCGTAACCTGTATGGTATTGATTTCTCCATTATGACCAAGAAACCGCATTGGTTGGGCCAGAGGCCATCTGGGACTCGTATTTGTGCTAAACCGTCGGTGATAAATAGCAAATGGTGATGTGTAGATATCACTCTGGAGGTCAGAGTAAAATAATCCAAGAACTGCTGAACGAAGCATTCCCTTATACACAATTGTTTGGTTGGACAAAGAGCAGAAGTAAAGCTCATTTCCCCAACTCTTTGAGCTAGCCACCCTCTCAATCAACTTCCGGCAAATGTAAAGTTCTCGTTCGATGTCACCAATACTCTCTTCTTTGACAACTTTAACAAACACCTGCTGAATATTGGGCATAGTTTCTTTGGCATAGTAACCAACTACAGATTTATTTACAGGAACATCTCTCCAACCAAGCACCTCAAGGCCCTCTTGTTCAAAAATATTTACAACAACTACAAGACAGAAAAGGCAGCAGCAATCAAACAATCGAAAGTACAGTGAAGAGAGGCATTAATAATGTAAACAAAAACACTGACTAAGTATTAAAATATATTGATTATGAAGACCTTTTTTGGCTTCTTCCATAAGGTTCTCATCTCTTGGAAGAAAAACCATGCCAACACCAGTGTGCAATTTATCGAAGGAAGCGAGCCCTTGCTCATCTGCCCATTTGCCGAATAGATCCCATGGAATTGAAGTCATGAGTCCCGAGCCATCACCAGAGTCATTATCTGCTCCACACCCTCCACGATGCTCCATGCATCCAAGAGCATTAAGGGCATCCTTAATTATCTTATTCGATGGTTTGTTTTCCAAATTAGCAATAAACCCAACTCCACAAGCTCCTCTTTCAGATAATATATCGCTCAAGTTTGCCACCTGCAAAGCGACATAACCTCTATCAACATTCGCAAGTAACAGACATAGAGGTTGACACACAGCCATTGACGAACAAACACTACGAACATTAGCCTCCGGCAACAGACTTCCTGAACTCAAAACACTACTTGTTTATGAAGCACGATCATTGCTAATAGTCTGTACAACAATTACAAAGAGTAAAATATGGCTAAAATTGGTTAAAGAGGCAGAAATGTGATCTTTCGAGGTTCAACAACTCTAAACAGAAGAAGACACTGGCAGACTCCTAGAGCATTGTCTGGCAAGAATCTATGAGGCAAATTGAAGAGTCTCAGACTATTAAGAGAAAATCAATGTCTATCAATGAACAAAGCAAACAGTTCGTCGCGAAAACGAAGCCTCATGACTCTTATAAAATCAAAAATTCCCGCCAGTATCAGAAGCTACCAATTTCAAACTCCGACATTAACTGGAACCAAACGAGCACGAATCAAAAAGCGCGGGAACGACGCGCACCTAAGTTAAAAAGAGGGGGGGAAATGAGAGGAAGAGGACAATACCTGCGGTTTCAAATTAGAGCTAGCGGAAACGGAGCCACTCGCCGCCGCCTTACTCTCGATGACTCCGCGGCTGGCTCCAACGGACCACGACGATGACGACTTCCCATTCTTATTCACCAGCCGAGACAAAGTCGTCGTCGTCGTCGTCGTCGACGACGACGGAAAAGAAGAACCAGAAGCTGCCGCGGAGAGTCTCCGCCGGCTAACAGCTCGCCTCGATTGACCGCACAGCCCGACGAAATCGACGAACAGGAGTTGCCGCTGAGTTTGCTGATTAAGACGACTAGTCGCGTTACCGCCGGCGGCGGAAGAAGGGTGGATGAGCGGAGGGAAAGGAGAGAGCGACGCCATGAGAGGAGGTGAAAGAGAGAGAGAGAGAAGGGCGAATGAAGAGGGATCGTGTGGCGGTAACGAGGAACACAGAAAAATGGGAGAGGATTGGGGGAGATAAAGCGGAGGGAGCACTGGAACCACACCCGCCTTCTTCACTGCCCACTGTCCACTTCCTTTCTATCAGCTTCTTCTGCCCTTTCTGTTTTTCTTTGGTTTTTTGTTTGGCTCTCTCTGCTCTCTAATTTCCCAAACTTCCTTTTCTATTGGATTCCGAATTTCCCCCTCACACCTACTACTTTTCCATGTCATTTGTATTTTCAGTCCCTATACTACGATGATTGGATAAAAAGGTCCTCAATACTTTTGAGCCGTAACAAATATGTCCACATATTGTATATCGTTTATCTACTCTTATTGTTCTGATTAGACATTTTTGTTTCAAGTTAGTGACAGCTTAGGGTATAATCATTCTTAGTACGTATCGGTGCTTCAGTTCAGATTTACTCGTGTGGTAAGAATGTAGGGCAATTATGTTTTGTGACTTAAATTTCATACTCTTTGTTAGTTCGTTTGGGGTCATACTGGGGCACGATATGCAGAATTAGAATGTGATTGCAGAATTCTTATAAGAAGACCAGCTTAATTCATATATGTTTGACCTTACCTCGATTGTTATGTTATTAATTAATAAGTACATACTCTTGTTATGTATGTCAATTATATACCTTTGCAATTTGCATGCTTGGTTGGTGCCTACTAGGGCTGGGCATGCGGGGCGGATCATCTGCGGGTTTGGGCCGACCCACCCGCATTTGACCTGATTTTCGTTAAGTGGGTGGGTGACGCGGGTTGCGCTGGGAGCCATCCGCCGGGTTGTGGGTGGGTTGTGGGTGAGTGTGCGGGTGACCCGCTCAACCCAACAGCAAAAAGATCAAAGTCGTTGGCGCTAGAGAGAGAGGAGAGTGGAGACGTTAGATATAAACTCGGACTGCTCCTGTAGTTTGAACCTCAAAGCCAACCTTCCAAATAGAGATCCCCTCTTCTTCCCTTTACTTTTTCCTCTAATTCTTGTGCCTAGATCACCGCTCTTCCCTTTGTGGAATTATTTTTCCTTAGTTCCTTGCACCTCTAATAATCATCTCAATCTGTAGAAAACTCTTTCATAATAGAATTTCTATCCAATTTAAGAACTAATTCGACATTTTTCGCCCTATTTCAACTTCTTGTTTCCCCTCGATGATTCTCTTCACCTATTATCATGCCAAGTTGACTCTTTTATATTATATACATTGTGATGTGGGTGAACCCACAAACCCACCCGCATCATCCACCATCCGCCCGACCCAACCCGAGACTAAATGTGGGTGGGTATGAACGGGATAATATGTCTTCAGATTCGAATTTGGTTCTGTGAATACATTTAAGACTTAATGAGTAGGAGGGATAACGGCCGAAACACAAAAGGCTTGAGTTATGTGTGGTGCAGAAGAAAAAGGGACTGTTCCTGCATCGCAAGAGCCAACAAAAAACTGCAGAAGAAGCTCCAAATTGGCAGAGTAGATCTTTGTTTAGTTTAAGAGTTAAAGACCCTTTTTTTCTCAGTTTGGATGCGCCCTCGTTGTCATGCAAAATAAGAAAATAATAAGTAAGGGATGGGAAACATGAAATGTCACCATCTTTTCCACGCACCCATTTAGCCACATCTACCACCACCCACACGTACGGCCAATGCCTCCCAGCCTTGTTTGAAAAATTGATTTTGAAGTGATCAGTTCAAATTTTTGAGATGTGTTAAGCTTATTGATCGATGGCCAAGAATCACTTGTAACTCATTCGATGATGTCTAATACTAAACAACAGACATTTCTCTACAGATTTGATTTTTAGTGATGATTTCTCGTTTGACCGGACTATCAAGATGTGATCTTAGTCGTATAAAATGCATCTTCACCTAAACACTCACATTCCAAAAGTTCACGTATTTGAATATTGGTTATATCACATCGCACAGTTGTCAATTCTAATACCTTTCAAAACGAGACATCTGTCGGCAACAATTTCGTGTTGTGGTTGGAGGTTTGTATTCAAATTGCATTGAATATCCAGAATTTTATATTTTTGGTAGTTATGTTTGAAAAAGCTCTTCGATTGACAACCCAATGTCTCATTTTCACATTAATGAAAAGTTTCTCACTTTCATTAATTGGTTCAAGATAGAAGTCAACTCCTTTACCTTGTAGCCCTTATTTAATGAAACAATGTAGCCCTTTGACAACATTCATGTTTAAAGGAACACACAAAAGAAGAAAGTTGGAGAAAATTGAACTTGTCTTGTCTATAAAAGGCTCCAATCCACAAACAAAATATGCAACGGTTAGTCTTTTCAATTAACCAAGAAGGGGAAATTAGAGCACTTCTACTATGCTATATAGTATTGGTTCTTTAATGTACAACTTAAAGTTGTATCATAACATTAAATGTATAAATTTATGTTGTACTGTAAAACATTTTGTACCATTATGTTATGGTACAACTTAAGAACTTGAAGTTGTACCATCCCATAAAGGTACATAAAGGTACAAGTTCAAGTTGTACCATAAAAGAATTTGTACAAAAAGTATAGGTACAATCTGAAGTTGTACCATAACGTAAATGTACAATTCTAAGTTGTACCATAAAGACAAAACCCTATAGCACCAATACTATATAGCATTGTAAAATTTCTCGGGGAAATTAAGTTCTCTCTCCTAGTAAATTTCGTATAAAGTCATCCCAACTATGTACAACAACAAATTTGCACCTAATTTTGAGCAACAATTCTAATATGGTCCAAGCCACTCATTGCACCATATGATTTCAATTCAACACTTAAATTGAGAACATGCTTCATGTGAACATACTCAGGGTACAATCGAAGAGAGGATGATGTTAATATACACTCTCATCTTTTCGAATAAAACTTCTGCTGCTTTTATGAAGAACGCTTCTTGCAAAGTTTTGCATGTATGACATAGGCTAATTTACAGAGCAATCTTCGCTACTAATTTCGATGTACGACTATGACTACGAGAGAGAAAAAAAATCAATTTGATAATGTGTTATATGGGTTGAAACATGACCTCATACATTAAAATCTTAATGGATTGGACAACGAGTCATCTTCAATAAAAAGAGTTCAAATTACATGTGAGTATTTCAACTTGACATGGTACATGTCACGCACGATTATTACTCGCCTTTCCCAATAAATACAATTATTTAATCATTCATAAGAAAGTAAAAATGCATCATCAAACATTGTTTCAAACATACATTATCCATCAACAAGAACTAAAACAAACCAACTTTTGGTCCTACTAGCCGGTGCATCCCAAGTTATGTGCAAACTATGTTCATTAATCGTTGACCATTAAAATTGATCACCATGCAAAAACTAAAAGGGTACAAAGAGAAAAACACTCTAAAACAAACAAATGGTCAAAATGGACACAATTATTGTGCACTAAAGAGAAGAAAAAGGGATCCATAATCCATTTCTCCCTCTCGAAGAGCTCTTTTCCCTCTCCTTCACACAAACAAAAACACAAACCAAAGACCAAAAAAAGAAACAAACGAAGAACCCAAAAAAAATGAAACCCATTTCAAACCAATACAATCAATTTCTCTTCCTCTCTCCCCTTTTCCCCTCTCTCTCCACCAAAATGACGACGAAACCATCACCATCGACCTAAGGCGACGTGAAAACCAAAACAAAACCGTCGCTAAAAAAATCGTCACTAAAACATGAGCAAAGAACAGAGCGGAGTGATCAAGGCATGGGAAGCCACGATTCGGAAGACCCAGGCGGCCAAGAAGCGGGCCAACAGCATCTTCGGCATCTCCCTGGCCCACATCCCCGACGACGACCACGCCGCCTCCTCCTCCGCCGCCAGCAACGGCGACGAGGGCAGCAGTAGCAGCGGCGGCGACGAGGGGCCCGGCAGCACGAATGGCGGCGGAGGAGGAACGGAGTGTTACTACGCGGAGAAGGTGTTGCCCAACGGTGACTACTACTCCGGCCAGTGGTACGACAATTTCCCCAACGGCCGGGGGAAGTACTTGTGGACCGACGGGTGCATGTACTTCGGCGAGTGGTATAAAGGGAAGACGATGGGCCGCGGCCGGTTCAGCTGGCCGTCGGGGGCGACGTATGAAGGGGAGTTCAAGAGCGGGTATATGGACGGCACCGGGACGTATTCGGCGGCGAATGGGGATATTTATCGTGGGCAATGGGTCATGAATCTCAAGCATGGGCATGGGATCAAGCATTTTGCTAATGGAGATTGGTAATTTTGATTGAGCTAATTTGATTTGCATCCCTATTATAACTCGATCTATAAAGAATAAAATTGATTGAGACACCCAATATTTTGCATATAGAAATCACGGTCTCATTTATTTAGACCGATCTATGCAAACAACAACCTTCTATACATAACATCATCTACGATATAACAGTTAATATCATAGTACCGATCAAACACACTAGAGAAGTGTCAATCATGGGACCATTTTGCATTGTGACAAGACCCTCCCCATATTAGGTGTAAGTGATCAAATCCCTAGTTAGCCATCTAGCTAACCACTGAAAATGTACGATTATAATATTTGGGTTTCACATGACAACAACTGTTTGTGAAATCAATGAATATGATTACCCATTGTTCAAAACCCATTTCTCAAACAAACCCATAAGACCAAATCTCATGTGATTTTCCCATAAAAAAACAGGTACGAAGGGGATTGGCGGCGAGGGTTGCAAGAAGGGCAAGGCAAGTACCAATGGAAGCCCACCAGCAACTACTACGTCGGCGAGTGGAAGAACGGCAACATCTGCGGCAAAGGCACGTTCATGTGGGAGAACGGCAACCGCTACGACGGCCAGTGGGAGGACGGCGTCCCAAAGGGCAACGGCACGTTCACTTTTCCGGACGGCAGCTTCTACGTCGGCAACTGGAGCAAAGACCCCACCGAGCAGAACGGGAGCTACTACCCGTCGGCGTCACCCTCCGCGGCGGCGGCCCACTCCGGCAGCCAGCTGGAGTGGGACCCGCAGGACGTGTACAACGTATACCTGGCCGACGCCCAGGTCTGTCCCTGCGAGAAGGTCGCCGTCCTGCCGTCGCAGAAGAAGCTGGCGGTGTGGAACTCGTCCAAGCACAGCGAGAAGGCCCGCCGGCTGTCCGTCGACGGCAGGGTTAGCGTCGGCGTCGAGAGGGCGTTCGAGAGGATGAACATGTGGGACGGCGACGACCAGGGTGCGTCCTCTGCCGCCGCCGCGGCAGCCGCCCTGGGGTCCGCCGACGGCAGCGGCAGCGGAGCGAGGAGGGATATGGAGGCGGAGCTGCTGGGCATGATGGAGATGGAGGAAAGCAATTTCGCTGCCAGTCTGAATAAGATGCTGCCCATGAGAGTACCCAAAGCTGCTAAGCAGCAGGGTGACGCCATTTGTAAAGGGCACAAGAACTATGAGCTCATGCTCAATCTACAGCTGGGAATCAGGTAATTCCTTTTTTCTGTAATCTCGTATTTTCAAAACAGCTTTTGGCCGCGCGCGAAACTGGAGAACTACTCTGACACTGAATGTGAATCCATTGAAGGCACTCAGTGGGGAGACCAGGTCCAGCAGCATCCCTTGATCTGAAGGCATCAGCTTTCGACCCAAAGGAGAAAGTGTGGACGAGGTTTCCTCCAGAAGGAAGCAAGCACACCCCTCCACACAATTGTTCAGAGTTCAAATGGAAAGACTACTGCCCCTTGGTTTTCAGGTCAGTCCTTACAAATTTGTCGGGTATTCATAAGAGTCGGTACGATTGCAGAACCTAATGGTTGTCCTGTTTTTTTCCACTATAGGTCACTAAGGAAGCTGTTCAAGGTTGATGCAGCGGACTACATGTTATCGATTTGTGGCGATAACGCGCTGCGCGAGCTCTCGTCGCCAGGGAAGAGTGGCAGCTTCTTCTACCTGACGCACGATGATCGCTACATGATCAAGACAATGAAGAAAGCAGAAGTCAAAGTGAGTGCTACTCTCTCTTTGTACATTTCCTCAGAACTCTCACAAGACATCGATGATGAAGTGTGTGTTTGGGGTGTGGGTTTGTTGTTAACAGGTGCTTATAAGGATGCTTGCTGCCTATTACAACCATGTCAGGGCCTTTGACAACACCTTGGTCATTAGGTTTTATGGCCTTCACTGTGTCAAATTAACTGGGCCTGCACAGAGGAAGGTAACAAACTTTCTTTTGCCTACCACTTCCTTTTAATCACCAAAATCGTATGCATGGCATACGATAATCGCGCATCAGTCACTGAACACAACTATTAGTTCAGTGACTGACTTCACAAATAAGATGATGATTTCTGAAGTTTTTTGCTTTGTTCATATGTTGGGGGAACAATTGGCAACTAGGTGAGGTTCATAATCATGGGGAACCTATTTGTTTCGGAGTATGCAATCCACAGACGGTTCGACCTAAAGGGTTCTTCGTTGGGTCGAATCACAGACAAGCCAGAGTCTGAGATTGACTCCAACACCATCCTAAAAGACCTGGACCTCAACTTCATTTTCAAGCTACAGAAAGCATGGTTCCAGGAGTTTTGCAGGTAAAGAAAAGGAAATTACATGATTTTTCAAGAGGAAGCTCTATGTATAGTAAACTAACCATTGATGGGTGTTTACTGATTTACCAAAACTGTGTTGGAAAACTACTGCAGGCAAGTAGATAGAGACTGCGAGCTTCTTGAGCAGGAGAGGATTATGGATTACAGTCTACTAGTTGGTATTCACTTTAGAGACGTAGCATCTAATCGAGAAATAATTCCAACTAAGAGTGAACCCCCTACTCCTGGTAAAACACACATTTTTTTACCCTCTCCAGCTAAATGAAGTAAATCCTAAGAGTTTCACCCTTTAACTGTTGGTAAATTTGACTTCTGGGTTTATTTTTTCTTGCAGCTGAGGTTGAAAGAGAAGAAGGCCCTCGACTTTCTAAAGCAGACATGGATCAACTTCTACTAGACCCAACCAAGTAAAGTGTTTTCTCTAACTTTTCTTGCAATTCAAGTTTCCAGTTCTAGATAAGAACCCTGAACTCTACCATAACTAATTCATCAACAATAAAAATGAAAATGAAGGAAAGGCCAAGATCAGAATCGGAACATTTGATCCGATTTGGTCTGGTCCAGTATGGTCTCTTTATCTTTTAAAGAAACCCAATGGAATTAGAGAGTTGTAGCTAGATCAAATACTTTGATGTCCAACTCGGTTCGAACATCGATCGAGCAAAGCATGAGCCACCTAGTTATAACAAGTGCTAAAAACATTCACTAGGCCTAACTTAGAAATATGTGTTCCACAATGCAAATGGTGAATGCAGATGGGCACGAATCAGGCTGGGAATGAACATGCCAGCAAGAGTGGAAAGAACAGTGAGAAGAAACGATTGTGAGCTTCAACTGGTTGGAGAGCCAACCGGGGAGTTCTACGACGTCATAATGACGTTCGGAATCATCGACATACTTCAAGACTACGACATTAGCAAAAAGCTGGAGCATGCATACAAGTCTATCCAGTACGACCCTACTTCGATCTCAGCTGTGGATCCTAAGCAGTACTCCAGGAGATTCAGAGACTTCATTTTCAGAATTTTTGCTGAAGATTCTTAGTTTAAGTTAAAAAAAAAGTTTTGCTTTAACACAACCTCACCCTCCTGCAGGCTCTAACCAAAACAAGCCTGGTCTCATCAGGCGGGAAAATTTTCCAAGTTCCAACTATATGATCGTTTTTGGTCCCTATACCTCTCAAGTTTACATATTTGATCTCAAATTGGTAAAAGTAGAGAGAGAGAGAGAGAGATCCACCCCAAATTGTTCAAAAATGTTTGGTATAGTTATGCACATAAAATATACAAAGGTTATAGATAAGGATTGTTGTAACTTTTATGTACCAATTCTCCCCAACTCTCTACCATATACAATGTAGAACACTTGATTCCTATGTTTTCCAAAGCGTATTTTTGTGCTTAAGTTATACGAGTTATATAATGAAGAGCTGTGATGCAACAAGTTTTGCTGTAATGAGGATATTTGAAGCAATTCATATAAGGAAGATTGAAGAACAAAACAGACTGACACACAACAACTTAATCTTACAAATCATTAATTGTAGTTTAAGCCGTGACACGCGATGTGATGGCTAACATTCCTAGAACTAATTGACAAGGAATTGACAAGCTACACAAATACAAGGGTTGATGCAGACAATGGTTTTGTTGTTGTCATAAGCATACGAGGAGACCATAAATAATATCCAACGCCCAGATTTATGATGAAATTGTGGTGTAGATGACCATTAGACGAAGGCAGAGAGTGCATACAAAAAAGAGCTAGTTTTGTCAAAACTCTACCTTTGCCCTTGTCCTGGTACTTATCCTCCTGGATGTATTGGCATTGCTGGCTTGATCTTTCATGTTGCTCTTTTTGTGTCTTCTGGATTTGGCCGACCCTAAATTCAAATAATGGCAGAGATTAACAGATGATTGTAGATAAAAGGGTTAGCTGAAATTCGATGGAGAAAGAGGGGTGAAAAGGAATTTACTTTTTACAGATTGGACTTCATTGCCATCTGATACAGGCTCCACTTGTGAGAGCTCACTTGAAGGACCTGAATCTTCAACTGTTTCATCGGATTTAGGATCTGCTGAGTCGTCTTCAGGAGAAGTTACTTCCACAGATGGCTCCACTCGCGAGAGCTCGCTTGAACGACCTGAATCTTCAACAGTTCCATTGGAATTAGGATCTGCTGAGTTGTCTTCAGAAGGAGAAGTTGCTTCCATGGATGGCTCAGCTGTATCACCCTCTGTCATTGAGTAAATATCAAAGAATTAAAGTGGCAATGCATTCATTCATTCATGAGATAACTATAAAAAAAGAATGACAGAATAGCATAGAAAACAACTAATAGGTCTAAGTCTAACTCGATGTAACAAAAAGTAAAGAAAGTAGCTTTAACAAACTAGGGGGTCTACTGACCTTCTGAAATATCAGACTCATCACTTTCATAATTTTTGTTAGTTGCTGCAACCAGACCAGCTCTTTCAACAACTTTCTCCTGATGTACTTGGGCATTTCTCGCAGTGGCATCTTGCTCCTTCTTCTCAATATGGAACTTGTTGAGCTTTTCCTCAAACTCCTCAATGCAAGCTTTGATTTCTGGTTTCGCAAACTTCTTCGCCTGTGTAAGATTTTATACGAGTTAGGTTCTATCTGCTATCGGGTGCTTTCCCATAATGGAAGACTCAGGAACAGAATTAAGAAATACCTTAGTGATTATGGTTTTGAAGTGCTCAATAACAGAATCCTCAGATAGCACATGCTCATATGTCTTAAATGACTCGATGAGCTTTTTCATCCCCTTCTCAGTGAATGTGAGCTGAGCAAGACAGTAAGCAATGTACTCCCACTGCTTAACATCTGCCACAGTACATGAGTTTTGTCAGACAAATTACAAATGTATTCAACTTCTTTTTCTCTACTTTGTTGATTTTTTTAATAAAAATTCAGAAAACAAATGAGATTCATTACAGTAAGGAAAATATATACTTGAAAACAACCTCCACGATGAAGAGTAGAAAGAAACATTCTCCCTAATAGCAAAATGAACAGCAAGGGTTCCTTAACATATCATATGACCTAATATTTTGAGGTTGATTACTTCATCAAAAGCGCTGTATTCACAGACGAATGCCATTACAACAATATTAAAGTGAAGGGAGACATACCAGTAACTCCACAGAACCTGTTGCAGAGCTTTTCAACAAGAGCCTCCATTTGTTTGTCCTGCAGAAAGTTACAGAAAACATTTACAGTTGCCAGCCAAGCAGAAACTAGTTGAACGAGCTTGGTTGTACCTTCTTTATAGACCCAATTAAAAACTGCATTATGTTGCAGAAGGCCTCCTTTTTGAGATTTTGATTACATAGCTTTCCAAGTATGTCCGGTAGTAAATTGTATATCGGATTGGCTCCTGAAGAGGATGAAAACTCACATCAGACATCCATGTGAAGAAAACTTACTCTAAAAATTTTACAAGGTGATATATGACCGGATGACATTACAACATCCAGCAAGCTCGGAGCAAAAATTAGAATATACCTTTCTTGGATAATTCATGGAAAAAAAGTTTAGCCAGACTTGAAATCCTCTCCTCTTCATCTTCTAAACATATTGCCATCTCGTTTATATGACCTTTTACCTATTAGAGTAATATCCACAATCAGGTTATGAACAAGGATTAAAGGAACGCATGAAAAGGAATTTGTTTAAGAGTCAAACCTTCATCATGTCATTTAATATGAGGTGAGAGAGGACCAGCACTGCATTTTTTCTGACTGAAACTGAAGGATCTCGTAAACGGGAATACATGTTTTCAGTCCATGGCTCTAACAAATTAGGAAACCGGACAGCCAAATCTCCAAGACAAATAGTGCAAGTCGAACGAACTGTTTCAGATGGCGCTTTTTCGACCACTGTGAAAAGAAGCTGGAGATTTGCCTCACTGTAAGTTCACTCAGTCAGTCCGTGTTGTATGCTAATCACACATAAACTAGGAAGAGAGACAAGCAGATCAACTATGCAGATCGAGGAAAACTCACCAAAAACCAGCATCAATGACCATGAATCGAGCAAGAGCAAGCATTCCTGATGCCTGTAGCTCCGGATACTGAAGTAACAAATAAGGCATTGATATTGTCAATTACCGATTGCATATAGAATTGGTCGTATTCCACGACCCAGAAGTGCTCATGATGATTAAAGAAGCATATGTACCTAAAAGCTGCAGGAAAGTTGCAAGGACTGAGGAATTACCTTTTGCATCAGGTTGAAATTTCTACAAAGGTTTGATAAGAAAGGAGCACAAAGTCCTATCAAATATTTGTCACTGGATCCCCCAGAGACAATTTCTTTCTCTGCTCTTTCTGATAGAGAATCAATTATTGCATCTTCAGAGGCAGAAACACCAAGCTCAGCATTGATATCATCATCCTACAATAAGTAATGAAAGGAAGCATTCAGGGCCACACAAACAAGTTGCCAAAAAAAAAAAAAAATGTTGAACCCACCTTATGTGCCCCATTAGTGTCATCTTTCTGACTCTCCAATGCCTTATCCTTGGAAGTCTTCTGCTTCTGGACCTTGCGAATACAAGATTCTATATACAGCAACTGATTCATGGCAACATGACTTACAATAAACAAGAACCTACTAAGTTTTGCTACTTGGACTTCTGTAAGAGCAGTGGTAGCACCATCCTCGGTTTCATTTTGCAAGTCTTCTCCACTTGCATGAAAAACAGTAATAAGTGATTTCTTCACCATATCTGCAGCAAAGGCTTCTGGAGCTGGATGAATAGTATATACAGCACTGATAGCTTTATCAGCAGCAGCATACCACGTGCTATCGGGCAGCCAGGAACCAGTAACCAAACTTCCCAACAAACCAAATACACGGTTACCACTATTGGCCAACATCTTTTTCCTGTCCTCTTCAGAAAGTCTGTGAATGGCAATGCATGCAGTTCTGGCAAGCAGAGGATCAATTTTGGCCCAGCGACCAAAGCCAATATCAATAATATCTTGCAAATGAGATCCCAGAATTCCATTGCATGAAATTGCAGCCATGCAAAGGACTGAAAGAGCTCCTCGACTTTGTTCTGCAGTGGTTCCACTTATATTGAAGCAGAAGAAGTCCCATAAGGCTGATATCTGTAAGCAAACATTTGATAAGAGGCAGGACCATTTATAAATTTAAGAAATTTCGACTCAGGAACCTACAAAACATTGAACATGGTGACTTTCGAAGTCCTAGAATCACTAGACCTAGTAAAACTCACTGAAACACATTGAACATGGTGACTTTCGAAGTCCTAGAACCACAAGACTCAGCTCAATCCAGCAGAAGGACTGGCATTACACCCCTATTCCACCATTTTTTTTAGCACCTTGCTGAATTGCCAACAGGGGTACGACAATCTCAATGATAGACTGGTGCCATCAATGAAGAAACGAAAAAAATAGCTGAGCTGCAAATTTTAGGGAAAGGTTATTCAAAGTTGGAAATAGACGCACCGTATTGTTTGATAGATCACCTTTGGACACCAAGGCACTGACGATCAATTCCAAAGCCGCAAGATCCCCTATATTTGAATCAATAGCAAGATTCAAAAGATTCTTCGCTGTTTCTATTGGGTTAGCCTTGATGTAAATTGTGATAAATGCATTCTCCACAGCATCATAGATAGATTTATCTTGAGAGAAGACCTACAAATCATAAACATAAGCATGATATAAATCTCAACATTATAGAAGCACAATAAATTGTCAGTGGTTTCTACCGTATAACTTACCAGTGGTAACATCTTCCTAAGGCAGGCTTCTGCACCTTCTATTTGGAATTGCTTGCACCTCATTAACAGGAGAATCGTATTCTCAACATCAGTCACAGAAGACGAAGCCATCAATTGTATAAGAGTAGGCATAGTTGCAGCAATGCTCTTGGAGAATGTCAGACCTGCTTCAAGAGATGCAACCAGTGCCCTAGTCTGCTCAAGGTTCCCGACATCGGGCAACCGACCGTCCTTCTGGACAATACATTTTGCTTCTTCAACCTGCAGCTGACTGTCTGACAAGCTTTCTTGCTGCTCCGTGGACACCGCTTCAGCACCTCCATGCTCACCTTCAGATGGTCTTCCGCTGCTGCCACTGTCAGATGGTAAATCATCTACCACACTCTCGGCTTGATCTGGCTCAAGCTCGTTCAACCTTTTCTTGTATTGCTCTAAAGTTGCTTTGAATAAACCTACTTGAAGTTGTGGTCCAAATGGATTATGCTGCAACATCATTATAAGCAAACTTAGTGCAGCTTTTCTGACAATGGAAGATTTATCCTCTAATCGTCCAGCAGCAACAGTTGCAACCTCATTCCAAAAACCGATAGAAATAGCATGCTCTTCACATAGCTCACCCCAGACATGTAGGGTTCGGCCCCTTGTATAAGCAGAAACATCTCGGCACCGCTCAAGTAAGATTTCCAACATGGCTTGCTTGGTCCGTAGACGTATTGACTTTGAACTCACTTCACCTTCCATATCCTTAAATGCCTTCACAACTAATTTTCCCAAAACACTTACCAGAGCATTCCTTATCTTGTATGAATCCCCTCCAAAATGTGGGATCACGAGCCCAACATTGGTTGACATTAAATTTGGCAACCGTTCAGCAAGTTCCACTAGAAAACGTCCAACATTTTCAGCACCAGCAGTGTCCTTCACATAACTCTTTGGATTGGTCCTCCCAATTTCTCTAATAAGAGAATAAGCGAGGGTGCCATCCGCGTATTTCTTTTCAGCCCACGCAGCAGTATCAGCCATGGAGGTGACAACAAAATCGTGCTTGTGGATTAAGTGCATGATGGAAGCAGATGCCTGCGCTGTGTAGTGGTATTTCGTAGCACAAGTACCTAGTATACGGCACAATGGATCTCTCGTCTCAGAGTCCTTCAGCAGTGTTGAATTCTCAAACATGCTTAGAGCATTTCTATAACAAAACAAACAAGAAGCTTTACTAAGCATGCTGTCACATGGAAGGGCTAATCAAACAAGACAATAAGTGATTCATCTTACTTGACCATGAAAGCAAGGTAATTTTCATCTGGATCTGTTGATCCAAAGAGCAATGAGAGGTTGATTTCTAATGAATTAGCAATCAAATTGAGGATTCGACCCCTTTGTGGATCCCAGTTCCATGAATGCACAGCCTGTCTCTTCCTGCTAGTTGAAGGCACCTGAATGAATTATCAAATCACCGCCATATACAACAATTGTAAGAAGGCAGGTCAATCACAAGTTTTTAAACTGGATAAATTTATGAACTGAACCAAAGCATGGTCAATTATGGGATTGGAGCTCAAATTTCAGAATCCGATGAATTACCTTTGAATTGTTATTAGAACTGCTGATACTAGCCTCCTCCAGCAGAACTATAGAAACTAGAAAAAATGTATAGATTTTAAAAGCATTTCGTAGTGACGCAATTTTGTCAAACACGGTTGGATCATCATCCCCAGCTCGGGAAAGCAAATCGACACTTGGGAGAAGCACGGTAAGGTTCGAGCGCAGAGTCTCCACCATATTGAGCTTATAAGAATGAGCCAGGCTAGAGAAATTAAGAACCAATGAGTACACGCGATCAAATATATCTTGCTCTTCAATGCAGAATACCTCCTTATCAGACAGGTCAAATGCAACACCTGTCAGAACGGAACAACATACATGAACAGTCTGAAACCCTAGGAAAAACAAGAAGGAATCTTTCCGTTCACATGAACACCGAACGAAAATCAAAGTCCATAATTCTAGTTTTCAAACAACTGATAAGAATTTTAAGCACGTTCGGCTCAATTGGACGACCAAATCGTATAATATTGTGCTAGCAACACCGTATAAATTTGTCCTAGGGTTGAACAAGCTCAGTAAGGTGACGGAACAAGGAAATGAACCGCAATTTGGAAAAGCAGTTCAACTTCAAGAAGTGACAAACGGAGAACTTCCATCCCATTAAAACGAGAAGAGGAAATCTCTCATCAGGAGTTCAACCGAGCGAGAAACTGGAGAAGTGAGAGAGAAATGACATTCGACGAGCTAAAACCCTAGAAAAAACGATGGAAGGGCACTAACGACTGTTCATATGAACACCGAACAACAATCAACTTCCTCAATTCTGAATCGCTAACAGTTCCTAAGAAGCCAAGTCTGCAGCTCAATTAGACGAGCGACTCTTTTCATACTGCGCTTGGAACAACAGTGATAAGCCGCTAATTCCTATTCTGCATATTGGAAATTACAGAATCTCACATCAGAACTCGACCGAGCGGAAGATTAGAGAAGTGAACGGGAACTGACCTTTGACGAGCTCTTCGAGTTGGGACCGCGAAAGAGAGGCGACGTCGATAGGGTTCCGAGCACAGCGACGGTCGCCGTCGTCATCTGCGTGTTCATCTTCCAGAGACCGCAGAGTTTGCGGAAAGAGGAAGCGAGGCGCCATTGCTAGACTGGAGCGAGGAATAGAGAGAGAGAGAGAGAGAGAGAGGAGAGCTTTTGGAAGAGAATGGATCCGGTGCTGCACTGAAATTTCAAACGGGCAGCGAAAAGGTGAAAGAAGCGGGAATCCCGAGTTTGTGCGAAAACTAGAAAATTTGAACTCTTCCACTCGTTCTACTAATATTTTTCATTAACTACAATTAAGTCCCTAAAGTATATATTTATTGGTCGCCTTCCATACTTACTTTATACAGTTAACCAGTACGGTGTGCCTTGTAGTACAATCAATCTAAAACAAGAATACAAAGACAAGATCAAGATGTGGGTTCAATTTTTTTGGTAAGGCTTTTATGCTACGATTTAATTGTGTCACCGAGACACGAATAATACGAAATATTATCATACTTGTAAGTCCAAGTGGATAGATGCTATCTCCTTATTAGATAAGGTGACGACCGACGACGAACATGGAGCAATTTGTGACAACCATCAAAGTGACGAAGGTTTCGCGTTGGAGCCAAAAAAAAAAAAAAACTTCAAGATCAAACGAAGGCCATGAATAACTATTATTACTTTGTACAGCAAAACTCTGTTTCGTAAGAACAAGATGATGACCCCTACTAAACTTGCACCGAAAGTCACAGACAGTACAAGCTACCAAAGAAAGCTATTACAAAAGGACGTACATATACGATTTGAAACCTATGGTAAGAGGCCCAACAGGCTATAGATACGATTTCAGAGGTTCTTCACAATCTTCGCCACCGAAGAGTAGGTTCCGACGATCGCGCAAACAACGCCCACCACAGCAATCGTGGAGCTGAGAACAATCTGGTTTACAAAGGAACACGAAGTATCCATCAACTATGAGCACAAGGAAGGTTACTAGATTGTGCACCACATTCAAGGTCTGGGAAGTATGAGAGCGTGTTTTTCTTGAGCAATTTACCTGTGTTCTCGTAGCTTTCCTCCCCATGATCCTCAAGAAGCATAGAGACGGCATTATGACAGCCTGATTCAGAAAGATGCACAGAGGAGACATAACTTAGTCACCACATGTACAAATATGCCAGATCAAAGAACAGACTTCTATCCCATAAAGGAATCCCACTAAGACGGATTAAAATCGTATAACAAGACATTCTGATAGGTTGCGATCTGGACTTAGATATCGGGAATCTATGAAGCAGAAGATAAGGTAAATTGTGCTGAAATGCTGCCAAAAGGTTCTGTATGGCGAAAACAATACATCCTTATGGACCATGACTAGATCATGGAGGGAATTGATAGAAGAACTAATAGCTTCATTCTCATAAATGACTTTCAGCCAAGCTAGGAAGGTACGATTGGAAGAGCATTTGAGGTACTCACCATAAGTAAACAAAGGACTGAACCCATCAAAGCCATCACAAGACCTGCAATGAGCAGAACCGTTTGAGTTTTAGCACCCTTTAATAGTCCGCAGCAGTTTTAATAAAAATAGCGTGCAGCAGCTCAGTAGTTAACAAACAGAAGATGCTCATGACAATAAATTAAGAATGCTATGCAACCAGTTCTCCGGTTATGGTCAATGATCAACGAGATTAAATCCGGGATTAATACTATCAAAGCCGAAGGAACAAATTGGATTTTGTCTGATGTCTAAAGTCAAAACTCACAAGTTCACATAAAGATTCCACAAATTGGCCAGAAAGTCGATTCTTTTACTCCATCAACTAAATAAGTTGTATTCATGTATATTAAAATGTTGTGAGGGTTGAAAGGAAAAGAAAGGATAAACATTACACAAGTCTAATATGATCACAAACAGAAATTGGTTTTAATGTGCAGTGCCCATCATATAGCCCTCACTAGTTAATAACTGAGAATTAACGTCACCATCTTACTAGTTTCTACAAATGATGCACAAAGCCGAAGCCAGGCCTAAACAACTTCCCAAAGATTCTCAATAATAAAACTAAGTAACAGTAAGGCTTAAAGTCAACTTCCAGGACTTACCAAAAAATGGGAGAAGAAATGCAGCAACAACAGTAGAGAAAACAAGTACTGTTCTTAGAAGAAGAAAGCACCAATAGCTAGTGGCGATGTTAACTGGCAAAAGCTCCTCTATGCTTCGAGCCAACGGGTTCATCAACAATGCATATGTGTTCTTGGTTAAGGAACTACAGAAAGAAAACCTGCGGATCTGGTCCAATGAAAATAGATGCAGCCTTTCCACACTTTTTTCCCCACATCACTTCATGAAACCAAATGATGGCGAAGAGTTCACAGAAGTATTTGGACCACTTATATTGCTTCAAACTTCAAAGTACTAGAGAACGAGTTCAACTTTAGACCTTAAATGCATTAGAATGTTATAAACAATCACAAAAAGGATATTTTGTCAGCGGGTTTATCACCTGAAAAAGGAGACAGAAAATGCAATGTCACACAACATATATTTGTTTACTACATAATTCCAGAAAACTCAAGGATGGATGATCACATACAACAGTCCAGATTGCAACTTTTGATGTAATGGTGTCCTGAGGCATGTTCAATGTCACTTGAGACAGCGTAGCTCCGCCAAACATGAGAAATCCCATTATTGCAACTCCTCCATACAAGAGAAAGCACAAGAAAAAGCTGCAGGAACATCCAAAAGAAGACGCCTAAGCCACTGAATAACACAGCAAGAAATTGTCACAAAATCAAAACCAACAACATTTTTACCATGCTATTGCAGCCTTTGTAAATTCTGCTTTATTGGCCATTGACTGGTATATATTGGGGAAAACCGAGTGTCCTGAATAACAGAATCCATATACACCAATAACAAATGGAACTCCGTTCCATTTCACGAGCGGACCACTCTGATGGAACCCAACTCCTTCCGTGGTACCCAGGAAAAGCAGGGAAAGAACAATCAAAATTGTAGCTAAAACTCCACCAGCTGCAAAATAGATACGAGAGCGAGGAAGCAGAAAAGTAAGTGCTAAATCATCCACTACTTCAATACATTGAATAGAGGAACTAGACAAAAGGAATATGCACCAAACCTGAAAGAAAGGAGATGATACGGAGGTCCCTTAACCAAACAGTTGGTAGCACAATGAAAGCAGTCAGTATCCCAAAGAGATGCGAGGAATCAAGATGTATCCCAGCCAAATCAAAGGATGCCCCAGGAAATAGCCTGGTGAGGTTATCCCCTTCCAAGGTAATAAATTCCACACAATAAGACTACACAGATGGAAAAGAGATTTCATTAATTTACAGGATATCCAACCGTATATTAGAATGTGAAACTTAGTGGCAGAACAACAGTCACTTACATACAACTCGGTGTACAAAACGATCTGCACCAAAATCCAGTTGGACAAAGTATCAGAACATGTAAACAACAAAGCTGCAGAGAGATGCATAAACAGCTACATATATACATACACGTAACTGAAGGTGAAAGGCAAGCAATCTATGACATGGTGGAAGGACTACCAAGATTCAACACACTGATTAAATTTGCAGCCAGAACAACTCACAGATATTGCTAGGCGCCCATACTTCCCGAATGCAGCTTCTCCCATGTCCGGATATGATGTTATGCCATCTCGGCTCTCAAAGCATTGCTTCATCAGATAAGCAGTGTAACAACAGACGCACCCGAAAAAGGCCACTATAAACAAACTGAACCACCCTCCTTCCCTAATAGTGTAAGGCGTCGAGAGTAGCCCGATTCCCACCATTACATTCACCGCTGTTGTTCCACAATTGCACAATGTCAGCGATCAAAGCCATCATATAATACCGTAGATCGCAAAACAACTTGTAGCACTGTCAGTTGTGAGTGAAGCTTACAGTTGAAGACAGTCTGAGTGACGCTACACCCATGAGGAATCGGCAACTCCGTATTCGCGAACGAAGCCTTCGAGAAAGACGATTGCGCTATCGAGAACCTATCCGATTCTACCCTCCTGTAGCTCCCCTCTCGCTCAGGAATCAAGGGAGCCTTTGATTCCTGGTCCGCGTTACTTATGAAGCTTTCAAGACCTAAGTAAGGCGCCAGCTGCTGCACAGGAGCCATAAATCCAAGGCTCGGCGACATTGCAATCGAGTATGAATTCATCGTTTCTCTGCCACCAGCAAACAAACAAACAGCACAAAATTCAAATCACGGACAAAGAAACCCCCAAAGTTCGCAATCATTCACTCAGAACTGTTCTGTAGCTCGCCAATTGAAACTTCCAGAAACACAAATTCGTCGGAGATTTCAGTAAGCTACAAGTACAGAATCACAAATTCCAGGCATGCATCACAGTCACAATCGATGGAGATCAGAGAGGAAAACAGAGAATTCCAGTCAACCAAACGGAAATGAATCGTAAGAAAAGCGTACTGGTAACTCTGCGGCCACTGCCGAGACGTGAAAGTCTCGCCACCTTCGCAGTCGTCGTCGGCATTCTTCTCCTCCTCGTCGGAGCTGCTGCTACTGCTGGAGCTGGAGTTGGTGTCGGTTCCGACGCCGCTTCTGTCGTCGCCGGCTTCCGCTCTGCTCAAATCTCCCTCGTCATCTTCATCGAGGAAGTACTCCGCCGCCGACGGGCGGTGATCTCTCTCCTTATCCTGATTCTCCGACGCCATTTCTTCTTCCTCGTCTCCTGGTCGAAGCTAATTCGGTGGGGATGAGAGAAGGCGCGAGAAATTGGATTGAAAAACAGTGGAATGGCGGCTTATAGTGTGGGCGTGAGGAAAGGACCGTAGGACCTGGAAGGATTTGTGTTGGGTGGCGGAGGATGGATTTGGATACTTATGAAACGCATGAATGTGAGAGAAAATGTTTTGATTAAGCAATTCATTTTCTAAATGAAAAAAAAAAAAAAAATTGATTTGCTTAGAGCGTGGAAGGTCAACAATCTATCACTTCTTTCCTTTTGTTCATTAGTCATTGCAATTATAAGTGACAAATTGAAATTATCTTCGCTCTTGCTTTGTTTATTACTGATTGACATGCGTCCTTTTGAGAATATTGGATAAAATAGGACATCTGTCTATATTGCAACGAGAATAAACTTGTATCGTCCCGACGTTCTTATACCGTTGAAATTTACATTGTTTAATCCATAATTAAATAAACACATCCTCTAAGTATTACTATCTGCATTTTACGTGGAAAAAATGCCGAAAAAGGGCAGGGTTACGTGGAGATCAAGCGGCGGATCAGAATCCTCCAGATTGATTACGTTTTTAGCTTTGGGCGAGGGGTGATGAACGTTAAGGGATGCAGGAGAAACTATCTGCAAAAATGGTAACGTGTCCCTGCGAGTTGGCGCCTTTTTTTTTGGATCCATGCATATGCTTCCTCACGTGCCTGCTGACTGCTGTTACGTGCTGAACTGAACCACTTCCTTTTTTTTTTTTTTTTTGTTTTGTTGCCACGCGTTGAGCGGATCTCGACTGTTGGACTTCTTTACCGTTGGTCCGAGAAGGAGGAAAGCAACGCTGGGTATGGGCCAGAATGTAAGTAAAGGAGATCTGATTGTTAGTTGGCCCGGCCCACGTCTGATTTGTTATGAGCATTGGGCTGGGCTGGGCTGGGCTGGTAATCAGTCAATTAATTTCCATACATCTGTTTGGCTTTCCCCCCATAAAGCTACGTACGTGCATGCATGCCTCCAACACTTAATTATGGGCACGAGCCACGATGTGATTGCAGGGTTTTAACAGTAGAATTTCAAATTTATCACGGGTGTTGGTAAATTAACACGTTTCACTTAACTTCAAAATTTTAAAAATTTGTTATTAAATTTGAAATAACTGAAATAATAACCACCTCGGTTAATTTTTGAATCGCCAACATTAACGTGTGAATTTACCAGAATCAGTAATGAAAATGATGACAGGGTTTGAGGAAAGAGAAATGCTCTGTACCGCTCCGGAAACCTCCTTCTCTCCGGCGATTGTTCCACCACAAGCTGGCCGTCCTCCGGACCCAGGCCCATCCCTGCCTCTTCCACAGCAACTCGCGCCTTCTGATCCGGCAAGCTTCCCTCCGCTCAATTTCAAGATGGCTCTTGCCGGTCCAACACAGACCGCACCGCCCAAGCTTAATCAATGGACGTTCGTCGGAGAACATGACCTGGAACCCGGGCTCTTTGGTGGCGAGCCGGAGCTCAAGGTCTCTGACAAGTTCAAGGATCGCCTTTGCTCCCCATGGAAGAAAACTCTCGTAGTCAGACTGCTTGGGCGTTCGATCTCTTATGCATACCTGTGTTCCCAACTCCGGTGGAAATGGCGGCCAACCGGAAGACTGGATATCCTGGATCTGAACGACAGAACCTTTCTGGTCACGTTCCAGAACGATCAAGATTTCCTTCACGCGCTCACCGGGGGACCATGGACGATACTTGATCACTACCTTGTTGTCCACCAGTGGTCGCCGTCGTTCAGAACTACTGATAAACCCCACAAATCGGTTGTAGCATGGATCCAGCTGCCGGAGCTTCCGGTCCATTTTTACCACCGGGAGGTCCTATTTGCCTTGGGGAATCTTATTGGCAGAACGGTGAAGCTCGATTATCACACGGAGAATATGGAGCGTGGGAAGTTTGCTCGGATAGCGGTGGAATTAGACATGACGAAACCGCTGGCGACTCGGATCTGGCTGGACGGGTTCTGGCAAACGGTCCTTTACGAGAACTTACCGGAGATTTGCTTTGAATGTGGTAGGATAGGACACACCGAGGAGAGCTGCCCCAAAAAAGTGTGCAATGTTGCGAACGTTTCCTCGACAACGGCAACCACCGTCCTCCCCATCGAAGAATCGCCGCCGCTGTCGGAGTCCCCTGCCGGTTACGGGCCGTGGATGCAAGTGACGAGAAAGAGTAAAAGACAGAATAGGAAAGCAGCGCATTTTGGGGCCAGTAACCAGGGCGGAGACTCAGGACGCGGGGGAATGTCTGGGAAAGCCAATCCGAAGGCAAACCAACAAGGAAAGGGCGAGCTGATCAGACCAAGTTTGGGAAAGGACGGGAAAGGAAAGGCAACTTCGAAGGCAGAAGACAAGAAAGGCAACTCCTTAGCTCCGAAAGGGAAAGCAGTGGGGAACGGCAACGTCTCTTTGTCAGAGATTACTGGATCGGCTACTCAGGAATGGAGGCCAGTTGGGTTGAAGGAAAGTGATAAAAAGTCCCAAGCCCAAGGAGAGTCTCACAAGTCAGGAAAACTTACTGGGCCAAGCCCATCAGACCAACCGACGGACCAAAATGGGGTTGAGGGAATGTTGAGCCCAGTCACTTGTACTTCTATTCTGAGGATTCCCTCTCCGCCGCATCCAACAATGAAAGAGAACACCGACCCCAATCAGCCGACTCCGTCTATTCGCCACCGCTCCCAGAAAACCAAATCGCAGAAAACCTCGGCGTGGGATATCAAGCCGAAAAGCATGAAAGAAGCATCCAAAAAGCCGCTGTCTCAGAGTTCCCAGAAGGCGAGGAAGCTTCTGCAAGATCTGTCTACAATGCCCAATTTCCCCATCAACCCTCAATCCGTCATAGAGTTCATGAATTCCATGAAGAGACCTTCCGAGGGGAACATGCAATCAGAGGGAGGCAAAGTAAACGATCTGGCGATGACGGACAACAGCGACCAGGCCAGGGTCTCACCGCCGGACATCGAAGTGAATGCTGGCCAACCGACCACAGAGACTTAGCGATTGGGCGCATTTTCTTCCTTTCCCTTTCCTCTCGTTTTAGATGATTAAGTTATTTTCGTGGAATTGTCGTGGGGCTAAAAACCCCAAATTTTTGGCGATTTTCAAAGATTATGTGTTTACTCATCGTCCTAATTTGGTCTTCATCGTTGAGCCTCGTATCAGTGGCAAGGATGCGCTGGAGATAATTAGCAAAATGGGTTTTGATAAGCATGAGATGGTAGAGGCTGTGGGATTTTCGGGGGGCATTTGGGTTCTGTGGGATTCCGCTGTCTTTTCCATCTCTGTTCTGGAACGTAATTCTCAAATGCTTCATTTTCGTTGTGTGAATGTGCAGGACAATCGAGCTGTGCTCCTTACGGCAGTCTACGCCAAACCTAATGATCACGATCGGCTGCCGCTTTGGGATGCACTGAGAAGACTAGAGCAGAACATATCTGAACCTTGGCTTTTGGCTGGCGATTTTAATTCTATCCGGGGGCCCTCGGAGAGAATTGGCGGGGCGGCCTATAACCCAGCAAACTCAGCTAATTTCAACAGATGCATTGATGACTGTGGGCTGCTAGATGTGGAGTTCAGGGGCCCAAGATTCACCTGGGTCAGGGGGAACCTTTTCTCTAGACTGGATCGGGCCATTTGCAATGCTGAATGGATGAGCTGTTTCCCAGAGACGATCACTAATCACTTACCGCGGCTCCGATCGGACCACAGGCCTCTTCTCATCTGCTCCTCCAACGACCAACCTCACTACAAACAGAAGAGGCCTTTTAGGTTTCTTGCCCCGTGGCTCACCCATGAAGATTTCCAGCCCACGCTAGAGAACTCTTGGAAGACGGGAGCAGATTTCCTTGATTCCCTGAAAGAACTTCAACATACTCTTGCTATCTGGAATAGGGAGGTCTTCGGAAATATTTTTAAGAGGAAGGCCGCTCTCACCAAACGTCTTGCCGCTGCCGAAGTCAGGAATGATTCTGCTCCTGATTTCTATGGCCTTCAGCAAGAGGCCTCTCTTCGTGATGATTTGGAGCAAACTTTATGGCAGGAGGAGCTGCTCTGGATTCAGAAAGCTAGAGCGGGCTGGATCAACTTTGGAGACAAAAACACTTCTTTCTTCCATACTGCTGCCTTGACTAGACGCCGTCGGAATAAGATTTCCAAGCTGAGAGCCATAGATGGAACCTGGGTGGAAGATCCCCAATTATTGGAAGCTATGGCAAGGGAATTCTATATCAATCTATTCACTGAAGATGTTGGTATTAGGCCTACTTTAGTGGCCATGTTTCCGATGATTGAAGATAGTGCTCTGCGTGGCCTGGCTGCTGTCCCCACGGAAGAAGAAACTTGCAGGATCATTAAAGCGATGGGTGGTCTAAAGGCCCCGGGCAAGGATGGTTTCCATGCGGTATTTTATCAGAAATGTTGGGCTTCTATCGGTAATGATTTCCACCGTCATTTAGTCCAGTGTTTCAAGGAGCCAGATCGCATAGCCAGCTGCAACATGACCCTCCTCTCCTTGCTGCCCAAGGTTGACTCGCCCTCTTCCACGAGTCAGTTTCGTCCTATAGGGCTCTGTAATGTGAGCTACAAGGTGCTAGCTAAATGCCTGGCAGATCGACTGAGAAATATCCTTCCCAGGCTGATTGATGAGAACCAAACCAGCTTTGTACCCAATAGGCACATCACGGACAACATTATTATCCTGCAGGAGGTGGTCCACTCCTTTAGCCAGCTTAAGGGTCGTCGTGGGAACATGGTCTTGAAAATTGATCTAGCCAAGGCGTATGACAGAATCAATTGGGAGTTCCTGCGTTCCACCCTGGTAGCGGCTTGCCTTCCTTATGACTTCATCAATCTGATCATGGCTTGTGTTACAACCTCCAGTCTCCAGGTTCTATGGAATGGTAGTTGTACAGACTCATTCAAACCTTCACGAGGATTAAGACAGGGATGTCCCCTCTCTCCCTATCTGTTTACTCTCTGTATTGAACGTTTGAATCATTGCATTAAGGAGTCTGTTGGCAATGGGGAATGGACTCCTCTGCATTTAACTAAGAATGGTCCTGCACTGACGCATCTCTTTTTTGCAGATGATCTAGTTCTTTTCGCTGAAGCCGATACAAAGCAGGGGAGGGCTGTTCTCGACTGCCTGGACAGGTTCTGCGCAGCCTCGGGGGAGGAAGTGAGCAAGGATAAATCATGTATCTACTTCTCGAGGAACACAAGGGAGCAGAGAAAGAGAAGAATTAGTAGATTATTGGGCATGAAGCAGACTGATAACCTGGGCAGATATCTTGGTGTTCCGGTGCTCCATGGTCGAGTAACGAAGGACACTTACAAGTATGTTCTAGAGAAGATAGATAAGCGTCTGGCGGGATGGAAGACTCGGAGCCTCTCTTTAGCAGGTCGGGTCACCCTCGCGCTCTCGGTGCTGAACGCCCTCCCGAATTACGTGATGCAAACGGCTGTCCTCCCATGTCACATCTGCGAGGCGATCGATAGAAAGATCAGACGTTTTGTCTGGGGAGCTGAAGAAGGGCAGACCAAAGCGCATCTAGTCTCGTGGGAGAATGTGTGTAAACAGAAGGAAGAAGGGGGCTTGGGTCTTCGCTCGGCTCGGGCGCTTAATCTGGCTTACTTGATGAAGTTAGGTTGGACCTTCCTTAATGATGAAAAGCCTCTTTGGGTCCGAGTTTTGCATGACAAGTATGTCAAGACGAATGACGATGGCAGGGTTTCGATGCGTCATCAGCGGGTCTCTAGGCTTTGGAAAGGAATCTTGGAAGCCCTCCCTCTTGTGAAACAAGGAACAGTGTGGGATATCAGGAATGGGGAGAGTGTTAACTTCTGGCAAGATGCTTGGGTAGCCGAGGGAGTCTACCTCAAGGACTATGCAGACAACTTAGCTGATGCTGTAGACTGGAACGCCTCTGTTGCAGATATGGCCATTAGCCCAGGTGAGTGGAATTGGTCTCGTTTTAAAGATTACCTCCCTGACTCTATTAATCTCCTTATTGTAGGGCTTGATGCGCCAAACGAAGAATCGGGGGAGGATCAGACGTCGTGGGGGATGGAGCAGGACGGGAAGTTTCGGCTGGGATCTGCTTATACCGTGGCGGCAGATTGGCTCAACAAAGGGGATGGGGGTGCGATTTCAACTTCTGCAGCACCTACCTGGAAGGCAATTTGGAAGCATCAGGATACCAACACTCTTGTCCAAAGAATACGAAGCTGGACCAATACTATTAGAGATGCTCAAAGCAATGAAAAGGCTATCCACTCTCCGCAACAAAGAAAGACTGCGACGGATATTGCTTGGACCCCACCCGACCACAACTGGGTTGTCGTCAACTCAGATGGCTCCGTGATAAACCCGGATTCGCGGGCAGCTGCGGGGGGCCTGGTGCGCGATTGCTCGGGCAAATGTCTAGGTGCATTCACTTCGAATCTAGGTGCTTGTACAATTACCAGGGCAGAGCTGTTGGGGGCGATTCAGGGGCTTCACCTGGCATGGAATTTGGGTTGCCGCAGAGTGGAGCTGAGAACAGATTCGATGGTCACCCTCGGTATTATGAACTCGCATGGGCACTTTGAAGGCCGGTACCACAATCTCTGGAGGCAATTCCAGAGCCTCTTTCATCAAGAATGGGAGATTCGTATCTCTCATACGTTCAGAGAAGGAAACAAAGCTGCGGATTTTTTGGCCAACAAAGGCCATTCTCTCAGTCTAGGGTGTCATGTTGTTGAGCTGAATGATTCAGGGCTTAATTTTTGGCTCTTGTATGACTCTTTGGGCATTGCCCAATCTCGTTTAGTTTAATGTTTCAGGCAGGGGCGCCCTTTTAGCGTCCCATTTTTCTACCCAAAAAAAAAAAAATGATGACAGAGATTATTACCAACTTTAACCATGCTTGATTCAAATAAAAATAAACGCTTTAATGTATAGTAGACCAAATTCATCAGTTCCCGTCCGAAGAGAATCTCTGATACCAAACTTAAGAAACTTCTCGTGGCGAAACCGATCGCAATTCAACAAACTTCTTTATAGAACTGATAATCGAGAAACATAATTGTTATTGTCCTACACAATAAGGCTACTGTTGCTGTTCAAATATGTAATCTCCACATCAGCCCAAGTGTTACAAACGCGCTGCTACGAATCGGGAAATCGCAGGAATCGACAAAAGCAAGAATACGAAAGCGAGAATCGAAAACACGACACACGATTTACGTGGTTCACTAACACGATGTGTGTTAGTTACGTCCACGGGCGAGAGAGAGCCAGTTTCACTATATCAAGGAGATTACAGAGGAGTATGAGAAGTATTTATAGTACTTCTCCATGTGGGTCTAAACCTAATCCAATCTGGCAAAGGAAACGGTTACAGACCAGGCCCAGAACCCGAACCCAAATAACATTGAGCCCATACACCGTGGGAGATGTCGCTGTTACCAGTCGTAGCGGCTGATAGTCCGATTCAAGTCACATCAACACCAAATAAACCTCTTCCTCGTCAAAAGGTAGGTTGGGAGATGTCGCTGTTATATGCCTCATTCAACCTCTGATCCATGCTCTCACAGCTGTGGAAAAGCTTAAGGTTTCAGCTTTGGAGCAACAAGTTTAACAATAGTTCACAATGTGACCTTTCTCAAACTTAACGATCTTCTCTTCTACATTAGATGAGCCTTCGAAGAAGTACCGGATCACATGATCATTTGGCGCGATTGGTGGGTCTTGTGGGTACTCCACCCTCAAGATCTTCAGCCTCGTAAACGGAGATGCTTCCGACTCCATCGACGACTTCATGTTGTTAAATGGGAATTGATGTTCTTTCCACTCTCCACAATAGTTCTGATAAACCAGAAAAATGAAGAACACGCAGATCTCATAGTGTGCTAATACAATGTGTGTGTTAGTTAATCCATAGGTAGAAAAAGATCAGTTTCACAATATTTGAGAATGATACTGTTAGTATGTCGTATAAGATATATTATTGAATATCTCCCAATTAACAACTCAAGTTATTGGGGACCAACTGGCTCTTGACGTGATATCAGAGCTTTCTGTAACTTAGAGGGTCTTCCGTTCGAATTTCGACGACCCTCGTTTGTTAAGCACATGGTATACAAACGTGTGCAAACTTCAAATCCACTTCAAAGTCATACATCCAACACTTAAAGTAAACAAACTTATTATGTACCTTGGCAAAACGTAGGGTGAGAGATGTTGCATTATGCAACCCACGCAACAGCTTCATATATTCCTCGTTCTTTTGAATTCGCATTCGTACTGCCGTGTTGCGACCCCACTGATGATCACCCCAACTCACTCGAATCATCGCGCAGTCCAGCGAAGGAAGGTCCAAGTTCTCGAGTTCCACCGCCGAATAGTCGTAGTAAAGGAAAAACTTCAGCTTCGGAGCAACCACATCGATTCCCCTAGGCGAGTGTACACTCAAAATCTCCAGACTCAGAAGCTCGAGCCCCGAAATTCTCAAGCTGCAGCCTGCTGACAACATCAAGCAGGAATCAAGCTTCAGGTGGCTCAGACTAGGGAGATCGACGAAAGGGTCACAACAAGCAGCCGCCGCCGCCGCCGCCGCCACAGACGAGAACGTGCAGCCACGGAGTTCAAGATTCGTCAGGCTGCCGAATCTCACCGACCCAAAAGCATCGCCGCTCTGGAGATTGCAGTAGCCCAATTCGACAGCCTCGAGAGACTCGTGATGGCGGTGAGCCATCACGGACCCAGCGAGCTCAGTGAAGTTGATGTAGTTGACTTTTTTCAACCCAGGGCAACCACACACTGCCAATCGGCGAAGAGGAGGACTATTATTACTACTACCCCGACGACGAGCAACGTATTTCATGACCTTATCAAACAGGTCCATCTCCAGCTTCTCCTGTTTCCACATGAGATTGGACACGTCGATGGTGACGCTGGAGACAGCTGCGGCGTCGGGTCCGCGGCGGCGGGACAGGAACTTGACCACGTGTTCTCTGAACTCGGCTTCGCGCACGGTGTAGTGGTGCACAAAGAAATTGAGAGCGTGGGCGTTTTTCCACTGGGATCTCCACCTTCTGGACAGGACGCTGGTTCGCACGACGTGTTTCGTGTCGAGGAATGACAGGATGTGATGCAGAATGTTGTCCGGGAGATTGCTCAACCTGCCGCCGGTTTCTTCCGACCCGACAACGCCGTGGATTGGAACTTGGAGCTGGGGCTTCTGAAACCCTTCTGCGCTCCCTGCTGCCATGTTCGCCGCCGCTCGTTTCTCTTTCCAAGAAAACTAGTTACCCGTGAAGTACAGTCGACCGATTAGGGCATAAGACAAGATTCATGACGAAACGAAGCGAATCAATGAAAAACTAGTTACCTGATTCCGGCGAGATTCGATCGAACTCTAGCTGTCAAGGGAACGACACTTTATCCGGCGAGGGATTGACGATTGGCTACGGGAAACCCTAGCAAAGCAACATGTAATTAGTGAAACATTCCGCCACTTATTACCCTATTTACTTCACGGTAAATTGTGAGTCAATTACATGAACGGTCCCTCGACTACTTTACACTTGGATACAATAAGTAGGGGTGTTCAAATGGTTACTAGTTTTGTGCCCGCCCGATGGGCGGCGAGTTACATTTGTTTGTACCTTTACCTCTATTATATGTAATTTTTCCAATGGTATCGGACTCCTAATTTTCATATTTATTTATTATTTTTATCTATTATCCTTGTTTCATCATATATGAGGGGCGCGTTGAATAAAAAAAAAGATATGAGGGGCGCTATCAAGGTTTTAATCATGATCAACAATAATGTTAAACAACGTTGTAACTTCATCACTGCTTCGAAAATAGTATTCATACCATCTAATCTTTGATTGACCTGCAATTTTCAACTTCATAAGTTGTATATGGTTTAAGCTAGCTTCCGCCACCTTACCGTACTCATTTCGAGTTTTGCTATTTAGAGTTTTAGACCATTAATTAACAGAGTTTGGGACATGATACTATACCATAGTCTCTAATGGGTGAACCCCATTCTCTAATTCTCAATCCAAATCGTAAGATTCATTTAATACAAAAATAATAACCAAGGATTATTATTTGTCAAAATATATTAAAGAACAACTAATAGGTGTGAACGAAGGTGTATATTACACCTCGATTGTACGCTAGCCTTTTCCACAATCATATTAAAGTACAACCAAACTTGCTATGCTTCTATATTACCTTCAACATTTTATGAATGATATCAAATCGAAATGTTAGTTATAGGGACACTTTGTCTTCGCTTCACATTATCATCCAATATTAAATGTGTGACTGGTTGTAATTGGAATTGTGTGATAACTTAATACAAACATAAAGGAGCCATGTTGTGCAATTAGTACAATAGATGAATTTACGGGACATTGGTCAGGGTATGATCCTGCATTGGTTTTACAGGACACCGATTCGTGTATGTCCCGCACTGTTATACAGGATATCGGTCGGGGTATGATCCCGTAGTGGATTACAGGATACCAGTCTAGGTACGATCCAAGGTGGTGTACATTACATCTAATGTACTATCCGGGGAGTGTATGACTTGGCAAATTAAGAAGTAAAAGTCCCTGAATCAACCTAACCATGCATGTGATTGAATTCTTGTGTAAAGATTACTTATGATGTGGTTAAGTGATGACTTATTGACTTCCTATAATGTGATATATGAAATGTGCATGTCAATGATGATGGTTATGTGATGGTTTTCTATGGTGTTTTAGACAATGATTTACCATTAGATGATGTGATGTTTCGCTATGTTGGGATGGGGTTAAATGGTAATGCCGATATGATGTGATACTTGATGCATACATGTTTATACAGTGAGTTATCAAGAGGCTGGGTGATGGTCCTTATGTTGTTAATGTATGAATTATTTGAGTTCGAGGTGATGAATGTGGTATGACATGTGGTGATGAATGAATGTTTATTTGACTGAATGAGATATAGCATATCGGATGTATCTTGACAGTTAAGTTAAGCGAGTAAGGACTGAGAGGTGGGTGATGGGAAACTAAATACTCCATATTTTGCCATGGTCACGGGAAGGGACAATAAGTCCTTTCGAGTTGTACTCTTAAAGGTAACGGAGAAGAATTATATCATTATCTTATGAGTCAGGTTATCCTGCGAGTATAAATGGTTATTGAAAATAGAATAGTAATATATGTATTAGCGTGTCACATTAAGTATGGATAAAAATAGTTATTTACATCTCAACCATTATATATATTAACATTTGTTTATAAATCTTTTTTAATTAAGATGCTATGCATATGAAGATGACTCAGTTGCAAATCTACACTCTAATAAAAAGAAAATAATTAATGTCAAACAATAAAAAGAAAAAAGAGAAAATTATAATAACATCAGGAAAAAAAGTAAAGACAATGTGTTTTATAATTGTGCATGGAAGAAAATCCAATGACGTACGCAAATTTGAAAATAGAATGAAATTGAAATCGCATAAAAGAAAAGATAATGATATCATTTAATATGCGAGAAACGTAAAATTCATTTCCTAAAGATGACAAATACATATGTATATGTACATTAATTTTCTTGTAACTTCTTACCAATTGAGCACGGACATATTTAAGTCATATAACCATAATTCGGTTTCAAAAAAGCTACAAAAAATTTAGTGACCATTGGTGTTTGGTGATATTCTTAAACACATGAAATTATTGTGTGCCAATAAATTGAATTATGTTGATATATTTCATTAATCTTAACCTATAGGAATATCTCACATGTTATTTTTATAGTACAACACGATAAGAGTGTATTAGCTCATATATTTATAGTAGCTATTTTCTAACAAATTGCAACATAATTGTATTGGTTCACATATTTATATTCGCTCGTACAAAAAATTATTAAATATTTCGTCTTAGAATACGAAAGTTATTTTTAGTTTTTCATTTTTTAAAAATCATATGTCAAATTATGTAAAAGTTAATAAATGGGTACCAACTAAATTCATGCTTTTTAGTTTTTTTTAATTATTAAAAAATTAAAAATATTATCAAACATATTATAAACTAAAAAAATTAAAATAAGTTATTTTTAGTTGTTAAAGATTTCTATCGTTTCTTAATAATAGAATAAAAAATTTAACCGTGATAGTTTTTATTGTGTAATGTACATAAGTCAACCATTAAATAAAAATATAATTTTATGTGTTGTATATTTTTTTATAAAATGAGTATTAATCTTGTTGTGATTAATTCCATAAAAGATATTTTTTCTATTGGTTAAACAACTTAAATGATTATAGTTTGAGCTCCTAGGTTGCATGATTAAATCCTAGTTATGGTCATTGATATACATGTTTTGTTGTGATCAATAGCATCAAATATACTTTATCTTATTGGTTGAACAATTGAAATGATGATAGTTTAAGCTTGGAGGTCAGAGGTTCAAATCTTGGTCATGATAATTGATACACATGTTTATTTAGTTTTATTTTAATGTAATTAATAACTTAAAATATTAAAATAAAATGACATGGAAAATTGTGGAGCTCTCTTTGTCCTACGTGGCAAAAACTTTCTCCACAACGGCCATAATATATGTTAAGCTTACCAAATCAAATAAGGTTAAATTTCATTAACCAGGAAATACAATATCATAACCACCGTCTAAACTAATACAACAACCAAATTAACCAAACTAAAGTTTAATCGGTTTGGTTAATTGGTTAACTAGATTAACCAATATAAAATCATATTATCATTAAATGAGAATATTTTCGGTTAAATTATCAATTCGTAATTTATATAATGAATAAAACATTCTCATAAATAAATATAATGAATAAAACATAACAATCGACACATAGTTATAGTTGACCCTTAACATAAATACATGCAACTAAGAATATTATCTTACGGTTAGTATAGAAATATTCACCTAACAAAAATTTATCACAATGGTATGGGTTAATGAATTATTGTGTTTGTTTGAATTGACTTAGTCTTTTAGCAATTTTGATAGGCTGAAAAATACCTTGCTTTCAAGTTTTCATCCAACATAATGTATGAGATTTATCTAAATTAGGCGTTCATATGTTGTGGTCTACACTCTACATATACAAATTATACATTATAGGAACAATATCAAGATTTATATTTTATGAGTCTAAAAGGATGAACGTTTAACTCTTGAGTGGTTATTTAAAATATTTAGTATGTGTATATATTAGATATATGGCTAATTATTTATCTGGTTAATTTGGTTTGGCTGGTTAAGAGTGCCTGAAACCAAACCAAACCACCTAAACCAAACAAGCTAAAAACTTTAACCAAACCAAACCAATTATCCAAATTAACCAAAATAAATTATCCAAATATTACCGGTTAAAACGGTTACCATGATAACCACACCGTTTGAACACCCCTAACAATAGGTATCTTTAACTTTGATTTCTTAAAAACTTGTCTCTAAAGTTTAGAAAAATTGGTTTGTTGAGCCACAACGATAACAGCAAATCAACTGGTACATTAATTCGGTTGTCGGTTGACCAGTGTATTGTCCAATTATACTAGTAATTCTGTTGTAATAGAGTGGACCCACTAAATAATAGTTTGTCTTATTTAGACCGATGGTTTTACAAAAAACCAATGAAACATTCATCCAAATTCAAAATTGTGAAATTTTGACGTGTTAAAGTAGTACACACATTAGTAATGACAAAGACGACGAAGGCAAGAAAGTAGTGATTCAAATAAATTCAAGCATGTTACTCCATGAAACCCACATCACCGGGAAACCATTCTTAATCTTTTCCTTCCCTGTACAATAACTATTTAGTGGGTCGACAGGACCTTCTCTGTTACTACTTTGATAGGTCGATACACTGGTTAACGGACAACTTCAATCATAGGATTTCTCACACCCTGTTCACGGCTGTTTTCTATGGGTCGGGAAATAAGAGGAATCGACAAGCAAGAAAAAAATGAAAAGCACGAACACACACGATTTACGTAGTTCACTAACACAATGTGTGTTAGCTAGTCTACGAGCAAAAGAGAGCCAGTTTCACTATACTTAAAGAGATACAAAAAGTATGAGAAGTATTTATAGTACTTCTCCAATGTCTAACCCTAATCCAATATGGTAAAAGAAAAACAGTTACAGACTAAATTCTTGTGACTTCCAGTCGTAGAGGCTGATAATCCAATTCATATCACATCAACACCTTGCAAGATCTTCAGTCGGAGAAATGGAGATGCTTCCTGCTCCAGCTGTTGGCGGGAAACACCATTGTTGCTGTTATGCAACCAACAAAAAATGACTCGATATATGCCTCATTCAACCTCTAGTTCATCGTCTCGAAGCTGTGGAAAAAGGAAAGGTTTCAGCTTTGGAGCAACAAGTTTAACAACGGTGCATTATTCAAGACGTTTTACCTTTCTCAAACTTAACGATCTTCTCTTCTGCATTAGACGAGCGTTCGAAGAAATAACGGATCACGTGATCATGTAGCGTGATTGGTGGTGGGTCTAGTGGGTACTCCACCCTCAAGATCTTCAGCCTCGTAAACGGAGATGCTTCCGACTCCATCGCCGACTTCATGTTGTTAAATGGGAATTCATGTTCTTTCCACTTCCAGTAATATATCTGATAAGGAGGAAAATAGAGATGAGAAAGATGCATCTATAGGTAGGAGAAATCAGTTTTACTATATTTGAGGATGATATGAGTTATATAGAGAAGTTGAGAAGGTATGATAATCAGATTTCAAGTCATATAGCAACATTAACGAGTCGTTTTATGCTTTGTTTACTTGTGCTTTGTTATCTCTAAATACATAAACGAATCTATCACCAAATCCAAATCCGTAAGTAAACAAACTGATCATTTAGTCATTTTACCTTATCAAAACGTAGGGTGAGAGATGTTGCATTATGCAACCCACGCAACAACTTCATATAATATTCCTCGTTCTTCTGAATCCGCGCCGCGTCAGGACCCCGCCGATCACCCCAATATACTCGAACAATCGCGCGGTCCAGCGAAGGAAGCTCCAAGTTCTCGAGACACGCCGCCGAATAGTTGTGGAAAACGAAAGATTTCAGCTTCGGAGCAACCACATCAATTCCTCTAACCGAGTATACGCCTGAGATCTCCAGGCTCAGGAGCTCGAGCCCCGAGATTTTCAAGCTGCACATTGACAACGAGCACGAATCAAGCTTCAGGCGGTTCAGCCTAGGGATACCAACGAAAGGGTCACAACATGACGAAAACGTGCAGCCACGGAGTTCAAGATTCGTCAGGCTGCCGAATCCCACGGAACCAAAAGCGTCGCCGTTCTGGAGACTGCAGCGGCCCAATTCGAGAGCCTCGAGAGACTCGTGATGGCGGTGAGCCGTCAGGGAGGCAGCGAGCTCGTCGAAGTTGGCGTAAAAAAATGTCGCCAGAGTGCTGCCGTGCACTCCCAGTCGGCGCAGAGTACGAGCATACTTCATGACCGTATCAAAAAGGTCCGTCTCCAGTTCCCAAGCGGCGTTGTTCACGTCGATGGTGACGCTGGAGACAGCTGCGGAGTCGTCGGGTCCGCCGCGGCGAGACAGGAACTCGACCACGTGTTCTCTGAACTTGGCTTGGCGTACGTGGCAGTGGTGGTGGAGCACCTCGAAATTGAGAGCGTGGACGTTTTCCCACTGGGATCTCCACCTCCTCGACAGGACGCTGGTTTGTACGATGTAGTTCGTGTTGAGGAACGACAGGATGTGGTGCAGAATGTTGTCGGGGAGATCGCTCAACCTGTCTCCGATTTCTTGGGCCTGGCGGCGGGTTGACCCGTCCGAGTTCCCTGCAGCTGCCATGTTCGCCGCTCTTTTTCTTTTTGCCAAGAAAAAAAGTTGAGCTACCCCGGCCCGTGAAGAACAGTCTGACCGATTAGGGCATAGACAACAAGATGACGGAACGAAGCGAATTAATGGAAAACTAGAGGAGACCAATACGGAGGTTGCATTAACCTAATTACCTGATTCCGGAGATATTCGATGGAACTCGATCAAGGGAACGACAAACTGTATCCGCCGGCAGATTTGCAGAGGGATTGACGATTAATGCCTACTGGAAACCCTAGCTAGCAAACCAACGTATATATTTGGGTGTAACATTCCCCAATCCCCACTAATTACCTTATGGTAAATTTGGGGTTAATTACATTAACGGTCCCTCAAGTTTACACTTTGGAACAACAGGTCTCCTAACAACTTTGATTTCTGAAACTTTAGTGACAAGTTTTTCATCAGTTTTTTCATATTAATGTGTTACTCCACCAACTTAAGTTGGAAACCCTAGCGAAGCAAACGTTCGGCTTGGAGGGAGTCGAGAACTGGATGGAAATGGAATGTGATTCATCCTTCTCAACAAATGGGCTTTATATGAAAGCAAGCCCAAACAAAAAGGAAATGGGCTTAAGATAAAAACAAAAGGCAGGCCTTTGTGTTCAAGGCCCAGCTACTTCTGCCTAGAATTCTAGAGGCTGCACCACTTGGTCAGGTTACGTTCTTGCTTTCCAATAAACACAACTCAGAGACAGGGACGGTAAAGAAAGAAAACAGAGGGGGGGAGTAGAAAAGTGTGAACTGTGAAATTAGGATATACGAAGCACAGATTTTGTGAGTAGGAAAGAGACTTCAAGAATTAGGATATATGAAGGGTTAATTGCATGGTTGGTCACTGAGATTATAAAAAGCGTTCATGTTTGGTCACTAGAAATATTTAAATCCAATCTTGGTCACTCAAATTAGTTAAATGGTTCAAGTTTGGTCACTCTCCGTTACCTTCCGTTAGTCTCCGTTAACACCGTCAATTATTTGCTGACGTGGCTAACAGACTCACCTAGTCACCTAATTTTGACAAAAATAAAATCCAATCCAATCCTGCCACGTCATTAAAACTTCCCACATCATAAAAACCTGACCAATATGACCCAACCCATTAACCCATGATCTGACCTACCCCAAATTAAAACCCAAAATTGACCAATCCTCAAAATCCCTTGTCCGGAGAAGACGACCGGAAGAAGCTATTGCCGCCGACCTGTCCAATTCGTCGGTTTCCCCTCTTCTCCTTCCTTCGACAAAAACATCAACGCCACGAGCACCACCATCTCCGACCCTGGCTCTGGTCTGCACCTAACGATCCACACCTGGTAGTCGATCCACACTTGGTAGTTCTCGCCGCTGTTCAGCCTCAGCGTCTCGAATCCGGCGCCGGAATCCGGCCAGTAGCCAGCCTCGTTGGCAAATATGGAGGTGAGCGAATTGAGATTGATCCCCACATGATTGTCTTTGATGTCGCTGAACTCCTGGTTGGCGAAGACGTCGAACTCGACGCCGAAGATTCGAGTGTTAGGATTGTGGTCGATGGTGCGATTGAGGAAGCCCAGGTTCTGAGAAGAGGAAGCCCCTTCCATTCCGGCGAAGGGGACGAACAGGAAGACCAATCCGTGGACCGGGAGGGCGTCTCTGTACGGCGCCATGGCTAAGATGAAGGAGGTGGAGAAGGGGTTGACATAGGAGGAATTGGGGGTTTTGGTGTGGATTCTCTGCGGGTAGAGAGCGCGGCTGATGGTGAATGTGGTGGAGTTGGTGAGGGTGAGGACTCGAGATTCGACGGCGGCGGATCCGTAGAGGAAGAGGCTGGAGGAGGAGTTTGTGGAGTTGAAGCTGTTGAAGACGAAGTCGACGGCGGAGGTTGGTTGGAAGAGGAGGAGGTGGAGGAGGAGGAAGGGGAGGGTGTGAAGCGGCCGACGGTGGCGGCGGTTGTTTCTTTTGGGGAGAACGGGGAAGAGATGATAAGGTGGGGAAATGGAGAAGGCCAGAAGAGGAAAGGGAGAGTTAACCGGTTTCGTAAACGGTTCTGGTCAAACATCTGGATTCTCATTTAATATCTGAAGGAAGGAAAACGAGGGAGGAGGAAGGAAAACGATGGATATGACGTGGCAAGCTTTAATGATGTGGCAGGATTGGATTTTATTTTATTTTAGTCAAAAATAAGTGACTAGGTGAGTCTGTTAGCCACGTCAGCAAATAATTGACGGTGTTAACGGAGATTGACGGAAGTTAACGGAGAGTGACCAAACTTGAACCATTTAACTAATTTGAGTGACCAAGATTGGATTTAAATATTTCTAATGACCAAACGTAAACGCTTTTTATAATCTCAGTGACCAACCATGCAATTAACCCGTGCTACTTCTGCCTAGAATTCTAGAGGCTGCACCACTTGGTCAGGTTACGTTCTTGCTTTCCAATAAACACAACTCAGAGACAGGGACGGTAAAGAAAGAAAACAGAGGGGGGGAGTAGAAAAGTGTGAACTGTGAAATTAGGATATACGAAGCACAGATTTTGTGAGTAGGAAAGAGACTTCAAGAATTAGGATATATGAAGCACACATTCTACTCATTTAGTGAAGTAGTCAAAGATCTTCTTTGTTTTACGCGCCTGCCAGTTGAACTTTCTGACTTAAAAGACGCTCTTTTTAAAGCACAATAATAGTATAATGTCAGGGTGATGATGGAGCACATGAAAAGCAATAGATGCTTTGGTTGTCATGCCGGTGGCATGCCACCCGGTTGAACCTGTGCCGGTTATGAAACCGGCATAACACCACCAGTATGATTGGTATGATCGACTTACACATTCTAAGTAAAATGACATCATTTTAATGAATTTAATGAATAAAAAATTAATTTATTATTCATTTTATGAATGTAATAGTTAAAAGTTGATGATATTTGTTGGATTGTAACTAAATTGTCCACAAATATGTTTTATATATGATTAAATACATTGGATATTAATTGTTTTCATATTTTTTAAACCGGCATGAACCGGTACAAACTGGTCATACCACCGGTCATACCATTCCACTTGTCAAACCGGCACAACGATATAAACCGGTTTGACAACTTTTTTCACCGAAAGGAATTGGCAATACGGATAGCCTGCCTGCACCGATCCAAAGCGTGCCACACAGCCTCCTCCCCACTCTCCCCTGCAATTCCAATCCCATCTTTCTCGATGGCAGCCAAAGCCACCTCCATCTGCTCCAAAGCTCTGAGCAGCTCACTGACCGTCGTCTCTTCCGCGAACCCTCGTTCCTTGAGCAGAAAGGCCTCCTTCCTGGCCCCCTCTGCTGCTTGCTTACCGAGCTTTACCAGCCTCTCAATGTTATAGTTCTCCATCATCGACCTCTCCAGTCGCTCCAGGTGATCAATCATCACATGCCCTATGCGTTGCTGCGAGTCTGGTTCGGCGGCGCCATTGCTGTTGCTGCAGCTGATGATGGTCCGTCTGATGATTGCTGGTGGTGGGTTGTTTCGACGACTCTTCTGTGTGAACCTCGGTGGGAAGGCAGCGGAGGGTTGAAGTGCCGCAGTGTTTGGGCTGCTGCAGAAACGGTTGGACTGAGGAAGATCAGGGCTTGGTAATGAGAGGGACGATGAAATGTGTGTGGAAGCCATTAGAGTAGGCACCAAATGGCGAAGGAAAGATGGAGAATGGAAGAAGAATGAGAAGACAAAGGCTGCTGTATATAACTTTTCTGGCCGTTTGAACCAGTGAAGAGAGTTTGGCAGGATATTAAAAGCTCAGCTGCCAAACCAAACTTGCAGGCTGCAGCTACCAACCACCAACAGCATTAATACCACAGAAATTACTCAACAAAAATCACTAATAATAAGAATCGTTCAATTCACAGCCAATTTATCCAAATTTCTTGCAGGGACTGCATCCACAAGATCTTCAGTCTCGTAAGAGGAGATGCTTCCGGCTGCATTTACAAATTCAGCTACATTACAGCAATACATTAATACGAAAATCGATCAATACTTAATATAGATAGCGTGAACCTGCAGATGCCTGTAGAAATTATCTGGAGCAGAGAACTGCTGCTGCAGTAGCCATCCGCTATCTGAATATCTGATCGACTGCAATAAAATGAATCCTTGAGGGGCACTTAGAGCTAACTCCTGTGCTCGAGCAGTTTTTTTGCAACTCATCACTCTTGTATTTCTTCACATTGTCCCGTGCTATCTTTCGAGGCGATTTCCTCCAAAAATGTTTTCTCCACATTGGTCTGAACTTCTGGTGGCTGCAAATAATACCGATGCAGAGAAAGTGAACTTTTCATCTTTCATTCTAGGTGCTAATGGGGAGACCAGAAAGGGAATGCCTCCAACACAGAACTGCTGCTACAGTTGCCAGCTGATATCCAACTGACTGCAATCAAAGGCGTCCTTAACTCTACTGAGAGCCAACTCCCTGTGCTCCATCAGTTTCTTTAAGCCATCAGCCTTCTCATTGCTCACACCGTCAGACACTCTCTTTCGAGGCAATTTCCTTGAAAATCCTTTCCATTTTGATTCAAACTCGCAGGCTGCATATAAGACAGGTATAGAGAAAAGTGAGAGTCTGCGTTTGGATGAGGATTGCCCAAGAGGAAGGGGATGCATTTTGAGCCGGGGATATGGATACTTTCTCCACAACCAATCAATCAAAGATGAAACATTGTGGCTTGGTTGAATGATTATAGAGTAAAAATGTTTAAGTGACGGTGTCAAGTTTTTGCAGAAATTCACCTTCACTCCGGTTGCAGAAGCCTTGTATTAAGCAAGCACAGAACCAGGGCCTCCCTGCGCGTGATGCTCTCGCTCCACCTTTGAGCTCCCCATTGTGCTGTCTCAACCTGTAGAATGTAGAAAGCCAACGCCAAAACAGAAAAAATCTTCTTCAATCCTACGCAATGTAAGCTATGGGAATGCATCAAAGCTTCTGCAAGAAATGGGGTTACCAACATCTCATAATGGCAATATCAGTACACGCATCAAATTGTTATCATTATTGTCCCTAACTGTACAAGACGTGAGTGAAAAAAAGTTGGTCACTTTCTGATGAAACCGGTAACATCTGGGAGATTCGATTCTACTGCCATGCTATAAGGCGTTTATGCACCTCAATTCAAGCTCTAATCTAGGACTAGGGGAACCAAACAGTAAAAAGGTATGAAGACTCTCTGAAGACTGTATTTTTGCAGCAATAAGCACATTTCCGATCAACATCCCCGTTCCTAGAGCTCCATGGAAACAATATCATACACTCTACAAATTCATCTGGAATTCGATCATTCAACTATACCAAGGCAAGCAAACAAAGATCTGCCCCCGATTCCAATCGATACCCGAAAGCAACCGAGTGCGACCCAGATGAGCATACACGTCGAATTCTATGAAATCGGAGAAGATGTACCAACTCACCGGCGGGAGAAATTAGTAGTGACGCCGACGTAGGTTTTGATTGGGGGATTGGTGGAAGCGATGAGGTAAACACACCAAGACCCTGATTTCGAGCTGGACTCCGCTTGCGCTGAAATGGATTGCGGTGTTGGTTGCGGCAGCGCCGTCGAAGATGGTAACTTTGGCGATTTGAGATTCGGAGACTTGACGGACCGGAATGTCTCGGACAACGGCCGCGCTGTCATCTCTGGTTTCCGGGGAAATTCGAAAGTTCTCTGGTCTCCCCTGTTTTATCGAAGCGGTGAAATGAAATATTGGCGAAGGAGGAAGGAAGGATGGCCAAATTACATAACAGCTGCCCAAGTTAGGAGTTATTATCTTCTTAGTCACTAAACTTTTAATTGGGAGAAATTTCTATCAGGACTAGAAAACTTTATAGTAAAAGGAATAATAGGTAGAAAATTTCTCCCAGGCATCCATGAAATGGATGAAATATATAACACGAAGAACAAAAGAGTAACTGTATTAGATCCTTCAATGAACGGATGGAAGCAGGGGAAGAGATTTTGAATGAATGGAAATGCTAAAAACGCTGTCAGTTAACAGCTCTCATGAGTTTACTTGCATAAACATTCTACTGTGCAAGGGAAAGAGTATCTCAGCTGAAGGAAAGATGGTAAATTTGCTGAAATATCAAAATCTGCTGCAAAACTGTGTGGGGAAGCTTGTTGGTTCTCTCCCCCTGGCATCTAATATCTTATGAACTTCCGTTCATTACTACTATCGCTTGATCGTCCGTAAGGGTTGCTGGCGCTGAACTTACCTTTCTTCCTGTTGCTGTTGGTCTTTCTGAACTTGGAGGCACTGCTGTCGATGTTCAGGTTCACCTTTGGTGGCCCAGAGAAGCCAAATGAAGCTGCTACCTGATGTAGATTGAGGCGGTGGACGTTGAAGATATCTTTCATGGAGTGTGAGTTGTATGCCAATATGTAAGACCGGTAAGCTTCTTTCCCCGAGTTCCTCAATTCATAATTGGACTCCATCAGTTTCTCCTGCAACAACCCGCAAGCAGAGTCCGGCTGAATTCTTCCCCGAAGTGTGCTTCTTTTCAGCAAGTTCAGGCAAAATTAGTAGAAAGGATGAAAGTCAGTTACCAGGAGCGTCTGAATATTTGCTATCTTATCCTCATTCGTATTATCTTTAACACATTCGTACTCATTCACGGGGACTTTTGCTTCCTGAAAGGAACAGTCACTACAGCTTACAGCAAGAGCGAAGCTCAGGCCGTAAAAGTTCCAACCAAATATGTCATACCTTCAAATATTCCAGAAATTTAAGCTCCTCTGGAAGTAGAAACAATAAGGCATTTCCTTTTGCACCTTCTCCACGTGCTGTTCGCCCAACCCTATGTATGTAATCCTTGGGGTCATCAGGAGGGTCATACTGCAGAATCAAATCCTGCACAGCAAACAGAACAAAGAAAACCAGTTATGTGAGCTAGCCAGAAGGAAAAATCAGTTATCAGCTGTATCCTTAAGAAGACGAGGGAAAAAGGCCCATGCCACAGCGGGTATATCAAGTCCACGAGCAGCAACATTAGTGCATAGCAAGATCCCTTCCTCATCTTTACAGAATTTAAAGAAGGTCGTGGTTCGCTTCTCTTGCTTTTGTTTTCCATGGATATCAACGCATGTCATACCGATTTGGTTAAGAAGTGCTGAATGGAACTTGACAGAATTGCATGACGAGAAGAAAACCATCACTTTCTTATACCGCTTCCTCCTCTTCAAGAAAGTGTAAAGAAAAAGAAACCTCTTGTCGCTCGGTACTACGATGTAGCCCTGCTGAAGACCTTCATTGGTAACCTACAATATTCACGCGGTTTGATAAGGCCAGGAGCCATGTTACATATATCTTCTGCTTGCTCAAGGAATCAAACCACCGCGCATCATACCTTGTGTCTCCCATCATCAACATCAATATAAACAGGAGTCGTCTGAAACGACAACCGAGCAAGGTCCTCCACCTGTAAGCCAAATCAGCACAAATCAGCAAAAACCGAATGCTTGTCCTTGCCCAGAGAAATCAAGCTGACAATTTCTGGCAAAAAAGCATGTATAAAGAAAAATGCAAGTAAAAATAATTCTATGGAAGCAGCTGTAAGAAACGGACCTTTTTAGTTTGTGTAGCTGAAAATAAGGCAGTCCGCCTTGTCTGCAGATCACAGAGCAATTTGTCAGAGAACAACAATACAGCATTACAATACGCAAAATGAACAAAAGGGAGACCCATGCATATGTATGATATAATGATCGCAGAGGCTTGGGATACCTTTGGTAAAAGCTTGATAATTTTTTCCCTGTCTTCCGCAAAGTTGGCCTCCAATATCCTGTCTGCCTCATCAATCGTCAGGCACTACAAAATTCCACTCAAGAATCAGCAAAGAAACTTCCAATCCTTTAGGACTAGCAGCACAAAAACATGCTTGAACGGATAGGACACACTAGCATAGCTATCAAACCCAAACTAATGCTTCCATAAGCTTGAACCACTACACATACACACAAATGAAGAAATAAGGTAAGTTACCTTCAAGTTCTTATAAATAAATCCTTTGGTATTTTTAAGATGATCCAGAAGCCGACCAGGAGTTGCAACCAACAAGTTCACCCCTTTAACGATTCGCTCAGCTTCTGCTTGCATTGACGCGCCACCAATAACCAGCCCAAGAGTCTGAGAATGGTACTTGAGAAGGTCTTCTGCCACTTTATGCGTCTGAACAACGTTGCACCACGCGTATTAGGATCGACATCATGCGGACAAAATATCACAATTTTCCGTAAACATCTACAACACTAACAGCAGGGTCATTCACCTGAATGGCAAGCTCTCTAGTAGGACAAATCACCACCACCCCGGTACCATTACGAGGAGCAAAGCGAGTATTGTACAGCAGCTCCACAGCCGGTATCAGAAAGGCAAGGGTTTTCCCTGAACCTGTCCTTGCTGCACCTAAAACATCCTTGCCCATTAGCAGAAGCGGAATCGCCCTGGACTGAATCTGTTTCGTCACGAAAGATTCCAAATTGTCACAAACATGACTCAGTATAGTCAATATCAAAACAGATGCAGATCAATTCCCCATACGGCGTGCTACTCTTGTTAAGGAAACTCTGAATGCAGGAATCAAGTTAGTTCATTTGGTATTACACCACAAATCTGCAGTAAGTTCCATTTCTTTGCCAACTTCAAACCATTCGAGAATATAATAGTCGAGCTTTAACCAATGTAGCACCATGCTATGCAAAAACACTTGTACAGAATGGATTATTTGACTCTCTCAATTGAATATATGAAAAACAGAGCAATCGTTCTAGTGGGTACTAAAAAAAGCACAAAAAAATGGAAATCGAATCACAAGAGTCTGTACCTGAGTCAAATACTGGAATCCCATCTCCTGAATCGCCTTCCTCGTAGGCTCGGATAACTCCAGAGAATCAAACGAGTCAGTGCTCATAATTCCGCCGCCGCCCCTCACTTTCTTCTCCTTTGTCTTGCTCTCTGCTTCACCACCCTGATCTTCTCCCTGTCTCTTTTCCTCCAACTTTCCCCCATCACCCTCGAATTCCTTCCTCGCCACTAACTTCATCTTCTTTCCTCTCTTCGTGTCTTTCATAACTTCCATCTCTTCCTCATCTCGACTCTCCTCTGCATTCTGTTTCCCCTCTGGAGCTTTATCACTCTGATTTGCCGGAGTTTTCTTTCCTCTACTACGCTTTCGTTTCCTTTTCCCCTGCAGCTCTCCTTCCGGCTGCCTGTTCTCTGCTAGCACGGCCATGGCGCCAACTGCGATTGAAGTTTCCGGGAAAGAAGATTATTATATTAGGGTTTCTGCTCCTATTTTTGCAATTCGGCTCTTTTAGTCCTTTTTATAAGGTCTTAAAAGCCGATCACCGTCCAAGTCAAGTGATTATATAGTTACCGAAAACACCCGCTACTAAAGTTTTCTCGAGTTCCCTAAATTACAACTCTAAGTACGGCATCATTTTTTTGTTGTTGTCAATGGTGATAATTTCATATGACGATTTTGACCTGATTCATTTTATTCGACCTGTTTGATTTTGATTTGTTTTGGGGCGGGTCTGTAGGTGGGGCGAGGCGGGTATGTATACTCTTCTTGACCCGACCGCCCTTCACCCCATTCTCGATCCATATTTTTCTAAATTACATGTAATTTTATCCAAATTACTTATAATTTTACTTTTATTATCTCGTATTGTAGCTCTGATAAAGTTGTAAATAGGCGAGAATCTAATTTTTTTGAATAACTTAACTAAGTTTATAATATTTTAGTTAGCTTCTTGGATTTTTAATGAAAAAAAATGAATATTTCTAATGTTTTCATTTTCCACTACATACCCATCATTGAGTCGATCTGTCCCAACCCACGCCCTGTGATGAATTACCCGACTTGGATCCGACCTGTGATGGAAGTGGATATGAGTATCAAATTGAGATATCCGCCCCGAACCTGCCTCATTACCATTTCTAATTACGAGCCACATAAGATACGAGCCACAATTCGATACGATTTCTTTACACATTGGCTTCATTAAATCAGTTTTTATGTATGATCCCATACATGGTTTCTGCGCTCTATGCTTTTCTGCAGGGACGACGATTATAGAACGGGCGAGGAAAGGACTATCAATATCATCGTCGCGAAAACCACCATCCGCTCATTTTCACGGGAATAGAGGTGTTTTTGCGACGATCTTACAATTTGATCACCAAAAAGGGTCTTCAGCAACGAATTTATATTTCCCTGTCGCAAACTTCATAAGCAGTGAAGCGCAGCCTGAAACAAGAGATTCCGTCTTTCCATATGTTCTTCCATCTCCTCGACAGCGCGCTGGTCCGAACGGGCGGGTTTGGTGTCGAGGAAGGAGACGACGTGGTGTAGAATGTGGTCCGGAAGATCGTCGAATCTGCTGTCGATGGTTGCTCCGTTTTGGTGGTGGTGACGACTCGATTTGAGTTGCTTCGGTTCACTCTCTGTCGCCATTACCTTACTTTGAGGTAGGGTTTGCTAAAGCTTTTGGAAGGATTTTTTTTACTAAAAGGATTGTGCCTGATTATAGGAATTAGTACTAGTGGATGTTATAATCGGGGGAGTTCGTGTTGGATAGTGAGAAAATTATGGGCACCCATTACCTGCAATATTCGAGTTCGAGTCTTACCCGTACTCACTAAAAGTCCTTCGAGTTCGAGTATTACACTACCCAATTAGGTCGGATTCGAACGGATATCCACGGTTACAGATTTTCCCCCATCGGTTATGCAAAAATTATCTACAAATCAAAACAAATCCATGATGATTGAAATTTGAAACTCCATCACGGGAACACAATTTTAGGTTAAAATTCCAGGAAAAGAGGACCCATACTGCCATCCTTACCATGTTTGCATCACGACTGAGAGCCTTCAGTATCAGCAAATCTTCTCAATTACGTACTCCGAGCATATATTTTCTTCAGCAACACGAGGGATTTTAAACTGATATAGGAACACTTTATCGTCCATAATCGGCGATTCATGTGAATATTGAATCCTCAGAGTCTCCAACTTTGTGAACGGAGAAACTTTGTCCACCATTAACAATTTTGCTACGGCATGAGGGCATTTGAGTAGGTTACACCGGATCGTACTTTCCAACTGTCGAGACAAAACAGAATCAAAAGCGTACATATGGGCATGAATTAAAGACCCAATTTGACTAGGCTAAACCCTAAAAGTTCATAAAAAAATTATCTTAACCCTACATATTCACCAAACCTTAAAACACATACATACCTTGAAAAAATTCAGATGGAGAGACTTTGCATTATGCAGACCAAGTAGGAAGTTCTCAAACGCACGATTCAGTTTCCCCGTCGTCTCGCCGTGGTTTCCATAAATACGATTACCTTCTTCCATCATCCTCGTAGGCGAGCGCCCGTACAGGGCTAGCGCCTCGATCCAGACGATCCCGATGCTAGCATGGTCGAGGGAAGGGAGGTCGAACCGATCGAGCCGCTCCAATTGAGTCAGGTAACCCGAGAATCGAAACGTTTCGAGCTTCGGAGCAATCACGCCGACGAGATTCAAGCCATCGAAATAACAAAGCCGGATCTCCAATTCCAGCAGTCGGCGGGGAACCGACACCGTCACGGGATAGTACGATTTGCAATCGACCAGCTTCAAGCGTTTCAGGCCGGGGAGATTCTCCAACGAAGGCAACTCAACGCTGTAGAACTTGCAGCGGCGCAGTTCCAACGTGGTCAGCAGGTGGAAGCCAGTTTCAACAACAGTACTAGTGTTGAGGGGAAATGCCTCCAGCCTGAGAGTCTCGAGAGACTGATTCAGCCCAATGTGGCCCACGATGAAATCGAGCCCGAGCCCGTTGTCGGCCGCCGCCCGGGTGATGCTGGCAGCAGTGAACGAGAGAGATTGGAGAGTCTTGCGAATAGATGGCCCGAAACTCCGCCGCGTGTACTCCGCCGTGGAGAGGTTGAGGACGGAGATGTGTTTCCACGTGTTCCTCCATCTCCTCGACAGCGAGCTGGTTCGAACGGCGAACTTGATGTCGAGGGAGCTGAGGATGTCGTGCAGAATGTGGTCGGGAAGATCGTCGAACCTGCTGCCGCCGATGATGATGATTTCCTCCTGAAGACCACGATGGTCGCTCCGATTGGGTTGCTTCGAGTACTCGGCGGCCGCCGCCATTACGTTATCTTCGTTAATTAGGGCTTGTGTAAAGCTTACAATATAGGGCTTGTGGAAGAACTCTCGACAACAGTTGAAGGCCAACGGCGGGAATTTGTATTAACGCGTACGGACGCGATTCTGTGATGGATCTTTTAAGGGGAGTTTTTCCTTTCCCCATTAGTACTAGGAAAATAAATGGTTGTCGTTTTTGCTTTTTGATCCTGTCAGCTCCGGTCGTTTTACTTTCTTCATTTTGGGTGGAAAATTCTACCTTTTCAACTCATTCCTAATAATTAAATTCATTTACAATTTGCTTGCTTGGTCGGATGTGCCATTGGTTTTGTTGGCTTTACATAGGCGAATACCTCTATATTCGCTTGGGGCTCCTGGCCCTTCGCGACTCCTTACGTTGGTGCATGGCTCACTCGTTCACTAATGTTTTGTTTTGTGGGGATGCGCAGGTGATCATTCGGATGATTAATGCGAAGGACTCGTCGCACGCGGTGGGTGGAGCTCTCATGCAAGAGATTCAGGTGTTGCGGGCTTCTTTCCTTCGTGCTACGTTCCATTTCGTTCCCCGTAGGTATAATAGGGCTGCCCATTTCGTGGCAAGACAAGCCCTTGGAGCGATGGTGCAGACACTTGTCGATCATCGTGTTTTATTTATTTAATTTTCCTAGCCTGGTCTTAGGAGGCCTTGTATTTTGTCGTATCTTCGCTGCTTCCCTTTCGGGATAACTTTGGAAAAAAAAAGTATTTCTATGATAATATGATTATAGGGTGTTAACATTCTATCCACTTACTTATTTAACGATTGAAAATCAAAACCGATGCATTCATTATTAAAAAAAAAATGTTGAAACAGATAATTAAGCATCCATGATAATCCATCAAAACAAAAGTTGAAAGAGTTTTACAGTATGCTAACGGTAGCTGAGAAGAAATACAAAACGGCTAGGGTTTTGGTGAAGGATCTCAAAAACTTTTGAGAGCTTTTTTTTCTGTATTTCTCATTTATATACAAAGCCTGTACACTCCTCTGTTAATCCTAATGGCTAATCAACAGTAATGATAAACTAACTAATCAAATGAACCAGTGACAAAACGCCAAGTGTCCTATACACAGTACTTAACTACAGCTATCAACGAACTAAGAGAGACGACGCCGTTTCGGCCTGTCTTCATCTTCTTTCAAGGAAACGACTCCGTTCTGGACCAAACGCATCTTAGCCTATTAGACCACAACGCCGTCGTTTCTTCGGGACTGGAAATCTTCAGTTGCAGTTCTTGCTTAGCAACATCAATTTCGTGTTCATGACTTCATCAGCAAATCTTCAGCCGCTGCTGCTTTGGCTCATCACTCTGTTAGTAGCTATGAGATCAGGGATCTCCAACTAGAAAAAAGACTATGGTGTATTGCGCTAATTATGTATTTGTGAGATTCAGTCATTTTTTTTTGGCTTATATTGAACTAGAATACATGTATTAACTTTTTAGGGGACCTAGCACAATCACTCAAATTTTAGGGATTATCAATCTCAACAAAAAGTAGAAATTGCTAACAAATCACTCAAAATTAACTTTTGTGGGATTACAACTAAAACACAATCTAAACGAACAATGGTTTAGCCTAGTGGTAATACCACTAGTCTAGAATCTGAAGGTCTCAAGTTCGAATAACTTAAGCAGTACCCTAATAATAATAAAAAAAAACTTATATCACCAGTATGAGGAATTTTACAATGCTATATAGTTTTTTTTTTTTTTGACAATACAATGCTATATAGCATTGGTGCTATAGGTTTTTGTTTTTATAGTACAACTTGAAATTGTATCTTTAACGTTATGGTACAACTTCAGATTGTACCTATACTTTTTGTACAAATTCTTTTATGGTACAACTTAAACTTGTACCTTATGTGATGGTACAACTTCAAGTTGTAAAGTTGTACCATAACATAATAATACAAATTCCTTTATGGTACAACCTAAACTTATACATTTAATGTTATGGTACAACTTCAAGTTGTACATCAAAGCACCAGTGCTATATAGCATAGTAGAAGTGCTCCACCAGTATAAAAAAAAAAACAAAATCTAAATCTTTAAACAAGGTATTTGTCTAATGCAATAAATGATAACACACTAATTAACTCAATACTTCGATTTGAAAAATTACATCTTCGAAACAACCCTTATTAGCAACCACTCCACGCTAGCATACAATCCGTAATCATCTCAAGTCGAACAAAATTTTCTTTTAAATTCGGGGAGCCTCCCGAAAAATAGCGAATCACGTGACAAGGTATGCTCATTTCTGGCCGGCGATTATACTGCACATTCAACATCTCTAGCCTGTTGAAAGGAGAGGCTTCTGACTCCATCACAGACTTCAAGTTCGTGAGAGGAACGTGGTCATCCTCCCAGTGAGGCTGGTTCCACCATTACGGAAACACAATAATTAATGGGTGATAGAATAATCTGTTTCTTCGTGAAATGTACTGTGTAAACTCGATCAAAGATAGAATATTCTACTCACCTGAACAAAACCTAGGACAAGAGACTTTGCATTGCGCAGACCACGCAACAGGTTCATATAAGAACGAATCTGCTCCCTCATCGTCTCTAACGGGCAAGGATCGAAGAGCAAGTCGATATTCGACCACAAAAGGCGGATGTTTGCGTGATCAAGAGAAGGAAGGTCCAAGTCGAGGCGCTTCTTCAAATCTACATTCGAAACCTCGAAACGAAACGATTCAAGATTCGGCGCAGAAACCTCGACCAGGTCAAAATCCTTCATGTGATCACGAGCTACACAAACTTCGAGTTCCAGCAGCTGGGTGCCCGACACCACGAACGAGCAATTTTTCGACGACGACGTATGACAATCAATCACCTTGAGGTGGCTCAAACGAGGGAGATTCGAGAAAGGATCGAGCTCGAGCGACGACTCCTCCTCGGTCGAGCAAAAACAACAATCGCTGAGTTCTAGTGATGTAAGCAATCTGAAGCAGTCCAACGATCCGACCTTTATCTCGGATCCCACCAACTTGAGAGTCTCGAGAGATTCGTGATGACCGTAGGCGATGATGCGGCCAACGACGTCGTCGTACGAATCGTACGTACCAAACTGGGCAATGGACAGGCGGTGAAGGTTCTTGCGGCCGGCCACCACGGGACGCCGCACCAGCTGCATGTTTCAGGACACTGTCGATGAGCTCGAAAGCAGTATTTTTGTCCCGCATGCCGAATCCGAAATCAATGTCGACGCTGGAAACCGCGGCGGAGTCGAAACGTAGTGCAAGAAACTTGGTCACGTGAATGACGAGACTCGAATCGTCGTGGAACGAGAACCCGCTGAATTTGAGGATGGGGACGTCTTTCCACAGGCATCTCCACGTCCTCGAGAGAAGGCTGGTTTGGACGGTGTATTTGGTGTCGAGGAAGGAGAGAAAGGATCGCTCGAGCGAGCAACCATTCCACGTATTTGGCATCTCCATCTCCATCTCCACCTCCTCGAGCGAGCAACCATTCCACGTCCCACAATCAACTAGCTTGAGGTGGCTCAGGCGAGGAACGATAGAGAAAGGATCGCTCCGCACTCCATCCGAGCAAAAACAACATTCGCTGAGTTCTAGTGGAGTAAGCACTTTGAAATCAGCAAACGATCCGACCTTTACATCCTGTCCCACCAGCTTGAGCGTCCTGAGAGATTCATGAAGACCGTACGTTTTGATGCAGCCGACAAGGTCGTAACATTGGCCTATACTCGTTGGCTGAGTACGGCTGATGGACAGATGGTGAAGCTTGCCGCCAGGGGACAAGGCAGCTTCGGAAGCATACTTCAGGACACTGTCAAACAGTTCCAAAGCAGTTTTCTCCCACAGGTCGTATCCGAAATTAATGTCGACGCTGGAAACCATGGCAGACTCGAAACGGCAGGACAGAAACTTGCTCACGTGCTTGAGGAAACCCGAGTCGTCACAGAACGAGTTCCTACTGAATCTGAGTACAGTAACATCTTTCCATAAGCATCTCCACCTTCTCGACAGGACGCTGGTCTGAACAGTTTGTTTTGTGTCGTGGAAGGAGAGAATGTGATGCAGGACGTCGTTGGGAAGATGGTTGAGTAGTGTGTCGATCACTTGGACATTCTGAACATGTCTACTTTTGGGTTCTTTCTTCATGGTTCCCTCGGTTTACGAAAGAGAAGAGCAGGAGAAAGTGATCTATATAATGCGTGTTAATTCTGCCTAGCATTTTCATCGCCTTGGAGAAATCAATCGGCCAACTGTAGTTATAATTCAACTTCTCTCGGGACTACTTCAATTCATTACCTCGATTGATTAAGTAGGTTACAACTTACAAGGTTATCCCACCTTAGAATTGGGGAGCTAGTGAGACCGTCGCCAGCCAAGGTTTGACAAGAACTAATGATTACCTAACCCTTATTCATTCTTAACCAAGATCGGTCAGTAGAATAATAACTAGCAAATGATTCTGTCGCTTCTCGACACGAAATCCTCCGTTTCAGGGGTCTGTTAGCATGCTAACCCCCCTTAGGGATTGGAAAAATGACACCCCCTAGTATATTAAATACAACTATAGAATTTAATACACACATTAAATACACATTAGGAATTAAATGTACCATATTAATTAGGAATTCTCTCACTATTAAATACACATTAGGAATTAAATACACACATTAAATACACATTAAGAATTCTCTCACTATATTTGATTTTTCCTTTCAGTCTCCGACCACCAGACTTCCTCCGACCGCCACACTTCTCCGGTGAAAATCCCATCGGCAGACTCCCTCCGACCACCTCCAAAAAATATATCACTGCACTGATACGGTGTACCACTGCACTGGTAGCGATATCAATGCACTGGTAGCAATGTCATATCTGAGTATCAGTGCAGTGGTACAAATACCAGTAAAGTGGTAATTAATGTGGTATATTTAATGCTTACTTTGTATTTAATAACAGAACATTTATTATGTTTACTTTCATTAATACTTGTCAATAATTAATGAAAAATTGACCAATTAAAAGGGGGTGTCAAAAAACCAACCCCTTAAGGGGTTAGCATGCTAACCCGTCACTCCGTTTCAAACTTCAAACCAGCCTTTCTGTCGAAGAGGTGGAGATGTTTTGCTGATTATTATAAGAAAACTAATGAAAATCAGTCAAAAAAGAAACCCTAGAGAGATCGAGTTGGGTAGCTAGATGAAATGTATAACAAACTTACGTAGTAAAATACATCATATTCCACTTCTCTGCTCATGCCATCAAGGACGCCATGCATGCATGCATGCATCATGAGAGCATGATGACTACTTTTGACGCCATTTCGACATTAGCTTCCAATCAATCTCGCTTAGTATAATCAGCAACCATCCCAACTTGAGAAAGCGTTTCTTCTACGTCGGAAGAGCCTCCAAAGAAATAGCGAATCACTTCATCACCAACACTCGGCGGCCATTCCTGTTGATACCCACATCGCAACCTCAAGCTCCGCAGCCTCGTAAAGGGAGGAGGCTCTTCCTGCTCCATCAGTGCTTTGATCCTGTTCAGAGGAAGCTGGTGTTGTTCCCACACACCACATCGAAACTGTTTCGAAAACACACATTAACATTGATGCATCAAAACAAAGAGGCTTAAATAAAAGCACTCAATTTTTTTTTCCTTTTTTTTGGTAGCAAATGATATATTCGTGCGCACTTACCTTGTCAAGACATAGTTCGAGAGACTCTGCATTACGCAAACCACGCAGCAAACTCACGACCGCACCATCCTCCTCCTCCGCGGTGCACCACGAAAGGCGTATATTTGCATGGTCTAGGGCAGGATGAATGATCAGCTCGGGCAGAGTTCGACCAAGACTGCCCGAAAACCGTAGTGATCTGAGCCTTGGAGCAATCACATGACACAAACCTCGAAACCGTGTGCGCTCGATACGAAGCTCGAGCAGTCGAGGCCCCGCAACGACAAACGGATGATAGCTCACGCAGTCGAGCAGCGTCAGGTGGGCCAGGCTAGTCAGACTAGCAAACGGATCGGGAAAAGGCTCGTGCAGGGTGCAGCCACGCAGCTCCAGGGTCGCAAGCGACCTGAAGCAGCCCAAATCGACTTCCAGCAGGCGACATCTCTCCAGCTCGAGAGCCCGGAGAGATTCGTGAAGAGAGGCATCGACGAGAACATCCACCGCATCCTTTACGTTCATGTCCCAACGATTCTCGTCGTGGTCGACGAGCGACAGCTGGTGAAGACCTGCAGCGTGGCGAGAGGCGGCGGCGACGTATTTCGCGACCTTTCTGAACGATTTCGCGCTGCCTTTCCAAATCTCCCTGCGCCTGTCGCCGCTGACGTCGAAGGTGACGGCGCGGACGGGGACGGTGTGGAACCGGGATTTCAGGAGCTCGCGCACGTGTTTCTGGAAGCTCGACAGGTCGCGAGAGGAGACCGGGCGGAAGTTGAGCACCTGGACGTGCTTCCAGCAGCATCGCCACCGCCGCGACAGGACGCTGGTCCGGAGCGCGGATTGGGTGTCGAGGAGCGACAGGACGTGGTGGTGGAGAATGGAGTCCGGGAGATCGCTCAGCCTGTCGACTGGTTGTTTGCCTGCTACATTGTTACCGGCCGGATCTGCGGCCATGCCCTAGCTATCCTTCTTTTCACCTGGGAATTAATCCTTCAGAAGATAAAGAGTGGGAGACGAAATTGAAGGCCTAAACCCTAGCAAGTTAATCTGATCTGCAGCCGCAACCCTAGAAACAGAATGAAATGGGTGGGGGAATGTATTATTTATTTATTTATATTTTATTAACTCCCTCCGACTCCAATTTGAGATGGTTAATTACGTATTAGTGGTTGTCAATCCGCGGGTCAACCCGGATTGACCCGGATTTGCCCAAAAAACGGGCCATTGCAACCCTTTTGACAGTCAGCCCGGACCTGGTCAAATTCGGCTAACCTGGGCGGTTAGCCCATCCAGAGTGGGTCACTGGGTTGCTTCTCCTTAGGCTGCGTTTAACACTGGCGCGGCGACGTTTTTGGCCGGGAGAAGGCGGAGGGCATGGTCTGAAATAAAAAAACCCTACAGCTAGTCCGCTACACCCTTCAATCTTCATCGTCTCGACCTCTCCTCACAGGCGCCGCTCCCACCCCACAGGCGCCGCTCGATCGCCATCGCCAGGCTAAGTTCCCCTTCATCGGCGGCAACTAGCTCCCGCTCCGCTCCCACAGCCGCTCAAGCTCTTTCCTCCGACCAATCTAAGTTTGAGCGCCGCCATCTGCCTCCGACCATTCGAAACCTCGAGCTTGGCCGCCATCAACTTTCCTCTGCCTCAGGTCGGGTCGGGTCTCGTCTCCATCTCCAGCTCGAGTTCGACCTCCTCCCTCTGTTTGATATTCGAACTCAGATTGGTAAGGGTTTGGTTGATTTTATTAATTTATGAATGTTTGGTTAATTTTGGCAGGTGGCAACGCGAATTAGATTGCTTGTGTGGAGAAGTTGAATTGTTATTTGTTAGTAAGGGATTGTTGATGTTACATATGTTAGGAAGAAGAATCGTTAATAATCATTTGGAATTTTGGATTGCTTATGTTTAAGAAGAATTTCAAATTGCTTATGTTTGAGATTGAGCAATGACGTTTCCTATATTGGACTCAGGATAAGTATAATATAATAACGATTTTCATATTTCCGGCCTAAAACGGGTGACCCATTGACCCATGACCCACAAGCTCTATCGGGTCCGGGTTGACCCGTGGGTTGACAACCTTGCGTATTACAATGTTGATTCTTCTCACCAACGATTTTCAATTCAATTTAGATTTTTTTATATTGGTGTTTCCGCTTTGTTTGTTTAAAAAAATAAAACTAAGTTCCATTAGAATCGGCCATTTAATATTCTATTTAGGTACCCAAAGTTGGACAGTTGTGGCAAAAAGGCAAGCTTTAGGTAACCGATTACACCGTCGCATAAAAGTAACTTTTGTGACGCGAAAGTGTCGCAAAAGAAAGTTGCTATATGTGACGGAGTTCTGCTTCACTTAAAGTCGACTTTTACGTGACGTCGAAAATAAATTGGTTACAATTCATTTGCAACGGGGTATTGGTGATGCCAGTGGTGATGGAAGTTTCGTCACGGAAATTTTGGGTTTTTGTGACAGAATATCCTGTTACAGAATGTATTTTCTTGCAGTGATAAGTGCATGCGGTGATGACATCCACCACATTTCGTACATCCAACAAGTGATAAAAATGGTGATAATCAGGTATTAGATTTGCACCTTACAGAGGCGATCATGGGAATTCACCTGGAATTCTCCTCAGATGGAAAAGAAAGGGAGCGATGAACTCAGCCGAAAACCCTACGAAGACACTCTGCCTAATTCCAGCCCTACAATGAAACTGTGGAATAAAAAGGAAGGGGACCTTAGACTTGTTTAAGTCTACGGGACTCCAATGAGCAGGGCTAATTATGTACTGCAAAGTTTAGGGTGCCTAATGATGCAGATACTTAACTGGTTCACAAGTACATGCTATAACAGAAAAGGAACGGCAAAGAGTCTGGAAAACAGAAGGGGGGAACTACTACTTTGGGCACGACTGACTAGGATCGATATTGGCATATCACCTCGACCTGAACCAACTTTTCTCCAGTATTGGGAGAGCCTTCGAGAAAAAAGCGGATCACCTGGTAAGGTATTCTGGTGGTTTATCTTGATGCGCAGACTGGATCGTCAAGCTCTTCAATCTAGTGAAGGATGGAACTTCAGTCTCCAATAACGCCTTAATTCTTCGAAGAGGGAAGTGGTGTTCTTCCCAATCCTCATCTCCAGCCCCAAACTGATAGGAGAGAAAACAATAATGCATAAGCCAATAACCAAGAACAACAATCTGCCAGACCATAAACTCTTTGTTGACAATGATGCATAACAGCCACAAATCTTTATGTTGCTACAAAAGTATGCATAAGCTGCTATCATCACATCCCCCCCTGTAAACTGACATTCTGAAGGGTATTACAAGCGTGACTAGCAAAGAGAAGCAAGTCCATACCTTGTCGAAACGTAGCTTGACAGATTCTGCATTACGCAGAGTAAGCAAGAAATCTACAAATGCACGATTCACCTCTACCATTGATGCCTCAATGTCCGGTCTGTTCCACCAAAGATAGATATTTGCATGATCCAGAACAGGGACAGTCAACTTGGGGAGATAGTTATGAAGGTTATCACCCCATAGGCATAAACGCAGAGATTTGAGCTTTGGAGCAAGCACTTCATATTCGTCGTAGAAATCTATTTTAATTTCAAGGTCAAGCAGCTGAAGTCCCGAAATCATTAAAAAATCAGTGTGATAAACAAAGCACTCTAGTATCTTCAGGTAGTTCAGACAAGGCAGATTAGCAAATGGGTTCACGGTTTCCAGAGAGCATTTATAGAGTTCCAAAGTGGTAAGTGATCTGAAGCCCAAATCAAGTGCTCCAGTTTTGAGATTGCACCCCACCAACTTCATAGTCTTGAGAGATTCATTATGATGAGCAGCAGTGATACAGTCAGCCAAGTGTTCTCTGAAGTCCAGCTCAAAAAACTCGTCACAGATGATGGTCAAACTATGAAGTCCACCACCATCACCATTAGAGGCAGCATATTTCATGATCTTTTCAAACGTTTTCTGAAAAATATCATTCCACTCATCTTCATATACTTCGAATGTAACATTGCGAACAGGAGTATTGTGGAAGCGACGAGACAAGACCCTGCATACGTGTTTCCTGAAACTCGAATATGTAGTGAAGGATAGCGGGCGGAAATAGAGGACGGGAACATGTTTCCAACAGCATCTCCACCTCCTCGACAAAAGGCTGGTTTGAACTGCGGACTTGGTGTCAAGGAAGGACAGAATGTGATGGAGAATGTTGTCAGGAAGATCGCTCAATCCATCAACTTCCTTAACTACACGACTCCTCTTGGATATCTTGGAGACTTTCGAATTCCCAGCCATAACTTCCTCCCTTTCCTACAGTCATTGAAACCATAAGATTCATAACCATAGGGAATATTCTGTTACAGTGTCTAGCGTCTACTTACCCGAACCCTTCTAACTATCTAACTCCAATTTCGACTGGCAGAAGCTACCAACCCATTATCTAACAAGCAAGCAAGACATTGAAATAAGCAACAAAAGAAGCGAACGAAATGAACGAATTGAAAATTCGTCAGGAATCCTTCAAAAGAGTAAAAAACAGGGGAAATGGAGTTAAGAACTCATCACTGCTCACTATCCAGTCCAAATCGAAGGAATAGAATTCAAAATAAAGCATGGTAAACCTAGTGGAAGACCCAGATGGCAAAGGGCTCTGCTTTCTTTCACTGCCCTAGTTCATCATCCGCTTTGGTAGGAAGCAAATCGCCTAATTCATTTTCTGGGAACTGAACAGCGCTGTAGAAGATGAGTAGTACTTACCTGGAGCTCTTTAGCAATGGAGGGAGAAACGGAAATCGGGAATTGATTCCAAGCACCAATCCATGCACAAGAAGCACAGTTGGGGGGAGAGAGATAGCGAGACTGCGGGAGAATGGAGAAACAGAAACGCTACCGTAAATCGATGAGTTCTGCACTTCTGCCGCTTGTTATGTTTAGGGTAAATTACGAAAATGCTCCCTTAACTTTTGGGTCGGAAACTTTTTGAGCTTTAACAGAATGGCCATTGATCTTCTCGACATAGACTGTTACTTTGCTAAGGATAAGAAGGAATGGTGGTTTACGATCTCACTTAAAAAGACAATATTGAAGAAGACGATCATCGCCGAACTATTTCGTTACATGATATAATACAACACAAAGTAAATGCAGTGGCGAAATAACCCACAGAATCATGTGTTGACAAGAGTTTCTCACTGATAATTAGAAAGCAAGGAGCATGAGTTGGTCTATACATTCAAGCAAGGCACCATCTAGATTCCCCTGTATTCCACACTACATGTACAAAAGCCTACACAAGAGAAGCAGAAAAAAGGGTCTTTACATGGCTGCTATTTCAGCATGGTTGTGTTCGGTTAATAATCACAACATGCTCTGTACAAAATACAAAATTTAAGCATGCCACCATCTAATATCCCTACATTTCCTTAGCCGCAGCTACTTACATAATACCCGCCTCGATGAGCGCAAACCAGCACAAAGTCGACCATACTTCGTTCATCCCATCGAGTTGGAAAGTCGCAAAATATTAAGCTTGGAGGCTGCTGACAAGACCCAAAAGCAGCACAATGCATCATCCAAGTCATCTCCTAGCATCATGGCCATCATACATTCAACTTGAGAACATGACTAGTACTTAACTTGACACCATTTGACCGGTGCAGAATCAGCACTGCTTCTCCTTAACCAGCTCAAACTGAAGAAGCTTCGCTTCTGAACTAAGCGAGCCTTCAAAGAAATAGTGAAGCACTTCGTAATGTATGTTTGGCAGTTTCTGTTGACCTGCACATTGTATCTTCAAGCTCTTCAACCTGGTGAAAGGAGGGGCTTCAGGACCTATTAACGCCTTAATTGTGTTCAGAGGAAAGTGTTGTTCAACATTATGATAGATATACTTGGCCTGGTATGAAAACAGAATAATGAATCAAACCAAAATTTGGGCATTGACTATTCTAGGATTGCAAGCACTTAAATAAACATTGTGAATTCTGAACTAGACTCGGTATGTATAAGCCAATATCACCCCAATCCTATAAACTTACGTCTGGATCGATGATAGCGGTAAAGTGTTCCTTACAAAGAGCAGCAAGTGTGTACCTTTTCGAAACATAGCTGGAGACTCTCTGCATTCCGGAGACCACAGAATAAATTCATAAATGAGAGATTCTCCTCTTCCAGTGCTGCATCCCCACATGTCATGTGCCAACCAAGATGGATATTTGCATGATCAAGGGCAGGAAGATTCAGTTTGGGGAGATATCGCGATCTACTACCCCACCAATATAAAGATTTCAGCTTTGGAGCACGCACTTCACTGATGGAACCTGAAAAATGAATTTCAAGGACAAGCAGCTGAAGTCCCGAAATCATAAACCTAGTGTCATGATGATATACAAGGCATCCAATTAACTTCAGGTGGCTCAGACAAGGTAAATTAGCAAATGGATCAAACAACTTCCCAGCAGGATAAGGTTTCAGGTCGCATCTATGCAGCTCAAGAATCGTAAGCAATTTGAAGTGCGAATCGAATTCCCTCTCGAGAGTGCATCTCCTCAACATGAGTATCTTGAGAGATTCATTATGATGAGAAGCAGCGATGGCATCCGCCACCTCTCTGATGTTGAATTGCAGTTTGTCATCGATAAAGGACAAGTGGTGAAGACCGCCGCCACCGTGAGAGTGAGCATATCTCATGATCTTTTCAAATGTTTTCATAGCACCTCCCCACTTATCTCCACATATTTTGAAGGTAATGCTGCTAACAGGGATCTGATGGAAGCGGAGAGACAAGATCCTGTGTATGTGCTTTGTGAAACTCGACAAGTTAGGGAAGGATTTCTGGATAAAATTGAGGACAGGAACATGTTTCCACAAACATCTCCACCTCCTCGCCAGAAGGCTGGTTCGAACTGCAGATTTCGAGTCGAGGAACGAGATAATGTGATGAAGGATGCTGTCAGGAAGGCCGCTCAGTCTGTCAACTGCATGGATCCTCTTGAGTTTCTTGGACTCTTGTGAACTCCCGGACATCATCTTCCTCCCTTTTTCAGAAACAGATAATAATCACAACAGGGGAATAGCATGATTCAATCATATATGTGGTGAAATAACAAGAGATAGCATGCAACAATCTACAAACGTGGTATTGCTCAGTAACCGCATATTCTCATGAATCGAAATAAGAAATGGCATGGTATAGAAGTTCAGAAGGAAGAAATACAGGCGAAGAACAATTCAGAGCACTTAGGGCTCACAGCACAGTATACTATAGCATGCGGACTTGGATGGAAACAATAACAGATTCATTTTCTGGGAGCTAAATGGCGTTAATTAGAAGATGAGCAAACTATACATACCATGGAACTCTTTAACAATGGAGGGGGAAGTGGGAATCAGGAATTGTTTCCGGGCACCAAACCATGCAGAAGCCACAAGCACAGTTGGGAGAGTGACAGTGAACGAGTGTGGAGAGTTCTTTCTGCCGCTTGCTTTATATGGGAAGGTAGTATTTATATTCTGGGGTAAATTGCAGAAATGGTCAGTTAACTTTTGGGTGCTAAAATTGTTTACTCTTAATTCTTAAACAAAATAGTCATCCAACTTTAAACCACCCTACATTGCTTGTGAGCCTGCAATTGTGACCATAAACGGTTTGTGTGCTTATCATACCAGATTGTAACGAATAGACAATAAACTGATGAATGTTTTATCACGGGTTGTGTGTTTTTATCTATTGTTTGTGTGTGTTTATCTACTAATTTTGCAGTCTTGTTAGCATACCTCCATTATACCTTAAACTGCTATTTTCATGCCTAAGATTTTCAAGATAACCCTTCACGTCGTTCAAACAAAAGATGGTAGTTCATACATACATCTGCAAAGGAACGGCAAAAGAGACTAGCAAGTAGAAATAATAAACCAGACTGACAGCTCAAAGTAAGCTGTGCATCTTCTTCGCCCCGGCAAAAGGAGGAAACTACTAATTTGGGTACTGCTGCTAAATCGTCATTGGTATTTAGTTCATCAGAAAACTACTTTGGAAAGCACCATATATACAACTAGGGTACACCATTTGACAGTATATAACCACTATTGCGCTTTCTGATCAGCAAGCATCTCGAACTTAACAAACTTTTCTTCCGTATTAGGAGAGCCTTCGAGAAAATACCGAATTACTTCATACGGTACATTTGGCGGGCGTCGTTGGTTTGCACATTGTATCCTCAAGGTCTTCAATCTAGTAAAGGGAGGGGCTTCATGCTCGATTAACGCCTTAATTCTGTTAAGAGGAAAGTGGTGCTCTTTCCCATCCTCGTGACTTCTCTGTTCCTGACATGGAAGCACAGTAATAATGTATCAAAACCATGACTCTAGGAACTGACTACTTCAGTCTTTCGACTTGCAATAAAGCCACCTTTAAAAAAAAATACCACTTAGTGGACATTTGCATTATCAAAAGTACAAATAAGTATGGCTTTAACAGAACACAGAATTGGTACCTTGTCCAAACATAGCTTGAGAGATTCCACATTACTCAGACCGCACAAGTAATTCACAAATGCAGAACTCTGCTCTTCCAAAGCTATAGCATCATCATCCCAACAATGTGGTTCCCACTTGAGGCGGATATTTGCATGATCCAGGCAAGGGAGATTCAACTTGGGTAGATATTCATCAATGTATTCACCCCACAGACGTAAAGATTTGAGCTTTGGAGCAATCAGTTCATAAAAGCGGTAGTGATTTGTAAACTCAATTTCAAGATCAAGCAGTTGAGGTCCTGATATCAGTAACCAACAGTCAGGATGCGACACATAGCAGTGGAGTAACTTCAGGTACTTCAAACAAGGAAGATCACCAATCAAATCAAAGGGCGACTCTGGACAATAAGGTAACAGAGCACATTCACGTAGTTCCAGAGTTGTAAGCAATTTGAAGCCCAGAGCTGTACAGGATTTGAAGCCCGCGTCATCAAGTTGGACACAACAGAGTGTGCAGTCCTCCAAATTCAAAGTCTTGAGAGATGCATCATGATTACCAGCGGTGATGTTCTCAGCAAAGTGACTGAAGTCCAAATTCTCGTCCTCACCAAGGATAGACAAATGGTCAAGACCACCACCACCATGAGATGCAGCATATTTCATGACCTGTTCAATTGTTTTCGTAACATGCCCCCGTGTTTCTTGTGATGTACACCCACTTAGGTCGAAGGTAACATTGCGAACAGGAGTACAATGGGAGCGGAAAGACAAGAGCCTGTAAACGTGTTTTCTGAAACTTGCCAATTTGCAGAAGGATTTCGGGAGGAAGTTGAGCATCTCAACATCTTTCCACAAACATCTCCATCTCCTCGACAGAAGGCTGGTTCGAACTGTGGACTTGGTGTCGAGGTAGGACAGAATGTGATGGAGAATTTCATCCGGAAAATCGCTCAGTACAGCAACTTCTTTAACTACATGGCTCGCTCGGGGCTCTTGGGCTTCCTCGAATTCTTATCCATATTTTCTTCCCTTTCATCACAACAGTTGAAATTATAAGAATCATAGACAGGGGTAATGCCATAGAGATTCAAGTGTACACTAAGTCTAATCAGAGAATGGCCACTCTCTCCTGGCAGGCTCCATATATATGGTAGAAATCAAGAGACTTGATAGCATGCTGCAATCAAATTTACTGGGATAGAAACCGAAAACGAATCTTACAAAACAGAATCAAAGACAAGTAACCTCAAGAGAAACAAATTGTCTAGATTCCCCAGTAATTTGGATAGGCTCCATTCACAGACATACATTAGACCCCTATTTGTGTGAATCTAAACAAGCCTGCAATTCTAGGGTTACACAATCTAAGCCCTAAAGTGAAAAACTATATAATCAGTTAGCACCCGGCCAAGAATCCCAGCACCACCAGTGTTCGAAATCGAATTAAAAAATGAATCCAGTGAAATTCGCCTATGGCGAAGAAGACCCAACTGAGAAATCATCAGGCCTCTGCTTTCTTTACTACCCCAACAGAAACGGTCGGCTTTCGAGGAGGCGGAAACGATAGCAACTTCATTTTCAGAAAACTACAATAGAGTTAATTAGAAGATGAACATTTTAAGTACCTTCACCAATGGCGGCGATAGGAATCGCGAAGAACCGAGCTAAGTTTAGCCGAGTGCGGGACGCCGGGGGAACGTGGGGAGTTGCCGCCAATGTGACTCTGAATTCGCGGGAAGGGTAGATATATGTGTGTTTCGGCTTTTCGCTCCACTTTATTAAAGAGCACAATTTAACCCTCAAACTTTTGAAATTTGATTGTTTTGGTACACGAACTTTCTATTGGGTCGAACTGGTACGCAAATTATTTTTCTCAATCGTTTCGATACATAAATTCATATCTAACGGTAAGTTTACCTGTCAATGATCGGAAGTTGATTATGGCATGTCATAATATTTTCTTAAACTCGTCAATTTTTTTAGCCAAATGAGATTCATGATAATTAAAATTTAAATACACACATGTTAATACCAAAATGTTTGCAGTTATTAAGCCTTCTAATTTCAACCTATAAAAGGTGGTATTAAGGTACATAAAATTTACAAATACATGAAGCACAAGTCGAGAGACTTTGCATTACGCAATCCACGTAAGAAGAGACAATAAATAAGTCCCTTATTGTATTTGTGTTTGTAGCTCTTATATGAAAAAGAGACAATAAATAACCTATTTTTTGGCGGACTCGGATTAGTACGGCGGGAAACGGGCTCAATTACTTAGGGCCTAACTGGGGCAAGGCTTGGTTATTAAACCACCACAGGCCCAATTTCAGCAAACCCAACTTAGGGGCTCGGATTTGTTGTTGACTATACTATGCCCATGTTCATGCAGTAAAGAAAGTCATGCGATACGTAGTTGATCCAATTTCTTCATTGAAAAATTCATATAAATTTAGTATTTATCCACTCATAGTTTATAAACATGGTTCTTATTTACAAAATAAAGGAAGATAACTCTAAATGGCACCCAAAATAAATAAATAAATAAAAGACTTCAAGGCAAGCGATTAAGGATAATGATATCTACAATCGTCTTTTCGTTGGTTTGGAGAGAAATGCTTGGTGTGAATATTGAAACCTGCGCGGGAGCTTTATTGATTTCAATATGATAAGATCATGATACTTTTGAGATTATCAAGAGAGAAAACACCATCCGCCAGATAATTAATCATATATTTTGACTAGTTATCTTGGAAAAGGGAAAATAACCATCACAAGACACTCTAAATGAAATGGTTTAGGTGTTAACTCGTGGTAAACATTCAACATTATAGTAGCCTATGACCAAATAATAAAGGTATAATGAGGATAACCCAAATGCAAAGCTCCAAACTTTGCATAACGCAAACCATGGAACAAGCCCTTAACCTCCCGAGCTATGACTTGTCGTTAGAATTTTGCCATATTTTCGAGTCACATGTTTAAACGAGCATGACCTAGCTAGGGATGTTCACCTTTTTCGAATGGTACACACGTAACGGAAGGGCCTCCTTCAGTTATCTGTGTCAACTTCGTCGCATGCTTCGGGATCTTCAGTAACATCATTTTCATTGGTTGGGAGAGAGATGATAAACTCTTCTGGATATCGAATGTTGAAGGTCTTCAATCTGGTAAAGCGAGATATTTCATCATCGATGAATGACTTCATTTTGAAAAGATCGGAGTACTCTTGTGATTTTCGATACTGATAAAAGAAAACCCAATTAGTCATTCCGATAAATCATCATGGTAACAAAAAAAAGGACAAAAAATGCAAATGGCTAGGATCTTGCTAGTGCCATTCATCTATCGAGGTAGCCTGCATGACCAAGTGGTATACAAATTAACCTCAATAATCATTAAGCATTGCAAAGAAGTTGATTAAATATTCCGTACCTCTGTTTTGAGATATAAGAGCAGAGACTTCGTACGTGGCAAATGATGGAAGAAGCTCGTAAACTGATCATATATAGTATCTCGTCAAATCATAGATTAGTATAGTCAAAAGATTTACGACCAAATCGTGGAACAAACAAAACAAAGATTTACGCACCGTTTGTTTAATACACAAGTCGAGAGACTTTGCATAACGCAAACCATGCAACAAGCTCTTGAATCCCTGACCGTCCAATTCCGTCGACTTCCGGTATTCCATGCTCACACTAGCGCGACACAGAGAAGGAAGGTTCGCCTCTTGGAATGCCCCGAGATGCTCCATCTCGCCCGAGTAACACAACGACTCGAGCTTCGGTGCCGCCAGCTGGGTAATGCACACATCTGTGCATCGAATTTCGAGGCTCCGCAGCTCGAGCCCCGAAATCTTGATGGAATCCGACAGGTATATCCTGTTGCAACCGACCAGCTTTAAGCAACTCAAACGAGGGAGGATGGCGAAAGGATCGTCGTGGTGGAAGTAGCTAATGTCGCAGCCACGAAGCTCCAAAGTGGTCACCATCGGGAACGATGGCTCGCAGGCTGCTTCGAGATCGCCGCGGAGTAAGAAGCAGCCCACGAACTCGAGAGCCTCGAGAGATTCGCTGTGATGGTGACGGGCGATGGAGGACGCCATGCGACCCAAGTCATCACATAGAAACCATTTGCGGAATGACAAAGCCCGGAGGGAAGCACAGCGTTCCAGTACCTTGTCGAACACGTCAACGACACCCTTCCCAAAACTAGCATGAACGAGGTCGGGCTTCTTTCTTCCCACTATGATAGCATACTCTTCTTCCTTGCCGGAGCTGATGAAGCTGATGTCCACGCAGTTCCCGCGGTGGGATCGGAGGGGCACCAACTTGTGCTCGAAGTTACCGGTGAAGGGGGAAGTGCTCGAGTAGAGGTGGAGGACGGGGACGTCCTTCCACAAGGGTCTCCATCTCCCGGACAGAATGCTGGTTCGAGCAGCGGATTCTATGTCGACGAGGAAGGAGAGGACGTGACGTAGAATGTCGTCCGAAAGCTCGCTCAGTCTGTCCATGATGTGGAGTAAAGTAAGGATTAACAGTAAAATCCGACCACCGGAACCCTACTGTTTTATAGAACGAGGAGGAGGCATACTTGAAGGAGAGGGGAAAACCTAGTCCTAAGTCCGAACGGAAAAAGGAATGACCTGTTGAAGTACTCGTCTAGGGCTGGAAACGGGCTCAAAAGAGAAATCGACAGAGTGGGCTGAAATCGGGCTCAACATTTAGGCTCAATGAAGGCTAGATGACCTAGGCTTCCAAAATGACTGCTTCGTAACTCTTAGCTAGTGCTACACTACCAAAAAGAGATTGTCATCTTTGTGCTTTGTTTACATATATTAGTCTCTTCCTACAATGGAGAGCAAATATGAGACTGTTAAAGCTTACCAAAATTCCCAGAGTCCAGAGACAAACCTACTGTTCCACTATGGCCCTCTACACCTTGCAGCTATTGTGTGGAAAACTAGCAGAAAAAGGGATAGAACGGTGCGAGACGAATCCTCAGGATGAGAAAGCTTTTCAAGCTCTCCCATTCATATATAATCCAGCAAATGCATCATTACCTTCTCTATCTTCTCTTACTGTTGATTTGAGTTTGGCTCTGGAGACCAGCCGATGACCGGCATTGTTCCTAATACGCGCAGTGGTTACTGGTTTCTGTCGAATCACAACTCGTCGTGTGCCTGGGTATCTGCAGTATCCTTCTCGCTAGTGGCTTCCTCTGCAGCCGTCTTAGGCTCTTCAGTTGCCTCGGTCTTCTTGGGATCTTCTTCTGTCTCGGCTTTCTTAGGCTCCTCTGTTTCGTTCTTCTTGGTCTTCTCCACTTTAGGTTTCGGCTTTGGAATTTTGTTGATGCTGGTAACCTGTGGAAGCAGCAATCAGGAACAAAAATGGGAAGTTGATGATAAGGTCTTTTGTGGAGCCGCGTGTAGGTGCGAGGGAGAAAAATAGAATGTGAGGAAGTCAGAGGGTATACCTTGTCTTGCAACTTAAATACTTTGGTGTACACTTCTTCAGATGTGAAGGCTGGTTTGCTAGAAGCAGAAGTCCTGAATGGGATAAGAAGGAGAAATTCAGTGATTTTCCATTCCAAGAAACAGTAATGATTAGCAATCAATGAATATGAGAACTTACTGCTTCTGCTCTGCCTCCTTCTCATCAAGCCAACTCTTCAACTTTTCGCCATCATTCAGAACCTAGAACCAAATGTTGGAAAATGAACATTATCATACAGCTCCAATGTTGGATAGTTTAGCAGCTTTGGGAAGTAACTGACTTGGACAACTGGCAAGCATGTTTTATAATCATATACATACCTCAGTGATTCTGTCCTTGGGGAGCCAAGGTTTGTTTGCCTCCCAACCTTCTACAATCTGTAGAAAATAAAAAAAGAATTAAGGTGGTATGAATTACCCCTTAGTATCCAAAAGATTAGGAAGAAGATGCATTTGGTAGATACGCAGCCCCAAACTAAAGATCTGCTGTCGGAAATCAAGTTTAGTGGAATTGAAAAAAAAATTGATATCTAAAGACACTAATTGATTAAGGAATGAAAACCAGAAAATAGAAACATCTTAAAGACAGTTACTGTCAGATGTAATAACATGAGACTCCGTTGGAGCTAAGATTTGCATCAGTTAGCATAGAATCAACATCAAAGGTTATTTTGCAAGGGTAACTTCGGGTAGTATAGGCAGATCATGATTCAAGTTGAGTTACCTGTTTCAGCTCAGTGAGGTACTTCCTAGCAAGTTTAGTTGCATCTGGCCGATCTGATAGCTCCTTATATCTGCATATAAACAAATTCATTCGCTGGCTACTTAATATGATTATTTCTCAGGGAAGTATGCATTCATTTCCATCAAAAGTAGGAATAGTTCTCACCGGAAAAATATTGGGTCGCCAGTGGTTTTCAAAGACTCCATGCGTTTCTCAAACTCACTGGCAGTTGCATCTTCACCATCAGTATATAGCCAGTCTTGAACCTGAAACAATTGATGGTACCCGTAAGCTGATGTTTTTCCATATATTATTACAAAGGGTATGTATAGATGACGAAGCAAAAAGGTGAGGGACAGATGCAGATAGAAACATAGATGAGAATACAACCTCGTCAAGCTCTTCAATGAAAGATTGGCGTTCTTCACTTGTCGATATCTTCTCAAACTCCTCGTCTATTGCAAGCTGTTTTAACAGATGAAACCAAGTCAGTTACTATCTATTAGGCAATGGTCAGAAGAAAAGCCAAAGAACATTACCTTTTCTTTTGTTGAGTAAATATATCCTTCCAAGTTATTTTTCGATTCTGCAGTTCTTCGCCGCTCTGCATCTTTCTTGTTCAATTCTTCCAGCTTTCTTTTAGCTTCAGCCAGAGATTCTTCTGAAAGAGGCTTTCCTGGACCTGCTGTCTTCTCAGTGATCTACACATGGTAACCAACAAAATGATCAGCAAAAAAACAAAGTGTTGCAAACAAAAGGCTAACAAGGGCCAATAAGCCTGCTTGCACCTTCAGTGGAACCCTGAATGTTCGTTTTTTGAGCTTCTTCTCAGTAGCCACTTCGGTGGTGATTGGTTCTTTGACATCTGGGTTAGATTCACTGCCTGCTGTTTCATTACTTCCTTGTGAAGAATTCTCAGTAGCAGAACTCGTTGTGGTATTCTCAGCAGCCCCCTTATCAGTACGAGTCTCTGGAGTACTGCTTGAAGAGTTTGTGATAGTTTCAGCAGTGAGGTTCTTTTTTATTGGGACTTCCACCCATTCTGATATCTCCACAAGAGCGTCTGCTCGGTCCAAAGAGAGAACCCCACTCCTGCTGAGTGAAAAATGCAGATTTGCCTTTATTGGGGAGGAAAGATTTCGTGATGAATACCTAGACACACAACAAGACACATCGATTAGTTAATGCTCCAAAGCAGGAAAGTTAGCTCCGAAATATTAAAGCGAGCCAGATTCCTTACTTCTCACTCGCCTCCGTGAGACCAGACACGGAATATTGTGCAAACACTGGAGAACTGATGCTGGGTGGTAAGAGTTCATTAGACTCGTATTCAAGTGAAACTTCAAAATCTTTGTTAAGGACAATGGATCTGAACGTCTGTAAAGAAACCAGTACAGAGAAAAATAGTAAGTCCAAGAACCTAGATTGATGGTATGCTACTGCTTCATAAAATTCCTTTGTAAAACAACTTTTACCTTACTGGGAACCTTTTTCATCCTAGGCACCAGTGACTGCCTATCTTTGAAATCTGGGCCATCCAGTACAACAGCCAATCCATATGAAGAACCATCAATCATTCCTAGTTTACGATTCAATTTGATACCATCGCTTAGATTTGCAGCATGCAATGCTGCTCCAAGAACTATAGCTTCATCTGCATCCAGATGCTTGTCCAGCTCATTTCTTCCAAGAAGTTCCTGAATCTTAGCCTGTTAAGACGAAAGGAAAAGAAAAACCTGTCATATTCGATTTCAACAGTATGGTGATACTCGGATCTCAGGCAAGTTTATCCTAGAACTATAGAAAGATCTTATACAATAGATTACACTGGTGGTTCTACAGGACAAAATATCAGAAAGGGGTCTCAGGTAGTGAAGAAATTTGGCATACTTTAGTTTTTTTTAATAAAGTGAGAAAAGACATTCTTTTAGCGTGCTGACAACTAAAAGTTGAGGGGAGAAGCCTCAGAGAACAAGCTGATTATGGTGGACTAAAATCTTATGCTGAAAACACCAGACATTCTAGGCCCAGTGCTTCGCCAGGATTGTAACAATGAAGTTAAAATGCTAAGCTTATTCACGATTAAAGACATTATATAACTATTGTAGCTAGTTTTGAATTCAAATACTCTTAAAAAGTTACTCCACAGATGAGATATGAAGCCTTATCATCTATCTGGGGCTACGCAAACGAATTGCTACCACTTACTAACCTGTAACTTTGGCACTCTTGTAGCACCTCCAATAAGTTCCACGGCGGATATCTCATCCACCTTCAAACCTGAATGCTTTATTACTTCTTTGATGGGGACTAGGGATTTATCCCATAAATCACCGCATAACTCTTCAAACTTCTCCCGTGTAATGGAGCTCCTATAAAGATAGGGAAATTATATAAGTGAAAATAGATAATGCATATAGAACCGCACGTTGAATATGATCACATCCGATTCCACAAGGAGACACTAGGCTAATAGGGATCCACTCCAACGCTACAGAACTTGACAACTTAACCATGCCATTGAAAGTGAATGAGACCAACTAAAGATTGTTTCTTGAACCTACCTGAAATCGCGATCGTCGTAGAGAGACTCAACCGATATCGGAGCTGCTGTATTTGCACTCAAAATTTCCTTTGTCCGCTTAACCTGCTTCTTCAGTTTAGCCATTGCCTTGGGAGACTTGCGCACATCAACTCCATTTCCAACCTGCTTATTGAATTCATCAGCGAAAAACTCCACCAACCGCATTTCCATGTTCTGACCTCCAAGCTCTGAATCCCATCTAACATCCTTAACCTGGACAATCACTCAAAGCATTAGCAGTGCTCCCTTCGAACTGTGAACCAGAAAATTCCAAACCATAGGTGATGACAAAGTGCAAAAATTCACCTGAAACTGGTTAATGGACACAGTCTTCCCAAACTCCTTGGCATTGTACGCCGAATAATACACAAGTGCTGCATAGGTACTACTTGAACCCATATCGTAGAATATCACATATCTCGACCCATTCGAGAAATCCTTATCAATCCCATACTGCAATGCCGCACCAGAGTGTTCATTTATCAGAGTGAGAACGTTCATCCCAGCCAACTGAGCTGCCTGAATCAGCCCTCTCCTCTCCGCCTGCCCAAAATACGGCGGCACACTAATGACGGCATCTTTAACAGGCAACTTAGCATGGACCTCTGCCAAATTCGACGCGTAGCCCAAAATCATGGCCAACAATTCCTCAACGGAGTAAACTTGACCGTCGTCCACCTTGAACGCAACCGCGCCCCTGGAATCCTCCACTGCATCGAATGGCAGGTACATTGAGTCCAAAACGCCCTTCACATCTTTGTAAGATTTTCCGATCATGTCCCGCAGCTGCGAGAACACTTTGTTAGGGTAACGAGCGGTGATTCCGGCGGCTTCCTCAGCGAGTAGACGAGTACCCGAGTTGAACGACACTAAGGCCGGCGATTTCCTCTTGGACATCTCGTTGATGGCGACGGCTATCGGACTCTGACCTGGTTTCAAGTTCACTACCGCTACTTTCATCCATTCTGAACCTAGATCTACGCTCGAGACGGCGGATTGTGAAGGGATTACAAAATTGGCGGAGACAAAACATAGAAGCAGCCCCAATTTGATTATAGCCGTCGACCTCATTGTGAGCTTGAATCTTAATCCGACACTACAGTCTCTCTTCAGTCCTCTTCTCTCCTTCCCTGCAATGCAAGTCCGCCATTAACAGATCAGTAATTGAGCGTCAAATACCAAACTCCAACCTAAAAACCTACTCAGTTAATCGCAAGTATAAAGAGGAGAATGGAATATAACCAGAATCAGGTTCGCGAATCGCGCATTCTCCCCGGAAGAGAAGGAGATGGGAGGTGAAATTTCTCTGCTTGGCTGCTGAGAAAACTGAGCACGAAAGGCGCAAATGGAGAGGAAAAAGAAAGAGAAAGTTGAAAGCCGTTATTTTTCCCCGAAGGAACGTCTTCATTTTATTTATTTAGTTTTATTTTTGTATATAAAGGCCGACGTGGCGCGCTTTTTAAGTGGTGGGGACGAAAAAACAACCAATGGGGATCTGACAGGCGGATAATTGATACACGTGGCTATGTTTGAGAAGTCGACCTGTGTTGTTCATAGGTCATCGGAGTGCGTTCAGTTCCGTAGTGAACTGATTTCGGAATCACCGGATCTATCTGGGCCCAAATTATATATAGGCTAGTCATGCAAAGTTTGTGGGCCAATATGGGCCGGGCCAGATAGGTAGGCTTCGGCCCTTTCAGCTAATCACCTGTTTCATGTTTCCCGGTTCTTTTTCTTTCGCGCGATAAGAGTGGAATTGCAAATTGCAGCCGCCGGCCATCAGATAAAATTGGAACGATAGAGAAATTGTAGCCGCCGGCGGCCAGTAGAAGCGGGAAACAGTGGAATGTGTTTGTATAGATAAAATTCGAACGAAACAAATTGATCACTATCTGTTTCTGGGTACAGATATTCATATAAGTTATTACTGTGCAACAAATTTTGGTACAGTCGATTTCTCCGGCCATGAAAAGTACAGTGGAATGTGTTTGTATAGGGGAAAGAACCAAAAGGAGGGCACGGCTGCATGTCTTGTGTTTTCGGCGGTTAACTTACAATCCGATTGCTGAGGTTGCAAAAAGTGCAGAGGGTAGACGATGAAATGAAGCATGGACGACAGGAAAGTATAGTTTCAGGAAGGAAAAACATATCAGAAGAGCCAATGCCTTTTCCTTGGTGCTCTGCTGGGGACATCTGCAGGAAGACATGGTTCGAAAAATGAATACCACAGAACGACATAGGTTCTGAAAGCTCGAAAACACATGCTAAATGAAACTATGATCTATCAGGATATTGTTTCATTGTTTGGAAACGCATTGATTACCACCGATCGCGTACAGTGAGTTGTAGTGGACTTCACTCCAAAAGCTTAGCCAGATCTCTGGAACCACAAAAAGGGGGTGTAAGTTTGACACGGCTCAAAAGCAGCACATCTCGAAACCGGACAAAAGAAGGGCGCTGTAACACTAGTGACACAAACCTCTGCCAGGAGGCTTGTCTTTGGGCCTGATCTCGATATAGCAAGTGTCACGGAAAGATGTAACTAAGCAGATCTTGGCTTCAAACTGAAAAGTGCAGCGAAAGAGATCAGAAACATAGCACGGAAGAATGGAGTGTAAATGGGAAACATTAGAAACAGCATGAAATTAGCAAGAACCTTGCTCATAATATCAAGACACAGTGGTCGGGGTTCGGACTTCTACTATGGATTCTGACACGCTGACTATTACCATAATGTTTCCTACAAGTTGACCATATGCATTATGGATCTTTGACTTCCGATGCACTAGAAGCACAGGGACACTAAGTAAAGAGACTAAACAATCAAGAAAAGCCAGTTTGACAGTCCAAAATACTCAAAGGGGCCAAATTAGTTTCTCCTCTTCGTGTAATTTACTAGACAATTTCTCAACAACCACGTATACTTGAGCTTTCAGAGTCGCAATGTTCAAGGTCAAAACATGGAACGTGCTGTATTGATTAAACTGAATCCAGGTACAAGTCTGTTCCAGCTGAGCCAATTATGGAGCATAGATACGAAAATTCAGAATGCATGAGGTCAACTTACTCTATCTGCAGCAGCTTGTAGAGTAACGTGATCACCCCACTCCCCTGATCTAGCAAGAACATTAAAATTTGAAGTGAATCGACATTTGCTCAGTTGTAAAAACTGTCTTCTGGCACAAACATACAAAAAATTGTCCCACGCTAAAGGTCTTACTTTTTCATCTTGTTTACATAGCTTCTGTACCTCATCGGGACATGGCTTTCATACATTTTCTTGAAGTGCTTTAGCTGGAAAACAAAACAAACGGAGTACAAACAGTTCATAAGTATAAGACTTGGGAGACTGTTCCATGAATAAAGGGAACTCACATGCATGAATAAATAATATCTACCAGTAGAGAATCAACAGTCTTACCTGCTTAACAACTTGCTTCCTAACATGCTTATGATAATCCGGACTGCGAAATAGCTGGTCTGCTAATGCCCGAAACTGTATGAAAGTGAATCCAGTAGTTAACCAGACCTTTCCAATCCATATTTGAATAAATGTTTTGTCCGGTAGTTCACAGATGGAGGTGTCATCATAAAATTTACTCGATGAACATAAGAATTTAAAACTATAGCACACCTGACAATTCCCATCACCCTCCATCTGCAGTTCTGCCAAACCATATGTATTCAACCTGGATCAAATGATAAAAATTAAAAAGACAAATAAGCAATAGCATCAACATCTATGAAAAGTTAGTAATCTGAGACTCCGATAACGCATGATTCAACATGGCCCTCTCATAACATAATTGCAAATGCAACTAATGTAGAATTCCAAAGAAATTAATGCAAAAATATGTGCTACATTAGTTTGTAAAATTCCTGTAAGAGGTCAACTTCAGCGAAAGGAAGAAGGGACACATGCTGAATGACTACGCTTGACCGTGGGCAAAATTCATCGAGTACAGTATTCCAGCAAATTGGCCAAGCAAATAACTTTATAGTATGGATGATGAATCAAACACCTTCCAGACAGCCGAACATGATCTAAGCTTGCATCATTCACGTCTGGAATCTGACCATTAACCCGAGGAGTGTGCTGCAATTGGCCATTGCAAGTTACATACAAGTCCAAAAGGAAGTAATAAAAATAGAAATTTGATAAAAAACATAAAAGCGGTTATCTGCGACATCTTTTCAGCAGTACAGAAAATGCCAAAATAATAACCAATTAACCACCGCGATTTTAATCCCGGACCACCAATCAGGCAATGGTGTACAACAAACAGGTAGCAATACCCTTTGAAAGCTCAACTAAATGAGTTCCTCCATAATCATCCTTGCTTTTCAATCAACTAAAGAATCAAAAGGGACACTAACACCTGACTTTGCAGTCTCATATACAATCTCGAATCAAGTATTCACCGAAATGAAGAAAAAGAGAGCGAGGGTCGAACGTACAGGTATAGAATCCAAATGAGAAAGCCTCTTTCCAAGCTGTCTGCCAGCATTAGCATTTTCTTCTTCAGCTAAGAGGCTCGCTATAACCTGATCATCCTCTGTATCCGGGACGCTGCTATTATAACTTGAAGTCGAGCTTGCACTTGCATTGCTATAGCTTTCAGTCATGCTCCACTACCACCAACAAACAACTACCATAAAAGCAACCTACAAAAGATTTCCAAAATACATAGATTAGCAACTACTACTAGCCAAACTCCCCCACATTTTCCACTCTCAATAAGACCAACAGATTTTGTGCTCTATGATACCAAAAACTTAAAGATTATGATCCAATTTATGCCTTAACCGAGTAAATGAGATCAATTCCCAGCATGATCAACAAAGACATTGACTTTCTCGACTGGACTGGACAAACAGATCAACCGAACCAAAGCTCTCCACGCTAAGGAAATTCAGCAGCTATGAAACCTGAATCCGAGATAATTGATCTAACAACAAACTAACGAAATCAAATCACCTCCTTTCGGCCACCACAACAGGCGAGCAAAAGCAGGGAGAATCGCCGTAGCAACAGAAAAGCTCCAACGATACTGCTCAACTAAAACCTGCAACGTAACAGTCAACAATCAACCATGAACTCTTCAAAGCTAAAAAAAGACACATCCATGACTTAGTCGGAGCAGGATTACTTCATAGAAGGTTCAACAAAATTCCAACGGAATGACGATGTAATAAACCGAAGGAAAATTCAGTAAAGGACAGCTCAAAACAGCGGAACAACATCCGTCCAAATTGAAATTCTCCAAAAAAAAAATCTACATTACCGTAAAGGAAAAGGATTGAAGCAAATGACCAGACGGTAGAAAGAGCTGTAGCTGGAGCTTAGAAGCTGATCGATTCAGAGCAGCAGCAGACTGGGAGGGAATCGGGGAGGAGAGATTCAGGGAAGCGGAGGAGAAGAAGAAGGAAGGAGGCGACTGGAGAAATGGAAATTTTATAATAACAAAAAAGTCAAAATATCTACAAGAAGGGAATACGAAGCTTTTGGGAGAAAATGATAAAATAGAGAAATGGAGGGGAATAACAGCGGCAGCGGACCAGAATCCAGATAGATAGGTAGATTAGATAAACCGTTCGGTGAGGTAGGTGTTGCGTTGGAGAAGAAAGGAAAAGGATTGCGACGGGGAAGACAAACTGATGGTAACGGCACTGCTACAACTTGACAAGTGCGTGTTTTAAAGGCAGGTTTGATGTAATGAATGCACGAACCGACCAGTTTTGATGCTCATTTAGGATTCGGTTTGTTGATCGTGTTCATAATAGAGTAGTCAAAGAACCAAATACTATTGCGAATTGTCTTTCACACCAAATAAGATGACATGAGGTTCCAGCTAATTTTCATATGGTTTGGCATTGCGCCCACAAACCGGAGGAGAAGATCGGATGGTTCACTCATCGTAGTAGGCCGGTGATGGGATCCCGATCTCTGATTCAGGACATTCATAAACTTGGCAATGTTGGGAAGGACGAGCTCCCGGCAATGGAGATGCAGCAATGGGACTTTCGACATCACACTTCCTTTCTGAACATCTATACCGTCTGGCCTGCGCAATTTGTATGGCTTCCCTGAGGTCGGCTCGATGTCAACTCGAGGCATTTGCCTCCATCTCTTGTGCACGAACCAGCCGTATTTGTAGTCCCCCACGATTGGAGTACCCAGCGCTTCAGCACAGTGGACACGAAGCTGTAGCAAGACCGGGGAAGAAACGATGTTAAAACTCAGATGAATAAAGTGACCCCGGGCACCCCAGCTGGTAGATATGTACCTGATGCTTCCAGCTAGTTAATGGGCGAAGTTCGAGCCACGAGCATCCGTTGATCATAGGACCTAAGGCTCGATATTCTGTGAGAGCCTCTTGCGAAGGTTCGAAAACAGACCCCCCAGACAAGATGATTCGCTCTGTCTTGCCATCATCAAGAAGGACCTGGAAATATTAACAGCTCGAGGTCAATTTGGGAGTTTCATATCAGAGAAATCATCATTTCCAAGATCCAAAGTAAGCGAGGAAACCTTTGAAAGAGGAGCACGAATCAAGCCTTCCTTTTCCTTCGGGGAGCCTATAACTAAGGCCCAGTATCGTTGGTATGTAGCTTCACAGGCATCATTCCAGTCCTAGAAAATCAGAATGATTACATAGGTAAAGAAACAAAGCATTGGACAATGGTTTCCCTCCTATCATTTCCATCTACCTTAACTGTGTTTTAAGTCAAATGAGATGATAAGCGATGAAAGTACCTTACATCGAGATTTTGCTTTATTGAGGTTGCTGAATAGCCACTGAAGATGAGATACACTTTCTTCTGTCCGTCCCAGTAAGATGAGCCCGCTGCTTTCCCTATCTAGCCGGTGAACCTGACAAGAGATTGCATACAATCGTCAATATCTGACATGGCCAGGGAAAATGAGCTAATCAAACGAAGTGAACAGACCGGACATTGTTAACCCATTACACTGGAATGAACTCAGACTCTTAATAGTGACATAAAGAAGCACCCATCGAAAATAACATGATGAAGCTCACCAGCTTGGGTCCCTCGTCATAATCGTAAGACAAAGCAGCAGCAGCCAATGCATCCATACTATTATGAACAGGCATATTGCCCTGAAAGCAACAAACCAAAAGAAATTGTCTTAAGTGTTGATTCAACAGTAAAGACAACGTTGAACAGGAGGAAAAATATTACCTGGACTGGCAACTTTGGGGGCTTATTTAGAACAATCAGAGCTGCATCCTACAATTGGAACAAACAACTATCAGAAAGTAAAAGTATGCAAGAGGTCATATAGTGTAGAAAATGATTTATCACAGTGAAACCCGTAAACAACAAGAGAAGAAAAATCATGAACCTTGTACTTCACAAGCCTTTGCAAGTAGTCGATCTCATCTGCATTTGGATACAAAGTACCACTTGGGATGGTGTCAAATCTCTTCGAGATCCTAGACTCGGCAATCGATACTGGAACATGAATTCTAGCTCCCTCTTCCATTGCATCATGCGGCTTAATCTGCAGACACACTGTCGCGTAGAATATTAAACCGCCACAGAGTAAACACCCCCAAAACAAACAGGGAGGGTGTTAGGGAAGCTAGAGATGAGCACTAGCTTCATCACACAATCTTGCTACAGGCAATTGATCAGCTACTATTTCCCAAACAATTCAAAAGAGCTCTTTGTGCAACCATACCTTTCTCACCAACTTCCCCAATCCTTTAATTTCAAACGAGTCACTGGAACTTTGGCATTCCACGTAAACCTGACACAATACATCCATAACCCACAAGTATAAGAGAGTGTTAAAGCAAGCTGCTAGGCAAAAGCAACCACAAACAAACATTAGCAGTGAAATTGATGGGAAAACGCAAACGGGATTATCCCCATTAGAGCTCCAGCAAAATTGAGATACGAAGGTGGAGAAAGTTTTGAACAACTTACAAGGCCCTTCTTGAAATGGGATTCGATATTTTCACCAGACATGTCATTGAAGTAATACTTGACCCAGCTGATGGCAGTGAGACGCCCAGGATCACCAAGCAAGTTCTTCCCGGGGAGAGGCAGACCGGGAAATGGAGGCAAGAAAAGAAGCTGCCGGGGCTTCGGACCCTCTTTTGGGGAACCCAGATGAGCTACATTGTTGGTGACTCTTATGACTGGTTGGGCGTATGCGGGTGGTGGAGGAGCGATTCTGGAGTAGAATCGAGCTGCAATTACATTGTAAAGACCATTTCTTTTCCCCATCGTTGTACATCCTACCATTTGTTCCTTGGGTAAGAACTAAGCCGTGAACTTCAGTCTTCAGAGTAGGCTATTCCGACTGCAATTACTTTGTAAAGACCAATTCTTTTCCGTGCTGGTCCGGTGATGATGAGGCCAGACAGCTTGCTCGCCGATCGCCGGTGACAGCAACCACGCTGATCCAGTAACGTCGAGAAAGGGAGGAAATTTCGACGGCGGATAGTGGGGAAGCATCGTGTGTGTTTGGGAATTAGGATTTAGGGCTACGCATCGGATAAACGGCGTCGTATTAATTGGCGGGCACGACACGAGGCGGGTATAATTTTATTTCCCACTCTTTACCTTTGCTCTCCCAATCTCCATTCGATTCCTCTCTGTAGTCTGTCCACTTAAGTCGCCGTTGGTCGTGTTTTTCCATCCTTCACCGGCTCTTGCTCATCGGCCATTTCGTGCGATCTGGCCTGTTTTCCTCTTGGTCAAGGTGCTTTTTCTCTCCCCTGTTTTGTACTTGCCTATTTCCTCTTGAATGAATAGAATACTGAATCTAAACACTCTGTTGGCTAAATTCTTCGCGAACTGAATTGTATCGCCGGCCTATTCTTCTTCTGCCAACTAAACAATATCTGCTTAAATGTGCGCAAATTCTGTGTTCGCTGAAATAATTGTTGGGTTTCAATGTTTTGCGAAATTTACCTTGATACTTCCTGCGCCCTTAGTTGTCATGAGCATCGGCAGTGGATAATTGATTGGTTTTGTTGGCTGGTTTGCAAATTTTGGGCCGGCGTGTAATAACACGAAATATATATCAACAGTGACATCCCTTTGCAAAGATGGCTGGACTCTTAGGATTCGGAAGCCTTGCTCCCAAGACCAAGAATGTGGTAGTTGCTGGCGGGTTGTCGGCGTTTGTGTTTGGGGTGTATTTCTACACCATGAGAGCTGTTGGAGGAACGGATGAACTTCAGGTGGCTATAGACAAGTTTGAAGACCTGAAGAAAAAGCAAGATGCTTAAAGGAGTTTGGCAAACTTATGGGTTTTGCTGTAATCTCGTAGGGTCTTGCTTAGCGGGTCGTTTCTTGTTTAATTTTACATTCTCAAGTTTGTGGGTGAGTATGAAAATGGAAGGGAAGGAACGTTTTCTCTTGTTTTAGTTATTACTGAGACTGAGATTAAACTATTTCTGGCAGTAAGCTGGTTATGGGAGTCTATTGTCTAATCACTAATGTTTAGAGTGATGCAGTTCTGAATAAATAACAGCAAAAAACATTTGGGTATATCTCATGTCTCGCTTCTATAGTTTGAATTTGGTTACTTCTCCATTGTGAGGCACTACTTATTGCAGCAGGATGAGGTTAAAGATTTGTTGGCTTCTTGAGTTTGAAAGTGAAGATCATGAGCCTGCTAATTTAAAACTCTGGTTGTGGAAATGTCTCATATCTAAATCTCATTGGTTGGTGCTTTGGCAAAGAATTTAAGTTTCCATAACAGCGTGTCGACTTGCTTCCTAGCTACAAATGTGTTGCTGCTTTCAATTGACATGATATGGAAATTTTTTGAATTCTAAGAATCTCGTCTAGTGTTAGTTGATTTTGATTTAGTGCTGCAAGTCATTCTCCATAGCACTCTCTCAGTTACAGATTTTATCAATTTTTCTTTTTGTGTTGCTTGTGGAGATGCCTAATCATGTCCAGTATTGCTTCTAATTGATTGGACTTATCTAAATGTGATGGTTCCACCATTGATGATCTCTCTCTTGTGAAATATTATTTGAACTGTAGATAATTCTTCCATGTTGGCTACACGTTTGGTGTATTGGAAATGCAGAATAAATTGGATTAGTTTTGCTTGTGTAATCCTGAAAATTCTTCTTGTTCCTGCTCCCTTCTCTTGCTTGGGCCCACTCTTTATAGTGGAGGGTGTTAAAGCGAGAAAAGGAAAAACTGCTTTTATTTGTGCAGGTGTTGCAAATGGCGTTTCTGGTGATTGTTGTTTCACTAATTGTAGCGTGGATAGCTTCATTGTGCAAGATTCTCCTCACTGCAAGTTTGTACTCGAAGAACACTTTTCTGAGTGAAGGTACTTCCTCTAGCATTCTTGTAAAGCTTCTTTGTGAACATATGCAGTTAATTGATGCACTCTTCTTTTAGCTGTTTACAGTATCGGGTGGTGCACCTCACAGGCGAAATGTTCTGCTTGTTGTTGCTCACCCTGATGATGAGTCCATGTAAGCTCTCAGGCATATACTGAAAATCCTTTGACAATGTAGTTGTTTTCAAACATTACTTAACTGGCATCAATTTACTCTTAATAGTCATTCATGGCTGCTTTCATGTCATTGGTAAATGTTCATGCAGACATTTGACCCATACTTAGCTTGCTTTCCCATGTTGTATTAACTTCGTGTCTCAATATCTCAGGTTCTTTTCTCCGACGATAAACTATCTGATTTCAAGGGGTCACAATGTTCACTTGTTGTGCTTGTCAATAGGTGATGTGTTTCTTTCAATTCATTATTTTGTGATAATACTTGTGAGCTAAGAAACATACGATGGTAGTAACCGCAACAGTATTGAAAGTGTACATTGATGTACACCCTAGAGCTCTAATTATGCTCGCAGCTAGGGGGGCTGGGAACTTTTTATATGCCCCTTCTGTTAGGTGCTTCTATGATGAAAGCCACATCCTGCCTGTTCTTAGTTTAATCAACCCTGTCTTGTGATATTTTATGAAGGGGATCAATTAGGTAGCATATATCCCATCATATCTTTATCTTCCATATATGCGTTATGAATCTTTTGGTTGCACGCACCAACAGGCAATGCAGATGGGATGGGGAGCACTAGAAAGGATGAACTTTACCAAGCTTGTTTAGTCCTCAAGGTAATTACCTATGAGGCATTGTAAGTTATACCTACTGTCTCTAACATGGGATTCAAATTTTATTGATCAATAAAATCCTTGACAGTATTATGCTACGACACACAAGAATAAGTGTGGTTCAGCAACTTCATTGTGCAATTGACTGATTGCTGCTTAGTGCTTTATTTGGTTCTTGTATTCAATCTCAATGGATAGAGTAAATAGTTGTTTTCAGAAGGCAGAATAAAGAAGTGTCTTTGTTTGAACATTTAGTTTTTCTCTTTTGGAAGAAACTTCCAAGCACGGTGTAATGGTTAGACTGCCTGTGAATTTGCACATTCAGGTACAACCTCAGCAAGTGAAGATATTGGACCATCCAGATTTGCAGGTTTTGCCTCCTTTGTCCTGGAAAAGCTGGTCACTGACTCATGGTCAATATTTTATTTGTTGTGAATCTAATCTAATGTGTCACGCCCTCACAACGTAGGATGGTTTTGGACTGGTCTGGGACCGTGGCTTATTGTCAAAAACCATAAAGGAGGAGGTGGTTAGTCGCCATATTGACACGGTAAGGTCCTGTGTACTTGTTAGCCAACTTATCAGCTTGTTTGGCCCAAAATTGGTCCATCAGCTGGCCAGGGTCTGTTTTTTTTTTTTTTTTTGTGTGTGTGTGTGTTTGGTGTTTTAAGCTACATATTTTTCTTGTCTTATTAATCCTCTTCTTTTATGGGGCTGTGTATAGGTCCTTACCTTTGACAACTATGGGGTATCTGGCCACTGTAATCACCGCGACGTGCATTATGGTGTACGGTAAGTTCTTTCATCGGCTAAGTTTGCGCAAGGTGTACGCGAAATATATATGTCATATAGTAATAGTTGCATTCTCGTTTGAAGATTGAGGACGTCTGAGCTAGGAGCTCCTCAGCCCTGTTAGCTTGTTCCAAATCATTTTCTTTTCCAAAATTTACCACTTTGATCATAGATGTCCATCCAAACTCCACATTAATATGTCATTTTCAACATTAGATTATCTTGTTGGTCTGTCATTGCCGAGGACTAAAGGATATTCAAAGTTGTTAAACCTTCTCGTTTATGTGTAAGGAGTCCACCTTTCACCTTGTATTCTGTCCCATTGCCACCAAATTGTGCACCCTGTGTATTCAGCCAAAGGAAAGATTGGCTCCTTAAGCTTGATAGAAATGCTTTCTGTCAAATCAATGATGTTTTTCCAGAAGGTGATGTTGCCCTAAAATTTTCAATTAGTCTGGATTGGATGTTTTACAATCCCAGTACCACTAGACCAACCATGGAGTTTGGTCAAATCAATTGATGTTTGCCTTCTGTTTGTTCTGCTTATCTGCTCTTGTAGTTGTCTGCTGAATGCTTGGTTTCTTATTGGAGTTAGTATCTCTACCCATATCCATATGTATCTAGTTAGTCTCTTGTGCATAGAATTACTGGTCTTCAGGCATAGGTGATTGAAGTCATGACCTACTCTTTCTTGCTGTTTTTTTGTTGTATAAGCAGCAAGCTGTTGGAAGATACCCCAGAAAGACGTATAGAGGCTTGGGAACTTGTACGATTTTCTTGTCCTTCATGTTTTTTCTTCATGGCATGTTCATTCTAAATTCTCTTATCATGTTAACTCTTATCATCTGCGCTTCATTTTATTTGCTACTGAATAACTTTCATCCCGCCTCAAATCCTTTTAGCGTAACATGTAGACTGATCTTTAGCAGCATATATTTTAGCATATCGTGTAGGCTGATCTTTGGCATATATATCCTTACCAGCATTTAATGCTTCCTACGTTGAACTGCAAGCTTTCAGCATCCAAATCATTCTGTCATGTCAGTTAATTGGTTCATAATGTTCAATGGTCAGGTCAGTAACAACTTATTGCGCAAGTATATCGGACCAGTTGATATCTGGCTGTCCATGTTGCTCGCCACGAAATCCGGCAGCAGGGTGGCGTACTGTTTGTTGAATGAGCAACCACTGAAGACCTACGGTGCAATGGCTGCACATTCAAGCCAATGGGTCTGGTATGTTTGCTTGATTGCCAGTTATGCGCTTCTTCCAGTTCTTATGCATCCACTACCACCAAAACTGCTTGTCCCTCACTCTCTCACGTCGCTCTGTCAACCGTAAAACAGGTTTCGCAAGCTCTTTGTGTCGTTCTCCAGCTACACTTACGTGAACACCCTTCGAAGGATCGACTAGTCGTAGTAGCAGAGAGCCGAAGATCGTTGTATGGACGGAGGTGATCGACAATCAGGTTGGAGTTGTGGGTCGTTTCTGTTTGTTTGTCATCGATAGATAAAATGCCCACGTAGATAAGAAGATAGAGTAAGCTATCCGAAATTCGTTACGTTTTATGTCAGGAAACCATTGGTTTGGAATTTAAGTGTTTGTTGCGTTGGAAGAGAAGAACACGCGGTGTCCTGAATTGTGAGGTAGGTTTGGCGATAACGACTTCTTTTGCTTTGGTCTGGCCAACAGGGGGCTTCTTCCTTCGTAAGCAAACCAAACGCTGCCTTAAGAAAAATACATGGAGGGGAACTTAGCTAACCTATATTCACATTACGTGCAATACAATGTGTTTCTTCTAATTAATGGTTTCTTTGTAGCTAGTATTTGCTCTTAAATTATCACTAGATTAAGCTCTCGAGATATCAAGTATCGTTGGGTGTAAAATAGAAATACTAGTGGTGTTGATTGGATGGGTATTTCAATTTCAAATCGTCATATCCGCTTATATCAATTAGGGTAAATCAGTCAAGATGCGAGTTAGAGAAGCCAACTGAATGATCATTTTAACATGTGAAAGTTAGGCTCGTGCTTAGCTACCTGGCCTTTGGTTAAGATTGAAAATATTACTTTTAAGAAGTGAAACATGAAAAACTATGTGCGGTTATATAGTGAGAAAGTAGTTTTCGTACTAAAAAAAAAGCATGTGACAAAGTCAAGGAGGATCGAGCAAGATTAAAGAAAGACTGATGGACGTGCCAATGGATTGAATCTGCTTTCTTTAGGTTATGTCATGATCAAGCGAGCAAATCACATTGTGAATCATGGCTAACATTAGATTGAAACTCTAAACTTAAAATTCGATTTTATTTGAATAACTTTTCAATGGAAAGTTCGGTTTAGAACTCATAGCTAACATTACTGTTATCTCATTCCGTTACATTTTATTTACTATCACATCATTTATCGATCGATATTAGATGAATCGGCATCTGGATTTGATATTACCAAGGATTAATTAACCTCGAGTCCTTGACGACCAATTCCAAGCTACGTTCACGCGGCTGCCTGCCGGCGATACCCATCTTTCTTGGAGCAACGTCTTTGTTCGTGGGACGGGACCGTAAACAATACTGTGAACGGGTCTCTCCTCGCCGGCCGGCCGTGTATTTTACTTTTTCATTTGGCGGCTCTCGAGAGACCGGGATGCTTCCCTGCTAGCGATAAAGACCGACGAATATATTCTTGTCCCACGAGGCTCGCCAACTGTTAGATTCTCATGGCTCATGGGGGTTTCTTCAGGCGGCTAAACTTTGCAAAACCTTGCTTTCTGTAAGGTTTTAAAACTTACATAAATTAATCTCATTCTCTCTTCATTTTCATATAAGAATTTCATTTTCCTTTTTATTTATCAAGAAACAATCGAATATTATCGAATCCGAACCCTAAAACGTAGTGATCCGAAACAATGTTGTTCAAGATAAAGCCATAATACGATAACAAAGGTAAACGCATCAACCCTCCTTGCCGATCCTATGTCGTAGACTTAAAAATCTCGTTGATAATTCTTTCTTTTTTTTTACCATGAATGGTTAAAATGACATAAGCTGGTCTAACTAATAATTATCAACTACTAGTCGTCTATCTATTACCCTTCTGGCTGAGAGTTTAGTCGAAAATATGCTATTGACAAACTTACTATTTTCGATCATATGACATTGTAGGAAGAGAGATCCACTTATGAATCTTAATCGGCTCGTAATATTGTAAATCATAAAGATTGAAAGTCAGTACGAGACCTCTCCAGACCAAATGACTTTGATAGGACTGTATAATACGAGAGTCCCATTTATAAATCGTAAAAATTAGTCCATTACCTTACCTCATACGACCTCACGACCCACCCCCGAAAATTGATTGTAAAATATATTTACCGTCTAAAACGTGTGATGATCTAAGCAACTCAGTGTATTCCCATTTGTTGAAGGTGTTTCTTGGATGGCTTCCTTTCCTTATGGAACATAACTTTATCCGGGGAAAAAAAAATCTCACGCGTCGCAGCCGCCTCGGGTCAAGAAGAGTCGTAGTCACTCAGAGAGAGTCGGTCGGGTCGGGGCAAAGCAAAACCCAAACCCGAATTCGTTTCGTGTGTATATATACCCGTACCAAGAGGGAAAGAGTTGATAAACGAACCCACAAACACAAACGTCAGAAACCTACCTTCTTCTTCTTTGCCTCTCCTCCTCCATTTTCCCAGCTCAACTAGATTTCCCGGCCGGCGGTTTCTCTTTGTCTCCGTTCAGATATAATTCAACTCCTCCGGCGCCAAGATGACTCAGAACGATCACCACTCAGCCACCTCCGGTGAGTTACTTCTCTTTGCCTCCCCGTCTCTATCTGGCTGTGAATTCAATAAACGCTGCTGGATCGCCCTCGGCCGTGGGATATCTTGCCGGCGGCGATCCAACTCCGTCAACCCCTCGCATCATGAACTAGCTAGATATAAATAAAGTCCGGGATTAATTAGGCTGGAAATATTAGATACATGTCTCAATGGTTAATTTTCACTAGGTCGATTCTCGTGGTTTTCGCGTTGATTAATAAATAGTAGTGTGGCTCTTACACGTTCTCTCAAACGAAAAAAATCAATTTCAAGGTTTTGAAGTGTGCGTATGCTGACTGTAATTTGTTCTTTAATCAATGATTAATATTAGAGATCATGGAGATTCATAAACCATTTAGCCAAACCAACTTTAATATCATATCACAAACCAACTAATCTCAATGACTCGAGTTGTTAGGGAAAAAATTAATTATAAATCATATGTGTCACTCTCTTTCTATTCTGACACATGTCATTCTTCTTTCTGAAATTCGAAGTAAGCATTGGGTTTGTGCCTTTTCAGTTGTCGGATTTGTTAAAGATGCATCGAGTTATGTTCATCTGTCTGAATTAATAGTCTGATTCTAGCGAGATATATAAAGTTATAGCGATTGAAGAACGGGAGGGAAGATGTAAAGTTACTCCCTTAATGCAACCTTGTTCACTAATTTGATAGGATAGCTATGTTGTAGTTTTGATGATTTGATTTGGTTCAACCACAATTCTAAGGTTAAGTGGATGTAGTTATCATTAATCATGTAAATGCAAGTCTAGTAATTTGCCCAATTTGTGGTAGGTTTGATTAATAGTTTTGTTGACTTTTATCTTCTACATTATTAAACCAAACCCCATGTTACTCATGGAATGGAGCTATTATATGGAGTGGTTTGGCATAAACTAACCAACTTGCATTAATTAAATAACAGCATCATCATACCCTCAACTACCACAATCAAGCGGGTCGTACACCGTCGGAGCCCCGCCGCCGATCGGGTACCCGACCCGTGACTCCGCCGCCCACGTCGACGGTGCCGTTCCGGTCGAGACCAAGTCCAGGGGCGATGGCTTCTGGAAGGGCTGGTAAGTTTAGTTAATTTAGTTCTCTCCTTTCCTTTTTTACAATTTCATCCCCTCATTTTTGCTGTTTGACCAGTGCAGTACTTACTTTTTTTTTTTTTTTGTCTTCTTGTTGTTGTGGGAATTTGTAGCTGTGCAGCATTGTGCTGCTGCTGTGTGCTGGACGCGTGTTTCTGAGGAGCCGTGACGGAAGAAGTAACTCTTGCTGGCTAGTATTCTTCCTCGCCGTCATCGTCATGGACCTGATCGTCAATATTTTATTGTTTTGGTGTTAAACTTTTGTTATAACATTGCGTGACGTGTTTTTTTTTTATTTAATGATTTACGTAAAATAAACGATGTTGTTTAAGTTTGCCACCATCTTGTTGGTGGAGCTTTGCTTTTGTGTATATTCCTTCATAGAAATACAATTTTTTTTTGGCGATTTATGAAGTATTAATTATGTGTTTGTATTTTATCTCGAGTATTATGAGTTCGTATGTTATAGAATATCATACATAATCCGACAATAAAACGAGCTTCATTTCTATAAGCAAGACCATAGCGCGTGAGCTAGTAATCATATGATTAGTCGATCAGATGACCTTACAACTCATAATCAAGTGGTTGATTGTTTGACTGCGGACTAAATCATTACCCACTAGGCAAGAGCCATATTCTTCATCACAATCAATGTACAATGAAGAAATGCCAACCTTCTTATTGATTTACCAAAAGTATTTCAATTTTTCCAGTTCTGAAGTCAGTAACATACACTCGTCATCCCAATTGAAAGGAGGAGAAGCTTCAATTATGTGAAGACAATTCCACTCTTGACCAAAAATTTGATCACATCAATTGGCGAACATACTACTACTAGAAACTCAAAGAGGCAAGGAAGAGTTCGTGGTTACTTCTTCAGGGAGCCGGCTATGCAGCGGGTCCAGTTTTCAGGGCGAAGTCCAAATCAGCAATGAGATCATCCACATCCTCGATCCCGACAGAGATTCGTATGAGATCCTCAGTCAGGCCTCTGGCTTCCCTGACTGCGGCAGGGATGCTTGCATGCGACATGAAGCACGGCATGCTTATGAGCGACTTCACGCTACCTACAAAGGACATAAGAATACAGTGTAAGATCATAAGGAGAAGCTTCTCTCGCTATCGACAGACAATGATGATGTAAGAAGTTGGCTCCGAGTCACATTCAAGCTAATGACTTATTGGATAGCTATGAGAAAGATAAGAATAGGGCAAGAAAGATACCGAAACTGACTGTGATGCTGAAATACTTGGTGGTTTCGACGATATGCTTTGAGAGCGCGAGTGATCCTGTCAAGAAGCTGAGCACTGATCCTGCACCCTGTGCCTGCAAGAAATCGTTGAAACAATCACGTTGGTATTGTACAAAGAGTTTTGAGAGGTCGGAGTTTGGTGTAGAAGCTCCACAAGAAATTGCATCTACCTGTGAGTAGTGCAGCTCGCGACCAGGATGATCAGGAAGCCCCGCATAGTTAACTCTTTTAACTCGTGGATGGGAAGCAAGAAACTCAGCTATCTTCTGTGCGTTCTCCTGGTTTACATCAAACATAATAGACACGGCGAGATTAGAATCCCTAACACCAGCGGTTTTCAAAGCGAAGATTGGAACAAACCAAAACAAGTTGCCTTGGTTTTTCCAACCAAACAAGGGCAGTGGATAGTCAATTTGAACAAAAAAAAACAAGCTTAAAGTAAAAGGAAAGAAGAGGATGCTTTGGGACTTAAAATTGGCACCTGTTGTTTCTCAACACGCAAAACCATTGTCTTAATACCTCGCAAACAAAGCCAGCAATCATTCGGAGCAAGACCTGAGCCCTCTGCATTTTGCAGGAAATACAAACTCCGTCCCAATCTGAAAGTACGAGAAACCGCAAGACAGATGAATCACAGATTTGAGGGAAGGAACTCATAGGAAGAAAATTTCTGAGCTATATTATGTATTGTACTGTAAGTAAAATAACATTAATATCGGACATAAATGTGCCAGTATGTATGAAGCATGTTAGCAATCTCTGTGGGAGAAGACCCTTGTTGGGGCAGAATTTCAGTCTATCCAATTAATAGCCGAATAACAGACAGCAGATGTTACATAGTTCTAAATGTATTCACATAAACATAAGCTATATTAGGCAATGATTTTCATTCCAGACTAAGGGACAAGACCAGACCCTTGAAGTACTTCAGTAATCTACATAATAAATCTAAGGTGCCCTACAAGGGAGTCATTAAACTTGATCTTTTCAGGTAAATGTTTCCCTGTTACTTGAATCACTAATTTACCAAGTGCAGGCAGATAACAAAGTTGAGAAATTAGAAGTCTCCCACCTTTCTCCTTTGACAACAAGTACCCCCGCCATAAGATCACTATGCCCAGCTATGAACTTAGTTGCTGAGTGCATTACAATATCTGCCCCAAGCTCTAATGGCCGTGACAAAACAGGAGACATAATGCTATTATCCACCAAAAGAAGAGCACCATTTGCATGAGCTATCTCCGCAATTTTCTGAAGAGACCACAGTGAGTTATAAAAAGATTATCCCCAATGATAAACCAAACATCACAACTATAGGTTCCCCTAGCAACCAAAAAAGAAGTAAAATAGTTACAAAATGATAATTTTTGTCAACTCATTCTACCAAATTACTATGGAATGCAGATAAAGCCGACAAGACGTTCGGTATACAGGTGATATCCCAAAATGGTTAACTACGCATGATCAGACTAGAAAATACACTATATGCACTTTAAAATTAGTGAGTAATACAGGTCGGAATTATCTTACGCGGATATCAGAAATTTGTTGGCGTGGATTTGTTGGGCTCTCCAGCCACACAAGTTTTGTCTGAGGCCCCATAGCAGAGGCAACCTCTTCCAGGCTACTCGTATTCACTCGTCTACATTACAACAGGTGTAAAGTAATTCAGATTGGAAATTATTATCTCGACCAACAAAGAGGGAAAGAGACTCCATACTAACTTCACCACAATTCCACTTCTTGGAATCACTTGTGACAACAATCGATCAGATCCACCATAAATGTCATCCCCAGCCACAATTTCATCCCCTGGCAAGGCATGCAAAACCATTTACTCAAAGTAGTTCCACCATAACTTCTAACTGATTCTGGTAAGTATAGATTAAAATATAACTTAAGGGCTTCTACAACTAAAGACAAACCAGTTCCAAAAAGATGGCTGACGGCAGCTAAGGCAGCCATTCCACTCGTAAAGCAAAGTGCTCGATCCCCTTTATCTAGCTTTGCCATCAAGCTAATAAACCATGATGAAACACAGTTAATCTTAATCCATGAAACAAAGACAAAAGCAATTACATATAACCAGTATAAGATTGAAGAAATACACCTTTCTAAAACGTCCCGAGTAGGATTCCCACTTCTAGTGTAGTCATAAGGACCATTTTCTGTTGCTGATGGCTGTAAAGCAACACATCAGAAGAGGGAAACCAAGCAAGGAACTAACTAGTCGTTTGGATAGTTGAGAAGAGAGAACAAGGGGACATGGCTTAGAACCCATGCGAGGATAATTACCTGCTTAAATGTAGCTGTCTGGTAAAGGGGCACACTCATTGCATCGTAAGGATCAAACTTGTTCTCAAAGTTCATCAAGATGGTAGACACACTGGGTTCCCTGACATCAGCTTCTGCAAAATATGAATCACATTGGCGATTGAGACACTACTTGGACATTTGATACAAAACTCCAGTAGAATGAACTTGAAGAACCCAACAGACCCTGCAATGACTCTGTCGCTGCGTCAACCAATGCTGAAGTACTCAGGTCAGTTTCTTTCTTCATCACACAATGCACTCGAAGTCTTCCCGATAATTTAGAACTCCTTATTTGTAAATTGTGCTCCTTTCTGACTAAGAGCAGTCGATAATTGCTTCTGAAAAAACAAACCTACACCGGTACCAAAGGAAATGTCAGAACTGCATTATGAAGCTTCGGCAACATCATATGACATGGATCAAGTGATTGGATTGCACATTGACAAGATCATTAGAAGAACTGATGAGTCAGCCATGTTAACTTACATCAGCGATTTCCTAAATTTCACCAAAAGGAAGTAACTTTCTCCAACCAACTAAGCTCCAAATTATGACAACTCCAAAGCGAAACTAACAGGACAGAAAAATAGTGCCAGCAGATGCAGATGTTTGTACTTGGTACAAAAAAAGAAGGAAACTTTGCTAGACTTGGCAACGACTTTAAGACTAGAATCAAACCCAGATTACGTTCTACCACGGTTGGGAATGAAAATGGCTTACTTGCGGTTTGTTAATCGAAGGAGTACAAAAAGGGCCCTTCTGCCGAAAAATGGCTTGGGAATTGCTCATTATCCCACTCACTCCCGAAATGAGAAGTATCCGCAAAGTTCAGGCCGCCGCCGCCGCCGTTGAGAAATCAGTGGAGAGCGAGGGATAAACAGAAGGCGGTCAGCAACCGGTTCCGGAGATAGCAGCTGATTGCTTAACGGGGCCGGAGAACGGTTTGCTCGTCGGGAAAGCAAGCTATTGATGGCGCGCAGAAGAGAGCGCAGTGAAGAAGATGAACATTCGTCGCAATTTGCGTCATATTCTGAACTGACCTCTCTTCACTCTTCAGCGATAAATTATAGCATAAGGGTGTATTTGTCAAAACAAACCAAGTACATAGACTGATATGTATTGTCTAAATGGTATAGGGATCAAATTGAATATTATCCAACACACCGGAGAATTAAAAAGGGCGCCGAAACCCTAACCCGCCAAAACCCATTCTCCTTCTCCTCATTACATTTGCTTCAGTTGATTGGCTTTGCGCGATCGAATACAATCAATGGAGATTCAGGCGATTTCCCTTGCCGGCGCAGGCGACCGGCCAAAACCAATCCCTAAGCGCTTCGTGAAGAACCAGATACCGGACTCAATCCTCAACGACGCATCCCTCAACGCCGCCATATCTCTGCTCCCATCCAACTACAACTTCGAGATCCACAAGTGCGTCTGGCGACTCCGCTCCGTCAAGCCCCGCCGCCTCGCTCTCCAGCTCCCCGAGGGACTCCTCATGTACTCCCTAATCCTCGCCGACATCTTCACCGCCTTCTCCGACGTCGACCATTGCTTCGTCCTCGGCGACGTCACCTACGGCGCCTGCTGCGTCGACGACTTCTCCGCCGTGTCCCTCGGCGCCGATTTGCTCATCCACTACGGCCACAGCTGCTTGGTCCCCATCGACAACACCAAAATCCCTTGCCTCTACGTCTTCGTCGAGATCAAAATCGACGTGAACCGCTTGATCGACACAATCAAGCTCAACTTCACCGACAAAGGCATCATCCTCGCCGGGACGATTCAATTCGCGGGAGCAATAAGGGAAACGAAGCCCGAGTTAGAAAGCCACGGGCTTCAGGTTCTGGTTCCTCAGGCTAAACCGCTCTCCTCCGGCGAAGTTTTGGGATGCACGGCGCCGAAAGTTACTCCCACTGCTTTGGGGAGCTGTAATTTGAAAGACGCCGTTGTGGTGTTTGTGGCCGACGGCAGGTTTCATCTGGAAGCTTTCATGATCGCAAATCCTGCAATCAAGGCGTTCAGGTACGATCCTTACTTGGGCAAGCTGTTTTTGGAAGAGTACGATCATGTGGGAATGAAAGAGAATAGGAAGAAAGCGGTCGAGAAGGCGAAAACTGCTAGGAGTTTCGGGCTTGTTCTTGGGACATTGGGGAGGCAAGGGAATCCTAGGATTTTAACTAGGCTGGAGAAGAAGTTGAGAGACAGAGGATTTACTTACATGGTTGTCTTGATGTCCGAGATTAGTCCTACTAGAATCGAACTGTTTGAGGATTGTGTCGATGCTTGGATCCAGATTGCATGTCCTAGGCTATCTATTGACTGGGGGGATGCATTCCGTAAGCCGATTTTAACACCTTTCGAGGCAGAAATTGCACTTGGGGATGTCAAGGGCTGGTGGGAGAAGAAGACTACTTTGGTAACAAATTCAGGGTGCGGCAATGGTTTGGGATGTGGGAAAAGGGATGATGGAGCTTCTTGTTGTTCTGGTAATGCAGTTAGTCAGGCCGATGATGAGTTCGGAGGAGATTACCCGATGGACTACTATGCACAGGACGGTGGTGAATGGAACTCGTCCTATGCAAAGAAAGCAACTCGCCGCCCTGTTAGAAGGAACGCTGTTCCTCCTGTTGATAGCAATGCTGCTTCTTAGGCATGGAATGAACCAAGGCAGTGGACCTTACAAGTCTGTTCTTTATGTGTGTACACAGCAAGAACCTCCATTGATGAACTGACATATGTATGTGGCTTCCTTAAGCTGTGTTCATCAGCTGGCAGCTTTATTCATTTCACCATCTGATCACGAGTCACGAAGGTCTGTTGCCTGCTCTGCTCCACTCAGTAAAGAACCTTGGCCATATCTAGAAGACTGGTTTCACTGCAGATTGTTCCTCTCTATGATCTATGATCTATGATCTATCATATATAGAGGAGCAGGGTTGTTTCGAATCTTTAAAGTTTCCATTAGAGCTACTGTTTTGTTTTTCCTGACAAAGTTCAATATTATGAACTGTTGACATGCAATGGATCATCGGAACAATGTGAGAATGGCATCTCTGTTTTATATTCTCAAGTTGCTTGTTCCTTCATCCCTTCATTAATTGCAATCAAGCTGATCGGAGTAGGCGTCATCACGAACTAATGCTCTCGGATTACACAATCCAACGACGAGTTTAGTCGACATCTTTGCACCTTGAGAGCATCAGTCTTTACACCTTGAGCTTGCAATTGCCCCTCTCCTAGAGGAGGCCATTTGTGTCACTTTACTCGATAGGAAACGGGTGCAGTCGGTTGATAATTCCCGCGCAAAACTCGCCCTTCCTCTCCTCCCTCCACAGCTTTCTCTTTGTCTCTCTGTCTCTGTCATTCTCTCTCTCTCTCTCTCTCTCTCTCTCTCTCTCTCTGTCTCTGCCAATATTCACCTCAACTTTCTCCACCTCTGGTTCCGATTCTCAGAGACCAAACAAACAGAACTCCTTTTCCTTTTCCGCTTCCTCATCCGATCTTCACATCAAACAAGAAAAGAAGGGAAAACGAGAGAATCAAGAACCAGTCATTGCGTAGCTCTGCCATTTTTACAAATTTCAAAGCTTTTCCATTTCCGCTTGAATGTTTCTGATCCTGCGATCTCTCAGGTAACCCAGAATTCCTGAATCTGAAGCCTTTTCTTCTTGTCCGATCCATATTTAGAATCTCCATACCCTTGTTTTCGTTTGTATTTGCAGGTAACAGAAGAAGAAGAAGAACTAGAAACAGGGGAAAATGGTGAATATACGGGTAGTGAAACCTGAAGGGAAAAAGGAAGGAGGAGGAGAGATCGGCGAAATCGACACAAGGGCTCCTTTCCAATCCGTCAAGGCCGCCGTCAGCCTCTTCGGCGAGGTCGCCGTCAAAGCCAGACCTTCCTTCAAAAAAACCAACTCCAGGCTTTCTTCTTCCTCTTCCGAGGTAACTCCGAAATTATCTCCATTTCCCAAAATCCCCATTCGGTTCAATGATTCAAACCCAATCTCGCATTTGTTTGCAGAATGTGCTCGACAAGGAGACCCAGCTCCTCCTCTGCCGACGAGAATTCGAGAAGTACCGCCACAAGCTCGAATCCGCCGAAACCGCCAAAGCTCGAACCAATGCCGAGCTCGATCGCGCCAAGCGAACCCTCGAAGACCTCCGCACCAAGCTCAACTCCATCAACCAATCGAAAGTCTCCACCTTGGAAGCCGCGGAGGCCGTCAAGCAGCGCGCCAAAACCCTCGAGGTCGCCAAATCGCAGAAGGACATGGGGCAATCACAGAGGATGCAGGACCTTCTAGAAGCCAGAGAGAGATACGCCGTCACTTCCGAACAGCTCAATTCCGCCAAGCAGCAGCTGAACAAGATCAGACAAGACTTCGACGCCACGTTAGAGGCCAAATGGGCTGCTTTCCAGCAGGCTGCCGAGGCCCAGCGATCGGCCAACATGAACGCGGAGCGAGCCGCCGAGCTGTCCAAGGAGATTCAGGCGATGCGGGAGTCAGGGCAGCATTTGAAGGTTGCCGCGGTGGAAGCTCAGGAGAGGCAACAGCAATGTCTGGCGGAGAAGAGTCGGCATGTGGAAGCTTATAAAGCTGCCAAGGAGGAAGTTGAGATGCATGTTGAGCAGTTGAAGAAGGAGTTCGATCCGGAGCTTGTTCTTGTTCTTGATGAGAGGCTTCGAGAGACGACAGCCGAGATTGAGGATCTTCAGGGGAGGATGAAGAAGGCTCATGCTTCGGAGATGGATTCTGTGAAGGGGATTACTACGGAGCTCAATCAGGCCACGAGGACGTTGCAGGTACGAATCGATTTTTTCCGTGTTAATTTGGTTGGTTTGATTTGGTTTGTTCATGGTTGATCTTCATTTGAATGTGCAGGAGATTGCGGAGGAAGAGAGCAATCTGCGCGTGAGAGTGAACGATATAAGAATGGAGCTCGAGAATGTGAAGGCGGAGAAGGCTCGACTGATGGAGAAAGAAGCAGAAAGGGAGGAGCTGGAAGCAGAGGAGAAGCTAGCCGTGAAGAAGCTGATGTCAGAAGCCGAAGCAGCGAGAAGAGAAGCCGAGGAGCTCCAGAGAACCGCATGGGAGCAGAAGGAGCAAGCCGATTACACTAGAGCCATGGCGAAGCAAGCCGAGGAGAAGCTTCTGGTCTGCACTGCAGAGATTGAGGTGGCGAAAGCTGCTGCATTGAGAGCTCACACCGAGATGAAAAAGATGTCCGAGTCGAAAACCAACGACGAGATTTCCTCCAACGACAACAGCAACAAGAAGATGCGGATTTCGATGACCGAGTATCAGGCGCTGCAGAAGAAGCTGGCAGAGAGCTCTGCGATGGCAGAAAAAACTGTGGCAGAGACAATGAGCCAGCTGGAATCTCTGAATGCGAAATCGGGAGAACAGGCGAGGAAGCTGGAGGCGAACCGGAAGGCAATTGAGGAGATTAAGGAAGCTACGGACATTGCTCTGCGGTCTGCTGAGGAGGCCGGGGCTGCAAAACTTGCTGTGGAGGCTGAACTGAAGAAGTTGCGAGAACAGCGGACTTCTGCATGAGCTTAAGGAAGAAGAACAAGAAGAACTACAACTGACCTTGCTTCCCAAGCTTCTGGAAAGGTTGAAGAAGAAGCCATCAGGATTCAGGAAGAGGTTTTTTAATTTGTTGTTTTTCTTATATACATTGCCATTCTCCTCTGTAAATGTAGTGTAAACCTGTGTTCATGTAAATTTCTCAAACCTGTATTGGTAGGAACAGGAACAAAATAAAACTCCCATTTGATTGACAAAAAATTTAGATAAAGGTCGAGAAATCGACAAATAACATAGTACAAAGACGTATTTGTTAGAATTTATAATATGTAAACGAATTCATCAAAATAAGATAGTACAAGGACCAGAAATCCGTTTCAGCTTTGACCAAATTGCTTCTTCTCAAGGCTGGAAAAACTCATTTGAGTTCATTACAATGGTAAAAAGCATCATAAGAAAGGAGCTTACTGATTAATGCTACTGATTGATTCTAAAGGCTTACAAATGCTCTGAAGCATTTCTACTATATCAGATGGCAGTAATTAGATATGGTAATTTAAAAAACTGCCAGCGTGACAAATTATACAATCATTTCTACATAAGCATTCTTCCTAGATGTACCCTTTCCCTGTCTACTCCGAGTTGTTGATTTTGAGGTCATCCAGACACCCAGAGAGTCCTCTCGGGATGCCCTTCTCGAACTTCTGGAGCGCAGACTCGATGGTTTTCACTTCGGCCTCTGGCTCGGGAACACGGACATGGAAAGATCCTTGCTTTATCGGTCCTGTTGGTGCATTATTCGCCGCTTGCTCTTTGATGTAGTTATAGAGCTGTTGATGGAACGGATGGTCCAACGAATAGCAGCTCTCGGAGCTTTTCTCCGAGTTGTTCTTAGATGATCCAGAGCCTTCCCTTTTGCAGAAATGTGGAAGGGAGGAGATGTCCATTATCTACAGGTTTTGATCGATTGCCTCTCCGGGGTTAGTGGATTGAGAACCCATAGAGCAGGAGTAATCGAGGCAATAAATATAATCCAGGTCTGCTTACCTTTAAGAGTTCATCTCGCCCATTACCATTCAACACCTGCACTTTTTTCCTTGTTCTTTCTTGCAGCAAAGGTTTCACGACCTGGGAAAGAGCCTCGACAGTCAGTACTCATAAGGAAAAAGACATCATGTGCTTCTCTTTTTTCTATTATCCGGCACAAATGGCTTAACTACCTTCCAACAAGCTGAAAATATGTAAGGGGCATTTACGATATAATAGGTGTTTGTCTTCTCAGGGTAGTTCAAGTCATCCACTGTCGAAATGACAGTCAATAACTGCAGTAAAAATAGCTGACTATTGTCAATGACAGCTATCAGGGAATAGAGTAAAAGCAGCTGGACATGGTCAATGAAGGCTGCGGGAAATGGCAGGTGATTTTCCATTTCAGCAGAAAGAATTTACCTTTATTTGGTTCAGTGCAGAAAGCTTCAAGCCAGTCATATCCAAGACCTTTATACAAGTGGTTATGGGTCGACCATGCTTCTTCGATGCAGTTGGCTATTGAAAAACACAAAGACAATATGTATCAATTTTGGATAGCTAGGAAAGCCAGGAATCAGGTATGCATTTATAACAGAGAGGTGTGCACTAACCAAGATTACATGATCCCGATACTCATTCATCTGAATGTGTGACTGAACATAGTAGTGAACCTGCATTTGGAAGAGTCAGATGTTCGGTACATAGTTGTTTAATTTTGAATCCAAGTTTCGCAGAGCTAGGTGTGCTTAAAATTTTCGAAGAATAGTTCCTCACAAGTTTATTTTAAACTTACAGATGCTTTGTCAAATGTGCTGAGTCCCGCACCAATAGCATATACAGGTAGTCCCTGCAGAGGAACCAAAAATTTGGAATGTTAAGTGGATCCAATACATATTTTAAGCAAAGATATAGATGATGATCTGTTACCAAAAGACAATTATGAAACAACAATACTAAATGGAAAATAACCACCTCTCTCGAGTAACCAGACATTCCTATAAGCTGCGAATCACGCACTCCTCTGTAGTGATCTGCTGGAACAATAGGTTTCTGCAGAAAGTAATAACAGCCAACTAAGGCACCAAAAGAATTCACTATCCCAAAGACTGGCGTGGCAGCAATATCCAAGCCATAAAGCAGAGCAGGCTGAAACACTGTTCTTCGCCATGCTAAACTTCACTAATGCATGCATGGGGACATGAAACACTGAAACAAATTCCCTCAGGAAAGAAAATTACCGCTAATATGTTGTCGATCTCATTGTGGACTCTCCAGTTCAGACAGTCAACTAGCTGAGTAACAAAATGACAAGCACCACTAGTTCAGGAAACTTTGAGCGTAGATGAGTTTTCATTAGATCTAAAAAAAGAATCGAACTTTCAAGCAGGGTAACGAGCTATTCACCATTTTATGAGCTTTGGCAACATTCCAATCTCGAGCTCTTAGGAACCGCGCTAGAGTTTCAATTTCATATCCTTGATGGACATTCTGCAATAAAGGACCAAAAGCATTTTGAGGTCCATCCAAGCCAAAAGAATCAAACAGAAGAGCAAATCAATCATCTTAACTGAAAGTCAATCATTTCCTCTTAGGGTATGTTAACAGCTCATGTGGACAAATACATTCCATTGTTACTCCAACTGAGGTGCTAACTCTGATCGTATTTAGAATCACTTCATAGCATTACCACCGCAGTTCTCGCCACAGTGGCAAACCTCACAGCCATACTAGCACTTGTCATTCTATACAATCAACCAGCACTATCATCCAACCATAGTTCAAAACAGAAAACTTGATTCCTTCCTCTCCAACAATCAAGGAACTCCAGAAATCTACTTCAAAAATGAACTAGTAGTAAATAACAGATCCATCATCCACTCTCCATTCCAAGTCAAAGCTCCAGCTAAACTAAACTTATGAGCTGATCTCTCCATGATCAGAGCTTCCCAACAAGCAAAAAATGCTTGTAACTGCTTCACCAAGAGCATCGAAACATAATCTCTAAAAACACAACATTCCATGCCTTGATTCCAAATCTTCGTTAAAATGCTTCGCCATCGCATAGACCCTTTGGAAGACAACTTAACCCAATTCACTAATACCAGCAAATTTGAAGTAGCAGATCAGAAAGTCGAGAACTTTCAGAAGGAACAAAAGTTAGGTAAAAGCCATATTTAGTTACCTGGTAAGTCCGCTTCAATGGCTCGTCAACTGTCGTCGCATTTGGACCCAAGTTTCAGAAAATGGGGGAAAACAGTCAATTTCTTACAAAAGGACAAACTGAATAAATTAGGCAACAAGAAACATAAAGTAAATTCTTGTACGAGGAAAGTAGGAAGAAGGACAAACCTTGATCCATCAAAACTCTCAGCTGATCAATTGCATCTTGCGAACCCATCCCCATTTTCCGTCTCTCTTCCTCTCCAAGTCAATCCAGCTGAAACCAAGCTCGACCCAGCTGAAATTTGCGAATATAGGATCTCTTCCTTATGCTCGAAGAAGAGGACGGTCGCTGAAAGTAAAAGAAGGGGTGGGAAAGGAAGAAAAAGGGTAATGACGGAAGCTAGCACTACTAAGCTTGGAGAGAGAGTGAGAAATTCTCTACTATGACTATCTCTCTCTCCTCCGGGAATTAGCGCAGCGCAGAGAAGGAAGCCTTTTTATAGTGGGAAGGAACGGAGGAGGATTCAAACCCAGCTGAAGAAGAGTCAATTAGAAATCCGGAACAAAGTAGGACTAGATTCGTGTGATGCTATGAACCCAGAAACGCCAGAGAGAGAGAGAGAGAGAGAGTGGGGTGAGTGATTTGAGGAGCCGGTGGGCGAATGTGATTGCACGAAGAAGGGGAAGCTTTGGTAACAAAGAGGAAATTGGAATTTTGAGGTCATCAACCAAATCTATTTTTTCGAACATAAATTATTGGAAGTTTATGATGGATCCGGTGAATTATGAAAAAGTTAATTCCTACGTTACAGAATAATTAGCAGTGATTTCTTGACAGATGGCACGTAGTGATTAGTTATTTTTTTTATGGTTAGTTTTACTTAGCCGTTAATTATCGTAGTTTACTTTTTATTATGAAGAGTTAATAGTATTTTTTTATGTACTCTTGTGAATTAACAAACGTGTCAATGTACTATACTTTTGCACAAACATGCTCTTCCAATATTACAACGGAACGGAAAAAGGTTAAAAAATGGAGAAAACAAATCCAAACAAAAAAGTCAAAGTCAACTTAGAGCATCTCTATCGATGGAAACTTTGTAATTGCAAATTGACGTGCAGACCCAAATGCAATTGCACCAATGAGAGTACTCATTTCAAAAAAATGAAAGCCACGTTGGAAATTCTTTAGATTTTTCTTTTACTAATTTAAATCAAAATTGTGGTTGTGTCCCGGCGATATGCAAATTCAACTTTGGGTTCCTTTGTTATGTTTTTTGAGGGAGTGAAAATCAATATATATAGTATAACCAAAGTTTGTAAAATACGACACGGGTAAGTTAAGTACAACATACGTATAAAGTATATAGAGGATTTAGTACTGGAGCCATCAAATGAACGAGTAAAAATAAAATGGATTGACAATAATACATATACAAAAAAATTAAAAGGATAAACTACGTACGGCCATTTAGAAGTGTATTGCATAATGCATAGAGTAGTTGCTAACTATGACTGAAACTATATTTTTATTTGTACAAAACTATAAATCTATTCAATTTATATCATGTTCATTTCCATTGTCCACTCTCAATTTTGGAATAAATAGCATTATATAATAATTTTATGAATTTTAATATGTTATACATAATAATATAAATAGCAAAACTACTTTATTTGGATATATACAAATAGTGAAGTGATTATATTGAATACTGTGTTAGTTCTAGCATTATTGAGTATTATATTCTTGCTAGTCCATCCTCAAGGCCAAAATGTCTTCATAAATTAGGAACACAAATTCCATGCATTGATTGTATTGATTTTCGTTTAAATTAAAGTAAAATAAATTATTATTTTATTTACGTGTAATATGGATAAAATGGTATTTATAAAAAAATTATTTATTAAAAGAAAAATTAGGCTCCATATGCAATTGCAAGTTAATTGCACCAATGTAGGTACAATTAAGTAAATTGAGTTTCTTGTAAAAAAAAAGTAATTTGAGTTGGATTACAAAATGGTATTGTGTTAAAAAAAACCACAAATACAATTGCAAATGAAATTGCACCAATGTAGATGCTCTTATATCAAAACTCAATAAAAGAGCACTAAAAATGAAAGAGGAAAAATAAGAAAGAAAAAAATTGATATAACGATGAGTCGACTTTACTCACTCTGCCAGAATCCTCAATCGTTGCTAAAAATAATCATCATAGATAAGTTCAAAAGCTCGCAGCCACCTGCCAATCATCTGAACAATCTAACTGCATACCTCAGACTGTGTAGCTTCCAAATCGCAAAAAATTATGTTGTTTTGCTCGTTCCAAATGGACCAAAACATTGCATGTGGTAAGACCTTGACACAATCCTTGAGTTTTGAATCACACCATAATACTCTCCAAGCCAGGAGAAAACAACTAATATTAGTTGAAAACGATCGTGAAACTAAAACATCATTGTAAATTTTGCTCAAATTGTCGCCGAAAAGGAGCATGAGAATAAGAGATGTGACATGGACTCCTCTTGGGATTTGCATAGAAAATACCGGCCGGTAAGTATTTGATACAAATAGGGTGATACTCTTAATATTTTGGACATATACTTTATTTATCAAGTTTTTATAAAACAAAATTATCAAGTTTTTATAAATACAAAATTATATCATGAACTATTAAAAAGCTAACAAATCTATTTTATTGTATGTATTTTTATTTTCTAAATGAACCCACTACGCCACCGGCTCCGGCTCTCTCTGTACTTTGCTGTAGTGTTTCTATGCCATTTTTTACCATAATCAACACGGAAACAGCAAGAGTCAGTCATGCACTAACAAAAAACTATTACAAATATCTAGACAAAATCGACCAGAACAAGCCGCAAAATTACCAATTGCAATCCAGCATTACTAAACCTTGCTAGTTGCAATTCACCAAGAATAGCATATTCCTTATCAATGGAAGAATGATGAGGTTACAAAGACAGGGAAAAACTGCTGTGTTCGGCCTAGGAAACTTGTGTACTTCAACACTCAGCAGGGAGGACGTGGGGCGAAGGGTAATGCACAAGGTTCGTCTAACATAGTTAAGAGAAGCCAAAACTTTGTACGCTGAATCGCCTGCCTAGAAATCAGAGACTCTTGAAAAAATGCAGAATATGAACTCAGAAGCTAAAGCCTCATCGACTAGCATGAATTCCATTCCAATGCCTACAGTAGTACAATCAGTTTGCTGTGGCTCGTGATTTCTCAAACAAAACCCAAGGGGATCAAGACTAATGGATAGCAAATTCAGTAAAATTAAGACTTCAGTTTGAAACAAACAAATGCAAAATCATATCTAAAGCTATCACATTCACCAACAAATGGCTGTCCTATCTTGCAAAGGAAAGACTGGAGCCACTGGCAGATTCAATCAAACCCATGAACGACATTTGCTGCCAATACCAAATCCAAACCAATTCATGAAAGACATAGCCCAGATCTGCTTATAACAAGTTCATTCATTCATAACATTTGAAACTCACTACTTAACAAAAAGACTCAGTCTTGACAGAAACCCAACACACAAACGCTCTGTTCGCTCAAAATTTTCCAATAAGAGTAAGGAAAAAAAGAGTAAATATCATATCCAGCTGAAATGATAGAAAACCCTAGAACCTGAGCTTGGTAAAGAACCACCTGTTCTTGCCGGACTTGAACCTCTCCTCGAACTTCGCCTTGGTCTCCTTGGCAGCAGCGATCTTCTTGTCCCTGGTCTGCAACGCGTCGAGGGTGACGGTGTCCTTCAAATCGACGTCCAGCGTGTAGCGAGTGGGCATCAGGTGCCTGTAGTTGACGAGCTTGACGAAGCACTTGACGCGGGACTTCTTCGCCGTCTTCTTGGCCGAATCCTTCCTGACCACCTTGGCCGGGTACTTCTTGATCCCTGCGACCAGACAGTGGCCGTAGGCGCGGTCGCGGGTGCCGTCGTCGAACGACTTCACGATCACCGCCTTCCTGCCGGCGTACCTGCCCTGGAGGACGATCACGGCCTTGTTCGGCTTGAGAAACTTCACCATTTTGACGAAATCGCCGCCGGTTGCCTCGCTCTCGCCGCTCTCAAAGAGACTCTGCTGATTCTGCTCCAATCCTCGCTCGCTAGAACCCTACGGAGGAGAAAATGTGAATTTATATCTGCTCTAGAACGAAACCCTAACTACCTTTGGGCCGCTTTGGTCTGGAGATGGGCCGAACATGATTCTTCTTGGGCTGTTAATGTAATACATTGGGCATTGGCTATCATTGGGTTTTGGTTAGTTAATTAAACTCGGTCCAATCTTTCTCAGCGACATGCGTGGTTGAATACTTGAATTACCATAAAATCAATACAGATAGATATTATTACAATTAAGTCCGTCAACTTATAGAGAGAGCCAACTAAATCCTTCAAAATTATATTTTATAACTAAATTCTTAAAATTCTCAAACGGACCAACCACAGAACAATGTCACTTGAGTCCTTCATACAACACTCCTTGATTTACCGGGAAGTGATGGAAATGAGACGGGTAGTTATCTTAATACTCATCTCATATTAAGCACGGATCAGGTTGGCTAATACTCGCGTGGGTATGAGGTGTGATAGGTCGTCGACCCATTCTTATATATTATTTGAAACAAGAAGGTTGATATATAACTCTTTTATAATAAGAGATTGGGAAAATACTTCATATATGAATGAAAGAATAATTGAGTCTAATTAGTTGAAAGATAATCTTAAAATTTCAACACATTTATAGTGATGCAACACATTTATAAATGTCAACACATTTATATAGTGATGCAAATCATGATAAAAGCGGGTTGACAACGGGACGGGACGGGATAGGACGGAACCGTTCGAAAGCAATACTCATCATGCCCCCATCTTACACTAATGTAGGTCGGTTAATACCCACCCTAAACAAGTCGGGACAGACCAGGACTTGCGAATTAGATCATAAATTTCCATCACTATTTAGCTGCATTCATAAATTCAAGAACTCGATATAAAGGATCACATAAACAGTGAACAACTCCATCGGCCAAATTGTGTGAAATCTACACACTTAATGCGCATCCTTCATATTGGTAGAGTCTGGAGGACTTGTAATTATTCCACTTAAAACAGTTTGTGACCAAATTGACTAAACAATGAAAGTACAATCATCAAACCCGCACTTTTGTGTCCAACAGTTACAAACCAACCATATGCAAACTTTGTAAAATCACATAGAAAAAGGACATGATCCCTGAGATGGTCCCGAAACTTGTGAAGTTTGAGCATCTGAGGACAAGCTTTCCCCTTTGAATAGACCTCCAATTAAGTCAGCTGGATCATAGTAAACCTCCACTTCTTCCACCTTCAAATTCTCGTCCACCTGCACCATTTAACGGATTCAAACATTGACTCAGATCCTACTTGTTATCTTTATTCAGAAATTTTCAATGGATCGAGAGATACGCTAATAGATAACTTTCATCATATCGTCGAATCGGTTCAAAACCAGATCGAATAGAGATAGAAACCAAAGATCACAAGCAGAGGGAAAAAAATCAGGACGCGAGAACCAGACCAAGAGAATGTTTGACTTTGATTTGGCCCAGTTTAAATTCTAATTTGATCTACTTTTTTTTCTTTGTATTTAAGATAATCCATATTATTCGAAATCGCCAATTAAAATATATTCGATTTGGGTATCGATGCTTTTTTTACCTTGAGAACCCCCAACCCGAACAACTCGACGGCCTCTCCGGTGGGAGAGTGACCCTTGAATGTTCCTTCGAAATGGCCCCAGTGCCTGAACTTGAAGACGATCACAGGAGGTCCAGAGAAGACAGAGATCACCTCCCACGCAAAACCTCGAGGGAAAGCCGACGCAAAAGCTTCGTGGGACGACTCGAAGCTCTCTTCCTCTGCTCTGTAGAGCTGGAGTTCCTTCCCCAGGTTGCTGTTCTTGAGCAGAGCATTGTAGCTCCCTATCTTCAGCGTCTCTTCCGCCGAGATCCCCTTCTTGCCTTCATCACATCTCACGACGAACATGATCGTTGGTGAAACAATACATAAAAATAAGACGAATCGAGTTCGAACGAGAATGAGCAGAGACGTTACTAAAGCTATAGCTCAAACCTCACACCAGCTAATTAATTACCGTTAACGAGAAGTTTAAATTTCTCAGGATCGATGGTCTTGAAGTCACCCAGACGGGTCTTATGCGAGAACTCCATCTCCCACGACTTAACCGCGTTCTGCACTACTTCTTCAAGGGATCCTTCTCCCCACACCTGAATTTGACACGAATTTAATGAGGTACTTGTTAGTGTTGTGGTATATGATCCACGATTGAACCTCTCCCAACAACTCGAGTTATTGGGAGCAACTGGTTCTTGACATGGTATCAGAGCTTCGAACCAAAAGGTCATGTGTTCGAATCTCCACGACCCCCAATATTAACCGTTGTCTTTCAAGCACATGGTATGGTGGGCCTGTGCAAACTTCAAGCACATGGGTTGGCTTTCGTTTGAGGGGGCGTGTTAGAATGTGGTATAAGATCCAGCAAAACCTTCTCCCAACAACTCGAGTTATTGACAGTACTAGCCTTCTTCACCCCAAACAATAACTAATTCGAATTCTTGAAACCAAAATTGACAGAAACTAGTTTTCAACATCACCTTAGTCCGCTCTTGTTCGAAGAGCTTGTTGACGAGGTCGTACTGAGGAGGGCCTCCGTGTCTCCATTGAGTCTCGTGGCCCTCCTCGTCGACCAAGAAGGATCTGTACTTGTCTCCTCCACCTCCGGCCACCATGATCACCCTTTCTTTCTCTCTTAACTATGCTTCTTACTCTTGCTGCTAATTGTGAACCTTATGGGTGCTTTTAGATGTCTAAAGCCTCTCCCTAGTCCCTATATATATTATATAACAACAAGGGCTTGCGGTAAAAAATGATAGTTAATTCAGCATTGAATGGAGCTTGCCGTTCGAGATTCTAACGCGTAGAATGCTGAAGGCAATATATAGTTGAATATAGATGGAAACCACCAAAAGAATAATTTTGATTAGTGCTAATTATTATTCTTTTTAAAAAAATAATTTTTATGGTCTAGATTCAACAGCAAAAGGGAGCAAATTACGCAGCGTATGACGTTCGAAGCAAGCACTAATTAATCAAATTGATGTTGTCAGGATTAGTTAATTAATTATCTTATTGTTTATTTCTCTCGATTGTCCTAAGATATGTTTTTTATTAGTCTTTGTGTCATCATGGGTTTCTTGACCCAGCCATTTTGATTACGTGATGTCTAAGCCGACAATTGATGCCGAAACATGGTCCAATATTGAGAGGAACTCACAAATGTTTACAATTGCTTCACTAGTTGCATAATTTTGCTTAACACTCCAGGAGATAATTCACATTGAAGGAACAGATAATACATGCTTATAGTAGTGGACATTTTTTTTTTCCTGTTCTTATGATGAATGAGATAAGTGGATGTTAATGTGGCTCGATGTTGTCATCAGGTTATCATATATGTATCTTATGATCATGATAAAATTGGCAATCTAGCTTGAAATTGTGAGATACAATCAGTTTTCTCTCTGACTATGAGCGGTGAGATTTTTTCGCCGGCGATCACCTTCAATCCTTCCGATCGCCCACCAGATCCGAACTCGGCCCCTCTGATCCCATCTTTGACATCTGGGGAGGTTCTAATAAGTGAAGATACTATGGCGGTGGATACTCCGTCGAGTGCGAAACCTACGGAAGGGAGTGCGAACAGAGCTCCTCTGTCATACGCTAGCGTGGTCACTGGACAGACGATGAGCACCCCCTCGGCAGCGATCTCATGGACTCCGGTAGGCGAGAAGGACCTTGTCCAAGGCCTTTTCAATGGCGAGCCAGAGCTTGTAGTTTCAGCTGATCTAAAAGCCAAACTCAGCAGACCGTGGCAACGATCTCTCGTTGTTCGTACCCTGGGTCTACAGATCTCATTCACTATATTCAGCAGCAAGTTACGTGCCCAATGGCGCCCTACAGGTGCCATGGAAATCATGTTCCTAGGCCAGGAGTGCTTTCTGGTGAAACTCAGCAATGATGCGGACTACTATCGGGCTCTCACTGAAGGTCCTTGGACCATCTTTGATCATTACCTACTAGTCCAGCAATGGAATCCGGAGTTCCGTCTCTCCAACAAATTACCGAGCACTATGACAGTGTGGGTTCAGCTGCCAGCGTTTCCGGTGCACTTCTATCACAGGGAAGTGCTGTTCTCAGTAGGGAACATGATCGGGCGGACCATTAAGCTCGATTACCACACCCTGCATCAACAGAGGGCGAAATTTGCCCGGATTGCGGTGGAAGTTGATTTATCCAAACCCCTGGTCACCAGAATCCGACTCGACGGAGCGTGGCAGTACCTAGAGTACGAAAACTTGCCTGTAATCTGCTTCGAGTGTGGCAAAATCGGTCATACAAAGGAGACATGCCCCACCCTGAAACCGGCTATGCCTCAACTTGCAATGGTGGAGTTCGGTGAGTCGCCGGAATCGGGGAAGACAGGTTCGCCGGAGGAGAAAATCGGGTATGGACCGTGGATGGTAGTCTCGCGCAAATCGCGGAAGGGTAGCAAAAACCTGGAGATGGGAAAAGGAAACTCAACCGCTGATCATGGGAGGGAGTTACTCAAGGGAGAGGAGGGAAAGAAAAAAACAAGGAAAGCAGACAGGGAGCAGATCAGGCGGCAGGGTCCGGGAAACAAGCACCCCAACGAACAGAATCCTCCAACGGCAGCGAAAAAATGGGGAAAGATAATATCACGGCGGCGAAACAAAAAGGAAAGGCGATAGCGGAAGATATGATGGGGAAGGAAGCGGGTAAAGGTGTTCTCGGACCGGCTCCCCAACTCCAACGGGCCAAGTCTGGGGGCCCATCAACCTCCAAGACCAAGACCAGCGGTAATATATCACAAGAGGGTTTACAGGTTGGGGGCCCATCAAATGCCAAGGCCAAGACTATCCCAAGTGCTGGGCCAAGAGAAGAGAACCAGCCCACGACCCGGATGACCCCTGAATCCCCATCGCTGACTTCGATCCCCAATTCTGGGGGAGTGTCCATCCAAGTTGTCAACATTCCTCCTCCTGATTCAGCCGATGGCAAACAGCTAATGATGGAGAATCCGTCAGCGGCCGCGCGCACCAAGAGCCAGAAGAAGCATCGGAAGTCACTCAAGTCTCCAAACAAATCCCCGAGACCTTTCCCAGCAAAGGCCCTCCAAATCTGGACGCCAGTTAAGGACAGGAAGAGCAAAGCGCGAGCCAAACTCGCCACTCTTACTCTCCAAGAAATTGAGGCTTGGACCGGAACTACCAAATGCACGGGGATGGCGACGAACCCTCCGAAGCCAGCCGGTGGCGGAGAATCGACGACCGCCGACGAAAACCCAGACCCGTTGGGAACGGCGACCTCGCTGCTAACTTAGCTTTCTTTTCTTCCCTCTCCCTTTCAGCTTAATTGTTTTCATGTCTTTTAATCAATTACTGAACATTAAAATCCTAGCTTGGAACATTGGTGGCGCGGGTAATCCGGGCTCTGCCAGGGCTCTCAAGCTTATTGTCAAGAACTACAAACCTGACTTTCTTTGTATTTTGGAACCGCAGGTCAGCGGGGACTCAGCCAACAATATCTGCGAGCGGCTAGGTTTCTCAAACATCATGCGTGTGGAAGCGGATGGGAGGAAAGAGGCACCTGGCTTTGCTGGAATGCTGCCAATTTCCAACTCCAAGTGCTTTCGGCGTGTTCCCAGCACTTGTCGGTCATAGTCTCGTCTGGAACCGCTCCAAAATGGCTGTTTACAGCTGTTTATGCGAGCCCTCGCCAGTACCAACAACGCAGCTTGTGGCAGAATATACACCGCACAAGCCTCTCTAACGACTTGCCATGGCTGCTTTCTGGTGATTTCAACGCTATCTTAGCCCCGGAAGAGAAATCTGGCCCTTCCTCCTCGTCCACGCTATACAGGTGCAAAGTTTTCAATGACAGGATCAACCAAGCGGAACTTATCGATCTGGGTTTCTCAGGGCCTAGGTTCACGTGGACTAGAGGAGAGACGGCCAGCACCTTCAAAGCTAGTCGGATCGACCGCAGCTTATGCAACTCCCTCTGGAACGCGACCTTCCCGGACACCACTGTCACCCACCTCCCCCGCATCCACTCAGATCACCATCCTATCCTTACCACAGTTGGAAATCAGGGAGTTAACCCCTCAATCTCCCGTCCCTTTCGTTTTGAAGCGGCATGGTTAACTAGTGACTCTTTTGACAATCTGATTGCAGGTGAATGGGATCATCAAGCGCCTCTCCCAGTGGCCTTGGAGAAGCTGGCGTCCAACCTCAACCAGTGGAATAAAGTTACCTTCGGCAACATTTTCTACAAGAAACGGCGCCTGATGGCTCGCATTCAAGGAATCCAAGAGAGGGTTGCCATGTCTTTCTCCCCAGGCCTCTATAAACTGCAGGTCAAACTTGAGAAGGAGCTGGACCAGGTGCTAGAACAAGAGGAGCTTTACTGGTTTCAGCGATCTAGGGAAAGCTGGGTCCAACGGGGAGAGCGTAACACTAGCTACTTCCATAACCAGGCAGTCATCCGCAGGCGTAGAAACAAGATCGACAGTCTCAAGGGGGCTGATGGAGCGTGGATCACTGACTCTCAGGAGTTGGCAGTGCTGGTTTTTGAGTTTTTTGCTGCCTTGTATTTGCAGGAGAATGATATTTACCAGGACCTCATGCCAAAGATGGCTTTCCCCCGTTTGGATCAGGAGGAGATGGCGGCTCTTCTGAGACCTTTCAGAGCGGAGGACATTCACCGTGCTATCCATGAGATGAAGCCATTTCAAGCCCCTGGCCCTGACGGTTTCCACGCTGCCTTCTACCAACGGGCTTGGAGGGTGGTAGGAAAATCTTTGATTAATTTAGCTTTGGATTTCTTTCATGCAGGAGGGCTCCCGGAGCACATAACCCACTCAACGGTTGTCCTCATCCCGAAAGTTGAGCACCCGGAGATGGCCTCTCAACTCAGACCAATCTCCCTCAACAATGTCTGCTTGAAAGCTATCACCAAGGCGATTACCAACCGGCTAAAACCCATAATGAGGAAGTTGGTGTCCCCCCGTCAGAGTAGCTTCATCCCCGGGCGGCAGACCACCGATAACATCATTGTTCTCCAGGAGGTCCTCCATACCCTGAAAAAGAAGAAGGGGAAGAAGGGAGGAATGGTGCTGAAGATCGACTTAGAGAAAGCATATGATCGTCTCCGGTGGGACTTCCTTCGCGACACCCTCAAAGAGATTGGCCTCCTTAGCTCGTGGATCAGCTGCATTATGTACTGCGTTGAAAACAACAAGATGCGGCTGCTCTAGAATGGCGACCTCTCTCAACCCATCATCCCTACCAGAGGAGTTCGTCAGGGAGATCCCTTATCCCCTTATCTCTTTGTTCTCTGTATGGAATGTTTATCTCACAGGATCGACCAGGCTATTCGGGACAACCTTTGGAAGCCTCTCAAGCTGTCCAGAGACGGCCCGCCCATTTCTCATCTTTTTTTTGCAGATGACCTGGTTCTGTTTGCAGAAGCAGGGGGAACCCAAGTGAGGATAATCAAGCAATGCCTGGATGAGTTCTGTAGCAGCTCGGGACAGCGGGTGAACTACCAGAAATCGGCTATCTTTGTGTCGGCTAACATTCGCAGAAGGTGTGCTAGGGCCCTAAGTGATTGGGTGGGGATCCCGCTGACGGTGGACCTAGGCAGATATTTGGGAGTCATGGCCATCCATGGCAGAGTGACGCGAGGCAGATACCAAGATCTCGCCCTCAGGATTCAGAAGAAACTCGCCCCTTGGAAAGCTAGGTATCTTTCCCTTGCCTCTCGCATTACTCTTGTTAAATCAGTTGCTGCGTCTATTCCCGTTTATCCTATGCAGGTGGAGCTCATGCCGAAAACTGTTTGCAAGGATCTGGATAAGATAAATCGCAGCTTCATCTGGGGCGACTCGGAAGAGAAAAGAAAGTTACATCTGGTGGGCTGGCAAACTTTGACCCTGCCAAAGGACCAAGGAGGTCTAGGTATCCGGCCCTCCAGATCGGTCAACCTGGCAATGCTGGCTAAGTGTGGGTGGCGGCTGATGAAAGAGAAAGAGACGCTTTGGACTCAGCTGATGCGTGGCAAGTACGGGAAGAACAGGGAGAACCTCGACATCATCAAACCCATAAAGGGAAGTTCCTTCACCTGGAATAGCGTCTCTAAAACCAGAGAACTGCTGAAAGTTGGTTCTGGCTGGAATATTCATAGAGGCAACCTAACCCGTTTTTGGTTTGATGTTTGGATCTCGCAGGTTCCCTTGATCGAGTTGACCACTGGCCCAGTTCCGGACGATATAAGAGACGGCATGGTGGCAGATTTTGTTGATGAGGACGGGAACTGGCTCACCGAAAAGTTCGAGGGTTTGCTTCCGGACGCTGTGACTCGTCAAATCACAGCAAAGGCAGTGGACCCTCTGGCAGGGGAGGATGATGTGCTTTTCTGGCAGCCCACCTCAGACGACCGTTTCTCAACCAAGAGTGCTTTTCAGCTAATGCAGCCTAGAGTCCCAAGCGAGGCAGCTCAGATGTGGAAAAACATATGGAAACTCCCGGTGCCGGAGAGAGTGCGGTGTTTCATGTGGGTCGTAGCGCACGACAAAATCAGCATCAACGCCCAGCTTGTGAAGAGAAAGATCGCCTCCTCACCCTGCTGTTACAGATGCTCTACACTAGAAGAGACCACAATCCATATCCTCAGAGACTGCCCTACCGCGGCCTTCCTTTGGGCGCGCACGGTACCCCCAGAGAACCAGCAGGAGTTCTTCACCCTGCAGCCTAAAGCTTGGATTGAAAAAAATTTGCAGGTAGAGGCCACTTGGACTAGCGAGATCCCCTGGAATGCTTTCTTCAGTATAGCCAGCTGGAATCTATGGAAGAACAGAAATGAAGGAGTGTTCAAGGGAATTGGGAAGACCCTCTCCCCGCCTTCTCTGACACAGGCCACCAAGATCAAAGCTACGCTGTGGTATAAGGCTTGGGTGGCTCCTCAGAACATCCTAGGCCGGCGGGGCACTGCTGTACAGAGAGTGTATCGGGAGATCAGTTGGATTCCTCCTCCTGCAGGCTGGATCAAGGTAAATGTTGATGGCGCTGCGAACGGATCCCAGGGGCCGGCAGGCGCGGGAGGGGCCCTGCGGAATCACCATGGGGTTTGGATCAAAGGTTTTGTTGCTAATTTGGGAACTTGCTCGGCTATTCAAGCGGAGCTGTGGGGAATTTACCATGGTTTGGATATGGCGTGAGACGAGGGCAGCAGGACTGTCATCCTGGAATCTGACTCTCAGATGGCTATTCAACTTATAGAGAAGCAAAACGACCCGGTGCACCCGCACGCGACCCTGTTGGCGGCGATTAGACGAAAAGTTGCTCGTGATTGGGTGGTGAGGATAGTTCATACTTATCGTGAAGGGAATAGAGTCGCGGACTGGCTCTCGAAGCACAGTCTCGTCTATCCCTATGGTAAGAATGAACTTGACTTACCTCCGCAGGGGCTACGACAAATTCTGGGAGACGATGCTCGAGGGCAATCCTTCCCCAGAGAAGTGGTGGATTCCACCGAAACCTCTTCTGTCATGTAATTTCCCCCCCCCCCCCCCCCCCCCCCCGGTATTTGTCTCTGCTTCTGTGGCTTTTAGCCTCCCTTGATGCAAAAAAAAAAAATGTATCTTATGATCATAAAATAGCGTTAAAATATGATATCACAACTGTATTGAAAATAGTATTATCGTATGCACAATAACAATATGCACACCACATAATGCTCTAAGTAGTTTCATGTGATAACAATCTTATAAAAAAACTAATCTGGATGTATCAAAGTGTTTAAAATGAAAATTATTTAAGAATGGCCAGAAGACAACTACCCTTGGTCACAATTTCAATCGAATGATATGAGAAATTAAAGGAGGACAATGACCTTTGGAGAAAGGCACTAAAACCATGACCATTATTTGGTGGTTCAATCTTCACATCAACACTCAATTATACAACACATATACAACAATTATATATTGTAATAAAGTCTTTACTGAGGTGACGGTAATTGTTAATTAAGAAGTAAAATAGTTAAATGTGTTTTTATGATTTTTCTGGTTTATTTTATGAGAATTTTTATATTTATTGTTTGCATCACTTGATTGTCATCCACATAGTGTATCTTCATGTTATTGTTTTTTTTTTTACTGTATACATGCTTGTTCTCGCATTACTCTATGCAGTGCATCTCCATAGATCATACCACAACAAACCGCACCATACAAATACATGAATTAACCAAAACTACACAAAAAGAAAAAAACGTTATTCAGATGCCTCAAACGCAGGATCTCTCTGGACATGCATAGACTTTTCATGAATCCGTGGCACAAATTGATGTGATATCGACTAGCGCGATATTTAATTCCCGGGATCCAAAGATGAAGATCGAATAAGGAGATATAAGGATCAATTGGGTGCATTCTTGATGGATCAAATTATGCTCATGGATGTTGCCAACACGTTACTAGGCATAAAACATGGCTGTGATTTTATTATCACAAAATTATATGAGAAGAAGTGTGGCGGCAGCTTGATTACCGGCAGCTTGTTGGTGGATTAATTACCGGAATTCATTCCTCAAGGCAAAAGGAAAAGGACAGCGGAGCGGTGCAATGGTGGAGTTGAATTAGTAGTGTATTTATGTGTTAGATAATTAATTATGTTTCGTACTTAATAGAGGGTGTAAGACTTACGAATTTTGTACTCAATATTCAAGTTATCAATTAAGAGTTTTTACTCGTGTTTCTTTGTGAACGTTTGTGCAAGCTTCTGTCGAGAATCTCGAGGAGTTTACTTTCACGTGTCTCTTATCAACTAGAGAACGCTTCTAGTTGTGGCGAGCTTCTACCCAATAGCGATTGGCCTTATTCACGAGCGGGTGATTGTTTGATTGGTTTCATATACCAATTGACCTTTCACACGAGTTGGAATCTGTTTGATCGTGTTCCATATCTATCCTTTTATTTAGGTTGATTTAAGGTTTAGGGGTCAGACAATATTTGTTTATGCTTAGCTACGGCAAAAGAATCCCTTCTCTGTGCCTGTTTCCAGTGTTTCCGCTGCTTAGGCATGTGGAGTGCTGGCCAACACCATTTATATATGTGTTTTGACTTTTGAGGTCCATAAATTTTTGCCCATTGGAACCATCAAAGCTGTTTTAGCACATTGGAACCTGATTACAAGAAGTTAACTTATATACAATATTGAGGTCCGTAAATCCGTAATTTATTAGACAAAGCATTACATTACGTTACAATTTGATCTCTTTACTTATTGTTTCGTGGCCTGTGAAGCATAACCAAACCAAATTCGAGTAGCGTAGGATACCGATCATGAACTTGCGAGGATCAGCGTCTAAAGCGGTAAAACCTATCCACCGTTTCGACGCGTTACTACTTACTAGCATGGTGCTAGTTTACTGGATTTTCAAATGTTATTGTTTCTGGCGCCGAGAATTGCTTTCATGCTTTGAAAGTGAGATCACTTTGAAAGCAATTTTCGGCGCCACGGCAAGGGCCCGGTGTAATCAATAATCACAAACGGGCCGAAGTCATCGTCGGGCCATAGGGTTAAAACGAGGACTTACTTTGACAATCACTTTGCAAGCAATTCTCGGCGCCAAGGCAAAGACCCGATGTAATCCATAATCACAGATGGGCCGAAGCCATCATCGGGCCATAGGGTTAAAACGAGGACTTACTTTGGCATGGGCTTGAAATTATCACGAACCTGATCCAGCCCGAGTTCTGGTAACAAACGGCCTGTATGGAGAGTTTCTCGATCGGCGAAAACAAAACTGATCAACTAGCAGTAGAAATTCTTCATCTCTCCGTAATCCTTGGACGCAAGGGAAACGATTTCACTTCCAATTCCTCGGTGAATTTTCCTTTGCCTTTCTCTCCTACACATAGCGAATTCCTTCCTTCCTGAATCAGTCGATTTCGTCTGGAAAAATAGTCAAAGCTTCCACGAGCTAAGAAGTAGCACCAGAGCAGTGGAAAAATGGCGGTCTCTCATGCTGATGACTTAGACCAGCTCCTCGACAGTAACTACCCATTACCAGAATCCAACTCCTGAACAAAACCCCTTATTTATTCTCGTAGTGATTCTCACCTCAATTTCGAACCTTTTTGTTTTTGCTCTCTGTAGGTGCTCTCGATGATTTCCAAAGTCTCAACCTTGCGCCTCCTTCTTCACAAAGGTATTTACTCCAATTTCTGCTTCTCGTTTCTCTGTCACCATGTTGAGTTGAAAAAGAAGGTGTAATTTGGGAATGCAGAATTGCTGGCGGCGGGGGAAGGGATGGTGGCGATAAGGAGAAGAGCAAGGTGGAGGGTTCAGTTGTTGCTTTGCCGGCTGGGGTTCAGGGTTTAGGTGTGGGATTGCCGGATTTGAAGAGCAAGAAGAAAGGGAAACAAATGGCGGCGGCATCTTCTAAGGATACCCATGTGGCTGAGGCGCTTGATAAGCTTATGGAGCAGACTAAAGAAGCTGTAATGGGAATGGAGTCCGTCACTGGCTCAAAGGCTGGTGCTGATAATAAGGATGCTATGGTGGAGGATTGGGTTAAGCAGTTCGAGGAGCTTGCTTCTGGCCAGGTAACGTGAAGCTCTTTCTATCTCTATTTCTCTATACATGGAACTCTTTCCTTTAGGTGCAGAAGTTATAAGGCCCGAATTGAGTAAAGAGACGTGTGAGTTCCTCGAGACTTGATTGACTGGTCTCTTATGGTTAGGAAGCAAACTGTATCAGTCACTTTGGAGTCATGTGCTTTGCTTTTGCTGCTGCAAGGATACTAGGAGTTACATTTCCAAAATTGTGAAATAGTTGGAATCTTGATTCCCTGTGAGATTTGAATGTAGTTCTCTCAAGAATGTGTTTCTGTATCTGTGTTCACTCTTACCCCAAGCATTCCATAATGTGAGTTTGTGGCTCTAAGGACCAAGTTAGTTATCTAGAGATTTAGACCTTCGGTGGAGATAATAGTGAATCTTTTACCCTTATATTTAGCCTTTCTTCCCTCTATTCAGCATTTCTTCTTTATTGTGCTCTAAGTATTTATATCTCCCATTCTGTGTTTTAAGGTAATTTAGAGCATTCCCCCTGTTTGTTTCTATCGTTCTAGTTCATGAGCTTCATATTTTCCTTTCTTTTTTTCGGTCTATCAGGACATGGCATCTCTTGTAGAGACCATGATGCAGCAGCTGCTTTCGAAGGAGATTCTTCATGAACCAATGAAGGAAATCGAAGGGAGGTATCCGACATGGTTGAAAGACCACGAATCAAGTTTGAGTAAAGAGGACTTTGAACGTTATTCAAATCAATTTGAACTTATAAAGGTTCTGAACGAGGTCTATGAGAATGATCCCAATAACTACACCAGAATCACCGAGCTCATGCAAAAGATGCAAGAATGTGGACAGCCACCTGATGAAATCATCCGGGAATTTGCACCTGATCTCGATTTGGCTACTCTCGGTCAAATGTGAGTGCTTCATATGGTATTTGGGTGCCCTGATTGTTAGTCATTCCGTTGTCCTTTATGATGGTGAGATGGCTAATGGCTTTCTGTTTCTCTTTGGCCATTGCAGAACACCCGAGATGCTGGATTCCCAACAAAACTGTAGCATAATGTGACGGAAGGAATGGAATACCTTTTGTTGTTAATGGCTCAAGTAGTCATCTTCATTTACTCTATGAAACATTTATTTATCTTCGGAACATTCATGAATAATGAAGTATCATGCTTCAGTGTTGATGCCAATACAAAGCAGTGTGATTGATGGGGTTTCTCAGGGCTTTTTGATACATTCATCGTCTCACAACAATCACCATGTAAAGCAAACCAGAAGGCATAGTTCCATTTTATTCTTCAAGTTGCAGTTGCAGGAGTTTTGCTGGTTTAGAAGACAATGGTAGCTTATAGGATAGCTTGTTTTGAATGGAGGGATTGGGTTTAAGGGAGGGTTTAGATGTGTCGAAAAAAGGCTGATGTGCCTGCTTGCTTGCCAGCGTTTGACAACCTCTTGGCTGAATGAGTTGGATATATAAATGATTGATGAATGTTGGTTAAAATGTGTCGTTAGATTGTTAGTCATCAAATACAATCTTTTTATTACTAAACTTAGAAGGTTAACATGTTAATATGACAGATGTGGTTGAAAAATCGACCAATTCTATGAAATTACTGTTATACTAGTTATTCCGAATTTTAGTATTAAAAATTTAGGCAGAAGTTAAAGCTGAATGATGAATTTGCAAGTCATCCGAAAGTTTAAGGACCACTTATGTAATCAGCCCATAGTTTTATGTAAGCGAGCTAAACTGCTAAAGCTTCAATTTCTTCTCTCACTTCCCATTTTCCCAGCTCCCAAGTTGCAATCTTTTCCCGCCCCAAGTCCATGGCGCCGCCGGAGCAGCACCCGGAGGAAGAAGCCACCCGACTGAAATCCAAGGCCGAGGAGGAATATTCAGCCTCCAACCTGAAATCGGCACTCAAACATGCTAAAAAAGCCCACCGGCTATGTCCCGACCTCGACGGTCTCTCGGCCATGCTCACCGCCCTGAAAACCCTCCGATTCGCCGCCAAATCCGACTCCGAGTTCGTCGATTGGTACGGCATTCTTCAGGTAGAGCCTTTCTCTCACATCAACACTATAAAGAAACAGTACAAGAATCTGGCACTAGTTTTGCACCCTGATAAGAACGAATTTGTCGGTTGTGAGGAGGCGTTCAAGCTGCTGGGGGAAGGGTTTAGGGTTTTGTCTGATAGAGCTAGTAGGAAAGAGTATGATGTAGCTTTGAGAATCAGGTTTCTGGAGGAGAGGGGTGATGTTCAGGAATCCGTAGTGGAGACTTTCTGGACGGCGTGTTCTAGGTGTAGTCTTCTGCATCAGTTTGAGAGGAAGTATTTGGGGCACAATTTGGTTTGCCCTAATTGTAAGAAGAGCTTTAAAGCTGTGGAGGTTGAGGATAATCAGGATAAAGAAGAGGTTGGTAATGTTGAGAAAGTTGGAGTTAGGAGTTCGAGGTTGAGAAGGAAAGTTTTTTGTGGAGATCGGTTGGGGAACTTTAATTCGGGGAATCAAGGAAGTCGAAATGAGGTCTTGAGGAGGAAACCGAATGATGAAGACGTGGTTTTGCAGAACTTGAAGTCTAAGAAGGTGAGATTAGATGAAGAAATGATGACACTGGCTGAAATGCAGTTGGAAGCAAGGCGTAAGGCTAGCGAAGGGAAGGAAAAATTGAAGGTTAAGCAGAAGGAGAAGGAGGGACCGGAGAAAGAAGACGTTGCAAAGAAGAGCAGAGAATCACAGAGCGGAAAAAGTGGGATTTCAGTTGGTGAAAATGAAAGTGCTCAGACATCAAAGAAGATTGTGATTCATGAGGCAGAGAAGCATGTTGTATCGAGGAAGTCAAGGAGTGCTATGGATATCGGGTATGTGGAGAATGGTGGTCCGGAGATGATGGAAGTTGAGGACTCAGACTTCTATGACTTTGATAGTGACAGAACAGAGAAGAGTTTCAAGAAGGGGCAGGTGTGGGCTATATACGACGATACTGATGGAATGCCGAGGCAGTATGGTTTGATCGATGAGGTGGTCTCGGTGAATCCTTTCGAGGTGAAGTTGAGTTGGCTGGATCTTGTCAACAACGGAGACGATAGGTTGATCAGCTGGTTAAAAACTGGATCTTGTGGGAGCTTTAAGGTCGATAGGAACATGACTGTTGATTCTGTGAATATCTTCTCACATGCTATGCAGTGCGAGAGGGCTGCCAGACAAGTTTATAGGATTTACCCTAACAAGGGTTCTGTATGGGGAGTTTACAGAGAAGGACAAAGACATGTTCCACAGAAGGATGAACCATGCTACGACTTTGTTGTGGTTCTGAGTAATTACAGTGAGATTCATGGGCTGAGTTTTGCATACCTCGATAAGGTTGATGGGTTCAAAACTGTGTTCAAGAGAAGGGAGTTCGGGTTTCGCGGTGTCAAATGTGTCGTCAAAGATGATCTCCTGATGTTTTCTCATCAAATTCCTGCGAGGAAGGTCTCTAGTGATGAGATCCCCGAGCTTCCGAAAGACTGCTGGGAGCTTGATCCAGCTTCTCTTCCAGCAGTGTTGTTGCAGTCGAAGCATATGTGTTAAGAGATTAGAATGAGATTAAATGTGTATTCCCAATTACTAATTGTTCATGGCGTTCTCATTAAAGCTTTTCCCGGCTCAAAGGACACGTTTGATCATGTGTTTTATCAAATTTCTCATCAAATTCATGTCTTTCTCATTCAAAGTACGTATATGAGATTAGCTACGTGACATGTTTGCATCACAATATACATGTATTTAAAATCTCTTGACATTTCTAAAATCATATTTTCATATCAGAAAATATTAAGACTATCTTTCAACTAATTAGTCTCAATTATTCTTTCATTCATTGATGAAGTGTTTTCTCTATCTCTTATTATAGAAAAATTAAATATCAATGTTTTTTTTTCAAATAATATATAATAATGGGACCTGTCCCCACCTCATACCCATGTGAATATTACCCAACACGATCAATGCTTATGAAAGGAATATGGGTATTAAGATAGCCTATCTGTCCTATTGCCATCACTACCGGTAAATCAAGGAGTGTTGTATGAAGGACTCAAGAGTCATTGTTCTGTGATTGGTCCATTTGGGAATTTCAAGGATTCAATTATTAAATATAATTTCAAAGGATTAAGTTGGCTCGCTCTATAAGTTGATGGACTTAATTGTAATGATATCTATCTGTATGGATTTTATGGTAATTCAACGCATGTCACCGAGAAAGATTGGGCCGAGTTTAATTAACTAACCAAAACCCAATGATAGCGAATGTCTTACAGTGACAGCCCAATAAGAATCCTGTTAGGCTCAGGGGAACTCATTTCAGGGCCCATCTCCAGACCAATGCGGCCCAAAGGTAGTTAGGGTTTCGTTCTAGAGCAGATATATAATCACATTTTCTCCTCCTTAGGGTTCTACAGCGAGGATTGGAGCAGAATCAGAAGAGTCCCTTTGAGAGCGGCGAGAGCGAGGCAACCGGCGGCGATTTCGTCAAAATGGCGAGTGCAACCATGGAAGTGGAGGCTCCAGTTCCTGCTCCAGCGCCAGTTACTGGTCCGGTTGAGGTCAGATTGTATAACCGCTGGAGCTTCGATGATATCCAGGTTCGAATCATTTTCCCCTTTCGTTCTCGCCTTTCCTCGAGTCTAGTTGGAATCACACCGTTGCTTTTCCTGTCTACGATATCCGCTGCTGAGATGTGTTAACGCGACTGAGCTCGTAAAGTTGTTAGGATTTAGCATTTTTCTACCATTTGAACCTCTGCATCGAGTAATTTAGGGAGTGGGCAAGAGTTTTGTGCCAATGGATTTGCTTGGAGGTTCTGATTCTGTTCGTAGTCTAATTAGGGTTTGTACGTTTGTTAGGATTTAGCACTTTTTCTTCCATTTGAACCTCTGCATCGAGTAGTTAGGGAGTGGGCAAGAGTTTGGTGCCTATGGATTTCTTGGAAACTCTGATTCTGTTCGTAGTCTAATTGGGGTTTGCACTTTTGGTTTGTGATTCGTATTGTTGTAGAGCAATGACATTTCCTTATCGGACTATATCGGCGTCCAAGCAGCCAAGCATGCAACTTTCATCCCACACACAGCTGGGAGGTACTCGGCCAAGCGCTTCAGGAAGGCTCAATGCCCCATCATTGAGAGGCTTACCAACTCTCTCATGATGCACGGAAGAAACAATGGTAAGAAGCTGATGGCTGTCAGGATTGTCAAGCATGCCATGGAGATCATCCATCTTCTAACTGATCAGAACCCAATCCAAGTCATCGTTGATGCTGTCATCAACAGGTCAGTGAGCTTATAATTTAGAGCGAATCGTAGTGGTTTCCTTATGAGTTTGTTTCTCAATAGTATTTTTTTTCGTTTCCAGTGGTCCTCGTGAAGATGCGACTAGGATCGGTTCAGCTGGTGTGGTGAGGCGTCAGGCTGTGGATATTTCTCCGCTCAGGCGTGTCAATCAGGCCTTATACCTCTTGACCACCGGTGCAAGGGAGTCTGCTTTCCGTAACATCAAGACTATTGCTGAATGCTTGGCTGATGAGCTCATCAATGCTGCAAAGGGATCCTCGAACAGGTTTGTTTGCTTGTCTATTGGTTTGTGTCGACTGTTCTTGGATGCTCGGTTTGCTGATTATCCCTTCTCTTTTTGCTTTCCAGCTATGCTATCAAAAAGAAGGATGAGATCGAGAGAGTTGCCAAAGCCAATCGTTAAGAGATGTGTATGTTTGCTTGTGTCGTTGTGAAATGCCTTGATAATTTTCCTACTGGTCCTTTAAGTCAAAAGGTTTTTTTATGTCAGTTGTTAGTGAATACCTGGAGTTTGTTTGGATGTTGGATGCTACAATCATTTAGTTGATACTTTGAGTAATTTCATGCTGTATCCGACTTTGGTTTTTCTGTTTATTACTGCATCCTTATTTCCTTCTCACCTTATATGCCTATGTCTCCTGGTCTGTTGGTTCAAAAGGTAGCCTATGCCGCTATGCGTGTATTTGGGAAATTAACAGTTTTGCTTAATTTTCCTCGTTGTAATCCCTTGGCAATGTGAATCGCGCTCTTGTGTTTCAGAAGCTAAACAGCAGTGAAGTGGATTTTAAGAACAAAGATTGACATTTACTGTTGTAGTCAAGTTCTTAGCAATGTAAAGTAGACAGTGTTAAGAGCCAAAGCGAAAGACTGATCGATCATTAGCTCCCAGCAGTCACCCTGAAAGTCTCTACGCATTGAGCTAATGAGCTTTGCTCTAAGCTCCTTCAGTTCCTGCTAAAGATTACAGAAGTCCAAGTCAAAGTAGGCGTTAAGAAGAACATGCCCCAAAAAAGGGGCCTATAACTTGAGATCATCATCAATATCTTGCTTAGGGATGGCAATGGGCAGGTTTGGGGCGGGTTTGCTTAAACCATCCCCATACCCATCTTCAAATACCCAAACCCATACCCGTCCCATACCCATATGGGAAATGTTTTGCAAACCCATCCCCATATACCCGTGGGTTTCGGGTACCCATGGGTAATACCCATACCCGTAAATCTAACATTATTACACCTAAAACTTACGAGAAAAGTTTTAATTATGACTCTAAACGAACATATTATATCATGAAATCAATAAAACACAGTCATTTTTTTAATATGGTTCAAAGATTATGATCCTAAAATATCCATTAATACAAAATATAGAGTATAATATTTTTCAAATTATTATGTTCTAACTCTGACACATCTTTAAAATAATAATTAACTAACATAATCTTGTTGACAAGGGGGAAAGTGAAAGAGTGAAATGAGAATTGAGAGAAATGAATTAGGTTTTGATTAAGGTGGTCACTCAATTGCATTTCTACTATTTATTTTCTCAAGTTATCCTCATCATCATTGATAAATTATAATTTGATGCACATATTTTTTTTATATACGAAGAAATTATCTTGGTGGGGCGGGTATGGGGCGGGGAGGCTCAAACCATACCTGCCCCATATCCATCAAACTTTTTGCGGGTTTTACCCATACCCGCCCCATACCTGGTCAAAGCGGGAATTCCCCGTGTTGACTGGGTCGGGGGCGGTCGGATACCCGCGGTCATGGGTTTGATTGCCATCCCTAATCTTGCTAGGACGAAGCAGATCCTGGCCTTGGCAAGCGATGACATGGATTCATTGTATGAAACAAATCCTCGCGCATAATAACCACAATACTGTGGCTTTTACTCATCGTAGGAGCAACAAGTGTGTTAATTAGGTTACTAAGACTATATTTGGGAAAGGGGGTAAATGGAAGGGGGAGCAAGTTTGGGGGTAAGTGCATTTTCCAATGTATTTGCCCCCATTTTGATAATAATGAATAGCGTAGGGGGCTGCAATTAGGGGCAAATCCACTATTCTCATCAGCCCCAAAATTGGAGTGCAAATGGAAAGAGAAAGAGTGGAAGGATGAATAAAAAATAAAATTAATATATAATTTGCTATGTTTTATATGTATGATTTTGTTCTATGATTGTTGTAACTAAAAATGTCATGTAATATTATGCTACAATAATACTTATTATTAATATGATAGTAAGAATAATTATTATAATGATTAAATAATAATTACTATTATAATGATTAAATAATAATTACTATTATAATGATTAAATAATAATAATTATTAATTTTGCATTGATTCCGGGAGACATCATTTGATTTACGATGGGAAATTTTGTCAAATTGGTTTCAACTGTTGACTCGATCAAACAAGTGGGTCAAGATTCATCAAGTGGAATCGAGATATGTTGGTTGGCTCGGATTACCTCATCAAATAGTTAAAATTTACATGTTCGAACGTGTTTGTCTAAGTTTGACCATATCCAATTTAAAGTTAAAGTAGGCACATCAATCTTGTAGGATGGTCATTTATGGTTAAAACCGATTTGGTAATGTCTGTTTTACTCCGATTAACCATCATTTCGACAACTCGACTTCCGGGTGGGAGACATGAGCTAGTTATATGTCTTGGCCATGGATTGGGCTTAGAGCATACTCATTCGAGGTTGCTCGACCAATTATGATTTTTATGGACCCAATACTATTATTTATGAATATTTATAACAATCACTACTTGAGCATTATTATTTTATTAAATTATATTTTTTATATTTATCAGTATTATTTATTTTTATTTCATATTGATTTATGTGTAAATATTTTGTGATAATCTTTTATAAATTTGATATGTCTATTTTATAATATTATAATTTACTTACTTTTCACTAATTTGCACCCACTACTTTTTCATCCAAACAACAATTTACCTCTCAACTTGCACCCCCAGCAATTTACCCCTCAACTTGGATCCCCTTGAATTTGCACCCTCCTATTTGCCAAACACAACGTAAAGAATCTTGAATTGGATCTCTCCCTTCTGAGTGGATTCAGATTATGAACTTGATCTCCCCTCTATTGTAATAGGTCGAGTTTGTACCTCAATCGTTATGGAATGAAATCTACCAATTGTCAACAACAAAAAAATCTCTGATTTTGAGTGCGAGACTCATCAACCTCAGTCATCAACTCATCAATTTTGTTTAAAATCCCTAATAGTGTGTAAGGACCTGCACACCCTTTGATTGGGCGAACAAAGGTTAAAAATAGGTATAATAGTTTGATTGCAATGAACCTTAAACATTGAACCTTATTCCTTGTACTTAGCATTGCTACCGTCAAACTACAATTAATAATGTACATTTAAATTATCTTCAGCGAAATCATATGTACTTAACTCAGTCTTTTAAATCTCTAATGTTATAGATAATGGTTAACTCTTAACATGTGGCGACTCTTATCCTCCCATAATACCTCTATTCCAATTTATTGAGGTTCCAATATCTAACTATCCTCTCAAATGTGGTTGCTAAGTCATTTGCCTCTGCTATTCCAATCGGCGTTATTCGGCTATCCATAATCACTAGAGTAACTTTAAAATAACTCTCCACGAAATGAAATGATTAGGAAAATCATGAATCATATGGTAGGATATATATTGACAATAAGGTCTTTGATAATTTACATAAGGGACGGAGCCAACGTTAAGGAGGAGCCCCTAAAGTTTTGAGAATTTAGTGATTATATAGCAGTTGTCTAGGTAGCTATCAATGAAATTGTTTTGGCCTAGTCGAGCTCTTCATTTTTATAAACTTCCAAATGCGACAGATGTTCAGGTCTCTGGTTCGATCCACATCCCCCCATTCTTTTAAAGCAAAGAACTGTCTCTCTGGCTTCTTTTTCAATTCATTTTGTTAAAACTAGGGATGGCAATGGGTCGGATTGGGGCGGGTTTTGTCAAACCCAAACCCATGGGTTTATCTGCCAAAAAAACCCGGGGTAAAACCCGTTGGGTTTGAAAAACTCAAACCCAACCCAACCCCCTGGGTATCCGCGGTTTGATGGGTACCCGTGGGTTTTTGTGGTAAAAAATTTACAATAACAAGTTTCTTTCAAAATAAAAGTTTAACATCAATTTTCTCATACAAATTAGTCATACAAAAAACACCAATTTAGAGCATACAAGCAAACCGTAAATGATCAATACAAATTGTTCAAAATTAAAGATAAACATTTATAAACAATAAGATTAATTAAAAGCTTCTTCCTCGTCAACTAAGTTTCTTCACTCTCCACTTCATAATATCATCAATACAAGCACGCGATGATATTGGTCATACCACCTTACAAGTTATGTCATACAAAATGAGATTGACAAAAAGTGGCATCAAATAAGATTTCTTTTATGTCTGAGTTACTATCCTTTGTACTAATCCAAATTATAAAATATTAACTTAAAAATGATAATTATACTAAATAAAATTATGTTCATTTTTACATATTTTGGGATAAAAAAACATGTTAGTCTAACATCCTATAGAATCAAGTATACTAACACTCATGAATTGTCAATTCTTCTATAATAGTATCTAATCTATGCGGCAATTTCTAATCATATCCCCACCATTAATGTTAGGTTGTCATGCTAATGGGTATCACCTTGCTAACTGAAGTTTGACTAAGTTCACAATATTTCTAAGTCAACAAAGAATGATCATGATACTCCCCACTTCATTAATGATTTACAAATTGGGCAATAAATCTCCAAAGTTATAAGGAGGAAAAAAGGTATATGTTGAAGAATAGTCAGCCCCTAAAAGTTATTCATTCCGTTTTCATCAATAGATTATCAAATTTTGTGCTGGCTGTTGGGTTGTTTATCAATAAGGGAAAGAACGAATATCATAAAATGTTTATGACATGTAAATTACTCTGCATGTAATATTTAGGGTTTCAAAATGTATTACTATTAAATTTGTTAAGGAAGACAACTGCACTGTAATTGGTAGAGATGTTGGTGCTTTAAAGGGCGGAGGCTAAGCGATCACAAGAAATTCTAAATTAAATTTGCAATAATTTTTTTATAGGGAGGAGCAAATAGTGTTGTCTGACTAAATTTGTATGAATCAGTTTCTTGCATGGCTTTTATTTTTTTACTTTGAGTAAGGAAAAAATATATTATTATGTTTTCACGCAAAAAAAAATTATTTTTCTTCAAATCCTTGGCTGAACTTTTATTGAGTTGGTCACCTCATCAATCATAATTTGTTACGTTTTTTCTTTAATAATTCAATTGTTACTGAGTTTCCAGTATGACAAAAGTGAGATAAGTGGATTGTTTGTTTTTCGTTTAACGAAGGCCTTATTGGGACCAACTGGTTTATGACATGATATCAGAGTTGGTTTGTTCTTGAGATCACGTGTTCAAGTCCCCACGACCCAAATATTAATTGTTGTCTTTCAAGCACATGGTATGGTTGGCCTGTGCAAACTTCAAGCCCATGAGTCGGCTTTCGTTTGAGGGGGCGTGTAAGGAGGTGGTTAAGTACCATACATGGGCCTGTATAAGATCCAACATAACCTTCTCCAACAACTCGAGTTATTGTTACCAACTGGTTTATGACATATAGGAGGTCAACATACGACGGTCGACTAACTCAGTCATCAGGTCGACCGCGATGTACCAAAGAGAGTCAGTCGTCTCCAATCAACCTCATCTGAGATGTTATTCATCTCGAGTTTTATTGTTCAAGCCACCATGCTTATTCTTCATATTTCCTTCTTCGAGCTCGACATTCTTGTCATCCATGTCTTCGCTTAAGGGGGAGTATTAAGGTCAACCTCATCTGAGATGTTATTCATCTCGAGTTTTATTGTTCAAACCACCATGCTTGTTCTTCATATTTCCTTCTTCAAGCTCGACATTCTTGTCATCCATCATCCATGTCTTCGCTTAAGGGGGAGTGTTGAGGTTACTTAAACCGAGTTAGTCTTGGGCCTTGTTGGGCCTCGTCTGATTCGTTGGATTAGGGTTATAACCCTACGTCTATCTCTATATAAGCTTAGCTACGAGATGGTCATCGTTACAATGAGATCTTGTTATAATTTAGTTTTTGGAGCTCCTCGCTTTCCTTTTGTTTCTCAACCGGCTAGATTTATGCATGAGTTTATGGTGTTTAAGGTTTGGAGTTGATTAGATTAACATGCTTTTTGTTCGATTAAGATGATGGATCAACGCTATTTTTTTGTTTTTCGATTGAAAAAGATTGACTCTACTTCATTTTTTTCCGATTAAAAGAGATCAACACTACTTCTGAATCAAAGAAGCACACCAAAATCTAAAATTTTGCTTTTCATATTAGATATTAGTTTTATATCTAAAGTTTTGCTTTTCATATGAACCCTACCAACTAGTTTATTTGGGCTGAAACGAATTAGGCGATTGCATTTATTTGAACACAATCAACTAGTCCTTACAGGAATTGATGCCCAATAATAAAAATGGGCTGGATATTCATTTCAAATAAAAATAAATAAAATTAAATCTGTTTCTTCCCCTTCCTCATTGCCCATACAACAGCAGAGTGCCAGAAACAACCAAGATGATCAAACAACCAAAAACATGACAAAACAAACGGAAAAATGGGTCGAAAACCCTAACAAAAAATGCATATCTCAACAACGAAATCAACCTATAAAGATTATCCACTCAAGCTCAGGCTAAAACCCATGGATCCAAAAAAAAAAACATACAAACAACCCATGGAAGCTGAAAAGCAAACAAACAACAGAATGGGGTATGGCAAGTCAACGAGTGGATGTTGAGCTCGGAAAGCGAGGAAGCCAAGAATCTTATGCTGAAAATGTTTCACAAGCTGATGGAAATAGAGAAGGTGCAGAAGGTGATAATGGCTGAGGTTAAGCAAAATTCCAAGGGCACCATCAATTCCAAGACATTTGATTAAACTATTATGTAAAAGTTAACTTATCTTACGACACCTATCATACAAATCGATAAGATGATCAACAATTTAGTTAATAATAAATGAAATTTTGTTCAAACTTATATCACTGAAGACTTACGCAATATGTTTGTTTCTTAATACTTTGAGTAAGTATTATTATTATGTTTTGAGTAAGGAAAAAATATATTATTATTATGTTTTCACGCAAAAAAAATAAATATATTTTTCTTCAAATCCTTGGCTGAACTTTTACTGAGTTGGTCACCACAACAATCACAGTTTGCTTTTGTTGTTAATCCCATGGAAGCTGAAAAGCAAACAAACAACAGAATGGGTTTGAAACCCTAACGAAAAAGGAACAGATTAACAACAAAAGCAAACGGTCAAAACCATTCACTCTACCCCTAAACAATGTAAAACTAAAACCTATGGGAAGCAACAAAAAAAAAGAAGGTTTTTACCACCAAAACAAGATATATATATCGAAATCGAGATTATTACAGTGTGTGCAGCAATTCAGCTTTCAAAACAGGCACAGAACAAAACTAAATTTTGAATGAGTTCCATAATTAATAATATATATATATATATATAAGAGTTCCGTTTCCGTTAGCTCTCCCACACTCCGACCCTCTCCTTCTATAAACAAAACCAAAAAGCGACCCTCCTCCCTGCCTAGTGCCTAGACTGCTGCTGCCTGCTTTTCAGTTTCCTCCTCTCTGCAACCCTTCTGTCTTCTGTTTCTTAACCAAGGTCAAAATGGAGCCCCAACAGCAACACAAAGTTTTGGGTTCCCTTATAACATATAAAGTGACTTCTTATTACTTACCAGAGTGTAAGTTTCTGCCGACTCACTTGTAGCAATGGAGGGCAACCACGGAGGCGGAGGCGCTGGCCAGGTTCTTCCTTTCCCACCCATTTTCATCGACCTCTGACCTTCTCTTTATTCAGCAGGGCAACGAAGAAGCAGAGAACCTGGTGGAGCTGCCCAGGACGAAAAAGGAACATACAAACAACCCATGGATAAAAAAAAACATACAAACAACCCGTGGAAGCTGAAAAGCAAACAAACAACAGAATGGGTTTGAAACCCTAACGAAAAAGGAACAGATTAACAACAAAAGCAAACTGTCAAAACCATCCACTCTACCTCTAAACAATGTAAAACTAAAACCCATGGAAAGCAAAAAAAAAAAGGTTTTTACCACTAAAACAAAGAGATAGAAATCACATACCTGGCTTAGCTTCCCCCCCCGCCCCTCCCCCAAAGCGGGTCATCTCCTCCCAAGTATGGCGAGGACCGCTATGCTTGGGGTGGCTGGAAATGTGGTTCTGTACACTGCCTTCTTCGAGAACATATTCAAGTGGACGAGGAACTTACCTTCTCTCCGCGAACGCCTTCGTGATGGAATGCCTGGATCTGTGAGGACCCGTCTAGGAAGAATGCTGCTGAATTGGTCAAGCAAGTCAACGAGTGGATGTTGAGCTCGGAAAGCGAGGAAGCCAAGAATCTTATGCTGAAAATGTTTCACAAGCTGATGGAAATAGAGAAGGTGCAGAAGGTGATAATGGCTGAGGTTAAGAAGCAAAATTCCAAGGGCACCAACAATTCCAAGACATTTGATTAAACTATTATGTAAAAGTTAACTTATCTTACGAAACTTGTCATACAAATCGATAAGATGATCAACAATTTAGTTAATAATAAATGAAATTTTGTTCAAACTTATATCACAGAAGACTTACGCAATATGTTTGTTTCTTAATAATTGCGGAAGACATACACACTGTTTTTTGTTTAATTGAAAGATACGAAACAACTATCCCTCCATAAGTTTTACGCAATGTATTTGTAATTTACTTAACTGCTTTAGAATGGTATTACGTAAATCTTCCATAATGTGTGGTCTAATAATAAATCAAGTTATAAAAGTATCACATTTGATTAAACTACTATATAAAAGTTAACTTGCGCTATGAAACGGTGCTACGGAAATAATAAATCAAGTTATGAAAAGTATCACATGTGATTAAAATTTATTGAACTATGTAAGTTTTAAGTTGACATTCCCTATGGAACGGTACGACATAAAACTTTTGTAATGGGTGTCCTAATTATAAAATCAAGTTGTTGAAAGTGTCATACTTGACTAAACCTTTATTTAGAAACTTATTTGACTAAACCTTTGTGTAATGCAAATTAATAATATTATGAATATTGTAAATTTTATAAAGTGATTTAACAATGTAGTAAAATAAAAAAAATCAAAAAATAGTTCGCGAGTAAGATACTTACATAAGTTTTCTAGTCTCTCTTAGTAATTAATGAATACTTATGTAATACATTTGTTTAGTGGATACATAAGAAATAACTATTCTTTCATCAAATTTATGTAATGTATTTCTATTTTAGGTAAATGCTATAGAACATTGTTATGTAAATCTTACACAATGTGTGATCTAATAATAAAATCAAGTTACAGAAAAGAATCGCATTTAATTAAATTATGTAAAAATTAATTTTCCTTACAAAATCTTTCCTACCATGTACTTACCGGGAGGAATCCAAAGTTCCGTGCGATAAAATCGTAAGGAACAGTAAAAAGGTCTTGCGCAATCTGAGTTGCCATCAAATTTTATGTAATAAATAGTTAACTTAAGCTGTTAAAAACTTTATTGTTAAAAAAACTTAAACGTGGACATGTATAGAAGTATGAAACTGGTTGTTAAATATTGATTGTAAACAAATAAAATAACAGTGGAACCGGTTGCATTGGATCATTCTTCTTGTGAACAGTATTCCAAATTAATTGTTAATGGGCTGTGAGAAAACTTACCACGTACCTACCGGGAGAAATCCAAAGTTCCGTGCGATAAAATCGTAAGGAACAATAAAAAGGTCTTGCGCTGTTAATTAATTGATTATTGTTAAAAAAAACTTAACCGTGGACATGTATAGAAGTATGGAATTGGTTGTTAAATATTGATTGTAAACAAATAAAATAACAGTGGAACCGGTTGCATTGGATCATTCTTCTTGTGAACAGTATTCCAAATTAATTGTTAATGGGCCGTGAGAAAACTTACCACGTACTTACCGGGAGGAATCCAAAGTTCCGTGCGATAAAATCGTAAGGAACAGTAAAAAGGTCTTGCGCTGTTAATTAATTGACGTAGCAAACGTAACTACGGATCTCTGAATTACAATATAAAACATATGTATTAGTCCAAAATCACATCATTCGATCCTGGCGGCTTTGGTATACTTGGTAACGACTCCCCTGAAACACAAGAGAGATACAAAATACATGAGATCTAATAACCACACCCTGTACAGCAGCCAATCAGCAACTTATTGAAGCAGCAATAGTATTCGTCGAGAAGGAAATCTGTAATCCTATAAATTATACCGTACTGTCAATCCTCCAACTACCAGCAAAACTTATCATCATCATCATCGTCGTCAAGTAACTTTACAAGCACTAAACATGACTAGACAAACTTCCCCTTAGAAACTCAAACAATCAAACACAAACACATATTATCCTGCAGTTCTTATTCAGATAGTTGATTAGAAACTTGTTTTCTTTCTTTTTTGGTAGAAAAGAAACTTACTTTCTAACATCGATAGATGCATTTCCCGAAACTTCTCGTAGAGGGGAGCAAAAAACTTACTTGGAAGACAAACATGTGTCTTTTTGAAGCATTATTATTAGGAAGCCATTTTAGAGGTTGTGATTGAATAGGCATATACGGAAGTACATAAAAGCATGTATGAATCGAATGAGGAGATTCTAGTTTTCTTCTTAAACTAGATGTTAAATGAATAAAAAATAAAAAAACTTTGTTGGTTGTTGTAGTTTGTCAAACCACAATAACTCAGACAAAATACCACCCTCATTCACTCTCAAAATTATATAACAATTGTATAAATTTTTCAATGAATTCGACCAAATGGCACAAGTGAATTTATTTTCAATTGGTTTTGTTCACTCCTAATCCAACCAATGAAAAGGGATAAGAAAGCAGTGGAGGCAATTTTTTTGGAGTTAGGAAAATTGGCTTTTTATTTGGTAGTGGCGGTAGAGAGAAACAAAGGAGTTTTTTTTGTTTATTGCTTCTTTGTATTTTCCTTCTTTGTTACATGACACTCGTTCAGGATTAGCATATACATAACATAGCTGCAACAAGCAGCTTGAATTCTCCAAAGACGACTTGATTTTTTCTCATCATTTAAAAGGACAGTTGGAACTTGGAACCGACACATTCTTGTGGTTCCAATCCAATTCTATACATATATGAATTCTACTTACTTATCTTCGTTAAAATCCTTTGCCATTCATTTATATGCTCTTTTAATTATTTGCTGATTTTTAGAGAATTGAGCTTCATTTTCAACTCCCTCATCTGTCCCTTGTTCCTATCTCTTCAATCCCAACTCCATTTCCCTGCCGGCAGCCATGGGAGGAGAACAGAAGGTGTGTAAAGAAAAACCCTCGTTGCCTCTCTACCATACTCTGTTTTCTCCCCTGTTTTTGGCTAATGGTGTTTTTTCTTTGTTGCTTCTGCAGCTGACGACAATGGTGATCAAGGTCGATCTGGACTGCTACAAGTGCCGCAACAAGATCAAGAAAGTCCTCTGCAGGATCCCTCGTAAGCTAGCGTTGATTGTTTCGAATTTCGATAGTGTTTTTTTGCAACGACTCATAAGTTCGTCACTAATTATATTCCCGGGAATTTTCTTTGGCGACGAACAGAGATTGGGAATCAAGTGTACGACGAAAAAGCCAACTTGGTGATAATCACGGTGCTGTGCTGCAGCCCGGAGAAAGTGATGGAGAAGATCGCTTGCAAAGGCGGCGAGTCGGTGAAGGGAATCGAGATCGTCAAACCCCCGCCGCCGAAGCCGGAGGAAGAGCCGAAGAAGCCTGACGAGCCGCCGAGGCCGAAGGAGATCTCAGCGGATATGGGAAAACCAAAAGAGCAGCCGAAGGATCGAGAAACCGCCAAGGCGGTGATGTCGTCACCAGCTCTTCCGATGTGCTACTGCCACCGGGAGTTCTACGAAGGGCGCGGCGTCGCGCCGCCGCCGTGCTACAGCGTGCAGGGGCATCCGTGCTACGAAGGGTACGGACGGCCGGTGTACGACAGTTGGGGCGGCGGGTACAGGGGAGGGTATTACGTCAGCAGAGGGGAGTGCTTTAGCGACGACAATCCATCGGATTGCATCCTCATGTAAAGTCTAAACGAGAGACAATATCTTTTCGATTTTCCCCTTCTTCTAGTCTTACTTTTGGAATTTTAAGAAATATTCGAATATTAAAATTATGTAAGTGTGTTTTAATTTTCATGGAATGTAAATATATACTCTTGTTTTTATATAATTTTACGTGTTATTAGATGAGATTTGATATAACCTATAAATATATGAACATTATTATGACTTTTTCATATATATAGGATCTAAGTTTGGTAAAAAATCATTAATCATCAACCCACTTACTCAACCGGATCAATAGACTAAATCGAGTTGACAACATGACGACAAAGATTGGATTAGACAAGAAAAAAAAAAAAAAACAATGACCCAATTAAGAAGGAAAAGTCATCCACGTAGCAGTCTTGTGGGTGGCCCAATAATTTATTGTTGTTGGGCTCTAACTCTAATTTGAGGAATATAGTTTTAGTTTCCATTTTGGGGGATTTATAATGATGAATACAGTCCCATATAAATATTCCAAACTATCTCAAACAGATTCCAATTTGCTTCGGTTGTCAAATTTATAAAAAAAAATATAACAAATGTATTATAGATTCCCTTAATTTGATCATTGAGATTTACAAAGATGTGAAAAGGAAATATCTGGTAATACATGAACATGAGGTGGCTTCCACCTCATCTTAGCTAGACCTTACATCAAATAAGCTTAAAACTTAAAAGTAAACAATTAAAGACTAATAACCCAAGACGGGTTGGTTGCTTATCTTAAAAATAGTCTATTGAGACTTCATGAGAGTCCAAGGTCTTTTTTTAAAAAATAAAGTCTATTCATTAAAGAAGTTCTATATAATGCAGTGTACTATATAAAATAAAAGGTTTTTTTCTTATAAATAAAGTCTATTCATTACCGTAACAGACAAGAGATTGCAACATTTTTATATCTTTCTACGTCAATACAACTTGTTTGGTTGGAAAATGATGGATGGGTAACGAATTGATATCATCGTTATCTACGCCTGATATAATAGTGAAATGGGAAAAGTAATTCCTTCATTTTAACATATCTACATCTAGAACGAAGTAGGAAGTGTACATTTGTCTTCACAGTCATTTATTATTTTATTATGTATAGAAAAAAAAACCCCTTAACTAATAATGAGATTTGAAACGTGATCTCTTCGAACAAAGACAAAAAAACATAACCAGTTACACTAAATAAAATTTGATTAATTTTCTTAAATTAAAATCATACAGAAAGCTAAAATAAAATAAAAAATCGTAGGACTAACTCTCTTGTACATATTTTTTCTTTTTTGGTATTTGATTATTCTATTTCGAGTTTGATAAATCATTTACTTTATGTTTATCTTATAAAAGGAAAATAATTTTAAAATTGCAACCCAAATGTCGTTGGTTCAAATATTGCATATCGAATTGCGGTATTGAATGTGCAGGAGCGATGTACAATTCTTAACATAGACTAAATTTTTACAACTACCATAAAGAAATAATATTTTTTGAACAAAGAAGTTTTGAGTGAATATGAGCACATGTGTCTTTGAGAGAGGAAAAAATGGGAAGGTTGAGTGATGTTGGTGTGCTGAATGCATATGGAAAATGCGGTACTAATGTAAACGAGCCCAAATAGTGTCCCGTCCCACTAAACGCTCAATAATCGTGGTCTCTCCAAACCTTACCATCAGAATCAAAACACGGATAACCTCCTCCTCACCATCCCTAAATTCCTCATGCCGAAGAAATCTGTACAACTCATCCTCAATCCAGAGGTATCAGTGCTTCGATAGGCTCCCCACCAGGCTAACTTGCGTCGGCGGACATGCACCAATCGCACAAGTTGTTAATATTTATCTCGCGTTACGTGCAGTGCTAAGCCATTACGTACGGAAGCCTTACGTAATGCTTACGATTTAACTATTACATAAGAAACAACTATCGTTCCGTAACCTTTACGTAATGGATGTGTATTTTACGTAACAGTTGTAAAATGTCAGTAAGTGATGACATGCATGCACTACCGGTTACCACTGTTTTGGTAATCAAAGGTCTGAATTGATTATACTATATTTTAACAGTTATAAATTTATGCAAGTTACCAAATCTGAAAATTATACCCAAATTACGATCAGGAAGTCTCAAAGAAATTTCTTCTAAAAGATAGTAAAAACTCAGAGGAGAAAAAAAAAATGTGAGTGAAAGAAAACAAACCAAATAAATAAAGTTTAGCCACTTTGCATTTCGACACCAATGTAACACCCAAGTAATTTAATTTTTATATACAAAATAAATAAATGCGACCCCTCCAACAAACTTCAAGTACTCATAGCATTTCAAGTGCCTCCTTATAACTCCTCCGTCTCTCCCTTCTTTCGCAACCGTGGGATCAGGAGAACAAAAGGTGTGTAAGAAATGGTTTTTCCTCGTTGCTAATGGTTTGATCTGTTCTTAATTAATTAAGATTCCCGCATTTTTTCTTTGGTGACGAACAGATTTTTCAAGTGTACGACGAGAAGGCGAATTACAGTGATGGGTAATGGCGACGGGTCGGGAGGACAGCCGGAGTATTACGATTACAAAGGCGAGAGGATCCAAACCCCGCCGGGACAGCCAGAGTATTACACCTATAACTATGGCGACAGCGAGATGATCCACTCCCGGCCAAAGCGGTCGCCGGAGAGGCCTAAGGTTCAGGCAGCAGATATGAATAAAACGAAGGAGAAGGCCACCGATGGTACCAGAGGAAGAAGATGATTAAAGATTTAGAGTTCCCAGCAGCAGCAGCTCGTTATTATGGAAGATCGAAAAACGTTTCATTCAACTTCATGTGAAAAGGTCAAAAGAGATCGTGGAGACTGGAAACTACTGTTAGGTGAAACCAAGTGAACGAATCAAGCACAGCCAAGTGGCATTTTAAATTACCTTTTTTTTTGTGTGTGTAGTTTTTCCAGGTTTTTACTGTTTTGTATCTTGAAGACTTTGAACACTACTCTCCTACTGAATATATAAACACTGCTAGGTATTCTACGGGTTACCGCATACTTTGAGTATAAAAACGCTATCTAGACATCGAATTAACAAGATTTTGGGATTGATACTATACCCTAACTTTTAATGAGTGAACCCTAGGTCCTAATTATCTAAAGCATAAACTATAAACTCTAAGATTGTGCATTGATTTTTTTGCCTATATTTGGACGAATCATAACCGTCGATTATTGTTTCTAATTAAATTGATCTTGGGTATAAGATTTAGAAAATTAAGACCTAGATGTTGATCATTAAGGGTTAGAGTATAGTATCGTGTCCGAAAGATCAATCAATTCAAGTTCTGGATAACATTTTTTTTACTCAAGGTATGCTTCCCGCGGATTTCACTCTGGGTGTATATATATATAGAGGCATGATAATAACATAATAATAATTGGGATTTAAAATGGGGAGATGATGTGTTTCGTTTATACATGTCGATGAAGACAAAGATTGGATTAGGTGAGAAAACAAAAATAAATAAACAATGACCCAATTAAGAGGAAAAGGTGAAGGTTGTCAAACCGATTTGTGTCACTGTGTCGGTTTAGCAAGTGGAATGGTTCGATAAGTGGTACATACCGGTTTGTGCCGGTTCATGCCGGTTAATATTACAAATAATTTACAAATACTCATATTTAAGCACGACATTTAACGTCAATACCTAAATATTTGTACTTGAATCCAACAAATAACATCAACATTTAACTTTTTAACACATAAAATAAATAATAAATTACTATTTATCAAATAAATTCACTGATATAAGATCATTTTACTTAGATTCGTATATCGATCATGCCGGTCATACCGATGGTGTCATACCAGTTTTATGGCCGGTACAAATTGAACCAGATTCAACCAGTGACACGCCGGCCGCAACCATGGAAAAACCCATCCACGTAACAATCGCTCAGAAACTTCAATTATTAGTTGTTAAAGAATGGCTTCCTCCACCAAAGCTTTCCTGGCAATTTCCTTCCTCTTTCCTCTGGATCTCTTGACCAGCTGAGACCATTGAGAACCGTCCTTCTCCCCCCAGCTTCAGTAGTTCTACCTTTGCTAAGAAAGAAATCCAAACTTCCCCTAGACAACAACACACTGACAGAAAAATCGATGTCTTCTTCTTCTTCTTCTTCTTCTTCATCATCTCATCACGCCGATTCCACTTCCTCCTACTCTGGGAAATGGGAACACGACGTCTTCTTGTGTTTCAGAGGCGCCGACACCCGCCATGGTTTTACCAGCCATCTCATGGCTGCTCTCTCCGACAGGCAAATCAAAGTCTTCATTGACGACATGCTCAACAAAACTGAGAGCATCCACGAGCTAATCTCCGTCCTATCAAAATCCGCACTCTCAATTGTGATCTTCTCGGAGAATTTTGCGGATTCAAGCTGGTGCTTGGATGAAGTGGCCACTATTTCTCAAAGAATGGTAAAATTCGGGCACCGGGTGCTTCCAGTTTTCTACAAATTGGATCCATCCGCTGTATCAGATGATTCTGGAAGTTATGCTGCTGCCATTGAGCAGAAACATGGAAGCAAATCTCCCGGGGATAAGAAGAGATGGATGGATGCTCTGAAAGCTGTCGCTGAACGTGCTGGCCATACTTCACAGGCAATCAAGTAAGTCTTCATCCTTACTTCCTAATTAAGACCCAACCTTCTTACTGATAGAGTAATAGTAATTGCCTCTCTCGAAACTCTTTTCTCATACGGATTCCTTTCTTTCCCATCTTGTTTACCCTTTGGGGTTATTGCTTAATAGGATTGATTCTGAACTAGCTGAGGCGATAGTTATTGATGTTCTGAAAAGACTCGCAGAGATTTCACGGAGAGTGAAGTTTGATCATTTGATTGGCATGGATGCTAGAGTTTATGAGGTTGAACAGCTATTAGCTATGGATGTAGATGATTTTCGAATTATTGGTCTTTGGGGGATGGGTGGAGTGGGGAAGACAACTCTGGCTACAGCTTGCTACCAATCATTTGTCTCTTCTGGTAAAGAAATCAAGCATCACTTTGTTCAGAACATTAGTGAAAAGCTTGAAAAGCAATCGGGAATTGAAGGGATGGTATATGAACTCTATTCGATATTACTGTCAGAGGCAAACTTAAACTACATGGATATTTGTCATAGAAGGGAACGTCTTTCTCGTCTGAGGGTGTTTCTTGTTCTTGATAGTGTGGAAACGATATCGCAATTGGAACATTTGTTGCTAGGTAATATTTTGGATTCCACAAATCTGTTTGGCCCAGGAAGCAGAATTATTTTGACAACTAGAGACAGAAGAGTACTTGTGAATGCAGGGGCTCAAATATATGAGGTGAAGTGTTTGCATTCTCATGAATCTCTCCAACTGTTTGGGATACATGCATTTAGACAATGCCTTCCACCAAATGATTTTGTGGACCTATCTAATGTTGCCGTATCATACTGCAAGGGAAGTCCTCTAGCTATAAAGGTCTTGGGACGTGCATTGCTTGATAGGGAGAAAAGTTATTGGGAGAGTTTCTTGTCTGAATTGGGAGAAAATCCAAAGCTGGAAATTCGAGATGTTCTTCGGAGAAGCTATGATAGGCTTGAAGTTCCGGAGAAAAGAGTGTTTTTGGATATTGCTTGTTTTCTTCCAAGAATTCTGAATTCTCTAGTGATTAATTATTTTTCCACTAGATACGTAGAGGATTTAATTGATAAGTCCTTGCTTACATGTGCATTCGACAAAGAGGACAAGAGGATTGAGGTTCATGAGTTGCTAAGAGAAATGGCTTGGGACATAGTTAGCGAGGAAGAACATCGCAGTAGATTCAATAAATTGGATGATATTCACAAGTTATTAGCAGTTGAAAAGGTGAAAACATCGAGAAGATTCAGTTATTTGAACATTTTTAAACCGAAAGAGAAGCAGAGGAGTGCCTTTGAGAAAGGTAGTGCCACTGAAGGCATTCTTGTAAACCTTTCTAAAGACATTGATATACATATGGAAGCCAATGCTTTTGAAGGGATGACTTCTCTTAGATATCTTGAGTTCTCCTATCTAGAAAATAAGTATGGAGCTTCTAAAGTTCATCTACCACACGGTGGCCTTATCACACTTCCTAATAGTTTGAGATGGTTGGAGTGGCAGAAATTCCCTTCAAAGTCTCTACCATTAAGATTTTCTCCAGAAAACCTTGTTACACTTTGTCTAAGTGGTAGCCTAGTATTGAAAAGATGTTGGGAAGCTGAGGTATGTTAAAAGCAACTTCTGGGGATGAGTTCAATTTTTTGAATCTGTGGATTAGTCCCCATGTTATTCAAGGGCTGGGATGCATGGCTGGTTAGGCAGTAATATGAAATGTGGAGGAAAAAGTGATGATATTCCAAATTGCATCTCTTAATGGAATTGAATTTTCTTTTTCTTTCGTCTGTCTTTTTCTTTAATCTTGACCGGGCTATAGCTTTGTGTATTTGGATGTAAACTCGTATTACTTTGTTAACAGGTAGGAGAATTCGTAATCCTTACATATCCAAACGCTTAACAAATGATTGTTATTTTAATTTTGGAGTGGGTTTCTTCCAGTAGTGCATTATCTGTTTTTTCCTCTTCATATACTGAATAGTTTTAGTCTTCTTGTTGTTTTGCAGCAACAGCTTGTGAATCTAGTGTGGCTTGACCTCTCTGGCTGCATAAATTTAGTAGCAATCCCAAACCTGTCCGGGTCTCCGAAACTGGAGCGCCTCCTTCTCGAGGGATGCAAAAAGCTGATTGAGCTACCATCTCACGTTCAAGAGCTGCACAAGCTGGTAGTACTGGACCTTGATGATTGTACAAGTCTGAGAATCCTTCCCGCCAAATTCAACTCAAAGTTCCTCAAAAAGGTTTATTTGTCCAACAGTCCCAAGGTCACTCTTTGTCCTGAAATTAATTCACAAGAGTTGATGTGGTTGGATTTAAGGGATACACCTATCATAGCCTTGCCAACTGCAATTTACAATGTGAAACAGGATGGTTGGTTACTTCTCTGTGGCAAACACATCACCTGCTTCCCTACAATTTCAGCGAGCTTGAAACGGTTTCGGTTGTGCCATACCTCAATAACAGAGATGGATTGTTATGATGATCATCAGCTGAGTTCTTTGCCGAGATTTTTTCTATTGGAGTTGGTTGGCAACCCCAAACTCAAGAGCTTGTCAAGGCATATCTGGAACATGTTCTCTGGAACTTTTCATCTTGAGGATTGCTCGTCGATTGAAAGTCTGCCAGAGATCTCACAACCTGTGACTGGCTTAACTCAGATTTATATAAAAGGATGTCGGAACCTGAAGAGCTTTCCAACTAGCATCAACAATCTGAAATCTTTGCAGATCCTTCGTTTCTTCGAAACGGATATTGAGTCCCTGCCTCCGGCTATTGTGGAACTTGACCAGCTCTCTGAATTGTTTTTACATTCGAACAAACGCTTGGAGTTCGTCCCGAGCAACATCCATAAGCTTGTCAGGTTATCCTACTTGTCCTTGGCAGGCTGTTCGAGGATTAAATTTTTGCCAGAACTCCCACCCAATCTTCTAACTTTGGCTGTAAGTGGTTGCACATCGTTACAAGCCTTACCAATCAACATACACGAGCTGGGATGGAAGAGACTGTACTTTGAAGATTGCCCGCAATTGGACACGCATCTTCCTCAAGAACTAGTGCTGAATTTCTGTAATCATGCGTCATCAAATCTACATTCTCAGGTATTGAAACATTACATTACCATAACATAGTGACAGTAATTCTTGGAAATCCCTTTTTTTTAAGAGCCTCTCTCTGTCATTTTAGGGTGTTCTTCAACATTCGGGGAGTAAAATTCCTGGGTGGGTTGCTCACAAAAGCGTGAATTACGCAAGTGATTCATGTACGATGGTGCAACTGACTCTTCCAAACTACACCACCAAACAGTTGATCAAGGGGATTGCGTTCGGCGTTGTGTGTTCTTCAGATGTTGGTCGTGTCGGGATATCTATCACTTGTGATTGCAGCATTGGTACCAGTACTGTCGCTGCTGCATCTTGGAGTTCTCCCAGTTTTGGTTTAGGTCGGGCTTCTCAATCAGATAACGTATACATATGGTATGACAAGAACCTGCTAGGTGAGACCAAAAAGGGAATACGAGATGAAGCAGAAGCTTGGTATGAGAGATATGCTGGGCTCACTGTTTCCTTCAGATTTTCCCTTCAACCAGACGAGGAAGAAGATGTCGACAAAGTCAAGAGCATCAAAGTCAAAAGTATTGGCGTCTCTCTACTGAACTAACTGCTAGCTCGCAGGTTGATAGTCTTATGGGGGAACGAGGAAGATATTACAGTACAGACAATTGGTGTTGTTTGGTGTAACAGATTAGAATTGGCAATTGGCAGTCAGAGACGGGCCCAAGTTATGGATCCCATATAGCCTCTTGTACATTCCGTGTCCTCCCAGCAGCCTATATATCATGCGGATTGGGCCTAAGTTATCGAGCCCATCTAACCTCTTACGCATTCCGTGTCCTAGCAGGATTCGGATTCATTCCTCTTTAGATAGAGTTGATGCAGCTGCAAAACCCTAACGGTTACCACTACCATTCCTTCTCTGCTACCGTATCCGTTTCTTCTCTAACCTTCTCTCCGATCGCTTCTTTGGAGAATGCCGAAAGACGCAGATCGGGCGAGCGATCTCCCAGAGACCGCATTCTGCAGTAGATCCTCTCCCACCTCGCCACCGAAGCCGCCTTTCGAACCAGCCTTTTGTCGAGGGGATGGGCCAACTTGTGGAAAGGAGGCGACACCATCGACATCCAAAATCCCTCTTTCCACCTCGTAGCTCACGAAATCCTTTCATTACATCCATGAATACGTCACCACTCTCCGGTTGGAAGGGTCCTTTTCTCCAACCTGCAGGCAAGATCACCGATTTCGGCTTCACAAAGCTGACTACTCTGGAATTGCGGCGCTACATCATCATGGCGGGGGATCCCAGCGTTCTCAATCCTTTCAATGGCGGCCTTCCTTGTTTGACTGACTTGATGCTGACCGATTGCACCCACTACGATTCCGAGCTGGCACTAGCAGTGTCGGTGCTCGAACTGCGGAACCTCGAAATCAGGTGCGAGGAGAGGAAACAACTCAGGATTTCTCGAGTGTTCGCTCCGAAGCTCGAGTCTTTCCACCTAATGGGACTTGGAAGGCATTATTGTTGTTGCCATAATTAATTTATCAGGACTTGTTTTTTTTATCATTATTCAAACAATTATAAAAATTTTGACGTGTCTTGTGTATATGTAGGTGAGAATATTCATGAATAACTAGCACTAATGTAAATTAATATAATTAAAGTCATTATCTAATTTATTATAATCAATTAATTAACCATGTCTACCTACAACCTATAGTATAAGATCAAATTAACCAATAGATCAAAATGGAGGCCCCTTAATATTCAGAAGCTCTATACCGAACACACTCTCATGGCCACCCTGATAATAAAACGATGGACATGAAAACATTTTATATGAAAAGTAAAAATGACACAAGAAATAAAAAATTCTCAAAATATTCAAAGATAAATATAATTTGTGTAGTAATTCTCCATTAACGTTTTTTTTATAGAATTATAACGAATGAGATATGATAGTCAACGGAAAGAACCAAAAATTTTGTGTACTTCTCCGCAGCCTAAGTCTGACCAATTGCTTCTTGCCTTCTTCCCTTCACCAACCTAAATCCAACTACAAGAAGGGAAGACGAAGAAGAAGTGAACAGGAAGCTTCTCCATGACACGTCTTCCCCAAAATAACCCCATTTTTTTCAACCACCGGCAACTCGAAGCTTCCCTTCCGCGAGGGCGATGAAGTAATTTACGCAATGGAGGACACTTAGATCGTGGGAAGGTGGTGGTTCCGCGTCTCCGTCCCCAATCTAAATAGCACCTCCATCCCTTCTCCCGCAATTAACTTCCCATTTCTCTCTGCTTTACGGCAATCAACATTTTTTTTTCCAGATCGGGAGAAAGCAGAGATCTATATCAATGGCGGACTGCAGACCACTGGGTTTCTTGCTGGGACTCCCGTTCGCGTTGGTAGCGCTGGTTCTGTCTCTTGTTGGCGCCGTCATCTGGATCATCGGGTGAGTTTCTGGAAGCAGGTTGAATTTGGGTTTCTTTCTTTCGTTCTGCATTTGGATGTTGCAAATCTGGGGGATGATCTCTGGGTTTAGTTCTGATCTTTTTGGGGGGGTGGGTTATTTTTTTGCTGCAGGTCGGTACTGAGTTGCCTGTGCCCGTGCTGTATTTGCTGTGCTGGGTTGGCCAATTTCGCCGTCGGGCTAATCAAGCTGCCGGTCAGAGTACTCCGATGGTTCATCGACCAGATCCCTTGTTGATCGGCCGTTCATTTGCTCGTTCCGGTTCATAGTTTTTTCTTCTTCTTTTTCTGCAGACATGCTTCTATTTCTTCTTTCTAATTCATTGATTCATTGTCTTCCTGTACTGAGTACTGTAATTTCCATCAGATAGTCGTAGAAGATAATAAACGATGCTCATTTGGTGATTCGTTGTTGGTTCTTTGTTCAACGAAACGACTGGATATTTGGGCCGCCCTTTGCGTAAAAGGCCCATTTTAATATGTAGTAGTAGTAGTTTTCCCTTTGTTGTGGTTGACAAATTGGTTGCTCAAATCACTGAAGACGACGATCGAGGATGGCGCGTTGTATTTTTTTCTCCGAGAAATTCGATAGTTGTTCGTAATTTTAGTCGCAATGCAAGTAGAGCTTATCGAATGTTCATGGCACGATAGGTATCGCGCAGTCAATTTTTTACTGTCGATTTGGTGTTTGATTTTAGCTGACATGCTCGATGATTGACGAAAAGTCTCGGAACTAGCAATGCTCTTCCCTTGTTCGAACGAAGTCTATCAGAAACTATCAATTTAACGGTGCAAAATTGTATTTTTCATAATATTCGTATACCTTGTCAAACATAAATGATGATATTATATATGATTGGCACGGTTCGTACCACCTAAAGGTTTAGATCAATACACAATCCTATACCACTATGTGACACAAAAACAAATCAAAACCTCACACTTTTTTCATCTAGGCTTTTTCTGGAATTCGGACAAGGGATAACAACCTTTAGAAGGGAAACAAAACAAAACAAAACCCTGCCCAAATTTAAACCAAAAAGAACACCAATACATAAGAAAGAAACCTTCTTCCTCCTGGCTTGTAACTAAAATGAAGCTATCAACCCAGCATAAATTTGAAAAGTAAAACAAGAAAGATAACCCCCCAAAAGGAAAAGAAACCATACAAATAGAAACTCTGTAATGATGCCACACCTATAAAAAAGAATGGTATTTTCTAGTATTTCTTGCCAAGAACTATACCAATGATGATGGATATGAGGGCAACTCCCAGGATCAACTTGATATTCATGGCTCCTGAACCTTCAACCGACGTTGCAGTGGTAAGGGTCTCTGCAGATGCTGAGGAGGACTGACCTTGTAGCTTCTTCTTGGTCTTCCTTTTTGATGGAGTTGAAGGGCTGGCTCCACCAATGTCTCTCGATTTGATCTCCACTCCGTCCTTGTTTTCGCCCTGCTGCATCACATTCCACGAAAGTCCAGTAAGAAAAAAAGTCCGATTTCGCATTTGAACAGGTATTGAATCGTTCCCAGGGTGAAGAGAGATAAATGTAGAACAGACCTTCTCAACTGATTTGGCTGCGGCGAGCTGCAGTTTCTGTTCAAGATCTTTCACTTGCTGCTCCAGAGACGAGACTTGTTTGTTCTTGGCGTCTAGACCTTCAAGGGTGCCTCTCTGGAAGATCGGAGGTGAAGGGGAAAAGAGGTTATTAGTTTTACATGCTCGCAGAACGAAAATGAGAAGAGTTTGGGTTAGTGCCTTTTTCAAGGGTAGATTAAATACCTGTTCCTTCAGTTGAGTTTCAGCTTTCATCAGTTGTTCCTCAACCTCCTTGAGACGGGCCTGTAATGTCGACTTCTCGTTAATTCCTGCATTGAGAGCTTCCATCTCTGACTTTGTGGCATCTTCCTTCTGCTTCTGCTGTTTCAGTTGATCCGTGAGCTGGTCAATGATCGATTGGAGCTCGTTCTTTGCACTATGGTGGACTTCATTAAGCTGGCTATTCTCTTCCATAACCTTTGATATCTGCAGCAAGGAAGAGAAAATTAACTAAGAATACAATAAGACGAGAGTTTTCTCTTGCAAGAAAGATGAAAAGAGATCACACGAACCTGGGATTGTAACTTCTCTCCTTCTGCAGAGAGCTGCTGCGACAGATCATCAATGGTTTTCCTACAAGACTGAAGCTCTCCCACAGTTTCATCCTTCTCAGACAAAGCTGCAGAGAGCTTCGACTGCAAATCACTTAATTTGGACTCGTATGAAGCCAACTCTTCCGCTAGCTTCAAATTTGCCTCAGCTAGCCCACCACTCTCCTTCTCAAAATGACCCGACTTCGCTTGCAGCTCCTCAAAGACTGCCTGTAGATGCTTCAGCTTCTCTCGACTTTCCTCTAGTTCAATCTTCGTTGCTTGTGAGCTTCCATGCGTTTCAGCAGCCTGTTCTTCGTGGAACTTCGCCTGAGCTTCAAGAGCAATGAGCTTCTCATTCAAATCTTTCGTTTCTAAATCCTTCTTAGCTAGCTTCTGAGTGGCCTCCTGCAAATTTGTCTCTGCTAGCAGCATCCGAGACTCAGTTGCGGAATGGAGCTCTATTGCTCTCGAATGCTTGTCGGTTATCTCAGTTACTGCAGTCATATGAGAAGCAAGTTGTTGGGTTGTGGTATCCTTCTCTGATAGAGCGGCATCCAGCTGTTTCTTCAGTTCCTCAACCTTGACCTGCAGCTCGTTGTTCTCTGACATAGCATTTGAAGCTTGTGCTTCTGCTTCCGTGATCTTACTCTTGAGTTCTTCATTGGCAGTTTCTGTTGAGGCCACCTTCAGGAAACATGAATCAAATTCTTCCTTCAAAGAAGCAGATCTTTCAGTTGCTTCAGCCAACTGGGTCTCATATGTCTTAACTTGCTCTTCAAGCTTCTGCAGCTTCTCAAACATGGATTTGACCTCAGAATCCTTGCTGCTGAAGTTTGCAATAGCTTCTTGAAGCTTCAATTCTGAATTCATAGTCAATGTTTCAGTTAATGATTCAAGCTCCGATTTTCTCGCTGACGTTTCATCCAACAGCTTCCCTTGTTCTGCCAGTTGCTCCTCAGCATCTTTGAGCTTAGTCATTATGTTGCTTTCCTTCAACCCAGCAGCGTTTAGATCATTCTCAATGCTTTGCAACTTTTCTTGCGTAACATTTACCTCGTTACGTAAGACTTCGACAAGATTCTCAGCTTCACTAAGCTTCTCACTCGCACTGATCGATGCATCTTCCAGCCTTTTCTTTTCCTCTGCTGCCAGATTCACGCTGTCCGTCAATTCCTTCTCTTTATCGGAGGCCATTTGAAGTGTCATTTCAAGGCTGGATGATTTCGCTTGGAATGCCTCGAGTTCAGATGCGAGTTCAGAAATCTTCAGCTTGTGCTTACCTGAATCGCCTTCTGCCTCAACGCATTTCTTCTCTACTGTGCTGATCTGCTCTTCAAGTTCCTGAATCCTGTACTTCTCTGCTTCGAGCATTAACTCCAGCTCACTGACCTTCTTCCCAGCATCCTCAGCTTTCGCGATGGCTTTCTTCAACTCATCTTCGAGCCCTAGGTTTCGAGATGATGACTCGCTTAAGCTCGTATCCAGACTGGTGATCTTTCCTTTAGATTCCTCAATCTGACTTGCCAAGCTTTTCTTTTGTTCCTCTGCATCTTTGAGACATCCACTGAGTTCAGTCACTTTCTCCGAAAGCTCTCCGATTTCCCTCTCAGAATCGCGGTTCTTGAGTTCGATCAAATTTAGCTGTTGATCGAGCTCCACATTCTTCTGCTCAGCTGCAATGAACCGCGTCTCGAGCTCTCTGAGTTGGGTCTGGGCCTCAGATGCTGCTTGACTCGAAGCTTTAATCAAGTCCTCGAGCTCTACATTCTTTTGAGTAGCAGTCTCTGCAGCAGCTCCAGCTTGAGTGTGATGCTCTTCCAGTGATTTCAGCTTCTCTTCGAGCTCTGCATTATTCGACAGTGCTTGCGACAGAAGAGAATCAGTTTTGGAGAAATTCTCGTCAGAAAGCTTCAACTTTTCTTCAAGATCACTGCAAAGCTGCTTTGCATGTGCTGCATCGTTGGCGAGTTCTGTCACAGTTGCTTCAAGAGCTTTCTTTTCCTTCAAAATTTTCGCTAGTTCTTCTAGCTCGGAAGCCTTTGCCTGAAGATCTTCTTTAGTAATGGCGACAACATTCTCGAGAGCTGCGAAATCTTTCTTCAGCTTCGACTCTGAAACTTTTGCCGACTCCAAATCTTCAGTCAATTTGCTAAGAACGGCTTCCTTCGAGGCAAGACTCTGTTCCAGGTCAACCACTTGCGATTTCGAAAGAGCAAACTCTTCATGAACTTTGGAGAGCTCGGTTGCAGTATTCTGAAGAGCTTCTTCCACTTTCTGGTTCTCTGCAATCTTTGCATATAAACCCGTCACCTCCTCCTTAAGCAAACCCATCTGATCTTCCATTTCTTTAGCACTGAGCTTTGCCGCATAGAGAAGCTTCTCGAATTCGGAAGCTCTCTGTGCATGAGACTCGGCATCAGAGCCACTCTGCTTATGCAGCTCCTCGAACTTCTTTGCATCATCAATAGATTGCTGGAGCCCGCTCTCCAACTCCTCGATTCTCTTCCTCGAGCTGTCAATGTCCAAGGTAAGAGCATCGAATGATTCTTTAACCTCGACCAATTCCTTGTGTTTCAATTCCTGTGCTTCGAGTGCCTCCTGCAGACTTTTCAGCTGTGAAGCGTATCGCTCCTCAGCTTCACTGACCTGCTCCTGCAACTTCTTGTGATCGAGCTCAAGCTCCTTGTACTGGGTTTCGGACCCCTCGAGCTTCTTTGTTGCCACCAACACTACGTCCTTGACCGCCGAATTTTCGGACTCAGACTTCTTCAGTGCCTTGCCTACTCTCTCGAGTTCCAATTCGAGCTCCTTGATCTTCTCCTCGGCTTCTAGCGATTCCCGGGTCATAGATGGCTTATCATCCTCGGAGGAAGCTGCCGCGCGTGCATGAGCTCCGTCTTTCACGTCCAATGATTCTTTCTCGACTTTGATGAACTCTCCATCAGTTTCGTCCTCCTCTTTCTTTTCTGCTTGCGGCAAGACTCCATTTGCAACCTGTATCAACACCAACCAGAACAAAGTTTACATTTCCAACTTGAGTTATAGTTAAATGGTAATTAAGCATGCATAGTTCTTGTATTGATCTTCTTAGCAGACCAATTTACCTCAATAAGATCAGCTTTACTCTCAGCCGGCGGTACCTTAACCATGGGGACTTCTGATGTGACTTGCGTCTCGTCTTCCATATTCCACTAACCAGATATCTTATCTGCAAATTCCAATTGAAGTTTTGTGGTTTCGTCAGTCCTACTAGAGATTGTACATAGTCCACTAAAACCCACAAGACCAAAGCCTCAACCATACATAAACAAATGATCAAGCTGAGGTTTTTCCATCACTTCCTATCTGGGCCCGTGCCATACCAAACATATGAAAGGCTTTCATTCAGATTAATCAAAACATACTCGCCTTAAACGTCAGGCTCAGATATCACAGTAGGATCGCTCTTATCAAATACTGATGTCACCGATATAGGAAATAAGCTATGTGCTTTCAGCTAAAAGATGACCAATTAAAGGAAGATAAGGTGCAGATACATCATCAAACCACGAGAGAAAAGTTAGGTGGCCCTATTAATAGTGAAAATCGAATCTGCACTCAACATAGACACCTCATAAGGGCTAAAGAAATACAATTGATGAGGGGGAAAACAGTGGACCATATACTTCAACATCAAGGGTCCTGACCCATGGCCAGGGGAAGCTCCATCCATTTAATACATAACAACATCGCCATCTCATTCTAGTATTCAACTAAGTTATTCCTAATGTTGGAACAAAGGTATGATTACAATTTGGTATCATTATTTTAATTGGGTTCAAGGGATACACTACACATATGACATATCGACAAAGTCAGAAAGCAACAGCAATGTTGGGTCAAAGAAACAAAAGGCCATAATTGTTACCACTATCTTAGCAATCAATTATGCAATCTCTTTTAACTATTTCAGTTTTACAGTTTTTCAACTCTAAATCACAACGGAATCAACTTTAACTCTACCTTCTTCTGTTTCCAGTTGAAGCTCTTCAGCTAATAAACAAAAACCTTCCATATTGCAACATTTCATCCAATCAAAGTAAGTATTAATGATAAACAGTCGAAGAAAAATTAAAAGTTACAAACTTTGGTAGGTGGGGGGGAATATTTTTTTTATTTCGTTTTAACATTTCTTGGTCCTGCCGAAGAAATTCCAAGAAAGAACACTGATATCTGATGTCTGATCTAGCATCAGCACCGTCCATTGCTAGAAAAAAAAAACAACCAAATTCCTGGAACGCACATGCTGCCATTAAATAGGTTGAGAAATAATTTCAAGACAAATATATTATTTCCCTTCCCTTTTCCTGATCGATCATCTTGCCGATTTCAGCAAAGTTAGCTCGCACAACTGCCTAGCACGTTACACGGGAAAAAAGCCACAACCTTTAATATACTCCACAGTTTATTGACTAGTCATTCGATTCGATTCATCTCCCTTGTCACACCATGTATATATTTGATCATTTTGTTGAAAACGTTAAACGTAAGTATCCTAGTTATGCTTCTTGCTTCATCAACCATCCATTGTTTACCCCAACATATATTACAATATGGGATAAATTTGGGCAGAAGATGGAGGTGGGCAGGTCGCCATCAAAGCGGGGCAGCCAGCCGAGCTGCCCATTCCACATCTAATCCTCCACCGTCCCCCAATTCCAGCCATCAAATTGCCTTTCCTTTTCTCCACCAACCTCATCATCATCAAGATTAACTTTGAAGCGCGTGCACGAATGAAGGAAAAAAAGCAAAAAGGCGAAATCCTCTATTCGTCTTGGCTGGGTCTTCTAGCTGTACGACGACGTTTTCTGCTCATTAGTTCCTTACCCCCTTCTCCTCCAACTGGCAAACCAGAAGCGGCAGGGAGGACTATACTAGAAGTGGAAGCAACCACTATTTTGCTTCTACGCTTGCTACTAGCCAGATCGAAAGTTAAGTACTGCACTTAATTGTTATTAAGTTCCAGAAGGGAATTTTTTTAAATTAGATAATGTCAGATTTGGTAGTAATTACGATAATAATTTATAATCATTTCATCCAATTATTGATTGAAATCAGCAGAATGTTTGATTAAGCTATAATCAGAATCGGGTTTCGGGAGCCCCGATCAGCTCAATTGAGCTCCACCAAATCTAGAAATGAACCCCGAATAAACGAGCTTAAAGTAAAGAAGAAACGGATCCACAGATCATCCCTAATCCTTCTGCCGGAAGCTTATTCCCAGCAGCTAATCCAATTTTTCAAAAATGAAAAGCAACCAAGTAAAACTATAACAAGGAGGGAAACAAAGCTGAGACCGATAACAGAACCAGCTGAAATCAGAGCGGGAAACGAGAGATAGAGAGAATCGATTCATTTCCATCAGAGAATCGATCAGTTCCACAACCTAACCGTGGGGGGGAAAGGGAGACAGAAAGAGTCTAAAAATGGAAACAGAGTTTGGGCGGCGCTTACTTGACTTTGCAGAGAGTGAGAAGGAGGGAATCAGGGAACAGATCTTTCCGGCGAACTTTGAGGAGTTGTTTTCTCGGGCGCGAAAACGGCGGCGGCGGCGACGACGACGAAGCGGGGGGCGGAAATCGAAAGACGAGTGTGTGGTTTTGTTGCTTGGTTTCAATTTCTCGTGTTCCGTTGAGAGAGAGAATCTTTCTTTTCTTGGTATATAAAGGAAAGGGGAATGGGAAGAAGGGGGCAACTGGGGTCTACAGAGAGTCGTTGGGCCCCTGACCGACCCTATTAGCCAGCCAGCCATGGCTAATGAAACCGGAGACTGGTTCGGTTGTCCTCGTTTAATCGGTGATAAACGAATGGCGATGTTTTCTTATATTTTAGTTTATGTGTACGATCATAACTTTGACTAACCGAAATGGACATGATGGTGGTACTAGTATGATAACCAACTTGTGAAACAGGTTCATCAATACGCAGGGTCAACTCACAAATAATTTCTTCTTCTCCGAATGACAACTTGTTGAATATACAACGAAATGCAGCCATAACGAATTTCCTTCGTTTAGTCGTCGGTGTTTGTAGGAAGTATGTACTTTTCTTTCTAAAATAATCAAGAAGCTTCTCTTTGTACATTACATTTTTTTTGACTCAAATGCAAATGATTCAATTCTTTTTGAATTGACAAGTATGCTCAAAATTTGAAGTCATAGAAACGAAAAATATAATAAAATTAAAAAATTTCTCAAATCCTATAAGATATTTTTGACAACATCTTAAATACTAAAAACGATTCTGACACCCACTGTTTGCAAATGAGGAAGCGATTTAGAAGAGATGGAAAATTAGAGAGTAGTGATGAACAAAGAAGATGGTAAAAGTAATGACATAATTAACATAACATAAACGAAATAATATAACATAATTAGTGAATTTGTAGAGGAAAAGTACGAATTCGTGGTCTATATAATTATATCTCTTATAATTTCGGTAAGAAAGATCAAAGGAGTGGGCTTATATATGTGCGTTAACACTAATTTGGGCTGATCAAGTGAAGCCGATTCCAAAACTGAAACTAGCAACTAGTAAGTGAGCTCATATGGGCTAGTTTAATCCAACAAAAGCCCACTCACTTTTATTGGTAAAAAAAGCCCACTAAATAGAGTTCTATTGTGTGACTGCATTTCTCGATCAAACAGAGCGCGGGAGCCCGGGCGAGGACTGCAGTCTGCAGCCATGGTCCCATTTCCTCTCAAACACTTTCCCGCCGCCTACAGAACCCGTTGCTCGATCTCAATCCATTATCTCCACTTCTCTTCGTCCTCTAACCATTTCAACCTCTCTTGCCTTCTACAAGGCCGCTCTCCGCGCTCGCACGTACTTCAAATCCACGCCAGAGTCCTACGCCTGCACGCCCATCAGGACAACTTGATCGCCACTCGCCTCATCGGCCACTACCCATCCATCGCGGCTCTTCGCGTCTTCGATCAGCTCCAATATCCAAACTTGTTTCCCTTCAATGCCATAATCAGAGTCCTCGCTCAGGAAGGTCGTTCCTTGGATTCTTTCCTTGTGTTCCGGAGATTGAAATCGGTTCCCTCTCTTTCCCCCAGCGGCCTCACTTTTTCTTTCATTTTGAAGGCGTGTTTTGTTTCAAAGAGCTCACTTTCCGTGAAGCAGATTCAGACCCATGTCGTGAAAAGTAGATTCTCGGCCGACCCTTTTGTTAGCAATGCTCTAATTGTTGCGTATGGGAAGGGGGTCGATGATGTAGGATCCGCGCGCAAGGTGTTTGATGATATGCCCGGTAAGAGAGTGGTTTGTTGTTGGAATTCTTTGATTTCGAGTTATGTCCAAGTGGGTTCTCCGGATGAAGTTATGGGGCTGTTCTGTTCCATGGTTGAGGAGAATGTGAAGCCCGAAAGTGATACGCTAGTTAGTGTTCTGTCAGCATGTTCTGAACTTGAAATTGACCAGATTGAGAAATGGGTTTCCCTTTTGTCTGAATTGGTTGGAAGGACTGGTGGGGATGATGATTCCATGAACTGTGTCCTCGTCTATCTGTATGGGAAGTGCGGAAGGACAGACAAGAGCAGGGAAAGGTTTGACTGTATTGTCAGTGATAGGGAAACAAGTGTGCTTCCTTGGAATTCTATGATAAATGCTTATGTGCAAAATGGACAACCTTTGCAGGCTTTGAATCTTTTCCGCCTACTGGTAGATGGTGATTATGGTTGTAAACCCAACCATGTAACAATGGTCAGTGTGCTCACTGCTTGTTCTCAAATAGGTGACCTCGAGCTTGGGCAATGGGTACATGATTTCTTGAAAACTAGAGGATGTAGAGGTGTTGTAGAATCGAACAAAATTCTGGCCACTGCGTTGATAGACATGTACTGCAAATGTGGGAGTTTAGACAAGGCAAAGGAGGTTTTCAGCAAGTTGACATCCAAAGATGCCATCTCTTTCAATGCAATGATAATGGGGCTTGCTGTGAACGGTAAAGGAGAGGATGCAATTCATCTTTTTGAGAAGATGCAAGACTTTTCTCTTTACCCAAATGCTGGAACGTTCCTTGGTCTTCTATGGGCTTGCAGCCACTCGGGATTATCCAATAAAGGACGGCAGATATTCAATGATATGACCTCAGTGTTTGGAATTCCTCTCAGGATGGAACATTATGCTTGTTATATTGACATTCTTGCCCGTGACGGTCAATTGGAAGAAGCTGCCAGTGTTGCTGCATCCATGCCTTTTAAGCCTAACAATTTTGTGTGGGGGGCATTGCTTGGAGGGTGCCTGCTTCATTCCAGATTGGATTTGGCTCAAGATGTTTATAACAGGCTTGTTGAAGTAGACCCAGATAGTTCTGCATGCTATGTGATGTTAGCAAATGTTTTGGCTGGTGATAGACGATGGGATGATGTGTCTGTCCTAAGGTGGTTTATGAGGGAGAAAGGAGTGAAGAAGCAGCCAGGGTCTAGTTGGGTCAATGTCAATGGCATTGTCCATGAATTCGTGGTGGGTTCTGCAGCACACCCTCAAATGGCGAGCATATATCATACACTGCATGGGTTGGCGAGTGAAATGAGATTCCTAACTCCTTAGAAACACAGATTTTTTTTATGGACTGATTGCATCTTGAAGGTCCCTCCCTCCCCACCTCTTCTACTTTCGAGCTCCATAAGTAAAACCGAACAGCTCTTTAATTACAGCTTCTTGGTATGTATCGTTCAGGTGAGTCAGTGGAGGATTTCGGAACCAGATAAGACAAGAAATCAGAGGAGTTTATCCTGAAAGAGGGACCTGAGATGGTAATCAATGCTATGACTTGCCGCAATTATAGATAACAAATTATCATGACAATGCTTTTTTGTAGCTCACCTGCAATAGGTTCTTTCAGATTGCTGCATTTATCGCTGAGCCAGTTGCTGGAGGCATGATACCCCCTCCTGCAACTTACTTTGAGAAGGTGAGACATCTATGCCCGATACTCGCAAGGAACATCATGGAGTATACGACATAAAAGTTCAATGCTTTTCCTGTCTTTTATTCCTATTTGTGCAGTTCTCGTTAGTCCTGAAATAAATCAAGTGATTTACTCTCAAAGCAACAAGCTTGGTATGCTGCAGCAAGTGACTATAAAAGGGGTGAAAAAGAAAAGAAGCTTCCGTTTCTTGTTGCTGTTATTTAATGATTCGAACTGAACTTTTCTTACCACCTAATATGCAGGATACATTTTCTCAACGATTTACCTACTCCGACCATCCTGTTGCATGTGCTGTTGCCATTGAAGCCCTCAAGATATACAGGTGGGCCTTTACTCCGCCGTTCTATACTACATTTCCACTAGATCAAGGTCTGAGTCCCGGTTTTCGCTTGACTGATACTTCGCATTGCCACTCACAGGGAAAGAGATTCCTTGGCATGTGAGCATCATTGCACCAAGGTTCCAAGACGGACAATGGCTATCAACGTATCGGACCAAGAACCATGGGAGTCATGATGCCCCATCATAGGTTAGACGAAGGACCACTATCATTGTGTTTCCTTAACATTTGATCAGAGAATTACTCCCAAGTTCCCAACGAGAGGGACTTGATCATGTACTAGTATGTTACCCAACTTGTCAAACAACAAAACGAATTCATCCCTATGCGGATCAGGGCTGTGCTTTGTAAGCAAGTAAGTTTAGGGGCCTGTTTATGAACTAACCCAAAGTAAAGGGACCAAATATGTTATTCACCTAACAGAAACAAGCGCCAAAAGAACACGATATTTCATTCTTCATCCTTTCTGCGCCAGTAGGATGGCAGATGCCGGTTCCGGTGCTGGGAATCGCCGCCGCCACTGCCATGACATTTTCTATGCAGTGAGCTTCGCCGTGATCCTAGAGGCCGGTCGGTACAATCGTTCAAAGACTCGGACCACAATGACGAGGCTGGTTACAAACCATCTTTCAGCTCCGGGCCGCTGCCGCCGTCCGTTGCTGCCACCGGCCGGATGTCAGAGAAACTGTTGTTTGTTACTATTACGTCGAAAATACGAAAACTGTTCAATGTTCTTCAGAAATCTAATTGCAATTTATATTCGTCTTGATTACTCTTTAATGATCAAGGATTCCGAACATAGCTGATTAATCCCACTAAAGCACTAATTACTAATGTGCTTTATTCATTCTGCCAATGTGATCTATTAACAATGCACCATGCTGAAAAGAAGGCTTCTCTTTACAACCTCCGAAGACAGAGAACTGAACACAAATTTTTTCGACATCATCTATCACTTGCTGTGCTTAGATTTCAGCTCCTTTACCCTCTCCTCGGTGGCTCTCAGCGCCTTCTCGTACTTGCTAATGATCTGCAAATGAGGATATTACATATTTGCATCATTCGCTCAGCAGAAGGGAGAAAGACAATGGTTTGAAGAAGAGCAAGTTTTGAGCGGGACGAGGGGTAAGATTATACCTCGTCTACGTGTTCAGTGCCCATGATCAGAGGTGGAGACATCATGATGGTGTCTCCTGCTATACGAACCAACATCCCGAGCTTCTGGCATTCTGCTCCGAAGAACGCTCCTACTCCTGCAATGAAATTCCCGGTTCACATGGAAAAAAAGATCAATCCTTGTTAACAAAAGAAGAAACCATGTTGGTTATCACACATTGCGACTGCTGCAAATGATTATGAACATGCGGCGAGAAATATAGGAGCTGGAAGAAGAACTTGCCCCAATCAGCAGGAAACGGGGTGTTTGGTGACTTGTTATCGGCGAACTCAGTACCAAGGATGAAGCCAGTTCCGCGGATCTGCAAAAGGGGAAAAGTTGGTTAGTTCTCGTGTCGTTGCGGAGTGCAAAGTTCGGACATTAAGGGTGTTGTTACCTCTCCTATGATAGGACTGTCAGAGAAGGCTTTAAGACCATCTTGGAACCTTGGTGCAATGCTGCTCACATGCCCAGGAATATCTCTTTCCCTATGAAAATCCAAGTGGAAATGCAGAGTATCAGTCGAGAAAAAACTGCGATTCGGAACTAGATCTAGTTGAAACGTAGCATAGAACAGCGAAACAAAGACCCACTTGTATATCTTGAGGGCTTCAATGGCCACAGCACATGCGACAGGATGGCCAGAGTAAGTAAATCCATGAGAAAATGTACCTGTACAATAGGTGATACGAAGAATTCAGTTCAAATTGCTTAACAGTTAGCAGCTACAAGAAATGGAAGCTTTGTTGCCACATACCAAGTTTGTTGCTTTGGGAGTAAATCACTTCATTGATTTCAGGGCTCACAAGAACTGCTCCGATTGGCATGTATGCTGACGAAAGAGCCTGAAAGAAGGTTCGATGAATGATGTGTTACTGAACCCAGAGTAATTTTGGAAAGCATGAAAATACTCCAGAACTCACCTTAGCCAAAGTTACAAGGTCTGGTTTGATGTTGTACTTGTCACACCCGAACATTGTTCCAAGCCTTCCAAAGGCACAGATTACCTCATCTGCAATGAATAGAATATCATATTTCTTCACCACTGCCTGAACCTGCACAGGATTAAACATCAACATTAGCTCTGTGAAGTGCAGATAGAAGAATGAATGTGATTTTTGCCACTGTACTTCATGAGCCCATAAGACTAAAAAGCAAACAACCATCACAAACCGGAAAGGAAACTACAGAGTTGTCAGAATCTCCCATTAGTCATAGCCACAAAAGAAGCAAGAAAATGAATAAATTACCAAAAAAGCATTGAACTATTATGCCATAGAGTCTACAATGTTGCTATATTATGACATAGACTTTACGATGTTTACCTTCTCAAAGTAAGTTGCAGGAGGGGGTATCACGCCTCCGGCACCCATGACTGGCTCAGCAATAAATGCAGCAATCTGAAAGAAGAACCTACTGCAGGTTAGCAACCAAAAGCATTGCCATGAAATTTTGTTACTTATAGTTGCAGCAAGTTATAGGATTTATTACCGTTTCAGGTCCCTCTTTCAGGATTAGCTCTTCTAAATTCTTGGCTAATCTGGTTGCGAAATCCTCCTCCGACTCACCTGAAAGATGCATACCAAGAATTTGTAATTACAGAGCTGCTGGTTTTCAGTTATGGAACTCGAAAGTAGAATAGGTGAGGAGGGAGGAACCTTCAAGATGAAAACGCCAGTAGTGTGGACAGTCAGTGTGCAGCACAAATGGTGCTGGAAGATCAAAATTGTTATGCATAGGTGGAAGGCTGCAATTTAGTTTCATACATCACATGAATGCAACATGACAATGAAATTTGAATTGACAATTAATGTAATCTATATTCTTACCCAGAAAGACTGGCTGAAATCAAGGTTGAGCCATGATACCTTACAAACACAGAGAACAATCAGCAATTTGAGCATGGCTTACAAAAGAATAGATCACAAAACAGATGGAGTGACCAAAAACTAACGATTTATTTCGAGCAATAAACTTCTTCTTTTCTGGTTTCCCAAGAGCATTATAATAATACCACACCAGCTTCACCTGCAGAAGAAATGACAGATTAATCATGAACTTATTAAGCCCAAAGAATGACTTAGAATTCTAACCAGAACAAAACAGCTAAGCAATCATTTTTAAGAAACAAGCTAACCTGTGTATCATTGGCATCTGATCCACCATTAGTGAAGAAAGCTTTTTCCATTTTATTTGCAGTGAACATTTCCAGAAGATCCTTCGCAAGATCCTGTTGAATCAAATTATACAGAGTATAAATTCCCAAGTGCAATTCCTTTGATCCTTAGATGGGGCAGAGGGCTTTGGAGGTTACAAAAAAAGGTCACAAACTCAACCATCATTTGATAATGGAAAAGACATGCGTACCAGAGAAGGCTTTGTTGTACGATTCCAAAACGAATGGTAAAATGGCAAGGTATTCAGTTGCTTCATTGCAGCTTCAACAAGACGTGGCTCGTTGCCACCTGCACAAGGGGTAAGCATCTGGATTCAAAATTTTCTTCCAACAAATACCTTGGGAACCATTAAATGTAACATGCATGAAGCAAGCATTTGATGTCAACGCAATTATCGGATTCCTAAGCAATGTACATACAGCATGAGAAACATATCAAAATGTACACGAATAATGGATATACTCATAATACCTAAAGCAGTACACCAGAGACCGGCAAGAGAATCGATGTACTTCTTCCCATCAGCATCATACACGTAGCAACCCTGTATCAACAACCGATTACCAGGATCCCAGTTAGTTGAGGAACAATGCATCCTAGTAGAGATAGTATTGGGAAACTAGAATGAACAAGAACATGCCTCGGACTTGTCAATGACCAAAGGGTTTGCTTCAGTTGTCTGCCACCCAGCCGTGAAAGGAGCCAGCATATCATGACCCTTGAAACTGCAATATACAAACTTTCTAAGAGCCTTTAAAAATTCTGGGACCTATGTGCTTCATGGTAACGAAATTGTTAATACGACATTACCTTTTGCTACCATCTGAAACATCGTCCTTAATCAAATATGCTTCTTTGCTGTACAATCTAGACACTGATGGAATGTAGCTCTGTGATGGTCCCTTGCCAGCAACATGCTTCACATATGATCCAAGCTGATCAAAGTAAGGACAAGGGCATAAGGTTCGAATTCAGCACAAAAAACATACACAACTTCGCTTTTCAGCTGAGTAATCTCAAAGATTCTAGCTTTCTTTTGTACCACACAAATTTTTTTGGATTTTGAAGCAACATAACAAATTACAAAACCCAACAATGATCCATGAACAAGAAATCATAAGTGTCTCTTAAGATTGAAAACTTTCCTGAAACAAAAGCGGGAAAATTGAATTCCCATTTTTTCCCGCTAGAAGACAAACAGAAATTTCGATCGAGAAAAGATGAGCAGCAACAAACGGGGAACCCAGAAACCAAGATAAAAGTGGGAAATCAAATTTCACAGAGCGAAAGAAAGAAAGAAAGAACAGAGGAAGGAACAGAGCAGGAAAGCAGAAAAAACAAGCTATGATCCAAAAAGTGCGGAACTTTCTCATACACGGTACGCGGAAAAACAACTTAAGAGGTGGGATTTCGAGGAAAACGATGATGGGTAGTGGGAAATCGCTGCTGATTACCCGAGCATTGAGAGTGGATCGCATGAGTGCGTTGAAGACCACCATAGCTTAGCAGAGAACTAGCAAATCCAAACAGCAGAGCATGCAAACTGGACAAAGGGGGGGAAAAGAAAAGAGAGGAGATAGAAGTCGAGAAGATGACTAAAATGGGTGGGAGCTAAGGATGTGAACTTGGTGAAGGCCACTGACTGGCCCGAGAGAGAAACGGACAACCAAGTATAATGGAGCTCTTGGAGAGAGACGTCAGTCAGTCTGTTTCAGAGATAGGCTTTTTTGGGATTCCTCTTAAAATTTTATTTTTTTCTCCCATTCCCTCATACATAATTGATAATAGACAATTTAGTTATCTTTAGATCATTAGTTACCATATCATTTTTATTTATTTGGAGGATCACAAATTTGAATTGTGATTCCAGCTTCCATTCATGTTTACCACAAAAGATTACCAACAAAGAAAATATTCAGAGGTTATATGAATTAACTAGAAAATTTAGAATCGGTCAATGTATTAATGTTACACTAATTGGATTATAAAAGATTATTCATACTATAAATTAGTTTAACTTTGAAAACTGTAGGATCATTCAATGTTAATAATATTTACAATAATATTTACAAGAGGAGATTACATCATCTTTGATTATCATTAATCCTGAATTATCATCTTCATTTTAGGTGAAATTAACAAATTCTACTACAACTTTGTATTATAATTTCTAAGGGGACAATTACGAATCTCATTCTAATTTTGGCAACTCAAAAAATGATTGCACACGAACCCTTTTCCCACTGCTTAGCATCAACATAATTTATAACAAAAATTCCCAACTATATTAAATTCATAATGGAACTGAAAAAATTAATGAAAATAAAATTGGCTTCGCCCGGGTTCGAACCGGAGACCTTCAGTGTGTTAGACTGAAGGTGATAACCAACTACACCACGAAACCATTTGATATGGATGAAAAAAATTGGCTTTCAATTCAAATTGCTAAGCTAGAAGAAATGAGGCTTTTGATTCCGAATTAGCACATTGTGCCTGATTGTTACATTGGATCATGACACCAATCACACCCTTGGCATCTAGAAGACTGAAGAATGAGGGTTGAGGTGATTTTTTCCTTTTCCTTTCACTTGATCTGTGCCACCATGCATTCTCTGTCAACTTCCACAAATGTCTGTCTCAAAATACAACTAACCAACAACGAAAGCCAAAAAAAGAATTGGAGAGAAGTAAGATATACACACGCACAACATGAACTGGAGAACAGTAGGAAGAATATCATGGCAGTGAGAGAATCAAAATGTACAAGGTCTCATCGACAAAAGAACACACCCTTTTGGTCAGGCCAAGATTGGATGAGAGACCGAGACCAAGACCGATTTTCTCTCTCGCTATTCGATCTCCAGTCACCTTTCTCATTCATTGACAATACTAGGCATCCAATCATGTCCTCTTCCTCCATCCTCCAAACCAAACAAGCGGTTAAACCTTGCATGAAATGAGCTTTCCTGCTACGAATGAGCAGCAGGACCTATCACTAGAAAGAAAGGATGCCTCCAGCTTTCGCCTGCATTCTGCTGTTTGCTCTCTGGACTATACAGATGAAAATGGAGTAACCTTAAGATGAAGGATTGTGGTGGTGGTGGTCAGATGATCCAGCAGGGTTGAAAACAGGAAGCTGATTCGACACTGCATCTCTTCTGAACCTCGACTCACGTGGGAAGTTCAATGCTAGCCTCTGCTGGTGGTGGGTGTCTCTTGAACCTTCATTTCTCAACCCTTCTCCTCTAATGGTTGGACCAGTCAATAGTGGACCGCCGAAGAAAATGGAGTCACCTCCTGTGTACATCAGCTTCTCCCCTTGCTGAACTGCTGCTGGTTTTGCCTCGGATGATGATGAAGTTGGCACACCAATTTGTGGGGCCGGTCTGCTTTTTGCATCAGTCGAAGACACGGGAACAGATACATACCTCCCTGCTTCTTGGTCCCATACCACAGATGTCCTCTTCACCTCTCTGAGAAGAGATGATGATGATGTCGGTGCTCCAAGAAGCAAAGGATCAGCAGTACTACCACTTCCCCTCTGCGCGATCTTCTCATCAAATCCAGATGTAGGGGGTGCCACCTTGGAGGCCATAGGCCGACTAGGAAGGAAACTAGGAGCATGACCTTGCGGCAGAGGGCTAAGGGTTACCGACTCATGGATGTGGCTAGGGCTGCTGAAGCTACTAACACTGTGGGTTCCAGTTTCACAATCATCTCGACTGCCTTGACTAGGAGGTATTGAATGACCATGTGAGGGTAACCGCAGCTCGGCCCTCGTTAACTCCTTGTTTGGACCCATTTCGGTACTGAGGCTACTCCTGATGCTCATGTTGCCACTCGAGCTACCTCCTTCAAGATATGGAGGGTTCTCGACTGGTTTCAGAACGGAAGAAGATGCTCTTGCCTTTGCTGCGGCTTTCATTGCCTCGTTTGAGTCCAACTTTGCAAGTTTCCAAGCACTAATTCTGACGGGCCTTTTGGGTTGCCTGTTTCCTCCTTGGTCTGCATTTCCTGCTGCATCAGGGTCGACCGTTGATGGGACCATTCCTGGATCCAAGTGAGGTATGACTTCATCCTGCAGTAGAAAAGGAAGAGAGCCCAACCAAAAAAATTATGCAATAGTCCTTGGTTTTGCTTCAATTATCAACCATGGCAGTTAGAATATAAGAAACGGGGAGAAGTGCTATCAAGCCCTATTTGCGAGATGAAACATCTTACAGGTTGTTTGGATTGACAATTGTGGTAATGGATTTCCTGGACTCTATCATTTGGCAAGAAAAATTGAGAAAACGAGGTGCATTCTTGGCACCATGCATGGATTTCAGAATATAGAAGGGGAGATCATAGAAGCCATGGGTAGGGGGCGTGGCATTCCAGAACCCACCATGTGTTTTGACACTATGACCCTTGGTTTGAAAATTTGAAGATATTATACAGCTTTATAAAGTGGATGATGTTTAAGGCAAATTTGGTTTTCAAGTGGAAAACTAAAATCAACCAGCTAAAAATTGTCATCCAACAGTACAGTCTTCCAATAGTTCAATATCAATCATTCCATGATATATCTATTTAGAACAATCTACACGTTTCAACAAATCATCAATGCAAACAACCCCTTAGTTTCAGACTACCAAGCATGGCCAGAAGAAAATTTACTTGACAGGTTATCGATCAAGGGCTAGAAGTGGAACTTTTAGACAACTGTATATACTGTATTCCCATACCATTTGCAAAAAAAAAAAAAAAAAAAAAAAATACTCGAGGAGGGGTAAACAAAGCAGTGGGGATCGATTTTGGAAGTGAAATGTACCTGTAAATCAACGAATACTCGGGGAGGGGTACACCATGCTCCCTTGTACTGCAGGCCTAGAGAACTTCCACCACTAAATCCTGTTGTTGCAGATCCTGTTGGTGAGTTGCCTAGATTGCCCCATTGCTCTTCCATATTCGCAGGTCCCTCACTCATTGCTCTCATTGCCACAACATACTCATAAGTCGTAATACCCTGACAAGAGTAGCAAAAGTACATAATTAAATAAAGTGAAAAAAATGCAATTTTAGTAGTAATAAGTCGACAGAATGCTGAAGATCTCAGTTTTGGTAATTAACCTTTCGAATTAATATCATGTGGAAGAAGAGAAGTTCAGCCAAGGGTATGCAGGCCAGAATAGAAACTGCGGTACATACAGCCTGCAGAAAATGCAGGTAGACAATCAGGAATGATATTCAATCCAATGAATGCGAAAAATGACACGGCCACTTTTTCTTTTTTCTTTTTTTTTACTAAAGCTCATGCTTAAGATGTGCATACCACCACAGTAGCGAAAGGAGCACGAGAGAATCCGTTTCCAAGGGTATCAACTATTTCAGCATCCATGCTTTTCTTGTGGGCAAAGCAACGGACCATGACAGCAATCCCGACTCCAACTTCAAGAACAAGCTAAACCACAAAGCAGAAAAGTAAGCACTAGCACTACAACCATCAGAGAAAGAACGGAAAATAAGAGTCGAAATATACATACCCATACAATACTTGTAGCCATAAGCGAAATGAAAGTCACATAGTTTTTATGGCCCACACAATTGTTAAGCCACTGCATTACATGGAGAAAGTTAGAAGCCAGGAAACATTATCATGAGAAAGGATGGAAAGGCGGGAAGCTTTACCCGACAATGGTGGTCAAAGCCATCAACACATTTATCACAACTGCGGCAGTGCTTGCTGAATTTGCGTACCTGCAAATTTCTAAACCTTTTCAGTTTGATGAGCAAATAGCGTAATAAACTTTTTATGGCTCGGACTCTACAGAAGATATTGATCAGCTACAGTCTTTTGCTTTTTCCCAAGGAAAAATCAAGAACTACTTGCACCCAGAGGAATACCTCAGCATTGCACAATGTACAGAACAACGCATCTTCAACAGAGCCTTGTTGCTCGGAAAGCCCTTCCTGCTTGCGACAATCTTCATGAACAAACACAGCACATAAGATTCCACCGACAATAGAGCATGATTTTTGGTGGGTTTGTGGTTCCTCATCAACTCTCCCGATATCTCCAACTGACCCTTGCCTGCTAGAGTTGGCTGGAGCTATAGAACTTTTGGACATAGAAGATGGGGAAGAATGAATTCCACTCCCAGCTTCATTGAATCGTCTGGGTAGATCTTTAGCATTCCTGTTAGCTGCTATATGATGGGGATTGAATCTAGACATGATGCCAGGATCTGCTGGGTTGATTGCGGTACACCGCACATAAAGAATAAAAACCAGGAGCACCTGGAAATGAAAATATATATAAGCAATGTTGCAACAAAAGGTGTACCAAACTGATGATTACTAGCACATATGCGATCAAGGTAAGCTGTATGATAGAGACCTAGAAAATATGAAAGAATGGTGGAAGTGTTTGAAGGTCACTTACCACTGGAGAGTAGATGCCAATCAGAGTGTAATCCCAGAAGTGGCCTCCGAGGAAAGGAGCAAAGAAAGCATAGAATGCTATCACCAACAGGCAAAACACCGTGATTGCAACAACCTATCAAAGATAATGCCAACAGTTAGAGAAAGGGGAGTTAGAAAGCCAACTCGATAGAAGCATCACCAACTGCCAGTTTCAGAATACATGTATTCTTAGATTTTGGCAGTCTGACAGTCGTCTAGTCAAGCTTCACAGAACTAACGAAACTCATCTGTTACTTTCTCACATTGTGTTCAGAAGTCAAAATTGGGTTACACTTCAATATAAATATAAGTCAGAACTCAGAATTGGAACGTGCAGTCTGCTAAATCAAAAAGAGAAATGCCATTACGTCCGTAGCTCAGAAACTGTTCAACGACCTTGTGACAGAGCCAGGCCATCATATGTCTCATGGAGGATCAACATTACAGAGTGAGTCAAACCACCAATTACTATATCACCAAGTGCTGGTACACTCTTAAGCAAGACCATCATGACTAAAGCTTAATCTCTCTCATTTTGCAGGACCATTAGCATATCAAAGACTTAATCTTGCAAAATCTACTAGTACTCAGATCAAACAAAGCTCTTCAACTCAACAATTTAAGACTCCAAAATGCTGTCTGCACATTTTCTAATCTCCCCATTATAATCAACAACCTTCAAAGAGGCCTGTAATGCCCCATCAAACAAACCGACAAATACCCAGAAGACTAATTGCTAAATCGAGAAGTCAGCCCAAGTCAATCTATTACCAAAGGGTGGAGGACGGGAGGTCAACTGAATTGACCTGCCTAACCATGATCAAAAGCAAATGGATTCAATTTTAACAAAGCGCACAAAAGGCAAAGTCGACATTGAAGAAAGGAAAAGGAATCCAACAGAAACTGAGAAGAAATGAGAAAAGTTAGTAACTTGTTGAGAGAAGCAAAGAAAATTCAGTACCTGAAACGTGTGTGCTGGCAATTGCCATCCATGCTTCCTCACCATAATTGCTCAATACCAGAGCTTAGAAGAGCTCCAAAACCCTAAAAACCAAAGGAGCTGTCCTAAGAGATAAAAAAGAAGCAAAGAACTGAACTTTCTATCCTATGCAGTCTGAAACCAATAAACCCCAAAACGGATGTAGAAATGATGAAGTGGGTTTTACTTAGTCGCTCGCTTTGTCAGCATTAATGAGAAAATGACAAGGAGAAAAGAAACGAAAATTTTTCATGAGGCAAAATTGAGAGACTGGGTGAAGCTGAAACGAAAGCTCTACATGGCCCCTACAGAGATGGGGAAAAGCTTCAGAGAGGGTCAGAGAGAGAGAAACGAGAAGAAATCCTTGAGAAAGGAAAATGGTGGAGGAACTGTTGAAGTTGAAGACAAGAATATTTGTCCAAAAACTGACAAAAGCACAAAAGAGAAGGTTTTGACAGCCAAAAAGAACGAGATAGACTGCAATTATACAAATCATACACAAATGGTTTTCAAACTTTAAAGCCCATTAACAAATTCATCATTGAACTTTTATTATCAACGAATTTGTAGATAAATTTTATAACAATCTAATCTAAGTTAAATGTTTTGTTCAAGTTATAAATAATAGTGTACTCACTGAACCAAATCAATTATAGACATGGTTACAATTAATTTACCATAATTAGCTAACATGGGAGAATTATTTAGACCTTTACGTGATCAAACCAAGCCTCATACTAGACCTATTTCGAGTCCACATTACTCATAACCATCATATTTCGCTACATTCCTAACCTATCAAAGAGTTAATGTGATTCCTTTTTGGCATAGTAACATAGTTTGTATCATTTAACACGTTTATATTAATAATAGACACAACGTTAATGGATGACTAATTTGTGTTAGGTCATGAAACTTAGCTGACCTTTCATGTAATTGACCCTTATAAAAATAGACAAAAACACAAAGCTAATAAAGTACCATTCCACTACCTACTGTTGTTTGCTACAAGTCCTTTTTCCTTTCCTGGAATCTGTGTTTTCTTTTCATTATTTTGACTAAAAAGTGTAAAATATATGAAGCTTTGGCACTATAGTTCTTTTCTTAATTCCTATTTAAATGTAAGATAATACACAAAAGTTACAGAAGATCTTTAAGTATCAACAGAACCAGTATTCTAATGAGTGGGTTGATCACGTTTTATGTTCGTTGGTTATTTTAACTATTATTTTGTTTGAATTTGATACATCAATAAATACTAGATATTGAATAAACGAACTATTAGTGTCACGAGTAAATTTTAATCTCTCCAAAATAGTTCACGAGTAATTTTTAATCTCTCCAACCTACCAGTCCACACAAGACATACGTGATTGCTTTATACAATTCGGAATGACAATGATGCAAGAGGATGTGTGCATTTCGACAATCATATTTGTTTTGTAGGAATGTACGAGTTTAGTCAGGTTGAAGCCGCTCCTGGTATGTGTAAAAGCGATTAATCTACATTCTACTGAACACATAAATCATGGAGCTGTAAATCAAGAATATATGCTTCTCCATGATGTCAGATTTCTCTACCAGACCTGCTACTTGAGAGCCATCGATCTTACAAATGTACAAGTTAAGTAGATGCAAGTCTGCATTACTACAGAAAGAACAAATTCATTAACATCACGAAGGATCGGCAGAGTGTTTACAGAGACCGAATCGCTGATAACAATGACAATCTTATGCACAGAATAACTCAGTTTATTTATGTACTAGAGCCGTTACATGTTGCATCTCCAAGTAACTTCAGCGATGAACTTACCATACTGTTATGTGTTCTTTATCTACTATCGAAGGTACTAAACGATTCAGATACCTTGCGAAGGACCTATGAAAATTGCTAAAAGAGTAAGTCAATTCAAACAAACACAACAATTCATTAACCCATACCATTGTGATAATTTTTTGTTAGGTGAATACTTCTATACTAACCGTAAGATAATTGTCTTATTTGCATGTATTTATGTTAAGGGTCAACTATAACTATGTGTTGATTGTTATGTTTTGTTCATTATATAAATTGTGAATTGATAAATTAACCGAAAAATTTCTCACCTAATGATAATATGATTTTATATTGGTTAATCTGGTTAACCAATTAACCAAACCGATTAAACTTTAGTTTGGTTAATTTGGTTGTTGTATTAGTTTGGACGGTTTGGTTATGATATTGTATTCCATGGTTAATGAAATTTAACCTTATTTGATTTGGTAATAACCATGGTAACCATTTGAACACCCCTACTTCTATCGTGCTTCTTGAACATATATCGCTTTTGGTCACAAAATTAGGATATGTGAGGGGGTAAAAATGTACAAGTCTATACCTTTACGCTTACAGGCTAACTCTTGACTATAAGGCTCACGATAAGGGCTTTCTAGTTGTGTTTAAAGTCGAGGAAGTAAACTTTTCTAATTTGTTGTCAATTTAATCTTCATAAAATTTGTGTCCATATATATGGTGATTGATATATAACATCATCAACTTTCGACTAAAAGAGAATAAGAATGTGTCAGCAAATCGAAAATAATACGTATAATACATAGATTGTTGAACAATTTTCCATTAGGTATCCTCCACAACAACGCCTTATTGACTGAAGCACCATAATTGTCATTAAAACGTCCTTTCCAAATTGAATTGTGATACCGTTAACGATATAATTGACAAAAATAAACTTGTTTTTAGAATCGTCACAATCGAAATGACCGAAGCAATTACCTAGTGTTGAGAAGCTTCTAATCCAACAAAGCTTTGTCTCCCGCCTTTCATATAACCTCAAACTAGGGCTGTCAATTTGGATAACCAAAACCAAATCATTAGCATGAAAACCAAAAACCAAAAACCAAATTAGGCATATTCACAAAAACCAAAACCATTAAGAGGTTTATCAGTTTTTGGATAACCATAAACCGATAAACCATCAAGAGGCTCCTTAATGGTTTCGATAAACCAAAAACATGGTTGACTTCAAAAAAATCAGGGGTTCTTATCGGTTTATTGGTTTTTTATTATTTTTTTTTATTTTAACCGAAATCAAAACCATTAATATGCTAAATGATTTAAAACCGAAAAACCAAAATCATTAACCTTTTAATGGTTTGGTTTCGGTTAAAACCAAAAAACCAAAACCAAATTAACAGCCCTACCTCAAACCCATCACTCTCACTTCTGATGGCCCTTCATGAAAACATACACTGCAAAACGAACAAGAGTGATTTTGGCTCCTTATTTACAGTCTTCCATCATTGTTTTCTTGGGAAAGAGATGGCTTCTATATCATGCTAGAGCCGTGCGGATGCCATGCTCTTTAATTGGAGTGGTGCTTAACATATAGTTTCACTTTAATGATGGAGCTTAGTTTTCATTTATTAAAGGATATCGTATTCTACTTTGATATCCGAAATTCGATTTAATTCATAGTATATATGGATCAGATTGTAAAATACATTAATACGATATTCTAACCTCTAATGAATAAATTTCACACCTCAATTCTTTAACCTCAAACCTAAATCAATTTAATATATAAATATATAAATTAATCAATGATTTTGATTTTGATTCATCGAATTACAGCGAAGTACATCCAACCACCGGATTACATCAAGTATGGTATTATTCCAAACGTACAACGATCCTTACCACGCCACCACTTAGATAACGACCTTGTTTTCTGTTGTTCGACTGTAAAATGCAAATAGGGGTGGCTATACGGTCCGGTCCGGTTAAATTGGACCAAATTGATCCGGTCCCAGTCCGGTTTTTTCGAGAATATAAGGACCAAAGATTGGATTGGATACAGTCCGGTCTTGATCCGGTCTGGTCCCAATTTTATCTTGATTTTAGGTGTTGGAGGTCTCTTATCCGGTTTTTTATCTCAAATCTAAGCCCGAATATGAGATTGCATTGTTTGCTATCCGGACCCAGTCCGGTCCCGGTTATACGGTCCGGTTTCAGGTAAACCCAAACAGTCCGAGACCAAATAGCCAACCCTAAATGCAAATTGAATCTTTAACTCCACTAACATTTTGGTCACTATATAGTTTGGTTTTAGCGACTCAAACGTATATATTATAGGAAGCAAATTAGTTCTACTTAATTATACATTACCTATCCAACTTTTTTTTAGAATCAACCTGTCATTGGTGGTTTCGCTTGGTTTGGCTTATTGTTCTGACGAGATCTTAGCCGACTTAAGAATATACAACTTAATGGGTCGTTTGGGTGTTGGAATATGCCATAGCTAGCAAGCTTCCATGAAATGTGGAGTTGTACGATCAGATATCATACTCAAGAATGAGTATATTACCTTCCCTACGAGTTTAATTTCGTATTATATGGTATATGATTTATAATTGAATTTCTATCAACAATTTAAATTATTTGGACTAATTGATTTTTTTATAATTGTAATTAACTAATTATGCAAGGAAGAAGAAGAATCCGCCGTCTTCCAATTAAATCTCCTTCAACGAGACTTGGTCACCAAAACTACTCTTTCTATTCAATGATCCTCTTCACCATCACATCTCTATGATTGCTCTCTTACGATTTGATTATATATAGAGCCCTTCCTCCAGAATGAGATTTCACCAGCGAAACAGAGCTCAATCATACAATTAACCACCCCTCTTCCCCGTCGCTAAAGCACAACAAAGTCGACGAGATGACACAAAAACCTTCCGCGACGACAGGCCGGCCACACGTAATCGTAATGCCGTGGCCAGCGCAGGGCCACATCAACCCGGCACTCCAGTTCTCGAAAAAACTCGTCGCTAAAGGTCTCGCCGTCACCCTCGTCACCTTTACCGACAAGAAGCTGATCCTGCAAGGCTCGGCGGTGGGGTCCGTCGCCGTGGAGCTCATCTCGGACGGCGGGCTCCCCCTGGACGAGCACTTCCTGGAGAAGTTCCGCAGCCTCGTGGAGCAGGGACTGCGGGACTTCGTGGCCAGGCTGCGCGGACCTGCCGGCACTGCTGCTGCAGGTCCGTGCTGCTTGGTGTACGACTCGATCATGTCGTGGGCCCTCCACGTGGCGAAGGAGCTGGGCATGGTCGGGGCGGCGTTTTTCACGCAGCCCATGGCGGTTAATGCCGTGTACTTGAACGTCGTGGAAGGGAGGCTGGAGGTTCCGCCGGCGGTGGACGAGAATGGGTTGGTTGCGGTGGAGGGACTTTCGGAGACGGTATTATTAGCGACGGATGATCTCCCGTCGTTTGTTGCTGATCCGGGGAGTTATGCGGTGGCAATTGACATGCTGGGGGGACAGTTCTCCACCGTTAGGGAAGCCGATTGGGCTTTTTGCAACACTTTCTATAGCTTGGAAGATAAGGTAATTATTGTGTTACTTTGTAGATAAGTTATTTGGAAGGACAAGTCCCGAGATAAAAACAACCGGAATTAATGATTTTATTGATCCTTTTCCCCCCTTATTTGTAGCTACTTGACTGGATGATGAATCAATTGATCCCGATAAAGTCGATTGGTCCGACGATTCCATCGGCTTATCTAAGCAACAAAGAATCATTGGACCTCCCAAAGACAGGGTCGGAATATGGGCTCAACCTCTTCAACCCGGATGGTTCGCAAACATCCATCACTCAGTGGCTCGACTCGAAGTCACCCGGTTCGGTCATCTATGCATCTATGGGGAGCATATCCGACATTTCCAAAACCCAAACCACCGAACTCGCCCTAGCCCTGCAGCTCAGCTCTCGCCCTTTCATATGGGTGGTTCGTGAATCCGAACAAGATAAACTCCCGCCTGACTTCCTCTCTGCAATGGATTCATCAGACCAGCTTGTTGTGAGTTGGTGCCGCCAGGTGGAGATCCTGGCCCACCGCTCCATCGGCTGCTTCTTGACCCACTGCGGGTGGAACTCGACGATTGAAGCGCTCTGCCTTGGGGTGTCGATGGTGGCGTTGCCAGTATGGGGGGATCAACAGACAAACGCCAAGTTCGTGGTAGATGTCTGGCGCGTGGGGGCACGTGCAAGGGCTGACGTGGAGAGTGGGGTGGTGACGAAGGAGGAGATTGGGCGACGGATCAAGGAAGTGATGGAAGGGGAGAGTGGCGAGGAGATGAGGAGGAATTCAGAGAAGTGGAGGAAATTGGCAAGAGAAGCTGTTGCCGATGGTGGGAGTTCGGAGAGGAATGTTGATGAGTTTGTGGCATCACTGGTTAAATGAAAAGGTCAAATAAACAATGGTCGCCTGATCATTTGTCATGCAATTTGAAATATATAGTCAGAGTGGTATCAAGTGATATTCTCACAACGACTAATAGTTATATGCATTTGGTGATGATGTATTTCCTTTCCTCAATGTGTTCTTCTTTTTTTGACTTTGGTAAATGGATGCAAATACACCCTATCCCTCACCTGAACATGTAAATCTTTAGCATCAAGGTTTGAAATATGGCAGCTAAGTAAGAAAATGAACAAGGTTCACCCCTCGCAATCAGAATGCTCGTGTTCGGAAGAAATTTACAGACCTTTTTTTTACCATAGTGATCATGTTGCAGTAGCTTCCTTCTTCCGGAGGGAAACAACATGAATGGAGATTGGCTTATGATGATGAGGATCGCTTTCGCAATTTACACCACAACCCATTCTTTGTATGTATGGTTGCTCCAGTGACCAGCTCAACTGATTCAGGAGACCCTCTAAGCTCCACATCGAACTTCTGCAGCAACATGGCCAATGCAACTGTGGATTCCATTAGTGCAAATTGGTCCCCCACGCATTTCCTCGGCCCTCCACCAAAGGGAAGCAACGCAAAATCTGATACGACCTGAAAAATATAGAATCATGCCAACCCCATGTTGATTTATAAGGTCACTGTCAAAGAGGAATGCAGTAAGAAAACAACTCTAGCTAGTTTCGAGGATCTTCGAGGACCTCGTTAGGGTATAATGCTCCGGGACTTCTAGACGGATCAAAACCAGCCCATCCTTCGACAGATTCGTTCGTCTTTGTCACGAGAAACCTTTCTGGTTCAAAGTCGTTCGGGCGGTCCCAGAAATGAGGGGATCTGTGGAGATTATACACCTGAGTATGTAGCAGGTAAACCAAAGTACCATGGAGCGATTGGTGAGAAAGCAACTATATCATATTCGATGTCTTTAACCTCTGATATTTATATATGCAAAAATCTTGTAAATGTCACGAACTTACAGAAACAAATATATCTGTCCCGGCAGGGATTGCATAGCCATCTGGGGCTCCCTGGTAGCCTCCTGCACATTCATTCTTGTTACACAAGCTATTGCTTCACATTTTTATTCACTTATTTGACTTCAATGAGTTTGTAATGGAAGTTGAGAGGAAGATTTAGACTACCTGGTAAAACATCTGGTTTGAGAGAACGTCTGATTAGCAATGGAGGCTGAGGATACAAGCGAAGAGATTCGACCACAATAAGCCGTATATATCTGAGAGTAAATACAGAACAGATAAATCAACCCGAAAATTCTAGGCATGGTTTCCCCATTGATTGAATATAAACAAATGAAGGAGAAACGATATATGAACCCACTCTAGTTTTTTAAGTGATTCAAATGTTGGCTTCTCCTGACCCAGAACTGCATCTAACTCTGCCTGGGCTTTCTTCATCTTGGTGGGGTTCTGCAATTTTTCATATTGGATACACTTGAGATATCAAACTAGATTTAGTCAAGGGAAAAAGAGCTTGGAGATGATAGATGGAACATACTTGTGCGAGAAGGAAAACCGCCCATGTAAGAACAGCAGCGGTGGTCTCATGACCAGCAATAAGCATTGTCATCAGGTCATCTCGTAGCTGTCATGAAGAACGGAATGAGAACCAGAGCCATCAAGAAAAGTTGGCTCAAAATCAAGTAGCTGATTTTTGCATCATTGGCCAATCAATGAAAATTGTGGAGCAAAAAATTATGTATTGGACTCTTTGGAAGTCAAAACCAGCAGATGATTCACCTGACGGTTGTCCACATCATCTCCCCGCATGTCAACAAGAAATCTCAAGAGACTTGCATCCTGCAAACTTTGTAGTTACAATCTCAGACTTTGTAACTTTTTTAAGAACTTCCAACCTGATGGTATTATCAAACTATCCAATTCACATGGATAGGTAGTTCTTGATCTGAAAAATTATACAAAACCTACTTTGATGTTTGCGTAGTCCCGCTGCTGCAGCTTTTCAACATCTGCTTCCTGAAATATACAGGTATATCATTTGAGTAATAGTAATATCTGCTAATATGTTTAGGCAGATTTGCAGTGCATTTAGCATAAACAATGGTGAATTGGAAGGCCTTTACTTTCACTTCCTAAAGTTAAACATGTTAGTCATTATCTTTACCTCTCGAGTATCTTTGGCATTCTTTATCAGTCCATCAAGGCAGTCATTAATAACTTTAAGGTCACTGTGGAACTTCCGTTGTCTAGGAACTATCCACCTTGCCAGAGGAATCTTCCAGTAAGGAATGTAAAAAGTGGATCTATGCTCAGCTTCAAAAAGTGTACCATATACAGCCTGAAAATAACATATAGGAAGACCTCATTATTTCACAGCCATAATGAATAACAGAGTCAAATATGTAGAGAATTTGGATCAGACCTTAATAACAGGCGATTCTTTTGTGACAGAGCCAAAGTCATAGTTGAATACACCAAGGCCAATGATATCCAGAGCCAAATTTGAAAACTCAGCTTCAAGATCCAGCTCAATTGGTTCCCTGCCACCATTTAAAGCTTGTGCTCCTAGAAGCTCCTCAAATTTCGTTATCGATCTTTCAGAGCAGTCAGTAAATATCTTGACCATCGCTTCCAAGTATGAGGCATGAAACCCAGGTGCAATTACTAGGGGAAAAGAGCTCCAAAATTAAGCATAATATTCTCTTCAATGGAATGCTCAAAGGAAAGGGTCTTGAGTAAAATGGCCTAAACAAGCTCACCTCTTCTCCTTTGTTTCCATGTTTCAAGATCAGCAGGTATAAGTCCTTTGCCCATTATTGGTTCGAGAATATCAGCAAGAACACCCTATACAAAAGAAAAGGTTATCAATTGTTCAGTCATTGTATGAGTAATGACCTTCCAATTCAACTAATCAATTAGACAAAACAGCCTTGAGATTAAGAATCCAAAAACAGAGAGGACAGAACAGCAAAATTTCAAAATACATTAGCCTACCGGACACCTTGTGGCTTCACAATGGGAAAAGAAAGCTACTGGTTATTCAATTAACAGATAATAATAACAACACAAAAGTATGTATAAAAGGGTCAGTTTCTCAGAAGCCTTGGATCCTCATCTTAAAGACTACTAACAGCATATTCTGGCATTACTAACAGTGATTCACAAGTTCTCTGCAAGCACAATAACCGCTACATCGATATGTCTTGATGTCAAAATTACACCCATGAAAGTTGAAGTTCAAAAAAGCAGGAATGGTGGTTGGGATGGTAGTTGAGAATAGAAAAACAGAGACAGTATGTACCTTGTCGTACGAAAATGCATTTTCGCGCAGAATGTGTCTGGCAACAATGGGATCTGACACAACCACAAATGCTTTTGGCCCAAAGGCAAGTTTGTACACTGAGCCATGCTGCAACAAAGCACAACACCAGCAAAAAAAAATCATTCGAAGTCAAAGCAAACTAAATTTACTGACATCACTGTGCATGCAGCTTCTAAACCAGTCCAACAATACTGGAAAATGCTTAGAGAGAGAGGTTTCACTTGCATTCACCAAAATATACATATCTCCTTACACAATATTTTGTCCAGTCTAATCATTCAAATACTACACCAATCTCAACAATTCAAGCTCTTGGGCTAAAATAGTTGTTCAAAGTAGCTAATTTAACACATTCCAGCCCATGAAAGACCCTAAGCATCTACTAACATTCAAAGAAGACAAGGGCAGAAAGATGGGAATATGTGAAATATCAGTTCTGATCTTTTCTTCCTCCTTCATATTCTGACTAATAGAATTGACACAGCTACCGCAACTTGAATTGAGCAAACCATAGATACAAGTTTTTCATAGACATGGGGATAGTAGAAGGAAATTTGATGAATTGAGCATACCTCAATGAACCAATCATATAAAGAGAAGAAGAGGGGACGATCAAAAAGGTCAGTCACTGCCCCTTCAGCTATCGGCATTGAACCTAAATTTCCCCCACTCAAGAAATTCGTAAGCAAGTTGCTCGCATTGTCCACCAAATTCCTCGTCTTGGGTTTCTCCGTGCTTGTGGATTGACATCTACCAACAAAACCAAATCAAACAAACTCCAATCGCTTCAACAATGAACACACAGACAAAAATTCAGCTAACCCAAATCAACAAACATAATCCAGAGCAAGAACTGCGAGACAAGCTTAAACCTTTTACTCCAAAAAATAATCGAAGAGCCTTTTCCTTTTAGAACTGGTTAGGTGAAAGTTCATGACTTTACTCTTTCGGGAACCTGATAGATGAAGTGGGAAATGGAGTGCCGACCTGATAGATGAAGAACACCCTTTCGTCGTGGTGGAAATATTTGAGAAATTAACAAAAGACCCAGTTGGCGGATTTCTGGGCAGCGAATTGCCATTGTTGCAGTTGAGAAATGGGACTTGCAAGGAAGAAATGGCGGTTGCAGCGGCAGACATGGTTGCTTCTTTTCGTTTTTTTCCTTTATCGGGACAAAACTAAAATCACTGATGATATTCTGACCAGCAAAAAGTGCTCTTAAGTCATCCACGGCGGTCATACTTTCCACTCAGATTCAAAATATCGGCCGGAGCCAATATATCGCTTAAATATCGCGATATTTCAAAATATATCGTATATCGTCAATTTCACTTTCTCGTCAATTTATCGCGTTTCGATTTTAGTTTTGAGGATCCGAAACGTATTGCGTTTCTGCGTTTCGAATGCCGCGTTTCTGCTATCGCGGGGGTTTTTCTATGTTTTGCCCGGCAGTTCTCTGACTCCGGCGCCGGCGGGTGCGGTTAGTGGTGACCGTGTGAAAGCATATTTTTCCTCGTCCTCTTGCCGCCGGATTTCCCCCGGCCTTTTATTTTCTCTCTCGTCCCGTCATAAATTCCTTGATTACCAATTCGATCGAAGACTAAATCCCTCGTATCAATTCGAATCAAATCAGACTTCCCCTGTTTCTGGTTTTCGCGGGCGTTTTCAAAGGTTTTCCCGCCGGTAATTCCCAGCGACGGCGGCGCTGACGGTGGTAGTATTAAAGCATCTTCTTCTACCTCCTAAACCGTCGCCGGATTTCCCCCAGCCTTCCCTTTTCTTCCCCGTCCCGTCATTATAACCCCCCGATGGCCTGATTAGCTGCTCCGTCCCTTAGTTATTACCTATTCGATCCTAAACCAAATCCCTTGTCTCGAATCAGACATTCCGACCAACAATGCTGTTTTTCTGTCCGGCGATGAATCGTGGGTACTGGGTTATTCAATTACCCGTCGAACTAACGCCCCCGATTCCGCCATTTCTGGGTTTTCCAAAAACAGAGTCTCTCTGTTCAATTATGTTCATTCAGAGCAGAGTTAAAAGAAGAGAACCAGAGATGAAAGGTTGGCCTTTGTATATCATATTTGAAGGAATTTCAGTTTGTCACCTCATTAACATTATACAACGTTAGCTCTGTTCTCTATATAAGATCGACGAGAAATCTATCAGGAATGTTTGGGGAAGGAAAGATTTGGTGAAGTTCTGCAACTTCTAACATGTCACTGTATATTTCGTCACGGTATAGTTTATAGTTCGTCACTATATAACTTGTCACTATATAACTTGTCGACTATCTAGAGATGCACAATAGATAATTTTGATTCTTAAATTCAAATTCAAAATAGGTTACTATACTTTCACTTTCTTTAAAATCCTCAAAAACAAATCATCAACGAGTGATTTCTCTATCAGATTGTGCTCTTATAAAAAGAGAAACAATTGATCATGGCAAAATTCTCACTATGAAGAACACGAGTAAGGAATGAACATAAAATTTTGCAATTAAAAGTTTATTTGAACAGTCGCACTCCATCATGTATCGTGATTATACCGAATCAACCAAAAAACCTCGTAACTAAGAGATTATGTGAGCAATCACCAAATGATGGATCGTAGTCCATGGATCAAAGAGTAGGGTTTCACATGAAACTAAAGAACCGGATCCAGACTCGAAACTTCCGCTAAAATCAGGCTGCGGCAAAGTCCAAATTGAAACCAGCTGGGTCGGGACCTTTTTTGTGGTCACTGAAAACAACGTCCACTTCCACAGTCCACAGCACATATATGAGAAAGTACTAGGTCGTTTCCTCTTGCAACAAATCTATTTATCTATATTAGACTATATTAAAAGCACTATTTTTACAAGAAAGAGATAATTAATAAGCTTACAAATAAATACAGCTTATTTTGTAAATATATAGCCAGCCACCAACCCCACCTAAAGGTCAAAGAGCTGGCGTGGGCAATGGTAAAGGCTTATTTTGAAGATAGGATACCAGCCAGCAACCACCACCATGAAAATTAATGATAGAATTAAGATAGATGAGACTGATAATGGGCCATTATCACTTCTCTATTATACTTAACCATGTTTATTGGGTAAGATCACGATACTTACTTATGTGGTAAAAGCCTATGTTAAGCGTGAATCAAGTCTGGTAATACTTGCGTGTGATTTCGTTGTTGTCGAGACCGAAGATCACAATACTTATGTGTGTCATATAAAGTAAGCGTGAATCAGGTTGGATAATACCCATGTCCCATGTATAATTCTGGTGTGTATCTACTTAGTGGGGGGAAATGTATGCGACATCTGATCCGCATGTGTACATGGTAAATCGAAAAAAGAAAGTCATCCACTCGCTCTTAAAATAAGGGCGAGATTTTCCAAGAAAGTGCACGGAATTAATGGGTGAGGCGGTTTGAAAATAAGACTCGTTATATCGTGTTTCACACTACTAATAATGGAACGGATAATACCCGCACCATAATGGGGTGAGATAGGTCGATCGATCGGATCATGAAGGTTAGATTGTAAGTGTATTCCTACATATAGGATCGTTAAAATGAGTGGGTTAATTGTACCTGTCCCTAGCAGGCAGCTGGGGTTAGAAATTTCTAATTCTAGATGTAACATTGTCGAGGGCTGCAGTACTGTTCAAATATATTCTCATTCAACACAAACTTTAATTGGCAGCTCAGCCAGTCACTCGTGTTTTGCGTTATATACTTCCTTGATGCTGAAAAAGGGAACAGGAACACTCTTGTTCTTTTCCAAGTCTGCCATGGTTCGATATGTTTGGCAAGTAAACATGAAAACGAAACATCCCCAATTTGTGGATTTTGAATGAACCTTTTTTTAGGGTTTAAGTAACAACTTAGACTCATTTAGCTTGACCAGAGAAATAATATACATTTGATGGAAGATTCATAAAATAGACATACGTGATATATCCAAACTAATCATTATATTTATAGATAAATAATAGTATTTAATGTCTTAGCTAACCGATCATTCTATGAAAAAGATCGATGCTTAATCAGTTAAACACATCTTCTACTGTCTCAATGGGTTAATCATTTAATAACTACTTCATTTTAATTGTAACTTTGAAAATGTTGGAATTGACAACCTGAAGAAGAAGGGTTTCCTGATTCCTAATAGGTGTGTCCTTTGCAAGAGAGAAGAAGAGTCCCCGAATCACATTTTCATCACCTGTGCTTTCTCAAATCAGGTTTGGAGCAGATTGAAGCGCTTTGTTAAAGTCGAGGGAAGTGTTGATGAGGTTCTTGATATTTCTGATAGAATCCGGCTCTGGTCGCATGTGAATCCGAGTAACCCAGCCCAGTGGTGCACTAGAGTGGCTTTACATGCTTTCTGCTGGTGTGTTTGGCTAGAAAGAAACGCCAGAATGTTCAAGGATGAGGAGCGTCATATTCCTTCACTTGTTTTGAAGATCGGTCATGAGATTTTCTGGTGGTTGACGGTAGCAAGAAAGGTTGATAAAGAGATCGCGGTCCGCGGAGAGTTGGATCAAAGGGATGAAGGCCAGTTTGTGCCCTGTTAATTCGCAGCAGCCCTTGATTTTGGGATCGCAGCTTCCCACGGTGGACCAGTAAACCTTTTTCTGGGCATTTACTTCTGGCGTTTGTTGTCGTTTGGCCCTTTCGAGTGACTGCTGCTTCCTGACGCCCTTTTCTCTGTTACTTTGTGTCTCTTGCTCCCTGTTTCTGTTTCTCTTTATTCGCTTTTCCCTGCGCTGGTTGCCGATTGGAAGGGGAGCTGTTTTTTCCTCTTCCTATGCTGTTGGCAGCCTTCTGCTGTTTGGAGCAGGGGTGAGGGGAGTTTGTTTTCTCCTTTGCCTTTTCTTGGCCCGTTTGTTCCCCCTTTTTGTTTTTCCTGTGAACCTGGCTGTGCCACCCTGTTCTCTGTTGTTACTTTTCTCTTTTAATAATATATATCATCCTTAACTAAAAAAAGAAAATGTTGGAAATTGATTCCAATCACCTCTTTCTTGTTTGATATATGTCCCTTATTGAGCAACCACACATACTCCTCAAATGGCCATAGGAGTACCCTATCCCGCTTCTAGCCCCTTGTATTGCGTAACAAATAGGATGCAATGATTTGATCAATCTACTCAATTAAAATCGTCGAAGTGATCGTTATGTTACTCATTTTCGAACTTGGTTGCTTGCAAATTGGTTAACCATCGAACTCAAGTGGCCAATTCATTAGCAACCAACTCCATAGATATTCATTCAATCTACAAAAAAAATTGTGCTTGCGCCATCAAAGAGTGGTGGGCACACACCACGTGCCAACTTAACTTTCATATTTGGAGTCTTTGATGGGGTCTTTCATCTTTGGGAGATAGAGACATAAGAAGAGAAGGAGAGATGAACAACCTTCCTTATCCCTCCACTTACTTTGACCCAAATTTGGTATAACCAAAAACCAACACATAAACCCTTATATAACCTCACCACAACCACATTCCTTAAAATCCCTCCCCCATTTCCACTTCCTTCTTCCTTCCTTCAAAACCAAAGAACCCATTTCTCCTTTTTCCGGCCATGAGCAAGACCATGTCCAACCCTAACGATTGGGCTCACTTCTACCACCACCACAACAACCACAACCAACTCACCTTCTCTTCTTCCTCCGCCGCCGCCGGCGGCGTGTCTTCATCCGGTGTCACCGCTGTCACCACTGCCTCTACCATCACCTCATCCGCCGCCGCAGCCGAGCCAACTCCGATCCAGCTGATGGGCTCGGGCCGCGGCGGGGGAGGAAGTGGAGGAGGCCATAATTCCGTCGCTAATAGTAGTCGTACTCTGAGCCCGGAAGGCGGCCGAGTGGCCAAGCCGGCGAGGAGGCGGTCGAGGGCGTCGAGGAGGACGCCGACGACCCTTCTCAACACGGACACGAGCAACTTCCGCGCCATGGTCCAGCAATTCACCGGCGGTCCATCGGGACCTTTCGTGACGGGGGGCGGGTCGTCGCTAAATGTTCCGCCACAACCAGCCGGTTTTAGCTTCGGGCTTGGCGGGCTCGGGCAGCACCACCATCAGCTGATCGGCGATCGAATTCCAAACCCTGCCTCCACGGTCGGCGGCGGCGGCGGAGGAGGAGGAGGAGAAGGGTTGTTCCATCATTTGCAGTACCAACAGTCACAGTTCCACCAGCCGTCGCCATTTCTGTTCTCGTTGGGAAATGCTGGCAATAGCGACGACCCTACTAACATCGGCGGTATTAATAGTTTGCTTCAGCGAGGGATCGGGACGGAGGGGATTGGCGGTGCCACGTCGGCCGCCGGGACGCGGATCGGAGGAGATGGGGCGACGGCGGCGCAGCCGCCGTCGGCGGGGTCTAATGAGAACAGGAATAGCGGTTTCTTGTACTGACGACGGAGGGAGAGATAGCGACGGAGGGAAAAGAAAAGTTAGGCAAGCTGACACTTTTTGTCCTTTAGCATCTTTCATTGACCAATGTAAATGCCGTGTTACTTACACTTTCTCATTTTTCCCATCAGGAAATTAATTAAAAGGCTCTATTTTTTGCCCTTTTTTTAATTATTAGTTTCACCTTCTAGAAGGTAGGCGGCGTGGTTTTAATTATTATTATTGTCACGGTTTTAGCTGATTTTGTGCTTTATTATTATGTTCTGTTAATTTACAACAAATAACAATATTTTTTAGGTAAGCATTAATTCATCATGCAGATGGAATGTAGTGATAATTTATTTTATAAGCAGATGGGAATTGATTGAGAATCTAGAAGAGTAAAAAGAAGTTGGCTATATTCTCTTATTATTATTTTTTTATTTTCTCATAAAATTATAGATAAGATTTCATTGATTAGATCTAATACCTCAATACAAATTGCTCTCTGCTATATTTTTCAATCAAATTTTACTACGATAGATAGCCGCGAATTCATTAGGGCATCGTTTTAGAGGGAAGAGTAGGTAATTGTTTTGGAAAGAGATTTTTTATCGTATCAAGGTTTTGTTGGGAGGTTAGAGAAGATGAATTGAGTCGAGAGACTATGCATATGTTTTCTTATATGTCGATAGAACCGCATTATTCTAAGTCGCCACAATCATACATATTTTTGCTATATTGATTGTACAAGTTCGTTAAGAAGATTGGATGAGTGGAAATGGACAGAAAACAACTCATTGATTGTTTGAGAGAGTAGTATACATGATCATTCGAGTCTTATTCTTACCAATTCAACTTGTTCATTTCTAATCATCAGAACTATGACAATCGATAACTAATGATCTCTATACAATCAAAGTCGAGTGGCCAATGATCTCTATACAATCGATAATTAAAGAAACCCGTAAACCTTAATTGGCCTCTTTGCATTTTCACCAAAGATCTCTATACAATCTCTTTCTAGGATTAGTAGAACAAATGGTTTTTCTATATTATTAGTTTTGGTGGGAATATCTTCCATCAAGTCGTAACTTGGAACTAACAAAGTATCTATCTTTTGAGGATTTCAAATCAATCTTGTGTGCTCTTTTAACAACCTAGTTATTCTGCTAACTTGAAGATTCATTAGTATATACTAACTAATATCCAAAATGTATGAACTAATATCTAAATCTGCTGAATATCTAGATAGCACAGGTTAGTATTCAAAACATCATAATACTGGTATCCGGATAGTAGATACCAACTAATATCCACAATCAACCAACTAGTATTCAATATGGATACTCTTATGTGTTATCTGGATACTAATTATGTGCTGTTTGGATACTATTCTGTGTTGTATGGATACTATTCTGTGTTGTCTAGATGTTAGTTTGTGAATTTTGGATAATAGTTGATTCATTGTGGATATCATTTAGCAAACCTTGAATACTAGTCTGTGCTCTATAGATACTTTAGTACCTGGATACTAGTTCATGTATTTTGGATATCAGTTAGTATCTGCTAACGAATCTTCAACTTAGCAGATTAACTTTCCCCTTTAAGGTGTTAACTAGCTAGGGCACCGTATATATACAAGTGTGGCTACTAGCACTTCATTGCTTGACATAAGAAAAGTTGATTCTTGCGTGTAAACTAGTAACGAATTATTAATTATGTCACAAAAACTACTAACTGCAAGTTAACATTTGTTATCGATTGTCATGAGACCAATCTCACAGACCCACACTCTCTACCGCCTTTGCCAGCTGAGCAAAAACACTCGTTGACGAGCATGAAATGTGCACTAAAAAACGCACATCGAAACTACTAGGAAACAACATAAATTGAGTGAGAAATGGGTTAGGAAGAGGGGGTGAATGTAGGCTTATCATATATGCGGTTCTAGTCGGAATAGGAAAAGGGATTATAACAAAAGGTAATTGTCATCATCATCTTCACAAAAGTCAATCACACATGCATAGCCCTAATATCTACGCTTCCAACTTATTATATATGAAATTAAATCCTTAATTGGGGAATCAATTACATCACCAATTTTTACATCCTCAAGAAGTTTCAAACTTCACAACTCAAAAAATATGATCACGGGGTATGCTAGATTAAAAATAATGTCAAACACGTGGTTGATTTCCAACCAAATACAAGATTGAGAAAATGCCATATGAAATTGAGTATTTATCTAATTTTGTATCGAGACAAACATTTTAGGTTAGTAAAACAAATAAGACAATGCATATATCAAGTAAATACATTGAACAAATAATATTGTAAATGACTCATAAAGGCCGGGTCAATTTATAAGTCAAATTATATCGTGATTTTGCATAAAACGAGAAATAAATGGGAATAAGAAAATAGGGAAAGACCAAGAAAATGTTTCTTCTTGCTATATGTATATATATTTTTTGTGGAAAATATGAGGTTAATCTTGACTTGTCAAGCTAGGTTTTATAGTGGATGGCAAACGGTATCCAATCCAACCCACTGTTTCCCGATCCTTTGCCTTGTTTCCTAAGCATTCACTACTTTTCCAAGTCATCGTCAATATTACTTTATACTAGTCACACACAATATGAATACATCAATATATAATCTATGTCGTGAAATTTCAACGAAATATCTCTTATTTATAATGTAGTGATATAAGATTGATCGACAATTATGATAATCACACGTAACTTCATTGAAAATTGTTGTAATTAGATTCAAAATATACTTAAATAATGAGAATAATGTGCTAACTTTCAACCAGCAATCATTTGGATGAAGAAACTAACTTTTCACTCCAATGCTTGTAATCGTCAAAAATTAGAAGGGAAGGCCGCCGGGATCGACATATTGCAATAATGATCCATTTGAAAACAATACGTCGTCCAAGCCCAAGCCCAAGCCCAGGCCCCGAAACGGGATTCCATTAGGCCCAAATAATACGTCCATTCGCTATTTAGTTAAAATATTTAGTTCACTGACCATTTTGTAAGGGCATCAGAATTTAATGACCATCTAACCAAATATAGAGGGCGGAAAGAACGCGCTGTCTCACAGAAGAGGCAGAAGGATGAAAAATTAGGGATTCTTTTTTTCTCATACAGAAGAAGAGAGGGGAGATCGGAGACAACCGGCGAAATAGCCGTAGCACCAATTCTCCATCTTCCGGCGACGAGCTCCGTCTTTATCCCAATGGACGACGAATCCGCGCAGAAGTCCAACGGTAGTCATCACGGCTCTTCCAATGGCGCCGTCAGCAATTCCGATCAATCGGCCCCTTCGGACAGGCTCCTCCGCGTCTACGCCGATGGGATCTACGATCTCTTCCACTTCGGCCACGCCCGCTCCCTCGAACAGGCCAAGAAATCGTTCGTTTACGCCATTCCTTTGCTCCTTCCTCTCTCTCCCTCTCTCTCTCAGCTGGATTTGATTGTGACAAAATAATGATTTGATTCGCCAGGTTTCCGAACGCGTACCTGCTCGTCGGGTGCTGCAACGACGAGATCACGCACAAGTTCAAGGGGAAAACGGTGATGACGGCAGCTGAGCGCTACGAATCCCTTCGCCATTGCAAGTAAATTGGCTGCTGAAACCAGCAAAAAAAACAATGGCGATTTCTCTGTTTCGGGGATTGGTTTTGTGAACGATCTGAGAGAGTGGATGGATCTTTGTGTGTGTGTGTGTGTATTTGTAGGTGGGTGGATGAAGTCATTACTGATGCGCCATGGGTGATCAACCAGGAGTTTCTTGACAAGCACAACATTGATTATGTGGCTCACGATGCCCTGCCGTATGTTTGTCTCCCTACTTAGTTCAAACTTCAATTTCGAGATCAGCAGTTAGCTCCCTTTTGCATCTTGGTTGATGAGAATTTCCCCATTGATCGTTGGAAATCATTAGTAGATTCATATTCGTTGGTGTTATTGTTATTGATGGCTGCGTGAGATTTGAACCTAAGCGGGATGAATGTTCACTGTTCACCCGTTCATTCCATTACCACTAGATCAACCACTTCGGGTGGCATCGGTAGAGCAATATGTTCTTTTTATATCTAGGATGATACGAATGGTTTTCATTTCATCCAATTATAGACCAATCTGTATCAAGAACTAGTTCGTCTAAATAATCCTAGATGTTGGGAAAGGTACTCGAATGAATCCTATTTATTCTTTTACATGTTGCACGAAAGCCTATTAGTATCTGGGAATACCAGGATTCTATTGAGGTCTCTTGATTAATAACCATGCTGAGGGATACTGTGGGGTCCAAAAACGAACATTACACGCTATCTTTTGTCGGATGTTTGTGAAATTTAGAGGATGATGAACATTGAACACTATCTCTTGTGTGTAGATATGCAGATGCAAGTGGAGCCGGGAATGATGTTTATGAATTTGTAAGTCCAGTGGTGGAGTTTTGGTTTTCTTATTGGTGTTTGTTTTCTCTCAGCATATGGTTTATGGTTTCGGTGTGGCTCTACTTTAGGTGAAAAAAGTTGGGAGGTTTAAAGAAACGCAAAGAACTGATGGGATTTCTACATCGGATATTATAATGAGGATCCTGAAAGACTACAATCAGTATGTCATGCGCAATTTGGACAGAGGATATACGAGAAAGGAACTCGGTGTTAGCTATGTAAAGGTATGGTTGGGATGTCTCTGGTTTGGACAATGTGCTGCATTGTTATGTTGTCTAGCCATTTTGGTCTTTCGAAAGAGAGAAATCCAATCCTAACTTTCCCGGTTTTGGTAACCAGGAAAAGCGACTGAGGGTCAATATGAGATTGAAGAAACTACAGGAGAAAGTGAAAGAACAACAAGAGAGAGTTGGTGAAAAGGTGTGTTTTCTTTATGTGTTAGATACTATTGTGAATTGTCCCTTCCCTATCTATCAGAAGTGAGGCTTTTGCTTGGCTTTGTTTGCTTGATGTCTGCAATGACTATTGAGTATCCAAGATCTCTTCATGTTTCTGAATGGCCGAAATTGCAAACATTTTACGTTACACATGTCCTTGGTAGCTTCAAAGACCTTATCTTTCCTTTTCTAATGCTGCTTGCTTAAACAATCTATGGTTCCTCTGCCATTGGAGAAACTTGTTATCTATTCTTTCTATGTTCTAATGGTAAGTTAAATGCGCCTCATATGTATTCATTTTCCATGCTTCAGATTCAAACAGTGGCAATGCATCGGAACGAATGGGTGGACAATGCTAATCGCTGGGTTGTTGGTTTCCTTGAGATGTTTGAGGAAGGTTGCCATAAAATGGTTAGTAGTTATCTCCTCTCTTCTCTTCTTCGTAAGCCCCTGTGCAAACTGAAATCGAAATGGAAGTCTCTATCCGGACTCTGGGAAGGTAGTCTACAATCATAAAAATCCAACATTTCTATTGTCTTCAGGGCACTGCCATCAGAGATCGACTTCAAGAACGGTTAATGGGCCAGGAATCTAGGGAGATGCTCCTAAATGGCAACGACGAAGACGATGATGAGGAATATTATTACGATGATGATGACGACGAAGACGAGTATGAGTATGTAGATGGCGAAGAAGAATATTACGACGACGAATTACAGTGCAATACAAACGAAAAAGACGAGAAGAAAACAACTCTCGAGGGAAATCGATGATGATCTCTCCCTCCTTTAATCTATTGACACTTTTTCCCCCTTATTGGTTTATTTTATTGGGTATGTAATAGGGGTTTATTTCAGGATTATTGTAAAGTAGATAGTTTCTAACAATTGTGGGCTATGAGTTTTGAGAGAGTGTAGCTTTGCTCTTCATTTTTGAGAGATGGACACCAAAAGTAAAAGACTTTACTGGTTTTGTACCAACCATTTTGTGTCTTTTGGGAAACTTTGATTCGTATATCGAACTAATTCAGCCGTATTGAGTTTTTGTCAGAGAGATTCGTTATCACCAATTGTAAGCAAAAACTAGACATTATCAATTACGAGTCGAAACAGCAGCAAGCAACAAACCAGACGATAACCGGTTTAACAAGCAAACTACAAGTCTCTTAATCGGGTAACGAACAAGAACCGGCATGTGGGGCAGGGCTAGGATGACTGTGGCCATGGTGCCAATACCGGTCCAGTCTGTGGCTATGGTCAAGGCCTTGGCAACCAACCATACAACTGTTGCTTGATGCTGCTGCTGATACAAAAACAAACTGATAGTGATAGAAACCATATATTATAAAAATTGGCATGAACTCGAAGAAATGACAACCGGAAAAGCCATTAATAATACGAATTCTGGTGCTTTCCAGTTGAAATCCGAAAGGAGATATCCATCCAATTTTTTTTTCAAATTTATCAACTTTTATACATTTAATATCAAATGAGGAAAGAAAAAGGAAAAAAGAATTTAGATTTTCCACGTAAAACCATGTTATGACAGCTTTTATATTCTGGGACTCTGTCGGCCCACCACCACCATTCTTCACCTTTGCCTTCTTTCTTCCCCAATCCTCCCTTTCCTTTCCTTTCCTTGCGTTGCCTTCTCCCCCACACCCCATGTGCTTTCTCCTCAATTACAGCACCTTTCCCTTCCCACCACCTGTTCTTCTCCCTTTCCATCTTTCCAACCCCTAAAAACCCACCCAGAAAAAAAGTTCCAATCTTTCCTCTCCTTTCATGGCTCACAGTCTTCCAGCTTGAACCGAGCTTAGCAGCTTTCTCTGTCTATCCCCCCACTTAAAAAAAAAAAAAATCCATCTTGTTGAAAAAACTTCCCCTGTTTTCTTCCTTCTTGTGCTGATTTGGGGGGAAAAAGTGATAGTAATAATGGCGAGGAAGAAGAGGTCACATTTCGGCTCCAGCTTCAGTAGTTTCCTGGTTGTCATTTCTGGGTTCTGTTCAATTTTCTCGCTCGTGAGCTCCTTAACTGAGGACGCTCCAGTAATGTTAGCTCTCAAGGAGAGCCTCAACACTCCGGATATCGGGTGGTCCGACCCGGATCCATGCCAATGGGACCACGTGGGCTGCACCGAGGACCGGGTCGTTCGGATTCAAATCGGCCGGTTGAGTCTCAAAGGTAAGCTTCCTCCAGATCTCCACAAGTTGACTATGTTGGAGCGGCTGGAGCTGCAGTGGAACAGCATTTCGGGTCCTTTGCCCAGCTTGAGCGGGTTGAGCTCGCTCCGGGTTGTGATGCTGAGTAACAACCAGTTCACTTCAATTCCCAGCGATTTCTTCCAAGGTTGTTCCTCTCTTCAGTCTGTGGAAATTGATAACAACCCGCTTTCCAGCTGGGAGATTCCGGAGAGTGTTAAGGATGCTTCCGCTCTGCAGAATTTCTCTGCTAATTCGGCCAACATTTCTGGGTCCATTCCTGATTACTTCGGTGCTGATGCTTTCGCTGGTTTGGAAACTCTGCATTTGGCTTTCAATAATCTGGAGGGTTCTTTGCCTGTGGCGCTTGCTGGTTCGCAAATTCAGTCATTTTGGGTTAATGGGCAGAAGAGTGGAAGTAAGCTCATTGGGGGAATTGATGTGTTGCAGAACATGACTTCTTTGAAGGAAGTTTGGCTTCATGATAATGGGTTCGATGGTCCTTTGCCTGATTTCTCTGGGCTGACGAGTTTGGAGAGCTTGAGCTTGAGGGACAATTCGTTCTCTGGTCCGGTCCCTGAATCCTTGACCAAGTTGGATTCACTCAAAGTGGTGAACTTGACCAACAACTTGTTCCAAGGGCCGGTCCCCGAGTTCAAGAGCTCGGTTGCTGTGGATATGACGAAGGATTCGAATAGCTTCTGCTTGTCGACGGCTGGACCGTGTGATCCGAGGGTCGACGCGTTGCTCTCCATCGTGAAGCCTCTCGGTTACCCTCAGAGGTTTGCTGAGAATTGGAAAGGGAATGATCCTTGTGCTGATTGGATTGGGATTTCTTGCAGTGGTGGCAACATTACTGTTGTCAACTTCCAGAAAATGGGCCTCTCGGGCACTATTTCGCCTGATTTCGCCTTGCTTACCTCGCTGCAGAGGTTGGTTCTTGCTGATAACAACTTGACTGGTACTATCCCGCAGGAGCTTGCTTCACTGCCTATGCTGAAAGAGCTTGATGTTGCAAACAATAAGATTTCTGGTAAAGTTCCAGTCTTTAAGAACAAGATTGATTTAAACACCAATGGGAACAAAGATATTGGGAAGGATATCAGTAGTGTGCCGCCAGGTGGTTCATCATCAGGAGGTCAAGCATCTGGGCCGAATTCGGATGGAAGTTCCCGAAATGGAGGAAAGAAATCGTCCTCTAATGTAGGGGTAATCGTGTTCTCCGTCCTTGGTGGTGTGTTTATACTGTTTCTTATTGGATTGCTGGTCTTCTGTGTGTACCGAAAGAAGCAGAAGAGGTTCAGCAGGGTTCAGAGCCCTAATGCAATGGTCGTTCATCCTCGCCACTCGGGTTCAGACAACGAGAGTGTCAAGATCACGGTTGCTGGCTCGAGTCTCAGCATGGGAGCAGTCAGTGAAGCACACACCATTCCGACAAGCGAGCATGGAGAAATTCAAATGATGGAATCAGGGAACATGGTCATTTCCATTCAAGTCCTGAGGAACGTGACTGACAACTTCAGTGAGAAGAACATACTAGGGCAAGGTGGATTTGGAGTGGTCTACAAAGGCGAGCTCCACGATGGGACGAAAATTGCTGTGAAGAGGATGGAGTCAGGGGTAATAAGCGGGAAAGGGTTGACTGAGTTCACATCGGAGATTGCTGTCTTGACCAAAGTTAGGCATCGCCACCTTGTGGCATTGCTAGGTTACTGCCTTGATGGAAATGAGAAGCTACTTGTCTATGAGTACATGCCACAGGGGACGCTTAGTCAGCATATCTTCAACTGGGCAGAGGAAGGGTTTAGCCCGTTAGATTGGACGAGGAGACTGACAATTGCTTTGGATGTGGCGAGAGGTGTCGAGTACCTTCATGGCTTGGCGCATCAGAGTTTCATACATAGGGACTTGAAGCCTTCCAACATTCTTCTTGGGGATGATATGAGGGCAAAGGTGGCTGATTTCGGCCTTGTTCGCCTTGCTCCAGAGGGGAAAGGGTCCATTGAGACTAGGATTGCTGGAACTTTTGGGTACTTGGCCCCTGAATATGCAGGTAACTTCATTTCATTGTGCTTTACTTGCTTATTTGACTGGATTTTAGATTCTTTAGTTGACTTGTGAGATCAAATGGGTTAGATGCTTGAGTGTTCACTGAATTATGGTGTTCATAACGGTATGATTGGTAGAGAATAATCAAGCTAACATTTCTCCCTCGCAAATGCAGTTACAGGAAGAGTGACTACCAAAGTAGATGTCTTTAGCTTTGGCGTGATACTAATGGAGCTCATCACTGGGAGGAAGGCCCTAGACGAAACCCAGCCAGAGGAGAGCATGCATCTAGTGACATGGTTCAAGAGAATGTCCCTCAGCAAGGACACATTCCGAAAGGCCATCGACCTGACGCTCGACCTCAATGAAGAAACCCTAGCTAGCATCAACACCGTAGCTGAGCTGGCAGGCCACTGCTGCGCCAGAGAGCCATACCAGAGGCCGGACATGGGCCATGTGGTCAACGTCCTGTCTTCCCTCGTTGAGCTCTGGAAGCCCACGGATCAAAACACCGAGGACATCTATGGGATCGATCTAGACATGTCTCTGCCACAGGCACTGAAGAAATGGCAAGCCTACGAGGGCCGTGGCAACATGGAGTCGTCGTCTTCTTCGCTCCTACCGAGCCTGGACAACACTCAGACCAGCATTCCCACCAGACCGTATGGGTTCGCTGATTCATTTACTTCGGCTGATGGGAGGTGATGATGATCAATGGTGGTGTGATAATTTTACTAGCCATGGATTTGTACATGATGGGTTGAGGAGGGGGGGTGGAATGAGTGAGTTTGATCATGGATGTGTTTGTATTGTTGTTCATTCTTCTTCTGTTGGTAATACTGCTACTTTTCTTCCCCTCCCTTTTGTCAATTTGTGTTGGAAAAGGAAGGAGTAACCTTGACAGATTTGTTAGGAGAGGGGTGGAGTCCTAATCGGGTAAGGATTTGGGGTTTGGAGCAAAGCTTCTGGGTTGTGGTAGTTGGAGATGGTTTTGATTTGTCAGTTGGAGATAGATAGGGGAGAACATTGTTGTTATTATTATTTGAGTTAATGAATGAGAAATTTGGGCAATTTTATTTCGGTTGAGATGTCTCAATTTCCAGCGTTTCGAGAGGAGACTACACCCTATTTTTATTTTCATCGATTTGGCTCAAATCAAAGATTAATTGTTATTTGATTTCGACACTACTCGACATCAGTCGATGTTTGGTCTATTGGATGTACATATGCTGAAATGATGAATCAACGAATTAACGCCCGTTGTTTCCTAGGGACTCCGAGATTGATGGATTATTTAAGATTGATCCATCTCTTGCTTTTCTATTGTTTCTTTTTATTTAAGAATTATTGATAAATATTAAGAATCGTCGATAAATAGGTTGGGCTAGTTTGGATTCTATTTCACATGGAACAATGATTTGTTAAAGAGTAGTTGTTGTTAGAGAGAGTTGCCAAGAGAATCCAGTATCATCATTGAAGTGGCATCATCATGATCTTGGGTTTAAATAATTAATCATGCTTAGTGGTTGCTTATCAAGAGCGTTTTGTGCAGTCATTTATTTTGCAGGCATGCTATCATAATGGTTATTCTTATTCAACATCAAATATTGACAAAAGAATTTGTGTATATATTTTTTTAAATAATAGTATAAAATCATTTGGTCCCGATAGACAACGAGAACGTTTTAATGAACCTCGACAACCACTTAATTAATTTTATAACACTCATATTCTCTCTAAAGGTCCTTCTTAACTTTCCAAATGGTAAAATATTCCATTTCATTTCTCCACATTACTTCTACAAACTTTGTGACCTTAGATGTGATAATTGGAGTGTCCTTTTGAACTCTTAAAGGAGTTGCCTTTCCCATAATTAACAGCTAAATCACAAAGAAACTAGTTGGATGCTATTCTTGTTCGTAATTGATCATTGTATGATCTGTTTAAATATAACGCTTAGAGAAACTCACCTGATTGCAACGGCTAAATCATAAGAAATTAGTCCAACCCTAATCTAATATTGCAGCATAATGTAAATGTCGGATGAATAGTTGATCAAAAACTAATGATGAAACCAACCCATTATTAAATTTCCTCCTAATGATCATTACCTCAAACAAGTGATTTCCACCACTCCTTTTTTAAAGAAGAAATAAAAAAGGTGGTGCCCATGACTTATGATCATGTCTCTGGTTTAAGCACACCCTGTTTTTCCACTAAAAAGACTAAATTGAAAGCTGATACAATATGGTTTTATGAATATGGTTTTGTAAATATTGTTCTAAAGATCAATATTCTAATTTCTATGTACTGTAGACTTTACACTAATGAAAGCTGGGAGGCGTACCGTCCTTTTCATGTTACATTAGTGCTTCTTCAACTGGTATACTTTGTGCAAGCTTTGGGGTATCTGGTTTAACTCCAAGCGGCTCGGCAGGCTGTACTCTTTTGTGCTTGATACCACACGCTGCTGCAATCGGGCTGCTCTCGGTTAACGACTGCAATGGCAATGGCCATTTTCAGGAGGTAGCCAAATGGCAATCCTCATACCTTTGGTTGATTTAAGCACAGATGGTTTCAATCAATGTTGAGCTAAACCTGTTCAAATCGAGCAATGGCCATTTTCAGGCACCGGAATGCTTCATTTCCAAGGCCAGACCTTCCAAAGTTCCATATATCTCATCGAACTGATGGTGGTCTTGATCTTTAGATGAGAAGCGAGCAACATGACCTCCGATATCAATCCAACTGCGACCAACCAACTTCATCGAACCCTTTTCCTTCATTTCTTTCCTCACTCTGTCGACGTTTCTCCAGTCTCCTTCTCCTGCATACATATTGGACATCAGGACCTGATAACCTCCCACCCCACCATGTAATGCTGCTTCCTCTAGTTGACGGATCTTTTCACCAACCGTTTCTGCCAATTCACTGCATCCGTGAAGCCTGCAGGCCCCAAGAACCGATCCCCAGATTTGCAGAACGTCGCCCTTTTCACCCAGCTGTTCCACAAATTCATAGGCTTCAACTACTCTTCCAACTCTCCCCAACATATCTGCTACACAGCAGTAATGCTGAACTGAAGGCTCGATGTTGAAATCCATCTCCATGGAGTTAAATATCCGAAGGCCTTCATCGACCAGTCCTGCATGGCTACAGGCTGACAGAACTGCAACGAGAGTAACTGCATCGGGTTTAACTCCAGAGTCTCCCATGGAGTGAAACAAAGAGAGAGCCTTGCTTCCCAAGCCGTGTTGGCCATAACCCAAGATCATCGTCGTGTATGTGACAGAGTTTTTGTCACTGGTTCTGGCGAACACGTTTTCAGCATAGTTGATTGATCCTGATTTTGAGTACATGTCGATGAGAGCAGAGCTCAGGAAAATGTTGTTCTCGAACAAATGGCGAATAGAGACAGCATGGAGTTGTTTTCCAAGATTGATGCTTCCCATTTGAGTGCAACCTGGAAGAATTGATGCTAATGTCACGGCATTGGGTGAAACAGCTTGCTGAAGCATTTCGTTAAATGTGGCCAAAGCTTCTTCGACTAACCCATGGTGTGTGTAACCAGCAATCATAGCATTCCATGTTGCTTGATCTTTAACACTTCTAGTGATATTTCTCCAAAAGATATATTCAGCTGTTCTAATCGAACCACATTTAGCATACATATCGACCAGATAACTGTCCATTCCGTCAAATTTTATATCTTGCCTGAGAAGATAGGCATGAGTCTGTTTCCCAATCTGCAGGTTTCTGAGATTAGATGCTGCAGAAAGCAGAGCAGTAACTGTCACCAGATCAATTGCAAACTTCTGCTTCTGCATCTCGTACACAAGAATCAACCCTTCGTCATCAAATCCATTCTGCACGAAAGCAGAAATCATCGTGTTCCATGAAACCACGTCTCTCTCCTGCATCTGCCCGAACACATGGAATGAAGTGTGGAGAGTGTTACATCGTGAGTACATGACTATGATAGCATTCTGTATTATCACGGGCAGGGAACCTAAGTTCTTGATGACGAAACCATGCAGCTGTTGAGCCAAGTCCAAGCATTGCAGCTGTGAAACAGCCGTCAGAACTGAAAGGAAAGATATGTTATCAGTCTGTCCCGTTTGAGTAGCAAGAAGAAAGAGATTGATTGCTTCCCGTGGACGGTTATTCTGCACATACCCACCAATCATGCTATTCCATACCTCTGTATTGTTCACCAAACAACAATCGAAAACCTTCCTGGCCAAATCGAGACAGCCTAGCTCTGAGTACATAATAATGGCTGAACTCACAACAAACAAGTCAGTCGTATACTCACCTCCCAATTTAACAAGCAGTCCATACATAACATTCGCAGTGTCGAGGTCCTGCATAGCTGATATGGCTGGAAATACACTGACAAAGCTCACTGGACTCGGCTTGATTTCCATTTTCATCATCCTCCTGAACTGCCTAACAGCTCTAACGTGTCTCTCCGTCTTGACATACCAAGAAACCAAAATGTTCCAAGCAACAACGTCCCTCTTGCCCATCGTATCAAACACCTTCCGCACAGCATCGTACTTCGAAAACTCAGAGCCACCCGACGAGCCCAATTGGCTCAAGCACGTGGAGTACATATTCAACAGCGAATTATACACAATCCGACTCGGATACTCCAAGCAGCGAATCAAATGACAGTGAATCGCTCTACCGGCCCCCAGATTCAGACTCTGGGAGCAGGCTTTCAACGTAGAAGAGTAAGTGTAGTAATCGCCCTTGGTAGTAGGAAACCCACCTTTCTTCATCTCGCCGTAGAACCGGAGGGCTTCAACGGGCATGTCGTTGCAGATAAACCCAATGATGATCGTGTTCCACATTGCAGTCGTCGGTTGAGGAATTGTGTCGAACAGGTGGCGGGCAAGTTCGGGTTTGCCCTCCTGGCACAATTTACTGAGGCGAGACCGGATTGTGGGGGTTTTGAGAGTTGGGTTCGGCGGAGGGGATACTGTGAAGAGAGAGGCTTTACCGTCTTCGATTGGAGAGGAGGAATGGACGGTGAGAGGAACGGGGAAACCGACGGAAGAAATCGAAGCGGCCATTGGAGTAAGACGCTGCTGCGCAGAGGGAGACCGACGGCGGTGGTCCCTGCAGGGCGTGCTGGCCGGAATCGCGACGGTTACAATGCTGAAACTTCTGTGTGGAGGGAAAGGGAGTGTTGCCAATGGCGGGCGGAGCGCGGAAGTAAAGCCCATCCATACGCATGTCCAACAAAGATAACTGAAGAGTGATTTTTACAGGCCATAGTAACGACTATGAAGCCGGCAAAGTGTTACTTTTAAGCTTGTATTATAACATTTTAACAAACAAGTCCTCGTTCCTATCCAATCGTTTCTTACTAAACGCGTCAACAATGACATGAATGGTACAATTACAAACATGAGAATTCTTATTCTATTTCTTAATAAAATTATGAACTCCAACGCTCTTATCGTTAACTTTTGGGATACGAATATATTTATTATATTGAAAAAAATCCAAAACACATTACAAAATCTATAATAACGAAATTAAGTAACGGTGGTCATCCAATTTCGATTGAATCGAAGCTAATCATATTAACAAATAGTTTTTTTTTAAAGATGCTTAACATACAATTAGATGGTAAGTCATTGTGCGTGTGTAAATTTCTATGTGTAACGACCTTTAAACTTGGACAAGAACATACCATAATTGATTTGGCCATAACAAAGCCTACTAATGAAATATAACATGAAGTTCTTGCGTGAGGTCGTGTGAATAGTGGTGATACTAATTTAGCTACTTTAATTCATTAGTAGTAATTTTTATTTGGACACTGGTTGGTTAGGGGTAATCGAAAGCTACTGGGCATATTAAATCTATAAAAATACTTAGTTATTCCATGCAGCCATGTCTATGTGCATTAGTTGTCCCCCTATTTAATGAGTAGCAATTTAAGTTGATTATTAATTAATCATTACTTGAAAAGTCAGTGGCCAACAAGCAAGGATTGTCATATCAAAAATATTGTTCCAAACTAGGGGTGGAAGTTTGGTTTAATTGTTGGGATCCATCAAATACCACACAAAATTTATCATTATTTGGTATTTTCGATTACTGAGTTAATTTTTTTGGGTTTGTGATTGAGATTGATTTTTTAGTAGTATTCAATATTCTAGATATGCAATTGGAATTTATATATACCAATAAACTTGCCAAATCTACGGTAGAAAAATGTGGGAGAATAAAAAAACTCTTTAACATAAGTCCTAGTGAAAGAGGAAACTTTCCTAATCGGCAGTTGGGAAAACGTGGGTCAAACGTGGGAAAGAGGCTGCATGGTGTTCAAGAGGCTATGAAAGAGCTGAGCTTGTCTTTGTAAACCAAATGGATGTTAAGATGATATTTCTAAATAGTAAGTTAGACGAGGAAGTGTACATGGAGCAACCAGAAGGTTTGTATTGCCTGAAAATGAAACAAAGGTGTGTGAGTTGCTTAAGTTCTTGTATATCTAAAGCAAGCACCTACGCAATGGTATGAGAAATTTTATTTTGTTGTCTTAACTCATGGATTTTCTCATAACTCCGCTGACAAGTGCATTTACCCAAATAGATCTTTGATTTACTAGTGAGAGAGAACTAGATGATGTTGATGGAGGACTTACCAACTTGATAATAAAAAAAACCTTCGGTACCAACTTGACGCTACGTTGAATTTAAGTGATCATTTCTGTAATTAAACCTCTCTCCTCAAAGATAAGATATGGTCCCTCCATCCCGCCATGATTCGTATAACCACCACCCGTTTCTTGAGCAAAAAACTAAAAAGGTTATCCGATTTCTTCATCTGAAAAAAAAATGAAGCAGTCCGCTCAGCTGGTCTTCGTCCCATCTCCCGGTATCGGCCATCTCGTCTCCACAATCGAATTTGCCCGCCGATTGCTCCGGCGGGACGCCGGCATCTCGGTCGTCATCCTCCTCATCAAGTTCCCGCCGCCGTTCGGCGATGACATCGACGGCTACGTCAAATCATTCTGCGGCGCCATCGACGGCGACGACGACCGCCGAATCCAACTCGTTACCCTCCCCCAACTACCTCCCCCTTCTTCCTCTTCCTCGCCGGAACTTCCCAAATCGGCGGAGCATTTCATCTCCACCTTAATCGAGGCACACCGGCCGCTAGTGAAAGAAGCGATTCTGAATCTCGCTTTGCCCTCGGTCGCCGGCCTAGTCGTCGATCTGTTCTGCACCTCGATGATCGACGTCGCTGACGAGCTCGGGATCCCTTCCTATCTCTTCTTCACCTCATCAATTGCATTTCTCGGGTTCATGCTCTACCTCCCAACCCACCACGACCGGGTCGGATCCGTGTTCGAACTGACGGGCGACCCGGTACCAGTCCCGAGCTACGCCGACCCGTTCCCTTCTCGTTTTCTTCCGTCCGTCTTCCTCAACAAGCACGGCGGGTACTCGTCGATGACGAATCACGGCCGGCGATTCTCGGAAGTCAAGGGCATTATCGTCAATTCCTTCGCCGAGCTGGAACCTCACGCTCTGAAATCCCTAATCTCTTCTTCTTCCTCGCCGCCGGTTTACCCCGTCGGCCCGATTCTGGACCTCAAGGCTCAGGGGCAGGTGAAATTCGGCAAGGCCGGGGGGCGCGACGAGATCCTGAGGTGGCTGGACGGTCAGCCGGAGGAATCCGTGGTCTTCCTCTGCTTCGGGAGTATGGGAGCTTTCGACGAGGCTCAATTGAGGGAAATCGCCGCCGGGCTGGAGCGGACCGGCTGCCGGTTCCTCTGGTCCATCAGGAAACCTCCTCCGGCGGAAGGAATTTCACTCCCGGCGGATTACGACGGGAATTACGGCGAGTTCTTGCCGGAAGGTTTCGAGGGGAGGACTAAAGGGACGGGGATGATCTGCGGGTGGGCCCCGCAAGTCGAGGTGTGTGGACTTTTAAGTCATTTATTTTTCATAATTACTTCGCATTTACAGTATATACTGTGTACATTTTTTTTGGGGTAAGAACTATGTACATGTTTTATTCGTTCGTGGAGGACATCATTTAACGTATTCGAATTAAGAGAGTGTCAGTTAGGATCGACTCGTCGTACCTAGTACATGTGTTTAATCGTTCGTGAGCACATTCACATTAAAACGTATGATTATGTTGAGATGTAAGTCAATTTGTGCTGATGCCTATTGTCAATATGACGAAATTGATGAGTATTACATTAATTCCCAATATACCAATAATTTTCGTAAGTTAGTGATTACTTATAACTCGTTCGTGCGTGACTCGTGAATTCGTGATAGGTACTGGCTCACAGGGCGGTGGGAGGGTTCGTGTCTCACTGCGGGTGGAACTCGACGCTGGAGAGCGTGTGGAACGGGGTGCCGATGGTGGCGTGGCCGTTGTACGCGGAGCAGCAGTGCAATGCGTTTCAGCTGGCGAGGGAGCTGGGGCTGGCGGTGGAGCTGAGGTTGGACTACCGGATTAAGTTCGGCGGGGAAGAAGTGGACGACGGAGGGGTTGTGATGGCGGAGGAGATCGAGAAGGCTGTGAGTGGCGTGATGGAGAAAGGAGGTGCGGTGAGGAAGAGGGCGAAAGAGATGGGTGAAAGGAGCAGAGCAGCTGTCGGGGAAGGTGGGTCGTCGTTTGCCGCCGTCGGGAAGTTGATCGAGGTCTTTTATGAGGAGTTGGAGAAGAAGCCCTGATCAAGACTCTGGGCCGGTCAATACTGGGCCGCTGAAGCCCAAGATCAAGTACCATGGACCAGCCCATTAGGCTACCCAACTATCTACTAGTGATATTTGCTATAGGTGTGGCGTCGATTTGCCGATTTGAATAATGGTCATTGATATTGCGTTTAGTATTTGTAAATGTTACAATTGATGTGTTTCATAATTGTACGTTTTATAAATTGTTGTATTAATAAAATGAGTGCATTTTTTAGATTACAATGTTAGGTGATCGTGATTTTAATTTTAGAAATGAAATAGAGAAGTCACGTTCAGAACGAAATCTCATATTTATTCTTGTTTTTCGATATAAAAAGTAAACAATATACAAAAGTTTATAGGGACAAAAAGGAAACAAAAATTGGTCCACAATCTTAACATAAAAGTGAGATTCTGAATTGTATACATTATTTTTCACTTCGAGACAGACAAATATTCCAAGATGGCATGCATCATTAACTATCTCATTTGAATGCGTATTTATCAAATGAAACTCTTAATTTGCGTATTAGATTGTTTGTTTTAATTATGAAGCAGTTGAGATAACTGAGTAACCGTCACAAAGATTGGAAATAGTACTTGTCAAGAATGAGACCACATCATCATTGCCTTAGTGGAAGTATAGCTCACTAAGTTTTATTAGAGAACAAAGATAACCAAACATTCAATCGACAAAAGGTCGTTGAATTCTCATTGAAATGTCACAAACCCAACCAATCAATCTATAGGCTTGTTCTTCATAATCAAATCAACAAACCCGCCAAAAGCATCGAAGGAAGAACCACCCTCAACCACGGCTCTTCTCGCCGCTTCACTCATCTCCTTAACTTTCCTTCTCGTCTCGCTGTTCCCATCCATCACTCGCTCGATCTTCTTAGCGATCTCATCACCTTTCACCACCGTGTCTTCTTCCATCCGGTAATCCACCCTCATCTCCACCGCCAACCCCAGCTCCGTCGCAAGATAAAACGCGTTCATCTGCTGCTCTGCATACATCGGCCACGCCAGCACGGGCACCCCGTGCCACAGGCTCTCCAGCACCGAGTTCCACCCGCAGTGCGACACGAACCCTCCGACCGCCGCGTGGGCCAGCACCGCCGCCTGTGGGACCCACCCGCACACGATTCCTCTCCCCTTGGTCCGATCCAGAAACCCTTCTCCTAATTTGCCCGCCAGGCCGCCGGACTCGGAGTAGTCGAGGTAATCCTTGGGCATCCCCGGAGCTTCCTTCGATGGCGCCTCGCGGATCACCCACAGAAACCGCTGGTGTTCAGCTAGCTCGAGCCCCGCCGCGATTTCCTTCAGCTGAGCGTCGCTGAAGCTCCCCACGCTCCCGAAACACAGCAGGACCACCGAGTTTCGAGGTTGATCGTCGAGCCAAGTCATGATCTTTTCGATCGAGGAGTTGGTGGTAATTTCCCCCAATTTGCCCTGCCCTTTCGCGTCGATAACAGGGCCGACGCAGAAAACCGGAGGTGACGAATTCCCCGGCGCCATGTTCGTTCCTTCCAAGTACCTGACGGCGCGAGCTTCGATCTCCACATACGAATTCAACACAATTCCCTTCATTTTTCTGAACCTCCTTATATGATCATTCACCGTGGCGTAACCTTCCCCGTCGAGCATTATCGACGGAAGTAGCTTGTTGGGGACAGGGTTCACATAGCTCGGGAACGTAATCTCGCCGTCGGGATCTCCGGCGGCCACCTCTGGCCGGAATTCCGCCGGGAAACTGAGCAACTGGCCCAGAAACGCTGCAGAGGAAGGATGGAAAAGGTAGGTGGGCACTCCGAGCTCTTTCCCGACCTCTTCGACCACGGCGGTGGTCAGAATATCCGCCACCACGCCCACCACCGTGGAAACAGGGGAGCCTCTGTTCGCGCGATCCGCCAGCAGAGCTTCTCTGACGGCGTCCTTTTGGGAATCGAGGAATTGAGGGAAGAAAGTTTGGATGGAGCGGATGGATTCAGGGGAAGGGAGGGTCTGGCCTGAGATTCTGATGAATTTGATTCTGTTTGGGTCGCATGAATCGGCTAAGGAGTCGGAGAAGGAGTCGACTTCAGGGGTGAAAGGTGTTCTGATGAGGACGATGGTGACGGAGAGTCGATCGTTTCGAGAGACGAGGCGCTTGGAGAACTCGAAGATCGGCGGGAGGTGGCCGATTGCTGGGATTGGGATCATGATGAGCTCTGGGGTTGTCATGGTTTGGTTATGACGGAAGGAGTTTTATGGGTGATGTGCAAAGAAGTGAAGAGGAAGTGCCTATTTTCTTTTCTATGGAAGCTGAATGTGGTGGTTTGGGTTGTGATTTTCAGGGTGGGTTTTTATAGGGGAAATGTTTGCATGGACGGCGGAATTGGATGCACAAATGACAAGTTCAACCTTAGCGATTCGGATTAGTTTGTTCTTGGTATGATTTCTTGAACTTACCCTTCGTATTAGATCGATTTTTATCAAATGTATTGGTTTGTAATATTTTGTTATGTTCCTATCGATGTGTCTGTTACTAAATGTGAAGTTCAATGTCTCCAATCGTTTCATTTTATTAAACGGTATCATTTTCTTCGTTCTGGTAGAAAATGTATACCTATGTTTTTTCATATAAAAATTATATCGTTGTATATATTATCTAAGAATCAACATACGATAAATAATTCGACGTGATAGTACCTGCAATTAACCACCTAATGCATGGTGGGATCCACTATGGAGGAAGGAATTCATTCCTTTTTCTAGTCATTTTCTAGTCATTTTCATGTTATTTGTCTCCCCCGAGGATTGAATAGAGCTTCTTATTTATTGATAGAACAAGCTCTTTCATCGACGATAACTCAATTGCATACATAATATCGTGCGTGTGTGGTTGTTGTCGACCTAATGCGGTTTACTATGCTTATGCTTTTTGGCATTTCTTTGGTATAAAAAAAAATGCATGACAACCAAATAATTCCTCAATACCTAGCAAATAGCCGCACCACCACGTTTGACATTTGTTGACATTTCAGTCAGTGAGTTTACAAATATTGTTGTTCTTCACGAAATCACAATGAAGTCTAATTACAAGGTCATCCCTTTTTAATTACACTTTGACTTCTTCCGGTAAGAGTCTCAACTCTCACGACTTTAGCAAGCCGGTTCCGGCAGAAAAGATTCAGTTTTTACTCTGCTTTTTCCTCACGAAATGATGCATAACTTCTCACGTAGCTTCGTTTGCAGTAAGAATAACTCCCCTACTCGGCGGTTTGTCCTAACGATATATAAATCTGGATTTTCAATTCCAGCCGAATGATGAAGATGCTAATCAAGTCAAAAGTCCAAAGCCAGTCGTTTCAACATGTTAGGGTTGATCGATCATTGTAAACATGGACCATCTCGATGGATGATACTTATGTTTTGATTTTTCGTTAGTGTCGAACTGAATCGAAAGCACAATCGATGTGCATAACGCGTTCAATCGCCTACGATCTGATCGACTGCAGGATTTACATGCATGATTCATTAGCATTCTGATTGACATGGAATTCGATAACAACCTATTCGACACATCTAAACAAAACCAAATCTTGCTTGAACCAGCCAATCCAACGACACCCCACAATTTGAATCAAGCAAAACATTTGTCACTAACTTGCAGTGCGACACAACTCTTAGCGGCGTAATGGAACATGGCATGAGATGTGTGTTGAGGCAACGATCTTAACCTCACAATGAAATATGGTATGAGATGTTTAAGGTATTTTTAATCGTTGCTGTGGTATTTTTATAATGTGTTCAATTCTTAGCTCAATGGAATATGATCTTCCGACACCTAACGCAACATGCAAGTCCAAAAATCATCTGATTATGCGTTTTCATAAATTCCATACACAACCTTCTCCTTTCTTTCAACCTTTGTTGGTATCGTCCCCCATCTATTGATAAGAAACACACACAAGAAATTCAATTCAAACTATAGGTTGAGCCTTGGACCATATCAATATTCAATAGTCAATCACATTCCGGCCACAACTATTTAATTCCTTCTTTGCTTTCTCGTCTCCTATTGCGATTTGCCGATCAGCACTTGCTTGTCCTCTTAGAAAAAAGACATTCGGCCAGAGCAACCCGAGATGGACTGGCAGCATTGTTTTATGATGAATGATGGAACTTCTTACCTTTCGTTTCATTTTCCATTTCCATAAATGAAGATTCGACAACGTAGAATATTGTTATCATAAAATAGAACTGGCAAATGCGAATTCAGGGGAAGAAGAAGATCATAATTCTTCAGGGAATTTCACCAGATAGTTGGACAGCCTGACACGGGAGTCTCTCCTCTTCGTCATCTTCGTTTTGCTCCTTTTGAAATGCTTAGTGGCAGCTTTCAGCACCTTATTCCAACCCTACATAGATCCCCCCCACCCAACAAAAATGAAGTTACTATGAAGAACCCTAATAGGCACAATCCAAAAGGAACCACAGGGAAATAAATTTTGGATAACTTGGCGTTACCTTAGTAGCCAGAGGGACACAGGTAACAGAGCCCTCCACAGGATTTGAAGAGAAAACAGAGTCCACCATTATTCCTTCCTTCCTCTTCATCTTCTTCATCTTCGTCAATCCGAAACTGAAGTTGCACGAAGTGGCATTTTTTCCTTCCACCTCCCCTGCCACCACCATTTTCTTCACCTTCATCCTCTTCCTCGGCCTGTTTTCCAACCCGCCGCCATAATTGTGGATACGAGGAACCAGAGGCGACCATATCGAGCTCTCAGAGTAGTTAAAATCGAAAGCGGAGTTGTCCGGGAACTTGACTAGCAGCTCCTTCGACATCAGTGGCTGAAGATACTCCACCACTCTGCAATTTGGGCTCAGAAATCCCTCTCTTTCTTCTCCTCCTTCTTCGTTTCCCCTTTGTTTCCTCTTCTTATTATTCGACATCCTGATCTCCCTTTTCCTTTTCTCTCCGTCCTGGATTCGGATTCCTTGTTACCGTTGCTTTGCTCTGTCTCCCTTTTCTTTTCCATGCTCTGCTTTTTGTAGAAATGAGATGGCGTCGGAAAGGAGACCGTTGCATTTAAAAATTTAAATCTTTGGCGGGTGTCCCGTGACAGTTTTTATCCGTTTATCCGACATTGATTGCCATTCTTTTTGGTGGGAATAAATAAAAGACGAGGGAAAATCGAGTTAGGCCAGGCCCGAATTATTGAGCCCAAGAGCTGACATTGGGTTGGGTAACTGCCAAATATCCACTTGGGCCTGCTTAACTTCTTGACGACCAGGCCCAGTCAATTACGCTCACGGCTTCTTCTTCTCCATCGTCTCCTCCTGAATTCGTCGGGTACGATTCAGTTTGGCTCCAAAAATCGCCTGCAAGCCGGGTTTCGGCTTCCTTGCGTTCGCTTCATTTTTGCTTCAAGCAGACGAAATCGCCATATGGTATGCGAAATTTCGCCATTTCTTTGCTAGTTGGCTGCGGTTAGTAGAAAGCAGAGAAGGGGGATGAAGAGAGATGTTTGGGTGAATTTGGAGAACTTACTACTGAATGAGTGCGTGAGATCTTTCTGCAAGGCTGGGAATTTGAAGCGAGCGGAGACGGTGATTATCGATGGGATTAGGCTCGGAGTTCTCCCGGATGTGGTAACTTTCAATACCTTAATCAATGGCTACGGTCGTCTAGTTAGCATCGAGGCTGCCTATGCTGTTCTGGGTAGAATGGCAGAAGCCGGGATGGAACCCGACGTGGTATCTTACAATTCTTTGATTGCGTGTGCTGCGAGGCGGCACTTGTTCAACAATGCATTCCAACTGTTCGACGAGATGCTCGAGAGAAGCGTAACCCCGGATGTTTGGAGCTTCAACACTTTGATGCACTGTTTCTTTGAGCTGAGGCAGCCGGTTGAAGCTTATCAGATGCTGGACAATATCAAGTCACTAGGTATGACACCCGTTCCTGCTACTTATAACATTTTGATCAATGGTCTCTGCAAGAATGGGTATGCTAGTAAGGCACTTGGTTTGTTCCGGTACTTGAAGGAACATGGGTTTCATCCCGATTTGGTTACTTATAATGTTCTCATTGATGGGTTGTGTAAAGCTGGGAAATTGGGCGCTGCTAGAAGGGCCCTCCGGGAATGCGAGGCTTCTGGACAAGTTGCCAATGCTGTAACTTATACTACGATGATGAAATGCTGGTTTAAGTCTAAAAAATTTAATCAAGGATTTAGGGTGTTGGAAGAGATGAAGAGTAAAGGGTACACTTACGATGGGTTTGGTTATTGTACAGCACTTGGAGCTCTGCTCAAGCTTGGTAGAATCGAGCAAGCAGCTTCATTCAGAGAAGAGATGATAACAAATGGTATTGAGCTTGATTTAGTGTCATACAATACACTAATGAATCTCTCGTGTAAAGAAGGTAAGTTGGATGAAGCTGATAATTGGATTGATGAAATGGGGAAAAAAGGTTTGGAATTTGATAAGTACACAAATACCATAATTGTGGATGGATTGCGAAAGGCTGGCAATATTGAGGCGGCTCGACAACACTTGATGACTATGAGTATCAGCGGTCTTGATTCCACCTCTGCTGCCACAAACTCTGTTATTGACGGGTTAGGTAAAGCTGGCAAGTTTGATCTTGCCTGGAGAATGACTGAGTCGATGGAGGGGAGAGATTCATTTACGTACTCGTCATTGGTTTACAACCTTTCCAAGGCTGGAAGGTTGGGCTGTGCAAAAGAGCTATTGCTCTCTTGTGCAAGAGAAGGGATTAGAATACTCCCGGCAGCTAAACAAGCTGTTCTCCAGGAAGCTTAGGAAGGCAATTCGTTATTTTCAGATGATTAAATAATGATTTCTTTCTGATATTTCGGAAGCCTCATGACGCCTAAGTTCTTGTTAGGTGCATTGGTAACCTTCACAGCCTAAAGACTCCTCCTGTGCTTTCTAGCAGCTCGTGCATGTTAATTCTAAGAGATGGTATGATTTATCACTGATATTAAGAGAAACATCACTGATTGTTTCTCGTGATTCATGTATCTTGATAGGCAATCCATTGTGGTTATCTTATGAAATTTCACTGATTTCATGAGATAATATGTTGTTGAACTTCTTGTGTCTATTTCTTATGATAGCCAGTCTTTAGTAGGTTGTATTAGAGAGGACTGGAGATGATACTAGTGTGGGTGGAGGATTTTGCTTACTATTACAAGTTTTAAAATCTATTTCGGTCCAGTTTTCTTTTTCAACTTCTTGAAAGCTTTATTGGCTTATTTGCAGAATGAAGCTGAACTGAAACCATTGTTTCTATGGAGACCATTACATCAGCGGGTGATGCTGGCTGGATTAGCACATGCTTTATGTTTTTGCTTGTTTTGTGCCTATCTCTTTAGGTATGGTCTATTTATATCAGTAAAGTCCCTTGAATTTTTCTCCATACTACCTTGGAGTAACAGATTTTAATCAGTCAATTCCCTTCTGAACCTTATACAATTTGCAGGAGTTAGTTGAGTTCCTCCTGGAGGAAATTATTTGTGTCTGGAAGTCAGATGCCATCATCGTACAAATCTGGCAAGGACCCTGCTTAACATCCTGATTCATAAGATACCTGCTGCAGTGACCAGGTGATACTCCACATCCATGCCTGATTGTTTAGACTGAATTTGCGAAAATTCAATTTTTCGGTTGCCTTTCTTTCTTATGGCAGGTATCTGAGTCTGATTCCAATTCGCTATTGCGAATCTGGGTCCTGCACAAATGTAGCAATATGACTCGAACTTCTTAAACCGAAATATTCCAATTCGAGACAACCATCATCACTCGGGATTGGGTACTTGCTCTGAACTTTACCGTACTTAAGAAATCTTACTTGAGCAAAGCTAGTCTGATGGTATTTCTAGTTTCTCTCTTTCACAGGCACCTGGTTTCTCTGTCATGGCTACACTTGCTAGGATGGAAGAAAGCCAAGAAGGCTGGAAAAATGGCTAGTAAAATGGGTTTATCCCTGACCAAAGTGAATAGTGAAAAGTAGCTGCTGGTGAAGTACGGTTACAGATTACTACAAGAGCATACAGACGCGGTGACATTGGATCTCTTGAGCTTCATGATCTTTGTTATGGACTATCCCTTCCATGACTACGAGCTGAGGCACAGGTTGCCGAGCGGTTGGAAGTTGATTCGGTCCGTTCTTCGTGCAGTTGATTGAAAATGTTGAGAGGCTTTTTGACATGCGTCTGATTGCTTAGTTGGGTTGCCAACTGCTGTGGGGATGAATGAAGTAGTGGAGACTGGAGTTTACTTGGAAGTTAGCTCAAGCTGCCAATTGGAAGCTGTGGTTCAAGCTTAAACAAGAACTTGACATCAACTTGATTCATTTGTTGTATGATGTGAAACTAAATGTAAATATCTTCTGATCATTCTTCCAATTTTGTATCTTTGTGATAATTGGGGTGAATTTTGCTGTTATATAGACGCCGAAGTAAACCATTGGGTTGTATAATAGTCAGTTCAACCATTTGGTGATCATTCTTCAACATTGGTTGATTTTGGTGTCCATCATATGGTTATCTTTCTTAATTGCATTGCATTACACATCTAATCCATATAAATCTTGTATCATAGAAGAGATTGAACTCAAAATCTTAAGCGTAAATTGACTAAAATAATTTATATTTATTATCATTTTACTAACCGAGAAATGAACAAATACACTGACATTTGTTATAAAACCCTGAAGTTGTGATCTTATAATAGGTAAATTAGATATCAAGAATCATAGATCATACTATATAATTTTTATTTTATTTTAAAAGCACCATGGCGTAAATTACTTTGTAGTCGAAGCAGGAAAAAGAAAAGGGTTTTCGCCGTTTCCTCAGGTAAAAGGAAAAAACGAAGAAGGAAGTAAAAGGAGATAAAAATAAGAAAGAAAGACAGCCGTAAACTGGTAAAAATCCCGGTGGAGTGCGTTTGTACGACCACCGTCACCTTCACTGTCTCATTCACTCTTCTTTCTCCTTCTCCTCATTTTTCTTCCTCCAGCTTCTTTGCTTTCTCCCTTTTCCAAGCTCAACCGCCACCGATTACCGTTAACGAACGAAAGAAACCAACCAACCCCTTTGAATTGAACTAGCTTCTGCGGCAGCCGCCCTTTTCCCTGTTTAACATATAGAATCCCTCCATTATCGCTTTCGAATTCGATCCATTTCCGCCCCTTCTTAGAACCCTAGAAGTTTGCGTCGCGCCCGAAGACGCCCGAGCCCCTGCGTGTCTGCTTCTTCCTCTCTGGGGGGGTTCAGGGCTGGTTGCGCTTCTGTGATTGTTTGGAACTCTGGTGGTCATTTCAATTCCTTGACGCCATGAAACGTGGGTACACGGGTTCTCCGTCCAACTCTGGTGGTCCTCCTAAATCCAGATTGAAGCACTCCGCTGAAGGTAAGGATCGTTTCTGTTTTTAAGCTATTTGATTGCTGAACATGGTTTCTGTTGGCTGGATTGCTTCTTTCTTTGTTACGAATTCTGGTGGCTTTTTTTTAGAGAAGGGGTTGGTGAACTTTGAAGTAGGAATTGCTCGTGCTAAGATGATGTTTTCCTTGTTGAGATAGCAGGTTGTTGGTCTTTTGGACATTGGGTTTTAGCTCTTACGGGTTCCTAGTTTGATTTTTTGTTAGGTTGGGGTAATAAAGGTGGGAACTTTCTGATTTTGGTTAGGTTGGAGTAGTACTGCTTGTGATTGATCTCACTTCCAATGTCAAATTTGATTCTTGGATTTTAGTTGTTTCAATTGATTAACTTGCAACTGTGCATTCTGTCCACGATCGCATATTGAGAAAGCTGGAGAACAGGAGAAGCTTCCATCTCTGCTCTGTGTTTTTCAGACCAATGAGAGTTTTGAGCTTGTCTTGTGTTTCTAGGTGATGCCGACTATTCTGAGGATGTTGTTCAGAAAGTGGCGAACCATTACAGTGCAAGGACAAATCAGAGTCTGGCAGAGCGAGAATCGAGTCCAATTATTCATTTAAAGAAACTTAACAACTGGGTATGTTTCATTACTTTTATTGCGTTAGACTTCTGAAGCTCGATAGAATGGTGGATTGACTTGGTTGGACCATCAATTTGACAGATAAAAAGTGTCTTAATCCAACTGTATACTCGTAGAGGGGATGCTGTTCTTGATCTAGCTTGTGGGAAGGTAAGTTCAGTTGCTCCTTGGATCCGCCTAATGGAACCTTTGCAAATTATTTAATAATTTTTTGTTTTTGTTTTTCCAGGGTGGAGATCTTATTAAGTGGGATAAAGCAAAAGTAGGATATTATGTTGGTGTTGACATTGCTGAAGGCTCGGTAATATGTTTTTAATTGCTCCTTAATCTTCCGCCTTGGGCTGCTTAGATAGCTGATTTATAATCAGTCTTATTGATTTTGCAACACCCTATTCATGACAGATCGAAGATTGTCGAACCCGTTATAATGGTGATGCCAATCATCATCAAAATCGTAAGAAGTTTTCATTTCCAGCTCGTCTTATATGTGGAGACTGTTATGAGGTAATTTCAGCTCAGTTATTGCTTTGAACAGAACTATTTAATGGTGCCAGATTTCATGATTCCTCTTTGTTAGTTTGAAGATCATTTCATGATGATTCAATGATTCATTACCCCTCGTTGAAAAAATTGTTCCATCATCTGATATACCTATTCTGATTTGTTATTGCAGATTCGCTTGGACAAGGTCCTTGCTGATGATGCTCCTTTTGATGTCTGCAGCTGTCAGGTAAATTACAAGGCTTTTTACAGACAGTTATGTAGCCTCAATTTTCAATGTTTGCCGGATGGTTTTGCCACGAGCTTGCTTAGCTAATAAGTGTTTATTACTATTTTTATATTACAATGCATTTAGTTTGGTTCAACTTCCACAATTTCTTGCTACTTTGGCAGAAGGCACTCTATGCCCAACTAGTTTTATAGATTATCCTTATTAAGAGTTTAATTTGTTATTCCGCTTTTGCTAATTCCCAGTCAAACTTTGCCGTTGTGTAATGTGATTAGAATTGCCTGGTTTTTCCATATACATTTTCCCTGACTAGGAATGAACACATATTTATGCAGTTTGCCCTACATTATTCTTGGTCTACTGAGAAACGTGCACGGAGAGCTTTGGCCAATGTCTCGGCCTTACTACGTCCCGGGGGTACTTTTATTGGAACAATGCCAGATGCTAACGTTATCATAAGAAAACTCAGAGCATGTGAGTTACCCGTTTTTGCTTTTCCTTGACAAATTTTTGTGAGCAAACTTGAGATATTTTCCCCATTCTGCACTACTTTTTGTGAGAGAGATATAAATTGGCCTTTGCAGACCCCCTAAGTAAAACCCCATGATTAAAGATGCGGTTTATGTCAATGTACAGCTGATGGACTGTCGTTTGGCAATAGTGTGTATTGGATTCGTTTTGATGAAGAATACACAGAAAAGGTGAATTATTATTATTGTTCTTTATACGTATCTCCTTGGATTTGAACACTGCAACCCTTGAGGATGACACCTCACCCTTTCTTTGATTCAGAGCTTTAGCTCGTCTTCTCCTTTCGGTATCAAGTACCAGTTCCACCTAGAGGTATTTAATCCTCTTATCAATAAATTATTCATGGGATACTTCCGATTGATGAATCAACCTGAATTTCGAGATTTGCTGTCTGTTATTGCAGGATGCCGTTGATTGTCCAGAATGGATTGTGCCTGTTGATGTCTTTAAAGCGTTGGCAGATGAGGTAGACTGTTGGTTTTGAAGATGACCTAAATGGGTTATTATTGTAGCCGTCTGTGCTGAAAACCTGCACAATGTCCTGTTCTATTATGCAGTATGATCTGGAGCTAGTTTTTGCGAAGAATGCACATGACTTTGTCCACGAGTACTTAAAGAAACCAGAATACGTCGACCTAATGCGGCGGCTTGGTGCTTTGGGGGATGATCGGGACAAGAGTAAGCTTCTTCTTGTCTTTCCAGGCCTTTTTGGTTTCTGTTTCCATCCTCTCCTTTTACTTACTGCCTTGGTTTTGCTGTCCAGGCACCCTATCGCCAGATGAATGGGAAGTAGCATACTTGTACCTTGCATTCGCCTTGAGAAAGGTAAACCATTTCCCCTGCCATTCCTATAACATCTCTACATATTCTTCCCAAGACTAAAACTCTGGCACTGTGTCTTGATCAGAGAGGCCAACCAGAGCGGGGGCAAGTAAATGGTAGACGAGATAAAGCAAAGATGCACATATCGAAAGACGACATCATGACCATTTAGTTTTGCTGAGTGTACAGCAGATCAATAAGCATCAGGAGGGGATCTCCTTCACACCGGTGGCAGTAACTTAGGTTCTCCATAGCCCGTGGCTGAGCAGAGTCTCTGCTCCCAAAAACTTTCGAAGAACCTAATGCTGCCAGCCACTTGCTTCAGTTTTGCCGCGATACGATCTTTAGATCGCCATTTGTACATTGGTGATTGGGTAGTTTTTTCTCAGATGAAATTCGAGAAAGACGTATTAACTCGCACCAAGTTAGTGCACGGTTTATAGGGAAACTTTGAGTTAATACCCGTGGTGTACTATGACCAGAACTGACAGTTTGAATCATCTTAGCAAGAAACCAGCATTACATGATCTCCCTTTTGCAGTTTACCTGATCCATTCGGAGGGCATTTTTTGAGATTCGAACTCTGACATTTTTGATTATGCTAGAGAGCAATATATTGTATTTGGATGTAATTGTCATGGTTTCATCTGCTCAAGTTTGAAACAGAATGGAAGGGGTTTAGCTCTAGCTTTATATGAGTGCTAGCTTATCTTTGCTTGAGGTCAGGAGCACCAACACCTTGAACAGTGTACTATACTAACACCTTGAGTAGCAACCAAGCAAAGCAACATTAACAAAAGTTGGATGACAAAAGAGAAACAAAATCTGAACTTCAAAAGTTGCCTGCATCTTCCTCTTCCCTTAAGTAACTTCAAAAGCCCACCATACTCTCAACTCACCAACACCCAACTCTTCCCTTAAGTCGATATGAATTGTCAAGTTATTGTCAAAGAAAGAAGGAAAAAATGAGTAAATCGAACGTTAACGATGAAAAAATCGAAAACGCCCTAATCTTTATTATGTTCCTCTATTGATTTCTCCTTTCCTAGAAATGGCGGCGGATCAAGTGCATGCGTTCAATAACTGGATTCTATATAATGCATGAATTGAAACTTATCAAATAATACCGTACTCGGAGCTTGCTTGAGGCGGCGGATGAATCTATTTTGGCTTCCGTCCAATTGCATGGGAAGATATGGCGGCCGGCCGGCGGTTTGTGTCTGAAAGTTCAATACAGGAGTAGCTAGGTTGTCATTCACAAGTTAGCAGTTAACTTGCGTGACTTACTCACTTCCCATGCAAGGTAGATTTTGTGCCAGCCAATTAAACCAACCGCCAAAACTGTGGCACTGTTTGTCAATGAACCAATTGATCTCAATAACTCGAGTTGTTGAGAGAGGTGGTAGCACCCCAAAGACGGTTGAGGACGAGAAGAAATGGGTTGGGGATTTGGGTTAGTGTTTATGGGTTAATTGTTGGTGGGTTTATGTTTATGGGTTTATGTTTAATTGTTTTAGCTAGGTCATTAGTAGTATGTAAGCTTGGGCCAGGGTTTTGGGGTAGATTGGCCGAGAGGCCTAGGGAAGTAGTAGGGGTCGGCTAGGGTTGATGGTTTACGTATTAGGTTTAGACGCCTATATATTGTAATCACGGCATTAGTCCGATTAATCAATCAAGAATAAACCTAAAAGTCTTTCGACACTCTACGTCGTTCTCTCGCTTGTGAGTTACAAGCAAAACCCTAAACCGATAGCACAAGTTGCTATCAATTGGTATCAGAGCCCACGATGGTAGGGACAGCTGCGGAAAGGTGTACTGCACTTGAGCAGGCCGTAGAGGAGTTGCAGACAGCGATCGAGGAGCTGCGAGGAGGGCAGCAGGCGGCGGACCTCACCCTACGGGAGCTGGGCGAGCGTTTCACCGGGGTGGACCAGGGTCTCCACGCGTTGGGCGGCCGGTTCGACGGGGTGGAGCCAGCCATTCGTGACCTTCTCAAGGGCAAGGGGTTGGCGCACGACGGCGGCACCAGCGAGAAGGAAACGCCAGCCGCTAAGGAGGGCGAGCGCCGTGGTTCCTCGGCGTCGGGGGACTCCGGACGACGGCTCGACTTTGGGCGGTCCGGCGGGGGTGATCCGAAGAGCGGGGAGGCTTCCCGAGGGGCCGATGGCGGCAGGAGCAGCGGCGGGGGATTCCTCGCCAAGCTAGCTCGGCTTGAGTTTTCGCGGTTCGCAGGGGATGAACCAGGGGCGTGGTTTCCTCGAGTCGAACAATTTTTTGAGTATCACGAGGTTCCAGAGGAGCAACGGGTTTCGTTGGCTTCGTTCCACCTGGAGGGGGAGGCGAACCAATGGTGGCAGTGGCTGAAGCGGACATACAAGGATGCTGGAGAGTCAATCTCATGGGAGTTGTTCGCGCAGGAGCTGTGGGCGCGATTTGGGCCAACATAGGGCGAGAGCTGCGACGAGGCTCTCTCTCGTATTCGCCAGACCGTGTCGCTACGGGACTATCAGCGCGAGTTTGAAAAGCTCGCTAATCGTTGCGTCGGTTGGACGCAGCAAGCTTTGGTGGGAACCTATATGGGCGGGCTCAAACCCGAGATCGCGGATGACATTCGTATGTTTCGTCCGCAATCCCTCCGGGAGGCAATCAGCCTGGCACGGATGAAGAGCGACCAGCTGCAGCGGCACAAACAGCCGACGAGTCGCGCGACATCCAGTCCGGCACCAAGTTCGGGGGCGGCGGGGTATGGCAGCGGGCCGACGGGGGCTCGAACGGCAACCGCGACGGGGCCAGGGCCACCGCGAGGTGCGGCGGGTGGTCGGAGGTTGACCTGGGAAGAGCAACAGCTACGACGCGCCCAGGGGCTATGCTTCAATTGTGACGAACGGTTTACGCTCGGGTACAAGTGCGGTACAACCAAGATTATGTGCTTGTTCGAGGAGGACGATGCTGAAGGTCAACCTTGAGGACAAGGTTGAATTTGAAGGGGGATGGAATGGTAGCACCCCAAGGACGGTTGAGGACGAGAAGAAATGGGTTGGGGATTTGGGTTAGTGTTTATGGGTTAATTGTTGATGGGTTTATGTTTAATTGTTTTAGCTAGGTCATTAGTAGTACGTAAGCTTGGGCCAGGGTTTTGGGGTAGATTGGCCGAGAGGCCTAGGGAAGTAGTAGGGGTCGGTTAGGGTTGATGGTTTACGTATTAGGTTTAGACGCTTATATATTGTAATCACGGCATTAGTCCGATTAGCACAAGTTGCTATCAAGAGGTTCAATCATGAATCATATACCACAACACTAACAAAATTAACTGTGATCTTTCATTTTCATCGTTCAAAACATTTATTTTTAAACGATTTACTTCTCACACAGATTTCTGACTACGACTACGTCAATGGAAGAGTATTCAACAACCCTAGAGAGTCGCAGTAAGTAAGTAGGGGCTCTGAACTTTGAAGGGGATAGGAATGGAGTTGTCCGGTAGTACGGATTTGGTGGAAGGTAATGTCGTTTAGCGCGAGCGCGAGCTGTTTGCAATTAGCCGCAGACGTGAAAGAAGAAGAACAAAAAAAGCTGAAAGGGACTCTCATCGGATTTATTCGGGCCCGTGATGACTGGGCCCCACGGGTTTGGCCTGCCAGGCCCACATCCCCTCGTCGCCGCCCGGAATTTCGTGGCCTAAACACGGTTTCCAGCGGGTCCATTTCTATGTTTTGTTTATAATTTTACTCAATTTTACTCCGATGAGAAACCTTTGTTTTCACATTAATTAAACTTCATTTATCATGCTATATATAGTTTCTATCTCGAATTTCTTTTAATGAGAAAACAAATTTTCCTTCAAAATGCGTACTCGTTCGTATTAACCCGTATCAACTACTACCTCAAGATAAAAATACTCAACCTAAACCCGATAGACCTGTCAATGAACGAGCATGAATACCTGTATTCCGGCTTTGACCTGCGTTGTCATTGTCGTTCCTATTCAGAGGAGTCTATCAGTGGCCCTTTGAAAAGTAGAAAACCTAGGGCTACGTACGTACGTTGTAACTTGATGTGTACAGGAATTTGTGGTAGTCAATTTCATGCAAATAAATGTTCACTTTGTACTCTTGTGCCGACGAGTACAACTAGGGCTCCCTGGCCACTCTCCCTTTCATCATAGCCTAACTAATTTATACTTTTGTGCTCGTGGGTTGGGTGAAAAGATATCGATGATTACTGATGGTTTGTAATTATTAGTAGTAACCGGCGATTGAATGACGGGGTCTTATGAGTTATGACTGATCGACGCCGGCAGAGTGCTCTCGATCGAGTTCGGGCCGACATCAAATAAGATAGTCCATCGATCACAAGTACGGACGATCAGATGTTCGTGATCATGCGAACGACGATACTACAATATCGCGACGGTCGAAATTTTCTCAACGATTCTAGTTACATTAATGGGATAGCTTCGAACTTGTTGCCTTATGTTATATTGGAGAGGCTTATATAAAGATATCTCACCATCGAGGATTAGCGCGTAGTTGATTAGTTGTTAGGGTTTCGGGCTCTAGCTTGTATATATTGTACGTTAGTTCTTTCGTAGTTATTGAACACGATCGAGTAACCCTAATTAAGTACCTTTTTTTCATTCTACTTTAGAATCTAATCGATCTCGCTAGTTCTTTCTCAAACCACGATGTATATTTTCTAGTTTGCAAAAACCTTATTATATCGACATTGCGCGGTCGGGAAAAAAACAAACCACCCGTCGGGATCCCAATAGATAGACGATTTTAGCAGAATGAAACGATTGCACCATAATAAAATCACGAGTCCGGCATATAATACATTGACGCTATATAACTTTTTTCCGGTAGATACGATTTCAGAATCCCTAATATTTTCTCTTAATTCTCCCTCATAATATCTCTCTTGACTCATCTCTAAGCTAAGCTAGTGGAGGGTAAGTCACATGCATGCAGTGTAAAGCTGTGGGCCGCCGGCAGAAGCAGTCAAAAATATGTCACGGGCCCAAGAAGTAAAAGGGTAGAGACGGGTATGTGAAAGAAGATGTAATTTTGGCCATATTATGGAAAAGTCTTATTATCGCTAGCTATTTCCATTCCTTCGAATCTCTCTGTCCTATTTTTGCTATTAAGATCGATCTTGAAAGGTTCACCACCTCTCATCTCATCATTCAACGTGCTGTGTCGACGTAGCTCTCTTCCACGTCGTCGTCCATGGCTGCTCGATTTCTGGCGCTGCTGGGTTTCCTCTTTTTGTCGTCTGTCCCACAAAGCTAAAAACCCTAATAAGTTTGGTTTACGTTACATACATGTACAAGCTCACCAATTCAACGTCTTGGAGAGCGAAACGACAAGCTAGTTTCCTTACTGATAAATCTCTCTAGCTTTGGGTTGTTTTGATTGTAGTAAATGTTGGTTTCCGTTTGTAGAAGATGCTTTTGTACAGCTAATCATGCCCCATATTTGAAGTCCAAGTTATGTAGTGGAGACATTTTTGTTGTGAGCACATATATGTATACTTCTAGTCTTCTAGGCTCCTTCTTGGTTAATTCGATGCTGGTGACTGAAGTGTCGAAAGTATCTAAACTCTAAAAAGGAATCTACTTTCACAAACAGACTTGAGTGAATGTAGAAGTACAATATCAGGTGGACCGACGAAAAAGAAACGTTTGCGAAATAAATCTCATTCATCCATCCATGCAGCCAGCGGCGGATCCAGGATTGGGTAGAGCACCGAGCCACATTGAAAAAAAAGGCAGAGAAGGCTGGGTCGTAACACAACGAACCCCGAAACGAACACAAAAAATCGAAAATTTACAAGTATTATACTAGCTCCGAATCGAGGGAGGGATGGGCCGTGGCCCGGGGGCGGCCCCCCCTAGATCCGCCGCTGCATGCAGTAATTGTAGCTCTTAGCCGCTTATAGCTTCATTTCTATCTCGCGAAACGACAAAGTAAAAATATTGAACTCGCATCAAACCAAAGATGCTTTGATCATCGATATGAATCAGTGCAACTATTTCTTCACTAGAATTGAAAACTATGACTATGATTAAGAAGATCTTTCAAGAGTACTCCAACGTTGTGCGAAACCAAATTAAACAATCTTGGAGGTTAAATCATATAAAGCATACACAATCTTTTCTTACCTATGTATCTATGGTCCACTTAGTATCACAACTACACTAGGGTACGTAGATTTGTTGAGGAACAAGTACCACCTGTAACCCATCTCTACACATATAGGAAAACAAATTTCATATTCCCCAAGAACCCAAAATTCCATTTGATAATAGGACCAAACTACAAAAGAACAAGCCCTACGAAAGTCTTCATCATGATTCATGAGCACCTTATACACACATATGTACCACTATTATTACCCCCAACTTGTCACCTTGTGTACTCTCATGAATCATGACAAAACTATAGCAATGAACTACAAGGCAACACCTCTAATTGAAACCCCAAAAAAAGAAGAAGAAAAATCCCCTCGCAATATCTATCACTTCACTAGCTGGCTTGTGTGTCTATATAACAAGAGGTTCTCCACAACTAAAAAGAATCGCGCACACACTCCAAACAATGGCCAAGCCATTCTTCGTCCTCCTCTTGCTCCTCAACTTGGAAGCCTTGCTTCTTCTCCCTACCACCCTCGCTTGCCCCTACTGCTCTCACCCTCCTCCGCCTTGCCGGCCTCCGCTGCCACCTCACCACCCACCTAAGCCGCCGGCCGTCAAGCCACCGCACGTCCCCAAGCCGCCTCATGCAAAGCCACCACATGTTCCCAAGCCGCCCCACGTGCCCAAGCCGCCTCATGTGAAGCCACCACACGTTCCCAAGCCGCCCTACGTGCCTAAGCCGCCGGTCGTCAAGCCACCACCCAAACCACCGGTCGTCAAGCCGCCCCATGTGCCCAAGCCGCCGGTGGTGAAGCCACCCCATGTTCCCAAGCCACCGGTTGTGCCCAAGCCACCAATAGTCTACCCACCGCCGATCCCCAAGCCACCGGTTGTGCCAAAGCCACCAATAGTGCATCCGCCGATTCCCAAGCCGCCGGTTGTTCCCACGCCACCCATTGTCCACCCACCGATAATCCCCAAGCCGCCGGTCGTGCCCAACCCACCAATTGTGTACCCTCCACCGGTCACGCCGAAGCCACCACCGGTCGAGCCACCTAAGCCACCAACGCCACCCAAGGAGCCGCCTTGCCCTCCGCCGCCGCCGCCAGTGCCATCCTACCCTCCGCCGGCGGCCCCACCGAAGCCGGAGACGTGCCCCATCGACGCTCTCAAGCTGGGGGCGTGCGTGGACCTGCTGGGCGGGCTGATCCACGTGGGGATCGGGGAGAGTGCCAAGTCGACCTGCTGCCCGGTTCTCGAAGGGCTCGTGGACCTCGACGCTGCGTTGTGCCTCTGCACCACCATCAAGTTGAAGCTGCTCAACTTGAACATCATCCTCCCCATTGCTCTCGAGGTCCTCGTTGACTGTGGCAAGACTCCTCCCCCTGGCTTCAAGTGTCCCTCCTAATTAATCAAGTGTTTAAGGATTATTCGAGTATGTTGTACTGATTAATTATCATGCATAATAACAGAAGTCTACTTTGTTGGTCGTGTGATGAGATCAGGTGAAGTATAGAAGTGTATACTTCATGTGTTGTTGTGTATGTACTTTTTTTCTTCTTCTCTCCTTGGATGATTCGGCTGTAAACCTTTGGCTTTTTGTGAAAGTCTGTTCGACCAAAAATGGGATTTGCTAGCTACTATATGTTTCTAGTGATGTTTATGATGCTTATAGTTGTAAATATTTGTTTTATTGTATGCTACAGGTACTTGTTAATTAAGTTCACCGTTAGGAATGAGGATGGCAGATCGGGGCAAGTGTCTCAATATCTATATCCGTTTCGTGATAATTCGGGTAGTTTATTATAGGATGTGAGCTGAGACAGGTCGATCCATATGTTGTTGTTAACTTATTTGAGAAATTGAGATTTTCACGTGTTTATAACTTTATCGTAACTAAAATATTAGGTATTGAAGTAAAATTAAAAAATATAATTATATTTAATTTTAGACCAAAAGCTGCTACCGGAGAAGTATGGGATGTATGGGCCTGGTCAATCAACAGAATCAGTTGTACGAGTTTGATCGAAATGAACACTACGCCGGGCCATCCGATTCCAGTTATTTGGGCCCACCAGCCTCGTGAACGAAACAAAGCCCATCTGAACCAAATTCCATACGGCCCATTCATTTTCCAAAAGCTACCGCTCCCCCGCTCCGTTTAACCTTTTTAAATTCCTTTTTCCCATTTCGGGGTTTCAGTTTCTTTCACCCTACTACTCTAAGTTCAACAGCTATAAAATCTCTGCCGTCGGATCGAGAAAGTCATCCAACGGCCACAAGTCAAAACCGTATTCGACCGTTGGAACCAAAAGTTCTTTCATAAGGCAAGCAAGCGGCCATTGCCCCAAATCTCCGCCCTGTCCCTTTTATCTCACACTCTGAGATTGGCAGTGAGGAATCAGAGAGAGAAGACAGAGTTCTTGTGAGAAAAAGAAGAAGAGCGAAGAAATGGCGTCCAGACCCATTGTTCCACAGCAAGTTAGAGGTAGAATTTCTTCCCTCTTTCCAGTTTCCCCCCTTTCCCCCCAAATCGCCTCTCTCTGTTTCTAGGTTTTCTCATCTTGATTGCTTGATTAAGTTCGATTGACTTCAAATCTATTCGTTTGGGGCTCCGGATTTCGTTATTCTTTTTTCTTTCTGATGAGGTTCTCTGGGTTTTTTTTTCCCGGCAGGGGGTTTGAACAAGCAGCACCATCCAGAACCACAGAAAAAACCCATGGCCGCCGGAGGGGAGAACAAGAGCCGGCGAGCTCTAGGTGACATCGGGAATCTGGCCGCAGGGATCGTTCCTGAAATTCCAGGAAAGCAAATCACTCGCCCTCTCACCAGGAGCTTCCGCGCTCAACTTCTGGCCAACGCCCAAGCCGCCGCCGCAGCGGATAACAATAAGGTTCCGGTCCATTTCCTCTCCAACCCATGGAACGTTTCTTCGTTTTCTAGTTTTGAATCGTACTCAATCTGAATCTTGGGGTTTGCTTCGATTTTGAAAATACCAGAAGCAAATCTGTGTCGATGTCGATCACAAGCCGACAAAGAAGGCCCTTGTTGCGACCAAGAGACCCACAGCCGCCGCCGCCTTACCCAAACCGAAGCCGAAGCCGGCAGTCACCAGCGACGAAGTAATCGTCCTTAGCCCTGATTCAGAGGTCAAGAGTAACAAGAAAAAGTGTCAAGAAAGGTCGAAGAAGAACAAGAAACTTCAGACCCTCACATCCATCCTCACAACCTCGAGCAAGGTCCCTAATTTTCCCCACTCCTTCTTTCACCTTTCTCACAAATCGCTGCTCTGTTTGTTTCTCACTCGCTCTCTGTTTGCCTGTTTGCAGATTGCTTGCAAGCCAAAGGAGAAGGAAGTCTTTAACATCGATGCCTCGGACGCTGGTAACCATCTCGCCGCCGTCGAATACGTCGAGGACATCTACAAATTCTACAAGCTCGTTGAGGTAAAAGACCAAATCTTTTTTCCCGGATTCACGAAATTCCAATTCAACGCAACTTATTCAAACCAATTCTGGTTTTCTTGATGCAGAATGAAAGCCGGCCGATTTGCTACATGGATTCACAGCCGGAGATCAACACAAGGATGCGATCCATCCTCGTCGACTGGCTTATCGACGTCCACCAGAAGTTCGATCTCTCCAGAGAGACTCTTTACCTCACAATCAGCGTAATCGACCGTTTTCTCTCCGTGAAAACCGTGCCGAGGAAGGAATTACAGCTCGTCGGCATCAGCGCCACTCTATTGGCATCTAAGTATGAAGAGATCTGGCCGCCGGAGGTCAACGAACTGGTCACAATCTCCGACAGAGCCTACTGCGGTCAACAGATTCTAGCCATGGAAAAGACCATCCTCGCCCATCTCGAGTGGACCCTAACAGTCCCGACCCAGTTCGTCTTTCTCACCCGATTCGCCAAGGCTGGTACCGCGAAGACCACGCCCACAGCTCCGGCGCTCGATGGGGATGTGGAGCACATGGCCAATTACTTGTCGGAGCTCGGCCTGATGGACTACGAGTGCTCTGTAATGTTTCCACCGTCGATGGCTGCCGCGGCGGCGGTTTACACGGCGAGGAGGATGTTGAATCGGGCTCCCGGCTGGACCGATGTCCTGGAGTTTCATACTGGGTACTCGGAGAAGGAGGTTAGTGATTGCGGGAGGGTTTTGGTGGATTTAATGGGGAAGGTTAAGGATGGGAAATTGAAGACTGTGTTCCACAAGTATTCCAGCTCGTCGAGGGGATCTGTCGCTTTGATTCCGCTGCCGGCGCCGGCGGCCAACTCGCTGCCGTGATGACTTTGAATGAACTGCCGACGGGAGAAATTTGGGGGATTAGGGATTTTGATCAATTTCTTGGATTGATTGCTTTTGAGTTGGGGGGAGCCATACAGTTGGCAAGGGTTTTTACTTTTAAGTATTGAATTGTAGTAGTTTGATTTCACAGTGATCAAACTGTAGTTTGTAATTGCGAGCGATGATGATTTTACTGATTCAATAAATTTGGGGGCAAAACCAAATTTGTGTTCCTTTTTCTTCAATATTTTTTCGTCTACATTAGCGGGCTGAGGCGTTAAAATTGGGCCTGGAGTTGGGATTGAATAGTTGGGCCTCGATGCAATTACGGCCTAGTATGACAGTCCAATAATAGTCCATTTTGTATCTCTTATGACGAGGGGTTTGCGGATTAAATGGTTGCTAAAGGCGTGGGTTTAAAAAGCTTCGCCTCTATAAAGAAAGATTGGTTTCACCTATAGGTTGTAAGGTTAGAGTGTGGTATAAGATCCAGCAAAACCTTCTCCCAACAACTCGAGTTATTGGGAGCAACTGGTTCATGACATGGTATCAGAGCCTCGAACCAAATTTGTGTTCCTTTTTCTTCAATATTTTTTCGTCTACATTAGCGGGCTGAGGCGTTAAAATTGGGCCTGGAGTTGGGATTGAATAGTTGGGCCTCGATGCAATTACGGCCTAGTATGACAGTCCAATAATAGTCCATTTTGTATCTCTTATGACGAGGGGTTTGCGGATTAAATGGTTGCTAAAGGCGTGGGTTTAAAAAGCTTCGCCTCTATAAAGAAAGATTGGTTTCACCTATAGGTTGTAAGGTTAGAGTGTGGTATAAGATCCAGCAAAACCTTCTCCCAACAACTCGAGTTATTGGGAGCAACTGGTTCATGACATGGTATCAGAGCCTCGAACCAAAAGGTCATGTATTCGAATCTCCACGACCCCCAATATTAACCGTTGTCTTTCAAGCACATGGTATGGTGGGCCTGTGCAAACTTCAAGCCCATGGGTTGGCTTTCGTTTGAGGGGGCGTGTTAGAGTGTGGTATAAGATCCAGCAAAACCTTCTCCAAACAACTCGAGTTATTGGGAGCAACTGGTTCTTGACATGGTATCAGAGCCTCGAACCAAAAGGTCATGTGTTCGAATCTCCACGACCCCCAATATTAACCGTTGTCTTTCAAGCACATGGTATGGTTGGCTTTCGTTTGAGGGGGCGTGTTAGAGTGTGGTATAAGATCCAGCAAAACCTTCTCCCAACAACTCGAGTTATTGGGAGCAACTGGTTCATGACACATAATTCATAAACGATTAAGGGTGAAAAGGGGACAAGTCATTTTTAGGTCACTTTTGTAGTTTGGATTTGGATTAACATTGCCTGTGTGTCAATTTTAGAGATACGTTATATGAAACATATGTTAGACACTTGAAGTAAGATATTTAGTCGACTATTTAAATTATTATTGTTAGAGTCGTGCATCACCTTGAATCATTAATTCGAGTCTAATTCCTTCCATAACTGGACAAATAATTGTAAATATATGTGATTCTACGAAAAAAGAGACGACCAATAGGAATTTTGTAACATATATAGTAGATTCTGATTAATATTATAAAAAATTTTATTGTTATTTTGGTGAAAGATTCTTATTTTTTTCACGTACTAATACTTTGGAATAAGTGATATTCTTGGTAAACTACATGGACTTACATGGGATGGTGCCTGGTGGAGTATGCAAAGTAAGAGAGTAGCAACTAGCAATTAATTAACTAGCAATAAGATAATCCCCCTTTGTTGCTTAGTGAGATTTCTTTGTGATAAGAAGAAAGAACAAATCCCCTAAAAATTTCACTAAGTTAATCAAAGGGCCGATTATTACCAAGACTAAATTATTTTTTTGTTGGCACGACCTCGCCAAGAAGTATTGGGAGTAACGGTGGTCAGTATATTCCATCACCGAAGGGGAAAAAGGCCAAACATATGAGTCATATACTCATATACATTAGAGAACCCCATGGAAATTAATGCATAATAATGTTTCTATTGAGCAATATAATTACAAATGGCATTCATCTTTTGCAGGCTGTGGTGGAAAATGGGTGGAAGCGTACAGAAACTACACACACAACACAATCAAAAGTCATATAACAAAAGGTTGTAATAAGTCTCATCATAAAGCCATGCATGATCACTATGATTGTGATGTACTTGTTAAATCTTAATTTCACTTGGCTACAAATAGTGATTTGTTATAGGGAGTCATCATAGACATTTGGGTTAATTGGATAACCGAAAAAAGTCAATTATCGAAGGAAAACTATGCACAATATGTACAACTCAGCTGAAAGGATGGAAAATGTACAAGAAGTTGGACTGAGGAGTATACCGTTACTAGAGAATTTTATAGGTTGCCGACATATGACATACTTATTTTGTCAAAAAATAACTACGTACTCCCCATTACTAGGAAGTAATAAATCAAGAATTATGTGAAATAATTTAAAACGACCATCTTAGGGTCGTAGTCTTGACGTTTGCACTAGAAATTTTTTATGTTTGCAGTAAAAATGAGATTTCATACAAAAAAAACAAGTGTGAATAATCACTTGTAATAGTGTATAAGCAAAGTCTCCAAAAACTATACTAACATTACGCATGAATCTAAATCAACCATTCGAAAACACTACACACGTAATTGCATGAATTGATAATTTAATCAATTCATTTCTCAAACCGGCACAAAGTAAAGAGAATCGAAATTATGTCGAAAACCCGAAGCACCTTAACCATTTTCACTAATCAAACGATACATTAATTACTACAACGGTATCAGTAACAAAATAAGTAATTAGCTTCCACACAAAATAAGATTCAACGATTGAAAAAGGACGTTTGTTTGACTAGTAATTTGGCTTGCCAAAATATACAGACAAAGGATCATATGTTTCTATCATATCATCATCATATTATTGTTTAAGAAACTTCAAAGAGAGTGAAAGGGCCTATCAGTCGGCGCCCTCGGGGAATAGAAAACCAAAACGTCGCCGTCTCCTGGCAACGTAAATCTCACGCTCTTCCCATTCTTCTTCCCTTCCCGCCGGCAGCTCTGGCTCCCCGTCGGCAGCCCGACACCCGACCCGTCACCAAAGTTGCCCCGGCTGCTGCTCCCGCTGAAGTAATCGTCCTTCGATTCCCTGTCCAGCTTCACCAGCGTCTCCAGCGTAAAGCTGTTGTTCTCCTTCCCTTTCCCCTTCCTCCGCCGCCCGCCTCTTGCGGCGGATGACGATGAAGACGGGTGGATCCGTTTGGGAGAAGGTTTCCGAACTCCGCACCCGGTCGGACCGGATGACGGGTCGGGTAGTTTCCAGGACCGTCCGGTCGAGGCCGGTCGGGCCAGACCCATGGGCAGGGGAGACGTCGACGAGAGGTGCTCCTCCAGCGTTAACGGCGTGCCGGGGGATGGCCGTGGTTTTCTCCGGCGGCCGTTGACGGCGGCTGGGCTTCTGGAAGATGGTGGTGGGGGGTTGCTCCGCTTCTTCTTCTTCTTGTTGGGGAAGAAGCAGTCGGGTTTGAGCCATTCTATTAAGGATTTGGTGGGGCCCATTTTTCGCCGGCGGCGGCGGATGACGGCGGCGGCGGGAGGGGGTGGGTTTTTCCGGGTTGACGGCCGGCTGGCTTCCGATCCCATGGAAGGAAAACGAGGTAGAGAGAGGAAGAGAAGGATTTTCCTATAGATGGGGAAGAAAAGTGGTGATATATAAGAGGACTGACGGAGATGGCAAGGCGGGAAGGATTAAATTAATTGTGAATGTGATTGGGTTTGGATTATTGGTTAGAAGGCCGTCTATTCTTGGAGGATTAATCATCTGCTGAAGCGTGTAGAGATTCCAGATAACTAGTTATATAGTGAGGTTGATTAGTGACCATGAAAATAACTAAATTGTACAAGAATTCGTTTAGTGATGACGATATCTATTGATTATAATTTATAAACATTTATTTCATTTTCAGCTCAAATGTCTTGTTGGTGTATGCATGTATTAATACAGGGGGTCATCAGATGTTCGATGGTGGTTTTTGTTGGGCTTGGTTTCGCAGGTCGATTATTTTGGTCATTCCATAATTTGAAATGAGGAGGATGCTGAAGATAATAGATTGTATAAGTTTTCCACTATTGAAGCTAAATCTTGAAGGATGGGCTAATTAGTTTCATTAATATTATCAATATATGAATTCACGTATTATAACTTTTGATAAAGAAATTGAAGGGAGTTGTAGATAGCCCCTTCCTAACTACACATAGCTCCACCCACTACTTCTGTCTTCTCTTCTAGTGATCGATTTTGAGTTTCACATCTCGTGATAAAATGGTTGTTGGAGGGGCGCGCGCGCGACGCTTCCACATCGAGTTTTGTTGTCCACAAATAGGTTCCAGAGGTGTGATGGATATCAAAATTCTAATTTTTCCGATTAACATAATAAATCGTGTGTGTGTCGACACCATACAAATGTCAAACTTGCAAACCAATGGTGTAAACGAGACTTGTTTTCAGACCGCATCCGAAGTATAATATCACATCCACTACTTAATCCCCTAACATCACACATTTTCAATCATGATACGAATTATCTCGACAAACTTCTAGCCAACAAATTGATCGTCTCGATCTCTCATCGTTTTTTCGCGAAAATGCCAAAATAAAAAACAATTTATTGTACTCACTCTAAAAAACAATTTATTGTACTCCAAAGTGACTAACAAACCGAGAAATGTCAAAACTCAAAACTCATGTAATTGATAAATAATAATTAAAAAAAATGGTGCGTTGTGGGTCGGCCGGAGCCTTTTTACCAACATGACTAACCGAGACATGTCGCCGGCCGGAGCCATCACCACTATTGGACAAAACTCTTGTTAACACGAACGTGTGGGAAGTTAGAATCCCTAGCAACCATCGACGGTCGATCGTTGTTCCTCGTCAAGTTTTCGATGTTATTGTTATATCTCACAAATCCGTTAATGTCAAGACGAGGATGAGATAGGAGCAGCAAGGACAGTAACGTGTGCAGGCAGTTTTGGTTATCGACAAAAAAGGGGTTCAAAGGTTCTGAGAATTGAAGAAGAGATACGGCCAACTAATCACAACGGGCGTTTTTGTGCTCCTTTGCAAAGACGGGGCATCCAACATCCATATGCACGACCGTGTAACTATTTGTCTATTTGCATCCATCTTCATCACCTTTTAATCATCAAACAGATCATCAGGTGATCTGCTCCAACATAGGAAGGTTTTGAGATGGCCGTGGTTCGTTGTGCATTCTTGTTTGAGGTCGACTTAGGGTTTTAAATGTGAGTGTTAGAATTAAAAAAAAAATCACAACTTCTTGGAAATCGATCTCGAGCTTTAGATAAGGTGGACGGATAGTACTTAGTCTGCCAATAAATGTATAATTATAATATAATTCTAAAATAAAATATTAAAATCTTGGACTACGTGTAGTCTCGTGATTGAGTTTGCAGCGACTTGACAACAATTTATATGATATCAAGGTTTAAATTTCACTCAATAAGTGTATTGAGATTTTCACATGTTGACCTCTTACTTATTGGTCGTTCTCAAAATTTTATTTTTTTGGTGCAATTTTCTCACGAATACAACTACGATGCTAATAGTATAATATATTATCACGTGCTAGATTTACGTTGTTGGATTGTGAAATAAACCGTTCGCGCGACTGTCAGACGGAACATAATAACATTTTACGTTCATCCAACAGACAAAGATGTTTTATGCCCTGATCTAACGTCCGCGGGGTACCTATGTTAGCACCACAAGTCCACAACCCAATTGCTTTGATGCTTTCTATCAGTTAGTGGATCGAGATAACGGATAACCCAATTCATGCTGTCACGGCCTTACTCTTGCTCGTGCAGTCCTAGCTCTCAATTCCGTTAAAGCTCGAGTAGCCTCTCTCGACTCTTAAGCCTAGTTGGTGACAATGCCCACTAGGTTATTAGTCGGATACTCCAACAAAAGCCCATAGATGGTCCATGAAAAAACATAAAGGCCCAAGTATTGAGCAAAATATCTCCATTGGAGGGTTGGTTGGTTGGCTTGCTACTTTAAACTGTTCCTACTTTACACTTGTGCCTCTTGTTGTCTCCCATAAAACACTGTTTTCGGTACCCCAAAAGCTCCAATCTCAAGTTCTCAACCAACCGTTCTTCCTCTTCCTATACCTTCTAAAACCACAAACTCCCATATTCCGCCATTTCTCTCCACTCCAACAAAAGAAAACTGACCCTTTTTTTTTTCTTCTCCTGCTGTTTCGGAGCATTTTAATTTTTAACTACCCACCATCAGTTTTTTTTTCTCTCACTAAAATGCTCCGCTGTGGAATGATGAAGGTGTATGCGGCGGTGGCGGTTGTGGCGGCGGCGGTGAGCTTGTTCGGATCCGCCGACGGGCAGATGCACCACGTGGTGGGTGGGGATCGGGGGTGGGAACTTGCTACCGACTTGGCGTCTTGGCTCGACGGCCGGAGTTTCAGGGTCGGCGACAGAATCTGTGAGTCTCAAGTTTCTCTCTTTCTCGTTTCTTTCCTTCTTTACTTTTTTTTTTTTTTTTTCTTCACTTTGCTTTTACTTTTTCTCAGTAACCAAACAGTCATTAAAGTAGATGAGGTTAATGGCTGGTGTAAAGTCTTGTTTCCCTCTTTTAATGAACCAGGTAGTTTCAACGCTAGGTTTTCATTTAGGTTAAATACCAATTTGGTCATCCAACTTACTTAATGTGGCATGTAAATGACACAAAGACTAAAGCAAACGCCTTATAAAAAAATTCTAGAGGCAACTAACGAGTTTAATTTGTTATATGAAATTTGATTTTGGCGTTTCTAGATAAAATCCCACCGCCATTATAAAAAAAATTTGAATGATCAAGTGAGTAATTATGCTTTTGCATATTTAATTGTCATGGTTATAATGATATAAATTTTTTTGCTATAAGATAAAAGAAGTCATCATGATAGACGGATACATCATCATATATCTTTTGTTTGATTTTAATTTATTGGAAAGTTAGATTCTAGAGACAAATGAGTGATCATTATAGCCAGGAAGCTTTGTGTTTGTTACACAATTCAAATAGCGAACAGACTAATACGACGTAATTTCACAAATTAACCGATGATTCAAACACTATTGGAATCACAAGTCGTTTGATAATAGTTAGGAACATGTCACACATACTTAATTCGATCTAGAAATATAGTTAGAACTTATAAGTAATGAAACTCTTTTTCCATGACTTCATTTTCACAAAAGAGGGAGAATGAAAAGGTAACCAAAAGTTAGGTAGCATTTCCCCCCCAACAGTAACTACCAGTCCTGCTTTGTATAGGTAGTAAAACGTGAATCCTGTCCTTTTTATGTACGAATCTGAAATTCTCCCTCGAAACACCTATTTTTAGCTTTCCAATACACTTATGAATGCATTAATTATAACATTTTAGCTTCCGATAGAAGATTATCTCCAGTCACGAGGCTCTTTTGAGTATTTTTAAGCCGTGGGGCTGATTAATAATTATTATTAATAATTATCAATTTAAAATCCCCAAAAAATGAGCGCAGGGTTCGCCTACTCCGCCGCTGAGGGTGGAGTCTATGAGCTCGGGAGCAAGGAGGAATACTACGCGTGCGATCTCAGCAACCCGATCAAGATGTACACGGACGGTCTAAACAGCGTCCACCTCACCGGGGAAGGGATCCGCTACTTCGCCAGCGGCAACACCGACAACTGCAAGAGCGGCCTCAAGTTACACGTGGACGTGCTTCCTCAAGAAGAAAGTGACCAAACTGTCCAATCGTCGACGGTTTCCGTCTCGGATTCGGGCTCGTTTCTTGCTGCTGGGCCGACGACTCCTTCGGGATCGGCCCGTGTTGTTGGAAGCCTTCTCTTGGTGGTAGTCGGAGTTGGGCTTTGTTTTATGGGCTTGTGAGTTGGGTGTGTTACAGTTTATGGGGTTGGTCTGTTAGGTGTGTGGTATAATAATGCCTAAAAGTGCAACAACCATGGAGTTGTATTTTGCTCTTCCGATTCATGGATATGGTAAATCCAAAGAGCATATGTATTTGAGAGATTGTTATTTGTAAGTGTGCCTTCTTAATAGTTAGTTATCATTAATTGAATAAAGAAATTTGTGTTAGCATGGGAATTGTGCTCCATTTCAATATTCGGTTTCGGGCCGGGGAGAAAGAAGCGTGACCATTTTGCTCACCGGCAGCTGGCAGGCGGGTCTACCCGACGTCAGAAGATCCGTAGACGGGACCCGTGATGAGTGTCATAAACTAGAGGGCTTGAAGTTTGCACAGGTCTGAAGACAATAATACTATGTGCTTAATAAATGGGGGTCACCAAGAATCGAACACAAGACCTTTCGATCACAGAATGCTCTGATACCATGTATGGTTCAATCGTGGATCGTATAGCACAACACTAACAATGAGTTCATCGGCTCACGTGGCATCTATCTAACCGTTGATTCCAACTAACTCAATTTCAATTATTTTTTCTCACTTCCTCTGCCTATTAACTTCTCTCCGTACTCCGTAGTGAACTCTTTGCTCTTCTCCGTCGCCGTCCGGCATATCTCGCTGCTCTCAGTTCCGGTATGGCGGTGCTGGATTCGTTCGTCGAAGTTCATCCGGACTCTCATTTCCCCATCCAGAACCTCCCCTTCGGCGTCTTCAAGCACCGGCCGAGTTCACTGCCCCGACCGGCGGTCGCCATCGGAGACTACGTATTGGACCTCGCGGAAATCGCTCTCGCCGGCCTCTTCGACGGTCCTCTCCTCAGTTCCTCCGATTGCTTCCTTCAGGTTCTTATGATTCTCTCTGCTTCATCGCTGATTTTTTTTTTTATGTCTTTCGAGAAATAGACTGGGCTGTGTGGCTGATTGGTTGCTAAGAAGAGAAAATTAGTTGAACTAGAAAGTAGCGCGCTGATTATCTCGCGGATTGTTTGTTTTGGGTTCCTGTGTGGCAGCCTAACTTGAACCAGTTCTTATCCTTGGGAAGGCCTGCCTGGAAGGAAGCTCGGTTTACGCTTCAGAAGCTATTATCATGTACAGTGGCCAACTCAATTGATTTAGAAACCAATTAACTCGATTGATTCTGTTTCTCTGAGCTACTCCTCATGGGGAATTTCGGCTGTCTTCTTGCATTGCAGCTACAGAACCCAAGTTGAGAGACAATGCCAGTTTGAGGGAGAAGTCACTCCTGCCAATGGTGAGATAACAAGAGCTATTGTGAATGAAATATAGCTTGATACTATGGCATGGATGATTCTATTTCTTGTAACTCGAGTTTTGGATTCTGAACTTGTAGAATGAGGTGGAAATGCTTATGCCGATTGTGATAGGGGATTACTCGGATTTCTTCTCCTCGATGCATCATGCGAAGAATTGTGGAACCATATTTCGTGGACCTGAGAATCCAATCAATCTGAACTGGTATATACAATCTAGAGTTTTTTAAGATTTCTACTGAGTTCGGTACTCGTTCACGAGTTCTGTTCTGCATAGTAACTTTGTTCTCGTCTAGGTTCCACCTTCCGATTGCATACCATGGTCGAGCTTCGTCTATTGTTATCTCGGGAACAGATGTCATTCGGCCTAGGTAAGCTATCTTGGTTGCTTCATGTATCTTTCGTTTGTCTTCACAATCGACTTTGTTTGAACTCATCAGAAGCCAGCATGCATTTACCAGAAAAGTTTAGCTATTCTCGTTGTGCATGCTTGAGCATTTCTAGATATTAATCTGTTTCTTCTCTTTTCCTCAGAGGTCAGGGTCCACCAACTGGAAGTTCCCCACCATATTTTGGACCTTCACGGAAGCTCGATTTCGAACTAGAAATGGTTAGCATTTCAAGAAAGATCATTCTACAACTAACTCTTCAGTTGCTCACAACTTCCTCATCTTCCTTTCAGGCTGCTGTCGTAGGTACTGGAAATGAGCTATGGAAGCCAGTGGATGTCGATGAAGCAGGAGATCATATATTCGGTCTCGTATTGATGAATGATTGGAGTGGTATAGATTCTTTTCATGGGTTATCCCTTTATCCCATGTTTATGCCTTATGTTGATCTATAAGCCATAACAAATGTTTATCATGATCAGCTAGAGACATTCAAGCATGGGAGTATGTACCTCTCGGACCTTTCCTTGGGAAGAGCTTCTGTAAAGATACTAACTTTATATTTCTTGCATTCCGAGACTCACCCGGAGGTGCATAGAGAGAGGTCTAACTCTCTTTTCGGTCTTATCCCTTTGCCTTTGATCTATAGGTACCACACTATCCCCGTGGATTGTAACACTTGATGCCCTAGAGCCTTTTACTTGTGATGCCCCTAAACAGGTAGTCCAATGACAATACAAGTTGCAGTATATTAAGCTGCTTCGCTTTCCTACATTTTTGCTTATTCTCATTGTGTTCTTATGATTGATAAAAATTGCAGGATCCTCCTCCTCTTCCCTATCTGGCTGAAAAGACATCCAAAAACTACAACATTTCCTTAGAGGTAGAACATAATGTGCATTCTAGTCGTTAACTAAGCTCTTCCGATTTTTGGAAGATAGTTTTGTTTGTATGAACTTTCTTATTCAGCTCATATTGACGATGCTTATTTGTTCAAATTTTCAAGGTACAAATTAAACCTGCAGGAGTTGAGGAGTCAGCTGTGGTCACAAGAACAAACTTCAACCATTTGTATGGCTTTTCACTTCTATCAACTGACTTTCAATTACTTGTGTATAAATTTCTATCTTCCCAAACTGTATCAAAGTGCACGAGCATCATTGCTTACATCATACACTGATTTTATGTCCGATGAAACTGTTCTGTGACAGATACTGGACCGTGACTCAGCAGCTAGCTCACCATACAATAAATGGCTGCAACTTACGACCAGGCGACCTACTCGGAACAGGAACAATCAGTGGCCCGGTAACCATTTTCTTCTCATTCATTCTTCTACTGCTTTCAACTCCAGAAAAGACCAAAGGCAAGTAGATTCATTTCTGATCTATATCTAAAAACCACCTCCCTAACAGGATCCAGAGTCCTACGGGTGCTTACTAGAACTGACATGGAACGGACAGAAACCATTGTCACTAAACAGCAACACGACGCGAAAGTTCCTCGAAGATGGGGACGAAGTCACGATAACCGGCTGCTGCAAGGTCTCTACTCTCCACTGCAGCTCTTTCCGCTCTGCATATCTTCTTTGTTCTCATCTCTCTTTTGGTCTGCAAACGTTTACTAGCTACTGTTCTGTGCAGGGAGATGGATACAACGTTGGATTCGGGACATGTACCGGGAAAATTCTCCCGTCGAACTCAACTTGAAGGCTGTAAGCGCTGGTGAAATTCATCCTCAGTGCGAGAGATAGCTTCAGCATCTTTCTTCTGCGAGTATCAATATCGATTGCCAAATAAGAGTTTCGTCCTGTTGTCTAGTGTCACTATTGTATTGTAGTAAAGAATAGGAGTGAAACTGTGCCGTTTCACTCTTTGTTCACATGATTTCTCGTCATGGAGGATAACGGTTCTTGTCGGTGGCGGAACGGTATAATTTCTCAGTGGGTGTATGAGGTCAGCCCGCAAGGGTAACGGTGAAATCGGTCAGAGGAACGAGTGGATAATTACTGAAACGGTCATTCAATTTTGGGTAGTTGATTAATTGGTCCAAAAAGTTGAAGGACGAAAGAGTCCAAAGCAATTGCCTCAGTCCGGTTTGGTACTAGTTACTAGTTACTGTCCCTTTCTAAGCTTCCGTCGCCATGAGAGGATTCCCAGAATTCTATCACTTCTCCTCTTCAACCACATCCACCGTCACCTACGCCGCCTTCCACGACGAGGAAAACCAGACGCCGGCGGCGGTAATCAAGCGAATTCCCATCCACTCCACCGGTACTCCCTCCGACTACGACGGCGGAACCATCTTGATCACTGTCCACCTCCCCAAACCACCACTCACCGACACCAGATCCGCCGCGGCGGCGGCGAAGATCCAGGCGGCGTACCGCGCCGGCGCCATCCGCGCGCTCTACCGCACTATCTCAACCGTGGACGCGCAGGCAGGGGAGATCCAGCGGCAGGAGACAAATAACGAAAATGACGTTTCGATAAAAATCCAATGGAAAATGGCGTTTCGATAAAAATTGCCCAACAAATAACGAAAATGTTAATTTAAAATAAATTGGCCCAATTTTGTGCTTAATTGACTTAATCATAGGCTCAGAATAGGATCAATAGACTTCATTATCGGTGGATAATAGCATTGAGCCGAATTCGTGATTTGTAGCCTCTAAAATCGAAAGAAAATGACATTTCGGAAAAATCGCCCGAAATCTGTGATGGTACCCCTTTGGAATCTGTAAAAAATGGACCAGGAAGAAATCCGACCAAATCGCTGCTTGATGGACTTAATCATCGTTGAAGAATATCCTCAGGCCGAATCTGCCATTTTTAGCCTTCAAAATACAATGGAAAATGGCCTGTCGATAAAAATTGCACAACAAATAACGAAAATGTCAATTTAAAATAAATTGGCCCAATTTGGTGCGTAATTGACTTAATCATCGACTCAAAATAGGATCAATAGACTTCATAATCGGTGGAGAATAGCCTTGGGCCGAATTCATGATCTGTAGCCTTTAAAATAGAAAGAAAATGACATTTCGGAAAAATCGCCCGAAATCTGTGATGGTACCCCTTTGGAATATGCAAAAAATGGACCCGGAAGAAATCCACCCAAATCGATGCTTGATGGACTTAATCATTGTTGAAGAATAGCCTCAGACCGAATCCGCCATTTTAAGCCTTCAAAATACAAGGAAAATGACCTTTCAAAAAAATTGCCCAACAAATTACGAAAATATCATCCCAAAATAAATTGCCCAATTCGGTGCTTAATTGACTTAATCATCGGCGCAGAATAGGATCAATAGACTTCATTATTGGTGGAGAATAGCCTTGGGCCGAATTCGTGATCTGCAGCCTCTAAAATCGAAAGAAAATGACATTTCGGAAAAATCGCCCGAAATCTGTGATGGTACCCCTTTGTAATCTGCAAAAAATGGACCCGGAAGAAATCCGCCCAAATCGCTGCTAGATGGACTTAATCATCATTGAAGAATAGCCTCAGGCCGAATCCGCCATTTTTAGCCTTCAAAATCCAATGGAAAATAGCCTTTCGATAAAAATTGCCCAACAAATAACGAAAATGTCAATTTAAAATAAATTGGCTCAATACGGTGCTTGATTGACTTAATCATCGTCGCAGAATAGGATCAATAGACTTCATTATTGGTGGAATATAGCCTTGGGCCAAATCGTTATCTGTAGCCTCTAAAATCGAAAGAAAATGACATTTCGGAAAAATCGCTCGAAATCTGTGATTGTACCCCTTTGGAATCCGCAAAAAATTGACCCGGAAGAAATCCGCCCAAATCGCTGCTTGATGGACTTAATCTTCGTTGAAGAATAGCCTTAGGACGAATCAGCCATTTTTAGCCTTCAAAATCCAAGGAAAATGGCCTTTCAAAGAAATTGCCCAACAAATTACGAAAAATGTCAATTTAAAATAAATTGGCCCAATTCGGTGCTCAATTGACTTAATCATCGGCTTAGAATAGGATCAATAGACTTCTTTATCGGTGGAGAATAGCCTAGGGCCGAATTAGTGATCTGTAGCCTCCAAAATCGAAAGAAAATGATATTTAGGGAAAATCGCCCGAAATCTGTGATGGTACCCCTTTGGAATCTGCCAAAAATTGACCCGGAAGAAATCCGCCCAAATCGCTGCTAGATGGACTTAATCATCGTTGAAGAATAGCCTCAGGCCGAATCCGCCATTTTTAGCCTTCAAATTCCAATGGAAAATGGCATTTTGATAAAAATTGCCAAACAAATAACGAAAATGTCAATTTAAAATAAATTGGCCCAATTCGGGGCTTAATTGACTTAATCATCGTCGCAGAATAGGATCAATAGACTTCATTATCGGTGGAGAATAGCCTTGGGCCGAATTCGTGATCTGTAGCCTCCAAAATAGAAAGAAAATGACATTTAGGAAAAATCGCTCGAAATATGTGATGGTACCCCTTTGGAATCTGCCAAAAATGGACCCAGAAGAAATCAGCCCAAATCGATGCTAGATGGACTTAATCATCGTTGAAGAATAGCCTCAGGCCGAATCCGACATTTTTTAGCCTTCAAAATCCAATGGAAAATGGTCTGTCGATAAAAATTGCCCAACAAATAACGAAAATGTCAATTTAAAATAAATTTGCCCAATTCGGTGCTTAATTGACATAATCATCATCGCAGAATAGGATCAATAGACTTCATTATCGGTGGAGAATAGCCTTGCGCCGAATTCGTGATCTGTAGCCTCTAAAATCGAAAGAAAATGACATTTCGAAAAAATCGCACGAAATCTGTGATGGTACCCCTTTGGAATCTGCAAAAAATGGACCCGGATGAAATCCGCCCAAATCGATGCTTGATGGACTTAATCATCATTGAAGAATAGCCTCGGGCCGAATCCGTCATTTTTAGCCTTTGAAATCCAAGGAAAATGGGGTTTCAACAAAATTGCCCAACAAATTACGAAAATGTCATCCCTAAATAAATTGGCCTAATTCGGTGCTTAATTGACTTAATCATCAGCGCAGAATAAGGATCAATAGACTTCATTATCGGTGGAGAATAGCCTTGGGCCGAATTCGTGATCTATAGCCTCCAAAATCGAAAGAAAATGACATTTCGGAAAAATCGCCCGAAATCTGTGATGGTACCCCTTTGTAATCTGCAAAAAATGGACCCGGAAGAAATCCGTCCAAATCGCTGCTAGATGGACTTAATCATCGTTGAAGAATAGCCTCAGGCAGAATCCGCCATTTTTAGCCTTCAAAATCCAATGGAAAATAACCTTTCGATAAAAATTGCCCAACAAATAACGAAAATGTCAATTTAAAATAAATTTGCCCAATTCAGTGCTTAATTGACTTAATCATCATCGCAGAATAGGATTAATAGACTTCATTATCGGTGGAGAATAGCCTTGCGCTGAATTCGTGATCTGTAGCCTCTAAAATCGAAAGAAAATGACATTTCGAAAAAATCGCACGAAATCTGTGATGGTACCCCTTTAGAATCTGCAAAAAATGGACCCGGAAGAAATCCGCCCAAATCGATGCTTGATGGACTTAATCATCATTGAAAAATAGCCTCGGGCCGAATCCGCCATTTTTAGCCTTTGAAATCCAAGGAAAATGGGGTTTCAACAAAATTGCCCAACAAATTACGAAAATGTCATCCCTAAATAAATTGGCCTAATTCGGTGCTTAATTGACTTAATCATCGGCGCAGAATAAGGATCAATAGACTTCATTATCGGTGGAGAATAGCCTTGGGCCGAATTCGTGATCTATAGCCTCCAAAATCGAAAGAAAATGACATTTCGGAAAAATCGCCCGAAATCTGTGATGGTACCCCTTTGTAATCTGCAAAAAATGGACCCGGAAGAAATCCGTCCAAATCGCTGCTAGATGGACTTAATCATCGTTGAAGAATAGCCTCAGGCAGAATCCGCCATTTTTAGCCTTCAAAATCCAATGGAAAATAACCTTTCGATAAAAATTGCCCAACAAATAACGAAAATGTCAATTTAAAATAAATTGGCTCATACGGTGCTTAATTGACTTAATCATCGTCGCAGAATAGGATCAATAGACTTCATTATTGGTGGAGAATAGCCTTGGGCCGAATTCGTTATCTGTAGCCTCTAAAATCGAAAGAAAATGACATTTCGGAAAAATCGCCCGAAATCTGTGATGGTACCCCTTTGGAATCTGCAAAAAATTGACCCGGAAGAAATCCGCCCAAATCGCTGCTTGATGGACTTAATCTTCGTTGAAGAATAGCCTCAGGATGAATCAGCCATTTCTAGCCTTCAAAATTCAAGGAAAATAGCCTTTCAAAAAAATTCCCAACAAATTACGAAAATGTCAATTTAAAATAAATTGGCCCAATTCGGTGCTTAATTGACTTAATCATCGGCTCGGAATAGGATCAATAGACTTCATTATCAGTCTAGAATAGCCTTGGGCCGAATTCGTGATCTGTAGCCTTTAAAATATAAAGAAAATGACATTTAGGAAAAATCGCTCGAAATCTGTGATGGTACCCCTTTGGAATATGCAAAAAATGGACCCAGAAGAAATCCGCCCAAATCGATGCTAGATGGACTTAATCATCGTTGAAGAATAGTCTCAGGCCGAATCCGACATTTTTAGCCTTCAAAATCCAATGGAAAATGGCTTGTCGATAAAAATTGCCCAACAAATCACAAAAATGTTAATTTAAAATAAATTTGCCCAATTCGGTGCTTAATTGACTTAATCATTGGCTCAGAATAGGATCAATAGACTTCATTATCGGTGGAGAATAGCCTTGGGCCGAATTCGTGATCGGTAGCCTCTAAAATCGAAAGAAAAAGGACATTTCGAAAAATCGCCCGAAATCTGTGATGGTATCCCTTTGGAATCTGCAAAAAATGGACCCGGAAGAAATCCGCCCAAATCGCTGCTAGATGGACTTAATCATCGTTGAAGAATAGCCTCAGGCCGAATCCGACATTTTTAGCCTTCAAAATCCAATGGAAAATGGTCTGTCGATAAAAATTGCCCAACAAATAACGAAAATGTCAATTTAAAATAAATTTGCCCAATTCGGTGCTTAATTGACTTAATCATCACATCAGAATAGGATCAATAGACTTCATTATCGGTGGAGAATAGCCTTGCGCCGAATTCGTGATCTGTAGCCTCTAAAATCGAAAGAAAATGACATTTCGAAAAAATCGCACGAAATCTGTGATGGTACCCCTTTGGAATCTGCAAAAAATGGACCCGGAAGAAATCCGCCCAAATCGATGCTTGATGGACTTAATCATCATTGAAGAATAGCCTTGGGCCGAATCCGCCATTTTTAGCCTTTAAAATCCAAGAAAAATGGGGTTTCAACAAAATTGCCCAACAAATTACGAAAATGTCATTCCTAAATAAATTGGCCCAATTCGGTGCTTAATTGACTTAATCATCGGCACAGAATAAGGATCAATAGACTTCATTATCGGTGGAGAATAGCTGGGCTGAATTCGTGATCTATAGCCTCCAAAATCGAAAGAAAATGACATTTAGGAAAAATCACTCGAAATCTGTGATGGGTACCCCTTTGGAATCTACTAAAAATGGACCCGGAAGAAATTCGCACAAATCGCTGCTAGATGGACTTAATCGTCGTTGAAGAATAGCCTTAGGCCGAATCCTCCATTTTTAGCCTTCAAAATCGAATGGAAAAAGGCCTTTCGATAAAAATTGCCCAACAAATAACGAAAATGTCAATTTAAAATAAATTGACCCAATTCGGTGCTTAATTGACTTAATCAACGGCTCAGAATAGGATCAATAGACTTCATTATCGGTGGAGAATAGCCTTGGGCCGAATTCGTGATCTGTAGCCTCTAAAATCGAAAGAAAATTACATTTCGTAAAAATCGCCCGAAATCTGTGATGGTACACCTTTGGAATCTGCAAAAAATGGACCCGGAAGAAATTCGCCCAAATCGCTGCTTGTTGGACTTAATCATCGTTGACGAATAGCCTCATGCCGAATCCGCCATTTTTAGCCTTCAAAATCCAAGGAAAATGGGCTTTCAACAAAATTGCCCAACAAATTATGAAAATGTCATCCCTAAATAAATTGGCCCAATTCGGTGCTTAATTGACTTAATCATCGGCGCAGAATAGGATCAATAGAATTCATTATCGGTGCATAGTCCAGGAAACCGGATCGTACCGGCCGGTTGAACCGGTAAAACCGGAAACCGGACCAGAAACGAAACGGTATACACTGGCTGCTATAAATACCATACCGGCCGGAATTTTCGGTTTAACTGGTTCTAAGCGAAATACCGCCCGGTTTTGTTCCAACCGGCGGTTGCCTGTTTTTCAAAGAAAACGTCGTCGTTTGAAACAGGGAAAAATAAAACAAAAATCACTTCCATACTCAATAGCCATTCCGAATCCCTAATTCCGAATCCCTAATCCGTCGCTCCTCTTCTCTTCTCCAGCTCACCCCTACCTCTTGCGAGTGATGACCGACAACGGCGGCGAAAAGGACGAACTCGGCTGCTCGAGAACGCCGCCATCGACAGACGACGACGGCTGCTCGAGAACGCCGCCATCGACAGACGACGACGGCTGCTATTGCTGCTGGTGGCGCTACGGCAATTCCCGCGGCGGCGGCTGCTGCAGCTCTATTGGTGAATGTTGTTGTTGTTGTTGGCGTCGGCGTCGATGATATCGCTGGTGGAGATCTCGAAGCCAGCACCATAACCTCCGGCCGCCATTGTTTTAAGAAGAGGAAGAGAAGGAAAGAGATAGGATCAGTGAGAATAAGAGAGAAAAGAAAATGTACAAGGGGAGAGAGAGGCTTGCGGGAGGCGAAGAGATAGGGAAAAATATCAAAGAAATATAATAATTAAAGAAAGAGAGAGGGGAAAACGTGGGAGTGGGAGTGGGAGACTGGGAGTGGGTGGCAGCATTAGGAAAAGTGGAATGAGATGGGAGACATGACATGTGCCTTTTTTTTTTTTTTTTTTTTTTATTCTGGTATTTTCCGGTTTTATTCCGGTATTATTCCGAAACGATACTCTAATTTGTCGATACGGTTTTTTTACAAAAATAATATTATATTATTATTAAAACGATATTTACCGGCACAAAAGGGTTGAACCACGGTTGTACCACAAAATACCCTACCACGGATGATTCCGGTATGATGTCCGGTACGGTTTCCTGAACCATGTATCGGTGGAGAATAGCCTTGGGCCGAATTCGTGATCTATAGCCTCCAAAATCGAAAGAAAATGACATTTAGGAAAAATCACTCGAAATCTGTGATGGTACCCCCTTTGGAATCTGCTAAAAATGGACCCGGAAGAAATCCGCCCAAATCGCTGCTAGATGGACTTAATCATCATTGAAGAATAGCCTCAGGCCGAATCCTCCATTTTTAGCCTTCAAAATCGAATGGAAAAAGGCCTTTCGATAAAAATTGCCCAACAAATAACGAAAATGTCAATTTAAAATAAATTGTCCCAATTCGGTGCTTAATTTACTTAATCATCGGCTCAGAATAGGATCAATAGACTTCATTATCGGTGGAGAATAGCCTTGGGCCGAATTCGTGATCTGTAGCCTCTAAAATCGAAAGAAAATGATATTTCGGAAAAATCGCCCGGAATCTGTGATGGAGCCCCCTTGGAATCTGCAAAAAATGGACCCGGATGAAATCCTCCCAAATCGCTGCTTGATGGACTTAATCATCGTTGAATAATAGCCTCAGGCCGAATCCGCCATTTTTAGCCTTCAAAATCCAAGGAAAATAGCCTTTCAAAAAAATTGCCCAACAAATTACGAAAATGTCATCCCAAAATTAATTGGCCCAATTCAGTGCTTAATTGATTTAATAATCGGCGCAGAATAGGATCAATAGACCTCATTATTGGTGGTGAATAGCCTTGGGCCGAATTCGTTATCTGTAGCCTCCAAAATCGAAAGAAAATGACATTTAGGAAAAATCGCCCGAAACCTGTAATGTTACCCCTTTGGAATCTGCCAAAAATGGACCCAGAAAAAATCCGCCTAAATCGCTGCTAGATGGACTTTATCATCGTTGAAGAATGGTCTCAAGCCGAATCCACCATTTTTAGCCTTCAAAATCCAATGGAAAATGGCCTTTCGATAAAAATTGCCCAACAAATAACGAAAATGTCAATTTAAAATAAATTGGCCCAATTCGGTGCTTAATCGACTAAATCATCGGCTCGGAATAGGATCAATTGACTTCATTATCGGTGGAGAATAGCCTTGGGCCAAATTCGTGATCTGTAGCCTCCAAAATTGAAAGAAAATTACATTAAGGAAAAATCGCCCGAAATCTGTGATTGTACCCCTTTGGAATTTGCCAAAAATGGACCCGAAAGAAATCCGCCCAAATCGCTGCAAGATGGACTTAATCATCGTTGAAGAATAGGCTCAGGCCGAATCCGCCATTTTTAGCCTTCAAAATCCAATGGAAAATGGCCTTTCGATAAAAATTGCCCAACAAATAACGAAAATGTCAATTTAAAATAAATTGGCCCAATTCGGTGCTTAATTGACTTAATCATCGGCGCAGAATAGGATCAATAGAATTCATTATCGGTGGAGAATAGCCTTGGGCCGAATTCGTGATCTATAGCCTCCAAAATCGAAAGAAAATGACATTTAGGAAAAATCGCTCGAAATCTGTGATGGAACCCCTTTGGAATCTGCCAAAAAAGGATCCGGAAGAAATATGCCCAAATCGCTGCTAGATGGACTTAATCATCGTTGAAGAATAGCCTCAGGTCGAATCCGCCATTTTTAGCCTTCAAAATCCACTGGAAAATTGCCTTTCGATAAAAATTGGCCAACAAATAATGAAAATGTAAATTTAAAATAAATTGACCCAATTCGGTGCTTAATTGACTTAATCATCGGCTTAGAATAGGATCAATAGACTTCATTATCGGTGGAGAATAGCCTTGGGCCGAATTCGTGATCTCTAGCCTCTAAAATCTAATGAAAATGACATTTCGGAAAAATCGCCCGAAATTTGTGATGGTACCCCTTTGGAATCTGCAAAAAATGGACCTGAAAGAAATCTTCCCAAATCGCTGCTTGATGGACTTAATCATCATTGAAGAATAGCCTCTGGCCGAATGCGCCATTTTTAGCCTTCAAAATCCAAGGAAAATGGCCTTTCAAAAAAATTGCCAAACAAATTACGAAAATGTAATCCCAAAATAAATTGACCCAATTAGGTGCTTAATTGACTTAATCATTGGCGCAGAATAGGATCAATAGACTTCATTATCGGTGGAGAATAGCCTTGGGCCGAATTCGTGATATGTAGCCTCCAAAATCGAAAGAAAATGACATTAATGAAAAATCGCCCGAAATCTGTGATGGTACCCCTTTAGAATCTGCCAAAAATGGACCCGGAAGAAATCCGCCCAAATCGCTACTATATGAACTTAATCATCGTTGAAGAATAACCTTAGGCCAAATCCGCCACTTTTAGCCTGAAAAAAAGCACTATCTCCCCATCAGTTCTAGATAACTTTTTAACAAGTTAAACAAGTGACGACACTCCTTTTTACCTAGTTTCATTGGGCGCTACTTATCTCACACGTTCAAAACAATCATCATGCTTCGTTTTCTCCTCGTCGCCTTTGAAAAGAGCTCAAGTTCCCCAGAGATGTTCATGTGTAGGCGTCGTCTCCCTCTCTCGGTATAAGCGAATAAGATCCAACACTACACCATTGATGAATGAGATAAGGTTAGAATGACAGAATGAAATGCAGAATTCCTGACAAGCAAAAGCACTTACCAATCTTAAAGGGAGCTGCCACTTGGCCGCCCTTCTGAACCCAACAGTCGCAGCTTCCATCATACATGTCCTGCAATTCCTTGTACCGTGGAATCGGTGTAGGCCAGCAAGAAACTCTGGGCTGGAAGATCCTCCATTTAGGCATAGACCGAGAAAAGCGCACTAGCTCCCCGTTCCTCAAATTGCAAGTCAAGGCTTCATCATCTTCCACGCCAGCATAATTTAAGAAGAGAATGTCTGGATTGGCAGGATGCAACCCGATTACAGAAGAGCGCTCGAGCTCATAGTTACTGGTTTCGTCTTCAGAAACACTTCATAATGCCTCCAACATTCACTCTCTCCTTCTTCGAGTCTCCAAACACGAGCACGCACATCTGAAGCTTTAGCATCGAGTTCGAATATGTGGAAAGCACCTTGTGAAACCGAGATATTCCACCGTCGTGGTAAGAGCTCAGAAACGTCGGTATAAGTGGGAGGTATATCGAGACGGAAAGGATTGAATCTAGCGAGCTGAGGTTTCGACCTTGCTTCAGCTTTGCGACAGCCCCAAACTAGCTCCCCATTCCAGGAAACTACGTAGGGATCCTTGAGTCTGAGAAAGCCATCAAGGACGAGAGCCTTGCTCGTCCATTCTCGTGACTCGGAACAAAACACGTCCAGATTGATGCTCTGGTGCAAGACATACATACACACCACGCGGAACCTATACTCGGAATAAGCAATTGACGACCGGCCATTATCATCTAATTCAAGATTAATAGACTGGCGGGGTTCACAAACTAGGCTCGCAATCGGTTGGCAGTACCCTTTCGGTCTTTCGGGAGACAGAGGGAGGGCGACCCATTGCTTCGTGAACGGATTGCAGACGAACAGCGTCCTGCCCACCTCGGCGCCGTTGGGTTCCGGTGGCTGGACGAACCCACATAAAACCAAGTCCTTGAAGGAATCCCAGACCGTGAAATAGGCTTGGATTTCGTAAGGCACGGGGAGAAAGGTGAGGAGGATGGAGATTGAGAAGTCGTCCGAGGGAAGAAGCAGGGGCGGCGGTAGAGGCTCGCTCCCCTGGTGGTGGGAAACGAAGAGGTGATTGAAGCCGGGACTGAAGATCAGCGAGCTCCACCGCCTGCACACGGATTTGCAACGGCAGGCGGAACTCAGGTCGGGGAGGCGAATCAAAATGGCGGCCAGGACGTCGTCTCCCAGGTCGTTGATGGAGCCAGGAGGAGGACGACGGCGGTTGGGATTTCCTTTTGGGGTACCGATCCTCCTTCGTTTTCTGGTGGCGCAAGGAAGAGGGCGTGCGATTAGAGCTGGATCCCTGCAGTTCTCGGCGGTGGGCATGGCCGGCGGTAGACAGATAGATAACGCCGCCGACGGAGAAGGACGCGATCGGAGAGATCCAATCCCTTGTCTTCAATTTTAAGGGGGTAACTTATTCCTAATCCTTTACGTTTGCGGCTTTAACTACTGGTAGCTGTCAAATGACGTCGTTTTAATCGGCATCCAATTTTGTTGCTTATTCCTAATCCACTGGCATTAACGATGGAGTTTAAAGTTTAAACTCATTAATAACATATTTTATATTGAAATCATGGTTGAAATAGTGTTGAAATCATTTTATACCGTTAAATGGTTGAACTACAGTTTTAGCATAAAAGTTTTATTGTTGATGTTTTCGGTACACCTTTGGTATGGCGGAAAAGTTAACAAAAGAGTATTTTGGCTGAAACTATAGTTTAACCGGAATTTATCGTTTCATACGACTAAAATCGTCTGTTCGTTTAGATTATGATAGGAGGTTCTTCTGGTTGGATTTTAGGTTCCCAAAATAAATATGTTTATGATTTTATATGAACAATAGATGATCTTTATTTCTCTAACTATAACTAACGATTTTGTAATAATCTTTAATTTAGTGGTCGTTTTTATTTTACAAAAAAATATTTAATGGTCATTCGCTGCAAACTATAATATTCACTGGCCATAATGCAATTAATCCCATATTAGAGAAATGAAAGTAGAAAAAGGGGGAAGAGAAATGGACAGCGAAAGCAAAACCGCGCGGCTGACCTGACTTCCCTCCACCAACTGCCGCGGGAAACTCTGTTGGTTACTCCCGCCGGCGCCGACAGAAACCAAAATGTACAGCAAGCTCTACCCTCCCCTCGGGGTCCTCATCCTTTGCTTCTTCCTCTACTTCGGCTTCTTCGCCGACGACGATTCCGCATTTCCCGGCGTGGTGTGGCAGCCGAAGATGGGTTTCGTCTCCACCAGCTCCACCCACTTCGTCATCGTCAATGGCGACGACAAAAAGGGTCGAGGACCGGCTACTGAGTACTTCTATGTCAACGGGTGGAACTCTTATTGGCTTCTGCAGGAGAGCATATGGAGATCGTCCCGGTCCAGGGTCTCCAGAGTGTTCAAATCCGGCGCTGAATTGGGGCTGACCGTTTGCCGAACTTGGGCTTTCAGCGACGGCGACGGTCCCAACACGCTCCAGATATCCCCCGGCGTGTTCAACCAAAGGGTCTTTCGGGTTGGTCTCAAGTTTTCGAATTTTGCCCTCTTTCCCTTCCAATTTTGCTTATTACTAGTTGAATATCTGGCATGCGATCTAGGGATTTTGTTTGGGGAAGAAGGGAACTTGGAATTTGAATTGGGAACCTGTGGAGCTATTGATCGATCCTAGGGATTTCTGATTTGATTGTATGAATGAATTTTGTCAGGGGTTGGACTATGTGATAGTTGAGGCAAGGAGGCATGGCATAAGGTTGATCCTCAGTCTAGTGAACAATCTAGATGCATTTGGTGGGAAAGATCAGTATGTGAGATGGGGGCAACAAGCTGGGATCAATGTCTCTTCTGGCGAAGATTCCTTCTTCTCGAACCCGGCCATTAAAGAATACTACAAAGCCTACATCAAGGTGAGAGTTGGCATTGCTCTTTGCATCACTTGGTGCTGCACCCAGGGATCTGATTATAGTGTTTTCGATCCACAACTTGTTAATCCTCCGTAGTATGCTTCTCTGTAGGCTATTGTGACTCGGAAGAACTCTTTAAGCGGGGTCAAGTACTCTGATGAACCAGCCATATTCGCTTGGGAGCTCATTAACGAGCCGAGATGCTCTTCGAGTTCATGTGCCCCTGCTCTTCAGGTGAATGTTAGCACTTTGGTTCTGGATCTTCCTGTGAAATCAGCTTTACTATTCCTCTAGCCAGATACTTGAAGCAGAGTTTGATACTAGTTTGACTGCTGCTTCCTTTTTAACTAAAGGCTTGGATCAGTGAGATGACTGCATACCTCAAAAGCTTGGACCGAAGGCACCTAGTGACCGTTGGTCTCGAGGGATTCTATGGCTTGAACAGCACCAACAAGTTGGAAGTGAACCCCGGGGAATGGGCAGCATCCCTCGGGTCGGATTTCATACAGAACTCAGCAATAGACAGCATTGATTTCGCTTCGGTTCATTCCTACCCAGATAGCTGGTCTGTAAATCCATCACTAACACACACTTCCTCACTACATTCATACTGTTTGACAAATGAAGAGACTCTTTTCCAAATTCCACATACTGCAGGATACAAGATGCAGACTTGGAAACAAAGGCTAAGTACCTGTCCCGGTGGGTGGATTCCCACATAAGTGATGGGGAACATCTGCTGAAGAAACCGGTCCTCTTCACCGAGGTGGGCTCAGCTTGGAATGTGAGTGATCATGACAAGGAAGGAGCTAGAAATGCTAGAGATGTATTGCTCGAAATCGTGTACAACAAGATTTACGAGTCTGCCAAGAAGCAGGGAGCCGGCGGTGGAGCATTGGTTTGGCAGCTGCTGGTGGAAGGAGTCGAGCAGTACAGCGACCGGTTCTCCTTCGTGGCGCGGCATTACCCTTCCACTTCGGAATTGATCAAGAAGCAGTCTTGTAGGCTGCTTCATAACATTTCAGCTGAGGGTATGGAAGAGAGAAAGAAGCCACTGAAGCGTAAAGATGTTTGCTTTGGTCAATACTAGCTAGTTGGGAATGGAAGGTTTGACTTTGAATTTTCCCCAAGTAAAACTGATGGTCTCTCTGGATTTGTACTTAATACATCTTCGTTGTTTCCCTCCTTTTGAGGGTTCTGTAAACTATTGCCATTACCTTATAGAGCATCTCTGACCAAACAATGTGTAGAGATTGACATGATTGTAAGCTTGAATCGTCCATTCTCATAGATGCAGACTCGTTATTACGACACTATAGCATAAATTACATCTAAACTTCGCTACGAATTTAAGAAATAGAATAGTCGATAAAACAGGTAGCCAAAACTCAAACCCAACATTACCCATATACTCCAACATTATCATATAAAAACGCATTAATCTACTAATTAGTGACGATAATCAACAACACTAATCATAAACCAAGCCACACGCTAGCTAATTAATGATGATCAACAAATCACAAACAGCTGCATTTGCACCTAGACATGCAACCTCTGCAATCCGCAAGGGTTGGCTTCCCGCCGCCGCAGTCGCACTTCTCGACGCACCTTGACTTGGCGGCGCCGCCCCACAAGCACCGCGCCATGCAGCGGAGGATCGGAGTGCATTTCGGGCACCCGTACTGAAGCTGCTCCACTACGCACTGCTTACACCCGCTGCCGCCGCGATGGGGACTGGGGCTCGGCCGGTGAGACGGCGGCGAGGGGTGGCACGTCGGAGATGTGGGAGTCACCAGCAGCATCATGATGACCAGCACCGCCGCAGCCTCCATCATCCGCCGCCGCAGCGCCACCGTTCTGTTCATGGTTGGAAAAATACAAGAGGGAAATAGAACACCTCGATGGGGTTTTTAAATAGAGAGTCTTTATGGTGGGAGTTAATGAAGGACATTAAATTTGGTTCCTTCGCCGGCCGGTGCATGCATGCCTTGGGTTGCTCAATGCTTTTATGTTTATCTCGATATCTTCACGAAATCGCTTATAGTCAAACCGGTTTACATCGTTACGCCAATTCAGCAAGTGGTATGCTTCGATCGGGTTACAATCAGTTTTATATGTCAGTTTTGACAAAGGTATAGGAATAAGTGTGAAACCACTGACAACAAATGAATTGTTGCGGATTTGACATCACTCCATATCGGTTGTGCTTTCAATTGGTTTTTGTCCGGTTGAACCGGGCTGTATCGGCCAACATATCTGTGTTTGACAACTATACTACTACATGTAACTTCAATAAGGTAAATTGGGTAGCGAATTAGGTGCATAATCCTAATTTGCTTAATTAACCTCATTCATGAATCATTACGAATGATTTGATTCTCACTATGATAAAAAAATCATACTGTCCATGACAAAACGGGAGTTATGCACATGATTTTTTGTCAAAATCGGATGACTAGCATTGGACATCAGTTGTAAGTTCTATTTTGGTTTCATATCGATCGATAATCTCATTTATAGGTTACAACCACATGACGATGTCTATCATCATCGAAAGAGGAGTAATACAAAAAAAATTGTCAAAGAATCTACAAAATATATTCAAAATTAGCAACCAATGTCCCAATGAAACACACAAATGCATTGAGAATTGAGAGAGGGATAACAATGCCCTACTTGGAAGTCCATTGCATTATACTTCTCTTTTCTCTAGCCATCTCCAATACTTTCCCATGTATATGAGACTATTTGAAGGCAATTTGCAAAGCACATAAGAAAAAAGGAACCCATTTCAAATTAGACCAAACCCAAATAATAAAAGCAAGGAAGATAAGAGAGCCATGGAGTTTCATAATAATGGTCTTATTTTGGTGTCTCTTTTAGTAGCTTCATTTGGGTATTGCTGCTTCTTGATGCCTCTTTTGCCCAAAGGCATCACAAGACTACTATTCCTTCTTCCTGTATTTTACATCCTCTCCATCTTCCCATGGATCTTCTCTTCCATTGCTCTTAGATCACTTTCTTCTTTTCTTGTCACATGGATCACTTCTTTCAAGCTCATCCTCCTTTGCTTCGACCAAGGCCCTCTATTTGATGCCACCACAAGTTTTCTTGACTTTACCCTCATAGCCATCCTCCCAATCAAGCTCCGGGAAGCCACACAACATGATGATCATGTACACACTTCAAATGGTTTAGTGACAATTGGGGTTTGGTTACTCTCAATACTATGGTGCCTATTCACCCTTAGCACCACCATATGGTTACAATTTCTTGTCCCCGTAGTAATAATTCTCGCATTGATATATTTATCCTCCACAAGTAGTTCTGCCACTCGTTTGGCTCGTGCTGTGCTGGCTCGCTACGAGATGGTTCAGTTGTCGGACCACCCAGAAAATTCGAGCTCTCTACAAAAGTTCTGGGGGAGGAGGTGGAACCGTCTGGCCTCGGACTTACTGAGACAAGCCATCTACGATCCCGTTCGAAATGGTCTGATCATGATTGGGGTTTCTCCTCTAGCAGCCAGAGTGGTCGCAGTGATTGCGACCTTGATGGTGTCCGGGCTCATGCACGAGCTCATGTTCTACTACATCACTTGTGGTGCGAGACCCACTTGGGACTTGGCTTTGTTTTTCGTGTTGCAAGAAGTTTGCATGGCGATCGAGTATGCTATGAGTGGGTCGGCAATGCCTTATTGGGCCACGAGATGGGAACCGGTCGAACCATCGGTCGCCACTTGGTTGACCCTTGGGTTCGTGTCGGTCACCGGGTTTTGGCTTGTCTTGTTGCCTACTCTAAGGAAGGTAGAATATGAATGTCGTACCGTTCCAAAGGTTTGGTAATATTGTTGGCTTCATTGAGTATTGTTTCCCATCGTGTGGGTGTCAAATTGACTAAGAATAAAACAATTGCCTAGATACTACAGTTCGTTATTGGTTGTGCTTGTATCATTCGCAAAATTAATATAATATTCATTTGAGAGAAGTTTGAAGTATTCTCAACTCTCTAATGCCTATTTTATGTGTTCTTTTCCTAATTGAGGAATTTTAATTATAATTTGCTCCTTAATATATCCGACCAATTAGTTATCTATTAACATTCGATTCATGCTTGTTTAAGGAAGAGATTCTGTTGGGATTGTACTCTTTTAGTATCATGCGAAATGAGATGTTCTATTCCTATGGAATTCTATTTATGAGGTTTGATTTCTTTTCATATCAATGCCTTCAATGAATAATGCTCAAATTAGGAATGAGAATGGTGCATAACCATAGGGGTATTATAATACATATGTCAACCTATGAGAAATTCGATATTTTGATTTAGAGGGTACAAATTTGGGATAACCAATCGGTTATCTATCTAAATACACGTCATAGAGGGGAAAACGTAGTAGATCGATTGAAGTTAAATTATGCAAGAAATGGTGACTCCGCTTCATGATCATTACATTAGGATTAAAATATGGTGTACTAGGAATTATCTTTTGTTAAAAAAAGAGCTGTGTCTCCGATCCAGCTGCATAGAGTTCCACGAAATTTGTAAGGTTCTATATCCAAACAAGGCCCTTTCGGCCCATAAAGATTCTTAGCCCATAAACTATTTATATTAGGAGAGCTTATTATTCGGCCCATAAAGGTTTCGGACCTATTTTACGCGGTAAACTTCAGTTTTCTGTGAAAAGGGGGATTATTAGGAGAGCGAAACGTGGCAGTTCGGTAGGAAGCTGGCTCTGGAAAGCTTGAATGTGAAACGAAAATGGGGGCTGAAAGGAGCTGTTCAACGTTTCACAATTCGAACTAAAAGAAATGGACTCAGTTGCTTTGCTACCCAGTACTGATTTTCCGTCCCCATGCATTGATGCGTTCCGCACATTCTCACAACCACCACTTCGTCTTCTTCCCCATTTCCATCTCCCTCTCTCTCTTCGCCTGGCACTCTCACTCTTCTTCTTCTTCTTCTTCTTCTTCTTCTTCTTCTTCATTCCATGGCCATCCCAACTGGGTGAGTGAAGTAACCCACAAAAATTTCACCCCAATTTAGGCGCCAGAGATGAATTTTCCCTCCTCTACTTGCTTGTTGGCGTTGCTCTGTTTCTGGGTTTGCTCGGAAGATCTGGTTTCCGGTTTGAGCGAAGATGGGTTGGCTCTTTTATCCCTGTTAAACCGCTGGGAGAGCTCGTCCCTTCCTCAACCCATTGTCTCCACATGGAACGCTTCCGACGGAACTCCATGTTCATGGGCCGGCGTCGAATGCCACAACCTCACTCGCCGTGTAATCTCCCTCAATCTCTCAAACTACTCGATATCCGGCGAATTGGGCCCTGAAATTGGAAGGCTTTCTCGGCTGGCCACCCTGGATTTGAGCTCCAACGAATTCTCCGGCGAAATCCCCTGGCTCCTGGGGAACTGTGCTGGCCTCGAGCATCTCAATTTGGCTAACAATGGGTTTACTGGCAGAATCCCGGGAAGCTTCCGAAACTTGAGAAGAATGAAATCGTTGAGCTTCTTCTCCAACTCACTGAGTGGTGAAATTCCCGAGTCATTGTTTCAGAATTTGCCTCTGCTGCAATATGGATATCTGCATGAGAATGCGTTCAATGGTTCGATTCCGGAGAGTGTTGGTAAGTTGAATGAGACTGTTGAGCTTTGGTTGTATGGGAATGCTTTTTCTGGTTCAATTCCTGAGTCTATAGGGAATTGCAGCAAATTGCAGGTTCTTTACTTGCAATGTAACCAGTTAATTGGTTCCTTGCCTGGCAGCTTAGCTAATCTTAGAGGACTTGTCAAATTCTCTGCTGCTAATAATAGTTTAGAGGGCAGAATTCCTTCAGGGTTTGGAAATGTGAAGAATCTGAGATGTTTGGACTTATCTTATAATACGTTTAGTGGAGGGATTCCAGAGGATTTAGGAAACTGCAGTAACTTAAATACACTGTTCATTGTCCATTGTAATTTGAAAGGCAGCATTCCTTCATCATTGGGCCTTCTGGTCAATCTCTCCCATCTTGATCTTTCCGAGAATCAGTTGTCTGGGAAGATTCCTTCTGAATTAGGGAACTGCAAGTCATTGACAAGATTGATGCTTTACTCGAACCAGCTCGAGGGGGAGATACCGGGCGAGATTGGGTTGCTACCTCAATTGCTTGACCTTGAATTGTTCAGCAACAATCTGACTGGCGAGATTCCCATCACCATTTGGAAAAATCCGAGCCTCGAGTTCCTTCTAGTGTATCAGAACCGTCTTTCTGGTGAACTACCTGTTGAGATGACTGAGCTCAAGCAACTGAAGAACCTGTCTTTGTATGAGAATCAGTTCTCTGGTGTGATACCACAGAGTTTGGGGATCAACAGTAGCTTGTTGCAGTTGGACTTCACAAGTAATCAGTTCACCGGTGATATTCCGCCAAATCTTTGCTTTGGGAAGCAGCTCAGAGTTCTCAACATGGGTAAGAATCAGCTTAAGGGCAGTGTCCCTTCAGATGTTGGCCAGTGCTCAACTTTACGGAGAATGATCCTTAGTCAGAACCACCTCTCGGGTCCTCTTCCGGACTTTGCAGAAAACTCGAGCCTTTCACGTGTGGACATCAGTGGAAATGACATCAATGGGTCTCTTCCTTGGAGCCTAAGGCACTGTGGTGACCTAACATTTCTCGATCTTTCCATGAACAAGCTAACAGGGTCTATCCCCAGTGAGATTGGAGATCTTGTTAAGCTTAACACTCTGGATCTTTCACACAACCAGTTGGAAGGTTCATTACCATCTGAGCTTTCAAATTGTTACCAGTTGGAGAAATTTTATGTGGGATTCAACTCCCTAGCCGGTTCTATTCCAACCGCTTTGAGAAACTGGACGAATCTGGCAACATTGGTCTTGAGTGAGAACCGGTTCACCGGTGGGATTCCATCATTCTTATCAAGCCTTGTGGAGCTCTCAGAGTTGGACCTTGGTGGAAATTCTTTAGGAGGAGAGATTCCTTCCTCACTTGGATCTCTGCAGAATCTTCGGTATGGACTGAATCTCAGCAGCAATGGGTTAACCGGTTTGATTCCATCATCACTAGGAAAGCTGAGCATGCTGGAACAGCTGGACATAGCAAACAACAAGCTAACAGGTTCTTTAGAGCCTTTGGAAAACATCCAAACGCTCCTCCTCATCAATGTCTCATACAACCTACTGTCAGGTCCAATACCTGAGACTTTATCTCGTTTCCTCATCTCATCTCCATCTGCATTCTTGGGCAACCCGAGTCTATGCATCGATTGTCGTGGGAACCAGACCGACGAGGTTTGCACTTCGAACACTGGTTTCAAGCCATGTCAAAGCAAGAGGAGAGGGCTTACCATAGTGGAAGTTGCAGCCATATCACTTGCCACTACGGTCATTGTTCTTTTGCTTCTTGGACTGCTCTGTTTGATCATCGCGTGGAGACCCAAGAGGTACCATGAGATGGCTGCTGCCGGGCTGGAGGGCCTACCGTTGCTTCTCAAAAAGGTTATGGAAGCTACTGAGGATCTGAATGAGAAGCATATTATAGGAAGGGGAGGTCATGGAACTGTGTACAAAGTTCCAATGGACAATGGGGAGATCTTTGCCGTGAAGAAAGTCAACTTTGCAGGCCATAGAGGCGAGAGCAGAAGCATGATGAGAGAGATCAAGACAATTGGCAACATTCGGCATAGGAATCTCATCAAGCTGGAAGATTTCTGGTTAAGGAAGGACTATGGGCTGCTTCTTTACAATTACATGGAGAATGGGAGCCTTCATGATGTTCTTCATGGCAACTTCGATGAAACTATAGAATGGGCTGTGAGGTTTAGGATAGCCCTTGGAACTGCTCATGCTTTGGAGTACCTGCATAATGACTGCAACCCTCCAATAGTACATTGTGATATCAAGCCACAGAATATTCTTCTGGATTCCGACATGGAGCCTCACATTTCTGATTTCGGCATAGCAAAGCTCCTCGATCACTCATCTGGGGTCTCGACACAGTCGATGATGGTTGATGGAACCATAGGATACATGGCTCCAGGTAATAAACTTTTCACTCTTGCTATATACCACGCCATGCACATATTGATCAACGACTCAGCAATCCTTCCAACCCACATCAAAGCACCCTAGCTCTAACCAGAATCAACATGTCCATCTGGCACCTCTTACTTTATCTGTGTCCTATTATCCCTGTACAGAAATGGCATTTGCAACGAGCAAGAACAAGGCATCAGATGTTTACAGCTACGGGGTCGTGCTGCTCGAACTGATCACAGGGAAGGAGGCCGTGGATCCATCTTTTTCAGAAGGAATCGACATCGTGACATGGGTTCGATCCACTTGGGATGCCGACCATGACGTGAAGACCATAGCTGATCCCAGGCTTGCTGATGCAGATCAAGAACTGTTCCTCGATTCAAGTGTGACGGAACATGTAGCGAGAATGGTGATGGTTGCTCTGAGATGTACAGAGAAAGAGCCCAACAAGAGACCCACAATGAGAGATGCAGTGAAGGAACTGTTAGGTCCTAATGTTCCCTTAACAAAAGCAAATGCAGGTAGCTGCTGACACTGCCTGCTCCAGTGATTTCCTTGAACAGTGAGATTAGTTAGTGGCACATTTTGTAGCTTCTTTGATGAATGTTTAGGAGAGGGGAAAAAAAAGCTGATCATGCAGTTCTCATTGGTTGCTGATTACTTATCATTTGAGATTTGACAAACATGATCAAAACCAAAACAACATTAGTTCATAGTCACTAGCAAATTATGTATTCAATACATAGTTTGTTACAAGTCACATTTGACGAATCTACCGCTACAACTGATAGATCGACTGACGAGATGAGGACTACTTCCACCAGTACTCTTTCATTTCACCTGCTGCTGCTACTGGTTTCGGAGATCTTGTGGGCCTCTGATCATCTTCATATTTCTACTGCATCAGCTGCCAAAAAGGCATAAGCCCACCAGTCTGGAGTGGCATCGGTGTTACCAAATAGAAAGAATCATCAGCTGCATACCACAAAGAGCTGGCAGTTCATGGGACTTGAAGATAGCCATGGACGAGTGCCACGAGACTCCTTCTGGAATGCAGCTAGATTTGGTGAAGGTCTGATCATCGCCAACAGCGATACAGGCGTGTGCCTTGTTGATCGGAGCAAGATACTTCAACAAGGCACACGCAGCTGAAAACAAAGTAGAACCAATGGACAACTCTGCCATGGATACCAATGTAAGTACACCTGCATTCCCAGCTGAAGCCACCACTGGCCTTACACTCTTACACGCTAACGCACAATCAATTCTGTTCAACATAATGCCAAATTCTTTTCCATTCTTTTCTCATCTCTCCCTACTACATAATATCAATTCCACAGTTTATGAATCAGTTAAGCATGTGATCGGAACCCATGTGATCATTAAGTTTGTATTACTACCAAATTAATTACGTATTCGATATATAGTTTGTTACGAATCACATTGGATCAATCTACCGCTACAGCTGATAAGCACGGAGACATATTTGTGGTTGATGGGTTAGAGTTTTCTCGACTGAAAACTAAACACGAACTCTACGTTCTATTTGAATTATAGTAGCATAGTCTAGATTTCGCTACGGTAATTTGGGTCGTGCACATGCCCATGAAAGCTCAAAGTATTGTAATCTGACAATTCTCATTAGAATGGAGAAGAGTACTCGCTTGCTTCAGCCACAAAACATGGCCTCCATGTCTACAATCGGTTTTCTACTCGGACAAAGAAAGATGGCGTGACTCTTAAGTCTTATGTAAGTTATTAAAAATCCCGGTGATAAGTATATTAAAAATAAGAATTTAATGACTAAATTGTTAGCCACAAGAAAGTTTAGAGGTCAATCATGTAATATCCCATTTCCAACAGCGTTCACAGCTCTAGCTCGAGAACGACAACGAGATTTCTTCTCCAAAATTTGGAACTTTACCATTTTTCCGATCCGCCAGTGATTGCATTTGCAAGCAATCTTCGATCCCTAACCGCCAGCTTCACCCGTTCTTCCAGCCGTATCGTCCGACGCCCGAATCCTCTCACAGCCTGCCGACGGTAAGTTTCCCCACTTCTTTCTTAACCTCCGATACGAATTGAAAAATCTTTGAACCATCTCTTGATTTTGGGTTTTCCGTTTTGATTTCGATGATTCTCAGAACTAGCATTGCCATCCGGGAAAGCTTGCATCTTTATGGTCGTTAAGCGGTAATGGGTGATTTCTTGTTGTTTATGGGTGGAGTTCACAGTGAGCATAAAAAACAGAGCATCTCTTTCCATTTCTAGATTCCTAAAGTAATCACTAGCTCAATCCAATTCCGCCGTAGAGAAAGAATTCACTGCAGCTTGCGTTTGAAGGTTTGGGTTTCTTATTCTGCAAATTCGATTCCCGAGTCATGGAGGAATTAGACGATGGCTACTCAGTGAACAGTCCAAGGAGAGTCCTGAGCTTCTCAAAGACGAAGAACCGGAAGAGGACAACAACAAGGGGAGGATCGTCTGATTTCCTCCATCACCACACTTCCACGAGAAGCAGCCGCCACACTTCATCAGTCTCCGGTCCAAAACCTTCAGAAGTTTACGGCTTTGTAGGCTCCATCACCACCATTGTTGCTACAGGTTTCCATCTCTCCCTCACTCTGTTTCCGCCGTTTTCGGTTTGAGCTGATCATATTCATCCATGGCCATCATTGTGATGATGCAGTCATCTTCCTGGCGTGGGCTTATGTCCCTGAACCCTGGCTGCACTCCATTGGGATCTCTTACTACCCCAACAGGTGAACTATGGCGTTCAAATTTTAGCTGATAAACTGAACAGGGTTGTTGTTGGAGGGTTATTGAGATTCTGTGGTAATATGGTTCAGGTACTGGGCTCTAGCTGTGCCAACTTACTGTATGGTGGCAATTGTGTTGGGATTGACTTTTTACATAGGTCTCAACTTCATCTCGACGCCTTCCACAACTTCGATGTCCATGGTGTTTGATGATTTCACCCGGGAAGCTGCCGATGATGTCAATTTGGCACCAGGGGATCAGCAGCAGCAGGAGGCAATCAAGCCGATTTCCGATATTCCGATCTACAAAATAAACGATCTCATGTTTGGAGACTCTAAAGGGTAGTGGATAGATTGTGAGTACACTACTACATATGGCAATTTGGAGCAAGTGAATTGTGCAGTTTCACAAGATTGAGAATTTGTCATCGCAACTCAAATCATAGATTGTTGAACAATAGTGAGAAAACTTTTGAGTCTTATTTATCCTGATGCTAATTAACAGGCCAAAATCCTAAATGCGATAATAGCTAATTCAGATAGCAAAGCAAGCTCTTGATTCAATTATCTATCGAAGTAATGAGAATGATGGCCACTGGTGAAGGAGGAAGCTGCTAGCCTGCTACTGATGCTGCTCGTATATCTGCAGATATGCCTCAGAGAGTGCGACCATCTGAGGGAGCGTCTCGGAGATGTGCAGATCCTGCATCTCGTACCTGGAAAGAAAGAAATTCCATGTCAGAGACTTAGACGTTAGCTTAGTACTTAGTAGCATAGTAGTGAAAGGAGACTCTGTAGGATCAGGATAATGTTATTACCATAGCTCATCGGACTTCCTGTGGACAAAGACTCTGTAGGAACCATCTTTTGGTTTGCCATCATGGACTATATTAGCTATCAAATCGTACTTTGAGCGCGATTTCTTGTTCTCCCCAGGTGTCGGCAGAGGAATATAGTCCTTCAGCTCCAAGTTCTTCACAGGAAAGTTGACTGCAACACCAGTTCATTAGACATATAAGCACAAGGAGGTCTCTTTCAGAGCTTAAGATAAACCATGATTCATAATTGAATTGAATACATGAAACCAACCTATAGTAGGATTCTTCTCAATGAAGAAGTTGTTCTCCTTAAACCGCTGCATGTGAAGGATTAGATACTTTGGCAACTTGGTTACCCGATATTTCATCTGGGCAATGTGAGGCCTGACTACTTCAGTGGCAGTCTTCCCGTCCAATTTCTTCAGTATGTTGAACAAAGGAACCTAAGCCAAGAAGCTATCTCAAGTAAGGGAAACTATTCGAGCAATAACTATGAGCACTAGACGGGTGGCATCCTAGAGAGAGAGAGACCTAAAGTTTAGGGCATAAAGAATAAAGCACATACCTGGGGAATAATACTTTTGTCCATCGCATCCTTAAACAGAGGAGGTGGTGGCAAATCCAGACCCAGCACCATGAATGGCATTCTGGATTTTTCCATTAGAACATCATCTCCTCCTGTCTCACTATCTATCACTTTGATAACCTCCAATTCTCCCTGCCAAGCGGAAGCAGCAATGAAATCAGATTAACCTCACAAGTAACAGCAGCCAAACAGGGGGAAAAGTGAGTTATTAGAGCACGACCACAGCTTCTCACCTGAAAGCAGTCATATATTATGCTACTATTCTTCTTTGAAGTTCTAATTGCAGCATGAAGTGTTTTGAGAAGCCATTCCATGAACTCCAGAGGGTCAGACTGTTGGCCTATGCAAAACCTTTTCTCGCTGACTTCCATAACTGCTTGAAGAAACTCATGAGGGCTCACCTGCACAGAATTTCAGAACATGAATGATGGAAGCTGACATTCAAAGACCAACAATGCCCCTAAGTAACGTTATCACTAAGGCTGTCTGTACCTGTCCCTTAAAGTTTCGAGCGTGCCACATCCTCCTTGTTAACTCTCCAAAGCGGTGAACAAGAGAGGACTGACAGTGCTTATAATTTTCAGGAATGAGGAAAAAATTCCTGAAGGGTGTTACCGTCATTAGAGACTGAATTGTAACATTCACGAAATCAGTTCCCTGAAGCTTATTGAGGCCAACCTGATAGCATAAGAACCAAGGCCACAGTTAAATCACAGCTTAAATCTAAAGGATAGAAACATCTCATTTCATGTTACCATTCCTAGCCTGTAGATAAAATTACTAGCTTGTAAAGAAAACCACATTAACATTATTGAAACAATATAAGCAAACCATTCCTGGAAGGTAATCAGATCCGTCCAGCGCCCTTGACCATCGACTGTTTAAGTCCAGCTGTGCAACTTGTTCCCTGGTAAACCTGGATTGAGTCCAAACATGAAGCTGAGTGTCTCCCCACCATCAATCTATACAGGAACGACCGAATATAGGCAGTAAGGAGAACAGAAACAAACCTTGGGTTCAGAACATGCCGTATGTCATCCAAAGACGGATCATCAATTTCATATCCATCAGGAAGACAGTACACTTTCTCAGTCTTTAGATTGATATAGACATGGTGATCTTCTTCGAGACTATGTGTATAAGCATGGGTATTCTTCCTTCTTCCTTGGTAATACTTCCCACACACCAGACATGCATAAACATCCAATTTTTCCAAAGAGACCGAGCATTTCTTCTCAAAGTCGAAATCCAGCACCTGCAGGAAACAAAAGTTCCACTTGGGTTCGTTATGGAGCCAATTCCCGTAACTTCTACCACAAACAACGGAGCTAATTTTACCTGGCGATTCACGGTATCAAGATAAGGGCAGTCTCCACGAGGCTCCAGTTGCCCCCTCCGCCGCCTTTGAAAACTAGACCCTTGTTGATCGTCATCAACAACAAGAACAGCTCCCTCCAGTTTCTGCCTCTTAATGGAACTTTCTCCATCCACCACCCTCCTATCAATCTCTTCTCTCTTCGTCACCATCGTCTCTCCGAACACTTCTCTTCCCGAAAACCAATCCCTGCATAACCAGCAGGGAATACATAAGAAAGATTGTTCCCCCTCAATCGATACGACTTCGCAACACCCATCCAATTTTCAATCGGCTGCCCTAACCTCAGGTTTTCCCTACTATGATTCTCGAGAAGCAAGTAAAGAGAGAGAGAGAGAGATTAGAAACGATACCTTGGGTTGGGTGATACCGCTCTCGAGTGCGCCGTTCTTGTTCTTCTTCACCTCTCCCGTCCGGCAAGCAAAAGAATTTGTCGCGGGAGTTTCCGATTTTAAAATATTTTAAAGATTAGAAATCCTTTTCCTATTTTATTTAGAATTCCTTTTCCGTTTTAGCATCAACAATCAGTTTTTATTTCATGGGCCTGGACAAATTTATTGGATTGGGTAAACGGGGTACAATTGAGCCCAGCCCAATCAAGTATTTGACAAAGGCTAATGCCTCGATGCAAATTCTCTGTTCATTTTCAAGCATCCAACCTGGATAGTTAATACATCAGAGGAAGAACTTCCCTACCCTCAAAATTTTGATCACTATGAAATACCCCTCATCACATCAATCAATACAACAATTAACCTCTTAACATCCATCTAGCTGGATTTTGCTCCGATTCGGGTTCAGATTTCACGTCGTATATCCAAAGTTAAAAGAGGGGATGTAGTGAGTGCTACTACTGCATTGAATGTGGTGGATCCTGCTACTGATGCTGCTCGTATATCTGGAGATATGCCTCGGAGAGTGCAACCATCTGAGGAAGTGTTTCTGAGACGTGCAGATCCTGCATCTCGTACCTGTACGAGAGACTTCTTCGTTAGCCGCAGTAGAGTTTTGAAAGATCAATAGAGGGGACGAGGATTAAGTGATTTACCATAGCTCTTCGGACTTCCGTTGCACAAACACTCTGTACACACCCTCTTTCGGTTTGCCATCGTGAACAATGTTGGCTATCAAGTCGTACTTGGACCGCAATTTCTCGTTCTCCTTGGGAGTTGGCAGAGGAATATAGTCTTTCAGTTCCAAGTTCTTCACAGGAAAATTGACTGCAACACCAATTTATATGTGTATATTTAATTTAAGCACCAGAAGCTCTTTGGGGTGATGATACTCAAATGCTCGAATTCCTGTCTTCTGATGAAAACTAACCTATTGTTGGGTTCTTCTCAATGAAGAAGTTGTTCTTCTTAAACCGTTGCATGTGGAGGATTATATATCGGGGCAATCTGGTCACTCGATATTTCATCCGGGCAATGTGAGGTCGGACTACTTCGGTGACAGTTTCTCCATCGAATTTATTCAGTATGTTGAACAAAGGAACCTAAAACAACAGTAGTGAGAAGAGTGTAGCAAAACAAATGACGAAGGAACAACTAAAGCAAAGAAACCTAGGATCTGCATTAGCAGGCAGTATTGCTCATAGAAAGGTTCAACAAGTCCATAAAGCATAGAAAGAACTATAAAATCTTTGCATGATGTGTGAAATTGGCATAAATATGGCCGAAACCAACAGTACACAGATAATAGCTATGCAATGTCAATGACTTGTGATATGAGTTCAGCCGTTCTCTTGATAAATGAGATGAAGTAACTTAAACCACAATCCCACTACCAACTCCAACAAAAAGGATTTCACGAATGCTGCCTTCAGGTGATAAATCTACCATACAACTACCATAGCTGCAAAACGCCTATTGTTCTAGTGACAGTAGATTGAGGAGTAAATTAGCAACAACCAACATCCAGCAAGTTATTGCCAACAACATTACCTAGGTCAGTAGATGCCTCAATAATTACCAAGTAAAACGATAGCCACAAAGACCAACACATTTTACATGACATTTAAACTTTAGATTGTGAACATAGACCACTTAAAGCAACAAAAGAACTGACCTTACATATATAGTAACATATTAGAGATCTATTAGGCACTAGTAAGGAAAATCTTAGAGAAAGAGAGAGCCATCAGACGATATTACAAACCTAAAATTAGGACATAGAGAATTGTCATGTACCTGTGGAATAATATTTTTCTCCATCACATCCTTAAACAAAGGAGGTGGTGGCAAATCCAGCCCGAGCATCAAAAATGGCATTCTGGACTTTTCCGTGAGAGCATCACCACGTTCTGTCTCGCCATCAGTAATTCCACCACCACTTTCTTTCTTTTCAGTGATAGCTTTCTTAGGAATCTCTTTGATAACCTCCAATTCTCCCTGCAAGGCAAAGCAGCTAAAACATAAGATTCGGTACTAACATGGAAAAGACAGTTAGCCAAATAGCATTATAATGGCAAACTTACCTGAAAGCAGTCATAAATTATGCTATTATTCTTCTTGGAGGTCTTAAGTTCCGCATGAAGTGTATTGAGAAGCCATGAAATGAACTCGAGAGGGTCGGACTGTTGGCCTATGCGAAACCTTTTCTTGCTAGCTTTCATAACTGCTTGAAGGAACTCATGAGGGCTCACCTGCACAGAATTTCAAAAATATGAATGACGAAGCTGAAATATAAAGATCGCCATCAGTTTATCATCATCACTAATGCAGTACCTGTCCCTTAAAGTTTCTAGCATGCCATATCTTCCGTGTTAGCTCCCCAAAACGCTGAACAAGAGAGGACCGATTGTGCTGATAATTTTCAGGAATGAGAAAGAAATTTCTCAATGGTGTTACCCTCATCAGAGACTGGATCGTAACATTCACGAAATCAGTTCCCTGTATGTTATTGAGGCCCACCTGGTAATGCAAGGATCAAGGCCACAGTTAAACACAGCTTAAACCAAACGGATAAATACATCATTTCGTAAGGAAAATAGTCAAAATACCCACATGAACATTCAGGAAATGGAGCAAGAATAGAGAAGGAAATGCACACCATTCCAGGAAGGTAATCAGACCCATCAAGAGCCCTAGACCACATTCTGTTTTTGTCCAACTGTGCAACTTGTTCCCTGGTAAACCTACATGCATCGCAATCTGAAACATGAAGCTATGTGTATCACCCCCCGCCCACCTATTATTGCATAAATTTCAGAAAAAGACTTCATGCAAAGCATTAGAGCCTTCGCAAGGATAGAGTAAAGAGTTAAAGTAAAAGAGACAAACCTCGGGTTCAGGACATGCCGTATGTCATCTAAAGACGGGTCAATGATTTCGTATCCGTCAGGAAGACAGTACACTTTCTCAGTCTGTAGATTGATATACACATGGTGCCCTGCTTCAAGGCTATGAGTATAAGCATGGGATTTCTTCCCTCTGCCTTGGTAATACTTCCCACACACCAAGCACGCATAAACATTCAGATTCGATAAAGAGACAGAACAAAACTTCTCAAAATCGAAATCCAGCACCTGCAAAACATAGGTAGAATGACACCTACCATTAAAACTTCTTTAACATACAAGACCGAAAAACCAAAGAGCACATTTTACAGCGCCACAAAAACATCAGAGATCCCTCTACCTGTCGATTAACTGTGTCAAGATAAGGGCAGTCCTCACGAGGCTCCAGTAGCTTCCTCCGCCTCTGAATGCTCGCCTCTTGTTCATTATATTCATCATCATCATCACCGTCATCATCAACAACAACTCCCCCCTCGTCTCCATCCATACCGCCATTGTTCTGCTCCCTCGTCTCATTGTCCTCCTCCTCGTCCACATCATTGTACGGGACTAGAGGGTTATCAATATCTCCAGCAGAAGACGAACCTTCTTCCACTCTATGCCTCTTAACGGAACCTTCTCCCACTCCATGATCTCTCTCCCTCGCCATCCTCTCCCCAAACTCACTCTTCCCCAAATTCAATCCTCTGCAACACACAAGGGCAAATCTCTCAATTTCCAATTCATTCGTCCAAGCTCAAGCTCAGCTTCTTCTCGAAATCGAAACTCCTAAACCACACAACAGAACTCTACTTGCCCAGGTTCTCGACAAAGCAAATACAGAGACAGTGTGATTAGAAACTGTACCTCTAGGGTTGAGTGATGCCGCTCGACTCCTTCGTTGTTCTTCTTCTTATTCTTCTCGTGCTTCGCCGACCGAGTTTACAACCAAGGGTACGGCGGAGAATCTATCCGCTTTGAAACCGATACGCAAAGGTTTGGCGACAAAGAATGAAGCTGAAAATGAGAGCTACAAACCAGGAAACTAAAATGGAGTAGAGTCGAGAGAGGCTTCTGGATGGAGGAAGAAGAAGAAGAACCAGAATCGGGCGGGTTTTCGTTGCGCATCGGAGAAAAGACAGGGAAAAAGAGAGAAGAATACGGCGCCGTCCTAGTCATGGGCCGTAGGTCCTTTGGGCGTAGCCCAAGTACAAGTATTGGGCCACACACGGAGTGGGTTATCTTTTCGGGTGGGCTGTGTTCCAGCCGGTGATTCCTTTCTGGCCGACTCGAATTCGGGGGCGGCCAATGAATACTGAATACGACCCATTTCCGATAATCAACCCAGTCATATGACATATCGATCGGTCCAATGAATGTTCTTAAAACTGTTGGTTAGATATGAGTATATTCGAAATACAATTACTTTATTTCGTTGTAAGTACGCGTATGATAAGTTGTCGGATTGAATTTATTAGTTACATTCTCTTGTCCATTGTTTTAGTAAATAATCTCGTACAACCTTTTCACCGAAAAATAATAAAAGTACTCATATAATTCCGATCGGAAAGAAAAAAAAACAAAGAAAACTCTCGTACAATTCTAACTGTAAATATAACATAAACAGAACACAGACAAAAATATAAGCTTTGAAGCCTCAAAAATTGTCATGACATTGATGTATGTCATTAGAACGGTCTCTCTGTTGGGCTTAGGTTGGCAGCCATTCTTTACGAATATCAAAGGTGTAATTGATCTCCAAGTAACATTTGTTATCATCATCCACAAACTGAGAACAAATTACACAACAATTAAATAAATAATTGGATGTAAATTATTGACAAGAAATAAGTAGCAAATAACAAACATGAAGAAAAGGTAATTACTAGTTAGTAGTATGAGTGAAAAATACTTTATAGTCTAAGAATTTTTGTGTTATCTCAATACCATTAACCAGATCGAGTCTGATTCATCTATTCTTTAAGACAAAACACTAATTCTTGCATTTCATGAGGATACTCGCGAGACACTTTGAAGGTATTGGATTGAAAATTCACTCACCTTACTTCTAGCTGAGTATGATCCCCTAGCAAACATGCCAGAAGGGGTTGTCTCCTCGGGCATCTCATGTGTGTAAGTCTCTGCTTGTGGACTAAAAGTTCCAAGCATCTCTTTTGTACTATCAACTGTGAAGAACAAAGATAACAAAAAATCTTGGACCGATTAACAGTGAAATGTCTATTGAAAATCTATGTGAATTATTTGGAGTCAACAATCATATAAAAAAAGAAGAAAAATTAAATATGCAAGAGAAAGAGGAAGAGAGGAAGTAACCTTTGACTCCAGTTTTCCAAACTGTGTTGGTATATCGTAGGCCACACACTATGTTATTCTTGACTTCAAAGGTGAAGAGTAAACTGTATCGGCAACCTTCTTTTAAGGTGAACCAACAACCTTTGGGATCTCCATCTTCTGGGATCGAAAGCACAATGTCCTCCCTATCAGGAGATTTGATAGCTAGACTTAAAATTTTCACTTCGGGATCCAAAGTTTCTGTAAAATATAATGAACAGCTTCAGGAAGAAAGATGCGACTTTAGAAAGCTAACATAAAAAGAAAATTAAGGACAAACCCTCAACTCTCAGCGTCATAATCATTAGACAATAAATTAATTAAAAGACCATGTTTAAATGACACACCTCCAACAGCCTCAATATCCACAGCGCCGAGAAGTTGCTCTTTCCATCTCCTCAAACTTTCGTCATCCTATAATTCTCTCAAGCACCATAAATACAACAATTATAATTAATATATGTTTTTTTCCAGGTTTCCAATCTCCTACAATATCCCAACTACTTCTAGCAACAAATTTGGGTCCATAACCCTGATTTGTTATATAAGAACATGAATAATCTCCATGGGAATTGTTTATTTTTTGAAGTTCACTTCAACCTCTTAACCATTAACGACATGTGGCAAAACGTTGTCAATAAAGTCATACAAACACCAATATTTAACATCAAAATTAGCACAATTGTCTAAATTGATATCTAATATCTAATTACGCCAAATAAACTCAATGAAAATAGTAACAATTGTCTAATTAAAGACCTAATATCTCTCCATGACTAGAGAATTATCATACCTTATCCTTCTCAAGTTGTTCTTTGAGCGAGTATTGAGGACCCACTTCAATTGTTCTGTCATCTTCATGATCATCATCGTCGTCGTCCTCATGATCCTTACCTTTAGTCTCCTTCTCCTCCTTTTTCTCGGGTGATTTCTCTCCCGAGGCTTCCTCATTTTTGTCCATTTTGTTTGTCCTCTTTCCTCCTTTTAATCGACTAGTTTTTTTTGTTTTTCACTCAAGCACATCAACCCGATTAGCCTCGAAAGATCATATAAAAGACACTAGAGAAAGAAAACAAACTTAAAAAGGATTGAGAAAAAGGAAAACTCAAAAGAAAAGCAATCTAATATGCCTTCCCTAATTCAATAATGGATTAATAGGATTGTAACAATGGTATAATAGCTAATTCTTGTAAAAAAAGAATTAAGAAGTGCTTTTCTTGGGGAAAGGGATCAGGAAGTGTTGATACAATTGTGAAAAAAAGTTGGAGGGGATGAATTGAAGGTATAAAACGAAGGAAGCCCACTAGGAAAAAAGAATTAACCTCTAATCAAACAAGAGTGATCATGATTTGGTAATGGAGTTAAGTGCAAAGGATTAAGAGAGAGAATGACAAAGGGTTAGATGTGGAAAGTGCAAACATGGAAGATACATAGAGGAAATAGTCTTGTGGTCATCCGAAGTTTTATGAGTTAAATTAGACCATCTATCTTAGGTAGTACATCGAGTTTTGACTCCTCATATTACGTTTTCACCAGAAGAACAAAAATGTATTGGTCATGTCTATCCATGATAAAAAGATGCAAAAGAATAACACTATTATCTACTCGTATGGATGCTCTGAAATTGTGTTACATTAAAGCAGTATATACAAGCTAACTTGCCCCCTCTTTTCATTATGCATTGGAGTACATACTACCAAACTAAATTGCTTATGTATCAATCATATATTCTAGTTGGTATGCAACTAGTAAATCTCTAGACTTTAAAACAACAACACAATGACCATCGAGAGCAAAGCAACCATGGCTCGTTTCACGTTGTCTCGAAAAAGGTTTAAACCATTCATCATGTGGAGTATCCCAACAATGAATGCCACAAATCCCTGCAAATATCGAATTGGGAATGAAGTAATGAGAACCTAGTAAATTTAGCTAACAAACAAGTCTTTGTGCTTCGTTGATTTTTGGATATCGGTAAGTAATTCTAGTAAGTCGAGTAGACAGTGAAAATTTTATGTAGGGAGTATGAGAGCAAAAATGAATAAGAAAGTGATGGATGGAGGAGGAAAAGTGGCATTGGTTCAAGAAATTAGTTCAATTGGGATCAATTATAAGAAAACGTATATTCTACTAGTTAGAGTTAATATGTAGTTATATATTCTTTTAATTTGAGTAAATAGAAACATGTTGTTCTAGATCATTAGATGGAAGAAAAAATTTATCGAAATAACTATGATGTTAATTATATCAAACTTTAATGTCGCATCTGTTCGAGAATAAAGTTTCGTGACTAATTATAAGTAAGGGTAAATACAATATATTAGCCACAACTATTATGAAACGGGGAATTATAGCCACAACTATGAAAATTCAAATTATTAGCCAAACGTTAACTATCTGTTAACAATTCCGATAGTAATACTAACTAAACTTTTATATTTCGAAGTTATAAATTAAAAGCAGTTCGATATGACTGCTGTCGTGGCCGATGACGTGGCCTTCTCCGTTAAAAATTCAATAACAGTAACAGACAATCAGCCATATCTTGACCAGCAACAATAGTTATGGCTAATAATTTGAATTTTCGTAGTTGTGGCTATAATTTCCCGCTTCATAATAGTTGTGGCTAATATATTGTATTTACTCAAAGTTGAGAAACCATTTGAAGTAATTGTCCGATCGCGGTGCAAAATAATTAATCTCCATTGGAATTGGAATATTGGATGCGTGAAAACGGTGCGTATCAGTAGCTGACGTCACGTCACTCTTTTTCGCGGAACGGCCAGAAAATCATAGCGCGACCGCGACAAGAACAGAGAGACCCAAGTCGAAGTAGAAGCAGCTGCGAACCCAAAAACCCAATCCCCTTTCCATTCGAAATCTCCTCTCCATCTCTCTCTCCTTCCATCATCGCCGGATTCAGAGACTTCCATTGACGCCGTAGGAAGAGAGATTTGAGAGGGGAAAGGGAAGTCAGGGCTGGTTTAGTTGGTAGTTCGTTCACCGGGATTAGCGAAAGGGGAGTAGTTTTAGCAATGGCGGAGGATCTGGTACTGGACACGGCGATCAGAGATTGGGTTCTGATCCCGCTCTCCATCGTCATGGTTCTCATCGGCGTGCTCCGCTACTTCGTCTCTAAGCTCATGCGTTCCACTCAGGTCCCCGACGGCAAGATCGTCAAAGAAGGGCAAGTCTGCCCTAATCTCTGGTTCCTCTAGTGTGCGATTATGGCAACAGGGTTTGGCATAAATTTGACTTCTTGATGCCGGGTTGTGGTAATTGCAGGCAGGTGATCGTTAGGGCTCGGAACTTGAGGGCGGCGGCAAATTTCATTCCTCCCAAGTCGTTTCGCGCTCGGCGAGCTTATTTCAGTAATGAGGTTTGTCTTCAGCCTAACCCCAAACATTGGAGCTGCTTGGGGCTTCTTGTTCAGTTCTTCATGTTAGGTTGTAGTGAAGGAATCAATTGAGTGAATTTGAATATGCAATCTGGATTATTGGGTTGGGAAAGTTGCTGCAATGTAACAGCAAGCTTGGTGCTTGTTGCTGCTTTTTGAAGTACGAAATGCAGATTTGCATATTCCTTCTTATGGTGAGAGAGTAGAATGAGTTTCCTTTAGAGTAAATTTGTGTTCTGAAGTTAAGAATCTGTAGAGTGTATATGCATGTTATCATAAGAGTATTGGATTTTTGTGGCAGTAAGTAAGAAAGTTTTTGTCTTTCTGGAGTCTGACATTGAACATGTATGACGGTAAGTATTGAAAGTTCTTTTCTTTTGGGGGCTGGCAGGAGAACGGACTGCTGCATGTTCCTAAAGGGCAGGCTCAAAACCCACAAGCGCAAATGTTCTCTGATCCTAACATGGCCATGGATATGATGAAGAAGAATCTGTCTATGATTATACCCCAGGTACTCTCATCTTTCTTGAGAAAGAATCTTAGTTTTCTCTGATGGGTTTTTTCAGATAATAAAAGTCATTGACTCTGTTATCCTGCTGCTGCTACTTGTCAGACTCTTACTTTCGCCTGGGTCAACTTTTTCTTCTCTGGATTTGTTGCAGGTTCGTTTCCTGTTAACTTTCTCTCTGTTAGATGTCTCTGCTTTTATTATTTATATTATCTAACATGTTACGCCGTATGATATGTTGTACTTGATTGTTTTATTTTCTGTTCCTCCCAGCCAAGATACCCTTCCCACTGACTCAGAGGTTCAGATCAATGCTTCAAAATGGGATCGACTTGAGCACTGTTGATGTTAGCTATGTCAGTAGCCGATCATGGTAATTACCTACTTGCATGAAGCCCGAAAGATATACTTCGCTCTCTAAATGTTTTTATAGTCACTTAGTTAACCATGTCTCTCTATATTCTTTTGTCCAGGTATTTTCTTAATTTATTTGGGTTGAGGGGCTTATTCAGTCTTATCCTTGGAGAAGATAATGGTTAGTGGTATTTTGTTTAGACTCCAGATGTTACAATTACTGGCTGTTCATAGCTTTTGAGTCATTTTACTGTTATTTCCTGACAAATTGTGGTCCTAATGCAGCCACTGATGATGCTCAGCGCATGATGCAAATGAGTGGGTTTGGCTTTGATCCAACAAAGGTATGAACTGAACTTGCTTTTCCCAGGAGCATTCTATTTTTGGAAAGATTCTGTTCTAAGATTATAATAAGCACTATCACCAATATGTTCTGGATTTTCACTTGTTAAGGCTTCATGAAGCCTTGGGATTATGTTGATTGAATACTGGCTGTGTACTCAATCTCTCAGAAAAGTATGTATGGAATGAAAGAAATCACTCAATCAGAGAGACTACAAGATAGTCTAATGTGCAACTTGTTTGGAAGAATCGACATTTAGAAATTAGTTCACGCTCATTATCTAGTGCTCGATGAAGTGTGATAAGAGATAACATAACCAAACTGACTTCTAATAAGCTTAACTCATTAGTATTACATGCATTGTTGACTGGTGATCCTCTTAGATTGTGTGGACTATTATTTGTACATGCCTACGTTAGTTCCTGGTAATCGAGCTTATGATAATCGTACTTTAGGTAAGCTCTCCGTGGAGTACTAATTGCAGTAATGGATGACGGATTGTGACCTACCCGAGGAAGAATTCCTTTTTATATTTTATCCTGTGACTTCATTTTGCTGGTTGTGTTAGAAGATTCTTGACTGACTTTGCTCTCAAGCTGCTTACTCCTTAGCTAGTGATTATAGTTATGCTTTCCAGTGTTGTTTTTTGGTCTGACAATAAATAGCTGCTGTAACATGTCATATTGGCCTTCATTAAGAAGTTCAAGGTCTGAAGCCTTACATGGTCACAATTTCTTTAAACCAATAGCATATGTTTCTGTACTTCATTCAGTTGGACCATCCATGGCAGTCTTATCAACTCTTTTCAGATGCTGAAAAATCTGCATTCCAGTGCATGCATTTACAGCTCCCTACCTGTCTTCTTGAATGGGTGCCAGATGGTTCACCTGCAAGTGCTCCATCCTTTGTTTACTAGAGATCCCCACATTGAATCATTGATATCAATGTGCCCTAGATTAGACTTGAAAACATGCTTATAAATAGCTGAAACAACTTGGTAAACATTGGCCTACCAAAAGTGATCCAAGTCAGTGGTGCAGAAAACTGATGACCAAGTACAAAAGACACACATGTCCATCACTGGAGTCATGTCCTTTTTGTTTGTCCAAGTTGGTAAACATTGGCCTACCGTTGGATGTTTCATCTGCTAACTTAACCCCTTGGTTAGCACTACTGTCGTTTATAGATAAGAGATTCTCAATTCTGTTCTTTTAGACCCTATACTTCATATTAGCCTTGTTTTTAGTTTGAGATATCTGAATCCAGTTTGTTAATTATTCTCAAAGAAACTTCTAGCTGGGTTATCTCTAATCTGCCTATGTCCATCCTTGACAGAATTTGGGCGCCGAGAAAGATGGGCTCGACATTGTTCAGCATGAATGGGCCCTACCAAAGTTTGAGCAGCGTGCAGAAGCAGTCCTTAGAAAGCTTGTAAGTTAAAGAGTTTCTATTGATTTATGCAAAAAGCAGTTCCTATTCTTGCATAGATCTGCTGTGAGCTAGAATTGACTGGACCAGAACAGTTACTCGCGAACCCAGTGAATCGATCCTTGTATTTTGGGTTTTTGTTTCTCAAGCTTAGATGATCGGTGAGGAAATTTTCCACCTTGCTTACTGTAGTTTGTTTCTCTTCCTCACGAAGACAAAGTGCGTGCAGTACACGATAGTTCGACCGACAGCTTTGTATGAAATCATATGTCAAACATTTCAATCCATATTGAATCATTGCTTTAGGAAACTGCACCTTGTTCACACAGTTCTACTATGGTTCCTCACTGCAGCATGAATTGCAGGCTCGTATTATATTGTTTGGTTCTGATTGTCGGGGCGATGGCCCATAATCATCTCTTCTGAAAACACTCAACAGTTAGTATCTTGGTAGAATTCTTTCATCCTCCTATACCACCATTCGGAACTCCCAATCAGAGAAGCTATTAAGAACTCCTCTGCAACTCTGCTGTCAGTGTTGTAAAAACGTCATGGATGCGATGTGCATTCTGAAAAGCACAGTGGGACTCCCAAATAGATCGAAGAAATGTTACTACGCAACCAAAGAAGCGATAAACAAATGGATCGATGAAATGTTATGTTAGTTATTTCAGAACATCAACACGACAGATCAATCGAAATGATGTTTGGTGATTGAACTTTTAGCAACCTCTCAAAAGGTGAGTGAGGTGTTTCTCTTTTAAGGGATGGGAATGGGATCAACAAAGATAGGTAAATTACATGAGGAAGGGCAATGATAGAGAAATCGGCTGACACTTTGGCCACCGGCCTTTTTTTTTTTTTTTGCTTCTTACAATATAACCTTTTTTCTGAAGACTTTACAGCGTGTACGTATGGTGCATACATTATATGGCTAAAGAACAATGCCAATAAGAGGTATAGTTTTAGGTGTTATTGAGAGCACTATATACATGAATAAAGACGTTTACTATGCATATTGATTGATCACTTCGGATGGCGAAATGTGTCTCGATGAAAAAAAATCACGACTAGGCTTCTTGCCTTGTATTATGATGGATAGAGACACCCCCAATCACTGTCATCATGCAGATTTCGATACGGTACATTCCGATTTGCAATCGATAATACTATATGATAATCGAGCCAATGTACAAGAAATCAGTTATATGGCCTTGTGTGGCGGCGGATTGTCCATGCACAACTCGCCCTACGTGTTGTAATGATGTAGGGCGAAAATGAAAAGATGAGGTTGGCATCTTGATGTGCTGGGTTCTCCTTGTACTAGAGCTTAATTAGAACTAGAAGCAGGACAAATTCAATCGGTAGGCTTGATGAGTTGCACCACCACATTCTTCTAACTAGATCTGAGCCGCGAACTAAGACACGACTTAGATCCCTCAATGATTTTTCGTAAACTTCACTTGATAAGTTATGGATTATCTTTCCGAATTTATCATATATTTATTTTGATAAGCCGACTCGGTCAATCTTACATACGATCCTTACAATAACAAATCACTCAAGAACCGAATAGATTTTCTCTGAGTTGTTAGAAAACCATCAAAAGTTTTTTTTTTTTTTTTTTATCAAGTGAAGAGACAATAATGATTCAAGGGTATGAACCGAAAGATGGCAATTTGTGCGTAGCATTGAAATTTGCAAAAGCGAATGATCTCTTTGTGAAGACAGGATGACATGGATGACTGTGGTCTAGCGTGGCCAATACCAGACGGCCAACCTGGAAATCATGCTCTTATGTCAGACCAAAATATATAGAAGAGATTCCTCTATGGTACAAGCACAATAATCCCTAAAATTACCGTAACAAAAATTGAATCGGTTAGGCCATGATTTAGAGTCCTCTAATAGTAAAATCGTGAAAGAATATTGACTGATCAGATTGATTTCCAATCTCATTCAACGATCATTCGATCATATGATACAAAACCTGATCGATCGTATTCCATTCATCATCCGACCGTCCAATCTTTCAATCATATAATATGATATGAAACTTGATCAATTAAATCGATCTTTACACATCGCTCAACACATTGTTGAATCATTAAATCACATACCATATCGTTTCACCGAGACTGGAAAAAACCGAAAAATCTATTATGACGATTGAGAAGTACTAGTGAAATTTGGTGGGGAGGGGATCAGATTAGGTCCCACTACAAGCACCGGCCTAGGCAAACCTTGTTGCAATTTGCTTGGCTCCTCTCATCCTAAAGTCCCACATCATAATTATTCACCAATTTTGTGTTGTTGCTTTACATGTTCAAAATTTCTCTTATGAATAGAAAGTGGGGGAAAAAGTGAGGGAAATATATACATATGTGCCCTAAGGATGGCAAAAGCAAACAATAATTTGACCAATATTGGCCCCCCTAATGTTCATCATAACAATAAGCAATACATACTATTCCATTTTTAATTTCGAACTTTAGAATCACCATTATAACCTCTTCAAAATTACTACAAAAATTAACCGCTACAATTGGTTTCCATCCAAATTATTTTTAACCCAAATAACCCATTAATCTCAGCTGGCTAGATGTATTGTTTAGATCCAACTACTGCTTTGCTTTACATGCCCATAAATTCTTTGCTTTACATGCCCTTCTATGTCTTCTCTCTTTGCTTCCCCACCAAATTCTTAGTGAAAGGCTTGAATGTATATGGAATCACCAAACATATAATTTTTTAACTGTGTTTAAACTTTAAGTGCCATTGATTATGGTAAAAACACATCAAGGTAGATCGAATGAGTTTCGGCTTGTGTCTTACGACATTCAAGTATGTCATCAAGTTTAACCACCAACGTTGAGGGGTGACTCGAGTGATAGATTAGTTGAGGATTAGTGTAGTGTAATTTTGGATTCAATTCTTGAAGGCCATCATTCAACGGTCGAAAATTTCTCTGGTAGCTAGCCACCATCAAAGATATAAACCCGCAGAGTCATTCACTCTCATGCATGAAATTTGTCGAGTACTCATGAAGTCGAGGTAAGTAGCGCCGACGAAGTCTTTGGTCATTAAAAAAACTGTATGTGGTTAGTTTAGCATTAATCAGAGCAATGTGAAAAGCAAAGAACATGGAAGAATGATAGAATTAGTGACAAAAGGGGGGGGGGGGGGGGGGGGGGGGGGGGGAGAGAACTAATTGCGACGGGTGTGGTCATGATCATTCACATGAAGGAGATTGGCCTCCACCACTACCATGCCATTTGCAATCTGTATCTTCTTTGCCAATTCATTTCATTATGTGCAAGCTTGCTGGTCCTTTATCTTTGTATAATACCTAATCAAATCAAATCAAATGACCTCACATGTGGATTCCTTATCTCCAAAATAATCAATATTAATAAAAGTTGGCAAGTTAGCACCTAAATACTTGTTCATTTGAGGTTTAATAAGGTGTATGTATGTGGTATAGGATTCGTTATTGAATCTGTTCATCTAACAATTCGAGTTATTTGGAAATCGGTACTTTACATGGTACTAGAGACTTCTGCGGTCGAAAGATTTTCTATTTGAACCCCGGGTGACCTATTGGTAAACACATGATGTCTGATGCATGTGCAAACAGTTTCAAACTCATATGAGTGGCTTTCTTTTGAGGGAGCGTGTTAGCATGTACAACCAATTGAACCAATTGGTTTTTGACATAGGGTAATTGAGATTGCAAATACAACCAATAGACTTAAATCGACGTGGACCTGATTATTGATTTATTTCTTATTATTGTTATTTTTTATGTGCGAATGATAATTGTTGAAATCAAATTTTTTTTAAGGCTTTGGATTGAGATCGCATCTTTGCAGATTAAGAGAAGTGGTAAGCAGGCTCTCGAAATTACCATTATACCGTAATCGATACATCGTTCAATTAATAATGATCGAGATTTATCATCACTTCGACCATCACTCAACATTGTCAACAAGTTTGCAAAAGATAAATGAAGGAATTTGAAAAGAAAACCCAAAAATCAAGATTATCAATGTCACAGCCAGCCCGCAAGAATGCATTTTACAACTGGACAACCTTTTGCATCAATCTGTGTCAGGAACATGGTAACTGTCCATAGCTAATTGCAAAAAAGATTCCTCTGCCGTATATCTTTCTGATCATTCCCCCCCTTACTTTTCTCCAAAAAATTTTATGTCACCATTAACAAAATACACATTTCTTTATCAAAATACTTTGCTCCTCTGCTCATCGCAACCTCTATAAATAGCTCTCTCAACACTCTGCTCATCTCATCACACTCTCCATATACCTCTGCCTTCACTCTTTCCTCCATCTCCAGACCTTCTTCGAACAGAGCTTCTAGCCCTTCTCCCTGTTCCTAAAGATGGCCGGCGTTGAGGTACTTCATATATATGCGGTTCATCGATACGATCGTAGTGATCATTTGATCATTCGATCACTCTCCCAAGAACCATCCATATTCATAGATATATAAGGAATTTCATTTGACCAAATATAGAGCTTTGTTTAATCTACTATTCTCCTACAAGAAATTTAACTTTTTGCGACGGCATTAGTAGTCGCTATAATCAATCAAGCGGTTGCAAAAGGGGATCTTTTTGCGACGGGAATGGCTTTTTGCGACGGAATCAGTTTTTTTATGCTCTTTCTAATGTTTGTGTTGAACAATTTCTTTCTTCAGGTTGCAGCAGCAGCATTGCCAGTAGATACCGAGACAAAGGAAGTTGTCGCTCCCGCCCCTGCCGCCGCTGCCGCAGTGGAGGAGCCAGCTGCGCCTGCTGCAGTGGAAGAGCCAGCCGTTGTCATCGCCGACGAACCCAAAGAAGAGCCAGCAGCTGAAACAGAGGAGCCTGCAGCCGCTGTGGTGGAAGAAGCCAAAGCGGAAGAGCCAGCCGCCGTTGAAGCAGAGGAGATCGTCACAAAGGAAGTAGCTGTGGAAGAAGAAGAAGCCGCTCCTGCAGCCGAGACAATTGAGGAGCCAGCCGCTGCTGTGGAGGAGGAGACGCCTGCAGCCGAAGCAGCAGCAGCAGAAGCTGTCGAGGAGACAGCTGTTGCTGCCGCCGAGGTCGTGGCAGAGGAACCCAAAACAGAGGCCGCCGCACCAGCGGCAGCTGTTGAGGAGAAGCCAGCAGGGGAAGAGGAAGAAGCCGTTGTGGAGAAAGCAGAGGAATGAACAAATTAATTAAGGAGCTTGGGATCTAATCTTTCTAAATGTTTCTTTTTGTTGCTTTTTTTCGACGTTAATTATTATGATGATTCGAATGGAGTGTGTCCACATCAGCATTCGTGGCGCGCCACGTGGGATCGTAGGATTGGGGGATGTGGAAATGAGTTTTATTTTGATGTTTATGTTGGGGATGATTTTGCATTAGCTATGAAATTTACTATATTTCAATATGGTTTTGGTGGTAATGTTATTGTTAAGTTACTCCATGACAGCAGTCCCCGAAGGAGCCTTAAAAACTAAACACAAACATAGGCAACAAGACAATGCAGAAACCAACGGGAGAGGTTTCCACTTTCCAGCATCAATCAATCACTCCATCTTTTCCCCTACCGCCTTTCCTTTGCAACCGAATCTTTTCTGTCCAAAAACCAAACATAGGTGATTCTGCTTCCTTGCAGCAAAAACAGCAAAAAAAGGACTAGATCTTTTAGACTCATTGTCAATACTTAATAACTAAAGGGGGGGAGAAGTCTCATGGAAGGAAGCACAGAAATTCACTTTTATGCTTCCTTTCTATGCCTCCAGATCATTATTTCATACGCTTGAGGACCCTATATTAACAGACCGACCCGTCGAAACAACAAAAAAAGGGACCAGACCAATGAAATCGAGCCTCTGTATGGCAAATAGACGACGGCGGGGAATGTAAAGATCGAACCCTAACAATGCACCTCCCTTACATTATAAGAAACCGACCGACTGAAAACCCCTATCTGTACAACCTGATTTCTTCTTCTTCTTCCTTTTTTTGATAGCTTTTTCTCACTCTTTCTATGTGCAGTTAAAAGAGCACCCGTCTAAACCCAGGCATTTCACCAGGTGCCAAAGCTGCGATAAACGTGCTCTTGGGTTATGATGAGGAGTCGCTCTTGCATGATTTCCATGGATGGGTAAGGCGGGAAGCAAATGCGGTGGAAGCATGTGTGGGATGAAGGCAGGCGATCATTTGGTTCCGCGGACTTGTATATGTAGAGCCGGGAAGTCAAGCCTTCGAAACCCTCTACAGGTAGATACATCACCGATGTCCAAAAAAAGAGTAGTATTCTCCTTTGCTCAGCTGACATTTCCCCAACAATCTGCAATATGACACAACCAGAATAAGGTGACCAGGCACAACACAAGATCTTCCCAGCTAACAGATGAGGAAGTGTCTAAGCCATACAACGACGAATCAGCCATTCAATTTCAATCACCACTAGCATGGTTGACAACTCGAAGCTGAAGGAATTCGTAAGTTGCACCTACGGAGTTAGTTCTTTTCTTCACAAAGGCCATTAAAGAAGGAAAAACAATCCCATTTCAGATGAATAACAACTCAGACTGAACTACTTATTCTTAGCTTTCCCAGTTACATGATGTCACATGACAACCATTTTCCCCCTTTTCCGCTGGGTTTTATAATTGCAACCAAGCAACCATTCACCAAATCTACGCACACAGAATGACAGATTTCGTACTGGCCTATATTTAAGGAATACGTTCCCATGTAGATTGCTACACCAAGAGCCAAAAAGCCTTTGATACATCACTTATGCAGTCTAATATTCAACACTCTCACCCAAAATAAACAACGAAGAGAAACAAGCACGAAAATAGAGTGAGAGAAGGAAAATTAAGGTTTTCTTCACAACAATATGAAGCATGAGAGATCACCAAAGACGGCACAACTCGGCAGCCACTAACACAATTATGCTACAAGAAAAGAAAAATATACCTGAAGACAAAGCACATCTATCATTTGGTTCTGAAGCAAATGCGGGACAACTAAACTTCACTAACATTCATGAAGTAGAGCCGATCCAGGAACCAAACAATGTATAGCTAACAAGGACAGACAAGCTTATAAAAGACCACCTTCAAATGGTTGTCGAGACACTAAGAGAAAAGAAGCAACACAAAGCGTCTTCATAGACTATACGATTTCTTCTAAACAAATCCACACAAGTCCATAGACAAATTCAAAATTCTATACGACTAAACTGTAACAAGTCATGAGCCATAGTAAATAAACCAACTGGACAAAAGGAAGAAAAATACCTTCCAGAACCAGGATATCTGAGGATCAGTTTCTTCAAAGCCATTGTAGTCGGTATGTTCCTTCCAATCCTCAACGCAGATAGGAGCATCACTCCCATACAGCACCCAATCAAGATCTTGAAGCTCCAAACTTCGAAAAAAGAAACTAGGGAGGCTTCCCTTCAAAAGAATATCAGAGAAGCCCCGTGCAAAATGTGAGACCTGTTCCGAGATTGACGTTACGAATCGATGGTGAATCAAGAGTTTGATATATTCTTCTCGGTTCTTGCTATTAACTATGATATTTTTCCCATTGGGACAGAGTTGCACAACCTTCCTGGATCCCAACTCCTCGAATTCTCTAACAAATGTAAGTCCTAGAGCATCGGAATCAATAAACTCAGCATCCATATCCAGAATTTGCTTGCAGCTACTGTAGAGGATCGGGTCTGCATCCCTTATGTCTTCCAGATGTATGTCTGCTCCAGCTAATTGCAAGAAAAGGACGCGATCTAGAACTATTCCAACTTGTACTTTGTGCATCAAAGCTAATGCAATTACCCGACCAGAGAAGTTGAAAAACTCGAGATGCCTTGGTTGGACCTTAGATGCTGCAAATCCGTTATGGAGGAAACAATTAAACACTAAAAGAGAATGTTGTTAATATGCACAATTACTTTTGAGAAAGGGTCCAAGCAAGGTGAAAAATCAAGTCATTGAGCACCAAACCGGTACACCAGATCACTAAATTAAGGACACCTGGATGAGGTTAAAATCACAGACATGATCATATGAATTTATGGACTGCGGATGAGGGAAGTAGACCTTATAAAATGAATGACGCCTTTATTTGTCCAGCATTACTACTCCCACTGACCATTCTAATGATAATTTCTATCAGTAAAGACAAGGTGCGAAGACATATAAAACGGGAATATGCATCCTGTTGGATTCATTGGGCCCGTAACATTAAAACTTCTGTGAATAACAACAATGCATTCATATGGATGACCCAGGCGAGAAGAAAAGACCCAGTGGATTAGCCATGTTGATATGGATAACACAGAGCATCCTAAGCCAAACAGCTGAGGGATTAGACTACTCCTACATTGACCTGATCTGGTGCACCACAAACCGAGATTAAACAATAGTACCACACTATCACTAAGTTTGAAATTTGAGCCACGACTGAAGAAGATTTCACTATATGCAAACCACCATGATTGTATATAGATTAGATGCAACATGATTAAGAATCAGAGATGGCTACACATGTAGAGTCATACCAGGATTAGGGTAGAACCTTCTGCGATCATTTGGGCATGCCAGGAAAAGAGCATTCTCTGGGTTGAATATAGCCTCAACTACCAAGGGAAACCACTCTCGCATTACACCAGGACCAGTAGCTTCCTCGTTTTTGAATTCCATAAATAAACCTCCATGCAACGACTCAGATTCAGCACGGCCTATGTATGCAAATGACTCCTCCAACAAGTGTGCCCTGTCAATAAGCATTTCAAATAGATCCTCGTAGTCTTCTTTCACCTCAGGTAACATCATCATAGCCAAATGCCTCCGCGACTCAAAATCAGTCACATCCTTGTGCAGAAGAAGCCATTGATGGTCATCGGTTCTTTTTGCATATTTAACAATCAAACCACAAATAGAAGTCTTTCTAAGTTTCATAACTGTCCAGAATTGTTCTCCGGCCTTCTGGTAAAGCTTAGCTATTTCATTCAGTTCCTTCAAAATAGCAAGATACTGAGACCCTGATGTACGGCTCAACTCACCTTCTCCAGATGACTTCAAAGTTGAGGCGTCCAACTTAAGGAGGCACCGATCCATCTTCGCTAACAAGGCCTTAAATATAACATGAAGCTGCTCAACCTCTTCTATATATAATAGATGTCTAATTTCTCTCTTGCTCAAAGGCATGGAAACAGGTGGCTCAGTTCCTAAATGCTCCGATATAGCAGCCCGAAAAGGTGACAAGAATGCAGAGAAGTCACGGACATCAGTAGCAGATGGTCGTAGAAAACTCCCTGGAGTCTCCAGATTCAAATCCAGACCATAGCACAACCTAATAGCTAACTCCTTAACAAAAGGGAAAACATCTGCTATCGTAATAGACGCCTTTACATCGTCCAAACCTACCTCACACTTGAATGACCAGCGCCACCCCAAATCATTTTCCAAGAATGAACCAAGAGTGCTTCGACAGCAGACATACAGAAGATCGTCATTAGCAACCTTTCTAAGCAAATTGCAAAATTCTAAGATAACAGGTGCACAGTTGGCATGCAATGACTTCGGCAAATCTCTACAGGCGTTTAAGAAGTGCTTAATCGAGGTATCAGCGCATTCTTTGTTACCTTTGTTGGTCGAGATATACAGCATCACTAATGCTGCTGGAGCAGAATATGACATGAAAATCTCAAAATGGCCGCCTGCATCCTCAATTTCACTATTTCCAGTCAATTTGAAGAACTCGGTCACCAAGTTTGTAACATGCTTAGGGGCATGAGCGGAAGATGGCATTCCCCCTCTACATAGTTTGCAAATAAGCATTACTAACTGCTCGACTAGCCGGCAAGTCTGTGGATGCTTCGTACTCCGCATCCGGCCAACTAAATGAAGTGCGGCATCCTTCTGAATCGCACACTCCGCCAGTGATTGCTCCGCCTGCAGCTGCTTCCCGTTGTAAATTAACCTCTGCTCGTAAGCAGGAATCCCAGTGATGTCCTGAATTCTCATCAGAATCTTTCCAACGGTGTCCTCCGAACTTGCATTAATAACAATGTGATTCCCGTTGGAGATCATCCGGACGAAGAACTGGAGCCTCGTAACCGACGCAGCGAGACCCATGGCAGGAGGCGAAGCCGTGCGCGAACAAGAAGGAAGAGACGAGAGGTCACCGGCGGCGGCGGCTGCTGAGCTGGAGACGGGCCCAACCCCACCACCGCTCGATGAAACGAGACTGTGGTTCTGAACGTCGGAAGAGGAGTTCACGGCGGAGGGGGAATCGTCCTTCCGCATTCTCACGCTGACCAGGTCCTCATCGTCCTCCTCGACGGAAGACACGTAATCGTCCAACTTGCGCTTGGCCGAGCCGCGGTGATCAGCGGCGGCAGATGAAGGAGCAGCGGCGCCGCCACCGGCAGTACGCTGAGAGGGACAATCAACGGACGCCGATCGCCGTTGCGACATTTGACCGCGCAATCCCCGGCCGCTAGCACGGTGGAGGAAACAGCACGCGAAGCGCCTCCACCACACAGTTAAAATTCCCGTCCCACGCGAATCAACAAAACCCTACCCAAATCATTCACCTCATCAGTCATCGAAATCCGAAACAACACAACGCCGATAGAGAATAGAATCAATCCAGCGAAGATATCCGACGATCGGAAGGTAAAGAGCGGGGAACTGATCGGGGGGGAAAGCGTTGCCGCGGCGGTGTTGGTGGTCTCTCGCTCCCTCCCTATTTCTCCTTTTTACTTTTCTTTCTCTCTCTCTCTCTCTCTCTGTCTGTCTTTCTGAGCCGTAATCCAGCCAAGGACTGTAAATCCTACGCTATTATATAGTTTCTTTCTTTTGGTTTTACTAAATGCGAGTTTTACTGTGGCAGTGATCAGGTGCGGTCGTGATCATGCTATTTAGGCGGGATGGTCACGTGATTGGGGCGATGTCGATTATATTAACCGTTAAGATCTTGTTGTGGACGAGCTTGGACGGTAGGATGAGACCCAACTGTTGCACTGTAACGTTTTTTGTGGACTTCCTTATGAACATTTTTTTGTGCAGTGCCCAATTACACATCACATATTTTATAACGTAACCTTAATCTTCTTTCTCCTACTATAAACAATGTGATTAAGGTCAATAATTAGAAGATTTTGACTTAATCGTGTAATTTAGAAGAGGAGGCGGAAGAAGCTTAACAATGAATATATTTCAAAACGAGACAATTTGCGTGATTTACGACAATAGACATAACGAACTGACATGTATCTAACACAACTAAGAAGCAAGTACTATATGAATATCGAGATACTCCTCCTACTCTAACCATTGTCATTACCGATTGATCTAATTCTACAGCTGTGGCTGAGATTAGGACTGGCCATGTAAACACTCAGTAACTAGTAAATTTACACATCTGTGAAACACTTGGTATACAAGGGAATCCAAGATCCAGATTACAAACGTACAATTTATGCTTCAAGGTTACAGCATTAAATTGTCATGTCAATGTAAAGTTGCAGCAGAAAAATACAACACACAACAGAAACTTCAGCAATAATAACACATACAAGAAAGCCATCATACATCAGAAAGAAGTAAGCAGAAGAAGCCATGCAGTTAACCAAGCAGCAACCTGCATACAGCTTCTTCTCTACTTCCCATCTATCAAGCTTCAGTCAGGTACAAATAGAGTAAAAAGTAATTCGGCTGCACCTTTCTCGTCGTCCAAGTGACTGGAATGAGATTCCGGGCACGATCCTGCAAATGCTTGCATGTACAGTAAGTAGCAACCTCTTCTGTTTTCTGTTGCTTTCCTTTATTTGTTTTCTGGGTAGCTTTCACTTTCTCCTTCCTTATTCTCTTACTTTCTGTAAGGTAGTCTACAGATGATCCCTTTCCTTTCTACAAGCTCTTTCTTCTTCCTAAGTAACATGACAAAGATATCTATCAGGAATCCTAGTACATTTTAGGCAAATGCAATGATGCTTTGCCCAAGGCTGAAGCCTTTCCAACCAGAGACCACCACATCCTAACTTGATGAAGGCTGAAGAAAGATGTAGGCTTCCTCCACATCCCTCTGGCTTTCCTTGTTGCGGCATCACATGGACCTCGTGATGCCATGGTTCTCCGCGGATAGCTCGCTGCAGTTTCCATACCAACGATTAGCATTTATCAGATAAGACCAGAAAAACTGACTTCATACCTCAACCGGTTAAATTAAACTGCGACTGAAGAAGTCTCTGGGGCAGAATAACTAAATCAGACAGCAGAGAAAATAACAAAACGCACCAGTGGACGCTTTCTTGGTCATCAGTGTCTTCTCTGCTGGTCACAGTTTCAGTTTAAATCCAACTGATAGGAAGTCATCCCTGCGAGAAAGAGGCCATTAGTACCCTTAACAAGACGGCTAAGCCATGGAAAGACAAGAAAATGGAAAAGAAAAGTCATCACAATATGCTCTTATGATTTGTGGAAAAACATAACAATGACTTGCAACTTGCAAGTCAATGTCAACTGATAAAAGGAAGACAGAAGTATGTGGAGCCCAAATTTGTGGCCCGGGGCATAAAATGAGCTTGAACCCTAGCATTTCAGCAATACTGTTTATTACATGTCTTTTTTCCCAAATCAACAAGCAGCCAGAAAATGTGATGGGGACCCGCCTAATTGTTCAAGTAGACCGTTCATTGACCCAGATCAAAGACTAAATAAACAGATCATAGGCATTAAACTATAGATCAGAATACTAGCATAGATATTGACCTCCAGTTGACTTACTTGTTATAAATGAAAATTTTCTATTGACTTGAAACCCAAGTCCACAAGATAACAAATCTTATTTGTACAACAGTTAATCTTCCAGCCCCAGGTACATACACAATGACCAGAAACACAATGTGTAAAGAAAGACTTGCAACAAAATGCAAGCACATTTCTTCTTTTCCAATCCACCTCCAGAATTTGAAGGAGAAATGGGACAAGTTATCAGTTCTGGATATACATGCAAATGACAACCTTTTTTTCCCAGATCATCAATATTCACAAGACTATTATATATCAGAACTAGTTTTGCTATACCAATTGTTGTTTTCGGATCTCAACTTCTCCCTCTCGGCATCCTCCCTTAACCGTCGCTGCCGCTCAACTTCATCAGGATCCTCGACTGGAATAAGACTTCCCACATACATAAGAGCACCAAACGATCTCGGCCCGTCAAGAATCCTCACACTTCTAGCCTTCCCAGTCTTCGAATCGTACCAGAAGAGCTTCTCATCATTCACTTCCAATAGCAGCTCATTACCATCCTTGGCATAAATCAAAGGCCTCAAGAACCCAAATGCAGTAGTATTCCTAATCTTCTGCACCGAGAACAACCGAGACCAAGACTCCTTCACCCCATACTCCTTCATCACCCACAGATCGACGCATACATGCTCGTAGTTACACATCACACACAGATTCCCTTCCAGAACCCCCACATCCACTTGGTAGCTCAGATCCTTATTTTCATACTCCGGCTGAGGCACCTCATCGAACTTCTCAGCAACGAAATCGAACGAGACTATATAATTCTTCAAACCCAGCAAAGCCCTCTGAGGCAGCACCCAATGCAGAGCAGATCCAACGAGAACCCCATACCCTCTCCTATGCAAAACCTGATGCAGGGGCTTATGCAAGAACCGGATATAATATGGGACATCCATAATCTTCTTCCACGAATTGCTCCTAAAGCTATAAACCTTCACCTCGTAATCATAATTATAAGTATCGTTCGCGTTCTCATCCCCGACGAAAGTCGCCATCCTCACCAGCTTGTAATCATCGTTCAAAGAATCGTACCCGAACCCGTAGAAAACGTACCCGGTCCTCAGGTGCTGCCCGCCGGGCGGCTCCACCTCGCTCACGGGCAGCTTCCGGACCTTCCGCGTGGCGATGTTGTAAATCGCGAGATCCCGCTCCGAGTTCCGCAGCGCGACGAGTCCGTTCACCGAGCCGACCGCCTCGGTCCCGCCGCCGACGGAGAGCGGGTGGTCGAGATCGACGGCGGCGTCGAGGGAGTCGAAGTCGACGGTGTAGAGGTGCCAGTCGCGGAGGATGAGGGAGTGGTGGGATTTGGTGCGGAGGGAGTAGGACAAGTGGAGATGGATGAAATCGTAGCTGTCGATCAGGTCGCAGATGGGCTTGGAGAGGGCGCGGAAGCGGAGGAGGGCCTCGGCCGGGAGCTGGCGGAAGATGTCGGTGACGACGTCGTGGGGGATGCGGCTGGAGCGGAGGAAGACGGCCGGCGGAGGCGGTTCGGCCATTTTTTCCCCCTTCTTCTTCGTGGCGGAAATCTAGGGATTGGATTTTGAGGGGATGATGGATAGGAGAAAAATATGGAGGGAGAGATTAGTGATTACGGAAAAGGAAAGGTAAAATGGAGTGTGTTGTGGGGGATAGTGATTAGTGGAAAGCGAGGCGGGATTTGTTTGTCCAAAGTGATGATGTGGCTCCACCCACTTTTAGGTAAACACTTTATTATATTTTAACCATGGGCTTAGATATTCATCAACTAAATTATATTTTAATTTCTATCATTATTTAGAGCGAATTAATGACGAATTTCGGTTAGTTCAATTATCTGCATCTCTGATAATAGTAATTAGTAACTAATTCTGTTCACTGCAACCAATTGATGATTAACAAGAAGTTTGGCATAATATGTACTACTAGGTAGCTGGCCACATAACTAAAGCAGCAAGCTTTAATTTAATTTAAGGGCCGTTGTGGTAGGTCTAGTGGGCCAGAGGCCCAAGCGAATCCGATGTCTACTTCTACGTGGACTTTCTTGAAGGAAAGAGAACTTTTGTACAGTTGGGTAATTGGACTATTGGTTCCTTGTCCGATTGTTCACTGGTGGCGAGGAATCCAGCAGTCCAAAATGAGGCGAAACTGGAATTAAATTGGGCCTGTCCAAGCCCATTTCAGTAATTCAAATCGTAAAGATAATTAATTACGTGGGATTTTTTTTTTTAAATGGAAAATGAGGGTGAAGAGAACTAATGTAAATAGTTGCATTTTTAGTAACCCTCCCACACAAAACATTCTAAACATGGATCTCAAACTTTCATGTGAGATTAGGACAATTATGAAGGAGTGAACCCTAGACCCCAAATGTGTGGTCATAGCAAACCTTGTTGAACCTAAACTCAATGATGATGAGTATGATCAACAAAAGATAATTTAAGACAGTCTTCATGTATATATCCATAATTACATTGAAGACATTCTCACCACCAACAATATCGTGTTTAATTTGCTGTGAAAGGGTGGGGGGAAAAAAAGAACACCACTCTTTGCAACCTTCTTTCTCTCTATTTTGCTTTACTTCTTGTTAGTTGTTGGTTCTAATATTCATATTCAAAGTATGGTCGATGAAATCGTACTGAAAAAGATGACATGGGTAGTTTCAGATCTTGCCTCCGCCACTGCTATAAGTTCAAGTGCGACTGCATCCATATAATAAACTAAACTGGCTCCCATCACTTCGGGGTCGGTTAGCATGCTAACCCCCTTAGGGGTTGGAAAAATGACACCCCCCTAGTATATTAAATACAACTATAGAATTTAATACACACATTAAATACACATTAGGAATTAAAATGTACCATATTAATTAGGAATTCTCTCACTATTAAATACACATTAGGAATTAAATACACACATTAAATACACATTAGGAATTCTCTCACTATATTTGATTTTTCCTTTTTCAGCAGTCTCCGACCACCAGACTTCCTCCGACCGCCACACTTCTCCGGTGAAAATCCCATCGGCAGACTCTCTCCGACCACCTCCAAAAAATATACCACTGCACTGATACGTTGTACCACTGTACTGGTAGATATACCACTGCACTGATACGTTGTACCACTGTACTGGTAGATATACCACTGCACTGGTAGCAATGTCATATCTGAGTATCAGTGCAGTGGTACAAATACCAGTAAAGTGGTAATTAATGTGGTGTATTTAATGCTTACTTTGTATTTAATAACAGAACATTTATTATGTTTACTTTCATTAATACTTGTCAATAATTAATGAAAAACTGACCAATTAAAAGGGGGTGTCAAAAAACCAACCCCTAAGGGGTTAGCATGCTAACCGGTCCCATCACTTCGTGTCTAATGTCTATAATAAGGCAGCTGATAGATAATTAATTAACTTCAAGCGGCCATTAATTTGACCCGTGCATGCATGTAATTACGGATCTAACATATTTAAACCCAAGGAAAGGATGGGTCAGTCAAATCTTTAACTCGAGACGTCCAAGTGAAGCTTACTTGGCAGGCCAATCCGACACCAATAAGTATGTTCGTCTTTATCTTAAACAGAGCTAATAATAACGATACAAATCAAGTATACATCAAAACTACATTATTTAATGGTTCGTTCGGTATTGAAATGAATCGTAAAAAAATAGGGATGACAATCAAATCCGCAATTGCGGATACTCCGACCCCTGTGTGTTAGTGTATCGTATATGATCCACGATCGAACCTCTTCCGACAGTTCGAGTTATTGAGACCAACTGGTTTTTGACACAGGTATCTGAGCTAGCTTGGCCAAGTAGTCTTGTGCTCGAATCTCCACGACCCCCCAATATTAAAAATTGATTAAAACACAAGATATTGTTAGCCTGTGCAAACTTCAAGACCGTGAGTCGGCTTTTGTTTGGGGGGGGGGGGGGGCGTGTAAGAGAGTGGTATTCAAGATCCAGCATAACCTTCTCTCAACAACTCGAGTTATTGGGAGATAGCAACTGGTTCATGACATGGTATCAGAGCCTTATGTGGTCGAGAGGTCTCGTGAGGTGTGGACGATTAATGGACACAGAAATCGTGGCCAATGGACTAATGTCCACCAAATTCTCTCGACGACAAGTTAGCTGCAATCGTAGCAACGACAAGCACAAAATAATACCTTCCCCGGCCCAGGCCAAACAAAACCTCGTCCAGACAGGTTGGCAAAGAAGAAGAAGCAATATGCCCCTTGGCCCAACCAACCGCCATTCACATGTGTCTTAGAATCATTGAACTCCCATATCCAGCAAAGTTAAGTTAGACCATCCACCTCATCACCCTTCTCTCCCTCCATTATCCGATCTCTAATGTCCCTTTGTCGACTTGAAAACAAACTCTTTTCGTAATATGATAATAATTCAAAGCCTTTTGTCACCATCCACTCATTCACTCGCTATACCCAATAATCCATCATCACAAGTCTCTATAATTACCATTAATTAGTGCATCTTTGTAAGCAAGTTGGTGGCTTTTTTTTCTTCTCCAAGCTAATTAAACATTATCATATGGTATACTGGCCCAAACGGTCAGGATCATCATGATTAAGTTTAATTAAACCATCATTACTATAAGTTTTTTATTAAGGGGATTAACATCGGGGGGTTACACGTATTGGTGTCAAGAACCAATCACATTAACCCACTACTTAGCTAGCTATAGGTTATGTAGTGTAATAATAATGCTCGACCATTCGATTTTTGACATCCGCCCAAAACCAAGTCAACAAAGAAAAAATTTTCCATCACGTAACTACCATTCAATAATTCCACATATTAAACACAAATGCATCATTTGTCTAAGTAACTTAACTATGAGGATAGATAGATAGATAGTGGTCGAATTCCAATCAGATCGTCGGGTTTGTACACACGATCCAAAAAACACGACCATTTATCTTGTGCTTTAATTATCAACAGTTAGTATTGGGCGTCTCATGGAGATTCGTACACAGGATCACTTCACCAAACTATCTCAGATATCATGTCAAGATAAACCAACCGATTTGTTGGGAAAATATTTGATTATGAATCGTATATCGCTCTCCCTTACAAAATTAGCCGCGCCGGTGTTGCATGAGGACCGCTAGCTCTAACGTACGGCAGATGGTAATTGACGGCGGTATAAGTAAGTAAGTTAACGTAATCAATCATGCCATTGCCATGGAAGAAAAGATCAAAGATCCACCATAGCAAGTTGCCTCTTCCTCATTGGACGACGAGTAAATCCCAAATACACGACGAATGGTTGTTTCCCAAAATCAAATGTTCGCCACTGTTGGGAAAGAGACACTACAAGGAATGAAGCTTCCTAGAGATTTGGCATCTTTCTTTCACAATGCTCCACGAACGTTCCTAGCTACAGTGTACTGTTGCTTTAAAAACCGGCTGGGAGCAAAATTACTGTATCACAAAATATGACGAACCTTTGCAAACTTCAAATCCGTGAATCAACTTTCGTATGTAAATTTAAAAAATACCAGACGTACGCGTGACAATGAAATCTACGAATTAGTTGGATTTGGTCGTTCAAAGAACTACGGCAAAAAAAATATGTATGATTTGAGTCTCACAAACAAACAAGTTTCAAAGGAATATAAGGAGGTAGAGTTTTATTATTGCGACAGTAGCACTGGTCTCTGCCGCCTTCCGTCGTCAAATTTGCACCTTGCAGAGAGTTCTTTTCTTCTATATGCGGCGAGTGTTCAAAGGGCCTTTCACGCATATGTCAAAATTAATGAAGAAATTTCGTATGAATCTATACATTAGGGGGAAAATGGCAATTAATTTATTACATAGATCCAACCTAACATACCAGCCGCCAAATAATAATGCACCTAATTTAATACCAGAAGATCCTCAGGTGCTCAAATATTATCCACATGAAGATCAACAGCATTTTAAGATAAACATCGTCAAAATTCGTAATGACTGTAAGAATCTTTGCGTTCACGAGGCAACGACTTCGCGAATGAAATGTAGTGTGTATCGATGGGATAAATATTACCAGTAAATTTTATTTTTCTAAATGAATTAGGAATGAATAAAATGAATGATCCACTAGAAAAAAAAAAGGAAATTATATTAAAACAAGGAAGGTACAAATTGGGCACTCCAACCTCTCTATCTAACATTGGGTGCCAGAAAATTCGTTTTTTGAAAATGCCAACCTCTATCCAAATTCCAAAGGCAATTTTTGTATATATATAGATTGTGAATAAGCTTTTACACATTCATTTCCCTTGCAAATTCTATTCCTTTCTTCTTTCTCTTCCTCCGCCGTCACTAAAAAAAAAAAAAAAAAAAAAAAACAATACCAAGGAAAATGAGCGGCCACTCCGGCAACGACGACCCCAAAGCTCCCCTCCTCGCGGTGGTCGTCCACCCTCCGCCGAACTCCGCCGAACCTCACGACGCCGGACCTGCCGGACCGGCCACGTGTCAGTCCCTGATTTCCTGCCTGCTGACTCCCAACAGCTTCTACATCCTGCTGGGCCCACTCCTGTGCGCCATGATCTGCCTGCTGGTGAAGCTGCAGCCGGGGGACGGCGGCGGCGGCAGCTCCTCTTCGTCGTCGGCCGCGGCGACCAGCCGGAACATGCTGGCGGTGCTGGCCTGGATGTTCGCCTGGTGGCTGACGGAGGCCGTCCCCATGCCCATCACCTCCATGGCGCCGCTCTTCCTCTTCCCGCTCTTCGGCATCGCCGCCGCCGATGACGTGGCCTCCTCGTACATGGATGACGTCATCGCCCTGGTGTTGGGGAGCTTCATCCTCGCCCTCGCCGTCGAGCATTACAACATTCACCGCCGGCTGGCCTTGAATGTGAGTTCGATCGGCCTCCTCTTCTTTTCTTCCTTACTAAACCAACGCGAGTAACTTTCCGTTTTTTTTTTACCATTATGGTAAATTTTTAGCTTCGGATAAGAAAGACTGATTATGGTAAATCATATTAGATTAGATCATTACGACCTTACTTGAATTTATCTATTGGATTATACTCGAATTGATTTAAGTCGTTGAGCTGATAAAAAAAAAAAGTGGTCTAAGGTTCAATAGTTGATCGGGTTCCAACTTATTTGAGCCGTATTTTCTAAATTTTCTAAATTTACGTACAAATAAGATAGTAATTTATTCATTAATATAATTTAATTAACAGATAACGTTGCTATTCTGCGGGGACCCACTGAACCCGCCGCTCCTCCTCCTCGGGATATGCGCCACCACCGCGTTCATCAGCATGTGGATGCACAACGTGGCGGCGGCGGTCATGATGATGCCGGTGGCCACCGGGATCCTCCAGCGCCTGCCGGAGTCCGGACCGGGGCAGTCGCCGGTGGTGAGCAAGTTCTGCCGGGCGGTGGTGCTGGGGGTGATCTACTCCGCCGCCGTGGGAGGGATGAGCACGCTGACGGGGACAGGTGTCAACCTGATATTGGTCGGGATGTGGAAGAGCTACTTCCCGGAGGCGGACCCCATCAGCTTCAGCACGTGGCTGTTCTTCGGCGTCCCGTTGGCCTTGGTCATTTTTCTGTTCTTGTGGGCCATTCTCTGCTTGTTGTACTGCCCGAAGGGGTCCGGCCCAATTCTCTCGGCTTACTTGGATAAAGCCCATCTTAAAAGAGAACTTACGCTCTTGGGTGAGTTAACAAATCAAATCCAACCCTCTAATTAGCAAGTTAAAAATGTTTAAGCATGTCAAAGCTTACTCAACACCTTGTTCATGCATTGGGCAGGTCCAATGGCGTTTGCAGAGAAGATGGTTTTAACTGTGTTTGGGGTAAGTGTATGAGAGATTTGTCAATTAATCACTATCTAATCCTGTTTTTTTATATATTAGTAAGGTTGATTTGTGTAAGAAAGAAAGGTTAATCTGAATACTAATGATGTGATTATTTTTGTTAATAGATGTTGATTGCATTATGGATGACTAGAAGCATAACGGATGACATTCCCGGCTGGGGAGTCCTCTTCAATGATCGTGCTGGCGATGGAACTGTCAGTGTGAGTACATGCTTTACTCATTCATCAAATTATATGTCATACAAGAACACAGAAGAAAATATAAGGGATACGTGTTAGAAAGTGGTATAAGATCCAGCAGAACCTTCTCCCAACAACTCGAGTTATTGGAATCAATTGGTTCTTGACATGGTATCAGAGCTTGTTTGGCCAAGTGGTCGTGTGTCCGAATATCCACGACCCCCAATATTAACAGTTGATTAAAGCACAAGGTATGGTGGGCCTGTGCAAACTTCAAGCCCATGGGTTGACTTTCGTTTGAGGGGGCGTGTTAGAAAGTGATACAAGATCCAGCAGAACCTTCTCCCAACAATACGTACCTCTTAGTTAACGACATTGTTGTCTATCATCTCCTCAGGTCATGATGGCAACGCTGCTCTTCATAATCCCGAGCAACAAGAACAAGGGCGAGAAGCTGATGGACTGGTCGAAATGCAAGAAGCTCCCGTGGAACATAGTCCTCCTCCTCGGGGCAGGATTCGCCATCGCCGATGGGGTTCGAACCAGCGGGCTAGCTGAGATTCTGACCAAATCTCTCGACTTCCTCGAGCAAGCCCCGTACTGGGCGATCGCGCCGCTCGTGTCCCTGATCGGGGCGTTCATCACTGAATTCACCTCCAACAATGCCACGACCACTCTTTTGGTCCCTCTGCTCATCCAGATCGCCAAGACTATGCATGTTCATCCACTGCTTCTGATGATCCCTGGCGCCATTGGAGCTCAATTTGCGTTCTTGCTCCCCACGGGAACACCTTCCAACATCGTTGGGTTCACCACCGGCCATATTGAGATCAAGGACATGATCAAAGTTGGGATCCCACTGAAGATTACTGGGATTGTTGCTCTCTCCATTTTAATGCCTGCCCTTGGTAAGCTACAACAAATGCTTGAATTCCTAGTTTTTCCCCATATTTTTACGTTTTGTTTTATAAGCTTTAGTGATGTTGATGAGTTTTGTGTTTCTTTTGGTGTAGGAACATGGGTCTTTGGGATACATGGAGAAATCTAATAGGTGTTGGAGGAGAGTCTTTTGATATGATAGTTTGTATAGAGAGTGGATGAAGGGCAAAAAAATTGCTCTTGTTAGGGTTCATTAATGGTTTATTGCTTTGTGTACCTTTTTTACTTGTTGTAATTAATTTTTGCCTTCTCAAGTTTATAGGTGAAGACATTGTTACAATATATATACATTTGTTTATTTCTTCAATTGGTTTTAAAATAGGATTATAATTGCTAGGACAAGGACTTAGATGTTTTGGAACCATCATAAGAAAAACTACACTTGATATTATAGCAACAACCAAACATTAATTCTATTTTGGAGTTCACATAACATGACATATATTTCCTCTTTAATTTTAGAAGGCAGAGCAAGAAACAATACTCGATTGTATGGTCAGATCGAAAATCTTAAGGTCCCTAAAATCGTACTCGATTGTATGGTTTCACAATCCTTGAGTTAGAGTAAAAGATTTTTGTTAAGTTTGAGTACCCTAAACCATAAGCTTCCTTTCATTTCGATGAGATGTTTACCTAATTTCTGGTTGGAACAATAAATTCTGCAAATCACTCTACTCTACTTCTTCTCCATTATTAACTCTAGCTAGGTGAGTAATCATGCCAATGCACCACTTTTTATCTTACTCCATTTTTCTTCTTGGTTTTTCATCCATGGACATATCCAAACTCCATTTCAATATGAAACCAGAGCAAACCACACCCAACCCCAGAAGTTCATTAATCAAAGCCGTCCAACAGTTGGACATTTATATTCAATAAATCCTGAAAGAGCCACCCACTAGTCACTTCCCTATTTATTACTTCCCCTGCTTCATTTCACTCCCCTGCACTCAACTTCTCTGTCACTTCTCAGTTCTCACAGCTTGAAGAGGCAAAAACCATGAGCAAGAGGAGCGACATTGGAGATGGGTTTGATCCCAAGAGGCCCCATTTCTTCAAGGTCATTGTTGAAGAAACTCTCAGAGACAAGAAGATGGTAAGCACAACCCATAAACACTTAAACCAAAACTATACATTTCCACAACTTTCTTTCTGTACCACCTTCTTGTCTTTCCCTTTCAGATGCTGCCTGAGAAGTTTGTGGGGGAACATGGAGGAACCTTGTCTAGCCCTGTTTCCATCAATGTCCCAGGAGGCATGACATGGCAGATCCAGATGTCCAAAGCCCGGACCCGAAATGCTGGCAATGGCAGGACCAAGAACATCTACTTGGTCAACGAGACATGGAAGGAATTTGTAACACACTACTCCCTGAAACATGGCCACTTCCTGATTTTCCAGTACGAGGGCGGTTCTCGATTCTCCGTCGCGATCTTCGATGGCACGAATGGTTCGGAGATCGAGTATCCTGTCAGCAACAAAGGGATCACCACCACCACAGGAAAAAACAGCAGTAGCAGCAAGTTCACCTCTAAGTACCCTTTCTTCCGAGTTGTTATCACAGATTCTCACTTGCTCAAAAGCAACGTGGTAACGAAAATTCATAACCTTGGGGAAAGTTTCAATCTTTGGGTATTATTATCTTTTGCTTAATGGATTGTAATGCTGGGGTTTTTTTTCAGAATGTGCCGAGGAGGTTTGCAGACAAGTACTTAAAGAGAAGCCAGCAGGTTAAGCTTCAGGTTGGAGATGATTGCTGGAAGGTGAATGCTAACAAAATGAAAGGAGGCCCGATGGCTGTGCAGCTGAATAGGGGTTTTAGAGTCTTTGGGAGGGAAAGCTCCATTAAAGCTGGGAATGTTTGTTACTTCGAGCTTGTTGGTAGCAAGGATGGCGACCAAACGTATAAGGTCACTATATCCAAGGAGAATTAGCGACCAGATGTTGTAGTGTTGAATTAGTATGTTCCTTTTGTAATGCCCGTCGAGACCCTGCTGGAGATCAAAGACATTATGAAGAATGTCATGTTTTACTGCTAATCAAATAGCTTCCTAGTTGCTGGATTTGTAAAGCTTGGTCTTGAAAGTAGAAAGGCTGAAGTAGCCATGTCAAGAATTGAACTAGTGTGAGCTGAACCAAAGCACTGAAACTGTTACAACAATGTACCATATCCTGCAGAGTAACATCAGCAAGTTATCTCGTATAACAATGAACAACTAAAAACTCTATGTCCCCTACTTCACTATCCTGTTATGATGCTAGCCGGCAGGGCACCACGTAATCTAGAGTGGTTACTTGTCATTATCCAAGCTCATGAATCCATCATCTTCAAGAGAAATGCAGTTTCCAGAGCTGCCTCCTTGCATTGCATGTATCTGTTCTCCTCTACAATATCTGCTGAGAAATGGAGCAGCACAGGGCGTTTTGGATCATAAATAGTCTGCTGTCGAACCCTCGTAGCCCATTTTGCTGCTTCCCATACCCCGAATCTGAAAGACGTCATCACACAGAAACAGTAACGATACTCGTTTGCTGGCTGCTTTGATTATTCAATTTGTACAATGAAGAGAAACTGACGAAAACCAGAGATGAAAGATTACCTTGTATTGAAGGATGAGGTAATGAGTACTGCAGGATAAACGGCATCATTTTGAATGTTGTCGTATGGAGAGTATTCACGTATGGCGTGAAAGTCATCTTTGTCCCCAGGGTACCCAAACTCTTCATAGTCAGCTGCCGTTAGGGGTATAATGGGGTAGAGAAGAGTACTGGTTGCATCTAGAAATGGGACCTGAAACCAAACAGGAATATGAAGCCAGATGGACACAGAAAAGAAACACAAGTGAATATCGATACATAAGATCAAACTTCTTGCCTTCAAAACTGCAGCACGAAATAAATCAGGTTGATGGTTTATGGCAGCAGCAACCAAGAGTCCCCCGGCACTAGAACCCCAACCAGCAAGCTTGTCTTCTCCTACAATCTCTTTCTCAATCAAGAACTTGGCACATGAGACATAATCTTTTACAGAGTTGAGCTTCTTTGTGCTTCTACCGGCATGATGCCATGCCTTACCCTGACCACCTCCTCCTCTGTAATCACATAATTTGAAGAAAATCACAAATGATCAAAACTCAGACGCAGTATAGACACTTGGCATAGTTCAAAGATAATTCAAGGAAAGAAAGCCTTTTGATCAGCAGTAGTCCAAGCAGAAAAGACCTGACATCAGCATATGCAAGGACCCAACCACGGTCAAGAAGGCTTTTAAGCTCACTGCGCCACCTTTTGTCAAGCAACTCGCCATAGGCTCCATGTCCATGAAGCAATCCAGGGTTTCGTTTTGTGTTTTCAATCATGCGAGAATAGACAACTGTTAAAGGAACCATAACTTCATTGTGTGAAGAGACAAAATGGCGTTCACAGGCATAAAATTCAGAAAGGTCATTCCATATATCATCTTCAGATTTGACTTCATGAGATGAACAAGAATTCAGACTGTCAGAAAATATTCCAGTGCTACTAGCAGAAGAGGAAGTCCCATATAGAATTCTTGTTCTTTCGTGAAGCATGTTCTGTTGTTGGACAATATTCCACTTGCCATTTGATAGGTCATAATCAACTACAGCATCGGGCATCTGGAAAGCAAGTGAAAAGGGTAGGATCTTGAATACAGAATGGAATAATATTTGTACTTATCCTTGTCTATACAGAGCCGAGAGAAAATCAACTCCTACCACAGGTGATGATATTGTGAAGCGCATGGATGATGAATAGAAGTCATAGTTAGTTCCTGGCGAAATTTGAGAAACATATCTCGGAAGAGGAAGAAATGCGGGATTAAGCTCCTTCAGATATACTGCTCCACTCTAGAAAAGACAAGATAACATCAACAAGATGGAAAGTGGAAGGACGTCATTAATTAGCACAATCTGCTGAATAACTGTGTTTACCTTCCTAGAAGACAAGGGTAAAGGGAGTGAACAGAGTTTATAGTTCCAACCTTCCCTTACAATGAGCACCATGTGTGTATCACAGAAATCAACATCCTCAATTATCAAATCTTGATCGTCATGGAACACATTCTGACACAAGCAAAAGAAAACCAATTGAAAATTGATGAATATGCCTATAAAAATGGAGTTAACTAAGAGCAACTGGTGGCGAAGAAAGACGTGGTAACCCACCAACCTCCCACACTCTAGGACCAGAAGAAGCATCAACAGGACTTTGGAGAAGATAATAATGATCAACCAATCGGCCTTCTTTGGCAGCATCAGTAAATAAATAGAGGTAACCTCGGTGATGTTCAACTATGCAATGAACTGGAGCACCGCACTCCCAAACTAAAGTCATGCCAGACAGGGGATCGGCTGCATTAATCAGAAAGACCTAATACATCGTCATTGACCAATGTTAAACCACTTCCACTGGCACTAACGTAGGAATTTCAAACATCAGTCAAACAACAACTGTACCTTTGAAGACGTCATGGAGAAGACATTCACAGACACAAACCGGAAATCCTTGGTGTGCCTGATGGTCATATGAACATTCTCTTGTGGTTCATCGAGAAGCAAAACATCTTCATCGGTTGATCCAATCATGCTATAGTATAACCTAAAGCAAAAAACAAAAACAAAAAAAAAGAAGAAAAAAGAAACCACTCCTTAGCATTATATTCCTCAAAGTCAATAATTTGCAGTTTCAACGAACCCAGTACTTCGCAGATTACCAACCTGCAAGGCTTCTTGTGTTGATCAGTAACAACATAAAGCAACACCCGCCCGCCTTTAGCCCATGCCAAGTTACAAACTCGATCGGCCTGAGGCTTGCTACACAAGGCACCAGAGTTCAGATTCCTCACACATAACTTGAAGTAGTCATTATCCTTGTCATACATTGTGTATGCAAGAAACTTATGGTCTGGAGAGACCTCCGATAGCTCTTCGTAAGCATAACCTGCACACGCAAACTAGATCGATTCAACACAAGAACAGCACAAAAAAAGACTCATGCTTCGAATTTATCACTTCAACTAACTCAGACCTCCAAACCTCTCAGCTTCCTGATTGTAATCAACAAGCTTCTGCTCAATCCTCTTCCCAGAAGTGAAATCAAACCCCGAAAACGGAGACTTATTCGAAATGAATTCCTCATTCAAGCTCGCCAGTCTCCGACACAGCACCGAGTATTGCTTCCCTTCTTCCACTCTCCGGTAATACAACCTAATTCGCAATTCCATCGATCAATTCATTACAATAGGAACAAAAAATCTTTGAAGAAAAAGGGCAGAAATCGAAGTGAGGGAAAATTACAAAATTTCGTTACCAGGGACCCCAACGAACGGGAGGGGTAGAGAGGTCGAATTGCATCCGGGAAGCCATTTCAGTCTGGAGCTTGCTCTGAAGCTTCTCGGTGCCGGACATGACGGCCTCCGTGTACTTCTCCTCTTGCTCCATCAGCACGTCCATGTGCCGCCGCGCCACGGCGTCGCTCAGCTTCGACATCCAGCTATACGGGTCATCCCAGGTGGCGTCGTGGAAGGTAAAGGTTTGGGGCTTCTGCGGCGGTTTCGGGGGTTTCGGCGGCGCCGGAGGAGCCGGCTGCCTCGGCGCCTTGTAGCTGCGATGGAAAACGAGAAGGATGAATTGAGCGGTGGGGATGACGAGACGGCGTCGGCTGTGGATGGATACGGCGGCGGAGGAAAGGAGGTTCCGCATTTTGCGCGGTGGCGGCAGGGGTTTTTTTCGCGGAAGTGAGGGCGGCAATTTTACCGGCAGGGTTTAACAACCGGAGCAAGAAGTAACGGTATCTGATGATGTTAGAGATCGAACGACGCGCCGTATTGGATCAAAATTGTGACGAAGATGGTGTTTGGCTTGGCCCAAGTCCACAGTAATGGCCCGTGGATATGTTGGGCTTTCTTTGATATATTGGAATATAAAATTAAACAGAAATTGATATCCTTTTCTTTTTTTTTCCTCAATGAGTGTAATAACCTTTTCCATTCTAAATAATTTTTGATTAATCATAACATTCTCACCCACTAGGAAATTTTCAAACATTAATTCCTACCAGAACACCTGAAGGAACTATTAAAATTAATCGATTCAGTAGCGCAAAAAAAAAAAAAAACGTCATCATATCGATGCAGCGAAACTTTAACTAATTATGAAGAGACGATCCAATACTCCGAATTGAGCTAGTTATCCGGTCAACATATATCATGTTTGCTTTTTCGCACCCATCTATACATATACCTAAATTACACGAGAACTGTTACGCGTAATTGGTCGACAACCCTAAATTACATGAGAACATTTCTCATTGGTATTATTATTATTATTTATTATCATCATCAGTATTGTTCATATTGCATTAACATGAACTTTGACGATGATATCAAGTCATGAGAGCCACTAACCGATCTATCTACCTCCAGTATACTTGTAAAAGTTCTCAACTTGATTTTCATAACCGTTTCCTTGGAGCACCGTGGTGAAGTAGGTGGCCGGGGCAGAGTGGGTGGAGTTGGCGGTTAGGTAAAATTCGAAGTAGGTGAAGTCCATGGTGGGTTGAGAATATCCGGTGTCCAGGCTCACCAACGTCAAGGGTTCCGATTTAGGGTTGTTCTTGTTGTTCACCTCCACGGCCCACTCCGCCAGCTTCTTGTAATCCTGGAGGTCGCCGGGACTTATCGGTCTCAGATGGCGAGGGCTCGGTTGCGCGGTGGACGTCGTCGTCGTCGACAGGAGGACGGCACCGGCGACGACGGCCATGAGGAGAAGAGTACTCGTGGCTGAATGTGACATTGTTGCTGTTGTCGTCGTCGTCTTTAGAGTCACGATGATTTGTTTTTTTGTTATTCTCTTTGCTCGCCTCTTGTGTTGGCTTTGGTGTCTTTGGAAAAAGGGTATTAGAACATATTTATATTGGATATAATTTATGGGTCATTAATTAATCACCGTTCCAATAAAATAATATAAATCATGCGTTAGTAATTTCTATGCTAACGCGTAATTAATTGTTAGCTTTTATCAGTAATAGTGGTGAAGTTCGTTGTTTCTTCTATATACCCATGAGTTGTTATATTAATTAATTAATTGCTTCATAATTATGTGAAACGAACGTATGTCTAAGGGGAAGTCGGATAAAAAAGGCTTTAGAATGAAAAATTAATTCAAGGCGTGGCAACTTGAAAGAGGGCTGTTTTTTTTTTAATATTTTCTTTTGCCATTGGTATTTTGAGGCGTGGGAGGCAGCAAGATACGAATAATAAAAGAGAGCTGTTGAGGTTGTTTTGTTTGTGAATAATATAGTGAAAAATTCAACAAAATAATAATAATAATTTGCATGCATTAACAAGGATTTCCATACCTAAATCCCAGATACACACTTGCCATAGGTCCAAAACATTAATTAACCACCAATATAATTTGCATGCATGCTAAATCGTCTTATATAAACACTTGCAACCATCCACTCTCCCTTCAAACTCAAAAAACAGAAAACACATCAAGAACAAGGGAGGAATTAATAATTAATCACAATGAGGATGATATTCGGCTTTAATATATCGGATTCTTGGACTTTATGTGATTATCCGTGGTATGTTTTAGCCAATTGGTGCTATTTTAGGGCTCGCTAACCCGGAAATGGTTGAAAAACCATTACTGCCTAGTGCCATGAGTTTGATATGTTACAGGTAGAGAAAGCACGAAAAAGAAGCGAGTGCACAACAAGTAATTGGGCCAAAGCCCAAATCGATGGGACTTTGAATTAGCTGGGCTAGCAGAAGAAAGAAACAAAAGATGGGGATTAAAGCTTGGGCCGGGATTAGTGGACGGGCCAAGAGGAATTAGTAGGCGGCTGGGCAATTTGGTGGGCAGCAAATTAAAGGAAGGGATTTCTTTGGGCGGAACGGAATTGAAGGGAGGAAGAGAGAATTCTTTGTGAAAAAAAAAAGAGAAAGGGACGGAAGCAAAAGGGAGAAAAGAAGAAGCGCGCAGCAGCTGGGAGGACCAGAGGATCGGGCGATATTCTTGAAGAAAAAGAAAGCGCAAGGCAGCAGCAGGCATCGAGCGATCAGGCAATTCTCAATCGACGATTGAGATTTCCAAGGCTACCTGAGCTGAATTCAACGAGAGCGATTAGTTGGTTGGATTTTCTAAACCGAATTAGTTGTTTCTTGTTGATTTAGAACATAATGAACAAAACCCTATCGATTTATCTTAATTTCGTCATGAACTAAACCCCAATTTCTGGGGGAAACACCATAGGATGTAGCTATTTCTTGATTTGATGGATTGATTTATGATTCTTTTCTTCCAATCTCTATTGCATGGAATTTCTTAATGCTTTGTGTTGACTGGCCACCAATACATCGATTTGTAGTTGATTAGGTTATTAGCGACAGTGAAACCCTATTAACTGAACATATTTCATGTGACATAGTAACTTATCGAAGCGACAGTGGATTAAATAAGGTGCTATGCGGTCTTAAATAGGATATCGATCTTCAGACTATATAGTTAATTCATTGAGCTACGACAGTAGGATTTGAATTGATTATTTAGTACGTAGTAATTCCCGACAGGGATAGCTAGCACAGTAGTGATATCCTGGCTGTAGAGGTATGGATTAAATTGATTGGAGTATGTGAATTAATCTGGATAGGATAGGTAGTGAATCCCGGTGTTTCTCCCAGAGCTTTTTCCCATTGAATTTTCCTCGACAAGTTTACTTTGCTTAATTAGTTTAATTATTTTGCTATTAGTTAATAATTTCATCTCTTAAACATTTTCACATATAGTTTGCTCGAAAGAATTGATAAATCATAAGGTTGTACCAGTCCCTGAGAGACGATACCCGGATTTCCGGTTTTACTACAAGATAGGATTAAGGCATATACGCTTTTGACCTATCAAGTTTTTGGCGCCGTTGCCGGGGACTGCCATACCTTATTTTTGTTGATTTTTGTGAGTGAACTGTTTTGATCTGGGTGTTAGTGTGCAGGTGAATTTTTCAGGTTAATCCTCCTCGTGCATGCCAAGGAGGACGACTGGCAATTTACTGCCACTAGATCCCGAGATCGAGAGGACCTGCCGACAGAACAGGAAGCAGGTCAAGTTAGGGAAGCAGCCTACCACATCCACAACTCCTAGGCCTTCCCTAACTCAGAATCGTCAACCGAGAAGGCAGGTGACACCACTTGTCATCCCTACACCACCTACACCACCGCTGCGCGTCATCGAGCCTGTCATCATGGCTGAACAGGATCGTTCGATCAGGGCTCGTCTGAATCGGAGGACTGGAGCCCGAGCTTCATGTGTTGTCATTCCGGCTGGGGATGCGAACATGGAGATTACCCCAGCCTTCATCAATATGATCACTAATGGGTACACCTTCTCCGGGGCTAGCAGTGAGGATCCTCATGAGCATCTTCGCCGGTTCGCGAGCATTTGTGATACTATGAAGAGCCCAACCGTGTCTGATGATGCCATCCGTCTTCGGATGTTCTCGTTTTCTCTGCTAGGGAATGCATCCCACTGGTTCCAGAACTTGACACCCCGTTCCATCACAACATGGGGTCAGCTTGAGAAGAACTTTTTGGATAAGTACTTTCCTCCTGCCAAGGCAATGAAGAGGCAAGAGGAAATTGTCACTTTTAAACAAGCTGAGGATGAAAGTCTGACCGAGGCATGGGAGCGCTATAAGGAGCTTCTAATGAGATGCCCGAGCCACGGTCTCGAAGATTGGAATGTGATCTCCATCTTCTTCAACGGGATCAGAAGACAGTACCGAGATGCTCTGAATAATGCTTCCCGGAATGGTTTCACAAGAATGGAAGCACCAGAAGCATATGAACTAGTGGAGAAGATATGCTCTGAAGATACTGAATGGGGTAGTGAGACCGGCATTCGAAGGAGAGGAGGCTTGCATGAGATAGACAGAGTTGCAAGCTTAGAAGCAAAGATTGATGCTAAGCTGGACTCCAAGTTCGATGCACTCGAACGAAGGCTGGCTAAGTTGGCTCTTGGTAGACAGGAGGAGGTTGCTTATTGCGAATTATGTGAAGGTGCTCATCATAGGGATCTATGTCCACTGGTGGCTGATCAGGTGGAAGATGTGCACTATATCAACAATCAGAGAAATCAAGGCCAGGGTGGTATGTATTCGAATACCTACAACCCACAATGGAGGAAGCATCCTAACTTTTCCTGGACGAACAACAACCCAAATGGTGCTCGCAACATTGCTCCTCCAGGCCTGCAGAAACAACAACCTCCACCTCAACCAGAGAAGAAACCACAACTTGAAGAATTGCTTCTGGCTCACATGCAGAAAACCGACAATAATCTGAAGGGCCTAGATCAGTTTGTCACTCAACAGCTAGCCATCAACAATAATTTACAATCTTCTATGCTAGCTATGGAGAGGCAGATGGGGCAGATGGCTCAAACTCTGGCGGATATGCAGGGCAGGATTCCTGGGACATTACCGGCTAATACCGAGAGGAATCCAAAAGATGCTAAAGTTGTGGCAGTGACATTGAGGAGTGGTAAGGCCTTGGAAGACCCTAGCAGCTCGAAAAAGGCACCAGAGGCAGAAGAGGAAGCACAGGGAGAAAGATCTTGTGCAGAAAATGAAGAATCAGCCTTGCACAGGCAAAATGAAAGGGGTTTGCCTGTGCAAAAACATGCTGCCCGTGTACCTCAAAAAGAGGAAAAAGCGAAGAGGGAGGAGCTAAAACCTTATGACCCACCCGCACCATTCCCTCAAAGGTTGATGAAGCCCCTGGAGGACCCGAACTTCAAAAAATTTGTGAATCTCTTCAAGCAATTGCACATCAACATTCCGCTAGCTGAAGCTCTTGAGCAAATGCCCACATATGCCAAATTTCTTAAGGAATTGTTGACAAAGAAGAGAAAGTGGACTGATTTGGAGAAAGTAACACTCACACCAGAGTGTAGTGCTGTCATCCAAAATAAATTGCCAGAGAAGAGGGAAGATCCAGGGAGCTTCACCATCCCATGTATTGTTGGTGAGACAGAGTTTACAAAGTCGCTTTGTGATCTTGGAGCCGGCATAAACCTCATGCCATATTCTGTTTATAAGAAGCTGGGACTCCAAGATGTGATCAAACCGACTCGAATTACTCTACAGCTGGCTGATCGATCAGTAAAGGTCCCCAAAGGCGTGGTGGAGAACGTGCTAGTGAAGGTGGGAAAGTTCATCTTCCCCGCCGACTTCGTCATCTGGAGATGGAGGAGGACAGGGAAGTACCTCTCATTCTTGGGAGACCCTTCCTAGCTACAGGGGGTGCTCTCATAGATGCCCAAAAGGGTGAGCTGACACTCAGAGTCTGTGGGGAAGAGGTAAAATTCAATGTATACCATGCAAGTAAGTACCCTAATGACTCTAGTGATGTGTTTGTTGTGGATGTCATAGAATCATGCACTGATGCTGTTTTGAACAATGATTATGATGCTGATTCTGAGTTTGATGATTCTGATAATGAACTTGATGAGCTAACCGTGTCAAAGAGGGCACAAATGCTCGAGGCATTGCCTATGCAGGTGGAAGGTGATGAAAAGGCTAAGTTTCCAGAGAAAATGGTTCCATCTCGGATCCAGCCTCCGGAATTGGAACTAAAACCATTGCCTAGTCACCTTAAGTATGCATATGTGGGAGAAAACTCCACTTTACCTGTGATTGTTTCTGCTACACTGACTGATTCGCAGGAACAGGAGCTCTTGAAGGTCTTACGCCAGCACATACAGGCTTTAGGTTGGACTATTGCCGACATCAAAGGCATTAGTCCAACATTTTGTATGCATAAGATCCTTCTAGAGGAGGAGTCCAAGCCCTCCGTCCAGGCACAACGGAGACTAAACCCGCACATGAAAGAAGTGGTGCATAAGGAGGTAATGAAACTATTGGATGCAGGTATTATTTACCCTATCTCTGATAGTACTTAGGTTAGTCCCGTGCATGTTGTCCCTAAAAAGGGAGGAATGACAGTAGTGAGAAACGATAAGAATGAGATGATATCTACCCGAACTGTTACGGGCTGGAGAGTATGTATAGATTATAGGAAGTTGAATGAGGCGACCCGAAAGGATCACTTCCCTCTTCCTTTTATTGATCAAATGCTCGAACGGTTGGCGGGTCATTCTCACTACTGTTTCCTAGATGGTTACTCTGGTTATTTTCAGATCCCAGTAGCACCGGAGGATCAAGAGAAAACTGCTTTTACATGTCCTTTTGGTGTTTTTGCATATCGTAGAATGCCTTTTGGATTATGTAACGCACCAGCAACCTTTCAGCGGTGCATGACTGCCATATTCTCTGACATGTTAGAATCGAGTCTTGAAGTTTTCATGGATGACTTCTCGACTTTTGGTACTAGCTTTGAACATTGCTTGGCTAACTTGTCTAGAGTTTTGCAGAGATGTGAAGAGACTAATCTAGTCTTGAACTGGGAAAAATGTCACTTCATGGTGACAGAAGGAATAGTGCTTGGTCATCGAATTTCGGCGAGGGGGATAGAAGTTGATAAAGCTAAGATTGAAATCATAGAAAAACTTCCCCCTCCCAGCACAATAAAAGGAATTAGAAGTTTTCTAGGTCATGCCGGTTTTTACCGGAGATTTATTAAAGACTTCTCAAAGATTACCAAGCCTTTATGCGATTTGTTGGCCAAAGATACTGTGTTTAACTTCTCTGATGAGTGTTTGCAGGCCTTCAATCGACTTAAGAAGGAGTTAACCTCTGCCCCCATTATCACTACACCCGACTGGACTTTGCCATTTGAAATTATGTGCGATGCTAGCGACTATGCAGTCGGGGCAGTTTTGGGGCAGAGGAAGGAAGGTAAGTTACATGCGGTGTACTATGCAAGTAAGCTTCTAAATGATGCACAATTGAACTATTCCACTACTGAGAAAGAACTGCTTGCTGTAGTGTTTGCTTTTGATAAATTTCGATCTTATTTGATGGGATCGAAAACAGTTGTGTACACTGACCATGCAGCTATAAGGCACCTTCTTTCAACGAAGGAGGCCAAGCCGAGATTGCTTCGTTGGGTTCTTCTTTTGCAGGAATTCGACGTTGAAATTCGGGACAAGAAAGGTTCGGCTAATCTGGTCGCCGATCACCTTTCTAGACTTGAGCTTGCGGCCATTCCTAAGGACAAGGTTGAGATCAATGAGTCTTTTCCAGACGAGCAGCTTTACGCTCTCCTTGTCCAACAAGCTCCCTGGTATGCAGATCTTGCGAACTATCTCGCCACAGGTAAGCTCCCTGATTTGTCTTATCAACAGCGCAAGAAGTTGATTACTATTGCCAAGAATTATATATGGGAAGACCCCTTCCTGTATAAGCATTGTGCTGATACCATGGTAAGACGATGTGTTCCTGAATGTGAGGTAAAGTCAGTGCTAAATTTCTGTCATAGTATGGCCGCAGGAGGCCACTTTGGACCTCATAGGACAGCAGCAAAGATCTTACAATCTGGATTTTATTGGCCTTCTCTATTTCGAGATGCCCGTGATTTTGTTGCTCAATGTGATAGGTGCCAAAGAACAGGGAACATATCTGCAAGGATGGAGATGCCGCAGACCTCGATTTTGGAGGTAGAGATGTTTGATGTATGGGGAGTGGATTTCATGGGGCCATTCCCACCGTCTTTCAACAACAAATATATCTTAGTCGCAGTCGACTATGTATCCAAGTGGGTGGAGGCAGTGGCGTTGCCCACCAATGACTCAAAGACGGTGGTGAATTTCTTGAGGAAGAACGTGTTCACCAGATTCGGAGTCCCTCGAGTTCTCATCAGTGACGAGGGCACACACTTCATGGGAAAGGAGTTGAACACGTTGCTGGCCAGATATGGGGTTAAGCATCGAGTTGCTACACCCTATCATCCACAAACCAGTGGGCAAGTGGAGGTTTCCAACAGAGAACTGAAACACATTCTGGAGACGACAGTGAATTCAACAAGGAAAGATTGGGCAAGGAAGTTAGATGATGCACTCTGGGCATACCGGACTGCTTTCAAGACTCCTTTAGGCATGTCTCCATACAGATTGGTGTTTGGAAAAGCTTGCCACTTGCCCGTCGAGCTCGAGCATAAGGCGTATTGGGCTATCAAGAAGCTGAACTTTGATCTAAAAACTGCTGGAGAGAAGCGCCTGTTGCATCTGAATGAGCTCGATGAAATTAGGCTTAACGCCTATGAAAATGCCCGGATTTATAAGGAGAAAACCAAGAAGTGGCACGATCACCACATACTGAGAAGAGAGTTCAAGGTGGGAGAGAAGGTATTACTTTTCAATTCACGCCTTAAACTTTTCCCGGGAAAGTTGAAGTCAAGGTGGTCCGGACCATTCACGGTGACCAAAGTGTACCCACATGGTGCAATTGAGATTCTTGGTGATCAAGGGGCGTTTAAGGTGAATGGTCAGAGGCTCAAGCACTATATTGAAGGGGTTTCCGTCCTGGAAATCTCAACATATCATCTGGATTGAGCTATTTTACGTCAAGCTAGCGACGCAAAACAAGCGCTTCTTGGGAGGCAACCCAAGGTGAGTTTTTCTTTCAAATTTTTTTTCATTTTTTAGTTTTAGGGTGTGTCTAGAGGCTCTCCGCCGAAATTCAGCTCAAAAAGCCTTGAGGAAGGTATTATTTTGTGTTTTGTAGGTACACGGGCAGGCTGTTTTTTGCACAGGGAGGCCGCAAAATGAGCACAGGCAAACCGCAAATGTAGGGGGAGGACTAATCTGAAAGTTTTGTGGGGGGAGGACTGATCTGACAATTTTGAGAAGGAAGGGGGGACTGAAAAGGAGAAATTCCGTGTCTCTTAAAAAAAAAAAAAAAAATCCGACAGCAGCACAGCGTTTTGGATTCGGATTTAAAAAAAAAAAAAAAAAAAGACACCGAAAAAAAAAAGGGGTCGGGCTGCTGCCCTTCCCCTCTCCCTTCCTTCCCCGACCTTCCCCTTCCCCCCTTCTTCCCCTCCCTCTCCTCTTCCCGTCGAGCAGCACAGCAGCAGCAGAGCCAACCGGCGCCGACCCCAGCCTACCTCCCCGTCGTCGCCCCTCTCCTGCCGCGCGCCGGCGAGCCCCGTCGTACCCAGCCACCGCATCACCCTTCCCCAGTCCCTCGCACCACCTCCGACGAGCAGCCGCCGCGCATCTCCGGCCGTCGTCTCCGGCGGTCTTCGCCACAACCCAGTGCCCCAATCTGACCTCCCACCTCCTGCCCGCATCAAAGCCCCCTTCCCTCCAGGTCTGATTTGACAAAACCTAGCAATTGAAGAATAAGAACAAGAAAAATTAGGGTTCTTCAGATTGGGGTTTTTGCTCAATTTCGAATTTGAGGTGACATTGGAGTGTGATGATTGCTTGATTGGGCCAATTGAAGTGCAATTACTGTCTAGAAGAATATTTGCAGAAGATTTATGGGTGCATCTTGAGAATTGGTTGATTTGTGGGTTGCAGAATTTGGGGATTTTCTGATTGTGGTAGCAGTGAACTGGAATTTGGGAAGCAGAGTACAGATTTGTGAAACCTTAGTGGTTCAAGAGCAGAGGGGAGGTTTAAGAAGTTTGTTTTCTAGTTTGCACTCTTGGTTGCAGATATGGTACGTCGAAGGTATATCCCTCCACCTCGGCAGTTCAAGGTAACAGATCAAAGTGAAGATGGGAAGACTGTTTACCGTTCGTGGATGATTGAAGACAGCCACAAGGTGACCGATAAGGGTGATCACCATGCCCGCTCAAGCGGTCAACATGCCCGCTCAATTTCACAGGGTGATCACTGGCCAGGTTGGACCCACGATGCGGTCCCGGACTATTGAGATGACTTCTCCAACTCCATCTCCACCACAGCAGCCTGCTCAAATGCCTACTGAAGAACCTCCATTACCAGATTCAACACCAGTTGTATCACCGGAGAGCAGGCCAGCAAAGAGGAGTCGTCTCCAGCAATCGAGCTCATCTTCACGATCACAGATGTCTTCTTCTTCAGCACCTGCACCATCCACGACACCACGTCGTACTAGCCTAAGTGCAAGCAAGAAGAAGGCTGGCACTCCTCCTCCAAAGGACGTCTCTAAGACGTTCGGTCAGCCTGTCCAGCTCCAGAAACATAAGGAAGAATATGCCGATCTGATGAAACGAGCGGTCACCCCTTCTCAGTTCATGGACTATGCAGCATTGCAGAAGACCGAGCGGGCTGAGGAAGTGATGACATACTTCCGCCGAATGAATTGGGCACGATTTCCGGAGCTGCACTTCCCCACCTATCCACACCTCACCAGAGCATTCTTGGCCACATACAGCTTCGAGGATAATGGGGTTGAGAGCAAGCTTCAGAGTACTTTGGCAGGGAAAACAAAGTCCCTCTCTTTGAGCCAAGTAAACCGAGAACTTCTCTTCGATGGTCCAGCAGATGCAATTCCTGATGAAAAGCAGGACTTGAGTGAGTTTTGGACGACAATTGTGGCAGATGGAAAGGAATTCAATCCTACTTCTTCGAGGAGAGCATCGATCAGAGACCCGATAATCCCACTAGTACATGACTACCTGGCTCGCACTGTCTTGGGAAAGGGATCCAATGCCAGTGGTGTCTACACCACCGATCTCAGGTACATTCACAGTTTTGTTACTGGAACACCATTGTGTGTTGGGTACATGGTGGGTAAGATGCTGGAAAATGATGCACTGAAGACTTGCGGAGCAATTATGTGTGGGGGAATCATTACTGCCTTAGCTCGAACTTACTGGGGGTTCCCGGAGAACCCTACGGGTTTAGAGATCAGTGATGGCTCGACTCTACTTGGGGAAGCAACATTAGGCAAATTGGGTTTTCTGAGGAAAGTAGGATCTCGTGGAGAGTATCTATCTATTGCAAAATACAAGGAGTGGGAGACCAAGGTCAATCGGAAAAGGGAAGCAAGGGCTGCTAGAGCAACTTCTGCTTCGGCATCATCTGCCGCACCATCAGTGGCCACTCCGACCACAGCTCCAGCTCCTACACCGACAGCAGCGGGGCACTCGGACTCGAGTGTCAGCCAGGGCCAGCAGTCCCATCCTACTCCAGTTCCGCATCCAGAAGATACCCCACCAGTCGTACCAGCTTCACCATCATCTACAGACGAGCTCAGAGCCAGAATAGCTCTCTTGGAAGCCAGAGACGCAGAGAAAGATAAGAAGATCCAGGAGCTAAACCGGCGTCTAGATGAGAAGCTCGGCACTCCTGCATCGACCCCTCCTCCATAGGAGCTTGTCCCGAGGTTCTTTTTCTTTTCTTTTCTTCTTTTCTTCTTTTCTTTGTGAATACTTCTGATGATGGTCTGTATAATGTTAGTTAGGTGAACCGATTGGTGTGTCGTGTGTAGTTGTAGACATTGTGGACAATGTCCATCCTGAGTGTGGGGTGGATGGTCTGTGTTCTTGTCGTGTTTTGTGTTTTATGTCGAGTCGCAGTTGTCCACAGTGTCTCGTTTTGTGTTAAAAAAAAAAAAAAAAACTGCCATTAGGTTGAGCACAGGCAAGCTGCATGCAGTTTGCCTGTGTAAAAAGCAGTCTGCCTGTGTAAAAAGCAGTCTGCCTGTGTTAATCTAATGGCTAAAAAACACCTAAAAATCAGAAAAATCAAAAAACAAAACCTTGTACTCTTGTAGTAACATGATGTAAATGACCGTGATGCCTTGAAAATGAGTTTGTGCTTGAATGAAATCATCGAAATCACCCCACTAGTGTTGAATTGCATAGTTTTTCACAATGAGCTTGAATGTTTTGACTGACTTGATATGCTTGGAATGAGCAACTCTTTTAGCAACATTCTCTTTTGTGAGGATAGTGTAACGACTTTTGGTGAAGTAGTTAGGTGGAGAACATTGACCATTCGATATGTTTGGATACCGTGCTTACTTGCATCAATTGTGAGCTTTTGATTTTGCAATGAGTCTCTCTGTTTTGAATGTTTTATGATGGGGTGAACTGTATCTTTATAAAAGAAAACACTACCTGACAAGTAAAATATAAGAAAGTTGCCATAACAATTAAAGTGTGGGTAAAAAAGCCAAAATCGTGTGAGGCAATCACTCATTGCACATGGGGATGAGGAAAGATTCAATTGAGAATCGGTTTGCGACCGTACGATGTTGCTTATCAAGTACGATCCCCAGTTGAGTGAAGTGCCATTTGAGGAGCAATGACCCTCCACACGGACCGAGGATAAGGAGTTAAAAGAAGCCCTTATGCGAGTGCTAAGAAGCAGAAATTGCTCTTGCTCGGTCACCGGTAGTAAGAAACAAATCCCACTTGTACTAAATACGACCTCTCGGCAAGCAAAAGCAGAAAGAGAGAAAGTCTCTCATTGTCATAAAAGGTAGTGATGTGCTTAAAATTAAACTCTTGTTTGCGAAAGGCTTCCCCCATTAGTTTTTGAGACTCATGCTTTGTTAATTGCTTATGATTGATGTGAGTAAGCCAGATTGTCCTCACGAGATATGCACCTCACTGATGTGGTTAGATTCTCCTAATAACTGTTGCACCATAAGTTGTTAATCACTCGCTACCGACGATCGAAACTGATTGTTACTATTTGAGTTTTTGATGGATTTGAGTCAGTCAATGGTAATGGTTGCAAAGAACTTGAGTGTGGGGTGAAATGTATGATTATTAAAGCACAACTTGTCTGTTGAGAAAGAAACTACTGATTACAACAAGAGTACAAGGAAATTTTGTGTTTTACTTTGAGTGTTGAGTCTGTGGTGTGTCATTGTTATGGTTGGTTATGTGTTTGTGTCGTTTGAGTCGTTGCTTAGGGACAAGCAACAATTGAGTGTGGGGTTGTGATATTCGGCTTTAATATATCGGATTCTTGGACTTTATGTGATTATCCGTGGTATGTTTTAGCCAATTGGTGCTATTTTAGGGCTCGCTAACCCGGAAATGGTTGAAAAACCATTACTGCCTAGTGCCATGAGTTTGATATGTTACAGGTAGAGAAAGCACGAAAAAGAAGCGAGTGCACAACAAGTAATTGGGCCAAAGCCCAAATCGATGGGACTTTGAATTAGCTGGGCTAGCAGAAGAAAGAAACAAAAGATGGGGATTAAAGCTTGGGCCGGGATTAGTGGACGGGCCAAGAGGAATTAGTAGGCGGCTGGGCAATTTGGTGGGCAGCAAATTAAAGGAAGGGATTTCTTTGGGCGGAACGGAATTGAAGGGAGGAAGAGAGAATTCTTTGTGAAAAAAAAAAAGAAAGGGACGGAAGCAAAAGGGAGAAAAGAAGAAGCGCGCAGCAGCTGGGAGGACCAGAGGATCGGGCGATATTCTTGAAGAAAAAGAAAGCGCAAGGCAGCAGCAGGCATCGAGCGACCAGGCAATTCTCAATCGACGATTGAGATTTCCAAGGCTACCTGAGCTGAATTCAACGAGAGCGATTAGTTGGTTGGATTTTCTAAACCGAATTAGTTGTTTCTTGTTGATTTAGAACATGATGAACAAAACCCTATCGATTTATCTTAATTTCGTCATGAACTAAACCCCAATTTCTGGGGGAAACACCATAGGATGTAGCTATTTCTTGATTTGATGGATTGATTTATGATTCTTTTCTTCCAATCTCTATTGCATGGAATTTCTTAATGCTTTGTGTTGACTGGCCACCAATACATCGATTTGTAGTTGATTAGGTTATTAGCGACAGTGAAACCCTATTAACTGAACATATTTCATGTGACATAGTAACTTATCGAAGCGACAGTGGATTAAATAAGGTGCTATGCGGTCTTAAATAGGATATCGATCTTCAGACTATATAGTTAATTCATTGAGCTACGACAGTAGGATTTGAATTGATTATTTAGTACGTAGTAATTCCCGACAGGGATAGCTAGCACAGTAGTGATATCCTGGCTGTAGAGGTATGGATTAAATTGATTGGAGTATGTGAATTAATCTGGATAGGATAGGTAGTGAATCCCGGTGTTTCTCCCAGAGCTTTTTCCCATTGAATTTTCCTCGACAAGTTTACTTTGCTTAATTAGTTTAATTATTTTGCTATTAGTTAATAATTTCATCTCTTAAACATTTTCACATATAGTTTGCTCGAAAGAATTGATAAATCATAAGGTTGTACCAGTCCCTGAGAGACGATACCCGGATTTCCGGTTTTACTACAAGATAGGATTAAGGCATATACGCTTTTGACCTATCAGAGGACAAACAGCTTTCTCGTCGCTACAATTACCGTCGCTATAGCCCTGGTCGCCGTCGAGGCACTCGGCTTGTAAACGCCGATAACGAATCCGGCGGACAAACACGTCGTGGAGATTGCCGAGTTCGCCATCGACACTTACAACTCGCAGAGCCGGGCCAATAATCCACCGTTGAAGCTCGTCAGCGTGAATGGCGGCGAAACGCAGTTTTCGGCGAGCCTGGGCACAAAGTACAGGCTTAAGGTGACGACGGAGAAGACCGACGGCAGCGGCGTTGGGACATCTTTGATCTGCATTCGCGAGAGCCTTTCTAATGTAAAGTACTATGTCTCGTTGGTGCCCTCGAGTTAATCGGTTCATATTAGTGAATCAATAATTAATAAGAACCGTAAAATTTAAACATATAACCAGAGTAACAAGAGACATTGGATGTTCTGATCAGATGTCTTTCACTATTGGATCACAATTCTCATTCGATTCAAACCGGACCGATCGAATCAAATTGTTGCACACCCCAAAAAAAAATCTTGCTCATAACTCGATCAATACTCACCCAACCACTTCGACCCAAAACCGAATTTGAACCTTCTTTCCAAACCTAGCTATCCCATTTTCTCTACTCCTCGAGGAAGATACTCTTCTTCCCCTGGCTGGCCTATATCCTTCCCTTTCACATCCCCTTCTTAACATTATTTTTACCATAGACAGTAAGAAAATTAGAAAAGTCAAGAACTAGATGACAAGCAATGTTGTAAAATTGGAAAGATAACAAATAACCGGTAAAAGAGAGAGTCAATAAGCTAGTCAAAGTATAAAAATTACAAAAAGTTAATTATACCCATCATCTATAACAACGGGATATTTACCTCTTCAAATGGACAAGTTTACCACAAAACTAGAATACGAACAAATGAAAGAGAATCAAACAGTTTACTATATATAGCCTATAAATACACACCACAATTACTCTAGCTTCACATCCGAAACACACAAAGCAAACATCTTCCAAGAAACACTAAGAAATCATCTACAAACAACAAAAAGAGATGAAGCCCATTACATTTCTGGTGGCTATAACTACCGTCGCAGTCATTCTTTCCACCGTCAGGGCAATGCCAGGTGGGTGGCAGCCGATAAAAAACACAAACGACGAGCGCGTCAAGATGGTCGGCCAGTACGCAGTTTATGTGTACAACTTCAAAAATGATTACAAAAATCCGTTGAGACTCGTAAACGTCAGAAGCGGTCAGATCCAGTTCGTGAACGGAGTGAACTATAGGCTCATCATCACCGTGGCTCCAACCTATGGCCTCGACTCCGAGGGGATTGTATACGGAACGGAAGTTTCCGTGAGCCCTGATCGTAACACCGCGGGGCTAAAATATTTCGCACCTATAAACAAGGGGCTAAATTAATATATATCCGTCCGGCCATGAACAATAATTTAGTAGTCTTTATTAATTTTTTTAATTTCTCCATATGTAATGTAAGTTTCATTAATAATTAGGAATAACATAAGCTTTTGTTGGTAGTTATGTGATTAAACTGATTATGTCCTTAGCATCACATTTTTAATTTCTAGAAATCGTTCTGCTATATATGGTTCTATTGCACTAAATCTCATGAAACACTCAAGGCCATGATAAACTATTCGATTGTTCATTTTAGTATTTACGTTTAAATAAGCACAATAATTAACGTTTTGCAATGAGAGTTTCGACTCAATCATTTATTATATATCATCCGAAAACGAATTCTTCCAATAATCATGCAGAGGCAATAGTCTCACCACGAACAAACAAAAAGAGAAATAAAAATGAGGGCATCAGTTGTTGTTGTTCTCGTAACCGTTCTTTTCGCGACGGTTTTTCTATCCGCCTCGTCGCTAAAACTTCCCGTCGCCAAAGAATGGAAGCCGATCAAGGACTTGCGAGGCGTGGACGTGACCGCGGTGGCGGAAGCCGCCGTGAAGCAGTTCAACGGGAAGCTGCCCTCCGGTAGCAAAGAGCAGCTGAAGCTGAAGAGCGTGGAGAACGGCGACGTGAAGGTCGTCGGCGACGGGAAGTTCGTTTACCGCTTACATCTGATGACATACACAAACTGCGGCGTGGGACCCAGTAAGAAGGCCCAGCTTTACGAGGTGGTCGTCGGCGTCGCCGACGCCAAGTCCGGCGGTAAGATGAAACAGCTTCTCGCCTTTTTGCCCGTACTGAATTAACTAAGGGAAACCTTGAGAAGCTAACCGTTCGGCGTTTGATACGATTAATCGTAATATAGTATGGTTTATGAATTATTGAATTATATACAATTAAGGAATGATATTTCGTTTTCTCAAATGAAATACCAAAAAAAAAAATATATTGTGTAATATCGTTCTTAAACTAAAATATAGCATCTTTAATCGATACCTTATTGACAAAATATCGTAGCCTAATACAAATTAAATGGGTTAACTAATATGTCTTGGGTCTCGAGAGACGACAATTACAAAAAAAAAAAATTCTACACTTGTGTTCTGTATTGGCTTATGTGGATTACAGAAGCTATGCGCATGAACGGTGAATCCTAATCAGTGAGATAATTTAGTGTCTAATTAATCGACTATCATGAAAGTCAAATTTTTTTTGTATAACCTAGTTGAAGGATGCTCAATTTGAAGTGAGTGAACAAAATTTCATACTCGTAGATATATATACATATAGAATTATGTAGAATGCCGTAGAAGATTTTCTCGTTATTAGAAATCTGGAAAAAAATAATAGTTCGTGCTAAGGAATTTGAACCCCTTGTGGCCAAGAAGTAGGCCAAGGCCTAATGGTAGAATTTTCAATTATATTTTGAAGGTTGAAAGGTCGCCATGTGGGTGACTCGGTTATTTCTAAATAATACAAAAATATACGTAATTGAGGATATCCGCCCGAATCCGACTTAATTGGGTAGGATTAGCACCCTATCCGATCCTGGGGTCCATGTGGGTGACTCGCGATTAATATCTTCTGGTTCAATTGTAAAATCTACCCTATATGGTACTACAATCCATAAGATTGTAAAAAATCTACATATATGGTACTACAATCTAGTTTGATCCCTCAATGATATTATCTGGTTTGTGATGCACAAACCACCATTAATTAACAAGGATTTCCCTAAATAAATCCCAGATACACACTTGCCATAGGTGGAAAAAAAAATGCAACCACCACTTCCATTTGCATGCTAAATCTTATTTATATAAACACTTGCCACCACCCAGTCTCCCTTCACACTCAGAAACAAAAACCAAAACTACAATCACATCAAGAACAGGGAGGAAAGATAACTATGAGGACAACCAACTTTCTCGTCGCTAGTATTACCGTCGCTATAGCCCTGGTCGCCGTCGAGGCAGTTGGCGTGTGGACGCCGATATCGAATCCGACGGACGAGCACGTCAAGGAGATAGCCAAGTTCGCGATCGAGACTTACAACACGCAGAGCGGGGCCGATCCACCGTTGAGACTCGTCAGCGTGAACGGTGGCGAAAAGCAGTTTTCGGCGACCCTTGGGACAAAGTACAAGCTTAAGGTGACGACGGAGAAGACCGACGGGAGCGGAGTCGTTAGTCCATCGTGGTTGATATGTATTCGCGAGGGGCCTTCTAATGTAAAGTACTATGTATCCTTCGAACCCATGAATTAACTTCTAAAATATTTACATGGAGGTTAGGAGATGAAATAAAGAAAGTATAAATAAAATTAATGAATGAATGAGGTTGGACGTTGATGAATCAGCGGACTAGTTAAACTGGGGTGGTACTTCTGTAGGTTTTATGTCAAACCGTTGAAAAACGTTTTAGTTCATCTCTAACCGTCCAATTATAAATGAACTGAATAGCTATTGCAATTGGTTTAATGGGTCAGCTGAGCCAACCGTGAATCCTATTCGATTCTTATACCAACATGTAGTGTTGTAAAATTCGAAAGATAACGAATAGTCCGTAAAAGAGGAGAGTCAATAGCCTATTCAAGCATAAAAATTGTAAAAAAAAATATATATATACCCACCATCTATAACAATGGGATGCCTAGTTCTAAAAATGGACAACTTACCACAAGACTATGAAATGAGCGAATGAAAGAGAATCAAATAGTTCACTATATAGCCTATAAATACACACCGCAATTAGTCTAGCTTCACATCCAAAAAACACCAAGCAAACATCTTTAAAGAAAATTCACTAAGAACCATTTTACAAACAACGAAAGATATGAAGCCCGTTATGCTTCTTGTGGCTATAACTACCGTTGCAGTCATTCTTTCCACCGCTAGGGAAAATCCTGGAGGGTGGCAATCGATTAAGAACTTAAACGACGAGCGCATCAAGATGGTCGCCGAGTATGCAGTTTATGTGCACAGCTATCAGAATAACTTCAAGCTTCCGCTGAGACTCGTAAGCATCAGAAGCGGCGAGGTCCAGTTTGTGGATGGTGTGAACTACAGGCTCATGGTGACTGTAGTTCCGTTCGGTAGCCCCAACTCCGAGGGGATTGTCTACCGAACGAAAGTTCATGTGAGCCTTGATCGTAGAGACGCGAGGCTGAAATATTTCACACCTATATACGATGGATTAAATCAATATCGATCCATCTATGTAAAACAATTTAGTAGTCTTTATTGATTTTTAAGTTCTCCGTATGTTAGTTTGATTGATAATTAAGGAATAACATAAGCTTTTTGTTGGTCTAGTTATGTGCTGAAATGATTAATTATGCCCTTTAAAGTTGGCATGATCAATTTTTAATTTCTACGGTTCTTTCCGCTAGATATGGTTGTATTGCACCAAAACTCATGAACAACCAAGGTCAACATGTTAAGAGCCCTAGGTCCGAACGATTCGAATATGAGATTTTCATGTTGGAAGCATACAATTATATAAAGTGTGCTAGAAAAAGTCAATGTTCAAAAGCAAAACCTACTTAATTAATTAACAAGATTCCAAAAATGAAACCAAACATAATTAATTAACCTACCTACTTTGTAGTCAACGTACAAAAAGAAAGAAATACAAACAAAAGATAATAATTATGAACTCCCCACCTATAAATACAGAAAACTCACCAATCAAATCCAAGTCCATTAAATGAAAAAGAAATTATTTATCAACTATAAATACACAACACAAATCTTCTAGCATCATACCCGCAAACACATCAAAGAAAAAACACAAGTTAGAAACCAACTAAATTGCCACCACCATGGGGCAAATCCTCTTTCTGGTCGCTATTGGTACCGTGGCCATCATCCTACCGGCCGCAAATGCCATCGCCGGCGGGTGGCAGCCGATTAAGAACGTGACCGACGAGCACGTCAAGGAGATCGCCGAGTTCGCGGTGAAGGCTCACGATTCACAAGCTCCCGACCACCCACTGCACCTCGTGAGCGTGGACAGAGGCGAAACCCAGATCGTGGCCGGAACAAACTACAGGCTAGTCCTGACGGCAGCAGCCTCCGCCGGCGGCATGGTCGGCGGGGAGAAGGACGGTAGCTCTCCTCCGGCCGCAGTGCATGCCGGAGATCAGTACCTGACGATCGTTTATGAAACCCTCACCAATGAAAAGAAGCTAGTATCGTTCAACCCATTGCATCCATAAAAGTTAATTAATTAATTAACCACTCGTGAGATTGAGTGGTGAACTTGTAGGGATCCTTTTTATAAATAATTATTAAAAAAAATGCTTGTTCCATAGTAATATGGTTGTATAATGAGTTAACATGATTTGGCATACTCTAAGTACCACAGATAGGAATGGCAATTTCAATCCATTATTACTCGACTTGATCCGCGATAGTGATAGGGCGGGTATTCCTGACCTGTAGTAGGGTGTGACGGTATCTACTTTCGAACCGTCCCTTTCTTGGCTTATCCTACCTCAATTTTATACAATAATATTATGATCATATTTCTTTTGTTTGACTTTTATTCAACCAGTTAGATTTGATCTTTCAACTAGTTAACTCAATTATCCATTCTATTATCATTATTTTTAATTCATGGAGTATTTTTTCTTCGTTTTATGCTAAAAATTAAAATTTTACCTGCATTTTTTCCAAATGACATATAAGAGTGGGTCGACCTACCCGCCCTGTACCCACACGGGTGTTACACGGCCCGCACCAAATGCGACGAGTATGGGTATTCATGAGATACCTGCCCTGACCCACCCGTTTGCCATCACTAACGATAGATTATTTTAGGATAATTGTGTTAACGTATAAAAAATGTTTGTACCGGCAAAACTTAAATGAAAATATAATTACCACTAGAAAAGTAGGCAACTGCTTTTATAAAAGAAATTAATGTAATTACCATAACCTCCCAATAAATATAGATAATTGCTTTAATGTCACGAATAACGCCTACAATATATATATCCACACTCAAAATAATACTAATGAGTAATGAGTAACGACGAAATGTGTATGCCAGGGCTGCGTTTACATACACAATAGGACTCTGTTTATTAGGTTGTACGATGTGCTATGATGGTGGTACGATTTCTTATCGTGGTTGTATGATACCTCACCGTAATGGTTAGGTGTAGGATTTTGTGCTGACCAGAAGTTCTGCACTTGATCGATCCGCTCCGTGTATGCTATGTTTCCATATCAATATCAATTTTGAAATTTGTTTTTCAGGTTTTATATAATTTTAAGCAACTCAACGCATTTAAAAGGGTTGAAAAGTTCTTTCTAATTGTGCTTTTAACTTTGAAGACAATATCTTGTTTGTGAGTATATATATACCCTGTGGGCATGCAATGGAATTTAAAAAAAAGACTTTCAAGTTCATATAATTAAAATATTTCATGTTGATCAAGGGCTTGATAACATGATTATTCTTTGATTGACCTATATCTAGGTCATCTTCTAATCAATAACTGCTATTTAAAAGATGGTAACATGTCGAGCTTTCTGAGACTAAGTATGAAATCTTGTTGGCTAAGGGGTAGATACCTGGTTGTCATGTATACATGCACAAAAAAGGTGAAATTCTTACCCAAAAAAAGGTGAAATAGATGAAGGGAAAGTAAATTAACAATTCTACATGGCAAAAAAAAGGTATACAAGTACACCGTATACAAGTACACCGTATACATACAAATACAATGAATGAAATTCTATTAAAGAGGATATCACAAAGGAGAGAAAAGGAAACTATATCCCTATATTCATTGCACATAGAGTCTCCATTATCTCTTTTTATTATTAACATTGTTCCCTCAAAACTACACTACAAAAAGGGAATTGGAGATGCTAGCTTGCTGCAACACCAATTATTTTATACATATATTATTCTAAGTTACATAATAAAAATGGAGGTCATGAAGAAGATGGGCATGTTCATGGTGTTGTTCGTTATTTTGGGTTCGATGACGAACCAACAACAAGTGGTTTTGGCAGATCGAGCAGGGTGTATTGCCAAATGTTTGGAAGAATGCCCAGGCTGCTTTGAAGTCTGCAATGCAGATTGTCGTGATGTCGAGAAACTAAAACAACAATATAACCATCATAAAAAGTTCGAGTCCAGCAATCACTAATACCCTTTTTTTTATATAAAATGGTGTATAATGGTGGTTTGCTGTTATTGATTGACTAGGCTCTCTTTTTTTTTGTACTCTTCACAGAGCTTGTTGTTCAATGAATAAAACAAAGATTTGTACCGGTTTGTGTCATTTTCTTCTCCTATTGATGTATTGTTGTATGCATTTTTCGTGTTTGTTGAGGTACCCCCACTCCCCTACAAGGTTGGAGATATGTTTTTTTCCCCCTCACAAGACACCTAAACGATACGACGAACTAATTCAATTACAGAACCGTACATGAATATTACAATGAACACATCTAATTGTGATTTTTGACCAAAGAAAACAATTGAGTTTCATTTGGGTTGTATTAATCAATAACAACAGTTGTACTCTACGATTTTGCGGGGCTTGATGACGAATTCAAATGATTAAGCAAATGGTTTCTATAGAGAGGTGTAACAAGTGTTTGAGATATTCTTTGTGCATTTCGATTCAGTCTAAATATAGATCGAGTCATAAACAATGACACTTGACCGATATATTGACGCGATTTGTTTTGATCCACAATTCAATATGACTTGTATCATATATAGCCATCAATTCATGAACACAATGAATGTTGTGTGAGCTTGTAGAACCTTCAAAATTATGGATTAATTTTCATTTGAAAAGAACATAAATAATATGTATTCAAAATAATAATAATAATAATAATAATTCATAATGGGTAAAGACGAAATGTGTACGCTAGGGCTGCATTGAGGTACACCGCCACTTGTTATGCAGTATGGCAAGACTTTGTTTATTATGGTTGTACAATATGTATCCTCTGGGCTTGCCATGTAAATAAAGGGAAAGTTGATTAACAATTCTACATGGCAAAAAAAAAAAAAAGGTATATACAAGTACACTGTACACATAGAAATACAATGAATGAAATTCTACTAAAGAGAATATCACAGAGGAGAGAAATGGAAACTCTATCCCTGTATTCATTGCACATAGATTCTCCGTTATTTTTGTATTAACTTTGTTCCCTCAAAACTACAGTATAAAAAGGGAATTGGAGGAGATGCTAGTTTGCTGCAACGCCAAATACTTAATACATATATTATTATAAGTTACATAATAATAAAAAATGGAGCCCTTGAAGAAGATGGGTGTGTTCATGGTGTTGTTCGTAATTTTGGGTTCGATAACGAATCAACAACAAGTGGTTTCAGCAGATCGAGCAAGTTGTATTGCCAAATGCTTGGATGAGTGCCCGGGCTGCATTTCATTCTGTAATGCGTATTGCCATGGTGCCGAGAAACTACGACAACAATGTAATCCTCATAAAAAGATCGAGTCCAACAATCAATATTAATACTTTTTTTTTATATAAAATGGTGTATAACGGTGGTTTGATATTATTGATTGAGTAGCTAGGCTCCTCCTTTTTTGTGTGCCCTTCAAAGAGCTCGTTGTTCAATGAATAGAACAAAGATTTGTGTTGATTTGTGTCATTTTCTTCTCCTATTGATATATTGTTGTATGCGTTTTTTTTTTTTGGTTGTATGTTGTACTTCCCCCCATCCTTTTTGGAGTATACCATTTGGTTGGAATGGAGCTACAGAGAGGACCTTTGTAGAAATAAGAAAAAGCTCATCAACACATAATTACAGGTTCTTGGAAACAAAAACAAAAAAATATGAATGCTAGGGCCCGTAAGACAAGATGATATGAAAGCTGTCCCTAAAAAATTACAACGAATGCAAGCTAAAAACTGTGGCGTTTTGGGGTGTCAGTCCACTGTGTGATTCCAGTTTATGAGTTAAAGTTGAACTGATCAAATTTGTTTGGTTCGGTTTGGTTAAAACCATATTCAATCCAATCAAATTTCCAGTTAGAGTTTTGGCTAAAATAATCAACCCAGTTCAACCGGATAAGCAGTCCGGCTAAATCGGACCAGAATATTTTCCACCCCTAGGCCCTTCTGCCGACAAGTTGGCTCCGGCCCTGATTAGGCATTAGCACGCCACTCAATCCAAACTTGCCTCCTCCTAGCCAGCTTCAGTAGGGTGTACATAGAACTCTTTAGATTTTTTGTTAGAGTTTGCGTGGTTTTATTTTACAGTCAAGTTTTAGTAGGCTTTTGATTGTGCAGTCATGATCCAATTCAATCTAGAATTAAACGAACTAGTGTAGGCTGCTCAACATACCACCAACATATGCCACGTACTTAGGTAACTAGAGAATGTATATAACAAACAATCGATAAAAGAGGAGAGTCAATAGGCTAGTTAAGCATAAAAGTAGCAAAAAATATATACCCATGCGATCTAAAACGACGGGATACATGCCTCTAAAAATGGACAACTTTACCACAAGACCAGAAAACGAACAAACGATAGAGAAATCAAAATAGTTCACTATATAGCCTATAAATACACACCACAATTCACTCTAGCTTCACATCCGAAAACACCAAAGCAAACATCTCCCAAAAAAAAAACTCACTCAGAAGAATCATTTTACAAACAACCAAAGAGAACGATGAAGCCCGTTACGTTTCTCGTGGCTATAACTACCATCGCAGTCGTTCTCTCCACCGCCAGGGCAACGTCGTCGTCCGGTACGTGGCAGCGGATAAAGAACCCAAACGACTTTCGTATCAGGATGGTCGCGGAGTACGCAGTTTTTATGCACAACTTCAAAACCGAGTTCAAACATCCGTTGAGACTCGTGAGCGTTGACAGGGGCAGCATCCACCAGTTTAAAGGTGGGGTGATCTACACGCTCATCGTGAGTGCGGCTCCAGTCGACAACCTCAGCTCCAAGGGTTCTCTGTACCAAACGGCCGTTCGCGTGAGCCTTGATCGTACCGCCGGCGGGCTAATGTATTTCATGCCTGTAATCCAGGATTTAAATTAATTAAAACCCGTCAAGTTCTCCATATATGTTAGTTTTGATTAAATAATTAGAAGTTAGAATAAGCTTTTGTCGGTCTAGTAGTTATAATGTGATTAAACTGATGATCATGTCCTTAATTGTTAGCATCAAATTTTAGTTTCTTTCAAATCGTGTTCCATATCTAGATGTGGGGTTCTATTGCACCAAAATGTCATTAATAAACGAAGGGCATGCAACACACCATATAATTAAGAGACCTAAGGGTATGTTGAGGAATGTTTCGAATATGAGATTTCTATATTGAAACCATACCAGCGATCGAATTTGAGCCTCAACTTCCTTGCAGACCTAAGCCCAATCGAATTTCGTGCATGCATGGCCCATGCAATCTCGCAACAATCCAACTATGTACATTTTGTGTATTTATCAGAAATTGGATTATTGTCACAAAGTCGATAATTATGACTGTACAAGTGAATTCTAGCTTAATTCTTTAGATTCGAATTTGATTATAACAGGCTCTTGTTTCTTGCTTGATTAATTCTTCTAAGTAATGAAATTGTTTTAATTAAACAACCAACGTATCCCCTATTGTGACCTCTAATCGGACTAAGGGTGAGCAACGGTTAATGTGGATTAAATTGATATAGGGATCAAACTGAACAAAATGAAATGTAATTTGATTCGATTCGATTTTGATACAATTAACTATTTCAACGACATCCCTTCCAATTTGATTCGAATCGATCGGACCGTGCCCCACCCCCTAAGTCTGACTTAGTACACCAAGGCTTTTCACAATAAATTGTTGAGACACACACATATCCGAGCACTAGTTTGTAACATTATTATGTTACCGTCGATCTATATATAAATCCCGTGTTTCTCCATGTACACACTTCCTTTTTCGATCCTCCAATATTTAAGATATGTCCAAAATCATCAATTTTAATTAACTAATATTAATATTATTCTTCAATGAAGAAATGTGTATGTTGCCCGTGATATGAATTTCGAGATTCGAATATAAAACAATATCTTCAGTTTTTTTATATAATGTGAAATCTTTCATGCTAAACTACTTAATTTTGTCTGCTTTAATAAAAAGGGGCTAATTAGTTGGTCGATGAACTCTGCATATTTGGAGGGTTGAAAAGTTATTTTCATACACATATATTTTACTTTTAACTGATTTTCGCAAATTTAGGCCATATTCTAGTCAGAAATTGCTATTTATAACTAAGGTGATGCAGTTTTGACTAATTATTACTTAGATTATCACTATAAATCCCGTCCCAAAGCTCAATTACTCCACCAAGCATTAGCAACAAAAGAAAAGACGATATCACTAATTAGTACTTGAGCAAAAAAGACCCGAGAGCAATGGCGACGATATCACCACGTTTAGCGACGACTCTTCTAGCGACCATCCTCCTCGCCGTCGGAACAGCAGAATCGTCTAGGGCGGTCTACTCCAACGACTACTACTCGCAGCTGCCGGCCGAGTCCGAACACGCGTGGCCGCCGGCATCCGTGTCCGAACACGCGTGGCTGCCGATAAAGATCGCCCAACTGAAAGAGAATCCCGCCTTGGACGCCGCGCGCTTCGCGGTGACGTCGTACAATAACGAACACCCCGAGGAGCTGCCGTTGAAGCTGGTGAGCGTGCTCGGCGGCGAGGTTTTGGCTGCCGGAGGAGGCGTCGTGTACCATCTTTACCTGGCCGCCTCCAGCAGCGCGCACAGCCGGGAAGAGTACCAGGCGTTCGTGTTTTCGTATCCGGGAGGGAGGCTGCAGCAATTGTTGTTTGTACCCTTAAGCTTTGAGAATTAGTGACGAGATGTAGGTAGATCGTATTTTTCTTGAGTTAAATAATTTTGGTGGTGTCGCTAAAGATGTATATATTAATCTTAGTTATGGTCTTATAAGCTATGATATCTTATGGGATATTATCCGTGAGGAATTCAACCGTGCTCATAAGCGTCGCGATTTTTTCGTGTATGAGTTGAATTTATATCGTAACGTTGAATAGTGGCGGAGCCAGAACTAGTCATGATGGGTTGGCTGCACGTTCTTAGCCTTGCGCGTGAGATCTTGCACCAGGATGGACCTTAATTAGATGAAGGTCTCTATGTATCATATATAAGAGTTGCATAAAATATAGATTAAGAGTACTAATAGCAACAACAATCCAAAGAGAAATTTTACAATGCTATATAGTATTGGTGCTATAGGATTTTGCTTTTATGGTACAACTTAAAATTGTACGTTTATGTTATGGTACAATTTCAGACTGTACCTATACTTTTTGTACAAATTCTTTTATGGTACAACTTGAACTTGTACCTTTATGTGATGGTACAACTTCAAGTTGTAAAGTTGTACCATAACATAATGGTACAAATTGCTTTATGGTACAACCTAAACTTATACATTTAATGTTATGGTACAACTTTAAGTTGTACATTAAAGCACCAATACTATATAGCATAGTAGAAGTGCTCCAATCCAAAACAATAAAACGTACATGTATATTATGTGTGGTAAAGCTCGAATTTAGAACGATTCATCTGTTATTTTACCAACTCATGCAAAACTCTCTCGTTAGTAGTTTTTCTTCATATGGATACTGGATTATTTTATTTTAAGCCATGTATTTTGGTGCGGAACTAAAAATGCAAAGCCTTGGGTTTTTTCATCCATGATATGAAGTTTCCCAGGATGATAAGTATCTTATAAAAAATTGAAAGATACAGGATTTAGTAGGTTTTTAAAGTACTTATCTAACAACTTCAGCCAGAACCTAACCTATTCCTAGGGGTGGTTATACGGTTCGGTTAAATTGGCTCGAATTGATCCGGTTCCAGTCCGGTTTTTCCAGGAAATATAAGGACCAAATATTGGATTGGATACAATCCGATCTTGACCCGGTGCGGTCACAATTCGATCTTGATTTTAGATTGAGCTTGTCGAGATTTTAGTGGCCTGAAAGGTTGAGGAGTTGGTTAAGATTTGGGTGTTGGGCTCTCTTATCTTGTCTTCCAGTTTTGATTCGATCCTGAACGGTTTTTTTTACCTCAAATCTAAGCGTAAATATGAGATTATATTGTTTGTTATCCGATTCCGGTCTGTATTATACTGTTCAATTTTGGGTAAAACCAAAAGAATGGAACAAATAGCCACTCCGGCCAAACTATTCATATGATGTGAATTGTATGTTAGTTGTTAAGTAACTCTGCGTATTTGGAGGGTTGAAAAGTTCTTTCGGTTTGTATATATGTTGCTTTAAAGACAAGGTCGTAATAATTAAAATATCTACCATTTTTGAAGGACTTGGCTTGGTAATGGTAATACAAATATCTAATATTAATCTGATTTACGCAAATTTAGGCTTTGCTCTAATCAGAAATCGCTATTTATAAGGTGATGCAGTTTTGACTAATTACTTAGATTATCACTATAAATTATGTCTCCAGAAATCGATTACTCCACAAGCATTATATTAATTAGCAACAAAAGAAGAAAACGAAACTAAAAAGAAAAAAAGATCTGAACAATGGCGACGATATCACCACATTCAGCGACGGCTCTTCTACTGGCACTCGTACTCGCCGTCGGGACAGCAGAGTCGTCAAAGCCGGCCGCCACTCCCGATGATGTCTACCCGATGCCGACGGTGATGTCCGAACACAACTGGCTGCCGGTGAAGGGCTTCCTGCTGAAAGAGAAGCACGTCCTTGACGCCGCGCGCTTCGCGGTGACGACGTACAACAACGAACACCCCGGGGAGCTTCCCTTGAAGCTGGTGAGGGTGGACGGCGGCGAGGTTTTGGCCGCCGGATCCGGCGTCGTGTACCATATTTACCTGACCGCCTCCAGCCACGCGCACAGTGAGGAAAAGTACCAGACGTTTGTGTTTGTGCCTCTGGCGGGAGAGATGCCGCGGCAGCTGTTGTTTGTGCCCGTGGATGTTGTTTATTACTGACGACAACGTAGCTCAGGTAGCTATATAGTTAGTGTTTGTGGGTTTTTTTTTTTTTTTTTTTGTGGTTGGTTCCAATTTCCAAATAATTCAGCGTAGTAGTTTTATTCGAGATTTTTCAGTAACTAATTTGGCGGTGCTCGATAAAATAACCATTTTCAGTGACTAATCCTTAGTGGTTGCTAAAGAAAAGCTATTTGCGACGATGGACATTCGACTCGACTTGGCTCGTTTATAAATTTTTTAGCTCGAGCTCGGCTCGAACTCGAATTTTAATCATCCAGTTCGAGCTCGAGCTCGACTCAATTAAAAAGAATCCAGCTCGAACTCAGCTCGATAGAGCTCGGTAAATGCTCAAGAACACAGCTTGTCAAGCTGAGTACAAGCTCGGTTCAAGATAAGCTCGATTTGAAACAATTCTTGCTGAAAAATGTGAACAAATAAGAACATTAGAAATTAAAAATGATAAAAATAACACTAGAAACTAAAAATAACATCGAACTTCCATACACATCCTTATTAACAAGATAATTTTCATGTTCAGAAGAGTAATTAATTCTTCCACAAGCCAGCTCGCGAGCTTAAACTCAACAAGCCACCGAGTCAAGCTAGCTCACGAGCTTATCAACCCGAGCATGGCCTAGCTCAAGCTTGGCTCGTTTACTAACGAGTCGGCTCGCGAGCCGGCTTGTTAAACAACGAATCAAGTGTCGAACGAGTTTTTTCCGATTCGAGCGTCGAGTTGCTCACGAGCGGTTTGGCTCATTTGCAGCCCTAGATGAGGGTAATTTTTTTTTCTTTGGGCCTTCCGTTTTTTGTTTGGTTGGCGTTTACCCACCCAAACAAGGCCGGGCTCCGGCTTGGGCCTTAACTGCCTTCCACCGCTGGGCCCGATTAATTAAAACCTCGTGCATGCATGGCCCACGCAGTCACGTAGCAACACCTATATATCCCTCAATTCTTGTGAAATTAATAAACGAATTAAAACCTGCAAAATTACACCACTCTTATGATTTATGATATCATAGAATTACAAATCCACTATTTTTTTATATGTAAACCTATCTTCTTCGGATTATCCTTTTCATCTATATACCAAAATTACCATGAATTTTAACTACCACAAAAGAACGAAACAAAAAAAAAAAAAAAAAAAATCCACCAAACCCACTAGGTACTTCCAAAAATAAAGAACCACCTGCCACATAACCAACCATATTAAACATGGACCATATAAACCCTCATCAATTTCCACATTTTTAAAATAATAAAAAACCCCACAAAACGAGAATAAAACAAACATAAAAACTCGTGGCACAAAATCAGACACACGAAGAAACCAAACACAAACCATGTCACCACCACCACATCTCTTCTCCACCGCCGCTCTCCTTGCGGTCCTCTTCCTCTTGGCGGCGGAGGCTACGGTGGCGCGCAGCAATTTCGAGGCCTCGTGGCAGCCGTTCAGGAACTTGAAGGCGAGGAAGGTGACGGCGGTAGCCCAGTTCTCGGTGAAGGAGTACAACAAGGCTTATCCGGATCGCCCGCCGCTGAGCCTGGTGAGCGTCGACAAAGGCGAGTTTCTCAAGGCCGTCGGCGCCAACTACCACCTCTACATCACCGCCGCCGCCGGCCGTCTCGGCCGTGGGAAGTACCAGACGTTTGTGTTCGAGTATCGGACGGGGAAGTGGGAATTGACGTCGTTTGTGCGAATGGATCGAGGCTAGCTGTAGCGACGAAGGATCTGGTGGCAATAGAGTTATTAATATTTTTCTTATTTTTTTTATTTGTACGTTACAATAATTGATGCCTTTATAATGTGCTAAAGTGTGGCCCAGTGGAATGTTGTATTATATATGATAGTGGTGATGCATATGAATATATTGTTGTTGTTGTTGTTATATATGTGTATTTTAAATTACTTCAAAATTGTAGATTTGAGGATTAATATCTAATTACGTAAGCAGAAGTGTTTTGAAAGTAAATATTATTGTCGGCTTTTGTTGCTCGTCATAAAGTTATTTTATTGATAGTTGAGTACACCACCGATTATTTCTCTTTCGGTACCTATATGGAAAGTGATTTGGATTCCTCTTTATGACCGACGATTAAGAAGAAGAAGAAACGATTATCTAGGGAATGATCGACTTATACTTGCTATCATCCGAAATTACTTCTGGCTTTTTGTGATACTTGATCTTCTGATCTTCACACTGGAGATCGCAGTATTGATCGCACAGCTTTACATCGCCCAGACTGCAAGAAAGATCGCACTTCTTGAAACACGACGCGTAGTCCGCCAACTCCACTGCTTGATTGTTTGGAGTCGAACTCAAAATCACTAGCATTAACATGACTCCAATCATCACCATCTTCATTCTCGATTTCACCAACAAATTATGATTTGATTCTTGAAGGTGTTGTATGTGTATATGTTCTCCATAGCTCTTTCCCTCCTTTTTATAATAAGTTAATACAACGTGGGAGAATCTGTAATGTACGCTGGCGTGCATAGAGCATATAACAACTTTGAGATTGAGTATTAAATTTGTAATCAATACATGAGAGTTTTCATTTCAACTCTTTTCTTATGTAGTCACTCTTTGGGATACTCTTTTCAGTCAAACTTATTGTATTTTTCCTCTTTTGTTTTTTCTTCCCATTTTTAAGATCTGGCCGGTTTTTTTATAAAGTTGGTTGAATGTTTATATAGGCACAGAGTTTCATTTTGCAACCTAACTAAAATTGTATATTAATTACAAACGTACAAATGAAAAGTATAAACAATATCCGCATTAATTATTAATTAAATGTTTCAACCCTTCAAGTCAAAACTGTTCACATTATTTCCTTACAAATAATGGGAAAGAGATTTTCTCAACCTCCTATATATGAGAAGGGAAGAGCTCTATATATGCAGCCATACATCACACTCTGGTGAAAGAAGAGAAATCAAGATTGGTAGAGGGTTTTTGTTGAAGAAAAATGAAGATGATGATTGGAGTGGTGATTGTAATGCTAGTAATTTCGAGCTCGATGAATCAACGAGTTTCAGGAGGTTATGCGTGTTGTTTAAAGGCTTGCATGAAAGACATCTGCAAACATACTTATCCTATTTGTCTTGCTAGGTGCTCTACACTGTGTCATCATAGTGGTCCTTCGAATTGCGAGCAACAACGGGAAGAAAAAGTTCGAGCAATTCATACCGATTTTAAGCCTGATCCATAGTTTCTCGTCTTCATGTTTCTGACGGAAACCAAGCTTTCGATATTGCGTCCTTTCAATCAATAAGTTAATACTAGTTTCCAAGATCAAGCATATTTCTTTTGTTATTGTTTGTTAAACTGGAAGGCAACTTTTCGAGATCAAGTATACATTCAAAGTAACACAATTTTTAAGTTAATGTATCTTATGACGGTGTGTGTCTTTTTAAATTGGTAGTATTTTTTTATGACACGTTTTATCTTATTATGGTTCAATTGTACATTCCCTTTGGTACCCTTTAGAGATAACTACCATAAAGTCATAAACACATAAAAGACACATCATTTAATAGAGGGATCCGCGACAATAAATTTTTAGGATTTTGCCAAACAGAAAAGAAGCAAAGAATATCCAACATAACTATCGAATCTTTTTATATGGAAATTGCTCATTCTATTTCCTTGTAAATAGAAGAAAATCCAATCCTTCCACTCTTGTCTACCATTACAAGAAGCCGCGAGAGGGTAGAGTCCTAACTATAAGAGGAAGAAAAAGAGTGAAAATAGCTACAGAGAAACATCCACAATACCTCGTAAGTCTGAGAAATTTTCATACATTGAAGTCGAAAGAGAAGATGAAGACGAAGATGATGCTTGTAGTCATGTTCTTGGTAATTCTAGCTTCGACAAGTCATATATTTGCAGGTTACGAGGAGTGTTTCGATTATTGCACGACTCATTGTAAGCAGAGGGATTATGAGGATTGTCTTATTTATTGTTATAAGAAGTGTCATCAGGGAGTTAACAAACCCGCAGAGAATCCAAAAATTGAGAGTAGTAATAATACCACTTCTGAATTGGTTAAATAGTTCTTTTCCGCTCACCTATATATGTTGTCCTAGTGCCTATGTTTGATCTGTCATTGTGCAACGAACTATCAATAAAGGGTCTCTACTTGTTTCTTGAGATCATCTTCACCCTTATTCTTTATGTTTCACCTTATTGTTCACTACTCCATTGATATATTTAACAACGTATAAACCAAATTAAAAATGCAACAAATATTTGATCCTTTTTTTTTTATCAAGTCGTCCTGTAAAGAATAATGTCAATTCCATATCATCATCTAATGGATAGAAAGACCTTTTATTTTTATTATTGATCGGTTGCAGCTGGATTATGTAACCTCATCTTCGGATTGATTAAGTTCTCAAGATTCCGATAAAAAAAAAAGGAACAGGGAATGCAAATTTGTTTACAGATCCGGTAATCGGTAGAAGAGCCTTTGAAATAATTAAAAATTACGAAATGCCCAAGTTTCATTTTGCAACCTAACTAAAATTGTATATTAACTACAAACGTACAAATGATAAGTATAAACAATATCCGCATTAATTATTAATTAAATCTTTCCACCCTTCAAGTCAAAACTGTTCACATTAATTCCTTACAAATTATAGGGGAGGGGTTACGGTACTAATTGTACAATAGTTAGCACCGTCCTAACCAAGGGAAAAACTACTACTAGTTTGAATTAGTAGTGATTTAGCTTAGATGTTGTATTGATTTTATAATAATCCGTAGTGATTTTTGCTAGTTATCACGGTGCTAACCCTTATAGGGGTTAGCACCTAATCCCATCCCAAATTATAGGAAATAGATTTTCTCAGCCTCCTGTATATGAGAAGGGAAGAGCTCTATGCAGCCATACATCACACTCTGGTGAAAGAAGAGAAATCAAGATTGGTAGAGGTTTTTTGTTGAAGAAAAATGAAGATGATGATTGGAGTGGTGATTGTAATGCTAGTAATTTCGAGCTCGATGAATCAACGAGTTTCGGGAGGTTATGTGTGTTGTTTAAAGGCTTGCATGAAAGGCATCTGCAAACATACTTATCCTATTTGTCTTGATAGGTGCTCTACACTGTGTCATCATAGTGGTCATTCAAATTGCGAGCAACAACAGGAAGAAAAAGTTTGAGCAATTCATACCTATTTAAAGCCCGATCCATAGTTTCTCGTCTTCATGTTTTTGACGGAAACCAAACTTTCAATATCGCGTCCTTGGAATCAATAAGTTCAATAATGCGAACTTCCGAGATCAAGCATATTTCTTTTGTTATTGTTTCTTAAACTGGAAGGGCGGCTTTTCGAGATCAAGTATACATTCAAAGTAACATAATTTTTATGTTAATATATCTTATGACGGGGTGTATCTTTTTCAATTGGTAGTATTTTTTTATGACATGATGTATCTTATTATGGTTCAATTGTACATTCCCTTTGGTACCCTTTAGAGATGACAATCGCACACAACAAATTAAATTATGATCTATTCCATTGACCAAATTCGAAAACCTTTGAGAAATTAGAATTGGGTTCAACCTCGATCACCACCAGTCCACCACATTGTCCCCGCAAGTACTAGTTTTGTAAGCAATAACGATGATGGTTCGAATCACGGCAAGAACTACCATCACCACCGCCTCCGTTTGTTCTGGTTATGTTTTTTTCTTCTTTTAATTACAGATATAACTACCATAAAGTCATAAACACATAAAAGACACACGTCATTTCATAGAGGGATCCGCGACAATAAATTTTTAGGATTTTGCCAAACAGAAAAGAAGTAAAAAAATATCCAACATTAACTATTGAATCTTTTTATATGGAAATTGCTCATTCTATTTCCTTGTAAATAGAAGAAAATCCAATTCTTCCACTCTTGAGTCTTGTCTACCATTACAAGAAGCCACGAGAGAGTAGAGTCCTAATTATAAGAGGAACAAAAAGAGTGAAAATAGCTACAGAGAAACATCCACAATACCTCTCATAAGTCTGAGAAATTTTCATACATCGAAGTCTGGAAGAGAAGATGAAGACCAAGATGATGCTTGTAGTCATGTTGTTGGTAATCCTAGCTTCGACAAGCCAGACATTTGCAGGTTACGAGGAGTGTTTCGATTATTGCACGACCCATTGTAAGCAGAGGAATTATGAGGATTGTCTTATCTATTGTTATAAGAAGTGTCATAATCAAGAAGCTAACAAACCTGCAGAAAATCCAAAAACTGAGAGTAGTAGTAATAATACCAATTCTAAATTGGTTCAATAGTTCTTTCCCGCTCACCTCTGTTGTCACAGTGCCTATGTTTCATCGTCATTGTGTACTGAACTATCAATAAAGGGTCTCTAGTTTCTTGAGATCATCTTCACCATTATTCTTTTATGTTTCACAGCTCCATATAAATATATATGTTTAACATCTTAGAAACCAAATTAAAAATGCAAGAATACACACAAGGAATGCAAATCCGCTTTGACAAAAAGGCAGCTAATTAATACCATTTTACCACACTCAGTGACTCACGATCCATTTATTCCCCCTTGATAAAGTTTCAGCCTTACTCGTATAAAAATTATTAAAAAAAAAAGTTTCAGCATTTATGCCCCCTTAATTACTTGCTTTTTTACCTTTACCACACTTAGTGCCTCATCACGATCCATTTATTCCACCTTAATTAGTTACTTCCTTAATCTGGTCTTGCTTCAATAACTTGCAAGTTCGTTAGTGTTTTTCCTGTAATACCAGACAGAGACAGGCCACTGCATGCATGTTTTCCCCCCATGCACCAAACGAAGGGTAAACAGTAAATACTAAATAGAGAGTTACCATGGGTATCAAAGCACCTGATAAGACAAAAGCTTATACCGATTAATTGTCTTATCAGGTGCTATAAGCAGAGCGTCGTAATAGCCCTCCACATATATAGTCTTCAACAACTAGACGCTAGAATTCCCAACAACTAATACCGATTTCCAAGTTACGACTGGTGGCATTGTCGTCGATCTTGTTTCTCATCATTTCATATTTTTAATTGAAACTATAAAATTTCAATGCGTGAAATAAAATTCTATGTGGTGTAACGAATTTTTGGTATTTATAAGAGAATTTTTTTTAATCTTACTACATCGACAGTTCGATTTTAAAATATTCCCGCTTTGTACCATTTAGAGATTGACAATCCTATCCCACAGGGGAATATCAAATATGGGTGAAAAAAGTAGCTTGGTTTCTGCTAATTCAAAGCCTTCTTCTAACACAATTACAGACTGGAAAGCACGAAGGTCCTCTGCTGCAAGCAGTCTTTCCTTATTCCAACAAGTTTCACTAACATGAAAGTTCGACTGATGTCTTCCCTTATTCCTATAAGTTTCCACGATCGATCAACCTTCATTTCCCCTCCGTCATTTCCCTATAAATAGAGGATGCCACCAACTGCTCCACCGTGCAATCTAAGCACCAATTCCGAATACAGTTCTGATCGTGCTTGAATCGTCACGAATTTCCGGTCGAGTGCCACGATGACGACAACGACGACAAAAAGGTTTACCATACTCTTGTGCGCCGTGGCCTCACAAGCGACCTTATTACACAGTTTCGGATACGGTATGTATACTTAATTAGCGCGTTACGCGAGACAACATTAATGGTTACGAATTTGCTTCTCTAGTTGCTACTAAGTAGTAAGTAACTAATTGCCTTTTTGATCACCTTTGGATTTGTAAGATACGGTGGTGATGCTTCTTTCCACCACCACCGCGATGGAAGAGGAGCTCGGGATGACGGAGAACGAAGGGTTCCATTTCCGGAACGTCACAAAATGTGTGTTCTTCGTCGCATGCTTCATTTCGGGGTTCGTGGCGGATCTGTCCGGTCGTCGCCCGACGCTAATCTTATCAGGAACCCTATCGTTCGTAGGGTTCTTGATAATGTCCTTAGCCGTTTCGTATGGCGTTCTCGTCACTGGAAGAGTCATCTCCCTCGTCGGGCTCGAGTTAGGACTGCCCGTCGCACCTCTCTACATCGGGGAGGTCGTGTCCCCGAGCCGACGAGGCTGTCTCAACTCCATCCCCGAGGTACAGACTATAGTCTATTTCAATCTGCTTAATTTTTCTTTCTTTACTAGGTTTTATAAGATGCAGTCGGTATACTATAGTGAAAAATGCAACATCTTTTTGCAACCACTGAAAACGGTTGCTTAAGGCTTGGTCGTCCAACGGCAATGGTCACAAAAATACTGCTTTTCGTATATAAGCTTTCTCAGTGATAGTGGGTTAGTTTAGTTCTTGATTAATGGAGACAGTAAAGGCTACTACGTATAGTTTGGTCTCATCAATTGTTTCACTTCGATTTTAGAAAGGGGAAGGTAAAAGGGTTTATAGCAATAGCATCCACTAATTGGCCAGTAGGAAATAAAGCCCACTAAATTGAACTGGTCTGGTTCAGCTCCATCTGAATTGCCCGCCCCACCGGGGCCAGTAGGAAATAAGTAAACATGGTGTTTGATGCTTTGTTGTTACTAGTGACAATAGTGACCATTTTTTACATGTACATTTTCCTTGTCTTGCAGATAACTTCAATCTTAGGGTTGTGGCTGGCCGTGTTAACACGAGCCGCGGTCCGAGACTTGTCGGCGAGCTCCCAGTGGAGAACGTTGATGGGTGTAGGCATCATCCCATCCCTAATTTTAGGGGTGGGCATGATATTCCTACCCGAATCTCCTTGTTGGTTGGTCAAGCATGCTAGAGTTGCCGACGCGAAAGTCGCCCTCCAACGTACTCTGAAAACCACGGAAGAAGTCGAAGCACGCTTGTTGGGGCTGAGGGAAGCTGCTAGGATCCCTCCGATAATGGGAGATGAGAATTTCGACGCCGTGCCACAGGACATCCACGTCCTGGCTATCTGGCGGGAGTTGAGACGACCTTTGGTCCGGCCCCGGTTGAAGGAGCGGTTGATCTCCGTTTTCACTGTCCAGTGCCTCCAACCGCCGTCGGGGATAGATCTTCTGACTTTCGAATCGTTAATGAGGTACCCACACAACGGTCCAGCCACTCCGGTGGAGTTCGTGATGGAGGAGATCCTACCCTTGTGTGGGAGGTTGCTGCCGATCTTGGTTCCCCTGTTCATCTCGGATGTCGTCGGGCGGGGACCACTCGTGGACTACAGTTTGGCCGCGGCGGTGACCTCCATGACGTTCATCAGCGCTACGACGACAATGCTGAACTATGGGGTCACCTCAGGAGTTGTCAAGGAGCTGAAGAGATGGAGCACGATAGCCTTCTTCGGATCGTTTTCGATCGGACTGGGCCCGATGACAACGGTGCATACCTCTGAAGCCCTCCCATTCAAGGTTAGGGCTCAAGTAGTCGGGATTGCCGTGATGGTGAACCGACTACTAAGCTTTGGGTTGTATTGTTTGAAACCGGCTCTTGACGGTGTGCTTGGGAGTTTGATTTACTGGATTATCAACCTCGTACTCCTGCTCGGGATGTGGTTGTGCGACAGGTACCTGATCGAGACGTCCGGCGAGTCCTTGGAAGAGCTGGACAAAGGTTTCAGCCCCACTCTCGAGCTGAGTTTAGGTCCTCTTGCTACCTAGGTTAGTTTCTGAGTTTATCCCGTGTGTGCTCTGTTACAATCTAAGACAATCTTCTAATGTATCCCCTCTCCATGTGAATCCATTGTAAGTCTGTTCTTTTGTACGCCTATGTATGTATTGCTGACCAGCTTATCGAACAAAGATGGTTCTAGTATCGTAACAAATTTTATTGATTTTTCCACTGCTTGTTCGTATTTCAGCATTAAGACAACATTCGCATATCCTGTCTGTTCTTGTTCTAGCATGGCATAAATCTAGTCGAATCAGTGAAGCACGTAGGGCCGTTTTATTGCAAGAGACCACGGTTCCAATAGTGATTCTCTCATTTATCTGCCAATCTCTAGCTCAGGGCCGGTTACCTTCAACCTACTTTTGCACAAATTCAGTTTGTTTCTGAATTCATAGGTGGGCAATGAACTTTCATGGCCAAAGACAACCTGAGAATTGCTCACAACTATCGTGATTATTCTTTCCACTGGGAATCCTAAAAGGAAATAGCTCATCACATTGATCAAAACCATATGAATATGATTGGAAGGTATGGCAGTGCTAGTGCTCAAAGTAGACAACATGAACAGAAACACCAGTCCCAGATACAAACATGAGGAATGCAGAAGCTTATCCTAGTAATGCAAAAGGGAAAGTAGAAGTTCACCAGCCAGGGATTGGGACTTTTGGTGTAGTTACAAAAGTGAGCAAGAGAACAACTTGAAAGCGCAGATATGCAGCAGGTACCTGTTTAAATGTAAGGGAGAACGTGTTTAAGGGTCAAGGCGGCCTGAGAAGAAGGAATTCAGCTCCTGTGTGTTGCCTGTTACAGAGACCACAACAACAGTTTGTAGTTTGTAGTGATGAAAGGAAATCAAAACGCTCTGTAGTTGGAGTGAAAGGAAATCCCTTGTACTGTGCCTAAAGCTGCTAACTTTATAGGTTCTGATAATCTGGAAGCTGCCAACAGTGAAAATGTATCATTTGATTTTGTGTTGTTAATTGATTAGAACAAGTAAACAAAACTATTGGTGTCCTCCCAGCAACAGTAACTATAGCCAGAGCCACCACTGTTTCAGCTAAAGGTTCCAATGGCATGCCTGTGTCCTATCCATAACAGGGAAACGAATGAGAGAACCCAAAAGGAAAAGATCGTAACTTCCATCGCTCAAACTCAAAACATTAATCAGATAACCCCAAATCTCAATTTTCAAGTACTTAACAAAAGTGGGAGGGATTTCAGATTTAAGTCATTAATACCTAGCGTGTGGTTTTCATAGTAGCTGGGAGGAGGAGGTAGAGAAGGAGATGTGTCTCTGCATCACTTTCCCTCCGTCACCGTCGTTATTAGGGACGGTGGGTAACTCGGCGACATCATTCACGACGAAACCCTCCAAACCCACATGCATCGTCTGTTTTCACCTCCAACTCGGGTTAGAACTTAGAAATCGCCGCTGCAATCATTCGTCGCAGCCAGATTGTGGCCATTCGAAGCGACATTGATGAAATCGTCAGATTCCTGGACGAAATCGAAAGAATTAGAACAGAATTTTGATAGAAGAAGAAGAGATCCCCCTCCGTCGGAGGAAACGATTTTCTGTGCTCTTAATTGCGCGGCGGCGAGGCTCGCTTGTTGGATCCGGCGAGGGGGCATATGCGAGACCCGACAAAATTTGGAGAGAATTGGGCCGAGCCCACCTGATACTGTATCCTAACTACGATTGGGCCGAAGTACTGTTCAGATAAACAAAGCCCATAAAAACATTGCCTAATTTTTTTTATTATTTCCAAGGCTAAATCGGATTTGAATTGTTCCAATTTTACCCGATGTTCCTAATAGAACAGGTGGTTAGAAAGATCAAATATATGTATTCTCGCACTTTTATTTTGGTTTATAAGTTGTTAAATATGTATGGAGTTCTTAAGACGAACAATTAACGATTAAGTGGAGATGGTCTCAAGAAACTAGAGATAATTTATTGATAATTCAATGAAGATGAGACATAAACACTCGGACACTATAGAAATGAGAGGGGAAATCTATTTAACCAATTTAAAATTGGTATTACTAGCCTCAATTTTTTTATTGTCCCCTTTGTTACCTCCTTGACCATGACACTTCTTGTAACAATATATAAGACAATCGGTATAAATCTTTTGCTTACAATGAGTTGTGCAATAGTCAAAACACTCCTCATAACCTGCGAATATTTGACTCGTCGAAGCCATAATCACTAAGAACATCACTACTAGCATCATCTTCGTCTTCATCTTCTCCTCCGAATTCAATATGAGAATTGCTAGACTTGGGAGATATTAAGGATATTTCTCTGTAGCTCTTTTCCTTTTCTTCTTAATTGTTTATAGTTAGGACTCTACCTCTCCTCCCTTCTTATAATGGTAGACTAGGGTGGAAGAACTGGATTTTCTTTTATGTACAAGGAAACAAAAATGATCAATTTTGGTATAAAAGGATTCGATCATTTAATATTTAGTTAATGCTGGATATTCTTTGCTCTTTTTTAGGTAGTCCTAAGAAAATGATGGTAGTTGGGATCCACATATTGATCCACTATACTTTTTTAGTTTTCTTTTATTTATGTACTGAATTAGGGTTGTAATCATCAGCGGATTGATTTCTAGTTTTAGTGACAGATCTGAAATCCTCGTGTATGTCAAAACTATATTTTTCAGAGACATCTTCTTTGTTTCATCGTGTTTTATAGGCCCTTGACTTCATGTTTTAGTCAAAGAACCCGTAATTAAGTCTGTACGAGCTTTCTTTGATCTCTAAAGGTCCTCTATATTGTCGGTGTCGATATCGGGGGGTACAAAGTGATTTTTGTGAGAAGGAAAGTTAATGGGGTTGTTCAATGTGTGATAAGAAAGATCATGCATTTCTTTTCTATGGGGTTTGTTGTTTTCGGTTTATGTAGTTATTTATGTTCATTGCAATATCGTTGTTTGGTTCTGCAATTGGGTTGATTTGTTGTTTCGTTTAGATGTCTCGCGAGAAAAAAACATGTCGTGTCGTTTAGCAGAGTGGGTGGAATACCTCGACATGAATGAAAAACACATACAACAATGCACCAAAAGGAGAGGAAAATTATCATAAACCAATGCAACATTTTATTTTATTCATTCAACAACAATCTATGAGGAGGGTACAAAAAAAGAGAGCACAGTCAGTCCATAATTCAGCAAACTGTCGTTATACACCATTTTCTCTTTCAAATTAATTAGAGGAATCAAAATGGGTATTAGTGATTGCCCGACTTGATTTTTTCATGATGATTATATTGTTGTTGGAGGTTCCCACCAGCATCGCAATATTCATTGCAGTACTCAACACATCGACTGTAAATCGGCAGCGTGCACCCAACCAAGCATTTGGCAACACATTCTGCGCGATCTGCCGAAACCATTTGTTGTTGGTTCATCACCGAACCCAAAACCACAAACAACACCATGATCACGCCCATCTTCTTCGTGGCCTCCATTTCTTTTTTTTATGCAACTCTCTTTTGTGTAATAATAAGATATGTATCTAGTATTTCGTTTTGCAACAAGCTAGCATCTCCATTTCCCTTTTTATAGTGTAGTTTTGGGTCTCTGTTTTTCGTTCATTTATGGAAATGTAGAGGGAACCATTTTAACAAAAAGATAATGAAGAATCTTTGTGCAATGAATATAGAGATATAGTTTCCTTTTTCTTTCCTCTGTGATATTCTCTTCAATAGTATCATTGTATGTGTACAATTTACTTGTATACCAGTTTCTTTTTGCCATATGTAGAATTGCTAAGACCAACTCCAATGCAAGCCCCCAAATTTGGGGATCTTCATCCCCAAATTTGGGGTTCATTCCCATTTTCCCTTCTTTTGCTCCAATGCTACATCCTTTATATTTGGAGATCTCTATTTTTTAAGTTTTCCATTTACTTAAAAATGTACTTATCGAAGTCTTAATATAATTTGTTCATGTTGATTTTTGTATAGTTCGTCATCATTTTTAAATACAAATTTTCCGGTAGAAATTTTTTTAATTTTGAGACCAAATTTTTGTTGACAAAAAATGATTGATCTAATTTGGGTTTACACACAACACTTGAAAATTATTGATCTAATTACACCCCTAACTAATCCCCTAATTAAACCCTAATTAACCCTTAAAATCTTAAAAAGAAAAGAAATGCCACATGGCGGGCTTTGGGGAGTCTCTATATTTGGGGGAACCCCCATTTCCACCCCCAAATTTGGGGATCCTTTTGGAGATCTCCCCCAAATATAGAGACTCCTCCATTTATAGAGGCTCCATTGGAGCCAACTTTCTCCCAAATATAGAGGCTCCCCCAAATATAGAGGCTCCATTGGAGTTAGCCTAATCAACTTCCCCTTCCTTTTCTCTCTCTCTATTTTATTTTTTGTGTTTGCGGATATGTGACACTGACTTGCATAATCAATAAATATTAAAAAAAAAGACTTGCATAATCAATACGTAATTTAATGATGTATTGTCAATAGAGTCTATTACCACCAACAATACCGCTACTGTGGTGTATAATGTTGATAAGCGACTGATCGAGTTCATACCTCCTGATGATGGTGATTGGTGATGTAATGGTGATAAACCTTTGTTCTTCACTTTCATATGGTCCATCTAGTGTGCTTGGGAGAGATTTCTAAGTGGTAAAGCTTTGGGTTTTTTCATGCAAGTAAAGTGTAACAAATAATATGCGATCCATGATATTAATTAGGTCCAATTTATTTCAGTATGAGCCCAATGGTTATTGCATATTTCAAACACGTACGTATTTGTGTACTGAATTAGGGTTGTACTCATAAGGAGATTGATTAGTTGTTTTAGTGACGGACTTGAAACCCGCATGCAAGTCAACGCTATATTTTTTGATTTTGATTTATGCAGTTATTATTGTTCATTGCAATATCGATGTTTGGTTCTGCAATTGATTGGCTTTCTGTATCGTTTAAGTGTCTCGAGGAGAAGAAAAAAAACATATCTCATGCCTTTTTAGGAGCTGGGGGAGTACCTCAACATAAATGGAAAAACACATACAAGTACAACAGTCAGCAATACACCAATTGCAGAAGAAAATTATCGTCCCATAAAGGCTAATGCAAATCTTTGTTTTATTCATTCAACAACAATCCAGGTGAAGGGTACACAAAAAAGAGAGCCCAGTCAATCCATAATTCAGCAAACTATCGTCATACACCATTTTATGTTTCAAATTAAATAGAGGAATCAAATGGGTACTATTGATTGTTGGACTTTATGTTTTTTGATGATTATATTGTTGTTGTAGCTCCTCACCAGCATCGCAATATTTATTACATAACTCAACACAATGACTGTAAAGCGGTAGCTGGCACTGAGCCAAGCAGTTGGCAATACACTCTTGTCGATCTGCCGAAACTATTTGTTGTTGGTTCGTCATTGAACCCAAAATCACAAACAACACCATGACCAGACTCATCTTCTTCAAAGCCTCCATTTTTTTTATGTATCTAACTGTCTTTTGTGTAACTTATAGTAAGTATCTGGTGTTGCATCAACCTAGCATATGATTTCGAGCTCGATGAATCAACGAGTTTCGGGAGGTTATGCGTGTTGTTTAAAGGCTTGCATGAAAGACATCTGCAAACATACTTATCCTATTTGTCTTGCTAGGTGCTCTACACTGTGCCATCATAGTGGTCCTTCGAATTGCGAGCAACAACGGGAAGAAAAAGTTCGAGCAATTCATACTGATTTTAAGCCCGATCCATAGTTTCTCGTCTTTATGTTTCTGATGGAAACCAAGCTTTCGATATCGCGTCCTTTCAATCAATAAGTTCAATAATACTAGATTCCGAGATCAAGCATATTTCTTTTGTTATTGTTTGTTAAACGGGAAGGGCAACTTTTCGAGATCAAGTATACATTCAAAGTAACATAATTTTTATGTTAATGTATCTTATGACGGGGTGTGTCTTTTTAAATTGGTAGTATTTTTTTATGACACGTTGTATCTTATTATGGTTCAATGGTACATTCCCTTTGGTACCCTTTAGAGATAACTACCATAAAGTCATAAACACATAAAAGACACACATCATTTAATAGAGGGATCCACGAAAATAAATTTTTAGGATTTTGCCAAATAGAAAAGAAGCAAAGAATATCCAACATAAACTATCGAATCTTTTTATATGGAAATTGCTCATTCTGTTTTCTTGTAAATAGAAGAAAATCCAATTCTTCCACTCTTGTCTATCATTACAAGAAGCCACGAGAGGGTAGAGTCCTAATTATAAGAGGAAGAAAAAGAGTGAAAATAGCTACAGATAAACATCCACAATACCTCTCATAAGTCTGAGAAATTTTCATACATTGAAGTCTAGAAGAGAAGATGAAGACGAAGATGATGCTTGTAGTCATGTTGTTGGTAATCCTAGCTTCGACAAGCCAGACATTTGCAGGTTACGAGGAGTGTTTTGATTATTGCACGACTCATTGTAAGCAGAGGGATTATGAGGATTGTCTTATTTATTGTTATAAGAAGTGTCATAATCAGGGAGTTAACAAACCAGCAGAAAATCCAAAAATTGAGAGTAGTAATAGTACCACTTCTGAATTGGTTAAATAGTTCTTTTCCGCTCACCTATATATGTTTTCCTAGTGCCTATGTTTGATCTGTCATTGTGCAACGAACTATTAATAAAGGGTCTCTACTTGTTTCTTGAGATCATCTTCACCCTTATTCTTTATGTTTCACCTTATTGTTCACTACTCCATTGATATATTTAACAACGTATAAACCAAATTAAAAATGCAACAAATATTTTATCCTATTTTTGTTTTTTTTATCAAGTCATCCGGTAAAGAATAATGTCCATTCCATATCATCATCTAATGGATAGAAATACCTTTTATTTTCATTATTGATCGATTGCAGCTGGATTATGTAACCTCATCTTCGGATTAATAAAGTTCTCAAGGTTCTGATAAAAATAAAGGAACAGGGAATGCAAATTTGTTTACAGATCCGGTAATCGGTAGAAGAGCCTTTGAAATAATTAAAAATTACGAAATGCCCAACTTTCACAAAGGTACGGTTTCTTATGGGCTTTATTTCTACGAACTGTATCTCGGCCCAATCGACGTTCGGATCCATTTCAGGTGGGCTCGGCCCAATTCTCGCGCCTCGCCCGCAAATTTTGCCGGGTCTCGCTCGCATATCCCCTCCGCAATGCCGCCTCTGCCGGATCCAAAAAGCGAGCCTCGCCGTCGCCGCCGCTCAATCACGAACCATTTCTTCCAATAGCACAGAAAGTCAGAAATCGTTTCCTCCGACGGAGGCGATCTCTTCTTCTTCGATCAAAACTCTGTTCTAATTCTTTCGACATCATCCAGGAATTCAACGACCCAGATCTCGATCCCTTCACTGTCGCCTCGAATGGAGGGTTTCGTCAAGATGTCGGGGAGTTATCCGTCGTCAATGACAACGATGGTGACGCCGGGAAATTGATGCAGAGGTACATCTCCTTCTCTACTTCCCTCCGGCTACTATGAAAACCACAGCCACCACAACGCTAGGTAGTAATGACTTAAATCTGAAACCACTCCCGTTATTATTAAGTACTTGAAAATTGAGACTTGAGGTTGTCTGATTAATGTTTGATTTTGACGGAAAGATTTGATCTTTACGTTTTGGGTTCTCTCATTCGTTTCCCTGTTATGGCTAAGACACAGGCATGCCATTGGAAGCATTAGGTGAAATAGGGGTGGCTCTGGCTAAAGTTTAACTGTTGGCAGCTTCCAACCTAAAGTTAGCAGCTTTAAGCACAGTCCTAGGATTTCCTTTCACTCCACTACAGAACGTTTTGATTTCCTTTCATCAATGTCAAATGCAAACTGTTGTGTTCTCAGTAGTAGATGAGCTGAATTGCATCTTCTCAGGACGCCTTCAACACGTCCTCCCTTAGATTTAAACAGCTACCTGCATATCTATGCTCTCAAGTTGTTCTGCTCACTCTTGTATGTAACTAGACCAAAAAGTCCTAATCCTTGGCTGCTGGACTCCTACTTTCCCTGTTGCATTACCAGGATCAGCTTCTGGCTTCCTTGTGTTTGACTCTCGGAACAGAAACTTTGAGCACTAGCACTACCATGCCTTTTCCACATCATATTTGGCCATCAAAGTTCATTGCCCAACTATGAACACAGAAACAAACTGAATTTCTGCAAACGTAGGTTCAATGTAATGGCCCTAAGCTAGAGAAATTGACAGATGATCACTATTGGAACCTCGGTCTCTTACAATAAACTGGCTTTTACTTCTACTACGCACTTCAACTACTCCCTTGATTTATGCCTTGCTAGAAAATAGGATATGCGACGCAGATGGATCGAAAAGGGAAAAAACAGTGATAGAATCTGCAGATCAACCATGGCAAAGACTGCAACACCTCTCGACTCTTGCAGTCTTTCGTCCATGAAGGAAGCAGAATTTTCAAAACCTCCCTATACTTGGAGAAGCAGCGCCCTTTCATCGACAATGCGATGGTTGTTTCTGAATGTTCTGTTGTTGTTTACTCCTTTTATTTCGAATTGATGTATGTTAAATTCATTCTTCCATCTTACAGAGATCGCAAAATGTTGGTTTGTACATCATCGTTCGTTTGGTGATTCATGTTCTTGTATATAGGCTTTTTGTATGCATACTTAAGCCACCTTCCTTCGAAAATTATACTCACATATATAATCACACATCGAACCGTCCATCTGGCAGGGCCAAAGCTAGTCAGCAATACATAGGCGTACAAAAGAAGGGACTTGCAGTTGCAAGTGATTCACATGCCAGAGGAGATACACACTAGAAGATCATCTTAGCTTGTAACAGAGTACACAAGGGATAATTAGAGCTTCCTTTTATGAATACCGACTCAAGTAGCTCACGCAGTAACTAACCTAGGTAGCAAGAGGACCTAAACTCAGCTCAAGTGTCGGCCTGAAATCGTTGTCCAGCACTTCCAAGGAATCGTTGGAGGTCTCGATTATGTACCTGCCGCACAGCCACAATCCGAATAGGAATCCGAGGTTGATAATCCAGTATATCAAACTCTCGAACACCCGGTCTAGAGCTGGTTTCAAGCAATACAACCCAAAGCTTAGTAGTCGGTTCACCATCACTGCAATCCCGATTACTTGAGCCCTAACCTTAAATGAGAGGGCTTCGGAACTATGCACCATTGTCATGGGGCCTAATCCGAAGGAGAACGATCCGAAGAAGGCTATCGTGCTCCACCTCTTCAGCTCCTTGACAACTCTCGGGCTGATATCATAGTTCAACATTGTCGTCGTGGTGCTGATGAACACCATGGAGATCCCCGCGGCTACCAAGCTGTGACACACGAGTGGTGTCCGTCCGATGACATCTGAGAGGAACAGTGGAGCCAAGATGGGGAGCAACCTCCCACACAATGGGAGGAGCTCCTCCATCACGAACTCCACCGGAGTGCCCGGACCGTTGTGAGGGTACCTCATCAGCGACTCGTACGTGAGAAGATCCACCCCTGACATTGGCTGAAGGCACTGGATGGTGAACACGGAGATCAACAACTTTTTCAACTGGGGTCGGACCAATGGTCGTCGCAGTTCCTGCCAAATGGCCAAGACACGGATGTCTTGTGCCAAGGCGTCGAAGTTTTCGTCTCCCATTGTTGGTGGGATTCTGGCAGCTTTCCTCAACCCCAGCAAACGTGCTTCAACTTCTTCCGCGGTTTTCAGAGTACGTTGGAGGGCAACTTTCGCATCCCTGACTCTAGCCCGCCGAACCAACCAGCAGGGTGATTCGGGTAGGAATAACATACCCACCCCTAAAATTAGGGATGGGATGATCCCCATACCCACCATCACCCTCCACTGGGAGGTCGCTGGCAGGTCCCGGATTGCGGCCCGTGTCAGCACACCTAGCCACAGTCCTAGGACTGAAAGTATCTGCAAGGCAAGAAAAATTGTACATGCATCATTACTATTTATGAGGCAAAGAATTTAAAAGACGTAACGTTAATTAACAGAGCAGAGCGGAGTCATGATTATCTTAATTTTATTCATACGGTAAACATTGCTCAATATTTCTATTAGAAAAAGTGAACATTGCTTCAGAGCTAAGAGTAGGGGGTGGTGAAAACTGAAAAGTATATGGAGTGGGTTAAAATGAACCGTTAAATCACCAAATTAAATATCGATCATAAACCCACTTTTCCACGTAAGAGAACCATTAGTGGATGCTATTTACCCGAATTTGAACTTCCCACCTCCCTTGACTGTCTCAATTAATCAAGAACTAAACTAACCCACTATTACTGAGAAATTAAAGCTTATGCAACTAGTACCCTTTTGTGACCGTACTGTGGATGACCAGACCAACCCTTATGCAACTCTTTTTCAGTGGTTGCAAAAAGATGTACTATATATCTTCACTATAGCAACCATTGCATTGCATCTTACAAAACCTAGAAAAGAATAAACAGATCGAAATAGAATAGCCTGTACCTCCGGGATGGTGTTGAGACAGCCTCGTCGGCTCGGGCTCGCGACCTCTCCGATGTAAAGAGGCGCAACCGGGAGTCCTAACCCGATTCCGACGAGGGAGAGGATCCTGCCAGTGATGAGGACGCCATACGAAACCGCGAGGGACATGATCAGGAACCCTACGAACGCTAGGGTTCCCGATAAGATCAGTGTCGAGCGACGGCCGAGAAAGTCCGCCACGAAGCCCGAAATGAAGCACGCGAAGAAGAACGTCCATCGGGTGTCGCGCCGGAAGTGGTGCCCTTGGCTCTCCGTCATCCCGAGGTCCTCTTCCATCGTGGTGGTGGAGGAAAGAAGCACCACCACCGTATCTGCAAATTCAACACGATGAGTACGTAGTAGCAAAACTAGCTAGTAAAAGAAGCAAATTAAACCAATAACGTAACAATTTTTATTTTGTTTGGGGTCACGTACAGTATCCGAAACTGTATAGTAACGTCGCTTGCGAGGCCACGACGCACAACAGAATGGTGAATTTCTTCGTGGACGCCGCCATTGTTGGAAGGTGACGCTGACTTTAATGTTGCTGAAGAAATGGAAGTCCCAACAAGCAAAATCGATCGCTTTCTAACACAAATATTTTCTCTCCATTTTACTCGATACAGAACTCCATTTTTCTCTCCAGTAGTGTCTTTGCTAGAGATCACTAGCGGCATGCATCTCATTGCTCTCTCAGCAGATTAAATCTCAGTGCCGGTAGCCATAAACGGTGTACACGAACATGACGATCGATAAACCAAAATTCATAGCCAGAATGGCAATGGTGAGTTGGAAAGCTCCCACCACTTGCTGGCTCGCTTTGCAGTTCCAATTTCACGGTCGTAATTCAAAGAACAGTTCTCATAACCACAAATGGGTAATGAGATAGAACACTAAAGACGGGGAGACCCATAAAAGCATCGAGAGATAGGTTTGGCAAAATCCAAAGCGCACAAAGGATATAAGTGTAAGTGATGAGTGACCACTTTTTTTTCATGTACAAAAGTCATTATATCAATTATATTCGGTCCAATTTGTTTCGATATGGGCCAAACCGTTGTTACATTAATTCACGCACATACTCATTTGTGTATTGAATTAGGGTGGTGCGCTCGATCAGTGGATTGATTTGTAGTTTTCGTGACAGATCTGAAACCCGCATGCATCTCCCCTAAGTGGCGGGGTTCGAAAAAGAGTATTGTTGGCCCCGACATCAGAGTACAGAGTGAGTTTCGTGAGAAGGAATGTTAGCAGGGTTACTTTGTTTATCGTATGGCAAGAAAGACCTTACATTTATTTCCTTCGGGGTTTGTTGGTTTCGATTTCTACAATTAATTATATTCATTGTAATATCATGATCTTGCTCTGCAATTGGGTTGATTCTTTGTATCCCTTAGGTGTCTCGTGAAGAAGAAAAAACATATCACGAGCCTTTTAGAGGAGTGGGGGGAGTACCTCAACAATCATGAAAAACACATACAACATGAACATACACCAATAGGAGAGGAAAATTATCATAAACCAATGCAAATCTTTGTTTTTATTCATTCAACAACAATCTATGGGAAGGGTAAAAAAAAAAGAAGAGAGGCTAGCTAGCTTGTCAATCCATGATTCAGCAAACTATCCTTACACACCATTTTCTGTTTCAAATTAATTAGAGGAATCAAAATGGGTATTAGAGATTGTTGGACTTGATTTTTGTATGACGATTATATTGTTGTTGTAGTTTCCCACCAGCATCACAATAATCATTGCAGAACTCAACACATCGACTGTAAAGCAGTAGCGTGCACCCAGCCAAGCATTTGGCAACACACTCTGCTCGATCTGCAGAAACCATTTGTTGTTGGTTCGTCATTGACCCCAAAACCACAAACAACACCATGATCACGCCCATCTTCTTCATGGCCTCCATTTTTTATATGTAACTATCTTTTGTGTAACTTATAATTATATATTTATCAAGTATTTCGTATACAGCATGCTAACATCTCCAATTCCCTTCTTATAGTGTGTAGTTTCCAGTCTCTGTTTTTCGTTTTATGGAAATGTAGAGGGAACCATTTTCATAAAAAGATAATGAAGAATCTATGTGCAATGAATATGAAGATATAGTTTCCTTTTTCTTTCCTCATTGTATGTGTACAATGTACTTCTATACCAATTTTTTTTGCCATATGTAGAATTGCTAATCAACTTCCCCTTCTTCTTCTCTCTCTATTTCTTTTTTGTGTTTGCGGATATACGTGACACAGACTTGCATTATCAATCCATAATTGAACTATATACTAGACAGTATATAGTTCAATTATGGATTGATGATGCAAATAATTTCTAGAGGTTCTCTCTTGCTCCATTCCGATCAAATGACTTTTATACTCCAAAAGAGATGAACCCTAAATGCATGGTTTGGATGTGGTTATTGAGATAAGATACCGTTGACACTAGGGATGGCAATGGGGCGGGTTTGGGGCGGGTTTGCTAAAACCATCCCCATACCCATCTTCAAATACCCAAACCCATACCCGCCCCATACCCATGCGGGGAATGTTTTGTAAACCCATCCCCATACCCGTGGGTTTTGGGTACCCATGGGTAATACCCATACCCGTACATCCAACATTATTATATCTAAAACTTACAAGAAAAGTTCTAATTATAACTCTAAACGAACATATTATATCATGAAGTCAACAAAACACGGTCATTTTTTAATATGGTTCAAAGATTATGATCCTAAAATATCCATTAATACATAATATATAGTATAATATTTTTCAAATTATTATGTTCTAACTCTGATACATCTACTAAATAATAATTAACTAACATAATCTTGTTGACAAAGGGGAAAGTGAAAGAGTGAAATGAGAATTGAGAGAAATGAATTAGATTTTGATTAAGATGGTCACTCAATTGCATTTGTACTATTTATTTTCTCAATTTATCCTCATCATCATTGATAGATTATAATTTGATGCACATATTTTTTTTATATATGAAGAAACTATCTTGGTGGGGCGGGTATGGGGATGGGTATGGGGCGGGGAGGCTAAAACCATACCCGCCCCATACCCATCAAACTTTTTGCGGGTTTTACCCATACCCGCCCCATACCCGGTCAAAGCGGGGATTCCCCGCGTTGACTGGGTCGGGGGCGGTCGGATACCCGCGGCCATGGGTTTGATTGCCATCTCTAGTTGACACCGACATCGAGGGTATAAAGTGAGTTTTGCGAGAAAAAACGTGAATATTTATCGTGTGCCAGGAAAGACCTTGTATTTATTTTCTTTGAGGTGGTTTCTTCTGTAGTTATTTATGTTCTTTGTAATATATGGTTTAGCAATTGGTCAACTCGTTGTATCTTTTAAATGTCTAGTGAAAAAAAAAAAACATATTTCGGCCATTTTAGAGAATGGGGGAGTATCTCGACATAAATAAAAAAAATTGCATGCAACAATACATAAGTAGGAGACGAAATCTATCATAAACCAATGCAAGTCTTTGTTTTATTCATTGAACACAAGCTCTTTGAAGGGTACACAAAAAAGAGAGGCTCGCTGGTCCATCCATAATTCAGCAAACTATCGTTATACACCATTTTAGATTTCATATTAATTAGAGGAATCAAAATGGGTATTAGTGATTGATGGACTTGATTTTTGATGACGATTATCTTGTTGTTGTAGCTCCTCACCATCGCAATATTTATTGCACAACTCAACACAGCGACTGTAAAGCGGCAACATGCACTGCGCCAAGCAATTAGCAACACACTCTTGTCGATCTGCCGAAACCATTTGTTGTTGGTTCGTCATTGAACCCAAAATCACAAACAACACCATGATTACACTCATCTTCTTCATGGCCTCCATTTCTCTTAACTATCTAACTATCTTTTGTGTAACTTACAATAATCTATGCTAAGTATTTGATGTTGCAGCAAACTAGCATCTCCAATTCCCTTTTTATAGAGCAATTTTGTGTCCCTGTTTTTCATTCATTTATGGAAATGTAGAGAAACATTTTCATAAAAAAAGAATGAAGAATCTATGTGCAATGAATATATAGATATAGTTTCTTTTTTCCTTTCCTCTCTGATATTCTCTTTAATAGTTTCATTGTATATATACCATGTACTTGTATACCATTTTTTTTTGGGCCATATGTAGAATTGCTAATCAACTTCCCTTTATTGTTCTTCTCTCTCTTTCTAATTTTTGTGTTTGCGGGGTATACGTAACACCAACTTGCATCATCAATACATAATTTAACAATGTATTATCCAACAAACTTATCTATAAAATGTCGTGATAAGTACGAAACAAACGCAACTAAGACTTAACAAGACCAACTCTAGTGCCAAAAGACGCGAGGAAGGTACGAGTAGTAGCCATTGCTAGCCGAATTGTTCCCCATGTCATTTTGGTACATAGTTGGGGTTCATCGACATGTTTTGTATCGTGGAGGAATGCTTCGTTGTTGAGTTTTGCTTTCTAACGTGGGAATATGCTCAATTTCGAGCTTGGATTGCAAGCTGATCCCTTTTGTCTGTTATTAAGGTTTCTGCCGGCCGTTGGTGATAATCACCAAGCTGCTTGCCTGGTGGAGATCGATGATGGGTTGATGGCTCTGAAAAAAACTAATCTAGTGACGGTTTTATCTATGTTATAAAAGTGTGCTAGAGGTGTAGATATGTCAAACTCCCAAGTTGATAGTGAAATTTTTGTTGTAATCGTGGATTAAGACTTAATAGTCAGTCTCTAGTTTAATGAAAACTTTGTTGTACATGTAGTTTCACATCTAATATCCATTTCCAGCCTCAATTGAGAGAAGGGTAGAAAATAATGTGTTATATACTCGAGGAATGAGATATCGTGATGTCCATATTACTCGTCACGTACAATCTTCATCCAAACACGACCTTTAAGATGAGAACTCGTCTCGTTAATTATTGACCGTCGTCACTCTCGACACACGTAAACTCGATCACAAGCGTTGCTTATAAGATTATAAACATCAGTAGCGGATGCAAGGGAGGGCAGCATCCACGGGTCACGGTCCATCCCTTCTTTGGGTTTCGGAACTAATATTGCAAACGAGACTTGATTTCTTCTAATCCTCCCCATCTTTTTTCAGACCATTGCTAGTCAAATTTGGCCCAGTACTCGTCTATATCCTGAAGGCTGGATCCACCGCTACTAAACCTAGACTATGACATGTAACTGATTAGCAAAGTATATCCATGATCAAGATTTCTAACACCCCATATCTCCTACGCCATGGACAACGGGTTAGATGATGATAAAGATGTCCATTCTCCAAGTTGGGGTGGTGGTATTCACTCACATGTCTTCTTCTATTCAACACGAGACAAGAGTTGTTGAAGGCAAAGACAAGAAACATGCAATAGCAAAATAGCCAAAAATTGGTCGCGTCCCCATCTTAGGGCTTTATTTAGTTTCAACCCCTATGGGCCCAACTCCCCAAAAAAAGCCTAACATAAATGTCCATCGCCCCGTGACTCGTAGTCGGGCCCCACAGCCCGTAACACAATCAACCCACCATCCCCGGCCTGCTTTAGTATTGTTATTGGGTCAATTGCGTAACGACCCCTAAACTTTGGCACTACTAACAAATTTACCACCGAACTATGATTTTCTCGGTCATAATTATTCTTACAAGTGTGGCGATAGAAAAAAAATCAATGAAAAGGAGGAATTTTAGCTGTTACGAACTAATATGTACTCGTAATGCACGATTAAATCCCCTAATTCTAAACCTTATATTCAATTAACAAATAGCGATCCTTTTGTTTGTGATACGCATAGTTTAGTGACCGATTTGTGACGAATCTCGTAGTTTAATGACCACTATAAACATTTTTAACCATGGGGGATGTGGGTGTCCAATCCATCCCCTAGCTTTCTCCGCCACGTCACTTCCTCAATTCCTTTCCCACCAATGGCACGATCCGTAATTCTGACCTCTCACGAGGCTAAACAGTTAACCCTATGCCTCCGGTATACGCTTAAAATCGCCGTGGTTAATTCTCGACTCCTCTCCCTATAAATAAATCCCTACCCGCGCTCTCAACTGTCATCTCTACCTTCACCGAAACTCAAATCATCGATTCAATTCCCCCCCCACCAAAAATCCCCAAATTCATCGAAATCCCTAGATCGCACAAACCATGAAGAAGCCTCAGATCCTCGCGATCGTCCTCGCTCTCACCGTCGCCGGCGCGGCGTCGCTCGGCGGGTGGACCAAGATCGAGCCCGAACACCTCAAGGATCAGGACGTGGCGGAGGCCGCGGCGTTCGCCGTCGACCAGCACAACAGGGAGGGCGCAGAGAACCTGAAGCTGGTGACGGTGGACTCCGGCGAGTCCCAGGTCGTCAACGGCAAGCGGTACAGGCTGAACCTGACCGTCTCCGACTCCGGCAATGCCGACGCGCTGTCGAAGTACGAGGCGATCGTCTGGGTGCATCCCGGCGGCAAGAGTCCCAAGGAGCTTACCTCGTTCAAGAAGCAGACGCCGTGAACGAGTCCGTATAATTCCGGCCTCTTCCGGTAGTTTCATCGGGTTAATTTGGATCTTGTGATCGGTGATTGTATATTAATGTATGAGGAAACAGAGGGATATGGAGTAATGAACTGATGATGATGATGAGATGTGTGGTTTATGGATCAGAATAAGAAGAAAAAAAAAAGGACTATTCGGTTTTAGTTTTACCCTCTTCTTCAATTTCGAGCTTTTGCAGACAAATCGAAATTGGCCGTCGGAGATTGAACGACGGCTGTTTATTCTCCGATGAGCTACCGGTGGCACCTGCCTACCTTTGGGCTCCTGAATTGGGCCTTGGATAAAATTAATGGATTGGGCCTTTACCGTTCCCGATTTTGAGTTGGTCTTTTTCTGAACCGTCAAATCAATCAGCGATCGGTTCGGTTCACACTGACAGAACCGGTTTGCTGTCTCACTGGACATTAGAATTCCGATTCCCGCTGCCGGCCCGGGAGAGGGAAAATAAAAAAGAAAAAAAAGGATAAAAAGGAAGGGATAAGAAACGATACAACGAAAACCCCTCTCCTCTCTTTCTACTCGCCAACCCCCATTCCTGCCAAAGCTCTACAGAAACGGGGGCTGCTGTTGTAGTTGGGAGGAGTCGTTGGGGATTCACTCTTATCATTCGCCCGACCTTCCTTTCCGTGACGCAGTTCATCGCCTTGTTCACTGCTTGATTAAAGCTTCAGTCTTTGACCTCACAGAGATGGCTTCCTCGACTGCCCAGATTCATGGCCTCGGAGCTATGGGGTTTGCCTCAACTGGGTCATCGAAGAAACCCGCTTTCTCCTTCGCCCCGAAGACCGTCTTCCTCGGTCAAGCCCTGGGGGGTTCCAGGACGGCGGCGTTTCTGAGGTACAACGGCGGCGGGAGTACAAGGCGGAGGAGCTACGGTCCGTTGAGGGTTGTTAGCGAGAAAGTTGTGGGGATCGATTTGGGTACCACCAATTCCGCCGTCGCCGCCATGGAAGGAGGGAAGCCGACGATTGTGACCAACGCGGAAGGGCAGAGGACTACGCCGTCCGTGGTGGCGTACACGAAGAACGGGGATAGGCTGGTGGGTCAAATTGCCAAGCGCCAAGCTGTTGTGAACCCTGAGAACACTTTCTTCTCCGTGAAGAGGTTTATCGGGAGGAAGATGTTGGAGGTGGATGAGGAATCGAAGCAGGTTTCTTACAGAGTTGTGAGGGATGATAATGGGAATGTGAAGCTGGATTGTCCTATTTTGGGGAAACAGTTTGCTGCTGAAGAGATTTCAGCTCAGGTAATATATATTAGTTGCTTGATTGAGCTAGGATTTGTGAATTGGTGTACTTCATTGTGTTGAATGTTTGATATAGAAGTCAAGAACTTTTACTTGGTTTGACCTCCAACTGACTACGCTTGCAAGGAGTTGATGGTATCCATATTGGTTTTTGTTCTTGAATGTCTGTTTGATTGGATTCAGGTGTTGAGAAAGCTGGTTGATGATGCCTCCAAATTTCTGAATGACAAAGTGACCAAAGCTGTTGTCACAGTGCCGGCTTATTTCAATGACTCACAAAGGACAGCAACGAAGGATGCTGGCCGTATTGCAGGGCTAGAAGTCCTTAGGATCATTAACGAGCCTACAGCGGCTTCATTAGCTTATGGGTTCGAGAGGAAGAATAACGAGACCATCTTGGTGTTTGATCTTGGTGGTGGTACCTTTGATGTTTCAGGTATCTAGATGCACTTCAGCTTTTGAAGTACTGTGTTTATTATTGAAGATTGTATATGTTGCAGTTCTTGGTGAAAATGTTGAGATGGGATTGTCACTGTGTGTGTTTTGTGTGCTGCAGTTCTTGAGGTTGGTGATGGAGTCTTTGAAGTGCTCTCTACCTCGGGAGATACTCATTTGGGTGGTGACGACTTTGATAAGGTTTTGATTGTTTCACATTGTTTGATGTTATTTTCGCTTTCTTTGTGAAATGAGTCCTCTAATGCAATTTTTGCTCTTTTATACAGAGAATTGTTGATTGGCTTGCTGCCGACTTTGAAAGGGATGAAGGGATTAAGCTTTTGAAGGACAAGCAAGCTCTCCAAAGGCTGACTGAGACAGCTGAGAAAGCAAAAATGGAGCTTTCATCTCTGACTCAAGCTAACATTAGGTAGATGAGTTTTGAAATGTCGATCTTTCCAGCCTGTCCTGTAAGTTCTTTTTGTGGCTTAGACTGATGAGACTCGCTTGGTTTCAGTTTGCCATTCATTACCGCTACCGCTGAGGGACCGAAGCACATCGAGACCACTCTTACACGGGTCAAGTTTGAGGAGCTGTGCTCTGATCTCCTAGATAGGTACATTTTCTGACAAAGCTTCACCATATTCATTGCATGCAGCATCTTTATTTTTCTGTCCAATATATGGCACAGATTTGCACGCAGCTAAAACATGTTCACCTTGCCTATGGCGGTTTATTTATGATCTATCCTTCATATCCTTAGGCTTAAAACCCCAGTTGAGAATTCTTTGAGGGACGCAAAACTCTCCTTCAAAGACTTAGATGAAGTCATTCTCGTTGGTGGGTCAACACGTATTCCCGCAGTACAAGAGCTTGTGAAGAAGCTAACGGGGAAGGATCCTAATGTCACTGTAAATCCCGATGAAGTCGTTGCTCTTGGTGCTGCAGTTCAGGTAGATTAAACTTTCATTGATTTTGTTGTCTTGAAATTATGCTGAATCTTACTTCATTATTATGCGATCATCACAGGCTGGAGTTCTGTCTGGTGATGTTAGTGACATCGTGTTGTTGGATGTCACACCATTATCTATCGGGTTGGAGACCCTCGGAGGAGTTATGACAAAGATCATCCCTAGGAACACAACGCTGCCAACATCCAAATCAGAGGTGTTCTCAACTGCAGCAGATGGGCAGACCAGCGTTGAGATCAATGTCCTTCAAGGCGAGCGAGAGTTCGTGAGGGACAACAAATCTTTGGGAAGCTTCCGTTTGGATGGTATCCCACCGGCGCCACGTGGTGTTCCTCAGATTGAGGTCAAGTTTGACATTGATGCCAACGGGATCCTCTCAGTGACTGCTGTCGATAAGGGCACTGGGAAGAAGCAGGATATTACAATCACTGGTGCTAGTACTCTGCCTAGTGATGAGGTAATGTAACCACTACAAACTGCTACTCTCTTGGTAAACATTATAAAGTCCACAGCAGTTAAAATTGGATTTTAGGTTAGAAGACTAGGAGATCACTGTAAAATTGTAATCTTGAACTCGCATTCAACATTTTGATGTCCTAGATAACTAAACATGAATCTGTATGCACAGGTTGAGAGGATGGTACAAGAAGCCGAGAGGTTTTCCAAGGAGGACAAGGAGAAGAGAGACGCGATCGACACCAAAAACCAGGCAGATTCAGTGGTGTACCAGACCGAGAAGCAGCTGAAGGAGCTCGGAGACAAGGTCCCAGCTCCAGTCAAAGAAAAGGTCGAGGTCAAGCTCCAAGAACTCAGGGATGCGATTGCTGGAGAATCCACTCAGACGATGAAAGACGCGATGGCCGCTCTCAACCAAGAAGTGATGCAACTCGGGCAGTCGCTCTACAGCCAGCAGGGCTCTCCGTCTGCCGGCGGTGAAGGTCCAGCTCCTGGAGCTGAGTCTGGTCCATCCGACTCTTCGACAAAGGGGCCTGATGGCGATGTCATCGATGCAGATTTCACCGACAGCAAGTGAGATCGACCCTGGCCTTAGTTTAAGAGGTTTTTTTTTGTTCAACTCTGGGGGGGGGGGGGGGGGGGGGGGGGGGGGGGGGCAAGCTAGGCTGGAAACTGGATGGTAGAAGAGAACTCGATCAGCACCCTTTTCTTTTTCTTTGCCAGTTTGGTTTGATCATTTTATCTGCAACTCAATTTTGGTGCATACAAGACTCAGGGAAGTTATTTTGATGGATGAAGCGATACAGGAGGGATAGGTTGAAGATGAACAAGCACAAGTCCGTAGTAGACTTGGTTTTCATGTTGGTATATCTCTGGTTCATTTTGCATTGAGCAATTGTTGAAATGTAAAAGTTTACTAGCAGCCAGCTTCTTAATAAAGTCGGAGGCCAAGCCTATACAGGTCTTTCTCTACTATCAATGTTTCCAATAGTTTACTCACGATTTTTTTTTTATAGATTATGTTAAATACAAGGAAAAAGTTCGTTATTTAATGGTAAGTTGCTTAGTGGCTACAAGTTATGATTTTCACTAAATCAAAAGTGAAAACGATAAATTAAATTACTGTAACATCATATATAGGTAAAAGTTTTGGGGGAAAAAATGGTAAGATATACTCTGAAGTCTGAAGTCATCCAAACCAAAATAAAAATGGAATCGTCGGATCCCCCGAAGTACCCGATCATCCGAAAGAAACAAACTAACTACCACAAAACGAGAGAGAGGCAAAGACCCATCTTTCATCGCCATTTCTAATTCCCTTCTCTTGGAAACCCGCCGGAGCTAGAAGGAAGAGTTCCCCAATTCAGCTGCCGGCAAGGCAATCGGGCACCGCCGCTGGGCGCTGCTGGAGCGAGCAACGAAGGAAAAGGAGTATTTTTTTTTTGTGGGGGGTGGGGGAATTAAAGGCGAGGAAGTATAGGACTGTGTGCGTCAAAGCCTGCTGCTCCGGCGGCGGAGAGAGTCTCTTCCGGCGATGTCGTGAAGAGACTCTCTCAGCAGCCGGCAGCAGCACAATCGGGGCCGGCAGCTGTTGTTGCTACTGCTGCTGCTCCTCCAGCTAATCCAGCTTCGATTTCGGCGTCGACGACGTTTGGAGCATCGTCGGGGGCTCTGTCTCCGTCGAGATCGCAGAAGATGAAGGGGCTGTTCAAGCACAAGCCTCGCACTCCTGCCGATATTGTCCGCCAGACTCGCGATATCCTCGCCTATGTCGACCGCTCTTCCTCCTACTCCACCGATTTGCGCGGCGACGTACGGCGCGAAGAGAAGGTAAACAGAAGAGGGGAAATTGAAAGTGTTTTGCTTTCTGGGTTTATTGGCATTACGTGGGCTGCCTAGCAATCTAGTCAATTACGCTGCTTGCCGACTTTTCTGTTTATGAGAATCTGATAGAAGTTAGATCGATCGGCGAATTTTAGTTCTTAAGAGAGGGGTGAACTAGTTGACTAGGGTTTGGAAATTCAGCAAGTTCCTCTTCCGATGGAGAGTTGTTGCTTGGATGGGGGGATTAATTGACCTTGATCATAGGGTAGTTCTGGTGTTAGTCATGCTTACAGCTTGGCTGTAAGGTTTAGGCTCGCAATTGTGGCATCTTGAAGAATTGGTGGAGGATGGATTGACCTGTGATGGACTCCAGTCATCTGTATTTTGTAGTGAACTGGTGTTAAATTTTGCTTTCATGCTCTTCATGCTATCAATATGTCTATTGCTTGGAGTGTAGAAGTAGCCTGCTGGTGTGGTTTAGTGACTACAATTTCATACTATTTGAAGTGCCTAGCTTGGGTTCTGCAGTTGTTGGGTGGAGTTTTTTTTTTTTTTTTTCTTTACCCGTTTCTGGGAATTTGCACCAGAATCGTGGGATGAAATATTTCCGATTGAAGTATTCTTTTTATATTCAAAGGAGCGAAAATTTCTTCGATAGCTTTTCGTTTATTAGTTCTTATAGGCAGGAATAGTTGATGTTGGATAGAACTGTGAGTGGGTGTCAAGGTGATAACTTTCTGATTGAGCGGGGATGCATGCTGTTCTTGAGAGCTAGAGAAGCTGAGATAAGAAGTAGTTTGACTTTTTAACGAACTCATCTTATGCATAATGGTCATATGGTGAATTTGGCTTCTGTGTTGAATCTCCATTTGCAGAGTGCTTGTAGTTAGCAAGCATGATTTGATTACTGAACTTTGTGTTCTAATGTTATTTATACTGTGTAGACTTTTCTCCAGTGTTTTGGAATTCATTTTTGGATTTTTGGCACTCTTTTTGTTTATTTCAGTCTTACATGTGATTCCGTGATTTAATATTCTTGCAGATGGTGGAGTTAGCTAAAAATATGAGGGAGTTGAAGACAATTCTTTATGGCAACAGCGAGGCAGAACCAGTGGCAGAAGCTTGTGCACAGTTGACTCAAGAGTTCTTCAAAGAGAACACACTCCGCCTTTTCATTATCTGCCTTCCGAAGTTGAATTTGGAGGTAAACACGTTCAATGGTTCTGAGATATATGTGATTTATGGATTAGTTTATGTCAAGAGATTTTCATCCTCTGGGGTCCCACTGGAGACAAACTACACAGGAGTCTTGTAATGAAAGTCTGGAATTAGTTATCAAATATCATGCTTAGCTTGTCAACCTGCCATTTGCAGACCCGAAAAGATGCCACTCAAGTTGTTGCTAATTTACAGAGACAGCAAGTTCAGTCTCGTCTAATTGCTTCTGATTATCTGGAAAACAACACAGATCTCCTGGATATTCTAATAGTTGGGTAAGTTGCCAGAACTTCAGGAAGTTATAGATTCTGCTCTGTTGACTCCTAGATGAAAATTTACAGTACATATTAGTTTCTGAACTTAAAACATCGAATAAAATTGTTAAGATTAATTATTTAGCTTCTGGGATGATATCTTGAAGGAACTGTTGACTTTGTTGATTCCACTTAATTATATAAATGCTGCTGTTGCAGTTATGATAATGCAGAAATGGCTTTACACTATGGTGCAATGTTGAGGGAGTGTATACGTCACCAGTGTGTTGCAAGGTAAGCTTAGAACACTCTATTCGAACTATTTTAATATTGCCAATCTGTCTTATAGATTTTTCTTCCTTATTGTACTTCAAGTAATGGAACACATGAACATTTCTTGTTAGATGGAAGCATGTGTACTATTATCAACAAACCGATCCATTTATATTTCATTATGGATTCATTGATTCATTCACACAGTACCATCCTGGCCTGACTTTTCGGAAAAGAACATAAAAAGGCATGCAGTCACATTTTTCTGTAAACTGCTAGCTCCATGTTTGCACTATTACACCCTGTACAATGAGGAACACAAATATCAGCATAGAATGTCATTAGCTTTGCATAATCTTAAGAAAAGATGTTGATAGTGCATGTAGTGTACTCTTCTTAAAGGTTTGGAAGGGTTTCTTTACTAATGGCATCCCTTGATGTACACATTCTGACTTAATGTCTCTGTTCCATTTTATAGATATGTCTTGGAGTCTCCAGAAATGAAGAGATTCTTTGAGTATATACAGCTCCCTAATTTTGATATTGCTGCTGATGCTGCTGCAACTTTCAAGGTTGGTACATAATTGACCAAAAATTACCAAATGATTATTTTCACACTTTTTCTCCCTGTTTATGCATTTTTATTTTGCATCCACTTGAAACCTCAATCAAGATGAAGTTTTGAAGTCCCTTATTGAACTTGAATAGAATTACTGCACAAAATGTCAGATTGGCAAGCTGTTATCAATCTCTACGAGTTCCCATTAGTTACAGTCCTCCAAATACCAATCACGATCCTAGTTAATAACTAACTTTTAGCTCGTAAAGGAGAACGTAGCAGATTATCAATTGAGAACTTTTTGGTTGAGCACATCTAATCCTGTTATGTTGGATTGCAGGAGCTCCTAACAAGACATAAATCTACTGTAGCTGAATTCTTATCAACCAACTATGACTGGGTAAGTTCGTTTACCAACATGATTCTTCCAATTCATTTAGCTTTCTACTCCTGATATATGTATAGCAGCCTCGCTCAACTTTGTTATTGAAAAAATATAACTGTAAGTCGTTTAGGGCGACAAGTTGTTTTTACAGTTTTGAAAGTTTGTGTTAGAGCTTCTGGTTGAATGAGAACTCAACTCTTTCTTTCTAAACTACTGTACGTATTTTAGTTTTTTGCAGAATACAACTCGAAGTTGCTGGAATCTGAGAATTACATGACCAGGCGACAGGCTGTCAAGGTGATGAAGATTTATATAGCGTTACCTTGTCGAGCAATCTACTCACATTCTTTTCTTACTACTATTAATTTAACTTGGAGCAATCCTTCTACTGTCTGGTAATGCAACACCGTTTGCTAAACATATCTTCACCTTGCAGCTATTAGGAGACATGTTACTGGACCGGTCAAACTCACGTGTGATGACAACCTACGTGAGCTCAAGGGACAACTTGAGGATACTCATGAACCTTCTTAGAGTACGCCCAAATCAAAATCCATTTCTCTCTTCTTCACTCCTGATTTATTGATGTTCTGTTTCATTGCTAAGTTCTCTACTTAGACGTGTCCAATCTTTCTCTGCAGGAATCAAGTAAAAGCATCCAGATAGAAGCATTTCATGTTTTCAAGGTGCAATATCCCCTAAACAATCATTGCATCGTATGCACTCATGCTCTTATCAACAAACACCAAGAATTTCCGCTGATTGTTTTCTATGCAGCTCTTTGCAGCTAACCAGAACAAACCTGCAGACATTGTGAGCATACTTGTGGCGAACAGAAGCAAGCTTCTTCGTTTGTTTGCCGATTTTAAGCCAGACAAAGGTACGTATACTCTCAAGTGTAAAGAGTTAACAACTGGCTCGAACAGTTCTCTCCCTACCTGCTCGGTAATCTCAATTCCGTGTGTAATTTGGAGTGGTACTTTCTGCAGAGGATGAACAATTCGAGGCAGATAAAGCGCAGGTGGTGAGAGAGATAGCGGCACTCGAGCCTAAAGACCTTGCATGACCAAGCAAAGGGGTGCTGCATTTGTTGTATCACAATACTACTTTTAATTGTAATTCATGTAGGTAATCCAATCCTTCTAAACACACCTTGCCTTCTTCTTTAAATTAAAAAGATAGCCAGCCGCCTCAACAAGGCATTGCTCTTTCTTTTCCCCATCCCCCTTCCCTCATGATTTCTGGTTAAATTTGTTGACTTGGTGCTCGACTGAAGAGAGGAATAAAAGAGAGGCAGCTGAAAATTTGATGACATTGTTGCTAGTTTCTCGAAGGAAGAAAGCTCAATCTTGCAGAATTGAATATTCCGCAGTAGTGCTCCAGCTGAACCGGAATTCTTTTGGTTTCGATGCTGTATCGAGCCGGTTGGTGGCGAAACATTGGTCCATAAGGGATAACCGTGCTCCATCACATCCTTTCCTTCCTCTCGACGAGATTCATGGTTCAAACGAGTGTCCTGTTGAGGAGGTGGAGATGTGTGTGGACCCTATATAAATTTCAAAAAATATTGGGCAAAATAGGATATATATGAAAGTTCTGGCCAGAATACGATATTAATCCTATATAAAAAAGCATAGTTTCCAAGTTACTATTCATTAAGCGGTTAAACCGTAAATAAACATAACTCCAAAGACACTAGTCTATTAGGGTGGGTCACATCCCTCAATTTTATTCCTAATTTTGATTTTTAATTATTTTTATTTTTTTATTCCTGATTTTATATCACTATTTATTCACACCTCTTTTTTATTTTATTAATAATTTTTATCTCCAAATACAGTCTAACATTTTTAAGTTAATAATCGATAAATTAATAATCTATTATAAATTAATAATTTCTTCGGTCCCAACTTGGGCTAGTGTAAAAAATGAGCAAATTTAATAAAATAATAAGATAATAATTTTTGAGAACCAACCTACATAAATACATGTATTTTTAACTCTATAAATTAATAATTGTAAAAATACAGTTCATCTAGAAATATATAATATAGCTAGGATAATCAAGAAAAATATGAATATATAGGTGTTTGTTTATTCTTGAAGTTCAAGTCTAATAGAAGTTCATCTTGAACTTTACTCATTGCACTCAAAGTCTCCCGTGTTGTCTTCTCTAATTGCATCAAGTATTTTTGAAGAGTCGATGCGGCTTTAAGTGCTTTCTTTAGCGTGAAAGGTCCAAAGGAGTTAAATCGTTATCTCCTTCATCCTCAATTGAACCCCCAATGACATCAGCCACAATTTCTTCTAACATTTGTGCCCCGATACATTCATTATTTTCACCTGGATACTCCAACAAATGACTTACAAGTTACATCCATCTTGTTACAATAACCCATACCATTAATCATTATCCTCAAGCTGATTAACATCTTCCACAAAATTTATATCACTTGAAATGTTTGAAAGATACGATGAATGTACATCATAAGAAGAACCTCTTTCAATTAATTAATAATAATTTATTGGTTAATTAATAACTATTATTAATTATTAATTTTTGCAGTCCCGACTATATTGATTTATAGAGGTTATACTGTATATGTATTTTTGTTGTGGTGATGCTGTAATTGATCTATTTCTTTGTAATTGATTTTACATCTTAAGTCATCTCTTCTCACTTGAGCTCGAATAGGAAAATCAAGGAGAAATCTTCTAATACGACTTATCATTCATTCAACGCAGTTTTGTTGTTGTGTTGAAATCGACCTCTTTGTTCGCATTTGGTTTTGTATTCTTACTCATCTCTTTCTCTATCTTCATTAAAATGGTGAAAGTGGAATCAGATACAATAGAACCAAATGATACATTCTTCCGTCTTTTTTGTCTTTGTTATTTTTCATTTCGAACGCAAAAACATCATAAATTCTTTAATTTACAGTTGTTGGGTTCCAAATATGTAGATCACTGTCCGCAAATTCATAATCCAGTGGCCAGTGAGTGCAAATTAATATATACCTCTCCCACAACATTTTAGTGATTTTTATTGCCATTTTTTGAGTTATGTCATATAAGTTACAATTTACTTATTTTATCATAATGACATATTTACAATGTTATATTTTACTCGAAGCGCAAACGAGCAGTCATATCTAGTAAAAAAAACACAGTTTGAGGTGGAAAGTCATCCAAGACGAAGGAGGAACTAGCACTAGCGAAAACAACCCATTGTTGATCATGGCTCATGAAAATATTATGTTGCTATTTGAACAGAACATGCATGACTTGTGCAGATATAACTTATAAGTTCAATATTGTGGAGGTATCAAATGACATGAGAAATTGGAGTAAACCAAACTAGTCAATATTCAAAAGAATGGTTGATGGGATGTTGCTGGTGAGCTGATACACATCAATTGAGCGGCACGAAAGCTACGGCAACCGATCACGGAGTAGTAAGTCGAGTGGTGGTGGGGCAGGAGTCGGATTGTCGGAGTCGGGTGGTAGTGTGTGATGATCCTGGATCTGTCCCGACGAATTAATTGGCAAACAGTGTGATAGAGACAAGAATGAGGGGAAGAGAAATTGAGAGGGGAAGGAAGAACAGAAGCAGAAGCTTGGGGAAGAAGAAGGATAGAACGAGAGAGCAGAAGAAGAGAATAGGGAATTGGAATTCTGTTATTTCTTCATGTCTCCAGTACAACCAGATAGAGCTTTTATAGCCTTGTACAATTATCTAAAGTGATCTTCCTTATTCTACTACTTACAACTACCTCCTCCTAGATATTGGGTTCATTACATGGTGGTGGAGAGTGTTACTTCGATAGTCGGATTCCGCGACGACGGTGGAGGTTGGGTTGGGTAGGGTATGGGGGTTTGTAGAAAAAAAAATTAGGTTTTTTTTATTTTTTAATGAATGTAATAATGAGGTGGAAAATATAAAAAAAAAATTATTTTATTTTCTAATAATTTTTTAGTTTTCACGTTACTAAGTTAACGGTCAACTTTGAGAGTTGACTGCCACATCAGCCAAAGTTAACGGAGTTGGACGGAGAGTGACCAAAAGTGAACGGTTTCAGTAAACTAAAGTATTATCAATGGATTTAAATATTTCGAGTAACCAAACTTAAACGTTTTTTGTAATCTCAGTGACCAACCATGCAATTAACCCAGCTTTCACTACCACTTATAAATTTCATATCTATTTACTTCAAAGATGTTAGCTTTCTCATTTCCCCTTATTAGACTACCTTAACCCTTCCTTAAGCAATACATATACTTTCCCATCAAACACCATCAAGAAGTCCCAACAAGAAATGAAAACACCAGCAAGAACCCATAACCGAAAAAACAGAGCCCAGCAGCATTTCTAGTACCCACATTTCTCTTCTTGATCCGATCATCGCCGCCGCCGCCGCCGCCGCCGCCCGCAGATTGTCCGGACAAAAGATTCAGAGTCCCCGCCGATTTCAAATTACCCCCACTCGTCGAGTGCTGAATGGGCTTACCCCCATCCATCGGCCCGTCCTGCCAAACGTGATTCAGAGTCGTCGTGTTCTCCTTCAGCCGAATGTAGGCAAAGATGGCGATCTCTCGGTCATCGGTTGAATACTCCGCCGTAACGTCCCTGACATCGACGCTGAGCTTGGCCTCGATCAGCGACGTGGAGTAGTCGTAGACAGGGGAAGTGTAGGCGGTGAGCTGGCCGTCGCGGTGGTAGGCGACGAGAGCTTGGGAGCCGATCATGGCAGGGGCGGAAGGGTTGATGGCCCAGGCGACCCATGTGGATGCAGGGGATGTGATTGCGGCGTGGCGGTAGGCGATTCGGAGGATTCCTGTGGATGGTTCGTAGTCCCAGTGAAGGTAGGAGTCGAGGTATGGGAGGTCGACGCATGATGGGAAGGCTCTGTTTTGGGGGAATGTGTGGGTTGAGCATTTGGACGATGCAGGGGAAGAAGAAGAACAAAAAACAGGGGAGGTTGCTTGGGTTAGAAGAAAGATGAAAAACAGAGGAATTTTGGGTTTTGGTGTAGCCATTGTGCTCTGATGTCTAGTAGGTTAAGTTGAAGGCCACAAGATTTGTAATTAGTGTTAACCACTTGTATTTCTGCAAATACACTGAGCTAAACAGGAGGAAAGACTCTTTACTAGTGACAGAATTTGCTTCTTCGAGTGTTGCTCAAACGCGTCTAGTTTTCATGGAAGGAGGGTTTAATGGTGTGAGGAAAAGGATGAGAGTTAATATAGAGAGGTGGTGGAGAAGAAGGTGGTTTTGAGGTTGGTTTAGTTTGGAAAGGGACCTTAGTTTCATTGTTTTTGGGTTGGAGATTGTTGTTTTGGAAACAATACCTTATTTTGATGGTGAATATGTGAATCTTAGACAGCAAAAATTCTTACGGTCCACAGCGTCTTCCAAATAAAAACAACATAAGATTCAATATATTTCGTGATGGAATCATTAAGGGCGTATATAACGTCATAAGGTTGGTATGATGTGTTTTCGTGGTTTGATTCTCATAATACATCATTCTAAGAACAACGGTTTGGCTACAGAAGCGAAGTAATCTTAAACGTATGAGTTGTGGTTCTCGACTGTTTTTAATCGGAAAAGGATGAATACGACTTATGAAACTATATAAGTTGGATATTATACAATTTTGATCACATTGCGAGTTTATTTAACATTTTGAGTATGTAAAACCTGCATATTGTCTTTTCTATTTGTTATAGCCTATAGGTCACTTGGCTTAGTTAAGGTTATTTTTAGTTTAGTGCTATTGAGTATTATGTTGGATCATTGTGTTTATGGTTTGAAGCAATCTCGTAATTACTGTTCACTTAATGACACTAAAAATGAAGACCTCGAACTTGTGGGCGCCATTGTCAATAGCAAGAAGGCAATTCTTCTTCTTATAGAAGAAATACAAAACAAAAGCTGTAGGTTGGTGATTTTGTGACGAATTCTTTCCCCACTGTCTCTTGTCGTCGTCGGAGGCTGGCAGCGGCAACAAGAAGCATCAACCGCCGCCGTCGTGCCATTCTAGCAAAAGGAAGAGAGAAAAACGAGCGACTTTTTTTAATAATGAGCTAATAAGACGTATTACTGGTAATTAATGTAGTATGAAAGATGTACAGGTTCTTAATGTGGTATGAAACTATATTTGCTCCCATCTTTTAATTTCTATGATACAAGATATGCTCTGTTCATAAAGTTGTTTCTCATAAGTTGGTATCGTTCAAAAGAAGCGTACAAATAAATTATATGAAATTTATTACTAGTATCCAACTCGTATGTTATGTAATGCACTGATTTTAAATATAAAAAAAAAAACTGTTTTGGTTCGTTAGACGGGCACAAATGGCATTTTCGGGTGAGTAGGGGACAACAAAATGTTACTATGTGCCGTGTGTGTAATTAGTCACACAATTGATATGCTTTTCATGGGTTAGCGTGGGATGTTGGGGAGTTCTTAACCGTAATTATTTTTTTTAATCGATTATTTGTTTAGCTAAACTCATGCAAATTAAGGTTCAACCAATTTGGGGCGCAGCCTCCACATAATTGTGGAACTCTTATGGACCCGGCCCAAACCCAACTCGGAGCTGTAGATGGCTTAGTAGCAGAAGAGTCCAACACTAAGAGAAACCCCCCAGGCCCGTATATAAGTGGGCCTAATTTTCTATTTTGACACGATAAGTTTGGCCATGCTCGTTCTAGTATCCAATTCTTTGCCATTTTCGGCATGGTCTATATATCTCCATCGTTGTGAATGTTTCATTTCTTGTCTCAACCGAATTATCACTGAAACAAAAAAATATGAATGAAAACCAATATGATCTAAAGGTGATGAAAGACAATGAATAATATTGGTATGAGACTTCGAAACTGAAGTACTGAGGCTAGCATGTTGGTGTGATGAGATAATTCCGACATCCAAACTGTCGGGGTAGGTGGACTCTGAATGACTATTCAAATTTATACTCAAGTGATAAGATAATTCCGTCTGAAAACAACAAAGAATGTTAATTATTAATGGAGTTTTATTTTTCATGGGAGAGACAGTATCCCGGAACCGAAGAAGTAGGATGAGGTAGAGGATGGACAATAATACTATATGTTTCTGTAGTTATTACACGACTCTTATATACGTGTGAATCTTTGTTAGAGGGAGTATTCAAGGCTAGCTAAGCTGCTGCAAACTTTCTTGCCACGGCCAGAAATTGTCATGGGTTTCAACTCTCTCTTGTCATGTCTACTTCACAATCCATCAGTCCTTTCACATTTATTTCGAATAATACAATGATCCATCCACCACAAAAGCGACAATTTATAACTATTAATCTACATATATTTCATAAGAGTTGGAAAACGAGAAGAAAAAATGAACAACAGTTCCTGTCAATTTACGTGCACATATTCCATGTTTCCACAACGACAACAATAATAAATGTAACATGATAGGAAACTTGTAATGGTGTAGGATTAAATGTTCAAAGGTGTGTGACATTTCAATTAAGATGGCACCATTTTTCTATGTATATGATGAGGTATAGGTGGGTGGCTAGTAGCTAGGGGCACACAAATGCACTTATTGCATGCACCCCATCAATTTTGGTGACAATGACACATGTGGGTATCAATTTTGGGTACCTGAATTTTGTACATTTTTTGTGTTGTAATTAATCAGAAGTAAGAATTATTATTACAAGTGTTTTGGCTGGCTTAGCTTGTGTTACATTGATCTCTCTTGGGGCTGTGGAGGAAATATGTGCAGAACATGTACGCCATTAGTTATCTGTCTGGTTCATATACTGATCGTATGATCGTGTTGCTATAATATACTAGATATAGCTCAACTGATTATGAGTAGAAAAGAAATTATAGTGATATAGAGAAGAATCATGTGTGAGTGCAAATCGTATTGTGGGATTCTTCTTTATTGGAGGATTAGGGACCGACGAAGTTAAAATTTAGTGTGATTAGGGGTTGAAACAAATTAAAACCCAGGATCTCATAATATCTTTTACTGTTGCTTCATTTTTTTGTTACTATTCATCGTCCTGATATTTCATTTTTTAACCTAGAGGACATGCAGCCGACAATCGACTAGATCGATCAGCCGACCATAGTAACTAGCAAAAATCCAAACTTTTTTTTTTTTGGAAGTGATGATATGATAGCTTGACCTTTCTCTCTATCTACATCTACCGACATTCAGATATATTGAAGCTTTACTGTTTGAGAACAGTGGACATTTTATGGCCTCTCAAATTTCTCAAGATAGAGATCATGTGGTGATAATTAGCTAGGCATCATATCATAATCAGGGTCTGTTTAGTTGTTGGGGGAACTATAATTAAGCTTCTGGTCTTAGAGCTAATTAATCTCTTGATGATGACGACGTAGGTAGTATTGATTATGGGATGGCAGCCGACAAGCTGTGCAAATAATTGTGTGATTGAGATTGAAAACTTGTTGAATGTGTTCAACCACAGTCGTTTAATTAGGGTTTAGGAGTATAGCTCGACCGACGATCCTACTGTTTCAAGTAATGACAATGAGCCAAACCACATATTGAAGTTGTATATCATTTCAAACTAAATTGAAGTAATGTGATAAAGAGAGACGTCGAAAAAGTTACTACGATGCAACAAAACCACATATATGTTAATAGGTCAAACAACTCATTCTAAATAAATGTTACAACGCTATTTTCACCGAGCTATAAAACCAAAAAAAAAACAGTTGACAATTTGACATGGACACTTTGAGAATCAAAACCCAATTTCTCATTTTGGTTGGATATATATATTTTGTTTGATGTTTCGTGAGGACACAAGTTATTGTATTTATTTTATTTTATTTAGATAGCAACAAATGAATTAGATATACCTAATGGCTACATATATATATGTACACAATTATGAAACAGGAGACTAGTACTATGTACTCTTATGATCTAGGCGACGAAACCAAATCTTCCTCACAAAAAAAATAATAAGTTAATTAATTAATTGGGGTTGCAGGTAAAGCCAATGGCCAGCTAGGGTGCTAAACAGCTCACAATGTCCCAATAAGAATCAACATTATCAATCAAATAAATAACATAATATAAAATATAAAATAAAACCTAGATTATTATGTAGTAACATTAACAATCTCGATTTTATATGTATTGTCAGAGATTGTCACATATTTTTGCAGAATAATAATAATAAACCCTATTGTACTTAATCAAATACTAATAGAGTTTTTATTCAATAACTTGTCCGTGCACTACTAATCAATATAATTGTGCATATTATTTTTCTTTTCTTTTCGGTACGTTGAATGTGGATTTTATTTTCATAAAAATGTATCGATAAGTTTCAATTTTTTATTCGGAATATATTTCAAAATAAATTGTTGAATGGTTGTGGGTAATGATACCGTCATCAAATGATTATGAAGGGGATTGGAGATCGTAATAATAATAATTATTAGTTCTAACTTTTAACTATTAATTATTTGATCAAACTGTCCAATTGTGGATCTTAATTGGACACCGATAAACAAATGCAAGAGTTAATTAGTGACGGGATAAGCAAAGTATACAAAATTGTTTTGGTTCTTCGGCCGTATTGAGCCAAGAATCGCCGGAAACGACAACGCGTTTTAATTCTTTTGGTATAATATTTTAGTTTACGAAAATGAGATTTTGACACTTGGTTGACCAAAAAGTCTATGAAAGTGAAAGCAATTATTTTTTTAAATGGGTTGCTTAATTAGTTGAAAAGTCTTAAACTCATATCCTAACTTGCATATGTAGGCGTTATTTGGTGCTACTCCTATCCTTGCAAATTGTAGTTATTAATGAAACGCAATTAAAAAAAATTTAAGGTTAAATCAAAATGTCCTACTATGATGTTATTCCCAAGTGTGTTAAGATTTACTAATGATACAGTTCGTCGTGCATGAGGCGGACTGAATGTGATGGAAACCATTATGAGTTAGATCACAGCTTATCTACGAAACAAGTAACGATCCTCTACACTTTACGTACTCTGCTTGTTGTAGTAGTAGTTTCAGGCAACTAGATCCTCAACGGAATATGGTACCATAACGAGTACCACATACACGACAACTCGATTTAGTTACAAGATTCGACTATAAATATTAGTCGATCGAGCTCCATCCTATTGAAATTCAATTTAGTATTCTCTTTCATTTCTTGCGAAACTAACCTATAGAAAGATCGACAATTGACAAACATTGTTATCTTCTCCTCGACATGTTCCTAACTTCTGAAAACAGCCCAATATTGAAGAGTTGTGGATCACCATTGATGAATATGTGAAGGACACGACAGGATCCATCACAAAATCTGGTTCAGGAAAAAAAGAAGAGGATTAAAATACGAAAAAACAAAGCTGCTGAAGAAGGATGAAAGTAGGGATGGCAAAAATATCCGTAACCGTGCATATCCATCCGAATCCGACCTAATCGGGTAGGGTAAAACCCGAACCCGAAGCATTTTTCGTGGGTACGGGTAAAACCCGAACCCGAATATTGCGGGTAATGAGTGGGCATGGTTATCTCACTATCCAACCCAAACCCGCCCGATTATACACATGCATATGTATTTTGTCTAGAAATACTCATTATTTTCCTTAGAATATTTTATATTTAGCATATAAATATAATATTTTCATGAAATTATGTTGTTTTAATTAATTTTCGTCATTCTAGTGAATTATTGTCGTACTTTTCCTCTTACGTAATGTGAATATACGTGTGAATGTTAACATATTGGTTGGAATTATAAGGATAAATTATTACCCATGGATAACCGTGGATACCCGAAACCCGAACGGGTATGGGCATGGTTTTGATTTTCTACCCGTTTCTCGTGTGGGTACGGGTATGGGTAAAACCCGAACTACATTGAGTAGGGTAACGGATAAGCACTATCCGTCCCCGACCCAACTCATTGCCATCCCTAAATTTGATAAGGTGTTATACGTTAATCTGTATGTGATGACTTTATCAAATATGGTTGGTAATTGGTATAGCATTAATTTGTTGAATTTATCATTAAAATTCATATTTGATTCAAACCATTATATTATATCATAGGTTTGTTCACCTAATAATATGAGGTTTTCGTTTAATCCACACTCCAAACCCCCCGATTTAATCAATGGTTTTCGTTTAAGTGTGCGGAAACGACAAGCCGTTTCTTTCTTTTAAACAAGAACAAGAAAAGATTCGAGAAGAAAGAGCTGTGACGAACACAATTGGCCGCGACGCGTAACTTTATACTTCCCCCCTCGTTTGTTTATAAATACTTTTCTTTTTGTTTTTTAAATTTGCTCTTCGTGGATATCAATTTTGCCAGCACAGCAACAGCCCTTTTATAAATTTCATCATCACTTTCCCTTTCCCGTTTTGTTCCTTCCTCTGCTCTCTCACCCACTCAGCCCACTCTCTGCCTGCAACCATGAGAGAGTAAATTTTCCCGGAAACCGAACACTCCCCATTTCCGATCAATCCTTCCTTCACCGCCCCGAGCAATAAAAATGGTGTCTTTCGATGATTCCCTCTCCCACCACCAACACCACCTCCACTCCACCTCCGGCCGCTTCCCTCTCCCTCCTCGCACGGATTTCTACTCCTCCCTCCGCTCCCCTTCCGCCTCCACCACCAAGATCAACCGCCAAATCGGCCGCTCCATGCGCACGATTCGGTCCACCCTCTACTCCGGCGACAGCTGCTCCTCCTTCGCTTCCGCCGCCGCCTCGCCGGATCGCTCGGGGTTTGTCTCCGAGAATCTGACCGACTCCGTCGTCGATATGCGCCTAGGGGAGCTCGCCGCCAGGAACTTCCTCAACTGCTCTGGCAAGTCGGAGAAGTCGTCGGCGGCGTCGGGGGCGGGGTTGTCTTCAGCTGAGGTGGAGGAATTTCTGGATATCTCTCAGGCTTTCAGCGATTTTTCAGGGTGTAGCAGTGATATCTCCGGCGAATTGCAGCGGCTGGCGAATTTGCCTTCTCCCAGGCACGAATCCGAAGGAGGAGGAGGAGGAGGAGGAGGGGGAGAGGTTCAGCCGGAGCCGGAGCCGTGCCTAGGGTTTCTGCAGAGGGAGAGCTTCTCGACGGAGATAATCGAGAGCATTTCGCCGGAGGATCTCCAGCCGACAGTCAAGATCTGCGTGGACGGCCTGGAATCTTCGTCCGTGGCGGTGAAGCGGTCCGCGGCGGCGAAGCTGCGTCTCCTGGCGAAGAATCGGTCGGACAATCGAGCACTAATTGGTGAATCCGGCGCGATTCCGGCTTTAATTCCTCTTCTCCGGTGCAGCGATCCGTGGACTCAGGAGAACGCCGTCACAGCTCTGTTGAATCTCTCCCTACACGAAGGTAACAAGGACCTCATTACGAACGCCGGGGCTATCAAATCCTTGGTCTACGTGTTGAAAACGGGGACGGAGACCTCAAAACAGAACGCAGCTTGTGCATTGCTAAGCCTCGCATTGGTAGAAGACAACAAAACCTCGATCGGAGCTTGCGGCGCAATTCCTCCCCTGGTTGCTCTCCTGATCAATGGATCCACCAGAGGAAAGAAGGATGCTTTGACGACTCTGTACAAGCTCTGCTCCATCAATCAGAACAAGGAGAGAGCAGTGAGCGCTGGAGCTGTGAAGCCACTGACAATGATGGTGGTGGAGCAAAGTTCCGGAATGGCAGAGAAGGCGATGGTGATACTGAATAGCCTTGCTGGGATAGAAGAAGGCAGGGAAGCTATAGTCGAGGAAGGAGGGATTGCTGCCCTCGTGGAAGCCATTGAAGATGGTTCTCCTAAAGGGAAGGAGTTTGCTGTGCTGACACTGCTCCAATTGTGCACTGCTTGCTCGACGAATCGCGGGTTGCTTGTGAGGGAAGGCGGCATTCCCCCTCTTGTTGCATTGTCACAGACTGGGACTGTAAGAGCCAAGCATAAGGTCAGTAATTAGGAGTGAAATTCTTGCTCGTTCATTTCTAGTTAGAGAGTTGAGTTAGTATGGGAATGAGTCTTAGTTCTGATTGCTCAATGTGTGATAGTTAACTCAGGTAAGAACCATAACAAACACCCTGATAAACAATGCGGGCTTGCTAGGATATCTTGAACACTGGGTTCTGAATGCTTTGCTTATGCTTGTGTGCAGGCGGAGACACTGCTTGTGTACTTGAGAGAATCAAGAAATGAGGCTTCATCTTCAAGTCCTTAGAAAGAAATAGAGATGGTGGTAAATTTTTTTTGTCTCCCCCCAACTATTTTTAGAGAAGGTATGACTAGCTAGTCTTGTGGTCGAGGGTGGGTTGGTTTTGTTGGATATGTACATAGGAGTAGTGCCTTTTTCGTTCTTGTTATGTACAGTGTGCTTTCATAAGTTTGAATTCTCTATGAAGTGAGAAGTTAGGGAGGGAAGGGAGGCTTTAGAGTTGAGCAAAGAAGCTGACTTTTGTGAAATGTACGACTTTCGAAAACTAGGGTTCTTGAAAAAGGGGGGATTTGGTTCCTAATTTCCCATGGTATTCTGCAGGATGAATACTCTGTGGGTCTGTACTGTATGTGTGTTGTTCTTGTAAATCTAGGGATTTGGGTTAGGCCTTCCTTATGTTTTGATTTGGATGGTGACCCAAATTTCTGTTCTTTGAAGGGTATGTGTTCCCTCTGTGTAAAAGTATAATCAGGGTTTAGAGATCATATATGTATATTGCCTGTATTAGGCAGTTTAGCTTGGAGCTGTATGATGGTGGAAATGGTTTTCACTCAAGAGTAATGACATATCTTAGTTCTTCTTGCTTGAGACTGCTTCACATTGTGCGAATAACTAGTGAGGAGTATGATCCTTGGACCTAACCGGTATAACGACCGGATCAGAAAGAACAGATGATGATCAGATCACAACATGTTCTGCAAATTTTGTGTTTGATTCGATATCTTGCAGTGCCTTCTGCACTGCCGCCATGGTCTCTGTTCTGTTGTGTGTTGTTTCTGATGATCAACTCTTTCTCCTGCCAAAGCGTAAGACAGAAGGCAAGGCTGGAGGAACAAACAAAAGGTTCTCTGGTCATATTTCTCAGTTTCCTGACCTGCCGCCAACTGGAAGGCCAAGGATTATCGATTACTTTAATGGCTGAGGGGAAAGCTATGATTATTAAAGTAAAGGAAAGTAATACAAAAAGGGTTGTTTTCTTCTGGGTTTGGTGTTTGAGCCTGACCTGAAGGTTGGCTTGTGGACTGTAGTGCCTTTTACTTTCTTTGTTTATGGATGTTTTTATTATATGTGACTAATATTATCTTAAACATAATTGCCATTCCCAACATGATAATATCCTTTTTCCTCCTTTGAATGGGATTTGGCTTCTTCCTCATTCTCCCTCTGCTTTTGAAAGGTGTATTAAAGTCTAAAACCATAACCACAATGGCCAAAACCACCTCTCTCTCTCTCTCTCTCTCTCTCTCTCTCTCTCTCTCTCTCTCTCTCTCTCTCTCTCTAGCATGTGAGAGTGGGCTGCTTTCCTATCTCCATCACAACTTCTTTTCTATTCCCTTTGTGTATGAACTTGATTGGAGAATTGAATCTTCTCTCCTTTGAAGGAGATTAGAGAAGAGATGGAAAGACCAAGTCTACTTCATCTTTTGAAATGAGGATATGGATGTGTAATGGTTTGGGGGGACAAGTGTTCTCTCCATAACAATGACTGCATTTCTACCCTCCTTTGTACAAAATGTTGCCAAATGATGACATTTAGAAACTTGGGTTGGTGCTTCTACAGGTTCATTGGGGGGGGGGGGGGGGGGGGGGGGGGGGGGGGGTGCATGATCAATATGATAAGCAACCAAGCACTATAAAGATGTTATCTTCCATTGTTTATCATTGGTGTTTACCACTGAGGTTAACCACCAATATAATCAAGTTTGAGTGGTTATTAGAACATACAAGAGCATCGAGGATGGCCGAAGCGCGCGCATTCGGTTCGACCTATAATAAGGACATTGCCAAACATGTATGTGTATTATTGCTACCCAAATATGAGGCTCTCAAATCTCCAGATTTGACTAGGAATGGTTGGCAAATCATGTCTCTATTAGCCAACAAACGTCCTCTCTCCAACTCCACCAGACACCAAAAAGAATCCAACCCTACCCACAGGAAGGTTAGGAGGGAAGAGATAGATTTTTAAAATCCACATATAGAAAGGAATAGCAGAGCTGAGGATTATGTGTATTTATGATGGATTGGGTGTTTTCCCAACTTTACCTTTCCTTTTGTCTGCAGCTTCATGTAGCTGGCAAAAGGGGCAGGTGTGGTGTTCTGTTCTGTCTGTCTTGCTTCCCCCTGTTTTCTTTCTAGTGGCAAATGGCCACTCCTTGATGATGGTTCTCTACTTTTTTTCTTTCCTTCCAAAGCTTTATCTGTTCATGGGCAGTCCTTTTGTGGTTATCATGGCCAAAGGTTTTCATACTATAGCTAATGAGTGTTATGTGAGTGGCTCAAAGTTCATTAGTTGTAACAATCATTAAGGGCCGGTCCATGGCAAACAAAATTGAAATCTGAATTGAACTAAGACCCGATTTGATGTATAATTTGGTTTGGTTTTGATTCTCTAATTAAAGACCGTTTCTTTCGAACGTGTTTCTTGTATAAGAATGGAAAAGTAGACGACTTTTAATTGGGAATTGGATGAATTTGGATTCTATAGTATGAAGTTTTTATATGGTTAAATCTCGTCTACCTTTATTTTTTTATCTAGCTCAAAATCTTAATTTGGTGTACATCTAGACCACGATAGACCATGCCTTTTGTTTATCACTAAACTAAACTGCAGATCGAAGAAATTTTATTTGTTAGAGAAGAATTAAATGAAAATAATGGACTTACAACCTTCCCGTTATTATCACGATCATTACGGGAACTAAAAAGTGGCCCATGCAGGTCTCGAACCTGCGACCTTCGCGTTATTAGCACGACGCTCTAACCAGCTGAGCTAATAGGCCAGACGGCTTCTATTGTGATTTGTAAGATTAATTTTTATAGTTACACTTGCCTTGTTTCCAAGGTCATACCAACATTCAAGATATTGTATATGATATTTTGAATATGGATTTCACTAGAGATGTTTTTATGAATTAGAATCTTCATTTCAAATAGGAAAAAAACTTTTTTTTCATTTATTAGGCAATATAATATTTGTTGATGGTAAAAAAAGAAGAAGGAAAAAAAAAACATTTGTTAGAAAAATATTTGAGTAAAAATTGACCTTCGCGTTATTGGCCCACTGTGGGCTTTGCCACTAACCCGAGCTCAAGTTGAGAAGCCTCTTATTATACATCTGGGCCCATCAGGCCTACAGATTCAATCTTTCGTTTCTCCTTCACCACGGCCGAAAGAAAAAGTGAAAACCCCAGGGATAAACCTTCCTCTCCCTCTCGCTCGCTGTCCCTCCCGCCTGAACCAGATCGACGGGAAGACAGCCTCTCCTTCCATTTGCTAGACATTCATGAAACCTCCGCTGCCTTTTCAATCATCGTAGAACATCTTGTTTCCAGGTACTTGAAGCTCTTGTTTTACTAATAGTTCAGCAATTTGTTGAATAAAAATGGCGCGGAACTCATGTTTGAGCTAAAGCTTGGGTTTTTATGCGTCGGTTGGGCATTATATGAACTTCCATCAGCTTGAACTTGCTTTCAATTCGGTGCCCTCTTTTTGCATGGCTTTTGGGTTCTTATGATTAGGGTAGATGATGAAATTTCATTGCTTTTGGAATGATCGGATTTGTGTGTTTAAAATGCTTGCAGAGGGAGAGAAGGCATTCCATGATTTATCCAAATTCGGAGTATGCTGAATCTGGGTATTCGTTATAATAATTTGTGAGCAATGTTGCAAAGAACTGCGGTTTCCCCAATTTTCAGCAGCACATCATCGCCTCTCTTGTTAATGGCCATTGCAAAAAGAATCCCACTGATGTCATTTATCCAGCATAGCTATCACACTTTACACCGTCCTTCCATTCTCTCATGCCATCATCCTGATCATCGTCCATTTGCTCGACCTGTGAAGTTCTCTAGCAGAAGAGCTGAATTTTGTAGCCTGGTGTCATCAGCAGCATCACGCATCCATGAGTCATCATCAACAGTGGCTACTAGGGTTTCGGGTAGAGAAACAAAAGCACAGAGGAGAGCTGCCCGGAATTCGCCCGAGGGGCAGCTTCGCGTGAAGATTGATATGTGCTCGAAATCTGGCGACCTAACCGAGGCTCTCCGTCTCTATGATGAGGCACGCAGGGATGGGATCCCGGTTACCCAGCACCTTTACAATGTATTGCTGTATTTGTGTTCTTCTTCTAATGCGGGTTCCTTCTCTGATTTGGGTTTGAAGAGGGGATTTGAGATATTTCAGCAGATGGTGATTGATAAAATCGATCCAAATGAGGCGACTTTTACCAATGCAGCTCGGCTTGCTGCAGGTTTGGAAGACCCTGATATGGCATTTGATTTGGTTAAGCAAATGAAGAATTTTGATATCCCTCCAAAATTGAGGTCGTATGGCCCGGCCTTATTTGGATATTGCGAGAAGGAGATGGCTGATAAAGGTTATGAAGTTTATGTACACATGAATGAAACTGGTGTAGTGGCTGAAGAGGCTGAGATTTCTGCACTTTTGAAAGTGAGTGCTGGTGCAGAGAAGGGAGGTAGGGTGTATGAGATGATTCATAGGTTGAGAGCCACAGTCAGACAAGTTGCAGAATCGACTATGGAGATTATTGAAGATTGGTTTAAATCTGAGGGTGGTGGGAAGGTTGGTTTAGGGAAATGGGATGAGAGGAAGGTAAGGGAAGGAGTTGTGAAGGGGGGTGGAGGGTGGCATGGGCAAGGGTGGTTGGGGGATGGCCCGTGGAGAGTGACAAGAACTCAAGTGGATGAAGAAGGTGTTTGCCAGTGTTGTGGAGAGAAGCTTGTTTGCATCGATATCGATCCAAGAGAGACAGAGCATTTTGCTAGATCATTGAGTAGCTTGGCTTGCAAGAAAGAGGTCAAATCAGATTTCATTCGCTTCCAGGTGTACAAGAGTTGCTACTTCTCCCTCTGTGTATCATTTTCAATTCCAGCTAATGACTCTCTCACATTTAATATTTGTTCTTTATTTTCACTTGAAACTAATGACCTATGATTGAACTGATTCAGGAGTGGCTCCGTAGGCATGGTCCATTTGATGCTGTTGTAGATGGAGCCAATATAAGTTTGATCAACCAGCAGCATTTTAACTTTCGCCAGGTTAGGGATCAAGGACTTTAGAGATACCCATCACCAGATTACATTTTAAGAGCTATCGTGAAACAATTTGTTCAAATGTGCTCGATTGATTCTCATGGGTCTCCTTTCTCTGTGATGTAGCTTAATAATGTCGTGAACAAATTGCGTGAAATGAGTCCATCAAAGAGATTTCCACTTATTATTTTGCATAAAAGCCGTGTGACTGGAGGTCCTGCTCAACATCCGAAGAACCAGGCGCTATTAGAGAGATGGACAAATTCCGGAGCACTTTATGCTACTCCTCCTGGTTCAAATGATGATTGGTAAGTTTTCAGATATTTCGAGTCCTCTGGTGTTATTGCTTTCTCAAGTAGGTTAACATGATAATCAGTAATAACTTGCTGACGTTCTCTTTTCATGTTTTGATTGTATCTCATACACGGATGTGCAGGTACTGGTTATATGCCGCTGTGAGTTTTAAGGGTCTTTTGGTGACCAATGACGAGATGAGAGATCACTTGTTCCAGTTACTCGGAACATCTTTCTTTCCGAGATGGAAGGAGAAGCATCAGGTACAGTTCTCCACTTGCATTATGTGGCATGTCTAAGTTTGTCCTATATTGCAGAAGCTGTTTGTCCTGGCTGGAAGCTTCAGTAGCCATTTCATTACTTACTGTTTACTACTTGCCTTCCACTTTTGGGTTAATGCTGCTATAAGTTCTATGCAAGTGCCATAATTCTCAGGTTGCTGAATGGCTGTTAAGGTTTAAGCCTATTAATACTTAAGGTTACTTGCTTTTAAAGAAAGTGATCACTTGATGGAACAATTTGCAGGTTCGACTGTCTGTGTCGACATCTGGGCTCAAATTACACATGCCGCCTCCTTATTCAATTGTTATTCAGGTGATAACACAAAGACACCAGCTTTCATTTTTGCAACACCATTTTGCAGAAGGGATTTGGGGTTTATGTGTTTCTTGATGCAAATGCAGGAGTCTGAAAAGGGTAGTTGGCATGTTCCCATGAGCACTGATGATGATATTGCCACGCCAAGGCAATGGCTATGTTCAACTAGGCAAAGCTCATAGAGAGAGTGTGTGAGATAGAGAGAGAGAGAAACCCACACACAATGAAGAAGTCATCAAGCAACTTGGCTGTTAACTTACCTTCATCAGAAACTCCCAAGTGACTGCAGACATGGTTTTTCTGGTCCGGCTGAAATCTTAGTGGCTTCACACTTGGTGTAATCTATGTAAAATCATCAATGTTGAGCAGAAATGGTAGTTTGGTTGTAGAGAATAGAGATGAACAACTGAAATTGGCCTGGTGAATTTGCCTTGCCAGTGGTGGTTGTATTAGTTGGTCTTGCAGCATTGGTTGTTGTTAAGGAATTTGTAAGCAACAACCAGAAGAAGGTAGATGCTTATAGTTCATTCAAGCTATACTAGTTATGAGGCTGTCTGATACTCTAGTGAAATAGGGAAATGTATTAATCCCAAGACATGAATATTACTATTTGTTCTTTGTTATGTGGGCAAAGGATACAGAAGTTTGTGTACTAGCCCATGACAATAATCCAGAACCTGATATCAAGATAGTGCTGCAAAGTGTTAGGTTTGTCTTTCAAAAGGAATTAAACTGGTGGTGACGAGTCATAGTTTATTAGCTTCAATACTATTCGTAATTGGGCTTATCAACTTTTGTTTTCATAACAAGTTAGTAAATTTTATGTTAGCTTTCAAATTCAAATCGATCATTTTTGAAGAAAGTTATTGTACAGATGTGTGCCTCACTCGCATGAACAAACTCTCAGTTTTTAAAAGACCCATTTAGGAAAAACCAAGGAGGCCTCATTTCCTGAAAGAAAGAAAGAAAGAAAGAAAGAAAGAACTAAAATTTAGGGGCTCCTTTCAGTAAAATACCAAAGATTAGGGACCAAAATGAACCTTAATAAGAACAGAAAGACCAAAAACCTTGAATCGAAAGCTCCAACACCAGTGTTCACTGTTCACCGCCGATCATTTCCCGCGAAGCGCCTTTAGGCTTCCCCAATAATCCGACCGAGAAACTTCCGGCTCCGACTTCTTCCGGAACCGATTTCATTCTTGCAGAGGTAAATCCCTTTTTACCTCTCTCAGTTTCACTTCTTAGCAGTGAATTTGGTCCCTGGAGGCTGGAATCATCTCAGAAATGCCGGTTATGGGAAGAAATGGTAATTCCCGGCAGTAAGTTCCAGTGTCCCTCAAGTATCTTCGAATTCCCATATAAAAGTTTCCATTTTTGTCTAGTACTGTTCGAAGCTGATTCTGTATCATTCTGAGTTCGTCCCCATTCATAGCTTTCTATACCAAGATAGTTTGGCTGAGTTCATATGTTTCGGATTCGTGGTTTTGCTTTCTTCTGCAAATCCTAATCTACCTTTTGGAGCTGGAGTGAAGTACTTCTTGCACGTTTAATTGATTATTTGATTATATTGCCACTCAATTTCGTGAATTCTAGAGATGTAAATGTAGAAGTAATGAACTACAATACTGTGAGCTCATTCAACTAATCCTAATCGTAACCCTGGTGCAGAGCTGAAAGATCATTGTGGGTTGCATGTTGTGAAATCCTAAGATGTTGGGATTGGGATACTCAATGGACGAACTTCTGAAGAACCACCTGTTTGTCACGCATGCCATTGCTGGTGCAGGCTCGGTTGCATTAGGCAACATTAACTTATCCTCTTGATACGATCAAGGTCCTTACCCAGGTTTGTGCACTGTAGACTGTAGTATCTGCCACAGAATCCATGTTTTGTCAAGAATTGTGTATTTACTGACTTCATATGGATGGTCGGTTTTGAGGTGATGAACAGGTTGGTTCAAGTTCTAATAAGCAGTTGACTCCACTTTCGGTTTTAAGAAGGGTTCAAGCTTTGTCTGGAAACTCAGGTCTACTCCATTGAGTTTGGTTAATGTTATTGGTTTTATCAATATGGAACTCTATACTAAACCGTACTTATCTATGTTTTAGGTTTATATAGTGGATTGGGTTGGTTGACTTCAGGCAGAATTGTTGGTCTTGGCACTCGTTTTGGCGTTTATGAAATTTTGACAGCATTCTATAAAGGTAATTGCTTGGGTAACACTTCTGTTTATTTGGGATATGAGGAAGAAAATGCCTATAGATTTTCCATTGCCAGGTTTTAATAAGTTCCTTTCCTTTTCTTCCTGCCATCAGCATCCTCAAAACAAATTGCAGATTCCTCCTGAAAGAGTGTAGTTTTCTGTAGTGAAAATTTGACCTTTTTAGATGCAAACTAAGTTCGATTCTGCAATGTTGTCTGCAAACTCTTGCAACCGAATCACTGATTCGATGATTACATGTAACAACTTATTTCTGCAGATGGTCGAGAGGACAACTATGTATATGTCCACGAGACCCTCATGGCAGGCCTGGCAGCCGGTGCCTTGGAGTCACTCATGAGCTCTCCATTCGAATTCGTCAAACTTCGTGCTCAGGTTACCTCAGCTTCTCGCGTTCAAACTCCCACACCTACTACGGATTCTAGATCAGTGGGACCAGTGATTTCCAAACTACTGCGTGGATACACTCCTGATGTAAAAGCACTGAGCCATTCGACCGCCCTCCTATCCACGTTATCCGCCAAGCACCCAGATCTCGTCGGTGCACTGAGAGAGCATCCTTGGATGATGACTGGCTCTGGGAGGCCACCATCAGTTAGTGATGTTTGTAAACCATCGCATGCAATCTCGTTGGAAGGATGGAGTGCCTTCTGGAGAGGGCTTCGGTCTGTCAGTGCTGCTGCTGGGGTTTCGGGATCGGTTGCTGCTGCTGCCTCTCATTGTTTCGACACAGCAAAATGTCGGTTCCAATGTACGGTGCTGCCCAAGGTAACGATGCTTGGTTTGAGTGGTTTCCTTTCCTTTCCTTTCCATCTATGCTCCATTCCTTTGGCTGCTTGGTTTTGCATTATTATTTATTCATACCCACTTATGCTTTGTTCCAGTATCTTAGATATGAAAGGGCACTGTTGAAATGGCGTCGGCCAGGGACAAGATTCGAGAGAGCCACTGGAATCCACCCTGCTGATAGAAACGTCTTGTTCCGAGGAATCTGGCTGAGGATGGCTCGAAGTGGGGTCGCTTCTTTTGTTATCGTTGGAACATATTATTTTGCTGTTGATCAGCTTCTTTCCTGATTAATCACAGATAAGCATTAAGAAGATACCAAGTAATTGAGCAGGTTTTGCTTGTCCTTAGTCCTTACTGTCCAATAAGTTACACTTCGATATTTATTGGTAGAAACCACAGAAGTTTGAGATCATTGAATTGCTAAGGCCATAAGTCTTAGCTACTTTTTGTTCTTGGCAGTGTAGTTTATCACATCATTGAAAGAGATGCTGTAAATTTTAGCTACTCCTGTTCTTGGCTTCTCCAACTTTCTGTATTAATTTTTTTGATGACTAGCTGATGTGCTGTGAAGTTTACTGCTGCTCCTTTGCTGCATCATGCATGGCATTTCTGAGATATGGTGCCTTGTTTTTCCAACATCCCAAGTAGGAGATGTCTGAATTCACACCCGATCTGTCTGTGTCATTTTGATAGGCGAAGTAAGATGATGATCTGATCCAGATGAAGAACTTACTCGATTTGGTTCCCTTCTGGTTTCAATCTTGTCAAGTGAGCTCGATCGATGAGGGTGAAAGATCAATATCAAAGACAAAACTAGTAATCGGTTGCAGCTATTCATTCCTCTAGATGTAATCGTCGATCATTAGCATATCTTGTACATCAAATTCATTCGCTTCGAATCTAATATTGATCGAGAACATATACTAAAACCAAACATGATTCATAAACCAAGACAATAATAACATACATATATGATTACATCAATGTTCTGACGCAGTAGGGCAAGCTATCCTTAGATAAAAATTCAAACAAAGGAAAAACAAACCCTCCTACTTATTCCCATTTGTACCCTCTCAACCACCTCCATCTCACCACCTAAAAAATATGAGAAACGAAGGCAGAGGAGAGGAAAATTACTCTGTTTTTTAAAACTGTTACCCGTGATAAGCAAACGATAAAAAATGCTCTGTTTTCACTCTGTCTCACTCTTACTCTTTACGCTGCATTATCATCACCATTCACTTTCTCCACCTTCTCTCCCTTCACCTTCCGTCCGCCACAAGGCCGGTACCCCTCCGCCAGCATCTTCTCCACCTCCTCAAACGGCAGCCCTTTGGTCTCCGGCACGAACCAGATGATCAAACAGAGCGAAAGCGTCGAAACTCCGGCGAACAAGAAAAACGTCCCCCCGGGGCCAAGATGCTCGGTTAGAGTCAAGTAGGACTCGCTGACGATCAAGTTCGACACCCAATTGGCCACCGCAGCGATCCCTCCTCCGACTCCTCTGTATTTGAGTGGGTAAATCTCCGAGTTGACGATCCACGGCACTGTCCCCATCCCGGGGGAGTACGAGACAATGTAGAGGCCAAGGAAGACCACGGCGAGGATTCCGAACTTGCTCGGACACCCTTGCTCGAAGAACATTCGGTCCTCGCCGAGGCAGAGGTCTCGATTGTGCTTCGAATCCACCAGGCAGGCACCGGGATGGTACTACGAAAAGATCAAAAATCGTAAGTAACATTTTAAACACATAAAGTACGCAGGTAAGTGTTACGAATACTATACTTGATGAAATACGAGTATTAAACGTGTTGCACAAACGTTAAAAATAGTACGAGAACGGAAGTTTCGAATTACCTCACTAGCCTTGTTGGAGCAGAAGCCACATTTGGCCTTCAAGCAGGTCATGCAGCTCCATTTCCCGGCGGCAGCACTACTCGTCGCCCCGGCATAAGCCGAACACGTCGAATTCACCCCGAAGTGGACCGATTCGATCGAACCAACCTTGGGAGCGTGAGAAGAAGCTTCAATGAAAACCACGGACAAGAAGATCAGGAAAAATATGATCCCTGCCATGGAAATGATCATGAGCCTCTTCCTTCCATAACGGTCAACAAACAACATGCTCACGATGGAGCCGAATGCATTGAGCCCGGCCGTGATTAGGGACAGGGACAGGGCGACGGATTTGGAGGCGAATCCGGCGAATTGGACGATGGTCGGAGAGTAGTACATGACGGTGTTGATCCCGACGAATTGTTGGGCCACTTGGACCGTGACACCAGCGTAGAGGCCACGTCGGACCACGGGGTTCTTGAAGGCGTTCTTGAGCTTGGTTAGCATGGTCTCCCCGATGGCTGCCTCGTCGGCTTTTTCGGATTCGATGGAGGCTTTGAGGAGGGCCATCTCTTCTTCCACTTCCTCCGGCGAGTAGATCTTCTCCAGGGTTGATTTTGCTTCATCAACTTTGTCCTAAGTTTATCAAATATGTTGATTTTGTGTAGTAAGAACTATTTTAGAATGAGAACAATCGATAACAACTCGCCACAATCTTAAACCGTAACTTGACAAGATCTAAATCGAGAGTTTTTTTAACCGCGCGAATATGCTAATCGAAAAATTTACCCTGCTGTAGAGCCATCTAGGAGACTCGGGGAGGGACATCATTAGCACAAACTGGATCAGGGCAGGCAGACCAGCAACTCCAAGCATCCACCTCCAAGTCCCAGGAGCCTTGCAACACAAGAAACCCTCAAAATTAACCTCCAAAGTCCCAAACTTTACAATTTGAAAATACAAAAGCTCAACTGGGTTCTGGGTGTATGATTTACCTTGGTGAAGGCTAGGTTGATAACGTAGGCCATGAATTGCCCGCCGGTGATGAGCAGGCCGTTGGTGCTGACCAGGGCGCCTCGAATTCGAGCAGGGGAAGCTTCGGAGATGTAGAGAGGGGCAGTCATGGAGGCCATCCCTACTCCTAGTCCGACGAGGAGTCTTCCAATTACTATGACCCATGGGTTTGGAGCCGCGGCCATGACTATGGCTCCGGCGAAAAAGACAATGTCAGCTCCTAAGATCGATTTCTTTCTGCCCAAGCTATCGCTTAGGAACCCTCCTAGTGCTGCTCCCACTATTGCTCCTGCCACGGCCATGCTCACAATGGTTTCCTGTTTCCCAAGTCACATGGAAGTCACAATTAAGAAAGGTAGGGATGATGTCTTACTAATATTTTACATCGAGATCGAAAATGTGAAACTGACCTGAAGCCATGTGTTCTTATCGATTGATTCGAAGTCCTCTCGCATGTACAGTAGGGCTCCAGATATAACCCCTAAGAACATATTATCAAAAGAAGATTTAATCAAACAAGATCATCACACATTGATCAAATTCTAGAATGTTTATCCTTTTTCCCTCTATATTCTCATAAACAAAATTCACCTGTGTCATAACCAAATAGCAAGCCGCCAATTCCAGCAGAGAGAGCAAGCCTCATAATGTATGGAGTCTTCCAACTAGTCCTCCAACATTCTGTGAACTCTGTCTTATCGGGTTTTACTGGACCTCCTTCAGCCATGGTTTTCGAACTTGACTAGCGAAACTCGAGAACAAGTAGAAGTCCTGCAAATAAAATTGTGATCGCAATTAGAGAATTTAGGCCAAAATAACTCGTTTAGGTCGGTTTCTTTTCACCAGTGCTATCGAGCCTAAAGCTGGAAACTTCCTTACATAATTTCAAAAAGAATGAGAACCCAATCCTCCATAGACAAAACCAAGAAAAACCCACAAAAAGTTTATAATAAAGACGATCGATCAGAATCTCCATTGACAAACTATAGTGATGGCTGGATGAGATGAGAAAGATGAAAAGAAGAACAGAGGTTCACTGATGATGTTTTTACCTTTCACCGCAATGATCTGAACTCGATTCTGAGCTTGATCTTCTTCTTCTTCTTGCTTGAAAACCTCTGTTTGCTAAACTTAAAATGGTAACATATAGAATTCTTATCAGTATATCTATATGAAACCTCCCAAAAACAAAAAGAAACGTTATTCTGTTTGCTACTGAAATGGATTGTGAATATGTTTGTTTGTAACTTCGTATATATAGAGGAACGAGCACTACGGGTTAATGTTGCAGTAAGAAAATCCCACTTAGATAAGAAGATTTAAAAAGGGTAATTCATTTTTAATAGTCAGTACAAAAGGTAATGGAAAATGAAGAAAATCCCAATTTTCTTGCTCAGACAATGGACTTCTTGACTTAATTTGAGGGAGAAAATAGAAAAATAATTCCAACGAATTTCTAAGAAAGGGGCTGGTAATAAATTTATGATACTGTAGAGATTTTTGCCCAATATCTTTCCTAACTAATTTTAGATGAAAACTCGGGATAAATTTAAGAAATAATGAAGAAATTTGGGTGAGCTTATCAAGGTAAATAAGAAATAAATGTAGTAATAAAGTCTGAAATTGTAGTAAAAGAAAAGGGGGAAAAGGGAAGAAGGAATGGGTAATGGTAACTGATAATCGAAATTACTTTTCACTTTTTTTATAGGATGTGAATGGTCTAAAGAGGAAAATAGAAATTAAGATTACAATGTAGAGCTCAATTTCCGAACTAAGGACCGGTCGATTGATCCTAATTTAGAAGTTGAATGAATTAAATGAAAGTTTATATTTCTAAATTCGGTCTAGAAGAGAATGAGCTGATTTGCCAAAGATTGCAAAGTTTTAGAGTACCTAACCCATCTTCTCTTACCCATTTCAGGTATAAAATAAATTTTTAGAATTATGCTACACGTAGATTATAATTATCTACTAAAATTTTGAAACCCATGTATGGATAATGTTCCCCCAAAAATTGATCAATTAATCTAAGATCTAACAAGAATTATGGTTCAAGCAATGCCTTGATTATGTTTCCCTAGATCCTTACCAGAAATTCACACACCATATTAAGTTTGATACGGATAAACCTAATTAATCAAATTATAATGAATTGAGCCACTTTTACCAAAGAAACTATAAATTTCTTTCCAAGTTACGGTTAGAGCTTGAATTGGGAAACATTTAATCCGTAAGAGAGGATTTTTCCTTTGATCCTTCTTGTTTCTTTCTTCTGACAAATCCTTAACTTATCCTTGTAATTAAGGAAAGGATCTCCTCAATCAAGCATTAACTAAAACGAAGAATTGCCACAATTATAAGGTTTATATATTATTTGCAAATTGTAAAAGAAAAAAAAATCAGTATGAGAGAAAAATAAACAATTATGTATCATATAAAATCAATTAAAGCAAGACATCCAATGGAAACTAAGAACAAATGAGTAAAACTTGTTATTGCCTTATTAATACCAGTTAATACGATCAACCGGAGGGGTATCACTTTATCTCATTCCGATCAACCAAATAGTTAGAGCTAGGGAATTGTTTCAAATTCATTGGATGGTATGGAGGTGGTTTTTGTAATTATCATATCGCATCCAACTACTAGTAGGTTATTTTGTATGGACATTAAGGAAGTCTCCACATAACCCCAACAAAAGATAAGACATATTGCGACTTTTGTATCCAGCTTCCCGGCACATTAAAAATCAGTATCAATACATTATACACGCCTACAAAAACTAATGAGAACTGCACCTTAGTAAGGTGTGTCATGTATTGATAAAAACGTTGCATTACAAGTTCTTACATATCAAAGGTGACATGATTCGACTAGTTATAGCAATCTTTTTTTACTATAGACAGTTATACATGAAACCTATTGATTTGTAAATAACGAATTTAACTTCACAAATTCATCATCCAAACTCACTCAAAGAAGAAGTAAAACTCAAAATTATGGAAATTAAGTTGATGATTAGGCTGATAATGAAAGGGTCTTGATAGTACTCACCGAGAAGTAAAAGTTCTGCCCTCTTTTCGTTCTGGGAAATCTGCAGATGTTCTTCTTTTTCCTTTTGCTGTTGATGGCAATTAGCATCAACATACACATATATGTATATAAACAAAATTTGTGTAAATAATAATAATAATAATAATTATTATTATTATTGTAATGATGCTGAAGAGCAGCTACATAGCTGCCTGAAAACGATCCGTCAACTTTATGATTGAATTGATTATATGCTTTGTTGGAGTCTTTGAGGGCTCTGTTTTTTACTTAGCGTCGAATTTTGCTTCAGTTGTGGTACGGCGGGGAAGCTAGTTGTGGGATCATTTCATTTTTTATGTGTATATCACTGTCAATGTTCATAGAATTGGACAGATGTGTGGTGTATGGTTCTAAACTCTATTGAGATCATATAACATTCTAATGCGTGATTCATATCGTCACATGTAGATGGTGATAATAATTCGAGAACTCAGATTCGACTAGTTATAACATATTGTTGTGAGTGTTTTACACGTATTGAGATCATAGAACGTTATGATGCGTGATTCATAATCGTCAAATGTTGATGGTGATAATAATATGAGGATTCGTGCTACTAAAGATTCTCCCTAATTGGATGACCACGACTTTTTTTATATATAGAGAGATGAGTTAGTTAATTAGTTCCTTGACTAATAATGATAATACTAGATAATTAGCCCGTGCTACGCAACGGGTTTGTATTGCTAATCCCTGAATTTATAATGCAATGTTAACGAAGGATTAAAGTATTCAATACATAATTCTAGTTAAGAAAAAAAATTGAGGATACAATAGTTTATCTAGTTGAAAATGTAAAATAATTTAATTTAACCATGTTAATGAAGTGTATCACCCACTCTACGCTGGTTATTCTCACATTGATGTGGTGAAGATTTTAATGTTCTCCAATCATTATTCATAGTGTTAGTGGTTTAAGGGAAAAATAATTACAACAAAATATAATTAAAGTTCATAAAATAAAAATAAAAATGCTCGACACATTGCCGATAACTTGTTCGACATGACTCATGAGCATTTGCATAGCAATGAGATTCCTTCTGCCGAGAGCTTGCAGATACGGGTTGTTTGTTATGATGCATATGGTGATCTAGACAAAGGAAGAGCAACTTATTATCATCATCATCATCATCATCATCATCATCATCATTATTATGTCAAAGAAAGAGAAGCTTAATTAAAACCCATCATTTGATTAAGATCATATCAAGCATGAGAAAAGAGCTATTGCCGAGAATCTTAATACTCCTTTGTACTAATAACAACAATGAAAGAGAGTTAAAGAGAATCATGTACGCAATAGGCATATAGAGAAATGTTGGATTGAAGATTTTTGGAGCTTTGTTCCCCCAACTCTTGTCTCATGCATTAACTAATCGTACCTAAACAATAAAACAAATTCATTATCATTTAATACCCATCGTAAAATGACTTACTCACTTGTAATTAGAAACAGAAAACACCGAGGAGAAATAGAATGATAAAATTTGACCCAAGAAAACTGCTTTTGGAATATAGCATAGGAATTGAAGCAGCATTGCTATTGATAAAACACCTCTGTGGAAAATATTTTGAATCCACCTTACAGACAAACGTTGTACTACTGACTTTGGAATTAGTCTTAGCTACCCCAGGGCAAAATAATGGTCAATGTCCCAAGTCTCTCCAGGGTGGAAAGAAAAAGAGGAATAAATATACTATTGTTGGACTACTTGAAATGATCCTATCATCTCAAACCATTCTCCAACCTAAGTAGTTGCTGAATTTATCAAAAGAAGGGTCTGTGTAAAAAGGGAGTTCAACCCAACCTGTAGGTGTAGGTGTGGAAGATATTAAAAAAACCGATCTTAGCTGCTTGCCAATTGGACAATAATGCCCACTTTTTCTCCAAAGCAATGACTCGACTCTTGGCATTGTTCCACTTCTATTTGGAGGATATCGGTTCCCGGCAGAGGAGGAGAAACATTGCCAGAGTAGTAAGCCACTCGATTTTGTTGATACCGCCTCATCCTTCTTCTTCTTCCTCCTCCCAAGTTATGTGTCGTGTCTCACAACGGCATGAATGATCTTTTCCTTTGCTTTGTTTGTCGAGACACAGCCAAGAAACTGAAGTATAAGTAATGATCAATTTCCTCTGAATAAGCAACTGAAACGACCAAACCATGCAAGGGTCATTGCATCAACCATACTTGATTATAGTATGCAAGTACGATGGTTGCACAATTAAAACTATTTGAAGATCATGGCCAGTGGAATACAAAGTGTAATTGCAGAGTCCAAGCAACATAGTATCTTATAGATGAATGTGATTAATTGTGAAAAACTAACTAAAAAAGAGAGAAATTGATTGAATTTACAATGATTTTGCATTGCTAAATGGTATTCTAACCTTGGGCGTAGTAATACAAAAATCAGCATAACATCATGTAGTTGCAGCCAAGAACTTTAAGACCACTGATTCACAAACAACAAAGAGAATTGGATGGCCAACACATCTAGCATAAGTAACATGGTGTCAAAGCAATTCATGAGGTCCTACTGGTGTACTTTTTCATTATCTAAGAACCTGTCAAGTTAGAGTGGGGCAGGGACTAACAAAAATCTAATATTACTTTTGCATATGGGAAGAGCAAAACTTCCAAGTGCAACAATACTGACTAAGAAGCTGCTATGCTGTCCATTTTCAATTGGACTTAAGTCAACAGTATCGTACGTACAACCAATTACCAAATATATTTGGATTAAGGGGTAGATGCAGACTACAAAACCTTAGGATCAAAGAATCAAATTCAAAAGGAAATCAAAACTACATACCGAGTAAGTCTCATATAGTCTGAATTTAAGCAAATAAGCATAATTTGAAGCTGGGGAATCGAAGGGCAAGTCTCCATCTCCATTAAATTAGTTCATACTCAAACTTCCTAAATCCCAAAGTAAGTCGAAGGGGGCAAAGTCAACTCCTCTCCAGCTGTTGTTTGCTGCATCAAGGAACAAAACTGTTTTAGTCAATCTAGAAAAAGAATAGAATACTACTTGCAAGCCAAAGCACGTAGGGCAAGCAAGAAGGAGGAGGTTGTCTTCTAACTGTCAAAACACTACTCGTGAATGAGCCTTATATGTTTACATGATATATATGGAACTGCAAAACAAATCTTCTCACTCATGGATCCTCATCAAAGGTTGTTTAGCGATTAAGCTTATAAATGACTAAAAGGTTGTTCAACATATAATTCAACATACACTGAAGCCTACTTTAATTCAATTGAAGCAGGCGTAAGAAGATAGAGTATCATCTCTAATGTGCTGAATCGATGAGGTATTTTATTAAAAAGACGGCTGAATCGTTCCAACTCTAAGTTGTTGACTTACCAAAATACAGCAATCAATGTTGCCACCATGACTTGCCATCGCCCTCAGTAGATGTGAATCTGATTTTCTCCGCCGGTCTTGATGTCCCCGTCTCATGCTTTGTACAGAGGTGAAACGGAAACCATTGAATCGATCCAAGAATCCACCATCAAATAAGTGTGGAGAAATGGGAACCATCAACTCAAATTCGTCAACAAAACACCAATACACCAAAACTGAATTCAAAGACAGCAACTCCAGACAAACTCTGAGAAATGCAACTAACAATCAAGCCTCGTCCCTTAATCTAAGATGCAGGATTTTACAGATACATCCTCTAAACTTATACTAATGATTACCCACGAATCAAACAACAATCAAAGATTATCTAAAACCCTAGAGTCAAACATCCAAGAGAATACTCATAACCTGACGCGCTTCCCACATGTGGTTACCCAATTCAAAATTAGTTCAAATTATAGAGGAAGAATATAGAACCAAGAGGAATATAAGGATTTGACACACCTAAAGCTTGATAACACAACAACGGTACTAAGAAATCACGGAGTGGGTGCCGGATCTTGGAGTCGAGCAGCCGGAAAGGGGACTGGGGATTTTAGGAGGATGAGGCGGGTACCGGTTACCCAAGAGTGGTGGCTCGGATTGGGCAACCTTCGTCCATAAGCCCTTTCCTCTGCTTCTTTTGATTTTGTGGAGCTCGTCAAGCTGTCGCTTAATCTTCCAGGTCCAAGGTCTCTGCTCCATCTATTGATTCGTAGAGAAGAAACGGGAGAGGAAGGTATGGTCGTGGAGACTGGAGGCCGCCGCATCTCAAACAGCCTCTGTTTCATTGTTTGTTTTTCTTTTTACGGGGAAGTGTGGAAAGGATAAGGAAGAGGAAAGGAGAGGCGATCTGGTGCGGCAAATTTATGTGGACCCATGCTTCTCTCTTGGCCAGCCCAAATTGACTCACTCGGCTTAGCTATGTTTCTTCCTACCAAACCTAAACCTAAGGTGAACAGTAAATCCCGATTTTTTCTTAATGAACAGTAACTCCGATTTTTGTGGAACTTGGGACTTAATAGTTTTAATTGATCTGATTCATCCAATCCAATCTTTCCCGACCTGTTTTGTATACCTTTCATATTCACTTCATATCATAAACCCAATAGCTAGCAAAACCAAACTTTTTGATCACTAATCCAACCATCTCAAAATTCTGTAACTTATCCCTCTGTATAATTGCATATATGCCATATGCAACAAAAAAACAGCATAACTTGTGACTAAATCAAACATTTTATTCTTAAGAAATGAAAATTTACCCTTCCCCCCTCTTTTTTTCTAAACAAGTGTCCCAAACAAACTCCTCAAACTTATTCTGAAAGAAAAAATAGAAACTTATTAAACAAGAAAAAAAAAAAGAGAGAGATCTAAATCTTCATCAAATTAAGCTGGCGCTTTCCCCTTTCCCTGATCCCCTGCTTTTACCTTGAAGAACCCTGGCTTGTAGTCATCTCTCAACAGCTTCTCCACCTCCTCGAACTGCAGCCCTTTCGTCTCCGGCACAAACAAGAAGATCGCCACCAGCATGATGAACGAGATGGCGGCGAACATCAGGAAAGCTCCGGCCACCGTCAGTGTCTGCGTCATCGTCAGAAACGTCAGGCTGACGAGCAAATTCGACGTCCAGTTGGCCACGGCGGCGATCCCACCTCCGACGCCCCTGTATCGAAGCGGGTATATCTCGGAGTTGACGATCCACGGCGCTGTGCCCATCCCCGGGGAATAGGAGATGATGTAGAGGCCCAAGAGGAGGACAGCGAGGAACCCGATCTTGCTCGGACAACCTTCCTCGTAGAACACGCGGTGCTCTGCCTCGCATTCTTCCTGCATCGCCTTGGTGTCGATCAGGCAGGCTCCTGGCGCCGTCTGCATAGCCAAAATCTCGAGTCAACTCACCATAACAAAAACGTTCGAGACATGCGCATTTCATGATGGGGTGTAAGTGATACTCGTCCCAGGTGGAAATCAGATCAATATCGATAGCACTGTGAACTAAAACTCGAAATTAAGTATATCTTCTTTGAATGTGTTTCGTACGTATTGAGTTATTCTAAATCACTTTTAAAGGAGTTTCGTTATGAGTTGAGATGCGATATGTTTAGTGAATGAAAACGTTGAATTGCATGTTGCATGATCGTAGTCATCCAACACATAAAGAGTATTGGATGGCAGAAATCAAATATCACACTACTTCATGATATGTATACACACATTTTTCAACTAAACCCCTTTTCGGAGGTCTAGAATGTATAATATTTTTTGTTCACAATCTCAACTATAATGTCTCTCTAATTTACCAAATTACCTAATAGAGCCTAAACTAATCCAAATCCAAACCCCCACTTCTAACCTTTTTTCAATACTTCGATTCAATCAAATGTTGTGTTACTAACTAATGTCTCACTAACTTACCAAAATTTCTATTCGAAGACTCGGAATGTGTAATGTTTCGTTCAGAATCTCGACACCAGTGTCTCACCAAATTACCAAACGCAAGTCTAACCTAAATCCAAAAAGGTCCACTTCCATGTTCTAACCTCTTCCAATATTTCAATTAAATCAAAATTTTGCGTTACCTTGTCAGCAGGATTGGAGCAAAACGAGCACTTTGCCTTCAAGCACTGCGTGCATCCCCACTTAGGCTTATGAAAATTCTCCAAGTAACTCGGGCAAGTCACGTTGCTCCCAAAATGCTTGGTATCCACGAAATCGATCCCCGGAGCGCCCAACGACGCCTGCCGGAAAACGACGGCCAAAATTATCAGGCAAGAGATGATCCCGAACATCGAGATGATCATCAGCCGACGGCGTCCGTACTTGTCCACCACCATCATGCTAATGATCGAGCCGACGGCGTTGAGCCCTGAAGTGATGAGGGACAACGCCAGAGCAACCGATTTGGAGGCGAATCCGGCGAATTGGACGATGGTCGGGGAGTAGTACATGACGGTGTTGATTCCCACGAATTGTTGGGCCACTTGGACCGTCACGCCGGCGTAGAGCCCCCGCCGGACAACCTTGTCGGTGAATGCTCCTTTTAGCTTGGACCACATGTCTTTGCCGATCGATTCCTCCATCGCCCTCTCTGATTCGACGGATTCTCTTAGGGATTGAATCTCTCTGTCTACTTCGTCTTCAGGGTAGAGTTTTTCAAGGATCTCCTTTGCTTCGTGGACGTAGTTCTCTCTGTAGAGCCATCGGGGAGATTCGGGAAGTGACCACATTAACAAGAACTGGATTAGGGCAGGGAGCCCTGCCACTCCAAGCATCCACCTCCATGTTCCAGGAGCCTGGTCACCAAAAAATTTCAACGAGAGAGTTATATAAGATTCATAATTAGCATTCTTCTCAAGATTGGAGCTATTGAAACTTACTGGTTAATGACTTGATATTAGAGCTGGTTTGACTAAGTGGTCGTGTATGTGTTCGAATATTCACAACCATCAATATTAAGGGTTGATCTGAGTACAAGGTATGGTGGACATGTGCAAAATTCAAACTCGGTTTTCGTTTGAGGAGACGTGTTAGAAAGTACAATTAACCTTCTCCCAAAAAACTCGAGTCGTTGGGACATACTGGTTAATGGTACACTAGGAAAAAATTAACAGATATGTAATAACTTTTTCCTGGCAAGTCGAGTTATTTGAACTAACTCATTAATGACACAAACAACTAAGAAGAAATCAACAATAAAGTCTCAAGATGAACCTAGAGAGTGATATAAGATTCATAATTGAAATTTCTCCCAACAACTCGAGTCATTGAGAACGACTGTCAATGACACAAGCAACTAGGAACAAAATCAACAGTAAAATTCATAATTAATTTTCTCTCAATAACTCGAGTTACTTAGACCATTGTCAATGACGATAAGAAATCTACTATAAAATATCAAGATTAACACAAATAATTAATTGACGTACTCTGGTGAATGCAAGGTTGATGAGGTACGACAAGAACTGCCCGCCGGTGATGAGCAAACCGTTGGTGCTGACCATGGCGCCGCGGATCTTCGCCGGGGAGGCCTCCGATATGTAGAGGGGAGCGGTCATGGAGGCCATTCCGACGCCGAGACCGACGAGGACCCTTCCGACGATGATGACGGCCGGAACAGGGGCGATGGCCATGATGATGGACCCCAAGAAGAACAGAACGTCGGCGACCATGATCGTCTTCCTCCGTCCGATCCGGTCGTTGGCGTAGCCTCCGACCGCCGCGCCGATGATGGCTCCGGCGACGCATGTGCTCACGATGAGCTCCTGGAGGAACGTGCTTTTGTCCACCTCCTCGAAATCTTCCTTGATGTATAGCAACGCTCCCGAGATAACTCCTGCAAGAAAGACATGGTAATATAATTAAGACGACGGAAAAAAGTGTCGGTAAAGTTTCTTGTTATAGCGACGACAATCTTGGTCGTCGCGAATTGTGGATTACCCAAAACATATGAAAATACTTTTTTCTCTTGAAATGTTTTATCTTGATTAGATCGAGATTAGGTGTAAGTGATTTCATAAATTAGTTTATGAAAATATGAATTCAATGAAAGAGTGTCAATTTCATTATTGAATCATATCAGAGAGAGATATAAGTTATGTATTTTAGATCGGATTGAGTTTCTTCTCGATCTCGTATTTGACGTAAAATCAGATTAAAAAATATGATGAGTAATTTAGAATCATTGAAATAGGAAGAGAAGTGTTACCAGTGTCATATCCAAATAGAAGTCCTCCGATGCCGGCAGCGAAGGCCAACTTCATTATATAAGGATTTTTTGACGAGATCTTCCAACATTCTGTGAACTCTGTCTTGTCCGCTTTCACCGGACCCCCTTCCACCATTTTCTATGTGCTGGTCGATGACGGAATTGCCTTATTTTTTTCCTTGAAGATTTCACCTACTAGGTGAAAAACATATGTCTTTCTTTTGGTTTTTTGGATGAATTTTGTAATTGTTAATAGGGCTTTGTATTGGTGGGTTTTGGTGTTCTTATTTTTTATATGTTTTGGATCTTTCTTTTTCCCTTTATTTTTTGGGTGGGACTATGGAGTGTGTGTGGTGGTGAGGAGAGAATTAAGTGGGAGAGCAAAGAAGAGGCTCTAAATATATAAAAGAAAGATTGTACAAATGGAAGGGAATTGAAGGGAGTTGTGGTTGGAGTTTAGTTTTGAGATTGATGAGGTAACATTTTTTTTTCAACCGTGCTTGTGAGTGGGAGAAATTTTCGTGGTAAAAGATGATAAGACTTGGCTAATTATAGAGATCTTTTTTGTTTTTTAGGATAAATATTGTTTTGGTTCATAAGGCGGAACAAAGATTTCTCTCCACATAGTTTGGTCTTTTTACTTTGAGGGAAATGCTTAGGTGGAAATCCAAATAGGGTCCAAATTGTTTCTCCAATAGGACCTTATCTTTTTACCGTATTTTCAAATGGGATTTTCATTAATCACACAAAAGTATGGTTGCATTTTTACCATAAGGGTTTCATTTAGAAGTGCAAACGTTTCGTCACATAACTATGTTTACATTTTTGGATATGACATATCTACTTCAACTCAATCTAGAAGTTCAAACATTTTCCCAAATTAGGCTACACAAGTTATCTTCTTATAGAGCACATATAATCAGCCCAACCAACAGTTCCAAGAAACATCGACATCGAGCATCAATCCTATAGAGTCAACCAATCCCCAAAATCAAAATCTCAACAAACCTCAGCCCTAGAGTGATCTATGCATGTAAAATCTTCTAACTCAATCATTAATATCGTTCTTGTACATGTACGAGAAGTCGAGAAGCGAACATTCATTAGCATTCAATAAAACTAATTATATGAATCATACGACCATCTCTAATCCAATGTTGGAATTTGTCATTTCTTGGTAGTCTTCACAATTTATGATAGATCTATCCCTAGGTACCAATAAGTTGATGCAATCTCCATATTTAGGGTAAACTTTGAACTATGCTAGATTGCTAACCAATTATTCTAGGGATACTTCCCTTACCACTTATCCAAAGTTATCCTCGATCATCCATCATGAAAGAATTACAATAGGAACATAACTCTTTTGAGTTATTAATCTTAAATAACTCCTTATTCTTAAAACCAAATGTAACACTAATATTTCTTTTATAACTCATGAGTTTCATAATAAAGCATATTAAGAATGAGAAAACTATCTTGCACTAAAAGTTATCTTACATCATCAACCCCCCTCCCTGTTTCCGCTTGCCACCAACTGTGTCTGCTCATCCGATCTGACCTCATTTTTCTTCTTCGCCTCCTCCATCTCCAGTAGTTCTCACACCTTTCAAACTTATACTTGAGATAGGCCATCAGAAAGAGCCCAAGAAAAGTAACAATCAAGCTTTGGCTACTGCGCTCACCAGAAAGCAATCTTAGAGCCTGAAGTCGAACCGCGCGTTTTTCAATCGGAAAAAGCACACCCAGTAGAGGTAGAGCAAAACCTAGACGCCCAGAGCAGCGAGGGTCTCCATGAGAGAGGAAGTATAAGAAACAATGTTGGTATAGACAAAAAAACGGATTCATTGTTTCTTTGTAATTTTTTTTTTTTTGTCATCCATAAAAAAATAAGCTATTTTCTACTAATGCCCATGATTTCTCCCAATCCTGAAGATTTTCTCTATCGTTGGTCACAACAAATTCTGTCATTCTGATACACAATATGAGAGAGAGAATAGGACATGTGTTGATGGTATGGATTAAAATTTAAAACAGATTAATCTTTCCTTTTAATATCCTTTTTTTCTTCCTTTTTTTTTCCTTTACAAAATAAGCTATTGTCTAGTGCAGGAATATGAAAGGACGAAAGCATATAATAATTATTTGAGTTATAAGAAGATAGAAATTACAATTATTGCTATATAATAAAAATATAAACATTCTCATTATACTTGTCACTTACTCCCAACAAGCATCATAAGGTAATTTTTAACTAAACTTTATAAAAAGTTCTCAATTTGTTTTATTTATTTTGCGTTCCCTCTTTTCTCTTTTGTTTTTCACATTTTCCCTTCATACTTGTCACTTACTCAATTTTATATTTTCTTAAACCTATTTTATTTGACACAAGTATATATTGAAGTGTTTTGATTTTGGAATTTAAATTAATTTCTCATCAGCTATAAATATAATTTTTTAAAATGATGTGATGTCTAACGTGCTAATGTTCGTTACCTTTATTTATATACGCTAGTTAATGTACATATCATTGATTTACTGTTATTCCAAAAAAGATAATTAAATATAAAAAATTTCTGACACGTGCATTTTATATAAAATAATTGACTTGAGTATCTTTGTTGACACATCTTCATGTAACATCTTCCATCAAGACTTTGTAAACCTCATATTCAAATTAAATAATATTTCATTGTAAAACATTATATTCATGACATAAGTTGTTTTCTCGCTAATTCGAGTGCTCTTTTGTTAAGAAAAAATGAGATGTCCTCGTAGAATGATAAAATGAAACTTACTAGACTAACGTGCTAGGTAACTATGTTAGTAAAACAACTAGCGGTAAATTCATTACATATAAAAAAACTGGTGGTAATTAAAATGCTGATGAAATAGCCAAAGATTCACCTTCTCATTCCTGTTGGAGATGAAATAGAACTAGAATCGATATTATAAAAAAATCGACGATCATCCAAACGAAGAAGAAAAAATGAAACAGAAAGTCACAAATATGACGGGTCAAAGTAATTCTTTTCAGATACATAATCAAATCCAACCCTGAGTTGATTAAGATCAATCTGCATCGTATTTATCTAGTTTGTACCTCAAAAAGGCCAGCACAGAAGCACCAACACTACAGTAACTAAGCTCCGCTCATACCCACTGACCATCCAGGCCCTGACCACAGCACTCACAACAAACCTATCTTGGAGACCAAAGTCAAACTTGACCTTCACTATCCTGACCAAGCAAACCCAGTGGAGGTACAAGCTCACCTGAACGGCCAGAGCCTCAACGGTGGCCTCGTTGTATGTCACCATCCCGACGACGGTCAGAGCCCATCCGAGGATGGTGGCGGTGCCCTTTACATGGGTGCCAGGATCGTCGACGACCCATGCCTTCAGAAGCGTCACCGGAGACTTGTAGAAAGAGTCGATGATCGGCGTGATGACGGTGAGTGTGATGCGCAGCAGCAGGATGAGGTAGTTTTGGAAAATGATGAGCCCGTACAGGAATGGAAGGTGGCGTAGGACAATGTGGTTGTGGTACCCAGCGTACAACAGAGTGGGACATGTGAAGACGGACAGGAGAATGAAAAAGTTGGTGTAGGAGCGAAAAGAAAAGGGAGGTTGTCGAGTGCTTTCGAGTTGAGAAAAATATAGATTGAGAAAACATTCGACCCTCCATGACAGATTTGTATGATTAACCCAAGTAGTACATGTTTTATATGAAACTCCTAATTGTCAAGGGGGGTTCAAACTCCTAAGTAGTACGCACGTTTAAAAAATGTTAGTGTAAGATTGGGGTGCATGAGTCAGACACGAAAGTAAGAGGACCGAGAACGTCTTTATTTGAATGACCAAGAAGGTTACTGTAGAGTTAGGGCAAAAATGTTTCTAGTGAGAGAGTCAAGCATGACATCGTTCAAGGGGGGTTCAAACATGATGTCATGCAAAAGGTAGCGGGTACTGTAGAGAACGTCTTTATTTGAATGACCAAAAAGGTTACGGTGGACTGTAGAGTTAGGGCAGAAATGTTTCTAGTGATAGAGTCAAGCATGACATTGCTTAAGGGGGGTTCGACACATGATGTCATGCAAAAGATAGCGGGTAGATAGGTGCTTGACAGTGGGGGTATGTGGAGCATGATATCATCAAACTATCAAGCTGAAGTCAAGTGAGATACCTCCACAACATAAGGTAGCTATCTGCCAAGTGAAGTCATTAAGCTATCAAGCTATCAAGTGGGATGCAAGCAAGACAGTTAAGGGGTCAAGCGGGTTACATCAAGCACCAAGCAGTGGAGCAACAATTACAAAGAGTCAATTACATGTCGGTTGCAAATGATGGCTATAAATAGGAGAAACAAAGACGAAGCAAGGATTCCACAACCAAACATTTGACACACAATGTCAAACTTTTACATCTTCTCTGTAATAATTTAGACAAAATTACATATAATTTAGACAAAACTACGCGTCCCGTTTCGCTTACGAGGTGAGTATTACCCACTCAAAATTAAAACATGTCAAATGGATCGGAAAAAATGAGTTAGGTCAAAGTTGTCGTCCCTATCCAACGTCATTGTAAATGTACTCACTCCCATAATTCATTTCTTAATTATGAATGTGTTTACAACATTTAGTTCCATGAATTGAAGACTTCTAACTGTTGTATGTTTGATCGATGGAACAACATCTATGAAATGTAAAATTCATGTTTGTCATGATGAACTGCCCCTATATAATTGTTCTTCTATGAAGATAATCCACTATAAAATATAATCACAACAATACGTGCTTAGTGATGGATGGTTAATTAAATTGTCATGAATTTCTTGCTATGTGATTTTTACTTATATTCTCAAAGGTGGTTCTGCCTGTTGAGGCAAATAGTTTCACAGTATTATGCCAAAAAAATGACAACATTATTATGTCAAAGATATTCTCTCTCAATGATTTAGCCATTAAGTATGTCTTTATTTCAATTATTGTTAAGATTGTGCCTATTTCATATTATTTTTAGCAATTATTTTTGGCAGTTCTATATCGCAGAGAAATATTGTCTCTGAAAAATTTTCCCATCAGTCAAATAATGCTTCAATTCGATCTTAAAAGATTGAATATAAGCATAGAATTATGTTAGCATAATTCTATATCATTATGAAAATTTAATTACTATTTATTGATGAATGGAAAAACAACTTGAGTTTGCAAATACTATCATTCCCATATGTATCACGGACACACTAAAGTTACTATAAATTTAAAAATTATAAAGGTTATTCTACATGGTGGGCTAGATGCCGAGTTAATGTCATTCATACACTTGGTAAATTAATTGATCGGCGATTTTACAAATGAGCAGACACTCTTCTCATAAGCACTCACTTCTTTGCTTGAAAATCTACAAATTCCAGAAGTGATTGATTTGGGTTATGGTGAAATTAATGTAATGTAAATATATGTATTTTTATTATTTGTTATAAGTTACGAGTTAAAAAATCAAAATTTGATTCCATAATCATTGTTTTTGTGATAAAAGTACTGATGGAGATGAACTACCTTCTCCACTGAGAGTTAAAGAAGTTTTCAAAGTTCTGAACTGGCAGTAGTATGTTGCATATGCAACCAATCACAAAATTTTGAAGAACACTACGAACGACTACTTTTATGGAAAATGTACAATAATATTAGGAAGACTACAAATAGGTAACAAGTAATAATCTATCTCTACTCTTCCATTATTTTCAAATTCGTATTCATTTATTTGAGAAAAAGTACCATAGATACTAAAATATGAATTATTTTACTAAATAGTGAATCTCATTTGCTGTCATTTTATAGATTCAGGATCCAATTCCGTGAAAAAATCACTAAATCTAACTTTGTTGTTCTTAATCACACGGAAACTAGATTTTTTGGAATGTCTGCTAGGAAACTATTCCAAGCCAGTGATAGAATGAGAGGACCTCCACCTCCTTAACTCCTACATATTCAGATAATGGAGTTGGAGTTCGATATCAAGCTCACCAGTTATAGCATTGCAGAACCTATAAGCGGGAACGCAATTTCGAAGATAAGGAAGGATAAATTTTACTTGCAATAAAATTATAGTTCATTTTTGAAAATATTTTACCATTAAAGTTTTTATCTCGATAAAATGCATGAGAAGGACGAGTCTTCTAATGGTGGAGGTAGTGAGTGTGATGAGAGTCAGGATTTTAGCACTCGAGATTGTTTAATAGAAAGATACAACGAGATTGGCCAAAATTAAGGAGAGAAATAGACAAGTGGATAAGTAGTAACTAAGGCTAGATGGAGCTTAAGAGCACTAAGATTGGTTTGGAAAAAATTTATAAAAATTCAGGGTTATGTATTAATGAATTAGAATTTGGGCAAGAAGCTTTGATGACTAAGAATATAAAAATATTGGAAAACATTCTTACTCTCAATAATAATAATAATAATAATAATAATAATAATAATAATAATAATAATAATAATAATAATAATAACTAAACGTTTATCCATACACTCCCTCTTAAAGATTCGTTTCCTCGAGAATTAACATGAATTTGTATAAACTTCTTCGTATACTTCCTGTTCAAGGTTTGAACATTCTTTCGCTTCCAATTTAATCCAACTCTAGCAATCAATTTACTACGACAAATAAAGGATCTCACTATCCAATCTGAATGAAAATTTATGAAATGACGTTGCCAACAACCAAAAAGTAGTTACGTCATCCTTCTTGATCATACTTGCTGCTTCTTAAACACTGAGATATCTGCCATACCTTCCAAATAAACTCTAGCACGAAATCGATGTTTCATATTTTTGGACATTTTACATTAATATTTGGTTTTCAATGAAATTTAGGAGAAGAAGAAAGATATTATCGATGGTGAATATAAAAATTTCATTAATGAAGACGAAGCCATGTTGAGATCAATCACAAAAAAAAATTCAAAAGACAATTTTCAGTAATTTCTAACAACAAAGAGTAAATTGAAGTGCATTTTGAATTCTAATTTTTAGGAGTCAATTTTATTGAATGAGTTGTACTTTTTACTTTTGATAAATATTTTTTTCTTGAATTTAATGATCAAAATGTCATAAAACATATGGTGTATATCATTTTATGATATTTTTAATAGTCGGATAATTTTGATTTGTTCATGGTAGCATATAAAATACAACTTTGTTCAAATAATTAGTGTTATTATTTATATCATTATTGTGATTCATCCGGCCAACGGGTGGGTTTAAATCTAGTATATCTAAAATTGGTATAAAAATACATAACAGGAAGTCACTAATATGACAGGTCAATAATCAAATCCCACCCTCGTTAATTAAGATTATATATGCCTAAGGAGGAATTTTACATTGCTTTAAAGTATAGGTGCTTTAGATTTTTATCTTTATGGTACAACTTGAAGTTTTACCTTTAAAATTATGATAAAACTATATTTTTATATATAAATCTTTTTATGATATAAACTACCTTTATATTATGGTACAGTTTGAAGTTGTACTATAATATAAATGTACAAATTTTCTTATGGTATAATTTCAATTTATACTTTTAACATTATATGATGTACTTTAATTTAACAATACTTTAAAACAAATTAGAAGTTATCTAAAATAAGAACATCTGAGAGGCAGCATGAGCAAACTCCCGTTGGACTTGGATAGTGTCATGTGCACTTATATTTTTAATAATAATTATTATTTAATTATAGGTTGTTAGGGGTTGTTAGGGGTGGATTATGACGTGATTAGTGGGAATTAGTAGTTTAGTGGTTAACTAGAATTAGGTGTTTTCGTTTGGGGTTTCTACTTGGTAGGATTATTAGTTTGCATGAATCAAGTATAATCATAAAAGAGGAGGATTGCCTGTCCTCAAACTAAGCCACGGAGGAATTATAATCTTCTATCATAATGGCGAGGAAGCTTTGCTCTGCAGCCATGAAATTAGCTGCAAAGGAAGTGATTCAGTATGTGGAGCGAGTCCTCTTCTGGATCGAAAGGATAGCTTTCTTCACGCTGACTTGTTTCTTGCTCATCCGCCTCTCCGATTCCAACAAATCCCTTCAGCCAGGATTCTTCCATGGACTCGTATCCATGGTCGCTATCATCGTCTTCTTCCAAGGCTGGTTCTTTGTTCGTTACCTCTACAAAACGGTACGCAAGCCCAACTCCATTCATGCACTGTAAAGTGTTTTTTTCTTTTTTGTTCTTCTTGTGACGGCATGTAATTGCTCTGTTTTCTTGGGAAGAAACAGAGACCGGAAACGATCGGAGTGAGGAAGGCATACAATCTGATGAATTCCGTCCTCCCTTCCATTCCACCATTCGACGCTCTCCAATTCTTCGAGTCATTGTGTATAATTATTCACCTACAGACGATTGTGTTCTTAACCACCATCCCGCCATCGTTCACGTGGGAACCGGACCTCGTCCTCGCTCTCGCCTCCTTCACGGGTCTCTGCGTTGCTACGTTCGCCACGCGGTTCTGTACCTTGCCCTCCGCTCATTACGACGACGAAGACCGCTACGGCGAAGATTGGACTGCAGTACTTAAGGCTAGGCAACATTGCGACAATGACATTGATCGAAATAAGGCGAAGGGAGGAGATGGAGGCAGAGCACCGTCTTCAGGGGAAGTTGTCAGGGAAAAAACAGAGGAGGGATTGCTTGGGGACAGGGTCTTGATTGCTTGGCAAGAAGAAGTATCGCTCATTCGAGCAGAGCTTTCGGAAGCTACGGCGGTGGTTGAGCATTTGCGACGCCGCAATGTCCCATCTCCGTCTTGATTAATCAGGATCATAGCCGGCCGGTGCAAATTTCTCATTCTTATAGATATAAGTAGCTTCTGTTATGTCATTTTGTTAAGGATTGACTACTTGTTGTTCTACATTACCATGGTTATATATGGGTTGGATTATTACATCAATTCGTGATACAATTTGAATTCAGTGACGTTCTTAATGAGTCGATTTATTATTTTTATGTGATTTGAGTCGGGTATCGTACTTGTCCAATGGTTCGATTCTGGTCTCAATTATTGGAAAACTTCATATAATTTAGTGAGGAAACCACATATATTCTTTGGTGCTGAACTCCCTTCCTTGGACCGACCAAGGATGGTAACTGAGTGAACCATATAGTAAAATTAGTAATCCATCCAGTGGACTGAAAGCCCGAAAACGACAAAAGAAAACAGTACGTGGATAACTGGCCCACTAAGGGAAAACGGACCAGTCGGGCCCAAACTTAAATCCCCCCCTGACCCGCGGGCCCACTGTGACGGCACCATCTGGCTTCGAGTCGAGGCTTTCAATTGGGTGGGTCCCACTTCTCTCCCCCGTCCGTCTCCGTCTTCTCTTTCCCTTTTCCCTTCGCTCTCACTTCTTCTTCTTCAATTGTCCAGTCATCTCTCTCCTTCCTTCCTTACGTTCCATCCTCAGCCTAAAAAACGAGCCCTTCTTCCATCTTTCTCTCCTTCCGTTACCTAACCCCAATCCAAATTCAATTCAAATCAGACCTACATTTCTGATTCATTGTTCTTCGTATATCTCTCTGTCTCACTTTGTCTCGCTTGCATTGTTGAAATCCTTGCTCGATCAGATCCACCCCCAGTAGTCCTGCTGTTACTGGTGTTGGGTTGTTCCGTTACTTCCATCTGTTTTTTTGTTCTCTCGCCGGAGACCCAATTGAAAGGAGAGCAAGGAAGAGGGTGCCGTGGTCGTTTCCCGGGTAAATTCATCTTACTAGCTCCCCGCCATTTTCATTTGTGGGCTGCTTTTAGGGTTCTTCGCCGGAGGAGATAAAATGAGGAAAATGTTTTCGTTTTTTTCGCGGGAGTTTGTTGAGGTGATGATTATAGTTCGACCATTTTGGCTGTTTTCTCCAGTTTTGATCCGGCAATGGGAGCCGGTTCTTTTTGTGATCTGTTGATTTGCCTTAACCTTCAATTCCAGGGGTTTAAAATAGAATCCGTCCTTGGGGCTTGAGAGGGTTTCCTTTTGTTTGAGTGGTGCTACCTGCTACTGCGTCATAGCTAGGCCAGGGATCATTTTTCTAAGTTCATTTGGGTCTGTTCTGTATTTCATTACATCTTTCTTTTTCCAAAACTCTGTTTTAAGGGTGCAGTTTGCTCATTTGAAGTAAATGTACGGCCCTGAAGTTGTCTGCTCTTTTTATGGGGATTTGGAAAAATGATTGTCCTTTGTTCTCCAGTTTCTCTAAGCCTAATTTTGCTGAGTCCACTGTTCTGTGGGGTGGCCAAGCTTGGGAGCATTATAGCTAGAGATTCCAGTTTAAGAATACTACTGATTTTTGTAACTTTTCATGAAAAGGGTTAGTCTTAAACGCATTAGGAAAGATGAACTAATTGCGTGTAATAAGAAATATATCAAGGTTCAATCATGACTCGCATATAAGATAATCACTGCAATGCTATATATTTTATGCGATGGAAGGTTTATGATGGAATGATTAAAAAGGAATAGAGTAACTTGCTTCTCCTTTTGTCTACCCAACTGGCCCCCTGCTATCTTTATACTTACCCCACCTTTCAAGTTTTCTTGGGTTGTTCTAAACTCTACCTCCTTTGTCTTAACCAGGGGAGAATTGTCACTCAAGCAAAATACTCATGGGAAGATTTGGATTATAATATGCTTCCATAGGGTGTAGGAAACTGTGAAGCTTGGAAGAAGATGGCATTCTACTCTGAAGAGGATAGTGCGGATGATTACCTGTTCAAGGTAGTATTGATCGGTGATTCAGCTGTTGGGAAGTCGAATTTGCTGGCCAGGTTTGCGAGGGATGAATTTTATCCTAATTCAAAATCAACCATAGGGGTCGAGTTCCAAACTCAGAAGATCGATATCAATGGTAAAGAAGTTAAAGCACAGATCTGGGACACAGCTGGCCAGGAGCGGTTTAGAGCTGTTACATCTGCTTATTACAGAGGTGCTGTTGGAGCACTTGTGGTGTATGATATCAGCCGACGCCAAACTTTCGAGAGCATAGGCAGATGGCTCAATGAACTTCACAGTAAGCACATTTCTTTTCGGTCCTTTCTCCATAGCTGATCTTGAATTGAAGTTTGGATCTTTCAGACTTAGATCTCACATCTTTGGATGTTGGCATCTCCTGAAGATGATCTTTTCTTTAAGCAGAACTTTTATCTGTACTATGTCAGAGAAAATGCTTTCTGTTTTCTTTGCATATGCATATAGCCTGTCATTGGACAGAATCTACAGATTAATCACATGTGTTCATTATTCAAACCAAAAGTAAAGATGTAATCGTTTTAGTTTTTGCTTTAGAAACTTTCTTTTCATTGTAGAAGATTTGTTGGGTCCATTTCAATAGTTGTTTATAAGAAGTTAGACTGAAAGATTGTATTTGTTTCAGCTCACTCTGACATGAATGTAGTAACGATACTTGTGGGCAACAAATCGGACCTCAAGGATGCGAGAGAAGTGCCCACAGCAGAAGGGAAGGCTTTAGCAGAGGCACAAGGTTTGTTCTTCATGGAGACTTCTGCTCTGGACTCATCCAACGTGACAGCTGCTTTCGAGACGGTTGTGAAGGAGATCTACAACATATTGAGCCGGAAAGTTATATCTCAGGAGCTCAAGAAACAGGATGCCCCGGAGATGGGGAACGGGAAGACAGTGGTTCTGCAGAGAGATGGTGAACCAGGCGGTGAAAATCCAGAGGGTGAGGCAGCTAAACAAGGTGGCGGCGGGTGTTGTTGATCTTGGAGCTTTAGGTGAAGGATTAAGGAAGTTTCTTTTGTTTGTGATTAGATGTTTAGCATTTGAATGAAGTATATGTGTTGCCCCCCATCCTAGAAGCCACGTATGAAGAAATTAGGGTTCTTGTTGTTCTTCTCCATTCACTTGTGTCTCCATGTAGTTCACTTGTTCATGTGGCCAGTTGATTTAGAGAGATCAGTGTTGTCTATGGGAGTGGGCAAAATGTAAATGAGATGATTATCTGAAGAAGGGGGTTCACAAATGTTTATGAAATTCCTTTTAAGTCCTATGGTGATTTTGGCCCTTCTCTACTCAATTATATTCATTAAGTAGCTTCTGTTGCTTGGTTTTCTAATTCGTGGTTGTATATGGGTCTTCATAAATTAGTACTTAATCACTATTCCTGTGTCATATTCAATAAATTTAAGACGGTCATATAGTACAAAGTAAAGTAAGAATGAAAGATTTCCAGTAAAAAGGAAAGATATTGAAAAATATTTTGGCAAATTTACATTATTTGTGCGTCATGTCGTGTATTGTCTACGGAATAATTTTGATTAAATTCGAAACAGATTACTAGTTGTGACTAATAAAATGCACGATTATAATTTTTTAATATAAGAAATTAAATTATCTGATTATTAAATATGTTCATTATTTTCTCCTTTGACAAATGATACTTTTTGTTCCATTGATTTATGATCATTTTATGTTGTCATGAAATTGTTTTGATTCCATTTTAGTGTGTGATCTTTTGCCTAACTAGTTAAGAGATTTGGAAATGTCTAATCCTCATAGCTGAAATGACATCGTTTCTCACTAACGGTTGCGTTCCCTTTTCCAAAACCGTTAAGCGATGGCGCGAAGGAACGATGTCGTTACTTGGTAGTTAATTACCTATGGCCGTCATTTCGGTTAAAACCGTCACCACTAATAAGAGCGGAAGTCAGAGGAACGTCTTTCTTCCTTCTTTTATATTTCTCGCTAAACGGAGACTTACTCCGCTGGTCCAGCTTCATCACACTTGGTCACAGCCCTTCTGCCCCCAAATCGGCTGGCGGAGCCGTCGGCGAGGGTAGGGCAAGAAAGAAAGAAAGCTAGCTTGCCGTTCTCGATTCCGAGGAGAACCATCGATTTCTCAGTCGGAAGTTCTTCAGATCGTAAGAAATTAGTGGTTTTGATTCTGGGGAAAAGGGGTGAATTTATAGGGGACCGGAAAGGAATGATCTTTTCTCATTTTCTTGGTGTTCTTCCGTTTAGGGGGGAAGAAAGCAAGCAGAAATGGGGAGATTGTTCATTGAGGACGCGAAGGGAGAGAAGGTGCTCATGTGCAAGGGCTGCAGGGTCGATTCCGCTTCCTACGATGACATCCAGTCCAAGGAGTTTCAGGGTCGCTATGGCCGCGCTTATCTCTTCAGGAAAGTGTGAGTTCCCACCCCTGCAACTTCTCGTTCTCGTCTTTGCCTTTCTTGATCTGGGGATTTCGATTGGGGTTGTGTCTCTAAGGTGTTTGATGCATTGTCTGTTAGAAGAGTAAAGAAACTGTGAGTTCTGATTTGGTTGCCAAGTTGGGATTCTTAGTGATTGAGCCTGCAGAGTAAAGATTAGAAGAATTGGTCTGTTCAATGGAGATCTTTCTGCTATGCTAGGAACTTTGCCCAAGATTGGCCAACCCGTTGCGTGTGATTAGCCACAGGAAAACAGAAATCTCGATGGCCTAGAATCGATAGAAAGATGGCATCTTTAGCGATCAAGAAACCACACCACCACTACGGTATGCAACCCCTTGTGAAGGAAACGCCTAATAGATTTTTATATATATAGAGGGAAATTCGAAGGATTCAGTTTTTTAAAGAGATATTTTAGTAATTAGTTAGAAAAAGAGATCCTTTGGAGCTCACATGGAGATTTTCGGGGAACTGCTTCTTGATTCTCTTTTTGGCAGAATGTGAAAGCTGGTGGTGTCTATGCACGTTCCAATGAGCTTTTTCAGGTGATTGATAATGGGGAGAACGACAGATTTGTTCCGTTGGCGGCTTTTGCAATAGATAATATCACAACTTGGTTAATAGTACTTTCTCTTCTGCTAGACATCGGAATCTTGCAGTTGGTTTTGGATTGGATCTAGAGCTGAGCTCAATCATGTCCTTAGTGAATGCACCTGACACATACACAGATGAATTGTTGGCAAAATGCAGTCGAGTTGGATTGTGTTTAATCATCTAACCTTATTGTTTTCCCATATCTTCTGTTTTTTAGGGTCAATATAGTAATCGGATCCAGCGAACCGCGATTTCTTTCAAGTGGATTTCATGTTGTTAATGACATTTACTGCAGTTCTTGCATGCAGCTAGTCGGTTGGAGATATGTAAGATGATACAGCCTCTTTTTCTTTTCCATTTTCATTGACATAGACGTAGTGGATTCTTCCACTGCATTACTGGCAGACCTTATTATTCAGATAAACACGTAGTTGCTTGCAGATTACTATGTGCATAGGACAGAATATTAAGACAGGGCAGAGAAGAATACTTACTTTACTTGACCGTGTTGGCATAGTTTAATGTCACATGTGTACCTAATCATGTGTGGATTGCCAGTAACGTTCTTCTAGCTAAGAGTTCATTTTTAACAGATTGTTGGTATTGAATATTGATTGACTTGTAAGTTGTAACCTTCATCATGTGCATCACCATTCATGCTGTCTGTGATTATGGGACACCAAGTTGGCCCCCCAACTTGCATTCTAGTATATTGATTCATTTCTGCTAATCAAACATTAAGGAAGAAACTTCCCCTCCATGTCAATCGTTCGTATCCATTCCAGTTGAAACAGCATTGGTCTTGCATCTTGTCTTTTCTATAGTAACTGTAAAGTATGATGCTAATCGTTCCATTGCATTTGCTCGATTTACTAACTGATTCGCTCTTTCCAACCACAATATGATTTTTTTTTTTCAGGAGATAGCTAAGGAGGAGAGCCAGAAGTACAAAGAAGGAATGTTCATCCTGGAAAAGGAGCGGATGGAGAAAAAGGGTGGATGATGCTCATATGTAGTAAGCCTCAGTCACTACATCGCCTTCAACTAGCACAAACTGTTAATATCATTCTGCTTCTGCTGTCATATGAAACAGCCTCTTGTGATCCAAACTTAAGTCTTAAGTGTAACTAATTTGAGTGACGATTACATTCGATACACTATTTTTGCCATCTAAGTAGAGGGTACTATCAAACTAGTAGTAGAGGGGAAGCAAATGTCAGAGCTAGGGGGCTTTCCTTTGGTATAGTGAGTGGGAGAGGGCCATTACTGTTGTTTTTGAAGCTGAATTCTGATTCATTTTGGTTCTTTCCCTTTTATATTCGATGTAATAGACAAAGTTGGAGCCATAGATACCACCAATTGTTTCTCAGAAACAGTCAGTTTTCGCAATTATGACTTGCTTTGGGGTAGCTGTATGCGGAATGTTGTCAATTTGTTGGACCATAGTGTCGCATTTTGTTTCTCAAGTGGGATGAAGAAATGGGTAAGGTTGTAGGGTCAAAATTCAGCAAACGTGGGTGTTCTTGTGGCTTTCATTTATTATTATATGAATTTGTGGGGGCAAAATGAAAGAACAAAAATTAAATAAGTGGTGGTGGGGATTTTGCTATATTTGGGAGGTAAAGGAGAATCCACCCTAATAGTAAGTTCTTGGAAATGGATGGTGGGGAGAAAGCTAAATTTACTTCCAAAAGAAAGATTGAAGGTTTTACTCATAAATCAGTCACTTAAGTTATGATTTTTTTACAGTGAAGTTTGGAATAATCACGGATAAAGTGTATCGTTGTCCAGTTTTGTATATTCTTTGTTCTGTCAACTCATACAAACGTAAACATCTAAATAGCTATTGCGTAGAGAAGGAAATGAATTAGTTAAACGACCAGTACGCTGATTGAAATTCGCTTAGGCTATGAGTGTAGTTTGAGAGGATGGTTCATTTAACTTGATTGGTGTCTATGTATCCCTTCAATTATTTATAATTTAGATGATTTGACACATTACATTAAACAATTTGGATGGACAATCCAGCCGAAATTATTATAGTTAGTTGTTTCAAATTTTATCATTAGTATTCCCAGAGTAAAGTGACCATTCATGCAATTCTGAATGAATACGTGAAGAATATTAGGTAGGTGGGGTTGGCCACACACTTTGATCTTATTCAAGGAGCTATCGAAAAGTTATTCGGATTCAAAAAAAAATCACTACGATCGGATACCCGAGTTCAAAGTTACATTCGTTTGAAGTTTCGGCCGAAGTTAGGAGTTGATCGGAAAAAAAAAATTGGACCAAACCGCCACCCCACCCAGCGGTTTGGTCAGGTTTCCAAAACCGCCCCTTCGCCCAGCGGTTTGCATAGAAAACCGTGCCCCCGCCCAGCGGTTTTCGTGTAAACCGCAGGGTGGGGTGGCGGTTTTTGAAAAATGATGGTATTTTTGGAATTTTTTGGGATTGAGCGGTATTTTTGGATTTTTTTTTTAAACAGTGGTACTTTTGGATTTTTCCGTGAAAATGCATCCGTGTTTTTGTTATTCTTGGGTCAATTGTTATAAAAATAATCTCTAAAATTCTAGGGTCATTAGCAATCAAATTAGTGGGTTTGACTCTTAACGAATTTGTTAATAATAATTGGAGTAACTAACACAATAGTCCGTTTATTTATCGATATCAAGTTTTTTGTATAGATTATTAATCTGAATCTGCCGCTTCACCCCAATAAATAGTAGAAATGTTCATTTTCTAAGTAGTTATTGAGTAGGGGATAAAAATAACTAGGGTGGTGTCAAGAAGTATAGATCGAAGTTTGGTTGAGTAGTAGGTCTTTATTAAAATCTCGTACAAAGGAAAATTATAAGCTAATTATGCGTAGCCTTTCTTAAGTGTACATCATTTCTTCAATTCTAAAATCAAACAATTCCTAGAACTAACCTTGTCAAATATACACATTTTCTAGAATCAAAACTTACAAACCACTCTTATGTTGAGGCTAAAGTACTACAATAAGATTTCCTTAACAAAAATAGTTTCTAAACATTTATTAGGTAGGGCTTCCAAAGTACCATCCCTTCTCACCTTTTATTTCCTTGACAATAAAGATTCTAAACTTTTATTAGGTAGGCTACACCGAATCATTAAAATCAAAATACATCCATCCCACTTTGAATCATGGTCCATGAAACCATATCGGAGACCGTACCAGGAAAGTCAGCAGTAGGATATTTTATGGCAAGGGATGCGATCTCTCTTGCAGCTTCTAGAATTCTGCCTCGTGTCATCATTGAGGGAGATGCGGCTGTGGTCATCCTTCAGCTTAGCCTTGGTGCAGTGGAGGATTCCGTGGGTGGCCCCATTCTTAGAGATTGTAGGAGTATCCTTGGATCTTTGTCTCTTTGTATAGATTTTAGGGCGGTTCCGCGGACTGCCAACTGGGCTGCCCATAGAGTGGCGCGTAAAGCCCTGTTGCTGTCTCGGCTAGAGTTAGCTTCCTTTGACTTTGTAGGTTGGTTTGTTAGCGGGATGGGGAGGGCGTTTGGGTAGTGTTTGTTCTAACTTTCTTTCTGATATTACTCGGGCAAAAAAACCGTGGTTTAACCATAATTCAACCGTTAGTACCGTTAATATCGCCAACCGTTTTAGCCTCCGATACTAGTATTTCGTGGTTGAACCGTCGGTATGGTTTCATGCACCATGCTTTGAATTCGAACTCGAAAGAAAATGCTTAATTAGTAAATATTATCCCCAACAAAAAATAATGGAGAGATGGACATAAATCAGTATTCTGTAAAAATTATTATTTCCAGAAGAGGGAATGGAGAGTAGTAACTATCCCTCTTAACTAGTGAAAACCAATCAACTTGTACAAACCCTAATTAAGAATCCAAATCCGCACTTGACAAGGACTAAACAGTTTTTCTGCGGCCACATGAAGAACTTGAAGAACCCAATACCCAAAGAAAATAATTAAAAGAGTAAAAAATGGGGGGAAAAAACACCCAAACAAAACACTGTTCTTCATCTTTTTTTTTTTTTTTTTTTGGGTGGCCTTCTGTATCTCTGTCAACACTGATACAGTATCTCTGATGTATACCCACAAACTCCTGATTTTACATCTTAAAAGTTCCAGATATTCCCAAGTTGGGAAGGAGAAAAGGAAATTAAAACCACTATATATAGTAAAAGAAGACGATAACAAAACAAGAAAAGAAGAAAGAAAAAAAACTCCTCCTCAAAGCTCAAACCTTACACAAGAAATTCCTCCTGACTGAATTGTTCTCTCCTGCTCTGCTCTCTAACCATATCGTCGATAAATTGATTAGCACTAATCTCAAGTTCCTCCTCACATAAACATCAAAGGGGGGTAAGGGAAAAAAGGTAAGAAAGTAAACTTCAGGTCCAAGAAACATGTAATGTACCACATTTACTTCAAATGTTGATGATGTACTCTTTCACCAACAGTAGCAATCTTTGTTTTCATCCTAAGCAGCAATTCCTGAAACAGAACAATAAAACCAAAAAGAAAAGACAAGAATCTTAGCCTGCAAAGCTCGGGAAGCTGTCAAACAAACAAGATACAAACAATTTAAGGTAAATGCAAGCTGTTTCTGTGGCTAAACAAGTACTGATCTCATGCATTGATTATAGCCCAAAAATGATAAACAAAAATTCAGCAAACAAGCATGTTCATATTGAGCAAAGGCGTGAGCTTACCTCTATCTGACTGTCTATCAGCAATGCCATAACCACCAGCATAAGCTGCAGTATTCTTGGTAATAACATCCGAAGCTGCATTTCCAATTCCGGAATCAAACAACTCGGAAGTTGAGGATCTCCAGGAAGAATCTCCATAGAGCGAACTATTATCATAAATGTCAGCATAAGCCGTCCTATCATAACCTCCATTTGCAGCAGCAGCACGCGATGCCACAGGTGCAAAACCGGCCCCACTGTTTCTCCCATATCCTCCTCCTGGTCCAATACTAAACTCTCCTCCACCAACATTGTTATACGCGGGGCCCAAACCGCCACCGGGCCCTGCATTCACTGAGGAATCCCAAAGAGCTCCAGAAAAGGAACTGAGTCCCGAGTTCCAGCCACTACCGTTTGAGTTTGCATTTTGAGAAATGCTATCATTGCTCCACAAAGTACGAGAAACAGGATTCAAGCCCGAATTATTTCCACCTCCATAGCCAATGGGGCTCCAGTACCTGTTCGAATTGCCACTGTATGAAGGACTCAACCGGCCGAACCCAATGTTTGACCCAAGGTTTGAGTTGCCACCGTAACTTGGACTCAGACCTTGCTCGAAATTTAGACCTGATCCATACCCGCTATTGAATGGAGAAAAGCTGCTTCGACTTGCAGTGACCGGCATGAACCTACCATCCATTCTAAGAGAAGTTGGATTGTGTGCCTGAGGAGAGTAGCTATTGAGGAAGCTATTGACTCTGGTAATTCCGTAGTTATATCCAGCAAACTGGTTTGACCTGGTCGGACCAGATGTGGATAGTTCCTTTGGAACTGCCCGTTTCACCTCAACCATTTTGCCATTGAGTTCATGGAATGTCTTGTACAGCACTTTATCCACAGCTTCTTCTGAGTCGAAGGTGATGAACCCAAAACCTCTTGGCCTTTGAGTGTTGTGGTCGTACATGACAACAACATCAGTGATTGTTCCAAACTGATCAAAGTAATTCTTGAAGTCAGTCTCTGTCACTGTCGATGCTAAACCTCCTACGAATATTTTCTTGGTCCGAGCTGGACCAGGCGATCCATGAAGGCTGCTGTTGTTGCTGGTTCGGTTCAGAATGTTCTGATCATCCCTAGGCACAGCTTTCTTCGCCTCAACCTGATGATCAAAAGCTCATCAAACAAAAGGATGACCACTACTAAATAACCATACTTATCAGAAGACATGCATCAATGCTAGCATTGCATTTTCATTGGACGATTTTTGTATATAAAGCTCATTACTTGCCTATCTCAGATTGTTCATCAGCCTAGCAATGATCAACTGTGATAAATATAATCATATGATGCACCTACCTAGGATCACTGACATCACTTTCTAGATTCATATCTCTCGCTCTTTCCTATTATTCATGATCTGGAAATTCTAATCGTGAATTGTGACGTTCATTCACAATTCATGTTTTTCAATGCGCCCAAGCAAGGTTCCATTTATCATAAGCTTTAAATCCATAATTCAAGTCACCTTGATGCCAACCACACTTTCACTACTACCTTCAATTAGCAATGACACACAAATCGAATCATGAATTGTTGGACCAAAAATTGAGTATCTTGAACTTACATTTCGACCATCTATGAGGTGCTTCTGCATCACAACTCGTTCAGCAACAGCAGGGTCAGCAAAGACAACAAAGCCGAAGCCACGGGCTCTACCGGTGGACCGATCCTTCATAATCACAGCTTCCAAAACGTCCCCAAATACCTGGAAATACTCTCTCAGACGGTCTTCATTGGTGTCCCATGAAATCCCACCAATGAACAGCTTTCCGAGATCCATTTCCAAATCCTGCAAAAACCAATCGTTTCTCAATTCAGCAATTCTGATGATAATCAAACAGCTGGATCTGTTAACCAAAACACACAATTCTATATAACCATGAACAATCCAAAAATCCCCAGCAATCCACCTACGAAGAAACATCAAAATGCTGCTAGAAATGAATAATACCTTGCCGCAGATGTCAAGCAGAAAAAAAAGCTCACTCAGATGTTTATATACAGGGATGTCTCTCTATCTCAAGTGGGTACTCTTGGATTCAATCCAGAAAGGCTTTACGAACTCTTAACTGATTAATCGAAAAGTATGATGAGGCCAAAAGGAAACCGATCGCCACCCAGTAATCCAAATGAAGGGAAGACAAAAGCTTCGACGAAGAAATGTGTAATAACTAATAAGATCCAAAAACGCAGATAGCAATTACCCAAAAAGGAGCAGGCTTTTCAGTTTTTTCTCTCCTCTTTTCCTTAATGTTTCCCCTTTCTTCCTGTGTGGGGAAGAAGAACCCAGAAGAACAAAGAAAAGAACAGGTTGATTGATCAAAGAGAAAGAGAACCCAGATGAGGGGGAGAGTTGAGAGAGAATCTCAAGATCTGAAGGCCTCACAACAACAACAACAAAAGAATAAGAAGAGGGTGTGAGCAGCTAAGGCTCTCTCCCCTTTTTGGTTCTCTTTCTCTTTTCTTTCTTCCCCTTTTTTCCCTTCCTTCTTCCCTTTCTCTCTTCTTTGTTATAAATTTACTGACAGTGTTCTGGATTTCAATTGGGATTTGTATTTATATGAATTAAAATGGAATTGCGATTTGGTATTTACCAGACAGAGAGAGGGAGAGAGAGAAGAGGGGAAGTAGATGTGAGGAAGAGAGGGAAGGGGAGAAGGTTTGGTTTTTTTTTGTAGAAATAGGTTGTAAAATAGCGCTCTAAATATGTATTATAAATCAATCCAGATTTGGAGTGGCAATAATGTAATACTGCAAATACATAATTCAATTAGTTAAAGCTGGAGTTTATAAACTGAATAATATGTGCACCTAAGAAAGTCTTGTAATTTGATGGGTAAAAAATCTTTAACATATCTCTGGAATTATATGAACAAGACAAACATTTTAGTTATAACATAGCAAATTACAAAGCAATGTAACATATGTGTAGTTTAGATTTGAATAATCAGAATGTTGATCAAGGAGAGAGTCACCAAAGTCTATCTATAGAGCTATTGCTTTGAACCTCAACACCCTACCACCTCGAGACCGTGCAAAACTCACAGTCTCACAGCATCTCAATTCTTTTAATGGTTTCACCTTCCATATCGACCTTGAAAATCTTTACGAGTTGATAACCCTCTCTTATAATTATACCACATATAGATCTAGCATGAAGAGTTGTAGACAAAATAACCAAATTTAACATGACCATATCCTATGATTGGGTCTCCGAGTGGGTGCAGTGTTGTTCTCTTTATGTACCAGGCCACCATCCTACGCTCTTGCAAACATGATGCTAATTCAACCATGAGTCATTAAAATGATCTCGAAGTTGATGGTAAAGTTTTTTCATTATGCTACATTCAAAATACCAAACATAATAATATGAAAATTGACAGGATCGATGAAATTGTTTTTTTCTCCCTATAAAATAGCATTATGTCTCGTTCATAATTTTATCTTAAACGAATATAAAACCAGACTCATCTGGTAGTCATTAACTACATATCTATACCAAAAGTGATTATATGACATAAAATATTTTCTTTGTGGAGGTAATTTCCATAAGCGGTAAATTTAGAACAATTTAATCTCCCTAATTTTCATGTGATCGAATTTTTGTATACCCAAACATTTTGGTGGTGGCAGTGGGGAAGCATAATCAACACAATGTATACATAATATACTAATATACATACTATTTCTTATTAAACCCAAACATTTTGATGCCATTTGGTTTGCTTAACACAACTTTACATAGAAGATGGAACAAATGAAATCCGAATTTCTAGGTAATTATTCACATATTGTTATACATGCTCACTCACGTCTATGCAATATTATTATCACTAAATTGTGAATTTGAAAACACGACCAAGATGATCAACAAAAAATACCTCAAGAGCTTAACAAACATATTATTTGAAAATTTGAATCTCCTCGATTATAACCGTGACAAACAAGAACAACAACTGAAGACAAAAGTGGGGAGTAAATTATGCGAAAAAGTCAAAAACTTTTGCCTCTTTGGGCCGTGATTTCTGATTTATCAACGAAGAGAACAAAGTACAGCATAACGATAGCTGTCAGCTAAATGAACGGCCGTGATGAAATACAACTGCGGCGGGTCGCTTCATTTTTTTGCGGGAAAATGTTCCAGCTTTCTCTCGCTTCGAAGTGCATCAGTAAAAACCCCATTCCCTGAAACCCTAATTTTTAGAGGAAATCGCACAATGCCAAGTCCATCTCTTGCTACGAATTGAACCTTCACCCAGCAAACCACGTTTCGTTTTGTTAGATGTTTGCGGTCTCGAGAATGAAGGCTTTGTTTCCCCTTCAAATTTCCCTCCCCGTGGCGCCGGCTTTCCCCAACGCTGCCGCCTTCTTCTCCGCAGCTCCCAAGTCGACCCTTTTCTTCAATTTTCCCGCAGTTATTCAGTTCCCTGCTTCTCCATCTCTCAGACCCATCATGGGTTCATCTGGGCCGGCGTATTCTCGCGTTCAAAATCGGAACTTTCGGCTGGCGGGAGCTGCGGGTGATTCGACGGCGTCCTACCCCTCAGGCGAAATCCACGTCATCGTGGGTCCGATGTTTGCCGGCAAGACCACCAGTCTCCTCCGACGAATTCAGTCCGAGAGCGAAAATGGCAGGTACGATCCCCTGCTCCATTCCGCCTAACCTTTTTCTGCTTCTTTTCATTTCCCATTGGTCTGTTTTGATTGTTATATGTGGTTTGTGGAATTTGGTGCATTTTCAAGCGACTATGTGGTTCGATTGATACGGGTTAGGTTCCGAGCAATTTGTGTATATTTCAACTGTTTTGGAACCCAATTATAAATAGCAGAAGTTCCCAGCTTTCAGGTTAGAAATCTGCTCCAGTTGGATAGAACTTTACAGGGACTTTGTTTCTCCGGGAGATTGAATGAAGCTGTGAGCCTCTTGTGGAGTACTGAATCAGCCGTGGGTGATCAAACCTATTCGCTTATGTTGCAAGAATGTATTCTCACGAGTAGGTATAAGATCGGGAGAAGAATCCATTCACAAATGATCATTGTTGGCTATCTTCCCACTGAATATCTCAAGACCAAGCTCTTGATCCTCTATGCAAAATCCGGCGACTTAAGAACCTCACTCAAGTTCTTCGACTCCTTAATTGATAAAACTCTGATCTCCTGGAATGCCATGATCTCGGGATGTGTACAGAACGGGTTCGAACAAGAGGGACTCAGTCTTTATTCCGACATGAGACGAAACGGCTTGACACCTGACCAATACACGTTTTCTTCCCTGTTTAGAGCGTGTGGAACTCTTGCTTTGTTGGAGCTCGGGAAGCAAGCTCACAGCATCCTGATTAAGTGCAAGGTTAAAGATAACGTGGTTGTCAGTAGTGCCCTTATCGATATGTACTTCAAGTGCAGCGACCTAGCTGATGGACAGAAGGTGTTCAATGAAACTTCGAATAGGAATGTGGTGACCTGGACTTCTCTGATCTCGGGGTATGGCCAGCATGGAAGAGTCGAAGAAGTTTTGGAATTGTTTAGGATGATGAAGGAAGAAGGGTTTCAGCCAAATTATATCACTTTCCTTGCTGTGTTATCTGCTTGCAGTCATGGAGGATTGATTGATCAAGGCTGGGATTACTTCTCATCGATGAAAGATTATGGGATTGAGCCGAGAGGGAAGCACTATGCTGCCATGGTTGATCTCTTGGGCCGGGCTGGCAAACTCCAAGAAGCTTATGATTTTGTTCTGAGCTCTCCACTTAAGGACCATTCAGCTACTTGGGGTGCTTTGCTTGGTGCTTGTAGGATTCATGGAGATATGGATTTTGCATCGATTGCAGCTAGAAAGTTCTTTGAGTTAGAACCGGGGAATGCTGATAAATACGTGGTATTGTCGAATGCATATGCGAACCGTGGGTTCTGGGACCGTGTGAAAGAGATAAGGGGGGTAATGAAAGAGCTTGATATTATGAAAGAGCCTGCTTATAGCTGGATTGAGATTCATGGGGAGGTCCATTTGTTCTTAACTCGGGATAAGTCCCATAGAAAGTCAGAGGAGATAGAGAGCTTGGTTCTCGAGATGACGAGCGTTTTAAAGGATGCTGTCTGTGATTTGGAGATCGACGAGCATTAGATCATGATAAATTTGGAAGTTGAGTTATATCCCTGAAATGTTAGAGTAATGTGGAATCAAGATGCTTGATTTACTTTGTTAAATGAATTGAGTGGTCTTCTCTTGTCTATGTTTTGCAGAAGTGTGGCTGTTGTGAAATCGGACAAGGATACAAGATATGGATTGGAGTCAATTGTAACACATGACGGTCTGAAATTGCCCTGCTGGTCATTGCCCAAATTGTCAATATTCAGGCAAAGCCTTGGTGTTGATGCTTACAACCAGGTACGGCAATTTATATGTTGAATACCATTTTTAGCAGAATCCATGAGGATAGATCTTAATTCTATCATACTAAAGACAGCTTATTCGTGACAGCTGGACGTAATTGGGATCGATGAAGCTCAATTCTTTGGAGACTTGTATGATTTCTGCCGTGAAGCTGCTGATCAGGATGGTAAAACTGTGATAGTAGCTGGCCTGGATGGTGATTACAGGAGGTAAAAACTTAAAAGCTCACTGCTTCCAACTTGCCGTTCGTAAAATGTGCCTCTGGTTTCACACACCATCGTTCCTTTGTTGACCCAGGAGGAGTTTTGGTGCTGTTCTTGACATAATCCCACTTGCTGATTCTGTGACCAAGTTGACAGCTCGCTGTGAGCTCTGCGGGAAGCGTGCATTCTTCACGTTGCGAAAGACAGATGAAACAAAGGTGGAGCTGATTGCTGGGGCTGATGTTTACATGCCTGTTTGCCGGCAGCATTATGTGAGTGGACAAGCAGTTGTTGAAGCTACAAGAGCTGTTGTAGAAGAGTCGTCTGAGAGGGTGCAGATAGGCTAGGGTAGTAGCAGGGCTATCAACTTATAATATCCCCTGTGATGGGGAAATATATCAGTTTAGATGAGATTTAGGAACTTTGAAACCTTGTCAAGAACAACTGGCAAGATAGTCTGTAAATATTGTTTGATTCGTTCTCCCCAGAACTTGCAAACTTAGAAGAGGGAGGAGTAGTAATTCCGTGATGTTAGTTTCAAGATTCGATTCCTTTATTCAAAACAGCACAATGCTTCATGAAATATCATCCAACAGACAAGGGTAGAATCTTCCTTTCAAATGTTTCTGTTTCTGGTGTTCTTTTCTTCCAAACAGCTCACGTGGCTGATCAAACGGTTTCATGTAAACTTGACATTCATTCTTTACTCTCCAACAATACCAAATCAGTTATATATTTGTGATGCTGTGTGAGACTCAGTTGTCCTTATTGCTGCAGGTGCTGTATCTGAACTTCTGGAGGGCATTGAGCATTGCCCGTATTTGGAAGTTGGAACCAAGAACCCGAATGTAAATCCTTATGCAACTTTCATCACCTGCAGCAAAGGTAAACCATCTCCCAGAGTAATGCACAATTCAGTCATCACTTTCGTGTATTCCTTCCCCTCTTCAAACATCGGCATTTGACACTGCCACGAGTTCTCAACATGTTCCATAAACTACGCTTTGCAGAATACAGGCACTTTGGGAGAGAGGAAGGGTTCATCAGTCCAGAACGGAAATAAGTTGTGGTGCTGCGTCGATCATTTTGGTTTTCTAAGACTTTCAACTTGAATTTGGTGTCCAAGTTGGTTACTTTACGAAAAACAAACAAAATTTAGACTGTTTTATGTGGAAACTAAAAATTTGTTAAGCATTCTAGTAACAGATAACAAAATATTACTAATTCAATCAGGTAACCAGCTTCGAAGATACAAAACCATCAACAAATGTAAATATATTGAATCAAACGAACAAAAGATAGTCATACATAGTTTCACAGTATCGACAACTTTACAATCTACACTCAGTTCCTCTATCTTGTAACAACTCCATTGAAGCTTTCCAACGAACGAAAGAATGCATGATCATGATCCTGATGCTCCTTATGGACTAATGCCATGAAAAACGAATTCATTCATGATTGGAAATATTCCTTTGGTTTTATCATAAGATTAGACCACAGGAACAGCAGGTCATGATCTCTGAACTCCATGTAACCTACTACTTCAATTACCGATACTCTGAAAATCAAACAAACAATAAAACCCATAATACAAAGTTTCAGACTTCTTGAACAACGCCTCAGAATTGCAGAATTGACAGCAAGGTCCCGTTGAAGGGCCATTCAGTCCCGAAAGATGGTGTTCTTTTATAACAGATTTCCTCACAGGCATCAAACCAGATAAAGAAAGGAGCTTTTTTTAGTGAAAAAACGAAAATGAGTTAAAAAGAATGTTTGTCTCATGCCTAGTCCCAGTAGGTAACGGCGGCGACGCCGCTCCGAAAGGCTCATGAGAATGAGACCAGACCCTCAAAAGTACTCCGCCCAGCGGAGACACTCCGGTGAAGGAGCACCTCAACGCTACACGGAGAAGGGGCCATCGATATTCGACGTTTACTCCGGATTTTACAAGCATTCGACTTTCGTCGGCTCGCTCTGAATTTACGAGTAAAGCACGTCGGGTTTGTAGAAGAAGAGATACGAGTTACAGGAAAAAGGAAAATTAAAATCGATTACTAAAAAATCAGGCGAAATCAACGGGAAGAACAGGAATAAAAAGAAGGGAGATCTCAGATCGGCGACGGTGATTGAGAGGATACAAGACAGTGGGTTTGATATATATAGCATGAGAGAATTAGAAGAGGGAAAGGAAACTGCCGCCGGCAGGCGGGAAAAAAAAAAAAGAAGAAGAAGGTAGATTTCGCGGCAGCTGCTACTAGGGTTTTGTTGCTCGGTGGGCCGAGAGCCAGTTTTAAATCCTTATGTTAGTTTGGGCCGAGTGAGGTGGGCTCCGATAGCATTTTGGGCCCAAAAGAGGAGAGACCGGAAAAAAAGTTCCTAATTTGCTTTCATTGAGAGTTGAACTCAAGACCTCCCGCTTACTAAACGGGTGCTCTAACCAACTGAGCTATGAAAGCTTTGTTGGTTGAATTTTATTTAAAAAAATAATTAATAGTTCCAGAACAAAATTAGGAATTACCTATGGTACACATAAACATGAGTTAAGATACGACGATGATAAGTGTGTGGTCAATTAAGAGAGAGATCCATTATATATTAAAGTCTACCAATGTTGCCTCGTCATTACAAGTTCTACTAATTATCGTCTGATATGCTTAATAAAATGTCGATTGAAGGGGTCTATGGATGCTTAGTACTTCAGAATTGAAGGATCTAACCTTCCTTATATAGGTTTCTAGGTACGCTTATCATTAGATAAGCATTTACATGAGTTGAGATGCTTGTCTTGTGTGAGAAACTGAGAATATACAAGTGCTTGACCGGGAGATAACCTATGATATATATATATATATATTTGCTGATGTTGAAATGGCCTTGTCATTGAAGGTTCTACTCACGAATTGCAACCATATGCCTACCATAGTCTAGGAAATGCAAAGGGAAATACCATAAGGGGTCGTTTGGATTGAGTATTTGGGGGTGTTATTTGAGGTCAAATAACACAAAATCTGTTATTTAACCCCAAATAACATGTTTGGCTGACAAAAAGTGGGATGTGTTATTTGGATGTAGTGTTTTGTCAAATAACAGGTTTGAGACCAAATAACACAAAAAGTGTTGTTTGCCAAATACTTGGGAGGGGGCAGGTATTTGCCAAATAACAAGTTTGAGACCAAGTATCACATACCAAATAACAAGTTTTATATTATGTGGTATTTGTGTGGTAATTGGCCCCAAACAACAAGTTTATCAAATACTCAATCCAAACGACCCCAATGCTTAGTACTTTGGACTGAAGGATCAAACATTGACCATGTAGGTCTCTAGTCATGTGTATCTCTATAAGGTACAAGTTGAATGGAAATTTTCCTTTCTCGATGTCCATCTCTTGTACATAGATGCATTTCCAAAAGAAAAAAAGATCAATGAATTTCTCTTCCGTGGATGTTCGCTGTAGTGCATTGAATGAGAGATTTCTAGTTACAAATTTTGCAGAAAAGTCGAACTTTACGAGACTTGAATTCATGTATTATCAGTGGTGGAGCTACTTGTAATCCAGGAGGACCTACAATTCCCTCTCATATATGTTTTTTTTTTTATCTAAGGTTATAATGTACGTGTTCGTATTGTGAGAAACCATAGGAAGTGACAGGACATGACATATTAGCCCCTCCTTCAAAATTTAGGTTCAATAGTAAATAATGGTTGCAATTTGTTACCTTCAATCCATCTTCACTTTAATTTCCCACCCTATATTATTTACTACTTTAATTAGAGCAACATTCACTTTATTTTTAACGAAGGAGCAACATTCACTTTGAAGTATAACAATGAATCACTTTTTTGAAAGGAAGGAGAATCAAAACCAATGTAAATTTTACAAACCAACTCAAACAAACATTAGCCGCCAAAGTTCACATTCGAAGCTCTTAAAAAATCCATATACTACAACAAGCTAGAACACCTCCTAACAAAGATGAAAACACTAGAACGACAAAGACTATCCACAACATAAAACAAAATGGTGACAATTAAGAACATGTTCTTCAAAGACAATCGAGCTTACAAATCATGGGGACAAAACTTATTTCTAAACATCTGCTACTCTGAATGATCAACAACAGCATTCTTCTCATTCTCAATTGCATGCCACACATTCTTCCCATATCCATACTGCAATGCATACTTGTGCTGCTTCAGAACGCTCACCAGCTGCTGATGCAGTTGACTACTCTCAGCTCTCTGTCAAAAAACAACACAAGAGTGTTTGAATAAATCACCAATCAAGAAAGTTTGATCCACTGATAATTATTAGATGATTCTGTTGTTCTTACCTTAGTAACTTGGAGTGCTTTCTGAACAACATAGTTCCCAAACTTATCCCTGGCAACTTGGATCAGCTGATTGGTGTTCAGGAGATCCTCAACCACATGCTTCATCATCTCTCTGGAACTTAGGCACTTCTCCACCACATGGCTACCACCTTTCTGCATCGACAGCCTCGCGTAATGCCCTTTCAGCTGGCTGCAAATCTCCCTACTGCAACATGGGTTCTCTAGTGCCAACACATTCTGCACCACATAGTTCCTGGAACAAAACATGAACCTCGAACAATAAGCTGGCTGCCGAGTTTCATCCTCTTTGTTTTGCTCGTTTGTTAGCATAAATTGTATTGCTACTTACCCTGAAGGATCCTGGGAGAGATACACAGCATGGTTGGAGATAGAGCTGAGTAGTTTGTATCTGTAAGGACCTTTGCTGTGGTTGATGAAGATGTTTAATGCTATGCACCCGAATTCGTTTGTGGCAAGCTCAAGGCAGTGTTCAATGGATTTTAGATAGAGTAACTGCAATCGAGTTCAACTACTCAATAAGGCCAATGTTGGAGAATCAATAGGAGGAAACTGAAGGTCATTGTACAAACCTCATTCTGCTGGGGCTGAAGGGTGTCAATGCACTCCAATACAACATGGCTTCCAATCGGATGAACCATTAGTGGATAGAACTCATTAGCCAGGATGTTGATTAGGACTGCCAGCATTGGAGATTTCTGAAGCCTTTTGATCAGCCGCTTGAGTGATTTTGAGCTGTTTCGAGAGAACAAAGAACAAGACACACACACGCACACACACATTAAGCAAATCCATTAGGGTCTGTCTAGCTCTCTAAGAACATTTGTCACAAAGGAAGAACATATCCTACCCGGATCTGCTGGACGATATCTCAAGAAACAAGGCGATGTTCTGAATGATCTCCGCCAGGATGAATCTCAACTGGGTATCGGAGCAGAAGTCGAGCAGCTTCATGAAGACATGGCATCCATGTTGATCCATCATGAGAGGGACAGTAAAGGGAACAGCTTTCATGTATGTCATCATTAACTTCATGTCATCGTTCGAGTTGAGACTCTTCTGAATCTCCATGGAGCCCTTTTGGGTCTTGGCATTGGAAAGAAAGCTGTCATCTTTAGGAAACCCAAGGTTCGAAAATTGATGTACGCCATAATTCTCCAACCCTGCACCACCATCCTGCTGCTGTGGCATCCACGGATCGATGGATCCATCCACGAATCCGGAACTCCCTGAATCAAAAAACTTATGCTCAACATTCCATCGAGAAGTCTATTAGTAACAGGGGGAAAATCAGTTTCAGTTTACCTCCATAGTTATAAGGCTCAGCAAAGACTCTCTGCTCAAGGAATGGATTCTGAGCCGCCTCCATGGAATCCCCAAACCAGGCCGTGGGAACAGGAGTTCGTTGAGGAATTACATCATTCACTTGGTGGGTTCTTGGATACGTACCCAGAAAAGGCAGAGATGGATTTCCTTCGCCATATCCATTGATGCAAAGCAACCCAATAGAGCGGGACAGAGCATCGACGGAGGAGGGCAAACTTTGTTGTTGCGGAGCTTCGAAGAAATTCGGAGCTGGGCTGTTCATGGAGATACTCGAACTCTGCAAGAACTTAAAATTTACAAAGAAGAAAAAAGCAGGAACTGAAATTAGGCAGTTCGAAGTTTCTTAGTTTGCGGAAGATTGACGGAAGGCCAAATTTAAAGCGATGGGAGTTCGAAGAAGCCGAATCTTGGAAGGAACTCTGCTTTCCATACCTGTTGAGGAGAAGAAAAGGCGGTAACTATGGAGGTTTTTCTTTTCAAAAATGGTTTTCTTTTTTCTTTTTATTATCTGGAGCATTGTTTTAAATGGACTGGACCCAGACCCAAGATGTTGTTGGGCTCGATCTGTCTATATAATAATTCATTTATAAAAAAAAAAATCAATTACAGTTACACTTACATACTCATAAGAAATAAAATTGACTACCCAATTCCTATACTTCAATTTCCTAACCAAAAACTTCTCCATGCCTTGTCTTCAGTTTCTTGCAAAATTCTGCAGAACAAAAGGTTTTAACTCAAGAGTCAAGATATATCCAAAATGGTAATTGATTGAGCTGAAAAAAAGTTACCCTTGGCAGATGTTTCCCATCAGAAATTGTTGGTGTAACAGGAATCCTTAAGAAATAGCTGAGTAACAGAAAAAAGGCTGCCCTTTTCTTGATACTCAGTCTTGTTCTTGTCTAATATTGTGTGGCTGAGGAACTTCAGGCTGATTGTGTTCTACTGCTTTGTCCTGCAGCTGATCTACAGCCTTCTTCTCTGCGTCACAATGTAAGGACCTTGCGAGCCTCTTGAGACGAGTGAATCGCAGACCTTTTTGCTGCACTAGACCTAGATACCGCAGACGAATGACTCAATCAACTTAGTTGCAGGAAGGATTACAGACGAATTCAAATAGAGTTCATGTAGTGGTAATAAATAAGATCAGTGCATGTTTTTTGAGCTAGGTACTTACAACTGAGTGTTGGATTGGCCTTGATTAATAGATCAACTGCAATTCTGTTGGTATCGTTCTCATGGTGACTACGAGCTAGAGACCTTGCAAGTTGCTTTATGTGCTTTATTCTTGGTTGTTTGGGAAGTTTGGCCAAATCATGAGCTGCAACTTCCAAAGCTGCAGAGGCAATACATGCAAAATCACAAAGTAAGGAACCCAAATGGTAGAAAGCACCAGGATTGTTGCATTTGGGTTCATGAGTAGGAATGGCAAGAGGTACGTGTTAGGTTGGATAATATCAGTACGAAACAGGTCAGACTAAGGTTAGACAAGTGGATCAAGTCGAAATTGTGAACGAAATAGAAAAGCCTCACCAACAGGATTTGCATATGCTGCTTTGAAGCTGTCATGCTCTGGATCAACAACAATGCCATTGGAATCCAAGCCATTGAACTGAGCACTATTACTAGCTTCAGGAACAGGCAACAACATCTGATGTTGCTGCTGATGTTCAACAACCCTGCCAATGTATTCTCCACCACCACTAGATGCTGCTAGAGCCGCCGTAGCTTGTTGATTGAGCTGAAGCTCAAGCCTAGCATTCTCAGCTCTTTGCCTCCGCAGCTGGTAGTTCCTCCGCCGCCTAGCTAGATGCCTCTCCCTCTCCTCAGCGCTCATTGACTGCCTCCGCTGCCTGTCTCTTATCCGCCGCCTCTCCCTCTCTTGCTCCTTCTGCAGATGCTTCATCAATGCCCTCTCTGATACGTTCTCCATCACTGCCAATTTGTAAACACAAAGGTCTCTTAGCTGCCATTGACAAAAAAAAAAAAACATAAAGAGAAGAACCCATGGCAATGCAAGCCAAAATGTGACATGAAGAGTAACGGTCTAATGAACCAGTCGACCAAATTTCAACAATCCGGCAGCCATTGATGCTGTGGGGCCCAAGAGAGATAAAGGTGGAGATAGCCATAGATCCTAGCTGTGGAGCTTTAACCTCCAAATTTCATCCAAATGAAAGGCGACAAACGAGCATAGGAAATCTCAAACAGCCACAAACCAGAAAGAGATCCCATATTTTGTTTGGAAAAAGCGTAATAAAAAGGCACGACACGATCAGGACAAAACATTCATTAAACAACCACCCAAAGAATCGATCTTTTTCAGTGCTCCAGAATCATGAAGAATTGATCAGAAGAACCCCCACACACGCAATTCCAAGAGAATCAAAGCAATGTTAAAAAAGTAGCCGTCGATCAGTGCTCGAAAACTGTCGCATTATCGAGGAGGGGAAACAAAGAACCGACCTTTACAGGTATAACAATGGGTGATTATGGAAAAGGGTACGCGGGAAGTCCAGAAATTGTTCGCGGGAAACGTCCAACGAAGGTCGCGCCTTCACGATGAGTTAGAATCTGGGCTTTGATCTAATTCAACCGACAATGAGGGTTCTTCTGCCGCCTTCTTTTCTTCCTGTGTTTCGGTTTTCTAATTCTTTGCCATGCAAATGGGATTTGGAGCGGACGATGAAAGAAAAGAACACAACAATGGCAATGGTTTTTGCTGTGCGTAGAATCCCCTCCCGCGGTTCCCTTATTTTCCGTTTCTTTTTTGTAAGGACTAATTATGGCTCTGCTGGTCACTGAACTTATGCGTAGGTTCAATTTAGTCACTGAACTTGTTTGTTCTCAAGAAACAAATTATAATATGGGCGAATCCAGAAACACTAATTAATAATCATTAATAATTTGTTAAGAGATTTGGAAATGTCTAATCCTCATAGCTTAAACGACACCGTTTCTCACTCGCCCACTGACGGTTGCGTTCCCTTTTCCAAAACCGTTAAGCGATGGCGCGCAGGAACGATGTCGTTGCTTGGTAGTTAATTACCTATGGCCGTCATTTCGGTTAAAACCGTCACCACTAATAAGAGCGGAAGTCAGAGGAACGTCTTTCTTCCTTCTTTTATCTTTTCTCGCTAAACGGGAGACTTACTCCGCTGGTCCAGCTTCATCACACTTGGTCACAGTCCTTCTGCCCCCAAATCGGCTGCCGGAGCCGACGGCGAGAGTAGGGCAAGAAAAAAAGAAAGCTAGCTCGCCGTTTTCGATTCCGAGGAGAACCATCGATTTCTCAGTCGGAAGTTCTTCAGATCGTAAGAAATTAGTGGTTTTGATTCTGGGGAAAAGGGGTGAATTTATAGGGGACCGGAAAGGAATGATCTTTTCTCATTTTCTTGGTGTTCTTCCGTTTAGGGGGGAAGAAAGCAAGCAGAAATGGGGAGATTGTTCATTGAGGACGCGAAGGGAGAGAAGGTGCTCATGTGCAAGGGCTGCAGGGTCGATTCCGCTTCCTAAGATGACATCCAGTCCAAGGAGTTTCAGGGTCGCTATGGCCGCGCTTATCTCTTCAGGAAAGTGTGAGTTTCCACCCCTGCACCTTCTCGTTCTCGTCTTTGCCTTTCTTGATCTGGGGATTTCGATTGGGGTTGTGTCTCTAAGGTGTTTGATGCATTGTCTGTTAGAAGAGTAAAGAAACTGTGAGTTCTGATTTGGTTGCCAAGTTGGGATTCTTAGTGATTGAGCCTGCAGAGTAAAGATTAGAAGATTTGGCCTGTTCAATGGAGATCTTTCTGCTATGCTAGGAACTTTGCCCAAGATTGGCCAACCCGTTGCGTGTGATTAGCCACAGGAAACAGAAATCTCGATGGCCTAGAATCGATAGAAAGATGGCATCTTTAGCGATCAAGAAACCACACCACCACTACGGTCGGCAACCCCTTGTGAAGGAAACGCCTAATAGATTTTATAGAGGGAAATTCGAAGGATTCAGTTTTTTAAAGAGATATTTTAGTAATTAGTTAGAAAAAGAGATCCTTTGGAGCTCACATGGAGATTTGCGGGGAACTGCTTCTTGATTCTCTTTTTGGCAGAATGTGAAAGCTGGTGGTGTCTATGCACGTTCCAACTTCCAAGTGAGCTTTTTCAGGTGATTGATAATGGGGAGAACGACAGATTTGTTCCGTTGGCGGCTTTTGCAATAGATAATATAACAACTTGGTTAATAGTACTTTCTCTTCTGCTAGACATCGGAATCTTGCAGTTGGTTTTGGATTGGATCTAGAGCTGAGCTCAATCATGTCCTTAGTGAATGCACCTGACACATACACAGATGAATTGTTGGCGAAATGCAGTCGAGTTGGATTGTGTTTAATCATCTAACCTTATTGTTTTCCCATATCTTCTGTTTTTTAGGGTCAATATAGTAATCGGATCCAGCGAACCGCGATTTCTTTCAAGTGGATTTCATGTTGTTAATGACATTTACTGCAGTTCTTGCATGCAGCTAGTCGGTTGGAGATATGTAAGATGATACAGCCTCTTTTTCTTTTCCATTTTCATTGACATAGACGTAGTGGATTCTTCCACTGCATTACTGGCAGACCTTATTATTCAGATAAACACGTAGTTGCTTGCAGATTACTATGTGCATAGGACAGAATATTAAGACAGGGCAGAGAAGAATACTTACTTTACTTGACCGTGTTGGCATAGTTTAATGTCACATGTGTACCTAATCATGTGTGGATTGCCAGTAACGTTCTTCTAGCTAAGTGTTCATTTTTAACAGATTGTTGGTATTGAATATTGATTGACTTGTAAGTTGTAACCTTCATCATGTGCATCACCATTCATGCTGTCTGTGATTATGGGACACCAAGTTGGCCCCCCAACTTGCATTCTAGTATATTGATTCATTTCTGCTAATCAAACATTAAGGAAGAAACTTCCCCTCCATGTTAATCGTTCGTATCCATTCCAGTTGAAACAGCATTGGTCTTGCATCTTGTCTTTTCGATAGTAACTGTAAAGTATGATGCTAATCGTTCCATTGCATTTGCTCAATTTACTAACTGATTCACTCTTTCCAACCATGATATGAATTTTTTTTTCAGGAGATAGCTAAGGAGGAGAGCCAGAAGTACAAAGAAGGAATGTTCATCCTTGAAAAGGAGCGGATGGAGAAAAAGGGTGGATGATGCTCATATGTAGTAAGCCTCAGTCACTACATCGCCTTCAACTAGCACAAACTGTTAATATCATTCTGCTTCTGCTGTCATATGAAACAGCCTTTTGTGATCCAAACTTAAGTCTTAAGTGTAACTAATTTGAGTGACGATTAGATTCGATACACTATTTTTGCCATCTAAGTAGAGGGTACTATCAAACTAGTAGTAGAGGGGAAGCAAATGTCAGAGCTAGGGGGCTTTCCTTTGGTATAGTGAGTGGGAGAGGGCCATTACTGTTGTTGTTGAAGCTGAATTCTGATTCATTTTGGTTCTTTCCCTTTTATATTCGATGTAATAGACAAAGTTGGAGCCATAGATACCACCAATTGTTTCTCAGAAACAGTCAGTTTTCGCAATTATGACTTGCTTTGGGGTAGCTGTATGCGGAATGTTGTCAATTTGTTGGACCATAGTGTCGCATTTTGTTTCTCAAGTGGGGTGAAGAAATGGGTAAGGTTGTAGGGTCAAAATTCAGCAAACGTGGGTGTTCTTGTGGCTTTCATTTATTATTATATGAATTTGTGGGGGCAAAATGAAAGAACAAAAATTAAATAAGTGGTGGTGGGGATTTTGCCATATTTGGGAGGTGAAGGAGAATCCACCCATGACCAATGAGAAGGATGTTTGGCGTAAATTGCCTAATACTGTTTTTGGAAATGGATCGTTGTCCAGTTTTGTATATTCTTTGTTCTGTCAACTCATTCAAACGTAAACATCTAAATAGCTATAGCGTAGGGAAGGAAATGAATTAGTTAAACGACCAGTACGCTAATTGAAATTCGCTTAGGCTATGAGTTTAGTTTGAGAGGATGGTTCGTTTAACTTGATTGGTGTTTATGTATCCCTTCAATTATTTATAATTTAGATGATTTGACACATTACATTAAACAATTTGGATGGACAATCCAGCCGAAATTATTATAGTTAGTTGTTTCAAATTTTATCATTAGTATTCCCAGAGTAAAGTGACCATTCATGCAATTCTGAATGAATACGTGAAGGATATTAGGTAGGTGGGGTTGGCCACACACTTTGATCTTATTCAAGGAGCTATCCAATTCCATAGGAAACCAAGAAGAAAATGTGGTCAAAATATGAACTATATATAAAGCACGTTTCAATTGCACCACAGAATCACAAAAATAATCAACCAAAAAGATCCCATGTGAAAATGCATCCGTGTTTTCGTTATTTCTGGGTCAATTGTTACAAAAATAATCTCTAAAATTCCAGGATCATTAGCAATCAAATTAGTGGGTTTGACTCTTAACGAATTTGTTAATAATAATTGGAGTAACTAACACAATAGTCCGTTTATTTATCGATATCAAGTTTTTAGTATAGATTATTAATCTGACTTCACCCTAATAAATAGTAGAAATGTTCATTCTCTAAGTAGTTATTGAGTAGGGGATAAAAATAACTAGGGTGGTGTCAAGAAGTATAGATCGAAGTTTGGTTGAGTAGTAGGTCTTTATTAAAATCTCGTGCAAAGGAAAATTATAAGCTAATTATGCGTAGCCTTTCTTACTATCTAGGTGAGTTGACACATATATTTTGTTCTTGAGTGTACATCATTTCTTCAATTCTATAATCAAACAATTCCTAGAACTAACCTTGTCAAATATACACATTTTCTAGAATCAAAACTTACAAACCACTCTTATGTTGAGGCTAAAGTACTACAATAAGATTTCCTTACCAAAAATAGTTTCTAAACATTTATTAGGTAGGGCTTCCAAAGTACCATCACTTCTCACCTTTTATTTCCTTGACAATAAAGATTCTAAACTTTTATTAGGTAGGGCTACACCGAATCATTGAAATCAAAATACATCCATCCCACTTTGAATCATGGTCCATAAAACCGTATCGGAGACCGTACCAGGAAAGTCAGCGGTAGGATATTTTATGGTTAACTTGTGGTTTAACCGTAATTCAACCGTTAGTACCGTTAATATCGCCAACCGTTTTAGCCTCCGATACTAGTATTTCGTGGTTGAACCGTCGGTATGGTTTCATGCACCATGCTTTGAATTCGAACTCGAAAGAAAATGCTTAATTAGTAAATATTATCCCCAACAAAAAATAATGGAGAGATGGACATAAATCAGTATTCTGTAAAAATTATTATTTCCAGAAGAGGGAATGGAAAGTAGTAACTATCCCTCTTAACTAGTGAAAACCAATCAACTTGTACAAACCCTAATTAAGAATCCCAATCCGCACTTGACAAGGACTAAACAGTTTTTCTGCTGCCACATGATGAACTTGAAGAACCCAATACCCAAAGAAAATAATTAAAAGAGAAAAAAATGGAGAAAAAAAAAACACCCAAACAAAACACTGTTCTTCATGTTCATATCTTTTTTTTTTTTTTTTTTTTTGGGTGGCCTTCTGTATCTCTGTCAACACTGATACAGTATCTCTGATGTATAACCACAAACTCCTGATTTTACATCTTAAAAGTTCCAGATATTCCCAAGTTGGGAAGGAGAAAAGGAAATTAAAACCACTATATATAGTAAAAGAAGACGATAACAAAACAAGAAAAGAAGAAAGAAAAAAAACTCCTCCTCAAAGCTCAAACCTTACACAAGAAATTCCTCCTGACTGAATTGTTCTCTCCTGCTCTGCTCTCTAACCATATCGTCGATAAATTGATTAGCACTAATCTCAAGTTCCTCCTCACATAAACATCAAAGGGGGGTAAGGGAAAAAAGGTAAGAAAGTAAACTTCAGGTCCAAGAAACATGTAATGTACCACATTTACTTCAAATGTTGATGATGTACTCTTTCACCAACAGTAGCAATCTTTGTTTTCATCCTAAGCAGCAATTCCTGAAACAGAACAATAAAACCAAAAAGAAAAGACAAGAATCTTAGCCTGCAAAGCTCGGGAAGCTGTCAAACAAACAAGATACAAACAATTTAAGGTAAATGCAAGCTGTTTCTGTGGCTAAACAAGTACTGATCTCATGCATTGATTATAGCCCAAAAATGATAAACAAAAATTCAGCAAACAAGCATGTTCATATTGAGCAAAGGCGTGAGCTTACCTCTATCTGACTGTCTATCAGCAATGCCATAACCACCAGCATAAGCTGCAGTATTCTTGGTAATAACATCCGAAGCTGCATTTCCAATTCCGGAATCAAACAACTCGGAAGTTGAGGATCTCCAGGAAGAATCTCCATAGAGCGAACTATTATCATAAATGTCAGCATAAGCCGTCCTATCATAACCTCCATTTGCAGCAGCAGCACGCGATGCCACAGGTGCAAAACCGGCCCCACTGTTTCTCCCATATCCTCCTCCTGGTCCAATACTAAACTCTCCTCCACCAACATTGTTATACGCGGGGCCCAAACCGCCACCGGGCCCTGCATTCACTGAGGAATCCCAAAGAGCTCCAGAAAAGGAACTGAGTCCCGAGTTCCAGCCACTACCGTTTGAGTTTGCATTTTGAGAAATGCTATCATTGCTCCACAAAGTACGAGAAACAGGATTCAAGCCCGAATTATTTCCACCTCCATAGCCAATGGGGCTCCAGTACCTGTTCGAATTGCCACTGTATGAAGGACTCAACCGGCCGAACCCAATGTTTGACCCAAGGTTTGAGTTGCCACCGTAACTTGGACTCAGACCTTGCTCGAAATTTAGACCTGATCCATACCCGCTATTGAATGGAGAAAAGCTGCTTCGACTTGCAGTGACCGGCATGAACCTACCATCCATTCTAAGAGAAGTTGGATTGTGTGCCTGAGGAGAGTAGCTATTGAGGAAGCTATTGACTCTGGTAATTCCGTAGTTATATCCAGCAAACTGGTTTGACCTGGTCGGACCAGATGTGGATAGTTCCTTTGGAACTGCCCGTTTCACCTCAACCATTTTGCCATTGAGTTCATGGAATGTCTTGTACAGCACTTTATCCACAGCTTCTTCTGAGTCGAAGGTGATGAACCCAAAACCTCTTGGCCTTTGAGTGTTGTGGTCGTACATGACAACAACATCAGTGATTGTTCCAAACTGATCAAAGTAATTCTTGAAGTCAGTCTCTGTCACTGTCGATGCTAAACCTCCTACGAATATTTTCTTGGTCCGAGCTGGACCAGGCGATCCATGAAGGCTGCTGTTGTTGCTGGTTCGGTTCAGAATGTTCTGATCATCCCTAGGCACAGCTTTCTTCGCCTCAACCTGATGATCAAAAGCTCATCAAACAAAAGGATGACCACTACTAAATAACCATACTTATCAGAAGACATGCATCAATGCTAGCATTTCATTTTCATTGGACGATTTTTGTATATAAAGCTCATTACTTGCCTATCTCAGATTGTTCATCAGCCTAACAATGATCAACTGCGATAAATATAATCATATGATGCACCTACCTAGGATCACTGACATCACTTTCTAGATTCATATCTCTCGCTCTCTCCTATTATTCATGATCTGGAAATTCTAATCGTGAATTGTGACATTCATTCACAATTCATGTTTTTCAATGCACCCAAGCAAGGTTCCATTTATCATAAGCTTTAAATCCATAATTCAAGTCACCTAGATGCCAACCACACTTTCACTACAACCTTCAATTAGCAATGACACACAAATCGAATCATGAATTGTTGGACCAGAAATTGAGTATCTTGAACTTACATTTCGACCATCTATGAGGTGCTTCTGCATCACAACTCGTTCAGCAACAGCAGGGTCGGCAAAGACAACAAAGCCGAAGCCACGGGCTCTACCGGTGGACCGATCCTTCATAATCACAGCTTCCAAAACGTCCCCAAATACCTGGAAATACTCTCTCAGACGGTCTTCATTGGTGTCCCATGAAATCCCACCAATGAACAGCTTTCCGAGATCCATTTCCAAATCCTGCAAAAACCAATCGTTTCTCAATTCAGCAATTCTGATGATAATCAAACAGCGGGATCTGTTAACCAAAACACACAATTCCATATAACCATGAACAATCCAAAAATCCCCAGCAATCCACCTACGAAGAAACATCAAAATGCTGCTAGAAATGAATAATACCTTGCCGCAGATGTCAAGCAGAAAAAAAAGCTCACTCAGATGTTTATATACAGGGATGTCTCTCTATCTCAAGTGGGTACTCTTGGATTCAATCCAGAAAGGCTTTACGAACTCTTAACTGATTGATCGAAAAGTATGATGAGGCCAAAAGGAAACCGATCGCCACCCAGTAATCCAAATGAAGGGAAGACAAAAGCTTCGACGAAGAAATGTGTAATAACTAATAAGATCCAAAAACGCAGATAGCAATTACCCAAAAAGGAGCAGGCTTTTCAGTTTTTTCTCTCCTCTTTTCCTTAATGTTTCCCCTTTCTTCCTGTGTGGGGAAGAAGAACCCAGAAGAACAAAGAAAAGAACTGATTGATTGATCAAAGAGAAAGAGAACCCAGATGAGGGGGAGAGTTGAGAGAGAATCTCAAGATCTGAAGGCCTCACAACAACAACAACAACAGAATAAGAAGAGGGTGTGAGCAGCTAAGGCTCTCTCCCCTTTTTGGTTCTCTTTCTCTTTTCTTTCTTCCCCTTTTTTCCCTTCCTTCTTCCCTTTCTCTCTTCTTTGTTATAAATTTACTGACAGTGTTCTGGATTTCAATTGGGATTTGTATTTATATGAGCTAAAATGGAATTGCGATTTGGTATTTACCAGACAGAGAGAGAGAGAGAGAGAGAGAGAGAGAAGAGGGGAAGGAGATGTGAGGAAGAGAGGGAAGGGGAGAAGGTTTGGTTTTTTGGTAGAAATAGGTTGTAAAATAGCGCTCTAAATATGTATTATAAATCAATCCAGATTTGGAGTGGAAATAATGTAATACTGAAATACATAATTCAATGAGTTAAAGCTAAGCTGGAGTTTATAAAATGAATAATATGTGCCTAAAAAAGTCTTGTAATTTGATGGGTAAAAATTCTCAAACATATCTCTGAAATTATATGAACAAGACAAACATTTTAATTATAACATAGCAAATTACAAAGCAATGTAATGTAATTTAGATTTGACTAATCAGAATGTTGATCAAGGAGAGAGTCACCAAAGTCTATCTATAGAGCTATTGCTTTGAACCTCAACACCCTACCACTTCGAGATCGTGCAAAACTCACAGTCTCACAACATCTCAATTCTTTTATTGATTTCACCTGCTATACCGACCTTGAAAATCTTTACGAGTTGGTAATCCTCTCCTATAATTATACCGCATATAGATCTAGCATGAAGAGTTGTAGACAGAATAACCAATTCCTATGCATGGGTCTCCCAGTAGGTGTAGTGTTGTTCTCTTTATGTACCAGGCCTCCATCATACGCTCTTGCTAAATAGATATGCAAACATGTTAATATAAGATATAAATTCAACCATGAGTCATTAAAATGATATCGAAGTTGATGGTAAAGTTTTTTCATTATGCTACATTCAAAATGCCAAACATAATAATACGAAAATTGATAGGATCGATGAAATTATTTTTTCTCCCTATAAAATAGCATTATGTCTCGTTCTTAATATTATCTTAAACGAATATAAAACCAGACTCATATGGTAATCATTAACTACTTATCTATACCAAAAGAGATTATATGACATAAAATATTTTCTTTGTGGAGGTAATTTCCATAAGCTGTAAATTTAGAACAATTTAATCTCCCTACTTTTCATGTGATCGAATTTTTGTAACTCACTTGACAAGTACATAAAACCTTTTCTTCTTCAAAAGGGATAAACAAATAAATAATGATGAAGGGAACAAAATAAAGATAAAGAGATGTGTGAGAGACAGAAGGGATCACTTGTTCTCCCCCACTAATCCAATCCAAAAAAACAAGCTATCCATAAATTATACCGAAAAAAAGTTGTAGATCAAGAATGAAAAAAATGAATTATGTGTTATTGCGTTAGAATCCATTTATCCAAATTCCATTTAATTTTATGAAATTATAATTTCTTTTATCTATTCTATGCAATGTTTATATAAACTACTTCATAATTTGTTTTTTATCTCATCGAATTGACGATAGAAGTAGCTTTCATTTGTTCTTGTTTTGGTTTCCAATCAAATCAAGTTCTCGTAGGGTTAAACTCAAAGTTGGAGGGAAAAGAGAATGATATTGATCTGGTCCAATACTAGTAATTTATGTTTGTTATTACTCGGTATCGTTATTTTTTCCATATTATTTTAGGAAATCTAGTCAACTTAAAATCAAACAGATTTAAATAAAAATTAACAATCTTAACATCATAGATAAATAGTATGAAATACCACCCTCATCCATTCAAACCTAAATGTTAATTTAGGTAAAATCTATTACCAACCATCTCTCAAATCACTAAAACAATAACTGGTTTCCATCCTCTTCCTCCCCCATACTCTCCAATTCTTTTCTACCTACCTTTATTCTTCGATGGGGGTGAAAGAAATGGGTGGCAAATGGTGAGAACGATGTTGGAGCAAATGTGGATAGAAGATAAAGATAGATTGGAATTGGATAGATATACTATGCCCTTATTCCGACCACACTTTTGCCACATATGTGATATATATGCCTTTCCATTTTTTTCTTCCTCTTCTTTCTTTCTTGTCTTGTAATAAGGTATGGGTGAAACCTTCATCTCTCCAAATAGTACAATAAGAATAATATAGATAGATATTTCATTTTGATGTGCTCTAAAGTCTCACGAGATAGTTAGCGATAGGAAGATGCAATCAGGTACACAATTTTTCATGCAATTTGTTTATGGAAGTAGCAACTTCGGGTCATTCACCCACCAATCTGGTTTAGTTTTATGCTACGCATAAAGAGAATACGAATAAATGTAATTCTCCATTGTATAAGCAATTGACCTTTGGGTATTTATCTTGTTTTCAATTCTCCCAAACACTTGTTTATATATTTTGATTGATTACAACATAAGATCAGCTAGCTAGTTGCACAACATGATTTTACATTTTTTACTCCCATATTCATGCCTCCCCAAGTTCCAATTCAATTCTTTTATATATGTGCAAAATTGAATTAAAAAAAAAATGATTGTTACAACATTTGGTATCAAGGGATTTTAAACATATGGATTAGCTTTCCCACAAGCCAGCTAAGAATGGAAAGGCTTCCATCTATAATTGTTGTAGCTGTATAAAGGTGGTGGTGGTGGTAGTGGGGAAGCATCATCAACACAATGTATACATAATATACTAACTTAATTATATAATAAACAAATGAAATACTAACTTAATTTCTTATTAAATAATAAACAAATTGTACACCCTCCATTAGAAAACTGAAAACCCAAACATTTATGCCATTTGGTTTGCTTAATACAACTTTACATGGAAGAAGGAACAAATGAAATCCGAGTTTCTAGGTGATAACGAATACAACTGCGGGCTGCGGCGGATCGCTTTCATTTTTTTTGCGGGAAAATGTTCCAGCTTTCTCTCGCTTCGAAGTGCATCAGTAAAAACCCCATTCCCTAAAACCCTAATTTTTAGAGGAAATCGCACAATGCCAAGTCCATCTCTTTCTCCGAATTGAACCTTCGCCCAGCAAACCACGTTTGGTTTTGTTAGATGTTTGCGGTCTCGAGAATGAAGGCTTTGTTTCCCCTTCAAATTTCCCTCCCCGTGGCGCCGGCTTTCCCCAACGCTGCCGCCTTCTTCTCCGCAGCTCCCAAGTTTACCCTTTTCTTCAATTTTCCCGCAGTTATTCAGTTCCCTGCTTCTCCATCTCTCAGACCCATCATGGGTTCATCTGGCCCGGCGTATTCTCGCGTTCAAAATCGGAACTTTCGGCCGGCGGGAGCTGCGGGTGATTCGACGGCGTCCTACCCTTCAGGCGAAATCCACGTCATCGTGGGTCCGATGTTTGCCGGCAAGACCACCAGTCTCCTCCGACGGGTTCAGTCCGAGAGCGAAAATGGCAGGTTCGATTCCCTGCTCCATTCCGCCTAACCCTTTTCTGCTTCTTTTCGTTTCCCATGGGTCTGTTTTGATTGTTATATGTGGTTTGTGGAATTTGGTGCATTTTAAAGCGACTATGTGGTTCGATTGATACGGGTTAGGTTCTGAGCAATTTGTGTATATTTCAACTGTTTTGGAACCCGATTATAAGTAGCTGAAGTTACCAGCTTTCAGGTTAGAAATCTGCTCCAGTTGGATAGAACTTTACAGGGACTTTGTTTCTCTGGGAGATTGAACGAAGCTGTGAACCTCTTGTGGAATACTGAATCAGCCGTGGGTGATCAAACCTATTCGCTTATGTTGCAAGAATGCATTCTCACGAGTAGGTATAAGATCGGGAGAAGAATCCATTCACGGATGATCATTGTTGGCTATCCTCCCACTGAATATCTCAAGACCAAGCTCTTGATCCTCTATGCAAAATCCGGCGACTTAAGAACCTCACTCGTGTTCTTCGACTCCTTAATCGACAAAACTCTGATCTCCTGGAATGCCATGATCTCGGGATGTGTGCAGAATGGGCTCGAAAAAGTGGGGCTCAGTCTTTACTCCGACATGAGACGAAACGGCTTGACGCCTGACCAATACACGTTTTCTTCCCTGTTTAGAGCGTGTGGTACTCTAGCTTTGTTGGAGCTCGGGAAGCAAGCTCACAGCATCCTGATTAAGTGCAAGGTTAAGGATAACGTGGTTGTCAGCAGTGCCCTTATTGATATGTACTTCAAGTGCAGCAACCTAGCTGATGGACAGAAGGTGTTCAATGAAACTTCGAATAGGAATGTGGTGACCTGGACTTCTCTGATCTCGGGGTATGGCCAGCATGGAAGAGTCGAAGAAGTCTTGGAATTGTTTAGGATGATGAAGGGAGAAGGGTTTCAGCCAAATTATATAACTTTCCTTGCTGTGTTATCTGCTTGCAGTCATGGAGGATTGATTGATCAAGGCTGGGATTACTTCTCATCGATGAAAGATTATGGGATTGAGCCGAGAGGGAAGCACTATGCTGCCATGGTTGATCTCTTGGGTCGGGCTGGCAAACTCCAAGAAGCTTATGATTTTGTTCTGAGCTCTCCACTTAAGGACCATTCAGCTACTTGGGGTGCTTTGCTTGGTGCTTGTAGGATTCATGGAGATACGGATTTGGCATCTATTGCAGCTAGAAAGTTCTTTGAGTTAGAACCGGGAAATGCTGGTAAATACGTGGTACTGTCAAATGCATACGCGAACCGTGGGTTCTGGGACCGTGTGAAAGAGATAAGGGGGGTAATGAAAGAGCTTGATATTATGAAAGAGCCTGCTTATAGCTGGATTGAGATTCAGGGGGAGGTCCATTTGTTCTTAACTCGGGATAAGTCTCATAGAAAGTCGGAGGAGATAGAGAGCTTGGTTTTCGAGATGACGAGCGTTTTAAAGGATGCTGTCTGTGATTTGGAGATCGACGAGCATTAGATCATGATAAATTTGGAAGTTGAGTTATATCCCTGAAATGTCAGAGTAACGTGGAATCAAGATGCTTGATTTACTTTGTTAAATGAATTGAGTGGTCTTCTCTTGTCTATGTTTTGCAGAAGTGTGGCTGTTGTGAAATCGGACAAGGATACAAGATATGGATTGGACTCAATTGTAACACATGACGGTCTGAAATTGCCCTGCTGGTCATTGCCCAAATTGTCGATGTTCAGGCAAAGTCTTGGTGTTGATTCTTACAACCAGGTATGGCAATTTATAATTTGAATACCATTTTTAGCAGAATACATGAGGATAGATCTTAATTCTATCATACTAAAGACAGCTTACCCGTGACAGCTGGACGTAATTGGGATCGATGAAGCTCAATTCTTTGGAGACTTGTATGATTTCTGCCGTGAAGCTGCTGATCAGGATGGTAAAACTGTGATAGTAGCTGGACTGGATGGTGATTACATGAGGTAAAAGCTTACTGTTTCCAGCTTGCCGTTCGTAAAATGTGCCTCTGGTTTAACACAACCATCGTTCCTTTGTTGACCCAGGAGGAGTTTTGGTGCTGTTCTCGACATAATCCCACTTGCTGATTCTGTGACCAAGTTGACAGCTCGCTGTGAGCTCTGCGGGAAGCGTGCATTCTTCACGTTGCGAAAGACAGATGAAACAAAGGTGGAGCTGATTGCTGGGGCTGATGTTTACATGCCTGTTTGCCGGCAGCATTATGTGAGTGGACAAGCAGTTGTTGAAGCTACAAGAGCTGTTGTAGAAGAGTCGTCTGAGAGGGTGCAGATAGGCTAGGGTAGTAGCAGGGCTATCAACTTATAATATCCCCTGTGATGGGGAAATATATCAGTTTAGATGAGATTTAGGAACTTTGAAACCTTGTCAAGAACAACTGGCAAGATAGTCTGTAAATATTGCTTGATTCGTTCTCCCCAGAACTTGCAAACTTAGAAGAGGGAGGAGTAGTAGTTCTGTGATGTTAGTTTCAAGATTCGATTCCTTTATTCAAAACATCACAATGCTTCATGAAACTTGACATTCATTCTTTACTCTCCAACAATACCAAATCAGTTATATATTTGTGTTAGTAACAGATAACAAAATATTACAAATTAAATCAGGTAACCAGCTTGGAAGATACAAAACCAACAACAAATGTAAATATATTGAATCAAACGAACATAAGATAGTCATACATAGTTTCACAGTATCGACACCTTTACAATCTACACTCAGTTCCTCTATCTTGTAACAACTCCATTGAAGCTCTCCAATCTCGGACCATGCAAACATTCCATCGGTTGTCGACTTCTAGAATGGAAGTACACAATGATCCATCATAATATGATACTAGGCTCACAGATACTCGCCCACATAGCATATAAGGCTTCCTCATCTTCGCTGCAGAAGAAAAACAGATTTGACAATGGAATCAATAACTCTGTTCTAGGTCTGAACAGAAAGAATGCATGATCATGATCCTGATGCTCCTTATGGACTAATGCAATGAAAAACGTATCATTCATCATTGGAAATATTCCATTGGTTTTATACCACAGGAACAGCAGGTCATGATCTCTGAACTCCATGTTACCTCCTGCTTCAATTACCGATACTCTGAAAATCAAACAAACAATAAAAACCAACAATACAAAGTTTCAGACTTCTTGAACAACGCCTCAGAATTGCAGAATTGACAGCAAGGCCCCGTTGAAGGGCCATTCAGTCCCGAAAGATGGTGTTCTTTTATAACAGATTTCCTCACAGGCATCAAACCAAGGAGCTTTTTTTAGTGAAAAAACGAAAATGAGTTAAAAAGAATGTTTGTCTCATGCCTAGTCCCAGTAGGTAACGGCGGCGACGCCGCTCCGAAAGGCTCATGAGAATGAGACCAGTCCCTCAAAAGTACACCGCCCAGCGGAGACACTCCGGTGAAGGAGCACCTCAACGCTACACGGAGAAGGGGCCATCGATATTCGACGTTTACTCCGGATTTTACAAGCATTCGACTTTCGTCGGCTCGCTCCGAATTTACGAGTAAAGCACGTCGGAATTTGTAGAAGAGATACCAGTTACAGGAAAACGTGAAATTCAAATCGACTTACAGAAAATAAGGGAAATCAAGGGGAAGAACAGGAAGAAAAGGAATGGAGATCTCAGATCGGCGACGGTGGTTGAGAGGATACAAGACAGTGGTTGAGAGAATTAGAAGAGGGAAAGGAAAAAATTGCTAATTTGCGGGAAAAAAAGCAGAAGAAGAAGAAGAAGGTAGATTTCGCGGCAGCTGCTACTAGGGTTTTGTTGCTCGGTGGGCCGAGTGCCAGTTTTGAATCCTTATGTTAGTTTGGCCTGGTGAGGTGGGCTTCGATAGCATTTTGGGCCCAAAAGAGGAAAGACCGGAAAAAATTGCTAATTTGCTTTCATTGAGAGTTGAACTCAAGACCTCCCGCTTACTAAACGGGTGCTCTAACCAACTGAGCTATGAAAGCTTTGTTGATTGAGTTCAATTTAAAGATATAATTAATAGTTCTAGAACAAAGTTAGGAATTACCTTAGACATAAACATGAGTTAAGGCGCTCATCTTGTACAAGATGATAAGTGTGTGGTCAATTAAGAGAGAGATCCATGATACATTAAAGTCTACCAATGTTAGCCTCGTCATTACAAGTCCTACTGATTATCGTCTGATATGTTTAATGAAATGTCGATTGAAGGGGTCTATGAATGCTTAGTAGTTTAGAATTGAAGGATCAAACCTTCCTTATATAGGTTTCTAGGTATGCTTATCATTAGATAAGCATTTACATGAGTTGAGATGCTCGTCTTGTGTGAGAAACTGAGAATACACAAGTGCTTGACCGGGAGATAACCTATGATATTTTTTTTTTTAAGGACTAATTATGGCTCTGCTGGTCACTGAACTTATGCGTAGGTTCAATTTAGTCACTGAATTTGTTTGTTCTCAAGAAACAAATTATAATATGGGCGAATCCAAACCAGTTTAACAGCATACAAACATTTCACGCTCAATCCGGTTAAAGTATTTACAATGGCCTGATTGCTCCTTGCAGAATCAGGACCAGAAACTGGAAAAATGGCGAAGCAAAGATCAACCATTCTCTACCAACAAACTATTGCTTGCATCAGAAAACACAACAGGCTAATCTCATTTCATACCCTCTGAAAAACAGACAACAAAACCACCATGACCAAAAAAATTTACAGATGCCATCATCTTTTCATCACCTAACTGTAAAGGGGTATCCTCATCTTTCATCTCCAAGCAGAACAAGTGGCCATAGCTCTTCTCGACCAGTAAAGATACAACCCACCATCCCTCTCCTCAACCCTGAACTTCCTATCATACTCCTTCAACACATCTCTCACAGCACCACTCACCGCAGGGTTCAATCCACACTGCTGGAATCCAGCCATCTGAAACCTCGACCTCCACTTCCCCAAAAGCTCGTGCCTTTCCACCCTCTCGCCGCCCTCGCATGCAATCATGTTCACTATATCTCTTGCCACGCAATGCTGCTCGGCGTTGATCCTCTCCTTGTCGTTCCTCGGTCGAGCCACATCAATCGACTCGAACATGGCTGTGTAGTAGTCCAGTGTCTCGAGGAACCTGAGGTGGAAGGGAGTCGTATTTGTGTTGGACTCCTGCTCTACTAAAGTCACAACCACGGGGGAGAGGCTCTTCACCAGTCGGAGGAGCCTGTCCCTGTGGTTCCACGTGTCGACACTCTCGTCTGGCATGTGGTGGAGGATGTACGGGAAGTTGACCACCACTGCTTCGCCTGGCTGGACCATCAGATGCTCCTGATGGACCTCACAACCCGTCATTGCTGTGTCATGGAACTCGAACGGCACGTTGAGCGAGGCTGCCAGCTTAGAGAGCCTCTGGCCGACTATGGGCAGCCCGCCTCCACGAGCATACGCGGATTGAGAATCGTCTACTCCTGTTATACGAAGTACTGGGGATCCACCTGGACGTTGTGATAGCCACTGGATGATTGGGATCCACTGGCTTCCCTGAGCTATCTGGAAATCAATGATGTGGATTCTCGGCTCGTACTGGATTGCTTCTCGGATGACTGCATTGGCTGACACGTAGGCAAACTTGTAGTACGGGCAAATCTGGAAGAGTATCCCCATGTACGACATGAGATCCGAACTTATGGGAGACTCGCATTTCAATGCTCGGTAGATTTTGCTTCCAGAGAGCTCCAATCTCGCTCGAAGGCCTTCAAGCATGTAAGCGCCAACTCGTTGGACTGGGTCTCCGGAGACTGATACCATTTGTTCCAAGACATGCATTAGCCCTGCTGCTCTGCTGATGTCAACTATGTCAACTGCTTGAGCACATGCTACCAAGACTTGTTTGATGTCTAGCTTGGGGATCATCGAGGTGGCCAAAGATGGGCCAGCTTGGTGCTGAGGGGCACCAGCGAAGCAGAAGTTGCAGCTGTCTGTGGCTTCGGATTCAGGAGCCATTAGTGACATCTCCATCTCACGAAGCTTCTGGCGGAGGAAATGGTCTTCATCAGCAGAGGATGATCCACTCACAGGAGAGCCATATGTGTTATCAGGAGAATGGTGAGGATCGGTGAGACAAGAATGCGAGGCTTGTGGGGAGATAGGGCTTCTGCTGCTAGACGAGACACTTTGAGCTGGTGAATCGTAGATGAAGAAGTTACTGCTGGTGGTTGCTGGGGATGATTCGAGGGTGAAGTATTCTTCATCTTTGTAGGTTTGGAAGGAGATGGTGGGGCCTTGGCTTGTGTCAACCGAGAACATGCTTTCGTCAAGGAGTTGGATCTGTGAGAGACTATACGGGTCGGTGTCTTTCGTGGGTTGGTGGTAGAAGCCATGGATGGCTGCTGATCCTCTTCGACGCTTCTGTGATGTTGTCATCTTAAAAGGAATGCACGGGATGACGTGAGAAACTCAGGCAAGCAATGAGCTTTTTTTAGCAAATTCACCAGGCAACACCAGTGGCTCTCTCTTGGGGGCTAATTGGAAGAGGGTTGTTCGATATCTGCAGCAGGAGAAAATTCATAAGACTCGGTATATGGCATGAACATTAGATTCAAACAAGATTGCAAAGCACGTGATGCAGAAGACAGATTTGTCCAGGATAGATGGAAGAAACCAAGCTGGATGAAACCACTTCCACTAGGGTCCTATTTTAATTTGCTAGCAAACAGTGTAATGGATGATGGACCGAAGAAATTTCGCCCCAAATTTCTTCTCGAATTGTCAAACAAACAGTCAATAAAAGATAATAAAAACAAGATATGCTGATGGCCACTAGCAAAACAATTGACCGTAAAGCTGGTCAATCCAAAACAGGCTAGCCTTAGCAACAAGGTAGTAGTATACGGTTGGAAATGATAGATTTCTAATGAATTGATGAACCGTGAGTAAACACCAAAACACCACTGCATTTCACGACACCACATGAGTAAACATTAACCGCACATAAGCAAAAAGGGATAGGCCTATGCAGCTATGCGATCAATCAAACAAACTATACACACAAGAATTCTTGGCAGATTAGGGCAGAAATGAAGCCACCTAATCATGGATCCAGAAATTGGGGAAGATTTCCACCTTATTTGATCAAATGAAAGCAACCTACCTATAAAGTAGCTAGCCAAGAGATGAGTACAACCAAAGCTATGAAATCTTCAGAACTCACACAAAAAGACAGCAAAACATGGCGGAGGATACATAAACACACAAAAGAAAGTATAAGAACAGGAAGAAAGATAAAATCTGCTCTCCATGAGTTATAGCCAGAGGTCATTCTCAAAACAATCACTTTCTCAGTTCCAAAAAACAGAACCCAGAAAGCAACTGCAACAGCCCATTACGGGAAAAGAATCAACTTTTGGTTCAATCTCGTGAGCCCCAAAACTCCCAACAAGAATCCATCTCAAAACTCGTTCAATCCATCACAAAGCAACGAACTTGAACACAGAATTCCAAAGGGAACTAGACAAGAAACCGAATTTTACAGACAATCTAGGCCGAGGATATGAAAACCCAGATGAGAAATCGCAAAATGACAGACATGGATCGGTGGCTCCACTTCCTCACCTCAAATCTCCGCTGGGGTTTCGGCTCCGTCCCTGGTACAGATAATTCTTCTCTTCTGGAGTCAAGCAAACAGCGAAAGTGTCGGCTTTTGCTTCTTCTTCTTAGTTGCTTTCTAGCTTTCTTTCTGTTCACGGGATTTCAAATCTCTTTCTCAATTCATTCATCAATCACTCTGTCAATTCAATCGGGGACTCCAGGTTTGCTTGCTTCTACAGACTATTTTAATGGGGGATGGGCTGGTTATTTAACAACACTTGCCATCTCTGATGGGCGGAAAATGGCCCCTGGAAGACCGAAGGATTTACGCAGCTGCCACCGCAACGTGTGCGGGAGATTTTTCTTTTGGCGCTTTCGTTTTCTAGAACTTGGCGCGGGGAATAAGAACAAAGGTGTTACCGTCACCGTGGACGGCAGCATATAACTGTTACAATTTTTTACTCGGAAATTTTAAGGTCTTTATTATGCTAAAAAAATGTCGAGATTCCAATTACATTCGCATACTAATAAATTGATGAAGCTAGATTTACGTGTACGAGGAATCAAAATTTTAATATAGAAGGAATATCAATGATTTAAATTGTCTCAACTCGAAAAAATGATGCTCAATGTAATACATGTCAAGGGAGTCTGGTCTCTTTCAAGCGCAAAATCGAAGCTACGAAATTAAACATTTTACAGTTTCATATATGAAACGATCATATACATGAATGAGTTGTAGAAAATCGTAATACCATGAATATAAACATAAATCACTCGTTTTAATAACCATGTAAGAATAAAATAAATCAGACTATGTTAATTGTTGTTTTTTTTATCTTGACGATGACGGATTCGATCATTTTAATTCATCTAGATCTACGTAGGATAAATTGGTTGGATTTGGACTAAAAATTCCATCTATTATTTTCATCATCAATAAGTCTTTGATTATTACTGTTTCTTTGTTTGTTTCTTCCTTTTGTCTCCTGAACGGGAATTGAAATTCTGTGGGTTTGAAACAAGTTATGTCAATTTATTTATTTGACTTCTTATTGTTCTAGTTAATTGACTAATCATGGAGTCACCATTACGTAAGTGATGAGTGCATATATAGATGGGGGCAGCAGGGGGCTTAAGCTTAACTACTCTCCTCTTGTTATTAAGGTGTTACAGTTCGATAAATCACAATTCCTGGAAATGGTGACCATATATATGATTTACGTTCTTATGTGATGTAGAGGTATAACGTACAATTCGGTATATGGTTTTGTTGAGATGTAGAGTTATGACGTACAATTCGATAAATCACAATTCTTGGAAAACAAAGATTTCATCGGAAAACTGTGTTAATCTTACATCAATTAATTCTCAATATTGTTTATGTATCACATAAATATTGGGTTATTCTAAGATGCTATAGAAATCCTCCAAACTGGCAAAAAAAATCGAAACAAATGTTATAGTATTCACTTACATATGAAACGACTTATAGTATTAGAGAGTGCCGTCAATTTCATAAAGTTTATCGTAGTTTTACACTATTTTGTGGTCGAACCAAATCCAAAATATATTTCAGATGACCATATTGGTTCAACCATTTTGTAGTTCTAGATAAGAGCCGATTCATGACGTGATGATGGTTGGATAGGATTAATGTGGATCCGCCGTTCCCTACCAACCTCATTGATAAAAAACAACAAAACAAGAGATTTCATGACTGGTTTTGATTTCAGTAAAGAGACCAATATATATCTGTATTATATAGTAACCTGTTCGACAACTAGGACAACCATGGTGTTTTATGGTACAATAATGTTGACTAGCTGTAGCTATAATTTATAGTTACGCATAAGAGTACTATTGTCAACCATCTAAGATACCCGGAAATTATTTATAAAGTTAATGAACTGATAATAAGAACTTCAAAATACAATAGGACGATGGAAATCGTCAAGATTAAGTCCAACCGAAACTCGAGAACATTTTTCATCATACAACAACGCCAAGTAATGACTAAATCAGTCATAATAATAAAACAGATAACCCGATCACTAACTCATAGATCGGCTATACCGATCCAATTGATTGTAATTGAACTCAAGGGTACTGCTATAAAACAACAGATTTGACCAATGCCACCACTAATAATCAATATCTGGTCTGTGCCCGACAGTATTGGCTAGGTAGGTTTGGTAGTTAGCCGTTATTTTCATTTATGAAAAGCAACGAGTGTGTGTATAGTTAAATTAAAGTATTCAAGCTCGTGGAAGGCTAAGGCGACTTTGACTACTACCTAGTTTGAGAAACTATACAAATACACGGACAAGGAAATGTGTACCAATTGATGGTGCTTAAGCCAAGAATGGAAAATGTAACATTTGGTCAAATAAAGACAGCAGGAATTCAACAGATTTATATGCAGGCGAGGAATGAAGTAAGTAGTTGAAACTTTAATATTTGGAATATATATAATATAGAGGACGACAGTTGAATTTAATTTGTCACGAACCAAGAGGCCATATGGTTGACGTCGATTGTTGGTCCGTCCACATTTGGTTGCCTTTACATATGTGTCATTTTTTGGCTTCCATTCCATCTTTCACACACTTTAAAACTTCCATGTTTTCCATTTTGCAACATGTATAACGTATTAGGCGTTATGTAATATGGTATCTGATGACCAGATATCGGTGTCGTTGATCGGTCAAGAAATTTCGTGACTTGAATTCTGTAAAATCCTAAAACTAACAATTGATTCAAGTCTATAAGATGATGCTCCAACATCATGTTCAATAGCTATAAGTTTTTATAGCTAATGTAGTTAAAAACGCGCTTTAAAACTTTAAAAACTTATGATTTTACGCTTCTAGATCATCAAAACATTTCTACGTAGAAACGCGATTTTGACTACATTACAGTCCTTGGTATGATCCCACATGATGATGATTAGAATCAGTACTTGACTTCCGTACGTAATTTCAGTTGTACTTTTTAAACCCACATAAATTTCAGGTCGTCCATATCAACTTGTATATCTTTTGATATTAGTAGATCGGGTTGTGTTTTCTTTACTTCCATTCCATGCCATTCCTTCTCGTTCAACACAAGCTACATGTATTTTATTAAAAGAGACAAATTGTACTCCCAAAGTCCTAGTTGTTGATCGAGCACTCCATCTTTATTGAAATATGGTTAGCTATAAACACGATTACGTGCGATTATAGGTACAATGTACGGAAATTATTATCATAATCTATGTCTTCTATATGATAATAAAATGTGTTCATATAACTTTGAAATTGAGGATATGCTATTGAGGATAACAAAAAGTGTTTATATAACTTTGACATTGAGGATGCAGTACACTATTAAAATCTACGTGTGTACATGTTTTAATCCAAGTAGAGTATGATTTCACCTTTTTTAACAAGTGGGGAGCTTGGTCATTCAGTGACCAAAGCTAAATTCCCGCCCTCCATGAATCTCTGATAAATCCGTATACAGGTAGATGATTCAAACTTACGGTCATATCAGTATCCAATAAAAAAATATTATATTCAGACGATAGAATGCAAGAATACAATCGAAGAATATATCGTGTAATAGCGATCGAGCTAATTCTATGTACCCAATATTTATTAGTATCTTGGATTAAACGGGAAAAGGATGAATGGAGGATGAGGAATGATGATTGTAAGCGGTTTGGAAGAGAATGAAGAGAAAAAGGAGAATCTTGGTGCTTTCTCTTTGGTTACTAGTAATAAGATAACCAAAGGCATAAAAACAACGACCCACTCACCCTTCTCTTCAAGCCCTTTACACCCCTCATCCATCAACTGTTCTACTGGAAAAGAGGTTAGCAAATAGGGCCATATGAAGAAAATTCTTCTATTACTAATGTGTTAGAAATGGAATGAATATATGCAATAAAATAAGGGTCCATTGATTTAGTTATATTAGGTTATCCATTCAAATTCTAGGGATTATTATTATGGTTTTATTTCGTCCTTGATGTATAAATTTATCGAATGATAAAAAAATAAAACTTGTAGAACTTTTACATACTTCATAGACCACAAGTTCAAAATGGACGACAACGGTTCGACCCACCCCCGATTTGCTTGCACATTACTCTCCTACAACCAATTGTAGCTTCTCCTTCTGCTAAACAACACCCGGTTCAACAATCCAGGGGACAACCATTTTAACATTTTTCAATGATCCTAAGTTGGTAGGGTTGATGTCATTTTCAATTCCATGGACTAGGTTATATATAGATAACAAGATCGATATACTAACTCTAGTTTGTTAATCAGGAGATGTGGTGTGAAAGGTAAAAACTCTTTTAATGACAACCGTGTTAGTTACATATTAATAACTATCGATCATAACGATAAGTACCGTGAGCTAACCGTGAGAACGATTTTAACAACCATTCTTGACCAAGACCTTGAAGTAATTGCTAGCTTTAGCATATGCATAAGATGAGGTTTAAGTTCCCTAGTGATGCTCCTCAAGGAGACCATAAGATAATAACAAGCAACGTATATACATATCCACAAACAAAATTAAGAGTGATCTAGACCATCTCTCCCACTAATGGAAAGTGTCAAAAGGCAAATAGTTGCTCGACGTCACTAAGGTGGAACCCAGATGAGTGATGGCAGGAGACTGGAGAAACACTGATTTCCTTATCATCATCACCTTTAGGAAAAATACCTAGCAGTTTCCCCCTTCTTTTGTTCTGTGCCACGTGCTGGTAATTACTATGGTTCAACAATAGGAATCACAACTTCACAACTAGTGGTTATTGAGCTGGATTGGTTTTTTATAGTTAGCCATCATATTTGTTATTAGTTTATAAAATATTAGCCTCTTCTCTTGTTATCAATTTGGCATAATCTACGGTTTGAAGTTGGATAACAAGACAATCTGTCGATTGATATTAACAATCAATTTAATACAAAAAGGTAGTGAATTCATGCAAACTTCAAACTCAAAGGATGAGTATATATAAAAGGATAACATGATGGAGTCACAATGGTAATTCTCATTCATTATGTAGTAGCTGCTAGCTAGACATGTTATGTTAGGCAATGTAAGGTTCGTCTACATATATTTCACTCACGGTCAGGGTATTAATCCGTGATGATGAGAGAAGTTAAATCCATTGTTATCTTTATGTTATCGAATTATCTTCTTCTCTTATATCTTTCAATCTATCTACCCATCGGACCTCTATTCTTGAACCTGTTATGTTTCTCTTATCTTTCAACCTATCAACTAATACCGATCAATAACCACCCTTGAATGCATGTTTTAAAGACATCGATAAAACAAAACACTTATCTCCCAACATTCACGTCCAGTTCATTCCATAAAACTCCATACAAGATATCGAATAGTACGATTTTGCATTATCCCTTTCCCTTCCATGTAGCATCGATCACTTTCGGGGAATGGAGAAATGTATAAAGATGTTCCCTTTTGCTTTTGGTGGACTACGTGTGTGTGAGGAATAATCATCTACCTACCTTTTTTTTCCCATGTGCCTTTGATTTCCACCTTTGCCCCACTTTCTTCCTTCCTTCCTTTGCTCTGTTTCACCTCTCGTAAGCTGGATTTACAATGTGATTCTAATGGAAAAAGCGAGTAAAAGGAAAGAACACAACTTGGTGGGGAATGATGTTAGCCAGATCAGAGGAAACAAGAAAGGAATTAACAAAGTGAAACCCTAGTTAAAATAAAATAATATGGAAGTTGAACCAAAAGCCAAACCGTGTGCCTCAATCTAATCACTTTTAGCAAAACCATAACTAAAATAACAGAAAAACCCCGAAAAAATGAGACTCAACTTTGTATAGTATTGTATGCTTAGACTGTAACTTGAAGCGCAAAAAAGTTTGAGAAATATATGAACCAAATCTGATACGTATACTGGTCTATCGTTGCTTATATTTTCATCTTCCTTTTAGTATAGGACCCGAACCTCCAATCTACTCCTGAGTCCAATCTTCATAAACTAAATAAAGGGAATATGATAAAAATGTCACATTAAGGACTTAATATAATAATAATGGTGAGATGCATCTACCATGACCTTATTGTATTGGGGAAAATATATTATTCTCAAAACTCCAAATTAGATTTAGATTGAGAGCATGACGTGGGCTTATAATCGGGCCTTTGTAGTGTAAATGCAACGTGCATTTGTTACCTGGTTTGGGCCGCCGCTGCAACTGCATTGGGCCTAAGGATCGTGGTTTTGTTTCCTAATCTGCTAATCATACCCATGCGTTCTCTCTCTGGGCTTCGTTAATTATCCCTTAATCCATCGGATAACAGCCTTAATTTAATTCCCACAGATAGTACAAAAATAAAACACAATCATACAATTATTTGACGCACTAATGTAACATGGGAAAATTGAAATTTACTATTAGATGATTAGACTTTGACCGCCAAGTCAAAAATATTAGCCCTATACCAAACAAGTAAAGGAAATAAGAGAGACAAAAAATTAATCCATCAAAATTTTCAGTCTCTCACATTTCCTCCTGCCCCTTTTTAAAAAAGGGGAAACCAAAAAAGAAGAAAAAAAGAAGAAAAAAACTAAACTTGTTTCAAAGATGAAGAGAAGTATCAATATCATCACACCCACCCATATGATCAAATCTCTTCATCGTCTTCTGATCCACATGATGAACATTCCTCACAATACCATATTGCCTCACAACCTCTTCATCATGATCACTATCATTATTATTTGCCTGCAAAAACTTGCCAATATCACAATAGTACTCCAAACTCCTCTTCTCCTTCTCTTGATGATGATGAAGACGACTATACAAACTTTTCTCCTTACTCCGTTCCTCGTCATGATGCGAACTGTTGCTGCTGTGTCTGAACGATAACGATGACGATGAGAACATTTGCGACCTCGATTGACTCGCTCCCGATGACTCGTTACGACGACCATCAAACCGTACATTATCAAACCCCATCATCATCGCTCTGGATTTGGCCGCCGCAGAGGATGAGGAGGACGAGGACGAGGAGGAGGATTTGAATTGATGAGGATGAAGATGGAGTTTGTTACTAGTAGTATGATTGTTAGTAGGCTTCGCCGCCAACACCTTGGACATCTTCTTCTCTTCCCTCATCTCCTTCGCCCTTCGCAACTGCCTGAACCTCTCCTGCAGCAGCGTGATCGACGACTGGGCTATCCCCCTAGTGGTCGTGCTGCTCTCTGGCCTAGCCATATCGAAAGACGTACTTTTCGGGGAAAAAAACTACACGAGACGAACGATTGATTTCTCTGTCGCCTTTAGAGCTATTGATAGGAAGTGGTTTACAAAATAGTTTTTGTTTCCTCTCTTCCTTCTTCTTACACCATGGTATATATAGTGGGAGGGGTTTTGGAGGAATGGAGGGAATCTGCAGGCAAAGGAGGAAAATGTTGGGGAGAAAAGGTTGGGAATTCAATGGGTGGAAGAAACTAAAAGAGTTCCCAAAAAAAATGAAGAGTAGTGTGCTGTTAGGGAGGATTTTGGGAAGCTAGCTAATGGAAGGGAGTGTTTGGAGGAATCAGAGGGTGGCTGCTGCTGCCCTAGCAATATGCCTCTGGCCGATTCGATTCTCCTTTTCAGTTTTCAGCAGTTTGGTAGGTATCTTTATGTCGACCAAACATGCCTTTAATTTCTTTTATGCTATTGTTTAAAAATGTCCAACAAGAAATTCGATTGCGTATGTACTTGGAACTTAGTATGCAATCCGGCTATGTTATTCCAAAACGATTATCAGAATTATGTATTACATGAAAATTACTCCGAGAATATGCATGGTTGGATTGAGATGTGATGTTAATGGGAATGTCGTTACTCCTTAAGATCTTTTATTGGTTAAAATGTTCATTAATATATATATATATATATATATATTAAAGTCCTCAACTCAACAATAACTCAAAAGTCCAAAATAGAGATCAACTATTTTTCTTTCTTTCAGCACAAAAATTAGAGATTGGATCTACAAACAGAATGCACCAAGAGAAGGATTAAAAAAAAACCAACAAATTTTTGTAGATTATAGGTAGTATCTCCAATTTTCCATTTCTAATAGCGTTCTCGCAAAACAGGTTGTCATGATAGTACGATTTGAAGCTAATTAAACATATTTATGGGTACGATTGCTAGCGTTCATTATTATATGAAAAATACTCACAATAATCACTGGTAAAACGTATATTAGTAAGTATCGTCCCGCTCTCATGAATTTATCGGATATTTACGATTCGGTAACTAACCTCAAATATATGTGTCGTAGTGACAAACAATTCAACATTCATATTAAAAATATCGATGATGTTGATGTTCGGCATTCCCAAAGAGATGCAATAGAATTGCATTTGCTAGCTAAGAGGATATTTTCAAATGAAGAAGACCGGCAGCCGATTGAACATTCTGCGGCAAAGAAAAGGAAAGATTCGGTTTTGTCGCGAAGGGAATGGAAGGGAGCGGCATGCTGAAATCAAAGCTGCAAAAATGATAGAAAGGGATTACTAATATTATTATTTACCCCGATATACAAACAATAATATGGTATTTTTCTAATTTGGAAACGACGGCCGGTTGTGTTTGGATGCTTCGCCGGCGGACAAGAACATCGGTCCAAGAATTCCCACGAAAGATAGATGGGTTAGTTGGAAACCCTCTGGTAGAAGATAGCTTATTAATTAATTAGATTAAGATGGGTGGAATTCGTTCGGCAATTTAATAAAAATCTAATTAGCAATTTATAATGATGTGGTGATTCGTGGCCGACTGATAGCTTAGGTGCTTCTGGCTGATATATTCCATTCCATTTACCTTCACATATACAGTGTTTTGGTTGGACAGTTTTACAGACTTAGATCAAGAGATCATTACGTGTGTATTTCAATGTCAATGAACAAAATGAGATAGTGATGGTAATGTCGAGCTTAATATAGCTAACTATATTGGATGTGATTCAACCTAAAGTTAACAAAGTCTAGCAAAGTAATGCATACTTTACTAGAAGTTTGCTTCTGCTTATCAAATTGTGTTACAATCAAACGATGTTGATATCAGGGTTACCATAATTTAAACACGAAATTGCTGAATTCTAAACATTATCTTATAGTTAATCATGTGAGTGGAAGAAAAGATGATTGATGTACATGGGGTTCTTTGATATCAACCGGTTATTATTCTCTTTGTACGAAGATGACAAATTCTCTACGGATACACATATATACAAGGCAAAAAGAGACAAATTTTAGTATGTGCTTAGTTGCTTATTTCAAAATATAAAATACCAAATAATTGAATTCAAGAGCTAGGCACAATTTAATAAATGAGAAATATTATTAGTTTTGTCTAGCGCCGTGCAATTGATGTGGAATGGCTAGTAAGACAAATTAATAAAAACACACACAAACCTTCCAAAATTCAACACATACACTGCTGCCTACGTTACTTACAAGTAATTACATATTAAAATGTGTCTGCTGCCTAATGAGGAATATAACTCTGATAAAGTTATATAACATTACTTATAGTACAACATAATGCTATTTGTACTATACTTATGCTTCAATATAACAATACATATAGTATAATATAATGTTATTCGTACCATACTTATGCTCTAATATTACGAGTACTATTATGTGATACTGTAGGTATTGGTAGAAGCTACGAAAGACCCCCTCGCTGAAATGTTTTTCTCTTTGAAGGTAGCATAAACATGAATTGGCTCATAGTGGATGTTGACTTCTTATTGGGGTGGCGAATCATGAGACCAACATGGAAGAACGAGTTTATCCCGAGATCTACGAGTTGTCAGGGTGCTCTGCTCGTGAAGAAAGAAAGATAGTGGAAATACACACACAAATTTCTACTATAGACATCAAGCGATGTAAAAGCATACCTCTTGCTTCTTAGTTCTTACCTTACCACCGTTGGAGATTGGAGAAATATAATTGGTCCACATAACATAATGCATGAATAAGTTGAAGTATGTGACTGTGACTGTGAGTGGCTCTCCACTGGCTTTTCTTTGAAAAGATTGATAAAGATTTTTGTTGACCAAAGCCTCGTATTCCATTACGAAACAGCGGTGTATTAGCGAATCGATCTATAGCTTATAATTTGGTTCGTTGATAGTTCATAAATCTGTAGGTTTTATATTTAACAATATATAATGGTTAAAGAGTTTGAGTACGTGACCAAATTAATATATAAAATTTATAATTTGAAAGAGAATCTATGTATTATAAATTGCTTAGATGATAAGAACTAAAAATGATTCCAACATAGTGTATAGGTGGGATCAATTTGTCATGAAAAATTTACTATCAGGCTTTTATTATCAGCATATTAATAATTTTTTTATTATATATATATATGGTATACAAATATTACGGTATCTAATGTATAAATTACTACAGATTTTAAGTTTGAGGTTCAACAATTTACAATCATAAATAAGGTGAGTTAAGTCAGAGCTCGTTAATGAGCCGAGTTTGAGTCGACTCGAGCCGAACTTGAGCTAAGGTATTATTAAACGAGTCGAGCTCGAGCTCAACTCATTTCTAATGATATATACTTTTGTGTTAAGGCCTCCAAGCAATTCCCAATACAATCTCTGAGGAGTCCATCAACAACAACCGACCATGTTGATCCAATAACCGATCCATCAGTAGTTTGTACCTGAATCCAGCCCTCTTTTGGAGGAATCCATCCAATTATTTCCTACACGTACGATAATTAGTTAATAGGCCTTATGTGTTTAAATTTGTATAGTTTAAGAACTATCGTGTAACGTTTATTTTATTTGTGGTTCGCTTCATTAGAACATTGATCATTTTTTTTATAAGAACCAGGCCAATTTGGATGTAGTGCATATGTACATGATGATGTGAGATACAGAAGTGATACGAAATTACGAACAACTACACTTGATCTTAGCCAGAAGACTGATTTTTTTTTTTATATATAAAAGAAGAGAAGTACAGCATATAGCAGTGATAATTACGACAATACAAAAGAGGGAATTCTTTTATTACTAGGATTCGGTATCCTAATGAAAGAAAAGAATATCATCAGTGATTATTTGCCTTGTACATTCTGTGCATTGCATATAAAAGGAAAGAATAGAAGAGGAAAGAATATCTATAAGAAATGGTATTTTTATCATATATATAAACCGTGACCATCAGAACCAAAATCGTATCCTTGAAGAAATACTGCACAGAAAACCTGCAACTGCAAGAGGTGTTAAAGTCAGAGGAAGATATGAAAACCTCTGCTGCAACAATGAAACTGACTTTCTTCTTTCTTGCTCAGTTGCACTCTTATCTCTCGCAAGTGGTTGCTGGTTCTATTGGTCTGGTCCACCAATCCGGTCCGACCCTCATAACCAGGGAATCATCATGAATGGAAAAGAAGAAGGTACATATCAACGACTAAACAAAATCACTCGATCTTACCACAAATAAGAAGGTATCCTGTTTACATCAAAAACTAACCTTGTACCACATTGGTTAAAAAACAAGAAATTAAATGGCTTTATAGCCAACTTAATCATATTATTTTAAATCAGTTTAGTGGGCCATGAGGATTTAATTTTTTGGGCCCATTACTCCGTGCCACCACGACGGCCCATGCATCTCCAAATTTCCGGCTTTTTGATCGGGACTCTAGGCCTGGCCCAACTGTTAATGACGAGCCCACGGCCCATTTTTTAGGAGCCGAGTGAAGAGAGAGAAGTCACCGTCCCCATTTCAGTGGTTCGAGCATTTTTGGATCAGCAACTGAGGAACAGAGTACTGTCAAAAAAAAAAAAAACTGAGGAACAGAGAAACCGAGTGAAGAGAGAGAGAAGTCACCGGAGGAGAGGAGAAATGAACACCGACATCACAGCATCGACGAAGCCGGAGTACCCGGTGATAGATCGGAACCCGGCGTTCAGCAAGGTCGTCGGCAACTTCAACACTTTGGATTACCTCCGGTTCACCACCATCATGGGCATCTCCGTCACCGTCGGCTACCTATCAGGTTCGCTCTCTCTCTCTCTCCCATTTCCGGAACCGAAATGAATTCCTCGATTGTGTGCGTGTTTTGATGCGGACGAATTTCTGATTGTGGCGCTTATTGTTGTTTTCAATCGAATTAGGGATTAAGCCAGGGTTGAAGGGCCCATCAATGGTGACTGGGGGATTGATTGGTTTGATGGGAGGGTTCATGTACGCGTACCAGAACTCGGCGGGGCGAATGATGGGGTTCTTCCCTAACGAGGGTGAGGTTGCTCGTTACCAGAAGAGTGGTTTCAAGAACTGAAGAGGCTGGGGGAAATTTTGGAAATGCAAATGAATTCGCTTTTCTGTTCTTCCATTGCATTTTGAGTTTGTTTCATGGTGGGTTTGGTTAGGATAATGATGCTTGTGAATCGATTAATAATCTTCAAATTCTGGGATTACTGCAATGTGAAAAATTTCCTCACTTTCCTCTGTTAGCTTGGAAAGCAAATGGCCAGGTGTGCTTGAATTGGCAGCTAAGAACCAGAAATCTGAACTCTCCATTGATACTGGCAAGTTAAAAAGAATGGAATAGTGGAGGTAGATTGTTACCAAAGTACTATTACCTTTGATGTTGTATTTCTTGTAAAAGTACTCGTATTAACCTTCTTGAACTTTTCTTTGACAGACTTTAACAAATATGATTTGTTTCACTTTCACCCAAAAAAAAATTAAAACCAAAGTTCAGTGAAGATATGCCCGTTAAATTTGTGGGAGATTGAATATCTCCACCATTGCACCGCTTAAAGGAGGTTATGCACCAAAGTCTCATTCCTTTAACTTGGTTGTTTAAGATCAAACTGGAGCATTATTATCAGATGATTCTCCACTGGGAATATTATTCGAAGCATAGAACCATTAATATCAATAGTTAATATTAGTACGAATTAACTCAATAAATCAAAATAATACTAAAGCTGGTATAGCATATCGAATAATGTGCTAGTGTCAAACAAAATTTTGATCGGAATTATCACCGAACCAATATAATTCTCTCACTAAGATTTTATCATACCCAATAAACCAAAAGATCAAAAAATATAAAAAGGGAAATGAGTTGATGTTATGGTAACAGAAAATTATACATAGAAACCTAAGCTTGAAGTGGTATAATTTTATGATTATGTATCGTTGGCCGAAAAAAAAAATCCTAGGAAAGAAAGTATGTTAGCTAGTGGTTTCAAAACTTGAACTTATAGATAAGAACAGTGATCTACATTTCATCGATCTAAGAAAAAACCAATACTTAGAAAAAAATTTGAGGAATAAACTAATAATTAATTAAAAAATGATTGGTAACTACATTCATAAACCTCTTCACCCTTAGTCACTCAACCAACTTATCATCATTGCAGATGGGTTGGATTTTAATTTTTTTTGTATTTGTTGGTAATAAAAAAATAAGGAATTAGGAATAGAAGACATAGTATTTTACGAAGTCTCTTTACCGTTAATAATAGTTAAAAAGCCTTGTTTTTTACTTTTTTAATAGAGTCATGTTTCTCAATTGTAATGTCCGGGTTTTTTCAATTAAAAATACAAAAGCATTCTTCCTAAAATCATTCAGAAGGTTGAAAATTTAGAACTAAACATATTATTGTGGAGAACTTCTTTATATTAGAGTTGAGATTGGGATATCAATCTCACAGCTTTGAGCGATTCTACTTAAGTTAAGATCCATCTTAATTTGATTTGGACTCAAATTAATTATTTTCATTATTCTACCATTACATGTGTTGTAGAGAAATGATTTATGCTTTTGGCCGGATAGTATTTGGATTTTGGAATGAAGAAGATAATTAGTAATAGAGTGATATACACCGATTCTCTTTAAGAAAAAAAAAATAAAAATAAATTGCAAGCCCAACCAAATATATAATCACGTTACTCTAAACTCTCTCAGCTCTATTTTAAGGTCATATATATATATATATATATATATATATGGCGAGTTCTACGGTACCCTGGGTGAAATTCGGGGTACCGCATACCTTGAGTATGAAAACACTATCTAGACCTTGAATTGACCGATCTTTCGGACATGATACTATATTCTAACACTTAAAGATCAAAATCTAGGTGTTAACTCTCCCAATCTTATACTCTAAGATCAATTTAATTAGAAACAATAATCGACGGTTATTATTCATCCAAATATAGGCACAAAAAGGAATGCACCATCTTAGGGTTTATAGATTATGATTTAGATAATTATGACCTAAGGGTCACTCATTAAGGGTTAGGGTATAATATCAGACACAAAAATCCTGGTAATTCAAGGTCTAGATAGAGTTTCCATACTCGAGGTATGCGGTACCCCGGATTTCACCCGGGGTACCATAGAAGCCACCATATATATATATAGTGTAGAAAGACTTATGTAGCCTTCCGTGAGTATGTCGCCAAGTTCGGCAATTCATGTTTATGGTCATCATTGTTACAATTCGTTATGATAACTTCATAAAACAACCAAATATGAACTATGGGAATGAAACTCGCCCTGTTATGAGAGAAGCTTTCATCTTTCATAACCTCTTCATTTCTTTGATTTCATAGATGCCAAAACCATATGTATAAGTCAACACCATTTTCACCATTCATAAGATTCACCAGCAACCATTCCTTGCGCTGGAGGTTGACATTTCTTTCCACCATATTTTCCTTGAGCTTTCCCCGTATGATTGAAATTGTTTTTATCCTTTCTCTGAATAGGGCGTAGGGGTCTCCATACCTTCAATCATATTAAGGATCTCTTCAAAGGAAAAGGCCTTTCAACCTATTCTAGTCAAACTCACTTTCTCGGTTGTCCATTCAGGATTCAACAACGTATGACTCCCTTTTCGTGTTTGTGATTTCTTAAAGTGGGAAGTTGTCGAGGGTGGTTCCATTCATCAACCATGGATGAAACTAAAAGCTTGTTGTTTCCCCATTCCTTATACTCCACCAAACCACTCTTCATCGGTGGACGTGCATTAGCAATTGCTTTATAGAGGCTCGAGTACTGGTTGCTTGTCTTCATTGATGCAATCGCTACATTTTTGTGCTTGTAGTACTTCTCCTATATGATTTGATATCAGGTAGCCCCTTAAACAAGTTTTCAATGCTTGCTAAAGAAGCAATTCAAGTTGGCAAGAAAAGAGTTAGAATTTGGCTAAATGTCAAACAGTATCATGGTGCCTACTTTGGAGGTTTGTTTCTCACAACTGGTTCAGTGAAAATGCAGGTGGAAGGGGTGATATTGAATTTCAAGTGTTACTCTACTTGTTGGAAGGGTTAATTGTCCATAAACAAGCTCCTAAGGTCATTTACCAAGTTTCTCAAGTTGCTATGAAGAAACAGGAACACTGTCCAAAATTGGCTAAGGCACAAACTGTGTTTGAGGTACCATATTTGGAGCCTTATTCGTGGGGGTTGGAGTATAGTATAAGGGAGATTCGAGTTGGAGATGAAAGTATGACACTTTCCAAACCTCATGAAGGAATTGACCGAGTTCGGATCAAGCTAGAAGACCATTTTCCAGAAGCTCAAAGTTGGCATGAAGCCTGTTTTTCTGGACAGTTTACTTGTGTTAGAAGATTGTTTCTTAGAGTCCAAGTTTCCTTGTTTAGCACCAATTCTTTAACCTTTTTTGTTTCTGTTTGTTTCCTTGTTCATCTAGGATTGGATTAGATTTATTTTGGCTATAAATAGCCTTCTCTTTTGGTTGAAAAGACACGTGAGATTGAATAAAGAAAACCCTACTCCGAAAAGTTTCCTTGAGCTTTGAGAGCTTCAGTTTTGGTTCTTGGTGAAGTCCAAGGATTTCAGACCTCGCGATCAATCAATTCCCAATTGATCTCGTGGTGTTTATCTACCCAAATCAACCTCTTCCCCTTTGTGTTGAAGTTGTTAACTCTGGTTTAACCTTCTTCCATCAAACTACCCTCTGTTTTGCCTCGAGAGTTCATCTCCTTTCCCAAACTTGCGACTACAGTGTCACTACACCAAAGCTACATCCATTATGAAAACTACAAGCCCACGAGCTCGCGCGGCTTGTATTACTGTAGCACTTGCGCCCATAAATTCAAAGCATATTGTTCAACATCTACCATGCATGCTAGTTTGAGGAATGCAAGAGCAAGTGTCGTCATTGATACACACGTTTTCTCCCACTCAGAATATCGAGTTTTTGGAGCTAGTTGGTATCTCGTCAAAGATAGTAATTTAGAATCAGAACTATATATATATATAGTTTGGAGGATCACTTAACTAAAAAACGTTGTTCCATAAAATGATGTGGAAGTACACATATAGCAATACATTTTCATCTAATTAAAACACTAAAGCACACACAAACACTTCAATTTATTTAACTTTATGCTCTTCATCATCTTCGTCGCCCCCGCCGCCGCTTCTACCCGCAGATGCCATGCTGGGCCGTGTTTTGCATGCTCCAGGCCTGCGTCTCTGGGATGTATTGCAGCACCACGGGGCAATCTACGTGGAAGCTCTTCCCCTTCAGTATCGTGTCGCACTCGAGCTCGAGCTCGACTCTTCCCGCCACCAGATCGGTCCACAGCTGCTCCTGAGGTGCCATCGTGGCCGTCATGTTGAACCCGGCCAGAGAGGCGACGAGGACGTTGGAGTCGTCGGCAGGTTGGTGGAACTGGTGGATGAAACCCTCGCCGGTGATGTTTTGCCCACCGAAGGTGGCATAAACATGCACCGGCGAGTCGTAGCTGATCGCCTTCCACTTGTTGGGGTTTCGGGCCAGGAGGCCGACCCTGAAGAAGGCGTCGAAGTGGAGGTTGGATTGCTGGAAAGGGTCAGAAACAAAGCTCATGCGGTAGACGTCGACGGCTATGACCGAGAATTGGGGAGGGGAAGGAGGGGAAGAACGGAAGGCCACGAAGAGAACAACTCCAACGATGGAGATGATGACCAAAACGGCCAGCAAAGCAAAGAGGTAGGAGAAAACTTTCCTCATCTTAAGTTTTTGGCGGGGGAGATATGGAGCTTGAAAAAGATGATGGAGGGTGAAAGATGATATGGAACTTGAAAGATGATTGAAGCTTAATATATATAAGCATATGAGGAAGTGGGTTTGTCCCTTCTTGTGAATGCATGAGTTGGTAGAAGCTAAATTGGGGTTCGAATCCTTTAATCCCAATTAGGGCAACAATGAGAGTATTGGGGGAAAAAGATAATATGTAGTGGGATTGCTTTGAAAGATGGTGGAGCTTAATGTGTAAGCATGCAAGTGGGTTTATCCATTCTTGTTGCATGCATGCTTTCATAGAAGCTAATTAAGGGTTCGGATCCCTTAATCCCAATAAGGGGAACAATGAGAGTTTTGGGGAAAAGGATATATGTAGTGGGGGATTCCCACTTTGAAAGATGATGGAGCTTCACATGTACAAGTAAGTGGATTTGTCCCTTCTTGTGCTTGCATGCTCACTTAGAAGCCAATTAGGGGTTCCAATCCTTTTCTTCCAATTAGGGCAACAACGAGAGTTTAGAGGGAAATGAAATGTATGTAGTGGGATTCTCGGCCACTTGAATTTGATGATCAAAAGCTTGCTTTGGAGTAGTGGACTAGTGGTGGTGACCTCGTGAAGGAGATGGTGGAAACCACCTAGAAAGCTCACTCTTAAGTCTTGATTTCAGATGTCGACGTTGCTCACTAGCTAGATAGCTAGATGGACATTGGAATGGTACCATAATTAGGCTTGGTTTTCTTATCATGACATGGCTAGTGACATTGCAAAGTTTGTTGTGCAAGGTCCAATACTATATTGTGCATGATTCCCTATGTTGCGGATTATAGCTAGGTATACTAGGCTTGTCGCTTTCAACACCCTTGAACAAGTTTCTGACGGTAGGGTTGGCATGTTTTCGATTGTTCAGCATTGGAAGTCCTAATCGATCGGATTGCCGAGTCCTGACCGAACACGAATTTGAAAAGAAGACCCTCCTCATTCGAGACCATGGCGTCGTGCTGTTACGCGTGTATGAGATCCTCCTTTCCCATCACTTGTTAACCGTGGTGTGTTCATCCCTCGAAGATAGAATCGGAGAGTTGATTGGGCTGCTAGATCGATGGCAGATAAATCAGCTTCCGACATAATGGATTAATGTCCTCGATCTTATTCGACAATTTGTATATGATTGCTCTTACATCGCTTCTTTTTTCACAAGAAATGCATGTAACCTTAATTTTCAGTCAAAAAATGTCCAGTGAGTCCTAGTAGTTTCTCTAAACTTCTACTCTTCCTCACAGTCTTTCACTCGTACGTTGAAGAATGCTTAGACACACTCCGACGTGAATTTCGTGCATGTCTGCCTGACACAACAAAGATCGAACTCATGTCCTTAGGGACAAGTTGATCTGAAAGCATGTTCGGTTTCGTTCTCGATCGATATCTTACACCATCTCTAGTTCTCTACCATACATAGGAACGATGAAAACTAGGTGCATAGTACAAATGTGCTCAATTTCTTTGGGCAAGGACTGGAAAGTTACTCAAATTACTTAGTTTGTGTTTTCTCAAAGCATGGATAATCACCATGATCTATGAGCCTTTTAACAATACGTTCAACCCAACCAGCTGGTTTTCAATATTCATTCCTTGCTCGTATAAGCCTAGGTACTGCTCACTTTGAGCACACCTCAATCGTTATTATCCATGAAGGCAACTTTCCTCTCTAAATCTAGCGTTGGTTACTAGTCGCCGGGAGAAACCGTCGTGAAAGTCCCGCACTGTGATTTCCTGGCGATCTTTAGCGACGGTCCTTTTACCATTCAGCGTTCACGTGGCCTACTGTCAGAAAAGCGTGACGGTTTGCCCGACGCAAATAACCGTCGGTAAAAAGGATTTAAGATAGGATTTGACCGAAATCAAAGGTTTGATCAATAGCGAATCAATGAATTAAGCACAACGGAACGGACCCAATAACAAGAACGAAGCAACTCGGCCGAAACAAAATATGACAACAACAATATTAACAAGCATCTCTTCCTTAATTCTCTTATACCTTCTACCGCTCCACAATACTCTAAACCCTCATCTTAATTAGCGGATGAATCGTCCCATAATTTTACTAACAATAGTAGTTCGGATCATTGAAACACTCATGTTTGGCCCAAAAGTATCCTCATTGTGCGACCCTTGGAAACCTTGATCGAAGCGTTGACATTGTTCTTTCTTTCTTTCTTCGCTCGGGATACTCAAATCGATAAACAGGTTGATTCTAACACATTCAACACCACATTTTAAAGATCGCGATAAAGGTTTTACTTTTAGTCATATCTCATGTCGGTAGCTCAAAATGTCATAAAAATACCATTTTGTCCTCCCTTCCTAAGGTGATAAGGAGCTCTAAATTCTACAACTAATAATCCCAATAACTAATTACCATAATAATTATTCTTTATTAATGCTCAAAATGTATAAAAGGCAAGTAATAATTTATAATTCATTTACGATCCAAATTTTATTTTTTTAGGGGGGTAAGACGATGCAATTTTTTTTCCCATTCGTGTCCTGATTCAAGCTTCAAGCTATCATTTTAAGCAATCTAAATTAACTCGATCCCATACAATTAATCTACACAAGTATATATTTGGCTGCCATACGGGACTTTGTATTTATTGCGTATTACATATCGTATATTATGGGATACAAATGGGAAGTGTACTGTTATGTAAATGTGTACAATACAGATATACTACTAGGATTCGGTATCCATATGAAAGGAAAGAACATCGGTGTGGCATTTATATCAATAAGATTTGTATCTTTCATTATGTATCTATATAAACCAAAGGACCATCAAACCTAAACAAAAAATCATCAAACACTAGAAATCATCAATCACCTGCTAGGAGGAAGAAGAAAAAAATTCCAAGGAGGAGGTCAAAAATGAAGGGCGTCGCTCCAATGAAGTTGGCTTTCTTGGTCGCTCTCTTATTTCTCGTAGCTGCTGGTATGTATTCGCGTAGGTTGTTATTTTACGCGCGATGATCGATTGTTTGATGAACTGATTGTAACGTTGTGTGTGTGTTGGAGAATTGTGCAGTGGTTGCGACGACAGAGATCTACAGTTGCGAGAAGACGGAAGAGTGTCTTCTGTTCTGTGATCACCAACAGTGCACAGTTTGTCACTGTGACCAGAAGAAAAAGGTTTGTAGTTGCTCCTTTGACGAAGAAGAACACACAGCAGCAGCACACCCGATGCTCAACACTACTATCCTCCATTGATCGATCGATCCCTCTATATGTTATTCCTTTTTCTTGTGTTGGTGAATTCCATGTTGCAATAAGAAATCGAGTGTTTTCTTTTCATTTGTCTGATATTTGACCGAAATCACACCCACCAGGTAAACCGTATATTTGTCGTCGATATTGGTGCGATACACAAAGACCAATGAACAACTTAGATCGGAGTGAACAACCCACCTGCTTGTCGTCCAAATAGATGAATTGACCTACTTTTATTTGGATAGTACATATGAGGTACAAATGTGATAAGCACAAGTGCACTTGTTCTTAGCCAAAAACACTCAAGTGTATATTACGTGATAATTACGATAATACAAAGAGGGAATTTTTTTGTATTGCTAGGATTTGGTATCCACTATCCATATGAAAGGAAAGAACATCGTCAATGACATTATCGTGCAAAATGATTTTCCTTGTACTATGTGCATTGAACAAATGTACTTATTACAATAATATATAAGGAAAGAATATCTTTCATTTTACCAAAATGGAAGAATATCAGTAGGATATTGTATTTCTATCAATATCTATGGCTTAATTGCAAGTTTGGTCACTCGAATTGATTTATTCCATTCGTAGCAGCGATAATAATATTGTAATCCTTTTTTGTTGAGTCAATCATCAACTCTCTGTTCCCGTAAGAAATGAAGTGTGAAAAAGAAACAAAAAAGACCAATTCGGTTTTTCTTATTTGTTATTTATTGATCTATACTGTGCCAGAGCCGATAAAAAAATCATCTATCGACACATTCGGTATTAATACGCTCCATGGTCAATCAAAGGTCCTATTCCTGTAAAAGGAAAAAAATCTATCTTACCTTCAATCCATCTTTGTTCAGCTATCTTCTGATTTGACCTCTTCTTTTGGCGATAGAGTACTCACTTCAGAATGAGATGGCAGTGGTCCGCCGGCAAGCTCGTTTAATTTTAAACTTGGACGCTCCAAAATAATACCGACCCATATTTTGTTTTACCAATGATATTTCATCCATATGCTATTGGTTTATCAGCCGCGCAATTCTCCCTTCCTTTTCCCTTCCAAGCCATCATAGAGTTTATATTCCACGATCTAATTTCAGAGCTTCTTCTAGCTAAGAAGGAATGCAAGAAGTTGGATTGATAGGACAAGTTGGATCCGTTTGTGGGAGGCCAATATCCCTCCTAAATTGAAGGTGTTTGTTTGGCAAATCCTCAATCGTATTTTACCAACTACGGAAGCTCTAATTGAGAGAAAGGTCCCGGTGCATCCTCGGTGTCCGGTTTGCTGGGATAGTAAGGAAACTCTGGAACATCTGTTTCTCGACTGTCCAGTGGCCCGGGCCCCGTGGGGCTATTCGGGGCTGGAATACTTAGGGGAGGGGCTTCCTCGGTATAGTTTCTCTCTTTTCCTCAAAAAATTGATGGCTTATGGGCGTAGTTGCGGTCCTCTGGCGAATCTGGCGGTCTCGGAACTGGGTAGTCTTTGAAGGTAAGCAGTTTGGGTACCCGGCATTGATGCGCCAGTTTACCCAGCAATATGAGGAGTGGGTTCACCTCCCGAGGGATAAAGCTCTTCAGTATGCTCGTCCTCCGCCTCAGCAACCAAGCTTGACGGGGCATACAGGGGTAATTTGCATGTGAGATGGGGCTACTAGGAGAGGTTCTCATTCGGCGGGGGGGTTGGTCTTGATGACCCCCTCTCGAGATGTCCTTCGGGCTAAAGGTGTCCAATTTCCGATAATTGATGATCCCATGATAGTGGAGCTGCTTGTCCTTCACGAGGGTATTCTTTGGTGTCTTGAGCATGGTTTCACGGAGGTAAGATTTGAAGGGGACGCCAAGGTGGTTATTGATAAGATCTTGCAGGCCGATACAAGGGATAACCGGATGGGCGCGATACTGGAAGAGGTGGTGCGGGTGTTGTCTAGTAAGCCGGGGTTTAGTGTTCGTTTTGTAGGTCGGAGTAGTAATTGGGTGGCCCATTTGGTGGCTCGAAAGACCCTTGCTTTGTACCCGACCACGAGTCGTTCTTTTGATTTTCAGTCTTGGCTGATCTCCAGGATGTAACTACCTATTTTTGTGGAATCAATATATGATTATCTTTTGTAAAAAAAAAAGGAATGCAAGAAAATAATTTCAGTAACAAACAAAAAATACGGTAAGAATTAGGGATTTTGGTTGGTAAAAATTGTGGATTTTTGGGTTACTTCTTTATCAAGTTACTATTGCATTTGGTTGGTGGTTCTATTGGTCTGGCCCACCAATCCGGTCCGACCTCATAACCAGGGAAGCATCATGAATGGAAAAGAAGAAGGTACATATCAACGACAGATCTTACCACAAATAAGAAGGTATCCATATGAAAGGAAAGAACATCATCAATGGCAAGTAGTTATAGTCTCATTATCGTGCAAAATTACGTGCCTTTTATAAAACTTGTACATTGAATTATTATATTTAGGCTTTATAGCATTTTGTACCTTCTAGTGTTATTGCAAACTAAGTAAATCGTAACTCTCTATTAATATTTTGTATAAATCTACTCTTTTAATATTAAAACGTAACAAATATACTCTACCGTCTAACTATACTGTTTAATGGGCCTTGTTAAATTTGGGCCTTGTTACAACGTCATAAGTAATAATATGCTAATGCCAACAATTTTGATCTCCAAATTCCAATTAGCGCAAGTTAATTTGGGTTGCTTCAAACCATTTTGATCTCATTTCAAACCATTTTGTTGATTAGCCCAATCAAAATGCCATTGATGATTAACACTAACAAAAAAAGTGAAAGTAACCCGAATAATCTGTCATCAGAAAGCTTTGGATCTCTGCCTTATGTACACTCTAATCTCAAATGATTACAAAGGAAGAACTAAACAGCCACCCCTTAATGACAGACTAATCCCACTTACAGAACACAGCTAATCCAAAATTCAGCTCAACGGCTTCCTCCGGCCGGTCCTCCACCACCGCCGCCATGAATGGCGCCCCAAAAAATTTCCCCCCAAAAATCCCTAATCCGCAACCAAAATCCCCCTCAATTCACAAACCCAACCGTACCAAAACCAGATTCAGTTCCCTTCCGACCCTAAAGCTCCAAAGCTGAATCGCGTCGTCTTCCCCAAACTTCACTTCCTCCACCACGCTGTTCCACTGCGACGTCAGAACGTAGTTCCCCCTGCCGACGACCGTGCCCCACTGCTTCAGATGCACAAGCCATTCCTTCTCCATTGGCTCGACAATTAGGCGCGCGTCCACCCCGCCTAGCCGGCATCCATGCGTGCCCCACCGCTTCCCCAGCTCCGCCGCCTCCTCCGCCGTCAGGAACTCTTCCTCCACCGCCCCGCGCGGGATCGACAGCCGAGCCTGGCTCTGGTCCAGGTCGCTCCTCGACAGACGCTTCTGGATCACCATCTTCACCTCCCTCCCCCTCACCTCGTCGATGTACCTCGCGAATCGCTCCGGCAGCGGCGGACGAAAATCCATCCCGCCAAAAACCGCTTCTTGGTTCTTTCTCCCCTTTCCCTTCTTGATCTTCTTCTTTCCCATTTCATACATTTCGATTTTCTTGCTGGGTTCGACGGAAATCGAACGGAAAGAGCCCGACTTGCGGCGACCGGTCGGTGGCAGAGGAGGCAAATGGGAGAGGCGGCGGCGGAGATGGAAGTTCTGTTGCTCCTCTTCTTGTTGTAGCTTCTTGAGGGCAAATTTGGCCACGGCGACCAGGTAGTCGAACCGAGTCCATTTCCGCTGCTGGGTCACGCCGGCGAAATCGTCTAATTTCAGCAGCATTGTGCTCTGTTTCCTCATTTCTCTCTGTTCTTGTTTCTTTCTCGGAAAACCCATTTCAAAACCCCAACGAAATGAACAGGGGAAGGAAAAGAAGGCAGTTGGGAGGGAAGAAAAGAAAGGAGAAACAAAAATGTGGTAAAGAATTATTAGGGATTTTCGTGGGTGAAAATTGGGGGATTCTTGGGTTACTTGCCTATCAAGTTTACTGTCTGGCTATTGTATGACGACAGGGTACTGCGGGGTAAACAGAGAGGTGACTGTGAAAGCTGCAGAAATTCCCGAAATGAACATTTTGGGTTTCTGTAACAAGAAAATGAAGACTGTCCCTTTGCCCATTTTAGTCCTTTCAGTTGTGGGCCATTTCAGGCTTTTTGATCGGGACTCTGGGCCTGGCCCAACTGTTAATGACGAGCCCATGGCCCAGTTTCGAGGAGCTAAGTGAAGAGAGAGAAGTCACCTTCCCCATTTCCACTACTGGTTCGAGCATTTTTGGATCAGCAACTGAGGAACAGAGAAACCGAGTGAAGAGAGAGAAGTCACCGGAGGAGAGGAGAAATGAACACCGACATCACAGCGTCGACGAAGCCGGAGTACCCGGTGATAGATAGGAACCCGGCGTTCAGCAAGGTCGTCGGCAACTTCAACACTTTGGATTACCTCCGGTTCACCACCATCACGGGCATCTCCGTCACCGTCGGCTACCTATCAGGTTCGCTATCTCTCTCTCTCCCCCATTTCCGGAACCGAAATGAATTCCTCGATTGTGTGCGTGTTTTGATGCGGACGAATTTCTGATTGTGGCGCTTATTGTTGTTTTCAATCGAATTATTAGGGATTAAGCCAGGGTTGAAGGGCCCATCAATGGTGACTGGGGGATTGATTGGTTTGATGGGAGGGTTCATGTACGCGTACCAGAACTCGGCGGGGCGAATGATGGGGTTCTTCCCTAACGAGGGTGAGGTTGCTCGTTACCAGAAGAGTGGTTTCAAGAACTGAAGAGGCTGGGGGAAATTTTAGAAATGCAAATGAATTCGCTTTTCTGTTCTTCGATTGCCTTTTGATTTTGTTTCATGGCGGGTTTGGTTATGATAATGATGCTTGTGAATCGGTTAATAATCTTCAAATTCTGGGATTCCTGCAATGTGAAAAATTTCCTCACTTTCCTCTGTTAGCTTGGATTGCAAATGGCCAGTTGTGCTTGACTTGGCAGCTACTGAAATGGAATATGTCAGTATGGCTTTCTTCATTTGTCTTAGCTTTGGTCAGTTTTAACCAGAATTCTCTGAACTTTCCATTGATACTGGCAAGTGGCAGCTCGGATTGTGCTTATGAGTTGTGTCATTTTGTGCATTTCGTATAAGCATTCTCATAGATGGTTGCAGAATTGATTTGCATTTGGTTGCAGTGTCTGCATATTGAATTAAGGTGCTGTGTTATTTTTGACTTATTCGTTGATCGTGATGCACTTGGGTTGCATTGTGCTTGTATAAGCTATGGTGATAGCCTTTGGCTGCTGTAGCTAAAGAAAGGCAATGCAGAATGTTTCATGCACTTCGCTGTACCCATTGTCCTTCTGTTATTCTTAGTTACTGGTGGAAACAGGATGGCCGTGATTTTGGTTAGGAACGTAGTAGAAACTAGAGAGAGGCTTTCATCAAGTTTCAGCAGCTTTTGCTCTAACGATTTAGCTAATGAGGAGAAGGAGGGGGTTGAATTTAAGATGTCCTTAAAACCACTGTTTGATGCTTATGGTATCGAGTTATCGATTGAGGACACCCCTTGTTTTGTGCATCTGTAGTTTAGGGTTTACCATTTTTCTTATCAAGGAGTTGGAACTTCCCTGTGTTGCTTCTTATTGTAACAGAGACATGGAAGGTTGAGCCGATGGCGGGTTCATTATCACAAGTCTTTGTTCAACCCGTTGTTAGTGCTCCCTAAGATTGTCTTTGTTCAAGTCGATGCTTTGGCTCCCTGGTTCATGACCAACTTTAGGAGACATGGGAATGACAAGTAGACTTTTAACCAAAGGGAAAGTGATGTGTTCTTTATATTTGGTGTTAGGTCAGCTTTTCTCCTTGTTCTGAAATGGTAATAGATTTGTTTCAAATTGTATCAAATTCAAACTTCATGTGTCATCATCCCTGTTGCATTTAGCATACACTCCAATATGAATGAACTACTCAAAATTAAACCGCACCATCATCGTCATTACTAGCTAGTCACCACCATATTCCTTACCGAGCCTAACCAAAGCAAGCCCTAACTCGCCTTCTCCCATTCTAAACCCCCACACTTGAACCACTTCCCTCTCACCAAGCCTATGCGCCTTAACGACGTCGTTCCAGTACCGCGCCAGCACGTACATATAACTCGCCCTCCCGTTCTTCTTCTTCATCGCCCACAGCTTGAACACAATCCTCCCTTCTCCCACCTCAGGGCCGTCCACCACCAGCTTCAGCTCCATCCCTGGCACCGCCTTCTTTCCGTCGTGCCCCCGGTCCCTCAGCCACTCCTCCTCGTCCCTCGTCAGCAGCAGTCCTCCGCACATCGTCTTCTTCACCGGGATGGACAGCCGCCCTTCGTTGGGGTCCAGGTCGCTAGCGTAAAGCCGCTTCTGCACTATCAACTTAATGTCCCTCCCGTTTAGCCTCGTCTCTATGTGGTGGCGGAACCTCTCGGGGATCGTGGCCTGCTCGAGCCGAGGATCGTCGACGAAGTAGTCTCTGTCGATCCTCCTCCTCATCCTGTTCCTCATGACATTCGCCTTCTTCTCTCTAGTACTACTACCGTCGAACATAATGTTACGTTTCCTCTTCTTCGACGGTGTCGTTTCTTGATCATCATCATGATGTCCTAGGGCTGTTGTTGTTGGTGGTGGTGGTGGGACGATTATGGGTCTTTTTAGTTTGCTCTCTTGGGCGAGCCTTTCGTGTTTTTCTTGGAGGTGAAGCTTCTCCAAGGCGATGGGTGTGATGGCGAGGAGCCAGTCGAAAGGTGTCGGCTTCTTGTTCTTCATGTTCGAGAAGTCGAGGTTCTCCTTCACGTCGTCCATGGTGAGCAACATGGTTGATGTCGATCGATGAGTCGATATTGAAGTGGAGTGGAAGAGTGTATGGAATTGTTTGTTATTTATAGGGTTTGGTTCTATTGTTGTTTTTCTACAAAGAAAAGGGTTTTTATTTGATTTTTCTAGTAGTTTTTCTAACGTGGAAAATAGAAGGGAAAGACACGTGTCAAAGATGCATTGTAAAATCCATTTCGAATTTGGAATTTGCTATGCAGCAGGGGATTAGGAAACCCCTGCCCTCTGCCCTGCCACCAAAAGTTCTATACTAGAAGAGACGCAATAATAATTAATAAAAATCCAATTCACACCTCAAAATTTGTATTCGATTTTATGCTTGTTTATTTTGAGGGAAAAAAAAAGATTTTTCATTTCTGGCAGAAAATGAAACAAACCCCACCTCAAAATGGTTAATGGGTTCACTATATAAAGCATCCCAACTTTGGCTGTCTTCCAGTGGGACTGAAAGAGCTCAAAAGTTCACTCTTTTAGTAAAGGAAAGAGAAATACATCTTCGTAATTTTTTTTTTCTTCCGAGGTTATCTTCTGTGCTTCACCTGTTCATCTTCTTCATTCGGTTTCATTGGCATCTTGGGAGATTAAAGATGAGTTATTTGGGAGTTGGAGTTAGTCCTGGCAATGTCCCAGTCTACCATGGCACAAGCTTGAAGGTGATTGACAGAAGAGTGAGGCTAGCTGAGCTGGTTCTCAGAATCTTGACTTGTGGGCTTGCTCTTCTCTGTGTTGTTCTTGTAGCTACTGATAGCCAGACCAAGGAGTTCTTCTCCATTCAGAAGAAAGCTAGCTACACTGACTTGAAAGCCCTTGTGTAAGTTCTGTGAGGCATAGTTTCCTTCTAATTAGCTCTTGGCTTCGAATTTTGGGGTCGATTTGTAATATGAAAGCCTTCCTACTCTGTCCCTTTTGCTTGGTGTGCAGGTTTCTGGTGGTGGCAAATGCAATAGCAGCAGCATACTCATTTGTCCAAGTGGTGAGGTGTGTAGTGAGCATGGTTAGAGGGAATGTGCTGTACAACAAGCCCTTGGCTTGGCTCATCTTCTCTGGAGACCAGGTAATTGAGAAACTAAACTTGTTCTTATTAGCCATGCTTGGCAACATGATTCTCCAACTCGGATTGTGGTTGTGGTTTTCAAAGTTGGATTTCAGACATTTGAAGAATTTCTAGATGTGTTTTGTTGCTATCAGAGAACTCTGTGCTGGGGATTTTTTAAAATTTAGGTGAATCCATAATGGTTAGGTTTATGTATTATAACTAATGCATTTAGTGCTCTCTGTGAAGAAGTTCAAAGTTAGTCTCTGAACTATGGAAACTGCTACCAATCAATGTGGGGTCTACTATTATGTTAGAGCCAAAATTGTTAACTGGTTCCCTAGTTATAATGAACACAGTAAAAACCAGCTTTTTAAACTGTGTGCCATGATTGAAGACGACCCATCAATAATCTTTAATGTATGAATCTTCCCCAAGCTTTGCATCCCAGATGGGTACATTTATTGCTGATAGTTAGTGCACTCTTTCCTTCCTGGCCTTGTTAGTAGGTGTTGAACAGTAGAAAAGTTATAAAAAGAAAAGAGAGCTTGGTACTTAACTTATCTTGTTCGAACTTAAGATTAAATTAGAAAGGGAGATGAGAAAGGCTATTCTTATTCGATTCTGGCAAGTGGTTACCCCTAGAGGATGGTTTACATTATTGCTAGAAGGCTCCTACTTGTGAAACAAGGCATGTGGGTAGATTGGGGAGTGGAGTGGATGGTTGAAGTATTTAATGTTGACCAACTCATAACCAAAAGCCATTGAATGATGTATGTATAAAACTCTGCAACTTGAGCTGCTGGGTAAGTGAGCTTCCCTTGCAAAATGACCATTTTGTGATGAAATTTGTTGTTCTTTCTATTCAAGTGTTAGTGCATCCTTCCTGGAAATGGCATGTCGGTTTGTGGTGGGTATGGGTCTCTAGAGCATCGAAATGGGCACTTTTTTTTTCTAACAGATCAGGGTTAATTGCAGACTAATGGTTGGGTTAAATGCCTAAATGGTAATAAAACATACACTTTCCTTTCAGTTCATTTGGATCTGTCATTAGCTAGGTAGAGTATCCAATGACTCATTTGATACAGTGACATAGTACTCGAAGCGATTTCCTTTGCACAAAGATCTTTCTTTTCTGTTAAGATCTTTAGTTAAGTAATCAATTTGTTTTGAACCTCATAGTATAGTGATCATTTACCTATTGAGCCCCACTATCTATGGGGACCCTTTGCTTCGGTATATAGCAATCCTGGTTTTCTTACAAGCAACCTGTAGAGATAAGCCAAGAGAAGCATAAAAGGGGGACCTCACTATAGCAAGGCTAACTGCACCTAGGAAAAGTGTCATCTAACACATTAAATGGATACTCCAAAGTCCAGAACATGCATACATCTCAGTCAAGAGTTACCGTTGATTTAGACTCTGCCCATGAGTCATGTTCCATTGATCTGCATTCATGATCAACTCCAACTTTTGCTGGTTTCCTTCATTTGCAGGCAATGGCATACATGACCGTGGCAGCACTGGCAGCTGCGATCCAATCGTCTGTGTTTGCAGAGACAGGACAGCCCGAGCTGCAGTGGATGAAGACTTGCGATATGTATGCAAAGTTCTGCAACCAAGTTGGAGAAGGAGTAGGGAGTGCTGTCATAGCTTGCATCAGCATGGTGGGGGTTTCCTGCATTTCAGCCTTTGGCCTCTTCAGGCTGTACAACAACAAGGGCAAGAGCGACGCCAGGTGGTAGGATTGTGTATCCAGCAAGTTTTTCGCCTGCTCGGATCCAGCCCCAAAGACCTGTTCTTCTTGTATGTGTGTGTATGTTTTTGGTCTGCAATGTTTCTGAAAGCTAAATGTAGGTTTATGTTTGGTGTTCTTGTAATATAGAAGGTGAAAGGTTCAAGGAAATGGAATAAAGTGAAGATGTGTATTCTTTTGTTATTTCCAGCTTGTCTCAGGGAGGAAATTCGACTAGCGGTCCAGTAAATGATTGGGCTCGGCTTTGTCAACTATATTTGGGCTTTGGGCCCGTAATACAATCACCCGCCTTTGTACATGCCGTCCGATCTTCAGCAAGCGGTGGCCCCCGCCGGCCGGCGGAACCGTGGTGGACACGTGCCTTCCACCCACCTTACCGGAGAAATTTGGCTAAATGCTCAGCCGGGATACGTAAGCATGATTACACGATAACTTAATCGAACCTGGTCTGTTGACCTTTTACAGAGATTTCCACACATCCAACGGCTGAGATCAGTCCGCCTTCCTCACGCGACGGAAAGAAATTACGAAGCCCAGCCCAAAAACATACCGACTCTGCCGCGTACTGGTATTTACCTCCGCCATCCCGCCGCCGCATCTTTCTTTTTCTGCCTCCTTTCTCTCCAAACTTGTCGCGGCGGAAATAAAAATCCAATTCACACAACCAGCTCCCAAGTTCCCACTGAATTCCCAGCACCCACAACTCCCTTGCGTAGCTTCGTGATTTTTTCCCCGGCGTGCTTTGTCGCCAATTTGAAGCGAAGGAAGGAAGTAGAAGAGATGTCGGAGAAGTTCTCGCCGACGCTAAGGATCGGGGATCTCAACGATTTCATAGCTCCGTCTCAGGCTTGTGTGGTCTCCTTGAAGGGGCTCAAGGCTAATAGTAACGTTGCCAAGAAGCCTGTTAAACCTGAGGTAACTTCCACTCCTTTCCTTTTCCCTAAACTGACTTTTGGGCGTGTGGTTACCATAACCTGTGCGGCGAATTGTTGCTATTAAGCTTTCTGATGTTTTTGGGGTTGGCTACGGTTAAATTTGGTGAAGGTGGCGGTTGGGATCAATCGGCAGACGGAGCCGGTGAAGATTTCTCTAAAGGACTGCTTGGCTTGCAGGTAAAAATTGTACCTTTCTGCTTCCATGTTGGCTTGCCCTAGTCGAGGAAGGATTCTTTTCTTTTGGGCTTCCCCAGTTGTGAAAGTCAGCTTCTTTGTACTCAATTTTCGGTTGTGTTCCATTTGGTTGCCCTGACATGTCTAGCTTGAATGAGCTTCTATAACTTATACTTTGTTACTTTGTTGTTGTGGTGTAGTGGGTGCATAACATCAGCAGAGACAGTAATGCTGGAGAAGCAGAGTTTGGATGAATTCTTATCTAATCTCGATAAAGGAAAAACCATCATTGTTTCCCTCTCACCACAGTCCAGAGCTTCTCTTGCTGTTCATTTCGGCCTCTCTCCACCTCAGGTTGGTTCTTATTCATGATTCAAGGGTATTTAAGCAAAGTGCTTTTGTCAGCATGTCTGATGTAGCCGTTTCCATTTATTTCCCTATAAATCACTAGGTGTTCAGGAAACTCACGACATTTTTTAAGTCCTTGGGAGTAAAGGCTGTATTTGACACAAGTTGCAGCAGAGACTTGGCACTAATCGAGGCTTGCAATGAGTTTGTTAGTCGATATAAAGAAAGCCTGTTGAGTGAAGCTGAAAAATCCAAAGTAGCATTGCCTATGCTTTCATCTGCATGTCCAGGTTATTTTTCTTAGCCTATCCATTCTGCTTCCCTGTCAGTTTGTTTACGTTCCTCTATGTGTGAATGCCAAAGTGAAAAAGATGTAAGGCTAAGATTCTGTTATTGATATGGGTTATACACAAGGCAGGAGGCCTTGCTTAGAGATGCTCCAGAATGGAAACATAATATCTTAAATGTCTCCCTCTTATTACAGGTTGGATTTGCTATGCCGAGAAGCAACTAGGATCTTATATTCTCCCTTACGTATCTTCTGTCAAGAGTCCCCAACAAACAATGGGAGCAATCGTTAAGCGTCATGCATGCCACAGCATGGGTCTTAGGTGATTTTTCTGTCTTCCCCATTTATCTCCTTTTATGTAGTTTGAGGTAAGGTTTGTATTGATCTGATTGGTGGAAACTTGTTTATAGGCCGGATGAGATTTACCATGTCACCGTCATGCCCTGTTATGATAAGAAGCTCGAGGCAGCAAGGGATGACTTCACTTTCGAAGTTGAATCACCGGAACGAACCGATGACACTGATACAATGGTTACAGAGGTAGACTCGGTTTTGACATCTGGAGAAATTCTGGATCTAATAAAGGTGAGAGGTTTCACAATGTAGTGGCTTTTATAATCTTTCTTTTCGTTTGTTCTTTTGATGCTGTGAATTTCAAAGCAGTTAAAAGCAGTTAAATCTTTTGCAGTTATAATCTTTTCTTCATTTATTTGCAGTTAAAAGCAGTGGATTTCAAAGCCGTAGAAGAATCTCCTCTTGATAGCATGTAATAGACCACAATGTTTTCTGAAAACCAAGTACTTTTCTTTATTGCTTAGCCATGTAACACCAAAAGCCGCCAAGAAACTGATAATGTTCATCATATTCTGCAGGTTGACAAATGTTGATGAACAAGGGCATCTCTATGGGGTCGCTGGCAGTTCTGGTGGTTATGCAGAGACAGTTTTCCGTAATGCCGCAAAAACCTTGTTTGGAAGAGAAATCGGAGGACCACTGAACTTCAGAACTATAAGAAACACAGATTTTCGAGAAGTGTCTCTGGAAGTAAGTTGCTTATCTGTGTTTACTTCTCATAGTCATAGAATCCAATATGTGTTTAGTTTCTAGTTCTCATCGTCCTCCAATTTGCTTTCCATGGAGTTGAGTTTATCCGCAGTGTAGCAAATTCATTCTGCTTGCTCCCTGTAAGGGCTTACGAACTTGGTGTCGATTAAGGTGCAAGGCTACTGCTTGGTGATTGTTAATGTACTGTTTTGATCTATATCAGGTGGATGGGAAAACTGTCTTGAAGTTTGCCTTATGTTATGGTTTCCAGAACCTGCAAAACATAGTGAGAAAAGTCAAGATGGGAAAATGTGATTACCATTTCGTGGAGGTTATGGCGTGCCCTGCAGGTCTGTCCTCTTATTTGATTCAGTCTACGCACCATTTATGCTGGAATTTCTGGAAATCGAAAATCTGAAATCTAGCAGAAATATTTATTGATTGCTTAATGCTTAATCAGGTTGCTTAAATGGTGGCGGTCAAATCAAGCCAAACCAGGGGCAGTCTCCAAAAGCTTTGCTTCAATCGATTGAAGCCGTTTACATGGACAATGTGAGTAGTCATAGATCATAAGATAGTCGGATTTCCTAGTGGGATTGAAATATCTTCAATGTTATGCCATCTGTAGGGCCATTGAACTGTGAACTAATCATATAATTTCATAATAGGTTGTGAATGCAGATCCATATAACAATCCTCTTGTTCGAGGATTATATGATGAATGGCTTGGACAACCTGGTTCGGAGAAAGCCAAGCTATACATTCACACAGAATATCATCCCATCGTTAAGAGCATAACTGCACAGTTACACAACTGGTAAAGCACTTGCTCAATTTCCGAATTCAGACCCCACCGATGGACAACAGAAAGTAGTCATCTACACCTCCTGCTTGGTATCTCTTCCTTCCATGATATATATCTATAGGCGCAAGAATCTCGGGCATGAGACAGCCATAGCTGGTTTTGCTCATTGGCGATTCATTTTAAGGATGAGAAGGCATTTGAAGCTCAATTTTGATGAGGTAAACTTGCACTTATTCACTGGATTGTCGGTTTCACTGCTTATGTACATTATCTGTGGTAGAAGATGATGAAGAAGAATGGGCAGTATTTAGGAAGGCAGCATTTTATACGTTTGTGATCTGCTCCCCTGGCCCCTTTGGTCCTTAGTTGGTGTTCCCTTTGGGATTGATGTACATGCCTTTTTGTTTATGTTAACTTTGTTCCTGTTTTTGGGTGTTGGATGATCCAACAGACAGTTTTGTCCAATCAATCTGTATCTAAACTATAACCAAGTAATAAGAAGGAATACCACACTATTTCAGTTCTTACAGGTTGTAATGTAAGATCTACTCTTAAGGTTTCTGTTTATTTGTTGACTGATGTCTCTTTGTTACAATTATGCTCTTGATCCACAAGGCTCTTGGACATCTCTGATAATGCGAGTTATTGAGATGAATTAGTTATCGAAAATATTGTTGGTAATGGGGAAATTAGTAATTGTTGCATGCCCTTGGTGAAAATGAAGAAAATGTGACATTTTTATTAATTTCTCTTCAGATAAATAAAATAACAATTGTTACAACGTAATAAATTGTAACCCATCCACCAAGAGTGAATAAGGAGAAGGTGATACCTCAAAGTAGAATTACATAATAATTTCCAAAAAATTACGAATATAAAATTAATGATTCATATTCGAAATTCCTTCAGAAAAGTAAACATAGTTTAATTCATTAATTTGTTACCAGGTTTGTTGCTGTAATGGATTGCCTGCATGTCCCTTTGTCAGAAACAAACATTTTCTGGGTTTCTTAGGAAATTGAAACTGACAAAGTTTTTACTATCCATTTATTGCGACAAAATCCTCCCACAAAAACCGATAGAAAGTCCCAAACTTTTCATTCAGAACAATAACCCATCACAAAACCACTTCTGTCTGCCTCTCATCGGCTCCTTCCAAGTCCCAGAGAAGCACCAGTATCTGAAACGAAATGGTAAAAAGGAAATGACTTTGTTATTCGTTTTCATATTCTGAACTTTGGGTTTTGCATGGCTTTCTTTTTGATTTGGGAGTGGGATTTGTGCGCTGAATCATCAGACGACGTCAAAGAGGGTTGCAGAGAGGAAGAATGAAAGGTTCCAGAGGAACATAATGAAGAGGGGATCTGTCTCTGGTTCCTCATGGAAGAAAGGCTTTGACTACCCTGTTGGCCCAATTGTGCTTGGATTCATCGTCTTTGTTGTAGTTGGATCATGTATGTGCCTCTCTCCCTCTCTCCCTACAATGGTTATCTTGTTAATTCTCCGAAGCTGACCCCTCTTGCATGCTCTGGTTTGTGTTCGTTTTACATTGATTGGATTGGATTGGATTGTTATGTGTTGGATGGCTAGGGTCCATAGCACTTCAGAATCAAAAGGAATTAGCATAGTACCAAAACTAAAAATGAAAGGAAGGACAGGTAGAAACCAGATCCAAAAATGTGTGGATTTGATTCGGTCTGGTTTCAATTCAACTTGATCATTTATAAATGTAAATTCGATTTCGCTCAGTTTAGTTTTATCCGAAATGTTGATCTAGACTCTAGTTAGGGCCTTAAGTGGACAAATATTAAGAGTCTGTACTGAAAGATTCCAGGTTCTGAGTTTATGGTTTATCTTTTTTTATCAGACTGACATTCTGAAACCGAACTCACCTTCATTTCCTCTTACTTTTCCAGCTCTGTTTCAGATAATCAGAACAGCAACTTCCGGTGGAACAGCGTAAGCAAGCCCGCGGGATTAGTAGGTCATGTCGTGTGTTGTAGGAGCGCAGATCCTTTAGCCTGTTTAATGAGATGATACAGTGAAATGAAACAATCGAAATAGACTTCTCAAACAATTTCTTGTCCATTTTCCCTGTGTTTGCTATTTCTATGAATCCATTTCTCAATTCATAGTCTGAGGACATCATCCTGCACCGAAAAGCTTGAATCTTTGCATGCGCTTTGCTATCTTAACCCTCAAAACAGAAGATGATAGAGATCATAGTTGATAGTGCTCCATTTATGTAGAGATAAATCTTTTCAGCATTCATGTACAACAAGAGCAGCTGGTAGGTACTGGGTATGGACTATGGACCTTCTTGTTTTAAGCCACCCAGGTAGTTTCAAAACAAGATAGAAGAAGATTGGTCACAGGAAAACAAAGACAATCAGAAAGCTCTGTGGTGCAGTTGTTGTTTCCCATATCTGGGTTTGCTTTCATCTGATCTTCTGGCGGCTCTGACTGCAACTGCTGCTACATTGGGGCTTTTGTAGCGATCAGAGCTTCTCGACAGCTTCCTGAGATTGGAACTGAAAGTAGGCTCATCAGAGACGTGCATTGTGGTCTCCGGCAATTGTTCTTCGTAAGAAGATGAGCAATGGCAGCCCAGCTCATCGAATTCCTGCCATGGGTGTAAGTACATTGGTGAATCTCATTAAGCATGGAGATGAAGAGATTCTAGACATTTCACAGATTATATGCTACCTACCTTGGAATTGGTCTTGGCAACATAAGGTGTCAAACAAGGGTTTAGATCCTTAACGAACATATCATCATCGGGGCTACCTGGCGTTTTAACGCCACAAGAGCTGAAGTCCTGCACAAAGATTGGAACGTGTTTAAGGTCGCGAAAAGAACATTCATGTTAATCGTTCAGTTTAGAGTTTAACTGAACCTCTTTAGAGTTCCCAATGTTCTTCCTTACCAGAGAATTTGCAGACCCCTCACAATTGAATGTGGGCGTCCTGGGCGAGCTGCTCCAGCGAGGCCTCCCATATTTCTCAGCCTTCACCTGCTCGAATTCGATAAAATATTAGCCGTCAAGCCACGACCAGGCTTGGACATCAATGACAAAAATGATACGGATAATGCTACCTCAGCTAGACCCTCAGCAAGACATTGCAACTGGCCTGTGAGGGAAGTGACCTGCCTCTGGAGATTTGGGATGAGTGTTTTGGCTTGCTTCAACTCTGAACCTTGCTGTTCAAGGAGATCTTGAAGCTGAGAGTTTGACAAGTCGGGAAACAGTACCGCATTCTTCAATGACTTGATCTCTTCCCTCTGCTTCAAGCACAAGTCCTTCAGCTTGTCCACCTGCAACAAAACTCATTTTCAAAGACTGGAATCAGAAAATAAAAGCAGAGTATTTGCCAAAGTTTAGAACTTTGGAATCAAGCAGAAACTGGAAAGGCTTGAACTTTAACCTCGCTTACTTACCTCTCTGTTTCTGGTCTCAAGCATCGACTTGAGCTGACCAATCTCTTCCTCCATGTCCTTATTAGCACTCAAAAGCTCCCTCTCGCTCCTCAAAACCATCGCTAGCGTCCTCGTATTGCCAGCATAGCCATTCCCTTTCACCTCCGTCAAAGCCTTCACTTCCTTCTTATTACTACCCTTCTCTTTCCCAAACAGCTTCTTCTGCAAGCCCACAAGCCCAGCAGCTCCTGTCCTCGCCGCCGGCGTATTCTTCTTCAAGTCCTCCGCAATCAAATCCGCCGGAATCACCAACCCACCAATCGCCTTCTTCTTATTCGACGAAAACGACCCTAAAGTGGTCTTCTTCTCCACAAACTTCTTGACCATAGCTGTAAGATTGTGAGTGCCATTGGGTTTGGATTTGTTGGGAATGGATTTCAGCTGGGAGAGATCGGAGGGCTTGGATTTGACCAGAGCTCTGGATGAGGAGGTAGGAGTAATGGAAGAAGGATTGAATTCAGCTGAGGAAGTGAATGAAGAAGCGGAAGAGCGGGTGGAGTCGTAGGAGTTGTAGCGGGACGCCATTAATGAACAGGGTAAAGGCAAAGATGGGAGCTTTGAGATTAGGGGAAGTGATGGAGAAGACAGAAGAGAGAGTGAGACAGGGGAAGAGGGAAATTTGGGTAAGTGATTGAATGGAAAGAAAAAAGGAAGCGGCTTCCTTTGTTTGTTTGTGTAAAGTTTGAATTTTGTGTAAGCTCTTTTGCCGCTGGCGATGGAAGTTCTCAATTCAAATTGTTTTGGGCATAATGGGGTTTAAGGAGGCGCGGAACAAGTGTTTTATGATAATTAATTAGTACAAGAACAAGTGTTTTTTTATATAAAATGAACTCTAACACACATTATTTTGGCCAACTCTATATGGGATCACATTAGATTATTGTTGTTTTTCCTTTGGCAATGTATATTTATCAACTACAACTATATCCAATTAGTAATATCACATTGGGGCTTCAATTAAAAATGCTCACAAAAAAATCTATTTTCAATTAAATCAAAGGAATGGGGAAAAAGAAACCAATTTTTCCTTTTTGAAATATTACCATATTAGAGAAACAATTGAACCAAGTGGAGATTTTTTGGGATAAGATATGGATAGCCATAAAGGAAGCACCCCACCCATAGCCCAAAGCTTCAACCTTTCTTCTTCACTCTCCAAACTCCCATCACCCACATCTCTCAAACAAAATTTCTCCTAAACCAAACCCCAAAAATGATTTGATCCCTCCCCCAAACAAAAATCCAAACCATGAACTCCATCTCTGCAATCCAATCCCACCACCATAAACATTCCTTCCACCACCACCACTTCCTTTCTCAAACCCATTCCCAACTTCCCTTTCCCCTCCAAACCCCCAATTTCCCCAATAATCCAAACCACCCACGACGAAGAACAACACTAATCCTCTCACTCTCACACAACCCACTTCACCACCCAATCCCTTCTCAATCACCACCCAACGACAGTCAAGATCACGACGAATTAGAGGGTTTCTGCGAGCCAGCAGCAAGATCAATGATCGAGGTCAGAGCAGCTGCAGCATCGCTTGGGCTGGCGGCGGCCCTGTATCTCCTGTTCGTGGATGAGCACGGCAGCAAGGCGATGGCTTTGGGCCCGGAAGGCCCACTGATGGAGGAGTTTTGGGACAATGTGAGGAGGTATGCTCTGTATGCTCTGACTGTCAGCACCGGGGCTCTCTACACTGTATTCTTGCCCATCTGGGAGCTGCTGAAGAACCCAATCTCTGCAATCTTGGTTCTGGTTATATTCGCTGGTGGGTTCTATATTTTGACCCAGGTGGTTTCCGCCATGGCTGGTCTCACCGATTTTGATTACTCTTACGCTTACTAGCAGCTTATAGCTGATGAGTGGCGGTTGAAGATGAGACGTGGCCGGCCTTTATACAGAGGATTATAGGTTGCTGTTGTTATCCTTTCATCTTCAACGATTGATTTGCAAGGGGGGAATCGGGTCGGGTTTTAATACATGGAATTGGACTTTTTCTCATGCGTTGTTATTCCATTGGGCTGAATTGAGAGCCCGTTGGGTTCAGCTTATATGTGGGCCTGTTTGGTGTTAGGATTCAGAACATTTAGTCCAAAAACACGTAGTCCACTCCAATATTGACATCAAAAGCCCATGAAAAAGTATAAATATATATATATGTTTTCGGGTTGCTTCAGCAGCAAGAAACAGAGGAGACGGAGAGAGGGTAGCGAAAGCTGTTGGAGTACTCGAAGTTGAGGGAGGCGGTGGGGCCCAGCGGCTGGCCGTTGTTGACGAGGCAGTCGTCGTAGTAGAGGCGGCGGAACACCGTGGGGTTGACGAGCCTGGCGGAGCTGAACCACCCGCAGCTGACGTGGATGTCGGCGATGCCACACCCCGAAACGCCGACGTTTTGTATCTCGACGGAGAAGGACGGGATCCCGTTGGGCAAGGGAGCCGTCGCGCCTTGGTAGATCACTATGTCCTCCTTCGAGCACGCCGTCCCTATGCGGTTCCCGTCACCACCGCCGCCACCGTAGTCGTAGTCTGTTTTCCATTAAAAAAAAAAAAAAAACTCACCACCATTAATTAATTTCGGAACGAGATGAATGGTCCATGGGACCATGGGAGCAAGTAATAAGATGGAGCAAATGGTCAATGGCGCAATGCAATAAATATTATACCGGTGGTGGTGATGGCTGTAGGAGTAGTGCGATTTTCAATGGAGAAGATGATTGGAGGAGCAGCAGAAGGCGGCTGGTTTACATTTACACCATCATTTCCTCCACCACCACCATGGAAGAAGGCAGCTTCTGCATTGCATACCCCAACTGCATGCAGCAATTTAAAAAAATACATTAGTTATTACATAGAAAAGATAGACAGACGACTGTAGTTAATGTACATGCATGGTTAGGCTGGCAAGCAGTACTCATTTATGCCTCGGCCGGTCTTGGGACGAGGAGCTAGCGAGAATTATTATGAATGTATGTCATTATGTCGACAATATATATCGAGACTAAAATGTTATGACACAAAGGAGGCAAGTCATGTTGGATACAGAGGAGGGCTACCAGACCAGCTTGTGTAATGATAGAAGCAGGTATAGAGATGGCGGGTCGAGATGGAATGTAGCCTACTTACCGAAACCGAATGAGGTCGAGAATGAAATGGCACCCGCCGCTAGAAGAAGCACGAGGCCGAGAAGGCGGCATCTCGACAGAGCTGATCTCAACATCATCATCAACGCGAACTAACTAACTTTGAGACAACAATTGAGCAATATGGTGCGGCAGGCTAATTAAGTAGCAGAACATGGCCGGAGAAGTGACTTAACCATATGTCTGGTCATGGTGATGGGATTTACAAGTGATAAAGGTCCTATATAGGGGGGGAGAGAGAGGTGTGAAGAAGGAGAAGATTGTCTCTATCTTGTTATATATGAAGCTTGAGGGATGTATTAAAGTAGTAGTTGAGCGGAGAGGCACCAATCTTGAGTAATGTGGTAAAAGAGAAGAGGTAATAAATGTGTAGATAGATAATCTATACAAATCGATGGGGGGAAAATGTATTAAATATGGCAGGCAGACCAAGAAATGAATATGGGGAAGAAGAAAAGCTAGAAATTAGTCTCTTTTAATTCCATGCATGTCGTTGCTCTAGCTAGCTATCCAGCGCCTTTCCTGGAGGAATGCAGTCCATCGATCGGGCTAGCTACGAGAAAGGAAGAAACCCGGCCATAAAAGCTAGTAATTGTTATCATAGAGAGTAGTCCAGCCATGGTGGATATATGCATGGAGATTCTTTCATGGGCAGGAGGAAGGCCGGATTAGAGAAGATAAGAGATCAGATAAGAGTCAAGCAAGTTGCACACATGGCAGGCATGCAATTAATGAATTAATTAGTAGATTATATATCTCCAGCAAGCAGGGAACACTACTGGCTTGGGTTGGGGATCATCATGGCTAGCTTGATAGGAAAAATCTCATTGATTTTTTACATAATATAATTTTGATGATGGAGAATTCTTATATTCGTATTTTGACAATGATACTCATAATTCAAACTCTCAAACAATTTCATTTATCTGGCCAACTATTTTTTTACAACTTGCTTTAAACTAATCTCATAACAATTTGCATAATCAGCTATATTCTTCTTTAATCTAATAAGAAAAGGTCATGTAATGTAATACGGGCTCAAGAGTCAAGATCACGCATGTCGTACACGTGTACGTTGATCTGAAATGTTAACCTAATACACGGGAAATAAACCCCCGGCCTGGCTTTTACAATAATCACTGAATTACCACCGACCATTTCCATGTATCCATCACAGGAAAAATAAAGGGTAATCTCGTAACTAAAGCAAAATGAAGACAAAGCGAGTATAAAGTTGAAACTGTCACGCACCACCCGAAGTCGCCGGCGACGGAACTCTGCCAACTCTCATTTGGGACATGAATGAGGCTTTGCTCTCTGGGAAGGGATCCCTTCTCGGCATGGCACCGGAGCCGATGATTTCTCCGATCGCCCCCATCTCCGCCGTCACGTTCTTACTCTACACTACGTACGTACTAGCTAGCTAGCTAGCGCTCTTGTTCACTGTCTGTCTGTCTGTCTATATCTGGAACTGGAAACGGAATCTTCTTCCACTTCTTCTTCTTCCGCTTGCTCACTTCTTCTTCTTCTCCGAATCGAGGCTGTGATGACCCCCCACCTGAGAGTTTTTAATCAGAGCGGCCACGGCGGCGCTATTTGGCGTGGCGATCGAGACAGCAGCACCTAGCTGCTGCTCCGACTTCGCAGCTAATGGCTGCCGTATGCCGTTGTCTGATTAACAATGGCGGATTTCTGAGCCTTCCCCGCCTACTTGAAGTTTTTACAAAGTTTCAAAAAACCAGAACAGAACGTCTTTGAAAGGGAATGGTTGGGTTGCTCGACTAAGTAGAGTAAAAAAATGAGAAAACTTTGATTCTGTGCTTCTCATCAATGGTGATACCTCCAGTAATACAGCTGAGAAAGCTACGTTATGAGACTCCATAGCACTGTAACTACCTAGCTAGATCATAAGCTGCAGATATTGCATGCAGGTGTGAGATTCAACCGGTACTTTTTAAGCTGGTGTGCTTTGGATGCAGCACAACGGACTTCTATAAAGATGCACGGTTTCTTCTAAAAGCACATATCAGATAAGATAAACAATACCTAATTTAAATGGAATCACAATAACAACTGAAACAAATCGATGGGATTGGTAAAGGAAGAGACTTTGTTGATGAATCAGTTACACAGTGCTTAAAATTTGCTTCATAAACCTCTCCAGATGAAAGAGCTACACATCTCTGGAACAAAAACCGAAACAGAACTCCATTTTAAGGCAACTGCCTATTCTAATTTAGCCATATGAGAAGTCAAGAAATGCGAATGATAACCTTGTTCTTCTTCCCAGCAGATAAAAGGAGAAGCTTCCCGTCCACAATGTCTTCATCCTCAATTCTCTTACTCTCCTGATCAACTCTGCCATTGTTCAAGTACAAACCTCCTTGCTTCATCAACCTCCTAGCTGCCGATTTGCTTTCCAACAATCCGGAAGACACCGAGAGATCGACAACAGACAGATTGACTACTTCACCATACGCCATGGAACATGAAGGCACATCCTCAGCAATCGCTTCAATCGTCTTCCAGTCCAGCTTAGTCTCGGCTCCAGGCCTCAAAGCCTCGGTAGCCATGATCGCCTCTCGAAGCCCTTCTTCACCGTGGACGAATCGAGTCACCTCTTCTGCAAGCAGCTTCTGTGCAGTATTTGGCAAGTAACCCGGACTCCGCATCTGGAGTTCCATCTCCTCTATCACCTTCATGTCGAGGAAAGTCAGCATCTTGAGGAACTTGATCACGTCCGAATCAGGGACCGAGAACAAGTGCTGGTAAAACTTGTAAGGAGACAACATTGAAGGGGATAACCAAATGGCTCCATCTTCAGATTTCCCAAACTTAGTACCGTCGCTCTTGAGCAGGAGAGGGAAAGTCAAGCCGAACCCTCCTTCGCCTTCTTTCGGCTGAAGGATTCTCCTGATGAGATCAGTTCCTGCTGTAATGTTCCCCCACTGATCACTGCCTCCAATTTGAACATTCACTCCATGGTTCTGGAAGAGGTAGAGGAAATCATAGCCCTGTAACAGCTGGTAAGTGAACTCTGTGTAGCTCATTCCTTGCTCGGATTCAAGCCTCTTCTTCACACTCTCTTTAGCAACCATGGTTCCAACCCTAGCGTACCTGCCTACCTGTTTGAGAAAATCCAGCATTTTGAACTCCTTCCACCAATCGTAGTTGTTCATAACCACGAAAGAGGTGGAATTGCTCGAATTCAGGATTCTAGTTACGGTACTGGCTATCCCTAAGGTATTCCTCTCGAGAGATTCCAGGCCCAGCTCGGGCCGCTCGAGGCTTTTCCCCGAGGGATCGCCGATTCGGGCGGTGGCGCCGCCGATAAGGGCCACGACCTTGTGGCCGCAGCGGTGGAACCAGGAGAGGACTAAGATGCCGAGGAGGTTGCCTAAGTGCAAGCTCTCGGCGGTGGGATCGAAGCCGCAGTATACCCTAACTGGAGATGATTCTGGAGTGGAGGAAACCGACCTGAGATTGTCGCTGGTAAGGGATTCCAGCAATCCTCTTTCCTCCAGTATGTCAATTACATTGCGCCGCCCAATTGCCGCCGCGGCAGAGATCGTTGACCCCGCGGTACTGGAAATTTCTTCGGTGGATTGTACACAGCGGATCGCAGAGAACTGGCGAACCTTCCCGCCGCCGCAGCTGCACCTGGCGCTGCTGGTAGCGAGATTTAAGAAGGCGGGAACAGTGAAGGTGAGCCTATGATGGAAGGAAGAGAGCACCGTCCGGGGAGCTACCGCCGCTGATGCGGCCATTGTAGATTAGCTTCAGTTGAATAGAGGAATCGGCCGGCCGCCGGCTTCAATAAAGTTTCAGTTCGATTTTCACTTCTTCTCTTCCATCCTCAGTCGCCAGTTCGTCATCCTGTTATTCCAGAGAGAGATATTAGTATCATTGCCACAGGTTCTTGGGCCAGGCTAGTTTCTGGCCCAATGCCTCTTTTGCGTTCGTTTTTTTTTTTTTTTCGCGCCCCTTTCTTGTTAGGCTGCCAAGCCTGCAAGCAGAATTTTCGTCTTCGCCCTTCGGTGACTAAATATATAAAGTGAAAACAATAGTAGCCGTACGCGTGTCATCGAGACTGGTCAGCTACCGTCGATTTCCCGCCTCTTTCACCTAGGTCGTAACGTTCCCTGGTTTTACCAAACCGTCCTCAAGCATTCACGGTAGTTACAAGTAAGCAAAGTAGCAAAAAAAGGGGTAGTTCCGTAACTGACTGTATAAGACGACGAGGAACTATATAAAATGAATCCACTGCCGAACTGAGATTTCCAGTCGGGAAGGAGGCTTTGCTCTCAGGAGAGGCGGAGAAGTGGCTCCGTCGCCGATTTCCCCTTCTCTCTGAACGGCTGCGATGCCGATGATTTCTCCGACCACCGCCACCGCCTTTCCTCCTCCTCCCTCCCACATATAATCCTTCTCCTTCTGCTGCTGCTGCTGTTTCTCTGTCTCTTCGCTTCTCAGGGAATAATGATAATAATAATAATAAATATATGGTTCTCCTTCTTCTTCTTCCTCTTGTTCTTCGAAATGGGGCTGTGATGAGATCTCCTGAGAATCGGTTCAGGCGACGCTTGAGGTCGGCTTCCCACGACGGTTCCGGCGGGGCGATGCTGTAGTATTTAGCCGCTTGATTTCGCAGCCGGACGGTCATTGGTCGCCGTGCCTCTTTGTCGCTTGAACGGTTCCGGATCTGAGCTCCTTCTCTTCTGCTTTCCCCACTGTATTTTGATTTTCTCTTTTTATATGAAAAAATTGCTAAAAAAGGGTTGAAGAGACTGAAAAGGTGAAAATCGCACTTGAGGAAGACTAGTTGGGAAATAAACCCCGCGAGTTTGGAAATTGTTTTGTGGTTTGGGCTATAGCTCTACACTAATTGACCTTTGGGCTCGAATGTTGGGCCCTAATGTGCATTTCAGGAGTCGTTAAGTCGATTCACGTTGGGCCCAAATTTGAATTTCAGCAGTGGCTAATCCGTATGCTTTTCGGACTACACCTAATCAATGGGGTAGGGTTCGTTTGAAAGTTGTGATTGTTAGAGTTGTGTTTGTTGAATATATGTATTGTGCACAATACAATGTTCGGAAGTGGCAAAGTGTAAAACAATGCATGCATTGTTTTAGGTCGGTCCCACCAACAATCACAAAAAATAATGCATTATACAATCTCAACTAAAAGTTGAGATTATTGTGATTGTTGGTTTTATATTTGTGTCAACTTTTTCTTTCCATTTATATCCCTAATAGTTTTTGTCTTATTCTAAAAGTTGAGAGTAAATGTGACATTTCTCCTTAAAAGTAACTTTATGTAAATCAATGCATAAAGTAGAATCTCAACAATCAAACAATGTATTGTTAAAATGCATCCATTGTATAAATACATGCATTTATATTATGGTGATTCATTACAATACAACGATTTAACATTCACAACTTCCAAACCACCCCTAAATTTTGTAAACTTTACATAGAGCTGCTTCAATTGATCCCACAGTTGTCGAAGCACAAAATGAAGATGGTGCCAAGTGTATTGATTAGCTCTATTTATTAGGACTTTGGAGTTTAGAGAATAAGTTAAAAGAGGGAGAGAACTAGAAATGAAATAAAATGAATGGAGAACTAGATAATTGTGAAGAGTTTACATGGAATACATTTTTGCACTATGACCTATTAATAAGTAAAATATTTATCAGGAAATAACAAAAGATCACTTACAGATTAATTGTCAAACCAAGAAAAATCGGCTAGTCAATTTTATTTTACTATCTTATTTGAACGTTTATTGTGACAACTGTTCACATGACCTAGTAATATAAGACCACCAAACAATAAATCAAATTTACGATGTCTCGATGCTTTTAACCAACTACGTATCAATATGAAATGTCTTTTTTAGTATATCTACACTAGTTTAGATGTCATTTTACTCGGCATCGGTAGGATAAGATTCCAGATGGGAACTTCTTAGCCTCTTTCCCACGTGTAAGCTTAAAACTTAATATCAAACAATGCAATTTTAGTTAACACTAATAAATAAATAAAAACCAACATTTACTCCATTTTGTAACGATTAATGAGGTTCTCGTAATAAAACAAAATGAAAAACAAAAAGAAGAAGGTTAACATAACAAATGGAGGAACGATGTTTCCTTAATGTGACCCACCTACCTGCTCAAATCGGCTAAAAACTACTGATAAACCTACCCCATCATTTAATTTAAGCAATGATAGAATTAGTTGGCTGGTTAATTAGTGTTCCATTTCCATAATTTAGGAACTTAATTATTTGGGGGAGGCTGGGGATAGTTGTTTTTTTTTCTCGTGGAAAAGTTAAGTACAAGCAACTAATTATGAATTTAAGCCCAAAACAATGCATGGAATTAAGGGGAGAACCTAATTAATCTGTTGTCCTGAATGCTTTTTTTGGTCAATTGGATCCTCTCAGACAAAGAAACTTAAAAACGGTATAGTTAACTAAAAATATGCAGAGTTTGATATGTGCAAACTATTCATATATGTGCATGGTATAACGTGTGGCTCTACGGTAATAATTTGCGTGACTCTTGTAGAGGTGTGCCTAGGTTTACTTTTTTTTTTTTTTTTTACCGTGTTGGGATTTCATTTCCATTTGTCATGTTTATGATGAGAAGCATAGTCGTAACTCTTTAATTCACTGCAAATAAGAAAGAATGCCGATGTAAACAGCTTGAATAAGTTAATTTTATTGGCTTCAAAATAACATTAATGATGTAAGGTTTACCAACAAATCAATGCACAATCACTTGCAGGAAGCTATAAATTATGAACTATAGAGTGGGTGCTTGTGAGCATGGAAAATGCACTTGAGATTTGGGACAGAGGAATGTCGGAGTTAGCTAGTCGCAACTAAGCTCGAAAACCCGCCTTTGAGCACTGTGTTAGGCAACTATTATATTGTCTAAATGTCCATATCTCTTTTGAATCATAGAGTGACCGAAATTCAATCGAACCATCTATATAAAGGAGTAAATATCTTTCAACCAGCTTATTTAATTTGACGTAGAACTGCTGAACACGCTTTGTTACCATTGGGTTACCCATACACTTAGTCGATCTCTCTAGTTCATATGTCATACGTTGACACGTATGGTTATATGACTCCACATATTCACCCAAACAAAAATCAATACCACTCAAATAAATAGGTCTTAGCAAGTTATGTAAACTACCTCCAAAGATGTTTTTTTGGTCTCCTTAACCCCAAAAGAACGCAACTCCTAGGTTAATTACAACCATATACACACATAGAATAGAATGGTAAGTAGAATGTGTGCCGTCGTTAGCTAACTTGCCCACCAAGCCATCATTTATTGTTATCACGCTTAATAGAGAAAAAAAAACCAAAATTAGCAATTATTATCATCATTTAAGTTTGGAAAAATGACCTAAAAAGAGGGGTTCTTATGTACACCACACGTAACTAGCTATAGAAATCTCTACATGGTGGAGAAGGTTTTCCCTTTCCCCCCAACCCTAGGGGAAGAATTGAATTTTGTAGGGTTTCCATTACTCTCACGAAAGGACAGATGCCTCTCTCAACCACCCTTATAGGGTTAATAGCAAATACACAAATAAGCCATTCCCTAGCTATTTTTATTGCTTATTAGCTAGGGTAGGGATGGCAATTTCGACCTGACCCGTTTTACCCGATCTGTTTGATCTGTTTTGGGGCGGGTCTAACCCGCCCCGTAGGCGGGGCGGGCATGGATACTCTCATAGACCCGACCTGCCCTGATCCGCCCCATTCTCGACCCGTTCTTGCCTAAATTACACGTAATTTTAGTCAAATTATTTAGGATTTTCCTTTTACTAAATCAAATTTTAGCTATAATAAAGTTGTAAATTAGTGAAAACCTCAATTTCTCCAATAATTTAACTATATTTATCATAATATTGTTTGTTTCCATGGTCTTATAATAAAAATAACGAACATTACTAATATTTTTCATATAAATTGCTTACCCATTGGGTCGACCTGCCTTGACCTGTGACCCGTGATAAATTACCCGACCTGCCACAGGGCGGGTCTGGGTACCAAGAAACCCACCTCGAAACTGCCCATTGCCATTCCTAGCTACGACCAAAGGAATTGCAACCCCACAATTTTGATTAATTATAGACCCCAAAAAAACTACGTAGAGAGTTCCTTAATTAATTCTATTGAAAGGGATGTATTCCAATGAATGATTGTAACCATCGCATTTACGCCATTCTACATTCTTCTAAACACAACCTATGTTTCGTAATATATATGGAGAGACAAAGTGTGGATACTAGCTATGGTTATGTATAGGGAAAGTTACATGGCATGTACAAACTTCCATTGGTTCTTCACTTTAGGAAAATATTGAAAGAAGAAAAGGTTCATCGATCTCTTCTTATTTTCAACATGTGGGGTATATCAATGGATGGACCAACTCTCGCCACACTCTATGTGCATATCAAAATTCTCAATGCGAACATGGGTTGCTACGATGATATAGGACTCAACGTGTTTAGCTAAATATCAATACAACAAGTAATTGTTAATTTTATATTTTTCTCTCGTGTCCGTACGCATAAGTTCTTGTAAAAATACACCAGCCCCCCATAAAATTACATTCAAATTGCTATATTGTTTACATTGATCTCGATTTAACGAAATAACGGAATGCGACTTTTAAGATGTATTGACTTGAACCAGAAAAATCACTAAAAATTATAATGTAAATCTCTTTAATAATATATCAGTTGGTAAACTAATTAGGAGGATCTTTGGTAGTAATTAATATATTATTATTTCAGCAATTAACAATTCTTAATAACAACAATGAATTAGCTGTCTTCAAACGGACCGTGCAAGCTCCCAAGAAATATTATTCCCGCAAGCACCAGGAAAAGGCAAAAAGGAACCCTCGAAACCCGTATGCGCGAAACAAGAAAAACGGAGGTTGCTTACTGTAACCTCAAACCCAACGAAATTAGTTCTTAATCGCCTTTTTAAGCACTTTTCTTAACAAATAAAAAACTCCTAATTGATTACTTAATTCATTTCAAGCCGCTCACGGAAACCTAGCCGCCTTAACACCACCACTATAAATCCCCCCGCTCCCCCTCCCTTCAACCTCGCTTTGAAACTTCCTCTCCCCAAATTCCCACTTTCAATTTTCTCTCTCTCTCTTTCTCTCTTACATTCTCAACAATGGCGGAACTAGTGAGAGGCCTTCTCCACTCGGCGTGCCAGATCCTCGGCGGCTACAACAAGGACGTCGCCGGCGCCGGATACAAGACCGATGACGCTAACAGGACTCCGCCGGCGGAAACAGGGTTCAGGATGCCGCTCCATTACCCGAGGTACAGCAAGCGGGACTACGAATCGATGGAAGAATGGAGGCTGGATCTGCTTTTGTCGCAGTACGGTCTCCGATTCGACGGCACCGTGGAGGAGAAGCGTGCCTACGCCATCGGCGCATTCCTCTGGCCCGACCAGTACTGAACGGAAACTAAAAACTCGAGAGGGCAAGGAAGAAATTCGAAGAAGAATTATATGTATTAACTGCTGTTGCGTTTTTTTTTGGGTTTTAATAGAATGGAATGATTAGCAGTGATTAGTAATTACTAATTACCATACAAAATGTTCCGTCGCCGGAGCCGGTGACGGTAATTGATCAGAATCGTGGTTATGAATGATGATACTTGGCCCAAACTCTTTAGCCCATTCTATTGGGCCGCGGGATAATATAGGCTGGGCTTTTTACCCATTTAGTGGGTGGCCGACATCATCGACAAACACAGACAAGAGAGTTGGCTGTCTACATTTACCTACCTGTCCAAGAACAGAGTAACTGCTACTACCCACAAAACCATGGTCGACACGGATTCTTTTTTTTATAACTAATAATATGGAATTAAGCTGATTTGCTTCGTAAGTCTTTGCATTTCATCATTGATATGAGCCCAAAAATTCAAGTTTACTATTCAAATATCCTCCTCCATAGCCAAAAATATCTTGCTACAAGTTAAGAAAGGTGTGAAAGAAGTAATAAAGATCTGAGGCTGAAAGTTGAGTAGCAGCCAGCAAGCAATAACCACTACTGAAACAGTAACATGTCACTCACGCTCACCATCTCTATATCTAAGCCAGATGGAAAAGAGAAGAATGAAGAAAGCTAACTTCTTTCCTTCCTCAACCTCTACCCTCTCTTCAACCCGATTCGCTCGCATTACCCAAAAGCTAGGTAAAGCTCACAACTTTCCCCTTCATTTTACGAAACCCACATTCCAGAATCTCGACAAGTTCATCAGAAATCCTTAAAAAGAGAGAATGGATTCTACTAATAGCCATCAAAGGCTCCTAGCTGTGGGTGATTACTTGTTCATGAGAAGGAGCTGCTTGCAGCTGGTGACCACATTCTCCCTCTTCTCTCTGCTGATCTCCGTCTCTTGGGTCACTAGTGGTACGATTGCCAAGAGTTATGTGTACATCAAGTTCAATCCTTTCTTCTCGTCCTTCTTCACGCATACCCTTGAGAGGAAGTACATGTTCTTGGTCTTCTATGGGATCCTTGCTTTCCTTGCCACTTCCTCATCGTCAGCTTCCGCCACATCCATATCCACCACCAATAGCAATAGTACTAGAAGCAACATTTCGTCAGAATCTTCGGCTTCTTATGCTCATCATCATGAGGAGGAGGAGGAACTGGTGGTGGAGGGTTCCGCCGCTGTTGATGATTGTGATGAGATTGATGATGATTCTGATGTGGAAGAGTGTGATCAGGATGCCCATAATCAGGTTGCTTCAGAAGAGAAGGTGAAGGTTCAAGATGGAGATTGTAATAGTCAAATTCAACATCAAGGAGTAGAAGTAGAAGAAGTGGAAGAGGAAGAAGAAGAAGAAGAAGAAGAAGAAGAAGGGTCAGAACTGGAGGGAGAGGGAGCGAATGGCGAAGAGAATGGATGTAGCACAGAGGAAATGAACTCAAGGTTTGATGAGTTGATTAGGAAGATGAAGGTAAGAATGATGTCTGAATCCAAACAGCAGAAGCTGTTGCAGCAACTCATAGACTCTGTCCAATTACTGTAACTCAAATGTGTGTATTGAATTAGTTGGGATTATTAACCATATGATTCAAGCATAGTATATTGATATGAATGCAGCAGAAGCTTCTGATTTTTAGTTTGAAGGCACTCATGTAATGAATACTATATGGAATGTGATTTTCCAACAACTCAAATTGAATTGTTTTCAAATGTGTTTTTGCAATAACTAGAATTACTAATTATACGAATTTCACGAATAAGAATGGAGACCAATCTCGATAGGGTGGATTACACTGAACTCCAATGGTCCAGTAATTTCTGCAACTATTGACATCTGTAACTATAAGACCAACCAACCTAAAGAGACAGAATATTACTGTTACTCGTTGCCCGTTGGTGCATTTGTGGAATGGGGCAAACGTGTAAGATGAATTGATCTACAGTGATACCAGGCTAGCTATCTACTAGAACCTTCAAAGTGGCCTCCCATTCATTCATTGCACAAATAACTGTTCCTTTATTTCTCCTTATTAATCTTTAGTTTTATCTTCAGGAATACGATATCGTTTTGTATGCATTCCAAACTCAAAGGTTTACTGTACATGCTTGATAGATATATGGTTGATGCAGCCCAGAGTTTAGGAGCAAATAACAGTAACATGTCCCTGGCCATAAATAGCTCACTGGGGCCATGGGAGTAGTATAAAATGGTAAGCATGATCCCACCATTGCATTCTACCTTTCTCCATTCACTTGGAAAACACAAAAGCTCAAAACTTTCCCCATCATTCCACAAACCCTCCACATTCTGAAATCTCTCATCAACAAATCCATGGAAATGGATCCTTCTCATCAACAACAACACCATCAGCTCCATCATGTTATGATCAGCAGCAAGTACAAGTACAACAACTTGTTGAAAAGGAGCTTACAGCTCCTGATAACATTCTCCCTCTTCTCTCTGCTCATTTCCTTCTCTTGGGGCTTCTCCTTCCTTCCGTTAGCAACAGCTTCTTCTTCTTCCTCCTCCTCTTCTGCTGCAGCAGCCAATACTGCTCATAGTAGTAGCTATGTTTCATTCAATCCATTCTTCTCCTCATTCTTCACACACAGTTTGGAGAGGAAGTATATGTTCTTGATATGCAATGGCATCCTTGCTTTCCTTGTTACCTCCTCCACTGCCACTAAGAAAGCCAGCCATTCTTCTTCATCAGCTTCTGATGATCATGATCATGAGGATATTGTACTGGATTCAACAGCAGCCACGGATAATCTGGTGGAAGAGGAAGAAGTAAGAAATGAGGATGGTGGCGAAGATGATGATGAAGAGGTGGATAAGGTTGAGGATGGAGATCTCAATGATCAATTCCGGCAACAAGAAGAGGTGAGAAGGGAAATAGTCGAAGAAGAACAAGAACAAGAAGAGGAAGAACATGAAGATGAAGAAGGATTGGTATTTAAGGAGGGAGGGAATGGCGAAGAGACTACGGGATCCAACACAGAGGAATTAAACAGGAGGATTGAGGAGTTCATTAGGAAGATGAAGGAAGAGATGAGGATTGAATCCCAACAGCAACTCGTAGCAGCTGTTTAGCTAAATTAAGTGTAAAACCATGCTGTAATGAAAGTAGATAGTTAACCTCATCATCATCATATGATTGAGTTGGAGTTAGTTTGAGACTTTTAGTGTACTCAATGTGGAATAATCATCATTAATATGATCATCATGAACAAATATCGAACTTCAATCTGTTTCTTATTATCTTTTCCCTGTTATACAAGAAAGGTACATCTCAACAAACTCTATGGGATGGTCTCATTCTATATAGATTTGATGGTCCTGAAGAAGATGCTACGGAGCTTTCTCTGGTCCTGTAATTTTTATGTTCTTTATCTTGCTTTTGAGAAAAAGGGAATATGGATAAAGGATGGAGATGGTGATGGTGATGAAAGAGATTCAGGCTTGCAGCTTTTTTTATTTTTGGTGGAACATGTTATGATGATCCTGGAAAATGCTAGAGAAAGCCAGGAATCTGCCCATATGTAGGTGCCATGCTATGTAAATACGCTATTATCCTGTAGATTTTATTCCAATTAGAATAATCTAGTCCAAAGTCAAATGCTAATGATAAAGAACTAATTATTTAACTAATCAAGCACAACACTCCAAACTTTATGATTGGAAAGAGTGGCACTGATCACCCTTCAGTACTTAAAACCAGATTCTGATACAAAGAATCCCAATATTAAAAATATGTAATATGGCCATGAAATCTTCTAAAGCTTAATCATGCTTATCATAGCTTTAATCTCATTTAACACCAACCTATCCTTTTCAAAAGTAAGTTCCTTGTTACACATGATTTGGGACAACCAATTTAAAACAAAAAATGACAACCTGGGTCTCCTGACCCACCACCATTTGTCCAGCAGCTTCCATTCCCTTCTATCAGGAAAACTCTCCCTGAAATTGTACTGAAAAACAGCAGGAAAACCCAAGAACAGAAGCAAAGGTGGTTCCTTTCCAGCCAAGGAAGATCAATCCAATCAAGAATGTGGATCCCGTCACGAAGACGAGTGCCCGTCGCTCATGATTGTGTGAAGCAACCAGCTTTAATTCGATTTTGTTCGATCCATGCTTGAACCAGGTCCGTCTGAATACCCTGACCGGCAACAGGAAACAGCACTCCTGAATGATCATCCTGAGAGCAGGAGTAGAGATCTGAGTTATGAATCACGAAAAATTGAATAAGGTTGATACCCACAAACAGAAGAGGCTGAAGTTTTTTCATATGGACAAATCTAAAATGTTTGGTAACCATCAAGAGCTTGATATTTCCCATGATAGTCAATCAATGCCTACACCTACTTCCTAAGAGAGATGGTTATCTTTTACTAGTTTGCCCATCTTTGTCCTGTTCTACATTGTACATTATCAATTTGTAGCCGACCATTAAGCTCGTTCCCAGATTATGTGGCTGGAAATATGCCGCCTTTGGCTTTTCAACTCAATTATTCTTCCTGTGTTGTTGCTTTCTTCATCATACAACTATAATATCATGGACACTTGGACAGAGACTTCTAACTGTTAAAGAGGGTCCCTTATGGATGAAGAAAGCTTGAAACTGAAAAGAATGAATGTACCATTTTGAGCTGCTTATCGTACCTTCAAAAATTGTGGGAGAAATCTAGAAGAAGGCCCTTAATCAGCCTGCTTGAATGAAGAATTAACGAATTCATTTTCACCTGTCTGCATCTGGAGAAGAGTGAAAGTGAAATAGTGTCAATGTTATTGTGAATAGTTATCAGTGCATACACAGTTGCATCAATCATGGAAAGGAAAAAACAAAAGGGAAAACCGCTTTCATGGAAGAATTGGGTCATTGAGATAGTACAAGAATCAGTACAGCAATAATGGGTAGCGCAGGTCCCATGAAATCTATAATTGGAGGACACTTGTGAGCAAGGAGTGCCCTAAACTGGCCAGCAATATTCGGAACCACGACTTTAACCATATTTTCAGCAAGTCCACTTATCGATATGGCCACGAAGCTCTTAGTAGATGACAGGAAGGTGAGAAAGGGAAATAAAAGTTGAAACAGTGACAAGATTTTCATTTTTGGGAAGATCATGAACATGTGCTAGATAGAGACGATAGGACTACGATATGGTAATGACGGCCATTGAAGCCTAAAATCAAGAACAAGGCCCAGAAAGTTGAGAAAAGAGAACTCAAACACAGCCCGAAATATCGGGGTGTAATGTATATGCTGAGGGTACCTTATCTAGCATGTGAATTGTTGCAGCACCATTGCCATAAGAGGCTGGGCATTAGTATGACAAACATGACTTGCAGAATCCACATATTGCACAAGATTCTTGATTTCTTCCTTGCGATCCCCTTATAAAAAGAACACCATACTGCCACCACCAAGTGATGGTCCAGTGACCTGAAAGAAGAAAAGAACATTAAATGCATCAGCTCTGAATTTCTTTCCAGAGAGTAAGTTTCTGAGCCTACTAACAGATGGTAGATCAATTGATCGTTCTTACATCTTACTGAAGGTGCTCCTGACAATGAGATAGAGCATCATCCTGAAAATTCCAATGGATTTCAGCTTTTAATAACATCCCTACAGAATGATATAACAATTTGTTAGTTGAGTTGTGGCCTTCAGGGAGGTCTAGTCTCTTGCAGAACTCCAATCGAACATCTTGCTTTGAGTAGGGAAGTAAACCATTAATAGGCTGCTGCTGCAGACGATGATCTGTCCTTCAGATAGTGAGGTTACCAACTTCGACCATGTAGCTCATAATTTCCTCTCCCAAATGGTCTCACCTATCTGCTATCTCAGAAAACTACCCACCCGATGAAAGCACTGTCACTCCATCACCATCCGGCATTCTTCTAGCCTCACCAAGAAGTCTCCTCAGTTCTCTCAGAAGTTCTTTACAAACATACTCAGACCGTTCCCTTGTGATTAATGATTCTCTAAAAAGGGTTTCAGTAAGTGATTGGTACTCTTGAAGCCGCTTGCCATCATCGTTTGGAATCTCTTGAACAACACAATGCAAACCAGTTTCTTTCCTCCATCTGCTTATGGAATATTTTTCAAGGATCTTGTAAAAGTTCTTCTGTGTGAATAAACGCAAAGCATGCCGGCACCATATCCCAGCAGAGTAGAATTTTTACACGAGCAATGTATCTTTTCCTCTTCAGGTATCCATACAAGTCAAAACTCCCCTTCCATCTTCTCATAGCGGTGTATGAGATAAGGGCCATCTGACATTTCAGACACAGCGTAATGTATGGCTAGGATCAACACTTCCAGTAAAGCTTTGAAAGCAAAGGGCCAAAGCAGGTAGGAAGCTTGCTCTTCAATGGGAAGGCAAGTCTTAAGGACCCTAAGTTGCTGCAGTTCTTGGCGTGGTTCGATATGGACATTAGCAGAAACCACAACCTACAAGAGCTAGTAAATGAAGCTTTTCAATTCCACCGGAAGACCTTTGAACTTGCGAGGAAACAAGAAACATGCACATGTTCAAAGAGCTCCTAAAACAAGTCTTTGCACAACAGACTCCTTTCAGAAAAGCATCTATAGATTTCAAGTATGCAGGAGTCATCATTCGAGCTAATGCCCATGATTCGCGGAGGGAATAGAGCAGAGCAATGTGTTTGTCTGAACCAAGTCCAAATATCGATACCATTTGGTTCCACAGAAGTTCAAACCCCTATACTTTCGAATTAAGTGCGGAAAATCCTAGAGAAAAGCGGGAAAGAACCAGACTTTACGAAATGGGTTGTTCAACCTATCGAATATACGACTTCCCATCTCATCATCTATCGATCTACTCATCTAAGAACCTTCGTCTTATCAAGTTGCAAGAGAGCTCTGATTATAACGTGAAACCGAAGCAGAGTGCGGGGCAAGTTCGCAAGAAAAGTAATTGAATTGACTTACGAGAGATAGAGGAAGTAGCCATGGAGAGTTAGAAGAATCTGAGTTCGATGAATGGCGGAGCTGGAAATTGCAACACCGCCCGCCTCTTCGAATTCTCTGCTTCCCGGCAGCAAGTCGCAGCGCCAAAGCTCACTTCTTTCCCTTCGTTGTTATTTCGTCAGTTACCGAACCAGTTGGCCCAACAAGCCTGCAGCGGGCCTGCAAACGAAAATCCAATGGGCCTTAAAGAAAATGTGACAGTTCATTTCCGCCACCTGCAAGCTCTCGTCTCCCCACCAGAATAGAACGTTTTACATCAATACAAGATCTCGATTATCTTCCAGGTTTCCGTGCTTCTGCCATTTTTGGTTTGATTGGAAACTGTTTATAGGACAAGGTCCCAATCTGATCATCGATCTCCATTTCATGAAAAGTTTGTTACTCTCCTTGTAACTGGCAAAATTGTAGACAACCGTGATGGCCAGTAAAGACAACAATGATGCAGAAAGACCTCTGCTTTCTGATGCAACCCTCCAAAGAAGGGCAAGATCTATCCAACCCATCAACCAAAAATCTGATCACAGCCCCATTATCGAAAAAAAGTCCGATCACAACCCACAACAACAAGAATCAAATGGGAACCAGAACCAATGGCTAGACTCATTGCTTGGAATCCAATCCCTCAAATTCAACCTTGTCTTCATGCTTCTGATCCTCTACCTAGGCCTGGGAACCCTCACTTTCTCCTTAATCATGAACCAAATCGATGGCAAGCAAACAAATCCAGTCCTAGATGCCTTATACTTCTGTGTTGTCACAATGACAACAGTTGGATATGGCGATTTAGTCCCTCGCACCTTCCTAGCAAAGCTCCTCGCCTCCATCTATGCCTTCACTGGAATGGCCATGGTTGGCATTGTTCTAAGCAAGGCAGCTGATTACCTCATGGAGAAGCAAGAGACTGTTTTAGCCAAGGCATTCCATTCACGAACCGGAGCCCACGAAATCATGAAGGAGGTGGAAGCACACAAGCACGAGTACAAAGCTATGTTTGCAGCAGCAATCATGGTGGTGCTAATGGTTTTTGGCACCATAATGTTGTGTTCTGTCGAAGGCATGGATGTCGTTGACGCGATCTATTGCGTGTGTTCCACGGTGACTACGCTAGGATATGGCGATCGGAGCTTCTCGACGTGGGGAGGGAGGTTGTTTGCTGTGGTGTGGATACTCAGCAGCACCATTTGCTTGGCTCAGTTGTTTCTGTATGTGGCAGAGTGGTATACCGATAAGAGGAAGAGGTTGCTTGTGGAGTGGGTTATTACGAGGAACGTGACATCCTCGGATCTCGAGGCTGCTGACATTGATCACGACGACGTTGTTAGTACTTCTGAGTTCATTGTTTTTACATTGAAGGAGATGGGGAGGATTGATGATGCTGATATTGCTCTGGCTATGGAGAGGCTTAAAAGGGTTGATGTCGATCACTCTGGTACCTTGACCAAAGCTGATTTGGTCACATCTTCCATTGCACGATAAGGCAGGTTATTGATTAGTGATGAAACTTGTTTATATATTACTTTTATCAATCGATTACAGGGTTCTGTTCAATCAACATGCATTAATTAGTCTTCCATTTCTTCCAAACCATTGCAGAGTTTTTATCTTTATCAAATGAAAGAACAATGGTTTGTAACAAAGATCACTGTGATTGACAAATATGTACATTAGGAGAATGTTTCCAAGGAATATGACATGTTCCTCTTGAGTAGCTCTTCCATTAATCAATAACCATGAGCCTCCAGAGCATAGTAGTTTTCATCAGGACGGCCTGCAACATAATCTAGGAGCCCTGCACCATGCCCCTGGCCATGTTGCAGATGATTTGGATCGATGTTCAGCGTCGAGACACCACCGAAGGTCGTGATCAAGATCAGAAACACAGTTGTGGAAGCCAGGAGAGGCAGGAAGTATGCAAGGATGGTGAGGAGCCTTGGAGCTGCATACATTAGCAAGGAGAGGGAAAGGGAGGCAACGGCTGCAACTGCAAAATGGTACTTGTATTGCAGCAACAGCTTCTCTGAGATCTCCATGGCTGGATGGTGATGTTGCTGCTGCTGCTGCTTCCTTTGGTGGTAAGGATCAGCCATTGTAGAGGAGATATGGGGAGGGAGAAAGGAAATTAGAAGGCAATTGGTGCTTTATAATTGGAGAGATGGTAGAAGGGGGAATATTGTGGTGTTTTACTTGTGAACATTTGCTCTATACTTTCCTTGGCTTTGGTCTCTTCGTATGATCCTTAGTTGTCATAGGAAGTTTCATTTGGTTGCAGAGAGACTTCAATCTTAAATTCATTTAGATTGTTCACATGGTGACCACTAAAAGTTTTAGATTAGTTTAATCAATTGGTGATGGATTGACATTGTAGGTTACTTCAGGTTTATAAGATATATTTTTCTAGTGATATTAGTCGTTTTTTTGTTCTCTTATATATGAAGATTTCAATTGATTGACATATAACGATATACTTGTGAATACAATATACACGCGATTATTTTTGTGAACAACTGATAGACTCGTATTAAGTCTATCTAAGTTTATAATTAAATCAGTTGATTGGAAATTTGGAATCATTAAGAGAATGGAGATACCAAGTTGTTTGTCCAGAAGTGAGGAAATGGGCGGTTGCTTTATCCCCTTTGTCTCCTGGAAAAGAAAGTGCAAGATTTGGAGGAAAGCATAACTTCTTTTCCTTTCTCCCTTTTTCTCTGCATGCATGGGAATTGCTTTGTGGATCTAAGAATGGGCTCGTAGTAGCAAATCGATGAAGTATGGGCTTTTATTTTTGAAATAGTAAGTGGGCCTGTAAAACATCCAACTGGAAGTGGATTAGGACATGGGGGTAAGCCCAAATCTGGAGGCTGGAGCCCGGTCAAAGTTCTTGAATTTAGCCTACTTGTTAATGTTTGATGATCACTTCAATTGGTAAATATGTAATGAGATTAACATTTACCAAGGTTTGGTTTTGACCTAAAGTTCTCTATCAATTTGAATCCTATAGCAAAGTAGATATTTTCGTTATGGTCATGGATGAATAAGAAACGAACACAATATTGTCGTTAATATATCTTTGTGAGTTAGAACTAATAACTTCGTATATCGTCAAATGAAATGAAGCACGAAAAAGACTTAACTCTCCAAACTATACAAACACAATTATACAAAAATAATGAGAAAAGGATCCCACTTCCCATAATTAAAAACTAGTCCTAGTAAGTGACCCACCAAGAATGGCCTTCCAATTGTTGCCAATTGTACCTTAACCAAGTCATCTTGCTAAGCCCTTGTATTATTATACCATAAAGCACATATCAAAGCTAGCTTGAACCCACCTTACATCACCATCAAAACCCACATTGTTCATGAAAAAATTCAGTCAGGCCATGATCGTGGAAAAAGGATTATAATTAGTACAAATAAATGAAATTAAGCCCTAGTCCATCATTTTCCCATGGTTGTTCATTAGCAAACAATGAGTCATCTTGTTTTTTGGTTGTGAAAAAGGTCGATGACTCCCTGTCTTGTGTCAATACTCGCGTGAGGTTTTGAGACCCACAATAATACATTGATACAACTGGTAGTATAACACATAGACTTTAGATCATCGAGAGCGGAACTATGGAAGGAGACCGAATATCTCATATTTGATGAAATCATTTATAAATGTGATTATGTTTTCGATAAAGATGAAATCCACTTTACTAAGAGTTTTTTTTTTTTTTTTGAGATCTTGGTGGCTTGGGGAGATTCTTCCCTTTGTCGCCTAATGAAGACACCAAGCTTAAGCAATGTGTTGAAAATCTCACATTTGGCAAAGTTATCACACACAACAACAAAGAAACCATAAATTTTTGGCACACTATTTGTTAACTTTCAGTCATCTATACTTGCAAGCAAAGATGATGATGGGATATACATAACAAAATTTCACAAATGAGTATTAACTATAATGGCTTTTCTTCCCCCTCCCCCCTTTTTTTTTGGATTTTCTTTCTTTCAAGCCACTTTTGATTGGCTAGTCCTTTTCACTAGTGTCATAGAATACCTCATTTCCTTAGTTTTGAGTTCAAAATGAAGACTTGTGTTGATAATTTGGCACCTCCAATGTACATAATTATAAGGAGGAGGGAAAAAAGAAGAGAAAGGAAGAAAGCATGGTTTAAGGAAGGTTTAGCGCTTAAGCAATTAGAATTACTCCAATGTTGGGAGTTACTTTCACTATGTTAAGTCAGATTATGAGCATCATTAGTTCTAGATAGGGTTTGATATGGAAACCTAAACCTAGAGGTAGGAATCATCTATTGAGTCATCTTCAAAGATTTGTCTCATGTGTCAAACAATCAGTCCCAACTTTTGGAGAATCCAATGGCAAAAACATTAGGGATTATGACCAAAAATTCATTTCCCATTCTGACCAACTTTTGTTTCCCTTCATTTTCAGCCATCATCTTGTTTTAACAACTGTCATTTTTTAGTGAGGGAGTTCTTTACTTTCATAATTTCATTTGTGGGTATGTGAGAAAATTGAATCCAATTATGTTGTACATTTATTTCAGAAACCCACCAACCAATACCCTTTACCAAATACTCATCAAATACTACTGCATGCATATTGCTCCCTACCCCCAACTCCAAGGTATACTTTTCAATGGATTAGGTGCAAAAGATGATCCTTCATTTCTTCCTTGAAGTCAAGATGCCAATAAATCACCATTCACAACCATTTGAAGAACAAGATATGCTCTCCCAAAATTTTCCTTCATACTTTTTATAAATTTTTGCTTGTAATGTTTAAGGAGAAAGATTGGTGTCCCTAAAGATGTAGTTATTGAGGTGAAATGTACAGAATAGTACATTGAGGAACATATGCCAGTTATAAGCAATACTTGTTAACAAGTGAATCATGAAATAACTATAAAAAGAAATTATCGTATTATTAGATGAATATATTCTATCAGCCATGCGAGAAATATATGCACGCAATGATATTTTGTTACAAATTACAACTATATGTTTGGTTGAATTGTACTAAAGGAGAAGCAAAAAGAGGAATGCAAAATAAACGAACAAAAGAAGCCTATAAATTTAATTATATTATCAAGATGATTTAGTTTCTTATATCTCAAATTTAAATTTTGATAAGAAGGTGAGATTTTCTTTGCAAAATTGATTCCTTTCTAAGAAGACAGTTATATAACTCAAAGGAGAGAGAGAGAGAGAGCAGGCAATGGCCGGCTAATGAGAACAATCTGCAGTCTGAACAATTTTGGCCTACTAGAAATACTTGAAAACATTGCTTTGCTTCCCTCCCAGAGGAAGCTCCAACTCAATTCAATCCAATCTGCAACAGCCCCCTTTTTTGTGGCACTCTTTAAGGTCGATTTCACTTAAAAAGGGATTGCACCATTTGGACTGTTGCTTTTCTGCTCTTTATATATATGATCAAAACCTTGCCATCTAATCCAAACAAAACTCCAACCAGTTCACAAAGAGACAAGACTTCTTCTACCTGCAGCTTGCCTTCGGAACTTGGTCCTGCATTTCTCCCATTTCATTTCAGAAGAGCATATACTGCCTTCTGTTATTTACTTCACAGCTTATTTGCTAAAGAAATTATGGGTTTTGAAGAACAGCTGATTGGAGTTGGAATTGGATTGGAAGAGTTCACCTTTGCTCACTCTGACCCTCTTGTTTTGGAGCTCACCCGTCTGCAGAATCTCCTCAAAGGTTTGGTTGCAGACTTGCAATAATGTTAATAAGTTGTTTGCTTCAAAACTCTAACAACGCTTGTAATTTATTATTCCAGAGAAAGATAGAGAGCTGGGAGCTGCTCATGGAGAAAACAAAGGTTTGAGAACAGCTGATGCATTGAAGGACAAGGCCATAGAAGAGGTCAGTTGGCTAAACGACAGGAAAAATCTTTCCTTTTTTCACTTTATTATCTTTGATCTATCAGAGAACTCTAGCGTTTGATCATGTAAATTTTAATCTTGGTTCCATTTTCTTACCAGCTGAGGATTCAGATGACCAGACTAGACGAGAAGCTACGTGCCTCAGAGAATGTAATCGAGAACAAGGTTTGGTTCCATATCATTCTTGCTCAAGTTTGATATTGTTGAAGATGATCTAATGTCAGCTAGAATTCCATGGTTGCTTAATTTTGTCAGAACCTCGAAATCAAGAAGCTAGTGGTTGAAAAGAAAGAGGCATTATCAGCACAGCACGCAGCAGAAGCAACTCTTAGAAGGGTTCATGCAAATCTCAAGGATGATGACTCTCCTCCCATAGAATCTTTCCTCGCTCCCCTTGAGGCCGAGATCAAGATGTACAAGAATGAGGTAATGATTGAACACAGTTGCAGAAATGAGACAGCTTTAGTTTCAGGAAATCGTCGTAAGAATTGGATCTTTTTTCTTCGATTTTCTTCCAGATTGCAGCACTGCAGGAAGACAAGAAGGCGATGGAGCGCCTGACAAAGTCGAAAGAATCAGCTCTACTTGAAGCTGAGACGATTCTGAAGAGTGCCCTGGAGAGGGTTTTGATAGTTGAGGAAGTTCAGAACCAAAACTATGAACTGAGAAGACAGATTGAGATTTGTCAGGAAGAGAACAGGATTCTCGAGAAGACAAATCGGCAGAAAGTTGTGGAAGTTGAGAAGCTGAGTCAGACCATTGGAGAGCTTGAAGAGAGTGTTCTAGCAAGTGGAGCAGCTGCAAATGCTGTTAGGGATTATAAGAGACAGATCACTGAAATAAATGTGAGCTTTTTACTGAACATTGGAGTTGTAAGTTGGTAACTTCTGTTTTTCTGGAATGGTTTGGTGATTTTGAGTTTTGGGTTCAGGAGGAGAAGAGGATGCTGGAGAGGGAGCTAGCTAGGACTAAAGTATCAGCAAATCGGGTGGCGACAGTTGTGGCAAATGAATGGAAGGATGAGAATGATAGGGTGATGCCTGTCAAGCAATGGCTTGAAGAGAGAAGGCTGATGCAGGTAAATTCTGTAAATTAGGTTAGCTGGTCTTGTTCAGATAAGCGAACGAAAACCCAACAAGGAGTCAATAACTGAACTGTTAACTAAACCATTAAGCCAATGGATCAAACCCCTAATCTATCCATGGTTTGACCAAACCTGAAACCGGTTAGCCACCCATGATGTTCTTGTTGATTGCAAAATCGCTTGATAAACTGAAGTTACAGGTCATGTCAGCTAATTACTGACCATTCTATATACAACAGGCAGAGATACAAAGACTGAGGGATAAGCTTGCAATTTCAGAGAGAACAGCCAAGGCAGAAGCACAAATTAAGGTCAAAGTTCTGAACTTTTCAGTTTCACTGTCAATAACGATTCTGAATTTTCTGACACTGGTACAAAATTCTGACCTCCAGGAAAAGCTGAAGCTGAGGCTGAAGACCTTTGAAGAAGGGTTAAAGCAAGCAACTAGCATCTCCACCAACTCTAACAAGTTCCGTGAGTCCCCTAAATGCGAAAAACATGGCAGCAGTATCTTAGGGTTCTTAGCAAGCAATGCAGGGCTAAGGAAGAGATCTGCATCGCAGCCAAGGGCTTCCATGGTTGCTGGCAGAGGGTTACTTCTGCAGCAAGCAAATGTGGAAACTGAGAGGAATGAATCAAGGAAACAAGGTTCCAGCGAAAGCACAGTGAGGAAGAGCTTGTGGGCATCTAGGAGTAGGGTTGTTGATAGCACTGGAAAGGAAAATGCAGAAGGGAGAGCAAATGCAGATCTCAATGCTGATAAGACCATGAAGGATATTGAAAATACAGCAGTAGCTAATGAGGAAGTACAAGAGAAGGAAAGTGTGAGTCCTAGAGCTGAAGATTTGGTTTCGGGGTTCTTGTATGATAAGCTTCAGAAAGAGGTTATAAATTTAAGGAGAGCTTGTGAGGCCAAGGAGAGCAGTTTGAATGCCAAAGACCACCAAATCCAGGTTTAGTAAAAATCATCACTTTCTGTGTCTCTATTCTTCCCCTGAAAGCAAACACAAAACCGTATGATTGAATGTTCTTACTTGTAACTTGTAAGCAGATGTTGATGAGAAAAGTTGATTCCTTGACGAGATCCATCGAAGTGGAGTCCAAGAAGCTGAAGAGAGAAGCAGCAGCAAGAGAAAAGGAAACTGGGTCATCAAAGTTAGAACCTAGCAGAAAAACTGCTGCATCTCCAAACCCATACAGAAGGTATTGTCATTCAGACTACCAAGTAAAGATTCTGGACATTTAACAGCCCATTTTACGATATCATCAATGGCGTATTGTGTTTTGATAATTTGGATTGAAGCAGGTAATGTGAGGTTGCTTCAGGCACGGGATAAAGTAGAAAGCCCAGCAGAAAATTTGTGCAAAAACTACACCAAAAGTTCCTTTTGATTCTTGAATGTAAATATGAAGCTGATCTCTCCTGATTCTTTGCTGCACTTTCAGTATGGTTTGGGTTTCAGTTTGTGTACATTCAATAAATGAGTCAGCAAGAGAAAAGCTAAAACAGTGAGGAATATGTAAACAAAGGCAGAGTTCATAGTTCCAACACAGAGGAGATCCGACAAATATACACATACACATAATAAGTTTGCTTGCAACCCTTTTGTTATAATGATGTTCAATTCTCATTGAAACTACAATTTTTTGTATTGAACTGAAGTTCTGCTTCAACAAAGATCAACAACCTTCTACACTCCTAATAAAGCTAAAACCATTTGAAGTTTAACAACTCTTGTTTAATCAAAGAAAAGGGGCAAAAATAAATAAAAAAGTTTTGAGCATTGTGAAAATTGCTCTGTAAACTTATACACATTCCTTATATAATTGCTTTCAAAATGCAGCAGGTGAAGTAGTTATTATGTTAGCTCTTCCCATCTCAAAATTTCTTCACCTCAGGGATGGCGGCTAAAGACGGCTGCCATTTCCTGCTATTGCATTCCTTATGACTCCGAGAGACTCTTATTGTGATCCCCTTGTTCCTCAATTCCTTCGCATTCTTCAAAAGCAATTCTAGCTGTTGCCTTGTCAAAACTATCTTAACTTTACCGGGCTCCATCTTTGCATCCTTATTCAGCAAACGAGCATACTGGTGGTCTGCCACCTTGGAGCTTCGATGAACACCATGATGGACCTTCTTAACCGGCAGTCGAGTACTACTGAAATCTTTGTCTCCTTTGTTGAAGAGGAGAGCTTCACTCTTTTCTTCTTCTGAACAGCACAGAACATTCATGCAATTTCCCATGGTAGTAGAATGAAATGAATAATGCTTTGTGTTTCAATGATGATTGTGTTTCAGAAAGACTTGACAACACTAATTTATAAGGGATGAAGAGGTTTGGCTTGATTTCACGTTGGTGAACAACTTGACGTGCTAGCCATGACCCAGTTTCTTGTTTATTGGTTGTTTAATGTTTTAGAACCCCATTTTAGAGACACAAAGTCAAGAGGGTCTGTGCCACTCCCACGTTCATAAGCATGATTCCCTCCACATAAAAAAGGATTTTACTTACAAACTCGAAAAGCTTTTTCAATGCCTTCACCAACAAATAAGTCAATGAAAAAGCCTTATTTGCAATAATGTAAGGAACAGCTAAGATATAACCATACAAAACAGAGCAGTCATGGAATCCACAAAACTGTAATATCATCTCCAATTCCTCAGGATGTCAGCTGAGTCATTATCATAGCAAACTGCAATAAACATCTGTATATATAATGTGTCTCTAAAAGTACCAATTATTTTTTTTTTGGAAAAGTTCTCTACCTAGAGAGGTAAGGTGATCATAAACATACCAGTCACAAATCATGGCAAAGGCGGAACCTTTAATGACAAATGCTTATGCCTAGGCAGCAGCTACTACTTCAGCTTCCTTTCTGGCTTCCAACCAAGCTTCAGCAGCAACCTTGGTCGTTAGAAACCAACCGACCTTGTCAGGAGCTTCATGAAATGGAGCATTCAGCTCCTTCAAGTGAGACTCAAATACACTAGCTAATCCCTTGTCCGAGTACTTGTGTTTCCCATGCCCGGTATTGATTCCTAGTACTGGTGGTAGCACTTCTCCAGATTCCACTGCTGTGGTCAAGTCGTTTATCCAAACGTGTAGGGCAGTTAGAGCAGCCCCAAGTGATAGACTCTTCAAATATAGAGACCACTGAGTTGTCGACTTCGACTGTATGTCTGTATAGATCTCCAGTGTTAATCCTAAGTCCAGCAACTCGCAAGCTCTCTCCAATGAGTTGAGATTCACACACAGATCAATTAGGCAGTTGCAGTAAGCCTTCTTCACATCAGAAGCAACTGAGGTAAAAAGCTCAGCTGCTTTCTCCTTGAAGTTCCCCTCATGGTTTTCTTTTACAAGAAGTTTCACTACAGAACCAAGCTTAGGGTTACCCTTCTCAACACATTCAACAAGCTTACCGAGCTCTTCCACAGGTGTTTGAGTGACCACATTTAGAAGACACCCACAGAACCTGTCGTCTGGAGTAATTCCTAACTCGAGGAGTTGGTTAAAGGTCTTGATGACATCATCAGTTTGCTGAGCTTTACCATAGCACTGGATCATTGAGGTGAGAACAAAAAGATTAGGCTCGAAACCAGCTTCCACCATAGCATTCAAAGCCTTCTCTGCCTCAGACACTCTGCCGCTGCATGAAAATATGGTGATTAAAGATGAGAATGTCCAACTATCAGGCTCCACTTTACAGCTCTTCATGTCCTCGAAAATCCTGGAAGCTTCATCGACATATCCAAGATCAGCACACATTGACAACAACGTGTTGTAGAGAACTACATTTAATTCCATGGATTTCTCCTTCATCTCCCTATACACGATGAGAGCATCCTCTCCATATCGAGCTCTACCATAAGCACGCATTAGAGCTGCGTAGGTGGCGAAAGTTGGGGTAAGTCCAGAATCGATCAACTCCTTGTAGAGTATCTTGGCCTTCCATGGCCTCTTGGCTCTTCCCATGGCATCCAGCAAAGTGTTGAAGGTGACCACGTTTGGTTTAACGCCAAGAGCCTTCATTTCCTCGTAAACATTCAAGCATCCATCATAGTTCCCGGAAATACCATAAATCTTGATCAAGGTTGAAAATGTTACAGCATCAAGTCTCCATTTCTCTGCCCGAGCACGATCATACAAGTTGAAAGCTTTTTCCACATTGCCAGCTCGGCCATAAGCATCAATCATGGTGGAATAAGTAACATCATCTGGTGTAATCCCATAGCTGGACATCTTCTCAAACCACTCCACGGCTTTCTCAGGCAAATTACAAAGCCTAGCACAGCTAATCACTGTCGAAAACGTGACATTATCCGGCTTCACCCCTCTCTGAAGCATTTCATCAAACAGCTCCTCGGCTTCACTCATCTTCCTACACTTCCTCAACACCTTCATCGTCACATTATACATAACCTCCTTCCGATTGAACTTCAACTTATCCCTAAAATACCTCATCGCAAGCAAAGCCGATGCAGGGTTCGTCATGTTATTCACCACAACCACCGCATCCTGCTCCAACAAATTATGTCCTAACCCATTCAAAACTCTGGAAACTTCCTCCTCGCTCGCCTCACATGAATTTAAATCCTGGGCGGCTTTAACGAGAGAAGAATACCTAGCGTCGTATGACTTCCTGCGGAGCTCGGAAGCTCTGGCGCTTCTAGGATTCACCCAGACGTAGGATTTGGACGAAGTCCCAACTGCTTTCCCATTTGGGTCTCTGACATTTTCCTCCTCCTTCTCGGATTGCTGCGGGACTGCGTCGTGTAGAGAGACGTGCGTGGTGGTGAGCTGCAGGAGCGAAAAAGGTTTCGATTGAGGCGGGAAAGTTGGGAGCTTTATGAAAGAATGGGTTGAGGGCTTTGGTTTTGGGTCTCGGGACGGAGAAGAGAGCGAGTTGCAGAGTGGTTGGTAGAGCGAAGATGGCGAAGCGCATAGATTGTACGCCATTTCTGCTTCTGCTCTGTTTTCTCAGAGCTTCAGAGGGAAGAGAACTAGAAAAGCATCTTATCAACTGAACGGTAATGGAAGAGATAGGAAAAATATAGACTTTAATCACTGATCTTTCATTGGATGGCAAACAACCCCCTTTCTGTTAAATGGGCCACCACGAGATGAGCCCAGATAAAATTAGGTGGAGCTACCGGCCCAGAAGCCTGTCCGAAGAGCTTCCGGATAGTCTGAGCAAAATCACCGCGAATCGGCGTCGCAAATCTCTGCCCCATTACTTTTCCCCGCTGCAATTTTCAGTTGCTGCCGCGGGAAACAGCCGGAAGAAAGTTCTTCGGCTGCGAATTCATCGCCAAAGCCTCCGTCGGCGCTGCAAGCAATCAATTCCATATTCCGAAGGTAATTATACTGAATCGATGGGTCTTTCTCTTTATAGCTTTGGATTTGGATTGTTCTTTCTGCTGTTTAAATTGCCGAGTTACTCAAATTTCTTGCCCTGGCGAATGAAATTTTTCGTGATTAAGCTGAAAAGTTCAAATCTTTTTGTTGTGGGGTTGTTGACAGTCGCAGTGGGAATGAGTAAGTATGGTTTAAACCTGCGGGTATCCAAGTCGCAGCAGAATAAGAGGCCGCCAAGGCCGCCGCCTCCCAAGGTCCTGGGATTCGGGGACGATGAAGGTGAGGATGTGGAGAAAGAGATTCTGCGGCAAGCTAGCAAGAACAAGTCTCTCAAAGATGTAAGCCTTGGGAACTTTATGCTTCCACAGACAATGTTATTCATTCACTACCATTTTTCATAGTTCTGTGTCCGCTTACTTGAGTCTTTTTTTTTTCTTGTTTGAAGATTGAGGAGCAACACAAGAAAGCATTGGAGGAGGATCCATCAGCGTTTGACTATGATGGAGTTTACGATGAGATGAAGCAGGCAGTTGTTCGTCCACGGATTGAAGATAAGCAACAGAGAAAGGTACATACATCTCTTCAATTGTAGGACTCTGCTCAAGTAGTAATCCTAGTTTCGAGTTCGAAGTATAAGAGTGGTTGGTGCTTTGTCGAATTGTTTGCTCTTGTCTAAGTAGTAATCCAGTAAGAACTCAGTTATTAGCAATTTATGATTGAGCTGTAGAATTATGATACTTGCTCTTATTTCATCGATGAGTTTTATTTCTTTGATAATTTGTCATTTTCCAGTCCTTATTGTTGATAGAGGATGATGATAATGTATCATGTGATGAAGATCAGAATACTTATCAGAAGTAGCTACTGCTTAGTAACTTCAATGAGGCTTATATAAGATCTTGTTATATCTATGTTTCTAATTGCTTGTTTATCCTTATGACCATGCTCGTGCTTAGGTATTGACTCTTGTTTTAGAGTTTTGGTTCTTGTATTGGTCGAATATCTTCACAAGACAGGAAACAGGCCAAAACATTATTTATTTGCAGAATGTGATTGGTTGTGGTGCTTCTCTTTGCAGCCCAAGTACATCGAGGCTCTGATGCAGAAAGCAAAAGAGAGGGAACGTCAACAGGAGGTGGTGTTCGAGCGAAAGATTGCCAAAGAAAGAAGCCAAGATGACCATCTATATGCCGACAAGGACAAATTCGTTACTAATGCCTACAAGAGGAAACTCGCAGAGCGTGAGCAGTGGTTGAAAGAAGAAAAACTCCGTGAACTCAAAGAGCAGAAGGACGACGTGAGTTCAACTTCTTCTCCTTTGCTTGCTGATTCTCTTGCAATAAAGAGTGATGTCTGATCTCTTTTCAATATGTTGAACTTGAAGCAAATAATTACCACTAGTTATTGATGTTTTTGGCTTACTATTGATGGCGAAATTACTGTTTTTTCCTTTGAAAGGTTACCAAGAAGAGCGATTTGAGCGACTTTTACTTCAACCTCAGGAAGAACGTTGCCTTTGGTGGTCAAGACGCAGAGAAGAGGCGGCAAGAGAAGCGGGCTACTGAAGCCAAGAAGGGGGAGGAGGAGCAGAAGCAAGATGTCGAGGAATCCTCGGCAGCAGGAGGAGGGGGAGGAGGAGAATCAAAGGCAACCTTACCATCATTACCCGAGTCTGAGAAGCCATTGGATCCCTCGCCGAACCCTGATTCTCAAACACATCTCGAGTCTACAGATCTCAAGCCGGCAGCTGATAAGCCAGTCCCTGATGCTTCTTCCTCAGGACCCGCAGAAGAAGTAACCACGGAAGGGCAGCCACCAGCAGCTAAGCAAGCTACAGCCGACCATTATAAGAGAAAGCAAGATGAGATCAATGCAGCGAGAGAACGGTTGTTGGCCAGAAAGAGAGCAAAACTGCAGCAGCAGATTCTGTAGGATGGTGGTAAGTACTAATTAGTCCTGTGCATGAAGGCCGGTGAACCTTTTCCTGTATCCAACTTGACCTTTGCTTTGAAATTGTGGAAAGTGAATGCTTAACCTAAAAGTCTGTCACTGTGTAAGTGCTTACTGATTGTTAAATTATACGAGGTCTGGCCCTCCTTAATCCTTATGTTCGTTTGAGCTGTTTTTAACCACCTAAAGAGTTCACAAGCATTTTGATGGGGAACTCGAAAGAAAAACATGTGGTATGAACTTACAGTGTGATGGGCAATCAACTTGTACTTCTTATCATAAGTTTGTCAAAAACTAACTCGTTCCAATTATTGCAACAAATATGAATTTCTGTTACAATATTCCTTCAAATGATAACTCTAGCTATATCACTAAGTTTGAGGTTAGCAGGGCTTAAACGAGCATGATTATAAATTTTGACAAAAAAATTGTTACATTTAAAGCATAAAATAACACATAAGACTTACAATAATGATAAGCCCCAAGATTCCATTGCATATGTAAGGAACCTTAATTAATTACTTATGTCCTAATCAATTGCTTGAAGATAAGGGAAAGGTAGGAGGGTAGTAGTTGGGGAGAATATGGCAATTACAAGTGGAGTTCATATTTGAAAAAAGAAGTTTATAGAAGGTCCATTTAGGACAAATGGTAAAAAGGCATTTGGCCAAAATTGATGATGGTATTTTGATTGAGCACTAAACATTTTTAAAATCATGATTTAGAAACGAAAAAAAATTATCAGGAAGGAGATGGCAATGATACCCAAATCATGAATGTACAAAAGTTCAACACATTGTTATTTGGATTATGTGTTTTCGTGGTGGATTCTAACAATCAAATTCAGAAAGTAAGTTTCTAACTCTGTGATCAGTCCAAATTGATCATTCTTTCTACACATTATGTGGTATTATTTATTCAATCATAATAATAGGTGATTCAAGAGACGCCATCTTATCAGTATTTGTTATAAATAATTTTCTGCATATTGATAACAATATATGCACTTAACTATAAATTTTCTTTCAAAAAGTAAGTATCTTTATCATTGATTCTCACTCGTAACATATATAACCACTTAATATACAGAGATATCCATGATTCGCCAAAAATCAATCATTCAAACCATCCTAAAACTCTTTGCAACCGCACAACCAATTCGGGTTGGTCCACAAAAAACAATTACGGATTAAAGTATCGTAGAGATATGCAAAAGAAAAAGAGCGTTAAGCACATAATTACCCTTCTTTGAACGAAGTTGATCTGATCGAAAATGGGGAAAAAGGTCCATCACCACCACTTAACTTGAAACAACAAGACCTTGGATTTGCCTAGCTAGGTGGTGGATGGGGGTGTCTCATCAATGGAGATGATGTGGCCCTCACAATCACAATTCACACTTGAATTATGAAAAGGTTGCAATCTCATGTTGCTTTCCTTATTGTTATGTGACTTTATTGTTTTTTTCCTCCCCACAACACATATAATGGAGAAGATGCTAAGATGGTTACGTTTCATTATTTTCTTCCTTCTTTCTTTCTTTCAAGTCGATGAAGTTGGCTTGAATTAGCAACAAGTCCTTTTATAAATATTTGCTTGGAAAACACTGCTTGTTTTGCTTTATTATTAGTGCACTTTAACCTTAGCTTACTTAACGGTGGGTGGCCATAGTTTTGTGCTTTGAGCGTGGCATGCAAATATATAGTTGTAGGTTATAGATAATCGTGTACCAAAATATCACTAGGTGATTTGTTTTTATGGTGTCGATCAATCTGTATCGGAGTTGATATTAGGTTTTCTGTTACGGTGAAGTTGAATTTAGTTGCAATTTTGTACGATTTTCAAAACCATTTCGAGCATCTTTTCTCTGTCGCATATAGTATAAGATATTGGGGTTCATCTATTTGTTAGAGGGAAAATTGTAAATAAATAAAAAGAATAAAGCAATTGATTACTTTAAATTCGATTCGTCATTTTTTCTTACCTTAAAAAGGTTATCACAAATTAAACTTAGATCGTTAAGTTTTAAAAATTGAAACCGACTCTGATTATATAAAAATATTGGATCAAGTCTTCGTCCACTGCTAACCAACTTGGTGCTATTTTTCATGTGCACTAGGTAGCACCATCAAAGTTGTAACAGATTTAGAAGGTTTCCTAGCTCTTCCAAACAAACACAACCTAATGAAATGTTTCTTGCCTAACCTATAATTATATATCCACAAAACCACACATCTAGATGAGTAATTGATTACACCATGTACCACCACAAAAAGAGAATCCTCCAACAAATTAGTGATGAACCAATAGCCAAGCATTTTTCATAAAGTACCTTTTAATTTCCAACAAATTTCATTGATTAAAATTTGTCAACCTCTTATAGTCATTTTCAATCTTTTCTAACCATTTTTTTGCCACCAATTCTCTTTATATCACTCTCTAGTCTACACATATTTTCCCCAAAACACAAAATGAAAATGAAAAAGAGACGACGGATCAAGAAAGAGTGAAAATTGAACGAATGATACGAATCCCATGCGCACTGGATCGCGCCACGTGGCTGATGATCGCTCAGAACGCCGCCGTTTTTGCGACAGGCTCTTGTCTCATTTAGACTTTACATGACGACGCAGCCCGATGTATTGTCGTCGCTAAAGCACTCGCCTCTGCTGCCGTAGTACCCTCCCCTGCACCCGCCGCCGCCCCAGTTGTCGTACACCGGCCGGCCGTACCCGTCGTAGCACGGAGGCGGGCCCAGCATGCTGTGGCAGGGCCCCACGCCCCACCCTTCGTAGCACTCCCTGCAGCAGGTCCGCGTCGGCCCCGGTGCCGGCGGCGGAAATCCGATCGGAATCTCGGTCTGCGACGGAGGGGCTGGTTTTGGTTGCGGAGCTGGTTGAGGCTTCGGAGCCGGTTCGGTCTGTTTGGGCGGCTTATCGTTGTTTTCCTTCGGCTTCGCCGGTGCCGGAGCTGGCTTTGCGGCCGGTGGAGGCTTTGCCGGCTCCTTCGGTTTCTCCTTGGGTTTTACCGGCTCTTTGGGCTTCTCTTTGGGCTTTTCGGGCTCTTTGGGCTTCTCCTTGGGCTTTTCCGGCTCCTTCGGCTTCGGCGGTGGGGGTTTGACGATCTCGATTCCCTTCACCGACTCGCCGCCTTTGCAACAAATCTTCTCCATCACTTTCTCCGGGCTGCAGCACAGCACCGTGATTATCACCACGTTCGCCTTCTCGTCGTACACTTGATTCTGAATCTCTGTCCGTCGCCAAAAGTAAATTCCCGGAATCGAATCAGTGACGGTCCTCAGTCGTTGCAAAAACTCTCAATTTAAGAACAGATCAAAATTCGAAACTTGTAGCGGACAATCAATATCAAGCTTACGAGGGATCCTGCAGAGGACCTTCTTGATCTTCTTGCGGCACTTGTAGCAGTCCAGATCGACCTTGATCGCCATCATCGTCAGCTGCAGAAGCAACAAAGACAAACACCATTAGCCAAAACAGGGGAGAAAACAGAGTATGATGGAGAGGCAAAGAGGGTTCTCTTAACACACCTTTTGTTCTCCTCCCATGGCGGCCGGCGGGGAAAGGGAGTTGGGTTTGAAGAGATAGGAAGAAGGGAGGGGGAGAGAGGACCTAAATGAAGGGACTTGTAAATTGTAATGGTGTGAGTTAAGGTCTGTTGGGGGATCTCATTCATGGTGGGGGGAAATGGTTATATATATAAATATATATATATGTATGTACTAGCTAGCAATATATGTGACGCCTGCTTGGTTTGTACTATTGTATGATTGAAGGAGGTTGGACCGTAGTTCTCCATGGTTAGCATGATTCGTCTTCTTCATGGTATTTCTCACTAGAAGAATATGTAGTAGGATCGGCAGAAGAATATTGACTGCTGTAGATAAATTTGGGAGTATTAAAATGATATGTGTTTAGTGGGATGATAAGGTTCAAATTGATTGAAGCATAAAAAAAACTAGTACGAGTACACAATTATGCACTAATCTAACAATAAGTTGGATTACTTTTCAATATGATTTCGTATCTTTTTCAAATAAGTAGTGTATTTTTGTTATATTTGATTCATTGAGGTATGTTATGAAGTCAATCCATTGAGGTAAATGAACTCCATTCCTTTTGGTATGTTATACTTGATGAAGTATTGGCTTGACAAGTGTAAATGCGTAGCACCAAAATCCATGCAATTGAATTGAATTGAACTCAAGAGTTGGTTAAAAGAACCTTGGAAGAAGTTGTGGTTAGATGGGGAGACCTTTCTCTTCCATTCTTTTATGGTTGCCGAGTGACGACGCTTGATTACTATTATTATTCTCCATTTTTCATGTGCCGGCCATTGATTGACCCATCTCACCTTCCTATAGCTACAACAACAACAAAGGTGGGAAGAAACCCTATGAATTGATTAATTAAGCTTATCGTATGATGAAACATGATTCATCCATGTATCTTTTGGTCAACTCAGAATAACTATCATACCAATTCGATAATCATTACGAACTCATGGTTAACGGTTATTTAATTTACTTGTCTTTATATGTGTATTTGTAAAAACGTTGCACAAAGGTTGAAATTAGTAAAAACGAGTTGTTTTAAGTCCAAGAGTTTAACCGCAACCATCGTTTTCCAACAGGACAAATATTGACATAGAAAGAGATATATAAAGGTGATGTATATCTTGTGGTTATGGATGTATAATGATGGAACATTCAAGTCTCAATCAGGCTGGAGGAAGGTTGGGGAAGGAGAGGAGGGAAAGCTTTGAGAAATCAAAGCAAATGTTAATGGAGGGGGCTGATACTTGATGGAGAGTGAGAGAGAAAGCTTTCTTTATCCCTTTCTATCGACTTGGATGAGGAATGGTGCGGTGCACATAACACAAATACAAATGGTTAACTATGCATTTGTTCATGTATTGGATTAGGAGGTAGCAAAACTGATAAAAACTCGATCCATTTGTATCATCTCGTCGCGAATTCGTTAAAAGTATATATATATATATATATATGATTGGATTTAATTTTGAAAATAAGATAAGGGCGATGATTTATCTCAGTTCTTTTGATTCGACAAACCACAACAGATTTCATATTTTTTATTCGTTCAACATCATTAACTATCACCTAGTCCTTCAAAACCGTTTCTATCAAAATTATCACCATTTAAGATTAAAAAAAAACTACTCATTTATCCATGAGAAAATTGGAGGGAAAGAAACAAGTTAGCTCACCAAAGAGCTAATACTTTAAAAAATTGTGGGCTCTCCAAAAGTTGAAACTTTTTTGAATGTAAGCAACTTAAGTAACCAACCTAGCTATAATTATTAGCATTTGTTTATTTTTTAAGCCTTTGATGTAAGATGTAAGATAAGGTGGAAGCCACCGCATATTCATGTATTGCCACATGGGTTTCCTTTGAAATTTCAGGTCATTCAAAGATCTTTGTGAACCTCAATAATCAAAATGGAATATACAAAAATTTGATTGCAATTTTTTGATAAATTTCGCAAGCAAAGCCAAATTGGGTTCTTTTGAGAGGGTTTGAAGTTTGGGGGGCTGAATTCAGCATCATAAATCCCCCCAAAATTGATCTAAAGAGTATATTCCTCAAATTAGTTAGAGCCTAACAGAAATCAAATTATTGGGGCACCCACTTGATGCTGCCAAATAATGCTCTGTTTTCACACCATATCAAAGAACAAACCCAAGCAACTGAGCTAATTTATTATCAGGAGAATATTTGAAACTGTATATCCGATTGTTAGACAACACTTACAAAAACATAAAGTACTTTTACTAGTATTTGTTATATCGTATCATATCATTCGAATTTTAAAATTTTGCACCTCATCTTTGAGGCAATACTTACACAACATAAAATGTTTTTATTAGTATTTGTTATATCGTACCGTATCAATCAGTTGCACCATTTGAATGACACGCTATAGGTTTTGGTACGATTACATCAGGATTCTCTCATTGTTTTGTCATTGAATCCTGAACTGTTGGGTTCAGTTTACATTCCCTTTGTTCACTTTCACGGTGCTCCGTGGGCTCAACCAAGTGACATCACAGGCTATGGACTTCCCATGGAAGAGGACAGTCCATAATTGGCCCACTTCGTTCATAACAAGAAGGCTGGGCTGGCCCAATTTTTCATTGGTAACCCGTGGCCCGTGGGTGATGACTCGTCTCCTTTGTCTGGATCTGCCAAACAATATTCTTTGTTTTTGTGTCAGTAGAATTTCCATATTGGGAGAAGTTGCCAATCCAGGCTTAAGAAAAGGAGCAGGCCCAAATAGGATGCACAAAGCCCATTAATTTGAAAGCAAAAGCTGTTGCCCAAATTCATGAAATGGTTATTGCTTAGGATTCTAGCCAGCCAGGTAATAACATGATGATTTTAAACAAAAGGTAATTCACTCATAAGCTCAAAGAAATACATAGTGTTCACAAAAAAAAAAAAAAAAAAGAGAGAGAGAGAGAATCATTAGCATGACTGAGAATAACATTTTCACATATCATACATGCTTGGTTATGGGCATTGGGACTCGAATGATTTGGTGACCTGTGTCGACTAAAACGCATTCATCACGAAATGTCAAATATATAATAATTGACATGTAATATTATACACTCATGTTATGAATGCTTGAAAACTCGATCAAATTCTAATCAGATTAATCAATAACTGAATTGATCCAATCGTTTAATCCCTTATTCAATTTTGTCACAAACAACTGCACCGTGATCATCACTTCACGGCTCAATTGACCTGTAACCATTTGACACGTGGATTCTAGCCATTCTCTATACCTATATATCTAGTGTGGACATATGTATAAGATTCAGTGAAGCTAGCTAGCTACATACTTAGCTTTAGGCCAGCTTCTTCGTCAGCCATTTTCGTATATCGTGATCATCATCATCATGTTCTTGGACCACCAATCAAATGTGCTATTATTTGAACAATTGCGTCGGGTGATGTCATTGTGATCGATCCATCCATGGCTTTTACTGCTATATATGTAGGCTTTGCCATGGATTCGTATCGCCATGTTTCATTGTCAACTTTTTCCATCCACAAACCCTAGCCTAGCTGGCTGGCCCTCGATCCCCATCATCCTCCTATATTATATACCTCATATACTTCTTGGTTTCTTCTCCTCACTCAAAACTCTCTTTCGTTTGTCCACGATGATGTGACGACGTTATAGAAAATACAATATTTTAGAAAATATTGAAATATGGAACGTACGATCTGAAGGTGGTCGATCGGGCCGGTCATGGGTAATCTCTAGGATTGAGATTTTATGTTGGCCAGGTTTGCCATAATGTTCGAGCAACGAGCTTTCGTTTGAAGAGTATGGAAACGGGCAGATAGCTATATATGAAGCATATCCGGACAAATCAAGTTAATGGTACGAATCGATTCTTGGAATATGCAATTACGTAATCGTTAGAAAGTTATCCTATTGTATGTGTGGTCTATTTAATCATGGATCTATCGCAAACGAATCAAATTTGTTTGGAAGCTATGTACGCATGTTGTAGTGAGGAGAAATATCATTTTGGGAGCCCTAAATCGTTCATATATTACACACAAGTGTATGCATGAGAACGAACGTGAGCAAGTAGCATCTTTCGTAATCAAGCCCCACTTATCATCATCATCTTCTTCTTCTTCATCATCATCATCATCATCTTCTTCATGTATGATTTGTTGGAATTTGTGTGAATATGGGAACGAAGGGAAGGAGAGATTGAAAGCTCTCTCTTATACCAAGGCCAATAGAAGGTCGAGAATTGAAGATGAGTTTTTGGGCTATCATCATTGATTTCGGATCAAATTTTTTGGCGATACTGAGGTTGTTGTTGAGCAAACGGCGAGTTTATTAATTATACTGAACTGGCTTATTTCTTTAGAGAATTTTGCCAAAATATTTCACGAGAAAGAGACCAAATGGTAATATTTTCAGTTATTCATAATTTTAGTGACAAATACACTTTAAATAAAACTATAGTAACAAGTCACTTGTCAGTCGACCAAACAACCTTAGCTGAGTACACATAAACCCACAAATGTGCAATTTCTCCTAAACTGTATGTGATAATAAAGGACCCACGATCGAGCAAACAATTGTTGTCCTTACAAATTCGAGCAAGAATAGCATTTGCAACTTGCAAGACAAGAACCAACCTCAAGCTTCCAATCAACATGACCACCATGGGGATGGGGTGGAAAAGAATAGTTGATAGTTTGTGTTTCCCTTTTTGCCACTTCTTCCATGTTCTACGAGTGATGAAAAAGTTGACAAAAATGAGAAAGAGGAAAAAACAAAGGCCATCCTATACCCCATTTCATACACCACAATGAGATATCTAGAGGGAAGATTTGGCATTTTGTCTTGGTTTCTATTGAGATTCTCTTTATATACATCTTTCGTGTAGCTAGCTCCAAAACTTACTGAAAATTTTACCTAAATAGATGGCCGCAAAACTTCAATCACATACATCTCCCAACTAGCACGAAACTCCCCATTTCTCTTTGGTGTTGTTTATATCTTTCCTCTTTCGTGTATGAGTGTCGTTGGATGGCAAGAAAGTGAGTTCTCGCTCCTTTGTGAATATTGTTGATGCATATATGTACATTGTTTGCAAATTGCTCACGGTTCATTCAGTAGCCGATAAAAAGCATGGTTGTTCATATACTCATGTTGCCTAGTTACCATCACTTAGTGCCGAATATGTTGCGGAACTTGCTGGTATTGTGTCCCAGTCAGTATCCATGTTAAATAAAACGCCATTCTTCTCTGAGGTCAAAACCGTCAAGTTATATTGACAAAAGGCACTTAAGATTTATATATATGGAGATGAGATTCATAAAACTACAATTAGAAAGACACAATTAGGACAAATCGATCTGAATGCACGTTTTTTTTTTTTTTTTTTTTTTGCATTCGAACTCTTAAAGATCGCATGAGATTTCGATATACGATTCCAACAGAATTCATTATTAGTCTTGATAAACAAACGATCTCCTCTTCCAATTCGACAAAATAATAGTTAATCGAATTAGATATATATAAAATTGGTCTAGATAGCTATCGGATGAACACAACTTGGAAATTGGATCAGCACCCAAAGTTTTTATGTTTCCCATTTGTGGAGTAAGGACAAAGTTAAGAGAATTGCATACTATTCTATCCACCGGGCCACGACAAAACCAAATCACAAGCCAGCTAGCTACGGTGAATGTGTTTTTATTTTACAGTGGTAAACGACACGTGTCATGCAATGGATGGGGACTGCATTTGGGGAAGTGTTGATTCATCACCGGTTTCCTAACCTTTTGTTTTCTTCGTCTTTGATCGGCTTTCCAAGATACTGCTGAGGATGATAATTAAGGGTTTACCAGTTGCAGGCCGGCGGTTTGATCCTTTTATGGTGGCTTGGAACCCGGAGCTATTATGGGCTAATATTATATATTCAGGAGAGCTCCATCCATTGCCACAATCGAGGAGGTCAGCAATAGGATAAGGGAGGAGAATTTGATTGGGAATGGAAGAAACATGATAGGATTGAGATTAGAATTGGACAATGATTTAGATCCTTGAATTTGATTGAATGGATTGAGATGGAAGTAACATTTGGTTCATATTGAAGAGAGAGGCTTTTTTCGATCCTCTAACGTTTATTAGGTACCGGTTCTCTAACGGTTTTTAAACGGTCTAATGCCGGTTGGACCACTAAAGTGCGAGCCGTTCGCATTACCGGGGCATGCTCCGGTTCGGTTCTGACAACATTGAAAATAAGGTTAGACAAAGAATTTTGTGTGTGGTTTAAGTCTAACCTTTTATTTAAACGATTCTTGAACTAATTAATACATCAATATGGTTGAATAGATTTGTTTATTTGAAAACCCTTGACATAAAAATTTCTCGAACCTTTTCTCTCAATAACTATTGTGTTGTGTTGATGAATTAACCCCCCAACGTCTTATTGGGTGATGATGATGAAGATTTGAAATACTTGTTTTTTATTTTTTAATTACGATAAACGATAACTAGCCTTCATGTTATTAGGGTTTCACTCAATTAATGGATCATTCTCCACTAATTTCTCCACTCTCAAGGGTTAAATCACAGTGAAATCATGAGATAGACAACCTTATCATATGCAAAAGCTTGGACCATGAAATTAAAGTTATATATTTGTGGTGGGAAACAAATATATCAAATCCAATATATAACATACGTCAAATAGCAAAAAATTACATCGCAATTTTTTTTTTTTGGGTTTTCCTTTTTGTCTAAGCTCTCGTCAACCTAATTATGCCAATGGGAATGGAAGGAAAAAGCAAAGCAAAACCTTATCGGCTTTATCTTTTTTGAAGTGACCCTTTTTTCCCTTTTATCATATTCAAGAAATGTTTTACATTTGTACAAGGGAAAAAAAAAAAGGAAGTTTTGGTAGTATATATGTACATTTGCCAATAAAGTTTGTGCTTTGAATTGCCAACTCAATGATTTCCTACCCACATGCCACATGGTGATGATCTCACCATGCATGCACTACTACAATGCTCGTATATCCTGTATAATTATGCTTCAATAAATAATACATACATTTATTCTAATCATTCAAATTAAGAAAATAAACTTTGGGCTTTGTTAAAGAAACATCCAATTCGATCGAAGATGATGATAATTAGAATTTTTCTCAAGTGGGAAGAAAATAAAATACATTACTTAACAATCTTTATGCGATATTTAGCACAACCTTTGACTGGAGTGGGCTGGTTTTATAATATTAAGAAATATATGCACTCCCTTTTGTTTGTATGAGTGATGCAATGTTATGTTGCTTTTGATCCAATTTGGATGTCAAATATACTTTAGAATACGAACGTACCCATAGCTTCTTTTTTTTAATTGAATCTAGAGCTACAAGTTGATTTCTCCCATGCAGCTCCAGCTGGCGTTACGTATCAAATTTGGAATCCTCGATGCACAAACAAAACTACTTACAGTTATTGAAACGGAATCTAGTTAGCTTAGTTATTTATGTACGTCACTACGTGGTCTATTATCCCATTATTACGTACAATGTAAAACAAGAATCATCATATATATTAAATTATATATCTATATTACCTGAAAAAGGCTTTGTGATTTTAAAGAATTTATCATCGATAACCACCATCATTTAATATAATTGGTTGGGTCCGAATTTGATCTTTTCGACCGAAATACGTTCAGATGTATTACGTGATCAACACGACGAATCTTGTGTCTGGTCCATTATTGTCTTCTTTATTTTCTATTTGCTATATGTATCCACTGACCGCTCCATAAAAGATGTAGCTATCAGAAAACACAATTTCGAATTTGCCATCTAACCTCTAGCCGCAACAGAATTAAAGTGCGATTTGGTGCCTGATATTAGGGCAAATTTCTTATCAAAAGAACACATGGTGCAAATGGTCCACGATCATACTACCAGGCATGGTCCATGAAACCGTACCGGAGACCGTATTGGGAAAGTCAGCGGTAAGGTACTTTATGATAAAATTGTGGTTTAATCGTAGTTCAACTGTTATACCGGTAAATACCCCCTACCGATTTAGCCTCCAATACTAGTATTTCGTGGTTGAACCTTCGATACGATACGGTTTCATGGACAATGCTACCAGGTAGCTAGGTATATACACACAAAAAAAAGTAGTAGAAGGTGATTTAGTAGGAAACAGAAGGGCAAAGTTTTAACTTACTAGATGGTGAGTCAGCAAAAGGACATTTGTCCATCTCCTCCATTTACACCCACCGAAATCAAAGACAATCCACGTCAGATAGTACACACCATCCCCATAAATAAAAATCCTCCCTTTCCTCCTCTCCTCTTCACCACCGCCCACACAAGGAGAGAGAGAGAGAGAGAGAGAGAGAGAGAGAGAGAGAGAGAGAGAGAGAGAGAGTTTGTTCTCTGAATCATCACAGAAATAATGGGTGAAGTAAGTTTTCTCTCTTAATCATCACCATATTATCATCAACCTCCATGGCTGTCATGCTTTGCTTACTGTTGATTTGCTGTGGTTTTCTGTGAAGGAAAAGAAGGAGGAAGAGAAGAAAGGAGAAGAAGAAGGGAAAAAGGAAGAGGAGAATAAGAAGAAGGATGGAGGAGGAGAAGAAGAGAAGAAAGAAGAGGAACCTCCCCAGCCTCCACCTGAGATTGTGCTCAAAGTCGATATGCATTGTGAAGCTTGTGCTAGGAAGGTTGCTAGAGCCCTCAAAGGCTTCCAAGGTTTCATCTCTCTTCACTCTTTTTCTCTCTCTCTCTCTCTCTCTCTCTCTATCTATCAAGTCATCAACTTTTCAAGAATATTCATCCTAGGCTCAACTTTGGAACTTACCCTTTTCTCAGATTCTAGCCAATTTTTTGGGTTTGATATAAATCACTCGAATTTGGAGCTCCATTCAAAAGTCTCTTCATACATGGTTAAATTTTTGAAATGTTGAAGAACACTAATACCCATGTATTTAAATTGATTAACACCAAGAAAAGTTGTTTCATTTCCAAGTCAAAAAGTGGTTACTACTATACACACTCCCTAGTCCTACTACTACTCCCCATGAAAGGGGAGACATACAAAGAAATACTATTAATAAATTCAATTCTCCTCTTTTTGCATATTTTTTTAAAATTCATTTGAATTTCAAAATTAATATAATTATATATTGTTTTTATTTTGTAATGTTTTTATTTTTTGGTTGGGTTGTAGGAGTGGAGGAAGTGAGTGCAGATAGCAAGACAAGCAGAGTGGTGGTGAAAGGGAAAACAGCAGACCCATTGAAGGTGTGGGAGAGGCTGCAGAAGAAGAGTGGAAGGAAAGTTGAGTTAATCTCTCCTCTGCCTAAACCACCTGAGGAAAAACCCAACGAGGAAGAACCTCCCAAAGAAGATCAACCCAAAGAACCTGAGAAAAAGGATGAGGTAAATTATAATTCAATTAATAATGAATAATTCATAATTTTGACCGTACTGGATCGTGTATGATTGTTTACAAAATTCCGAAAATTCGGGTTGGTTTATGTTCATAAGAATCAAAAGGTTAAAAAAAGATATCGATTAATCATTACACACACCAAACATTAATAATTTTTTTTTGTTTTTTTCACTCAATTCACTAGTAGGTAGTCAAAAGAAACCATGATGATGCCAAACCAAACAAGCCCTACCAAGCTCACCAATCAGTAAAGTACTAACTCTTAACGTTTGTCTGTGTTTTCTTTTCTAGCTCTCTATATATGCACTACTTCCATTTCTGATCACCACCGTTGAAAGTAGGTGTAAATATTTGCCAATTTTACATGTTTTGAATTCATGTTGAAGAGATCAATATATATGTGGGTAGTATTTCTGTATATCCTCATGATGATGATGGTAGAGAGCAGAAAATGGCAGTCTGGAAGGGTAGCTGCCCCTAATAAATTGAGACAGGGGACAGGAACATAGTGTAGTCAAATTTGGGAAAATATAGGGTTGGAGTCATTTTTTTCAAAGATTTGCAACTCAAGGAAATTAAGATAAGATCATTCTAGAGAGACTTGAAGTTTTAGACTTTGGATTACCTCTAGCATTTTCAATTGAGTGCTATTCAACGCAAGCTGATACCGTCGATCTAGCACAGTAACGAAACTTTAAACGTCAAACTCGTCCTGGATTCGAATCTTGAAATCGACATAATGCTACATATGTGGGAACAAATTTGAAAGTTGAAAGCATTGAGATTTGAGACCTACCTTGGTGGAAATTGAGGGTCGTGGGTGTTACAAGGCTGACATGAAAGTAACAAAACAAGCTATGTGGGGGAAAATATTGGGGAAGGGCACCTTTCTCAATAAAAACCCACCCCACTATTTTTAGGGCCATTCAACCCCACAACAAAAGGGACACCCTTTAAGCCTTTTCTTCCCAACCCCATCAACTTGCCTCCTTTTCATAGCAGTAGTTTCTGTTTTCTGTTTTTTCTCATATAAGGTTATTATAACTTAGCAGCAGTGAATTAGCTGCAGCAGCAGTTACTGCTACTCCAGCAGCTCACGGGTTTTCCATTTCATGACACGATTGTGCAGTCCATTATTGATTATTGTTTATCCCTTGTTTTTAACCTTTCACCAAATTTAGCAAACAGAATTGTTTTTTTTGCTCATTCTGCCTTCGATGCATCTTCAAAACCAGACTCGAGACGAGTGTTCATTCGAGTTCTCGTGACTTTTCTGTTAATCGAATCGGGGACTAATCCTACCCTTGTTTGCAGCCTCCACCAGTTATAACAGTCGTCTTGAAGATAAGAATGCATTGTGAAGCTTGTGCTCAAGGCTTGCAAAAGAGAATCCGGAAGATATCAGGTACACTAATAACACATTCTCCGTTTCGATGAAGAAAGAATATCAAACAAACAAAAAATGCGGTGAGCGTGGATCGAACTCGCGACCTTCAGATCTTCAGTCTGACGCTCTCCCAACTGAGCTATCCCCGCTATGCCTATAGTTTTAACAAAATGAGATTATCTCACTTTAGTTAACATCATTTGTTGTTTTTTAACCTGAACAGGAGTGGAATCGGTGGAGACAGACATGGTAAACGGGACAGTGACAGTGAAAGGGGTGGTGGAGCCTGGGAAGCTGGCAGAGGATGTGTACAAGAAGACCAGAAAGCAGGTCTCCATAGTAATCAAGGAGGAAGAGAAGAAGGAAGCAGAAGAGAAGAAAGAAGAAAAGGAAGATGAAAAGAAGAAGGAAGAGGAAGAGAAGAAAACAACAGAAGGTGAGCAGCAGCAGCAAGAAGAAGAAGGGAAGTCCTTAACAGAGGAGGAGATGTTGAAGAGTGAGATCAAGAGAAGTGAGTACTGGCCGTCGAGGAATTACAGCATGGAGTACTATTCTTACCCTCCTCCCCAAATCTTCAGTGATGAGAACCCTAATGCTTGTTCTCTAATGTAGATCATGTTAGGTGGTGTTAATTTTTATATGTGCAATATGGTGGTTATGGTGATTATTATGAGATGTTAAACTGTAAAAGTACTTTAGTGTTGGAGGGTTTGGTGGGTTTTCTTCTTAATTAACTTTTTAATTAGTTGGGTTTTAGTTTTGTACAACCAACTTATATATAATAATGGGTATTCTAATAAGACATGGAGTCATAGGGGGGTTACAACATGTATGTATCAAGCAAGTTACTCTTTGCTTGTCCCAACATATTTTGATATGTTGCATCGACACTCTAACATGGAGTCATAGGGGGGTTACAACATGTATGTAACAAGCAAGTTAGCTCTAGCTTTTTGTTGCATCGACACTCTAACCTGTGTTTAATTACCACGCAACATAAGCAATTACAATTGAATTGTGATGTCTGAATATCCTTGTTCGTGTGACGAATCTCCTTATTTTAGTGATCAAAGACTACATGTGGTGGTCTTTAAAATCATCTGCCAATATATCTTGACTGACAGTTGCTGCTAATCCGTTTACAACACAAATTGCATATAATTTTTAATCTTTTTGTCAGATCTCTAACTAGTTTTTAATTTTATGTTTTTTCCCCATTACGTACTCTCAAGTGACATGGTGTTCCATTGAGGACAAGAGGATAATTGTGTGTACTGTGTATTGTGATGGCAAGTTTACGGTGGGCTCAATCCAAGAAGACTTGATTGGGTTGGAGTGATAGTGAGGACCGAAACGAGAAGCCCAGTAGTTTTACTTGCTACTAGCCCGTAGTGAGAAATTTCACGAGCCAATCCTAATATGTCTTGTATAATTTTTTTTTAATTCTTCTATAAATAAATTAAAATTCAATTTTATATACACTTATTTAATTCATCCAACTATTGATTGATTCATTTGTCAATCGCATTTAAGGATGATGATTGTTTTGTAACTAATCCTAGACCCACTCAATCACTTGATAGATATGTTACACCTAAATTGTACCACCTTATCTCCACCTAATCATAATTTAAGTCCATGATTGATATTGATTGAGCTCAAACAAAATTATCATTCTTAATTACATTTGTGGAATCGAATAATATATTTGATATTTTATGTTTTGATCTTATTCACTCGGCACAAATAATTCAATGTTAAATGAATCATTATTCATTAATAATACATTCATCGCAGCAACGACACGTGCAGGACACATGAATTGTGATATTTACACATTTTGAGTGGTATATGTGACAAGAGAACATTGTACGCCATTGGAAGCATAAAAGATCCACAATCAAACCTTGTATCGATCCTTCGTTTTATTCGAGTATATATAGAACCAAAGGACCACAAAAACACTAGTATTGTAGTGGTAATTGTGACACTAGATAGAATCATATATTGACAGATAGAAAAAGTTATGAAAATCCAAGAATCAAAGGGTAAGAGCTACCTATTGTTGGGTCACTTTCGTGTTTTGGTTTAGTACTTGGTCCTGCAATGCCTTCTTCGTGCATGAGAGATTCAAAATCTCGCGAGAAAATCTCATATACTTAAGAGGCACATGCCTTAAGCACTCGACCAAAGCGACCAATTATGATTCATTTGTACCATTTTAGTAAATTAATTTACTTCTAGCAAAATGTAATAAATTTTACCATGAGACACAGGAAGAAAAATGTAGATGAAAGACCTTTTAATTTGCAAAATTGAGGTGATACATGCATGATAATAACTCTAGCTTGTTAACAAAAGAAAATAATAACCACTATATTGTAGCCGATAAGTTCTAGTGGTGTTTATACCACATTTCCACAACTTAATAATATAGGCAGGTTTGCCCGAGAGGTTAAGGGGGAAGACTTAAGATCTTTTGCACATAAGTGCGCGTGGGTTCGAACCCCACAGCCTACATTTTTCTGATTTTTTTTTTAGATTTTTAGAAACTCTATTCTTCGTATAAGGGTTTGATATTTACAAAATAGATCTCGTCATTCACCGGACCTACTACACGAGAAGATTCTTAGGGGTCGTTTGGATTGAGTATTTGATAAACTTGTTGTTTGGGGCCAATTACCACACAAATACCACATAATATAAAACTTGTTATTTGGTATGTGATATTTGGTCTCAAACTTGTTATTTGGGAAATACCTGCCCCTCCCAAGTATTTGGCAAACAACACTTTTTGTGTTATTTGGTCTCAAACCTGTTATTTGGAAAAACACTACATCCAAATAACACATCCCACTTTTTGTCAGCCAAACATGTTATTTGGGGTTAAATAACAGATTTTGTGTTATTTGACCTCAAATAACACCCCTAAATACTCAATCCAAACGACCCCTTAACCTTTTCCCCACTCGTCTTATACAAAAGCAATATTGTGTCATCAAATCCATGCCACGTCATTATCTAACAGTAAAAGAAATCACTCCACCAAACCTACTAAATTAGCTTAGCTAAAAGTATAACCAACAGCAGTCTGATGCAGACTTTATTATTTATTAGACAAACATTTCTTATAAGACGATATGTAACTAACCACCTATCTATGTGTCCAACGACCCAAACATTTTTATCAAAAATAATTTCAAAACTAATCATAGACACGAGAAGATTCTTAACCCTACTCCGATCCCCATTCGTCTCATACAGAAGCACTGTTGTGTCATCTAATCCATGCTATTTACACTCCAAAACAAAATTCAACCAAAAGACATAAAAAATGTAGCCTACTCCTCATTCTCCTTAATGAAACACCATTGTGCATGTTATTGATTAATATTCATCCCCCCAAAGAAAAATTCTCCACCTTTAACCGTGGATATTTCTTTCCATATTTTTTCCAACACAAATAAAACCGAACTCGATATATTCCTTTTTTGAAGTTACTAGCCAAATATGAGTTAACTTTGCTTGGTTGGTGTCTTGGTGATCCTTAGCTAGAAAGAGGGTCCATTGAAACACACTCTTGATGGCCAGAAGCTATCGGTTTTAGAATAAGGGAATCAAATGTAGGTGGTCAACAATGTATATCATTACCATACTTCTTCTTTATCCTTTTTGGTTCATCCAAATGTAAGTCCTTCATACAACTTACGTATAAGTATAACTATGATAATAGTCATTACGTTCGGTTTCTTTGATATAAAAGTGTCACATACACCTATACACGTACATTAACAATTAGCTGATACGAATGACATACCCAATACTCCAATTTAAATCAATTAGATTAAATCACTCGATCCAACTAATCTCATCTGCACCGCCGAGAACCACCCTTAACATTTCCTTCGGCTATCTTATAGCCTATTTGGAGGATTTATAATAATAACCCTCTTTATCCATTAATTTTTTTTAAATTGCACGTTATACATCACACCGATTCAAACATCCAAATGCACATGAGTGTCCGCCCATGTCGTTAACACTAACTTCAGTGCAATCTACTAGGCCTAAACACTTTACACTACTTCTTTTTTTATAATGGCGAGACGTCATTACTACTTGTTTATACATCCATGATCCATCAATCATGCCCACTTTTTGGGTTTTGCTTTCTGTAAATTATTAGCATTAACATTAGGATGTAACTAGCTAGGTGCATGTCATGATCTTTGTGGCTAAGCAAGTTTATATAAATATTAAAAATTGATTAAGGCCCATACTTTAGCAAAAGAGCAGCTGCTTTATTTGGTTGATCCTCGTGACGAAACATTCCCTTGGATTACTTGATTATTTATTGATTAATGAAGAGCAAACATGCATATTATAGACTTATAGTGCTTAATTAATCAATCGCTAAACTTAATAATGTCCTTTTAGTTCCTCTAAACTCCAAAAGCAACGACAAAAAAAGAAGGATTAGTTAGTTAGGGACCAAAAACCTTGCACAGGAAATATAATTAAGGTACGCGATTCTCTAAAATAGCGAGGTAAAGTAAGAAGGAAAAATAAAAGGGTATGGGAATTTTTCTGAAAAGGAAATCAGAGATCGGCTAACTGGAGATTGGTAGTGGTAGGCTATTATTATTACTATCCAAATCTTGGTCATCCTATCCATCATCCAAGCTAGGGTAGGTCGAATTCATTGATAAAATATCTCAAATTTAGCATAAAAAAATGCTCATTCCAATATAAAAGTGAATCGCATCGTTAGAATACGTCTTCCAAATAGATCGTATTTTATTTATTGAATATCAAGTAAAAATCAATTCACGAATTTAAAGTTGTTCGTAAAGCCTTGTCATATCGTGTCGTTTAGATCGAATGTTAATGTTGGAGATTAATTGCCTGGATTCAAATATATTAAATATCAAGTCGAGAACCAATGTATCTCGATAACAAAAATATTGGGGCTTTTCTTCCATTCGACAGTCGACATTGCATTTCAAATAAATTTTTTTTTTGGAGTATTAATATATATCAGTTGTTAGGTGATACCAAATAAATTAATATATATATATTTTTTTAGGAAAAGAGAGAATATAATTTAGAGACCAACTAGGAAAGAAAATAAAAAGTGGTGATAGCATTTTCTAAGGCAACCAAAGAGTTTCTTTCTCCTTTCTGCTTTCCTTCCCAAGTTCCGCCACGTCTTAAAAGTCAAAACTAGAATCAGCAATATTTAATGCCTCATGGCATCCACTTTGGCGCAAGCATGCCACGAGTCCCAATCCGAGGTGGCAACTTCATGCGGTCCTCTGCTCCCGCATCAAGTGGGACATACGGTGGAGGAAATTCGGATGTGTCAGGCAGTAATGCTGACGTGGTAATTAAACTAGCCCAATGATCATTTAAATCGGTTGTTTTCTTTTCCTAGTAGTTCCAACGCTTGAAAGGAGGGAGAAGGGATTTACTCTTTTAATTTTTTTAATTAATATTTAAGCAACTCAAGAAGTCAAACTTGTCAAACCCTGTTGCACCACGTAGGCCAAGCGCGGGCCCGGCGTATAGCTCGACGTGGAAATCCACGCTGGCATCGCGCCAGGAAGATTCGGGGAGTGTGTCGGCCCGGGATTTCCACGTGGACGGCGTAGGCACTCCCACTATATAATCAAACCCTCTATTCTTTTTCTTCCCTCTTCACTCTTTTCACCCCACACAAAAACCTCCCACCGGCGGCAGCAACAAACAATGGCGTCGACGATCAAGCCCGAACCCGCGAACACCGAACCCGGCCCGCAGGACCGGTGCCAGATCGAGGAAGTGGCCCTGGTCGTGCCCGAAACCGACGACCCGACCCTGCCCGTGATGACGTTCCGGTCCTGGTTTCTCGGTCTGACCAGCTGCACCTTGCTCATCGTCCTCAACACCTTCTTCACGTACCGGACCCAGCCCCTCGTCATCTCCGCCATCCTCATGCAGATCGCCGTCCTACCCATCGGCAAGTTCATGTCCAGGACCCTGCCGACGAGGGAGTTGGATCTTTTCGGGGTCTGGAAGTTCAGCCTCAACCCGGGCCCGTTCAACATGAAGGAGCACGTCATCATCACGATTTTCGCCAATTGCGGGGTTTCTCAGGGCGGCGGCGACGCCTACTCCATCGGAGCTATTACGGTGATGAAGGCTTACTATAAGCAGAGCCTCTCTTTCGCCTGCGCGCTCGTCATTGTCGTCACTACTCAGGTTCGTCGCCGGCGAAAACCCGATTATATATGGTGTAATTATTTATTTTTGTGATAGGGTTTTTTAATATTTTGATGCATTTTTTTTTTATGATATGAAATTCTTGAATGATTGAGCTTACTGGTATGATATTTGGATAGTGTGGGTTGGGTTTGGATTTTCCGAGGGAATCATTGGCGAGAAATCGGCTTTTTGACGAAAATTATTCCTTTCCTATTTTCTGCGATTTGGGTCATTTATTGGTGTTTTGGGGAGGCAGTCGTATTTTTAGATATTGGAGACAGACTGCACCGCTGCTGCTGCTCTGTTCTTTTGTCTTTTTATGATTTCTGCAACATTTTTTTTTTGGTCACGGGGCAGTCAATTATTATGTTACTGAATCCCTTTTTATACTGTTTATCAATTCGAGCAATTTACGGTTATAAGTAACTTGGTACGACATGTACAGTGAGGAGTTAGTTGTTGTTAGCGACGGTGAATGTCTTATTACGTAATACGTCTAGTTAGGAGTATTGAAATCGCAACTATGTCACAAGGTTGAGAATTTTCTTGGGTTCAGGTGCTGGGATATGGATGGGCTGGACTGCTGAGGAGGTACTTGGTCGATCCGGTCGAAATGTGGTGGCCGGCGAACCTGGCTCAGGTCTCCCTCTTCAGGTTCGTCTATTTCGGGTGTATATTAGATTATGATGAATATTAATACGAAAATGATCAAACGATGTTTTTTACGATTATCGTATGATTCTTTAGCTTATTTGGCGCATTTTTTCCTGACGGGGGAGTGTTTGGTTGGTGAGAAGAAAAAATAATTTGAGCTTTGCCTTTGAACTTCTGCCTTTGCATCTAAAAGGGCAACTGCCCTTTTTGATTATTCGAACAGCACCGATCACTTTCGAAAGAGCGTTTTTTTCCAGCTGAATTCCAAATCCCTCTTTTGTTTATTTGTGGATTGTATTGGTTTCAAATTCAATTCATATGCTTGATCTTGATTGATCACTATTCCCCAATCTTGTCCCATGGAATAAAGTGGTTGCCAAAAATGAAATACCGCGTTGAAATAAATCGGTGAATGTACCCATCAAACCTTTCACGATCCTCACAATTGTGTGGTGCATTTTTAAGTCAATTCACTTGTATATATAGTACTCTTCTCTTTTCTTTTCTTGCTTGAATGCTTGATCATTATGTTAATAAGTTCTATTTTTGAAGGTGACAACTCATTGATGCTAAACGGATTTATTATTTGCCTCTATGGTCCTTGAAGGAAATCATTGATAAGGATGTATAACACTTGAACACGAATTTGGTTATTTCCCGAAATGGTGAAAAAAATCGGGCTATCGAGAATGTATAAGCATGCATAAGCATCCAATAAAAAGATCGGATTGCTGAAATATAACCCCCCTACAACCAATGAATTCGATAACACATTCTACCTTTTATCCAAAAACGAATGAATCATTTGGATGATGGAATGTGTGTTGTTTAAAAATTTCGAATCACATAGATAAAGATGGTTTTGTTTTGTGGTTTCTTTGTTAATGATGCAGAGCGCTGCACGAGAAGGAGGTGAAGAGCAAAGGCTTCACCCGAATGCAATTCTTCCTCATCTTCCTAACCCTAAGCTTCCTCTACTACGCCCTCCCGGGCTACCTCTTCCCCATCCTCACCTTCTTCTCATGGGTCTGCTGGGCCTTCCCGCGCAGCATCACGGCCCAACAGATCGGCTCGGGCTACCACGGGCTCGGCATTGGCGCGTTCACCCTCGACTGGGCCGGAATCTCGGCCTACCACGGCAGCCCGTTGATCTCCCCCTGGACCTCCATAGTCAACGTCGGGGTCGGCTTCATCATGTTCATCTACATCATTGTCCCACTCTGCTACTGGAAGTACAACACCTTCGATGCCCGCAAGTTCCCAATCTTCTCGAACCAGCTGTTCACGACATCCGGTTCGAAGTACGACACCACCAAGGTGCTGACCCCGGACTACGAGCTCGATGTGGGTGCCTACAACAGCTATGGCAAGCTCTACTTGAGCCCTTTGTTCGCGCTGTCGATTGGGTCAGGGTTCCTTAGGTTCTCCGCGACTATTGTTCATGTCGCGCTCTTCCATGGAAGGTACGTACTATGTAACTACGTAACTACATTTTTATGATTAGGACTCGACTCCGTGGTTTGACTGTTTCATTTCCTTGTTGGGGGCAGGGATATATGGAGGCAGAGTAGGTCGGCGATGCAGAATGCGAAGCTCGACATCCATGCTAAGCTGATGCAAGCATACAAGCCGGTGCCCGAGTATTGGTTCATGATCCTGCTGATTGGGAGCGTCGTTCTGTCTCTGATTATGTCTTTCGTGTGGAAGGCGGATGTGCAGCTTCCATGGTGGGGGATGATCTTTGCATTTGTGTTAGCCTTCATTGTGACACTTCCCATTGGTGTCATTCAAGCAACAACCAACCAGGTATAGGTTCACAGACTTGCTGATCACCATGTTTTGTTCATTACCACGAGCATTGATCGATACGCGAAATTACGCGAGGTTTAACGATTTTCGTATTGTGACTTGGGAATGCAGCAACCGGGGTATGACATCATAGCTCAGTTCATGATCGGTTATGTCCTGCCGGGGAAGCCGATAGCTAACTTGCTGTTCAAGATATATGGGAGGATTAGTACTGTTCATGCTCTCTCTTTCTTGTCTGACCTCAAACTTGGTCACTACATGAAGATTCCACCAAGGTGCATGTACACAGCTCAGGTAACTGCTTTCTTAGTTACTTAGATTAATCCATTTCATCGACTGTTTTCGGATTGATTACTAACATGAGAGAACGTGTTTTCTGCTTTGTTTTGCTATGATCAGCTCGTCGGGACGCTGCTATCTGGCATTGTGAACCTCGCGGTAGCGTGGTGGATGCTCGAGAGCATCAACGACATATGCGACATCGAAGGAACCCACCCAGACAGTCCATGGACGTGCCCCAAGTACAGAGTCACGTTCGATGCGTCGGTCATCTGGGGCTTGATCGGACCACACCGCCTCTTTGGACCGGGAGGACTGTACCGGAACCTAGTGTGGCTCTTCCTCGTCGGAGCAGTGCTCCCGATCCCCATCTGGGCACTGAGCAAGGCATTCCCTGAGAAGAAATGGATCGCCCTGATCAACATTCCCGTCATATCGTATGGATTCGCAGGAATGCCTCCGGCCACTCCAACAAACATCGCCAGCTGGCTGATCACCGGGATGTTCTTCAACTACTTCGTGTTCAAGTACCACAAGAGGTGGTGGCAGAAGTACAACTACGTGCTCTCCGCGGCGCTCGATGCAGGGACGGCCTTCATGGGTGTTCTGTTGTTCTTTGCCCTGCAGAATTCAGGGCACAATTTGAAGTGGTGGGGGACGGAGGTGGATCATTGCCCTCTGGCTTCTTGTCCGACTGCACCGGGGATTGCGGTCAAAGGGTGCCCTGTTTTCAAGTGAGGATTCAGAAGAGAGGAGGCAGCCGACCCGCGGCCATTGTTTTGCATGGGTGTTTAAGTTTTGTACATCTGTTATGAAAAAATCTCTTTTCTTTAGTTTGTTTTAGTACCACTGCTGGAAGCTGCAAGTGTAGCTGGTGATCATTTGGGTGTTTGAATCCTCTTTCTTCTGATTTATTCTATTGTCCTAGACTTACTCCTAGTAGTATATGAAATTTCATAAAGGAAATGGGTGGTAAATGTTTGACAAATTCCATCTTCTTAGTATATGCTCAAGTCTTCCTTTTTCATCTCTTTAGTTAAGTTTGTTAAGAACTTCAGGGGGTTAACTACTACTAAGATAATTAAACTTTCAGTCGACCGATACCACAAATCATTAGTGTGGATTAATAAACGTAACAATCACCCCGTTCAGTAACATATACTAACAATCGACTGACACTTATGTTCATCAGCTCGAAGTTCAGTGACTGTTTCTGCAATTAACAAAGGTATCCCTATCCATCTCCCTCAATCTCTTTGATCCATTCAAGATAAGCCAATATGGAAACTCAATTTGAGCTAAAGTTCATTCCTTTCAGGACAACCCAAAGATACCGTTCCCTTTTGGGCAACCAAAAATTGAAAAGTAAGAACAAAATCAAGCAGAAAGACCCAAGCTTGGTTAGGAGGGGTCATAAAAGAAGCAGTTTGCATTATGGTGGCTACAAATCTAAGGAGGACTCCACATCCTCTCCATATTCCTAAAGCTCACTTTATAAACTGAGCTATTAGAGTTGTGCATAAGTTTTTGTCATCCTCTTTGAACAACAACTACGTATATTTACTAGTAAAAACTACATGTTTTTGACAGGGGGACTGTAAAATCTCTCCAGGTATGGTTTTTTTTTTTACCTCTGCAAGGATTTGTAGAGCACCACGGTGACATACTTGGCCACAAACCGATGAGTGGAACCGAGTGCAACGACTGCAGGGCTGTTCCTCCCCTTCTGCATGTAGAGATGGTTCAGCACCACATGTGGAGGTCTCGATGGGATCTCCATGTAAGTCGATGGCAGGTTGAGCAGCGTCATCTGTAAGTGCGGTGGAACATGTGGTGGCTCCTTTGCAAAATCTTCATTTCCCAATTGAGAATTGTTGTAGCTCGCCTCTGGAGACTGAGGAGTTCGAAGCTCGATATGCTTTCCAGGTCTTCTGGAACATAGTCCTGCCCAGGAGAGGTGGAAGAGTATATCAGTAGATCGTAAAGATAGAAAACAAAAAAAGAATTAAGCTTTCTTGAGTATCCTTCGAAGGAACACCAATGCCTGAAATATAACTTTTGTAGATATTAAGTCATGCCTCCCTCCTCACCACTTACTGACTCCTCCTACCTGTATTCTGCTTCCCCCTTAAAGTTTAATGTCCTTAAGCCTAGAAACAACTGAAGTAGATAGCTCTGTGTTGTGGATTGTAAGCTACGGTTTTCAGATGCAAAGACAGCTAAAAATCAATGTGATGATAATTTGAGTCATAGTAAACAAGAAACAGCAAAATATAATATTACTGTATGATCATGGTTTGGACACACATTATTAGTGCAAATATGATAATGGTATTCTTCGTTGTGTCCATGCACTCCCAGGGAAGGAAAGAAAGATTGTGAAGGGGGCGGTTCAGCGACTAATCCTCTTGTTCGATCAAGAGGCATAACAAGGAAGAACATGCAGACACAACAGGTAGACTTTATATAGCAACAGACAGCACAATCCATAGGTGATGTCGTGCAAGTAAGGCATGCAATGGTCAAATACCCCGACTCATAGGCACACAGCTTTGCTACCTTTGAATCTTTTCTGTTTACTACTCGATCATCTCGGAACAACCAATAATAGTTTGGCAAGCTAAATAGGGAATGAGGGCAAACTCACTCAACAATTCCTCATCTAAAAGCTCTGAACGAGACTTGGTTACCTAAATGCAGGAAAGATCGTAACTTTCTGATCCTACTATGAAGTTACTCAAAACCTTGATCAAACAATAGCATCTATAGAAGAAACGTCAATTCCTTCCAAATGAACATCAGAGTAGACAAGAGACTAGAACAGGAACAACATATCGAACCAGCATACCTGCAAATCCAATATGTTGTAAGCATTTCCAGCATCATCTTGGGTCCAGGGCAAGTCAGGGACATGTCTCCACTGCCCATCCACGATAAACCGATACTGGTAAACGCCAGAAGGCAGCACCTTCATTATGGTGAAGTCCTTGCCAGCTTTCTGCAGCCGCATTCTGATCAACCAAAGCAAATAAACAAAAAATTAGCCACTCACTAAAGCAATTCACAATGTTGTAAAACCACACTACTTTCCACAACCTTGCTTTCCAATTGTCCCATGATCCTTCCACGGCCACATCTTTACCACCGTAGCTCCAAGTAATCATGGTTGGAATCCCTTGCTCATGTAACGGTTCCTCGTAAGTAGCAGAACTCTGCATCCACATTTGGTTTGGTAATTGAACCTCATCAGGCCTCTGCAACGGCAACACTGGAACCTGAAACAAAACAAAAAACACACTAGATCTACTAAATTGCATGCAAGCAGTTCGAGAAAACGCTAAGAACATTCAAACATATCAAGAAAGAGGGGTGAATGGAAAAAGGAATGGAGTAATTTTGACCTGTGGAGTAAACATGAGAGGCGAGTGGCTAGCTCTGGGACTGTGAGGAGGAGAATGACTCATTAATTGTGGATGCGGCGGCCGGTAAACGCCGCCGCCATGGTGGCTGACATGAGGAACAACCATGACCCCACTCCCGCGGCGCCCACCTCGCCGTCCTTGTTCGTCAAGCGAATCACCACCACCGGAGCTACCCAAGGCGCCACCGCCGTTCCTCCTTTCTTCCCCATCATCTCCTCCCCCTCCACCTTCCCCATCTTCCTCTCTCCCATTCACATTCCCCATGGCAAATTAACCACCACCAAAATTAGAAACACGAACCTAAAAAAATCCAAAACTAGACAAAATTCTGCCTAATCCAATTACGAATCATTCACAAACGATTGTGAACCTCCGATTCCGATTCTACCACCGGTAGTTCCTGGGTTCAATCAATTCGTTTAATTACCGAACCCCACTACCTCGAAATCGATTTTTTTTAATCCAACAGCGACCCGTCAGGCAATTCCACGCAAAGATGCCAAATTTGGGGGAAGAAATTGGTGATGGTTAACTAACCATTTCATAAATTTATCATCTTTTTGGTTCGGGGGTTATTGGGAGATGACGAGGAGAGTGGAAATGGAATTTGTGCCACCAGGGAAGATGAATATGGCCTGGTGGGTGGGTTTGGCGCGAGATGAAATGAGAGACGGGCGGCGGTGAAGGGAAGTGTCAGCGATAAATTTTCACGCCGGTGCAAGACGATGGCGGCTGGCCGTGGGCGAAAAGTTGGGGGAAGGAAGATAGTGATTGATGGGAAGTGTGGGCGGTGGATGTTTTGGACGGAAGGAGGAGAGGTAAAGCAGAGAGTGGGGAAGAAGAAGTGGGATGGTGGTCACGTCATCATTTGACAACGTCCTTCCTTGGTGAATCTTTTTTCTTGTTTCTTGATGCTTAATAATTACGATCTTGAAAAGATAAACCAATCATAGCTTGAGTTTAATAATTCTTAACTCCATTATTTCTTACCTTTGTTGTACATTTAACTTTTTTTTATTGATAAAAATTAGGAGTTCTGCATGACGTGAACTTCGGAGATGGATTGACGAGAGTCATTGATTTTCAAATTTTATTTACATTTTTAGAAAGTTACGTGTAGATAAGTGATGACCTTATCTTACAACAAATAGGTTGTTATAGTAAATTAACGTTGCTGGATTTGAGTATCAAGAACACACAAGACTTAGTTTAAAGCTGAATTACTTTGGTTTGGTGTGTATGGTTTAATATATGATATTTTTTGTGAGATTTAAGTTCATTCGAATCACAAATTCAATAAGATCTGGTAACGACTCTCTCGCAATCAACTCTATAAGACACAAACAAATATATGATCGAAATATTAAAGAAGGCTAAACAGAAAGAGTTTATGTGTTCAAATTGTACTCATAATTGGATAGAAGTTTGAAGACAATGTAACTTAGTTCCCAAAACTTTCTAAAATATATATATATTTTTTTCAATATAAAAGAGAACTTTTCACTAGCACAATAATTAAGCTTCTTAAATTAATTTATATAAGATATCCACCATCAATGATAGTGACTAACCCTTTCCATAAGGACCCAACTAGAAGTACCATTCTTCGGCCCAAGTTTGAAGCCAGCTAAACTGGTTTGGCCCAATCCATCTTCTTTTATTATCCAGACCCAATTAACTTGGCGGGAACAAGGCGCTAAGGGCTGGCTAACGCTAAACCTCCTGTCTTCCCGTCTACGACACTTCAGATCAGTGCAGGCAATTGATCGAACACTTGAACGGCGACTCAGAAACCTCAATCCCAAAGGCCAACTTGACGAATAAAGATCTCGTGAGTTTTCCATTCTCTACATTTGTTTTCATGCCCTTAGGGCTGTTAATGAGCCGAGTCGAGCCGAGCTTTGCCATAGTTCGGGCTCGGCTCGTTAATATATTTTCAGGCTCGAGCTCGGCTCGTGTTCGTCACGAGCTTTAATATGCAAGCTCGAGCTCGGCTCGTTTATGAAAATGAAAGCTCGAGCTCGACTCGAGCTCGGCTCGTCAAATAAGTTTAACGAGCCCAAATTCGTGTTCAGCTCATAAAATGTTCATGATAGCTCAAGATTGACCTAGAACTGCGGACAAAATTACATTCTAACCTGTAACAAAGTCTAGCAAAGTAAAACACAATATTTATCCCAATTTCAATACATAAAATCCATGAATTCTAATCCTTTTTTTATGTCAAACCATTAAATGAGCTTGTTCGCGAGCTTTCGAGCTGAACATGGTATGGCTCGAGTTTGGCTCGTTTAGTTAACGAGCTTGTTCGCGAGCCGGCTCGATTAAAACGAATCGAGTGTCGAACGAGTTTTTCTCGAGTCGCACACCGAGCCGTTCATGAGCGGCTTGGTTCATTAACAGCCCTACATGCCCTTGGTGCTGGGTTTCTTTCATTACGATTTACCGTAAGCAAGCAAGCTTTCTTGCTTTGGATGCAATCTCGTGTTCGCGGTGGGTGGGCGGGTAGTTTCCGTCGATTATTTGATTCGACCCAGCATAGAGACATTGTAAAGATTTCATCTTCATATCATTTAAGGCCTATTTGACACCATAGGCTTGAAGGAGGGGCCTGTCCGTGGAAATCAACGTTGGGAATGAATGTCGTTTCTTTCTGAATTTTCTGCTAATGGAATGCAATTTTGATGCTGAAACTTGAACTATTTTGATGGCTGCATTCATAAGCCTTATCAATCATGATGATTCATTTACCCTCCGCTGGTCTCTGATTGGGTTATGAGTGAAGTCTACTTTTTTTGTCACAACTGAATTTGCTATATTCGCTGTAGCTTACGCTTCTTATGTTGAATTATCGTCAATTGGGCTGTTGCATTAGTAGAACATGATTAGCTATGGATGTAGGACTCTCCAATGTGCTTGCTATACATAGTCGCGAAGTTTTAGTCTTGCTGTTAAATGAATACCAAGTTAACCTTAGACCCCAAATGTGCAGTACTACCAACTCTCTATCTGCACTTCACCATTCTATGCTTTGACCCTGTGTCATATTTTACCTTTCATGCACTAAGATTCTGCATCTCCTTTTCACCTATTTCAGCATGCAAATCATTAGAAAGACAATTCTGAGCCACATTAGGGTGAGGGTAAATCCTCAACAATGGTTGCCTTATCAGAGGGCTATTGTGTTGAAGCAACTGCAAATGCCATTTTGTGCTGCTACAGGTGCAATCCCTGAGCAGGTTATGAACCGGGTGATTGGACTGGTTAAGAAATTTGATAAAATTGATGCCAATAAGGTAAGTCTACAAATTTCTTTCATTTTTCCATCCCATCATCTGGTGTTGCTTATTATTCTCTTCCTCTTTTACAATATTCTAAACAATGGGATCATCTCTTTTGGTTTGACTAATTAACATATCTTAACTCAACCAGGTTACTGAAAATGCCGATTTCCAGAAAGATTTATGCTTGGACAGTCTGGATAGGGTGGAGCTTGTTATGGCCTTCGAGGAGGAGTTCGCTATTGAGATCCCCGATGAAGATGCAAACAGACTCTGTTGCTGTGCTGATGTTGCCAAATACATATCTTCGAGCAACAGCGCATAAAGAGATCCAGCTTGCAATTGCTTCTCAGTTTCACTACTTTGTTCTTGTATGTTGTATCTTCTAGTTTCACAACTATGTGTTAGCCATTCATGGATTATAATAAGATCAGGATTGTAAGATTTTTTTGTCACACACAGTTCATCAGTAGTGTCTCATTTCCACACTTAAATCATGTGCAAACACTCAATATTTACATACACACCGCATCTATGTTTCCTATATTGTGTATCTTACATACTTCACAGACAATGAGAAAAAGGAACCTTGGAACTCCCAGCTGTGACTAGTAGCGCCATCACAAGGAATCCAAAAGGTCTGCCATCCCATCATCTATTTTGCAATCTCTGTTTCAATGTTATGTCTGGTCTTAGAACATGCTTGCAGAGGTTTAGAAGCTGAATGCAGGAACGTTATCTTCCCAGCAGAGTAATTTCGGATGCCATTGCCAACAGAGGACAACTCCAAGGCCTTGTGTTTCTGGACATAAGCTGGTCTGCAAATTGTCTTCTTTGGCATCCTAAGAACGTTAACACAACATGTCTTGTCCATTTCAGGTATGCCATGGAGCTCCGAAGGAAGATCGATCGCGAAATCTCCGAATTCGTCTGTCAAGGTTTGTACAGAAGCCGATCTCCTGTTGTTCCCTCTGGTTAGGCAGTTGACAGCCACCAAAGCACCTGCAGAAATGATGAATTGATTAAATTACTGATTAAATGTTGCATTATTATTGGTAATGACTGCACTTTTTTTATTCATTCAGTAGGGGGTGAATTGAAATCGATTAGTGATGTAAAGTTATCATTTATGTTCTAGCTCTTTTTCTATGATTTAAATGGGAATTTACTTATGTATTAATCTATAAAGGGAGAAATAGATCTTTGAGCAAATTTATGGTGAGATGTAACTGTGTTGATGTGGGCTTTTGGTCTTAAAGCTGGGAATTAGGCTTGAATCCAAAGGAATTAGAGCCATCAAAATCAGATTGGCCTTGGATTTATAAGGTGACATGACATCAAATAGTGGTCATATCTTTTATTATTGCATCGATTCGATCTCTAATTGTATTTGAGAATGATGATATTTATTGTTGTGTCGAACTAAAATATGGCATTGAAACCTTAAGAACATAATCGTATAATCTTTCTTTTTGTCCGACGTTTGGTTATGTGACTCACCATACATTAGATGACTCAATTAGCAACCATGGAGCAATAAGTCTCTCCTAACAAAACTCTTTCTTCTAAGTGTGCTTGTTGTATAATATTGAACAAACAAAAGATTGTCTATTAGGTCATCTCTTTTGGTAGGTAAGAAAATAATAGATGTTGTATCAATTGGGTAATGCTTTAGAGCTACCTATTAATCTACCCAAGCTTAAATGGCAAACTTCTTTTCTTCTTCTTCTTCTTCTTCTTCTTTCATTGCTTCAAACCACAGTTCTTAACATGCAAGTCACAAAGAAGCCCTAAAAAAACTAATAAAAAAGTAAGAGAAAGTGAAGAGATGTACAATTCATAAGGCACAACGACATGCATCCTAATATTATATGGACACATTTGTTTTACAGAACAAATCTTACTCTCATCAAGAAAATTTTTAGTTTATGTATACTTGATATGATCATTAGACACTTATTTCATTCGAGAATGATTCTAAAGAAGAATTCTCGCTGGAACAATTTTATCGTGAATCGAACACAACTTATTATTGGAGAATTTGAATATATGTACATCACACGAAATTGCTTTCAAGCTCGTTTCAACGTTTGTTTCTTTCACTTCCTTGCATTGCAAGAGATAACCCAATTATATTGTGGTGCAAGACTCTATAGCTAGCAAAACGATCGAGCCAACCAAAATTTGGGTTGTGTTGTCTTTGTTCGTAAGTTCAATATAATCCCAATTAAGTTCCTCAACCCACATGATTTTATGCAGTAAATCTTGGAAGCCCTTAAACCATATCACGGGCACGGCTAAAACGTACGTACCTGGAATGGGCCATTCATGGAGCTGATGATCATCGTCACCATGATCATGATTCTCATTAGCACGAGGAGGATCATGGGAAGATGGTGGTGGCGAGCAAGCGTGGCAGACGAGGGAGCCGGTGACCAAAACGGTTGAGAGCTTCTCTTCCCCGTAACCAGCCAACTGCATCATTTCTTCTCTGCTAGAGGGTACAGTAACCGCCGTCGTGGCACCATCGTCTTCGACGGCTGTCACGGTGGCCGGAGATGTTCGGAGGAGGAGGAAGAAGAAGGAGAAGAGAAGAAGGTGGTGGTGGCAACTGCGGCCGCTGGAGTAGCTCATCTTCTTTGTGTGTGTGTCTCTTTTGTTTCGTGAGGGGTTAGAACTTGCAAGAAGAGGTATTTATATAAACAAAGAGACAGAGTGAGAGAGGAGAAAGAGGAAAGGTGTACGGTTAAGACTTACGACCAAGAACTTAAAAGAAGTTTTCTTTAATGTAGTGGGGAGTTCTCATCTTGGTGTTTTTGCCCTTTGTTTTGGGGTTTTATTACCATTTGATCATATGATTTATGTTTTATTGAGGAGGAGAAATTTTAAACATAGTCTACATAGATGATTATGGTTTGGAATATTAATTTGTTTTGCGTGAGAGGGTAGGTTAATAATGATATTTAGCTCTGATGTGTATAATTATGAAGATCATTTCTGTCCAACCAATTATCAATTAGAAAATATGTTCACCCCGATAAAATCCTATATTATGACGGATGTAGTAATGCTAATTGACTATTTGAATCTTCAATGCTTGTTTGAGTTTCTCTGTCCCTTCCGATAGTTACAGACGGTTTCAGAACTCACTCGGAAAGTTAGTTTTTGATAGCATTCTTAAGTATGTACCATGATCGAAGTTGTAAATTGATTTGATGCGTAGCGCCGTATTAACATGTGTATTCAAAATGACAATGTTATATCATACGAGAAGAGAAATAAATACAAAAAAAAGTTACAATTACGATATACATGGCTACTCATCATCAATGGGAATTGTGTGGGTTGATCAATGTGTGACATCACACCTTAATTATTCAATATCACTATGATTATTAATTAGCATATATTGATAATTCATCTTAATAGCCTGATGGTGGTGGTAGGGTGCACGTGGAAGGAAGGGTATGGCTCGATGTTTCCCACCAAAACAAGGGACAAAATAGGTAATTAGCTTAGAAATCAAGAACATAAAATCTTAAGGGGGGGAGTTATAGGTAAATTTTTTGACAGAAGTTGGAAAGGGAAGTTAAATGTAGGTAGGTTGCCTACTTTTCATAACATTCTATGTACTATTTGCTTCTCTTCTTTTCTTCTTCCATGTCTATATAGAAAGAGTAAATCAACTCAAGATATGTCATTAGTGGTAAAAAGAAAGAATTACAATATAATAATTAAATTGGATATGTTAAATAATCGACAATATTACTGCTACAGTCGATCTCAGGTCCTCGTTGTTTATGTAGAATTTCGGCGAAACTCAAAGGACTTTATTATGGTATTAGGAGACCTTTCAAGAAAACAGGTTAAGTTGAAAGATTTGACATTATGCAGTTGAGGCAACAGTCTCATACAAGCTCCGTGGATAGCTTCTATCTCCTTCTGCAGCTTAATCCGGACTCCGAATTTGGCATGGTCGAGAGAAGGAAGATTCAACCGGACGAGCTGCTCCAGACCGCCCCGAAAGCAGAGGGATTTCAGCTTTGGAGCAAAGACTTCAAATTTATGATACCTCACAAACGTACTGTGAATTTGCAGGTCCAGCAGCCCGGGTCCAGACACTTTCAACAAGCAAGGCGGTGATACATAGGAATCGACTAGTCTGAGGTGTTTCAAACAAGGGAGATCGACGAAAGGCTCGACGACACTCGAAACAGAAGATGTCATACAACAGTTGTGCAGTTCAAGATTCGTAAGCTGATTGAAGCCAGAGAACAGTGTTGCACCAGAACCAGAACCGCCATCCAACTCCAGAGAGAATGATTCCAAATTGAGGGTCTTGAGAGACTGATGGTGATGGTGATGAGCCTTAATGGAGGCAGCCAGGGCCAGTTCTACAAGGTAATTCCCGGAATGGCTGATGGACAAGTGGCGAAGACTGCCACGATGGCCATTGGAGGCAGCATACTTCATGACCCTGTCGAACAGGTCTGTAGAGCAGGAAAACGCGTACTGACAGTCTATCCAACTCCAGACTTTGAAGTTCACACGGGAGACAGCTGCAGAGTCGGATCGAAGAGACAGAATCTTGATTACGTGTTCTTCGAAGCTCGACGAGCATTTGAAGCAGACATTGCTGAAATTGAGGACGGGAACTTCTTTCCACACGCGTCCCCACCTCTTGGACAGGAGGCTGGTCTGAACGAGGGATTTCGTGTCGAGGAGCGACAGAATGTGATGCAGAATGTTGTCCGGGAGATAGCTCATCCTGTCGATTCCTTGAGAAGTTGCAACAATGCCACCATGGCTCTTAAGCTTGGGAGCTTTCTTCAACCTCCCAGAGTTCACCCCTGCCATATCGATTCGTTCTGCCTCTCCTTGTCTTCCAAGCAAACTACAGTAGAATGTTCCATCCAAAGAGTAGCATGCAAATTCTGTTATAACGAACAGAGTTCAACAAATTCTAGTGCATCGAAATATGTCTAATACGGTTGGTAGCAGCAAGTTATGGAGAAGGAATACAGATGAAGGGGAAAAACTCAACGCAATACCTGGCTGGTTTCGGCGGATAAGATGAACAAAATTGCAGCAGAAGATTGATGTTTTTCTACTGGAAACCCTAAGCCAAGTAGAGTTCCTGTAGAATGGCGTTACAGGCCAGCGTTTTGGTTAGGGCTGGGGGAGGCGGGAAGTAGTAGAAGTACTAAGGAGTTAGGACTTAGGACTTGGGAGTCCTACTCCTTCCTTGGCGGGCAAGGTACAGTTGGGTCAATTACATAAATGGTCCCTCTAACTTTTTTATGACAAACAAATCAGTCCTTTTTTAACGAACTTGCCAATTAGACTTGAAGTAATTAACATAACGAGTCCATTCAATTTCTCTATTTGTTCCACCAACACTGCATAGCAAAAACTTTTGACAGGAGAAAAGAATGCATTTCTTTCCCGCTATAAAAGAAACCAAAAACACTTCCGGTGGTGGTGGGTCAACGGCTCTCAGGCGGCTGATTTTACTCAGAGGCCTCATCATCATCTTCTTGCTCGTCATCGTCATCTCCATCGTCGTCTTCATTTTCTTCATCACCTTGATTCTTCTGATTCTCTTTTCCAGGTGTTTTCTTGTCGTTAGCAGTTCCTGAACCATTTAGATATAAATAGGAGGGCATCAGGGATCATGGCAAGAGACTTGACTGATTCATATAATATGGTTCTACAGATAACATTCAAAGTAATGGCACAGCTGATGGGGATTATACCACAACAGGAGCTTAGTTCTGATTCATGAATGGAATGGAAGACTCAGATGGGCTTGGAGCAAGTATACATATTTCTCATGAATGGGTTATTCAGTAGGAAATAAACAAGAGATTGTTGTACGCCAAGTATCCCCACAATGGCGATTGCTCTAACATAAAGTTAAGATTAATGGCTTGGATAGCCTTGAACAATTCTCCAGGATCTGGAGAAGGAAGCACGTAGAGCTTATCATAACAAAGGGACATGAAGGACAAAGGCAATGGGGGAAAACCGAGTGGTTTCGAAAAATGAATAGGTTATTCATAAATATCGTTTGAAATATGAGATAGGTACCATATTCGCTGAAGATGATAGTTCCAGAACATAAGCCCTCCTCCACTTTGAGGAGCTGAAGGGTCATCCTTGGGCCAATCTCTTGAAGCTTGACAGCACTTTTCGAAGTCGCCCGGTTGACTCTACCAAGATCACAAGGAAGGGTAACAGTTGCTGCTTCCTCATCTCCTTCACTCTCTGATCCATAACCAGCCCTTCAAGCACAAAAAAAAGGAACAATAAACTAAACCACAACAATCAAGAGAAGGAATGCCCAGGACCTACTACAGCAATGTCAGTATGAACCCCTAGCATCTGACCGACACCTATAGTGGGTACTGCTGTTACATACAGACACACAGCACGCACACTTATTTTCTAAAAACCCACTGTGCTATGATACTTCAACAAGGGCCTTACTTTGTTATGAAGTCACTCACGTCCTGGAGACTCCGAAGATCAGGAACTTGATGATTCTGCACAAACTTTCTGATTCGGCGGGACACACCCACAGGTTGGAGTCGAATAGAGTAATGCCTAAAGTCAATGAGCTTTGTATCTTTATTATAGTTTAGTAGAACAATTCTTTGGCAAGAAGAGAGCTTGACCTGAAAACATTCAGCAAAGACGGTAAGCAAGAAGGAATAATACGTTGATTTAGATATTTAACTTGGGTAAGATGAGTGAGTTCTCACGGTGTTAATGTCAATAGCTGGAAACATATTCTGAAACATTATAGTTGTCAGCTTTAAATGTTGTTCTCCAGACCCAAAGCCAGAAAGAACGATCTGCCACAAAAGCGTAAAGAATTTCAGTCTGATATACACATGTCCAATAACCAAAACAACGAGAAGCAACAGGTTCAGATGCATATGGAAGCTGAAAGATTAAATACATACCAAAGGAGGATTCTTGTACAGGTCTGGTGGACATCTAGGGCGCAATTGAGACTGAGTAATATCAGATGCCAGTGAATACTGGTTTATCTTAAACGTAACCGTTGGCCCTTGTGGAGTTCTAGCAACTTTCAAATACGGCGCTGCATCTGTTTTAGACAACATCAGAAAATGTGTAACACCCATTGGGCCAGCAACATTTAAAAAGTCCCTAAGATTGTTCCTCTTCTTCTCCTGCAAGCAAAAATAAGATGCCAAACCGAACAAGCCATTATGATCTTAAGGGAACTCAAGAGAACAACACCATCCAATCCATAACAAAAGAGGCATCGAGGAAGAACAAACAAAGCTGAGTTTTACCTTAAGATTAAGAGCTGTAAATGGCAGCATTAACTTTCTCAAATCCATCTGCAGCTGCCTCAGAGAACCAGGCATCTTCCCTCTGGAAAAGACAAAGCTCTTTGGAATCTTGTCGCCAGTGACATGATCGACAGTAGGTGCTGCCTTCTTTTTCAAACTCGGCTTGGAGAACACCTTCCTGTTCTTCTGCTTTTAATAAAGTCAGCAAGATATTAGCTGCTTACAGTACACAAAGCATCAAAACTAAGGAAATCAACCAACTGAATTGTTAACATAAAAATGCTTACATTTCGTAGACGAGCCATCCCTCTCTGCCTTCTTAACCCTTATAAGCCACTTCGATAAAACTTCCAAGACGAAGACTTTTAAGTTTCTTAAGCAAAGTATGCAACAATTGAATCGGAGAAACTGTTCTATTTGACGGCGAACACGGTTGCTAGAGCAGCGGTGGCAGAACCGTGCAGGTAGCAAGGTTCCTCGTCTTCCTCAGAAGTCCCTTTATTCTCTTCAACCAAAGATTCGTTCTCTTCTCCGAGTCCTTCTGAAATGGCGAACCTATCTCCTCGACCTGCAATTCCAGAAATCCACGTTCACCCCTCAGGCCGCCTCTTTTTTTCTCGTCTGGCAGGTACCTCACAGGATTCCCTTTGATTCTCTTCAAACTGTGAGCTTCTTTTCCCCGGTCTTTCCTCTCAGATAGCCGGCGGCGGACGTCGACCTCGAGCCCCAGGACCCGTCCTTCTTCCTCTGGTGGACTCTGTTCTCGCGCAGCAGTCCTCACAAAACCCTGGAACACAAAAGGCAAAAAAGCACAAGAACCCTAACTGACTAAACGGCCCCGCTTATTCCAATTTCCAAGCAGACAAAAACAATTACATGAATGGTCCCCGTACTTTGTGATTACAAGCTGAATCGGTCACTTAACTTTCGTCTGCAACGAACTTGTCACTAGAGTTTGGAATTACTCATATAAATATAATGAGTAAATTTATTTTTGTTCATCCAACTTTTCCACATTGATGTGTCAACTTACATAAATTAGCATAGCATAAAAGATAATTATCTGCATTATGTCATTAGAAAATATTACATAGATCCTTATCGGCTAACATGAAATATTACATAGGATAATAAGGGCATTAGTAGGAATGTAATTATTATAAACTACATACAAGTTCAACTTATAGGTAGGGTCGTGTAGATGAAAGGATATTGAAATGTGATGGAATGTTGAAATGGATGAAATTTACTGATAATCAGGAGCAAATTAACACAAGGCATGATGTCATTACGGGTACAATGGAACAAATAATGAGGTACACCAAGTCACAACCATGTCAATACAATCGATGTAGTGTCTTCTTTTTCTTATTAAGAATGATGAACTTTATTATTAACAATAATAAGAGAAAACACAGTCAATCTTATGTATCGCTATTTATTCTGCCTTCTACTCAAATTTAAATAACCTTATTACCTTATGAGGAGATCCTTAAAAAAATAACAAATCACTTGATATGATACCACTGATGTTTTATGCGGATATCTTGGTCTTAATCGTTGAAAATAAATTAGTCGAAATTCTAAGCAATGGCTTACGATATATAAAATTGCTTACAACAATATACATAAATTGGCCTATTAGCTCAGCTGGTTAGAGCGTCGTGCTAATAACGCGAAGGTCACAGGTTCGAGACCTGTATGGGCCACATTTTTTTGAACTTGAATTCCCTTCAATATGTATTAACTTCTATAAACTAAAATGCCAATATTCTTTTCCATCTTACTTCTTTAATCTGCAATGATCCTGGAACTATAATGACATACCCTGTCCCCTTCACTTGCCGCAAACTGGAATGAAATCAACTTATTGCCGAATGAGTAACTCCCAATCAATCAAGAACCAACCAATACTGCGTCTTCTATAAACTAGAAGTTTGACATCTTCCTTCCTTCTCAAAGGACTCTGCAGTACTACCTTCTCCGGCCTTGTGCATTCTGGTACACATGGCCCATTTGACCACCAGAAGAAGCAGTGGGAATGGCACAGAACCCGGTGTAGTCCCCGTCAACCTTTGCCAAGCATATGTCACTAATGTGCTTCACGAATTCAGTCTTTTGCACAAATGGCTGAGCCACATATTCGTCCCAGGGCATCCACTGCAATGCAAATTTACAAGCAATACTGTAAGAGAAAAGACTTAAAACTGGTTGTTTGGTGAAGTAGTTTTGGTAGAAAGGTTTAACCTTTGCTGCCTCTATCTCTGCTTCCTGCCTCTGGACATCGAAAGAGATGGGTCGCAGCATACACAGGAAGAACAAATCCGACTTCTCAAAGTACGCCTTGTGGGTTTGCCTGAAGATGAGAAGAATGGGATGGGCATCAAGAGTGTTTAGTATCAGTTGCATACAAAAATGTAACAGTAGCACAATTGGTTACAACATACCTGAAAGCTAAAATCTCCATGAATTCTGCATCGATCTGGTATGTGGTAAAGAAAAATAAAGCTGATTAAATCATAATCGACGTCAGGGAAAAGGAAAGTTGAAAGATTTGCTCAACATGACTTACAGCAGTTTCCTCTTTGACTTCCCTTACAGCAGCTGTGCAGAGATCCTCTCCCTAAAGACGATAAAGCTATTCAGTATTAATCCAGAGAGTTGCTGCTAGGCCAGATAGAAAAAAGAGGTCATTGCAGCACAATGAACACACCTCTTCAACAACTCCAGTAGGGAACTTCCAGATTCCTGTTCCTCGAAATATTCCACTGTTCTCCTGGACGACTAGCACCTGCATTAATAAAGTTTTAGATGCGTTCGTGATCCCGAGATATGGTAAAGGATATGCACTAATAAAGTTTATTCAATTCAAAGCCTCTCATGCATAAGCAGGAACTTATCGTAACGGGAAGATAACTATAATGAAAATGAACATTCAGCTTGAGAAACTAAGGATTAGAGCTTGTTCACAGTCTATGAAGAGTTTACATTCAAATACTTAACCAAAAAGACAGCTCTTATTGAAAATCATAATGTCTATTATCAATGAGAAAACAAAAAGGAAAGTTAGCTGATAGACTTTTAAATAAAGATTTATGGAATTACCTCCCTTTTCTCATTCATCAGAAATGCACCTACTCCGACTCTATGGCTGGCATTTGGTGGAAGAGGGTGAGCACCTCCAGGGAGCCAACTAACAAGCATCAAGTATGTTGGCTCTGCATGATGATACCAAAATCCTTCCTGCCCATTGAACAACAGATTCTCAGTTAGTAGTCCACAAAGCATATCCAGTCCAGGACAACTTATATAACTCGATTGTATTGCAACTTTTGAGTCATTAATGAGGGATTATGGAAGATAATTAATTTACCTTGACTGCAACTTCAACAAGACTGCAAAGCTCAATGGGAAGTTTGATCCATACCCCCTTCTTACCCTGCACAACAAGTTTGAAACTTTGTCTTAAGTCACACAATTCACTTCTGATATTCATACTCCCTCTATAAAAACAATCTGAATTATCTACGCACGGAAGCAGATTAGAATTGGCCACAGAAAAGTTACCAGCTTTCTCCATTCGCTGATCGAAATTCTGAGCATTGAAGCAAAGAGCCCTGAGTCAATAGGTTCAAACAACTCCACTATTACTCCTCCATGTTGATCGTTAACTGAAGTAAGCAGCTTAACTTGTTCCATCGTAGCAGCCACTTGCTCCATCGCAGCTGGTGGATTCACCGAGTTTGACAAGCACCTGACGTTGGGAGAAACTGTAGGCCTAAAGTTATACAACCATTAACTCCAATCAAGATAATTTATATACACACAAAGTTCAGACAACCCCACGACTGTCAAAAAATCACCATTTGACAAAAGGCTTGACGGAACTCCATCCCCATTATTAATAATGAAAATGACACCAACCCAAGTAGGGAAAGCATCGAATGTGGGATACCCAGATGGGAAATCGTCATTCTGAGATGACAAAGGCGATCAAAACTATCAAATTGAAATGAAAAAGGGCGGGGAGTTTGTACCTGTTGACAGGGGAGAAGCGCGTACGGGGGCAGAGAACTGGGGAATGATTATGGAAAGTGATTGAGAAACGAGAGAGCGAGAGCGAGAGCGAGCGATCGAATGCAGAAGAAGAAGAACAACGAGAAACCGCAGTGCTGAGTGCTGTAAAGGGAGAGAAAGCAGCCATTACTTTTATAGCGGGAGGGGAAGATGGGAAGTCTCGATGGGTAAAAGCTGCGGGAAGTATCATTGGACTATAACAGCGAGTCATTTGAACCGAAACAGAAAAGTCCTTATTTCGTGTTCTAGCTTGGTAAGAATAGTTAGATTGAAGTACGTTTGTAAATATGGTAATTTGTGGCAGATTGTCGTTTCATTCTAGAGCATAGCTATTGGTATAGTATGACTTCTTCCCATCTTATACGACTAAATTGGATATTGGTATTTGGTTGTACACGAATCATATTAGAATTGACTAACCCATAATCACGAATGTGTAAAAGTTGTGACACTTCCAATTATCAAACAAAATTCATTCGATCAACAGATCGGTAAACGCTAGTTTATTTTGTGTTTCCAAAAGGAAAAGGGCGTACCCCAATCCCTTGTCCCCGAACCCTATTTTTTTAACTCTTTATTTCTACGCCTGCTGCCGTTCACAACAAAACAATCGTGAGCTGTAAAAAAAAAAAACAACAACCGTGAGCTGAGCAAAAAGATCAAATCTTGGAGATGGAGGGAGACCATGATGATCAAGTGCCTGCCGGAGACGAGAAGTCAGCGTCGGATCAACAGGTGGGTGGGGGAGAACCGGCTCCGGCTCCGGCTCGTCTGCCGTGGGAGGTTTCTGATGACGAGGACAGCGTGGTGGAGATAGGATCCGACATCGATGCCATGTAAGTTTTGCTGTTGTTTGGTTTTTGCGGTTCATTTGATTTGAGAGTATGTTATTTTGGGTTGTAGGTGGTCCGAGGATGAGGACCATGTTGATCCTGAACGAGAACGAATCATGAAGAACCAAGTCACCCGTGCTGGAACAGCGGGTCTGAAATACTACAATGAGATGAATGAGGTTGGTTTTACGTTCCTCTTAATCGAAATAGTAATTGCTTCTTAATCGTCGAAATATAATCGGGTCTCGGTTAATTTGATGTATTAGGGCTCAAACTTTGAGCTGGATGAACCCATCTTCAGCAAGTGTTTTCTGTTTCCCGGTACCCTTATCGTTCACGCCATCTTTACTGCCAAGTCTGTCAATGTAATTGATGGTTCGTCCTCCGCCGCCGGGCAATACAACCCTTCTGACATTCGATTGTTTTTCGCTGAGACTGAGTCAGTCTACCAGGAAGGTTATAGTGTTCTTTGCTGTGTTCCCATTGACTTCTCTAGAACAGGTGATTTGTTTTCTACACATCCTCTGAGTATTTTAGTTTATGTAGTAAGTAGTTTGCTTAGGGACAAATTAAATAGACATGTGTGAGTTAACGATGATGATGATGATGAAAACCATGATTTTGGTGCTCGCAGACAATGGCAAGGGCTGTGTTTACTGCCCGTGGAGACTAGGAGGGAAATTGCGTTTCCACCACCCTCCTAAGGGAGTTTGCAAGTTTGGCGAAAGTGAGAAGAAGGACCATAAAAGATTTGAATATGATGAGTGGACCTCAACCTCGGAAGAGGAAGAGTAAGCAGAAGAGTAGCCAAAGTCCCAGCCACTCCTAATTAGTGATTCGTTCTCTCTGAATGTGAAATGTCAAACGTGGGTTGTCGTAGTTTCATGCCCATGCCTGAAGAATTGGATTGCTAGGTATGTATTGGTTTGATGTTATAAGTTAAGCACTAGTGTCTAGTAGGTTAGTAGTTGTTGTAGTTGCAGTAGTAGCATAAGTAATAGTGTCTATGGCATAAGCGATACTCTTTTTACATAATTAGTAAGTAGCTAGTTATTATGAGATTTTCTACTATACTCTTTTTGTGTTTATATGGAGATTCCCTTTCTCGGCTCTCTACAAATCCCGTTGCATGCAACCTACGATGAAGCGTTGATGTGAAGGGAGGCGAGTAGGGCGACCAACATCATAATTCATAACCATGGCGAGCACGAGAAACCACGACGAAGGACACAACACCGACGAGCCAAAAAAAAAAAGGATTATGTGGAGATTCCCTTTCTCGGCTCTCTACTTCCCGTTTTTAACCGATTTCATCAGATTTCTCATGAAAAATTCTACTCGTTCAAGTAAGAAGCAGTTTTGGGAACTCACTAGAATAGGAAAGAGAGAGAAAACATTCTGGGGTTTGTTCCGAGTATTTTGCTAATCCAAAAACGGATTTCTTGTTAGTTGTAACTCCAAAACCATAATATGGGACGTACAAATTACTTTGAAAAGATGGTGTAACATGAGTAAACCCGCAGAAAGACACCAAAATATTTGGACAACTCGATGACCTAGCTATTGTAGAAGTAGTATCTTTGATGAACAACAAATCTACAATCTTAAAAAGTAAACACGAAGAATAAAAAAGATGATGGATTATAAAGTTTAATTAAATTCTATGTTTATTGGCATCATAGATACATCAATGAGATGATCTTAATCACAAGGATGTTGATATACATCAATGAGATGGGCCCATGGGAAATGCAATGAAAGGCCCAATTAGATACATATAGTCATTGGCTTTAAGACAATAACTCAAGTTATTAAGATAAGAATTATATTGTTTACATTACTTGTGTTCCGTCACAAGTGTAGTGAAGCTGCTGGCAGAGATCAACAACAACAACCACTACCACACCGACAACATCTCCTCATCGGCCATGGATGCAGGCGTTGGCACTGTCCGAATATCGATAACCGTGATCAGAAATGAGAGTTGGGGTGGTCCGTCGGTGAACTGAATTCAGTGTGTGATGGATGAAGTAAAACATCGAGCATCGACATTTTGCTCGTGCTTGCTGGATTTTGCTTCCTTATCCTGAATGAATGCAATGTGTTGGTTAGTTATGTTCTAGAGATATGATTACATTGAATTTCAAGTTAAAAGAACAAACTAGAATCAAACCGGATGATCGAATTGAACACGATCACATGTGTTCTTCTAAGTTCTAACCAATTATGTTTGTCATGGAACAAAGGATGATCAGATCAAATCAAATGTACTTTTCATATGATTATGGTTTTCAATTTCTCATTTAGTTTCGATATTGTTCAAGAAACTTGATGCACTTGGATTACAGTGTTAATTTATAAAAGAAGCCATAGATAATGGGGGGTCTTACTAGCAAAAAATGAAATTGGGATAACTTGCAATTCACGTAGCCCATTAACAAAATCCCCCCAGACCTAAAGCCACTCGACAATCCAATTTGCTACCTCGGGCAAAAGCCACCCCCACAGGGAGATTTTCCCAAGTAACCTGTTATTTAGCTTTAAACAGACTAAGTAACAAGTCTTGTCTCAATTGTATTGGCAACCAACTTCCAGGAGTCCGAATCCTACGGACTTAACTTAGTCGTGTATGGATGATCTTTCAGATTGAAGGCCATACAAAAGTACAAAGGGTCTGTATGTATACACGAGCTTCTCACAACTGACTAACATGGTTAGTGATAGCTTCGGGGCAAGATTGCGCTTGTAGAAGCTCTAACCGCATGAAAGGGTGCGCAAACTGCAGTATGTAATCTTCGTCTGCAATGATACGAGAGCAAGGAAAGTTAGAGAAGAGGTGCAAGCGGTTGGGGGGAAAACTGGCTAGAACGTGTATTAGGGTTATACGTATGAATTCTTCTTTGCGCCTTTGTTGTTTCAATGCAAAAACAAATAGATAATGAGAATAAGAAGCTTACTTTCTTTCACTGTTCCATAGAGCCAGCATAGTACCTCATCTGCAAACGCTAGACAGACACCTCCCTGCCAACCATTTTACCAGATAGTCAGAATCTTATGCACGTAATGAACTGCATATACACAGGGTGATTTCAATGAACAGCCGGATGGAGTCCATCATAACCAAATGCACATGAACTGGATCACTAGTTAGTTAGACGAGGGATGCAGCATACTAACCTGCCAGTAGTTCTTCATTTTCACTCTTTGTGTTATATCTTTAGTTTTTAGCCTCTCTGTTCGTACAAGTCGGCCGTGATCATCCCTGCAAGTAAATAAACAACGGGATATAATACTGCAGGGATTACCAGACTTCTTAAAATGACTTGCAACCTAGTCCATATATTTTGTAAATGTATAGCAGGCAACCATTATTGCAGCGTATCTTCCAATCTCCAAGATACATTCTGCTGGTCCTTGTCCTTATTTAGGCCATACTGATTTAAGCTAAATGACCTTCAGCCAAATGATGGTATTGACTTGATAACCTAGAATCAATTGCATGATTCCAGAAACAATTTGACAGCTCTACAGAATTTCAGGAACTCCATATCAACCACCCATAAAAAGGGGGAAAATGCCTCAGCTTAAAATTTACCTGAATCCAATCACGATGTAAGGAACCCCAGCTAAGAATGATTGAATCTGCAACCATAAGACATAAAAATATCCTTGTACATAAATAAGATATGCCACAACTCAAACAGCATATGCTGGACAAAAGGAGGCAGCAACCCAAGTTAATACTTCTGATTGTAACAGTATTCAAACTTCAAAGAGTTACTCTCAATACATACCCAAACCTTGAGCAGTTTCTCCCTCTCAAATTTTTCCTCTGTATGATACTCCAACTGCACAGCAAGGGAATTTAATTATGAAAAGTTCAAAACTAGAAATACAAGGCCAAGGGTTAAACCAGAGTTTTCATACACAACCTCACGATTTGTCTTCAACTCCACATAAAACCTCCTTCCATCATCAGTAGAATCGCAACAATCCATTTCAGCACCCATCAATATGCGATGAGCCCCTAACTTGGTTTTAAACATAGCACAATACTCCACGTTAGCATCAACATGATGTATAGGTTCTCCATCAGCTCTTCCTGGATCTTCAGTGGCTAAGGTCTCAAAACAATATCCCCAGTAACACCTAAAAGCAACATAATGAAAGAAACAGGTTAAGAATAACAATTAAGAAAACTTGAACAGCCAAGAGAAACTAGACCAACTGAAGAAAATTATACAGGTGGCCAATTAAGTGCTTCATTACATATTTAATCCCAAGGGCGTATCATGTGATTTCATCCAGCATAATGCAAATATTTTTCAACTTCATCAATAGGGAACTTAGCAGTAAGGGACCTATTAATTGTTCTTCTCCAACATATTGCAAATAGTAGTAAAAAGAACCTAGTGCAAAGTCGAGTAATGGTATCATTGACGATGTACCCAACCTAGATATTATTAGGTATTTCCTATTAGATCAAGACACTCTAACATGCCTATGAAATCTTAAACTAGAAGCCAGTCTGTTACCTCTTTCTTTCGAAGTCACTCTGGGGTCGTTCAGGAAGTTTATGTACATCAAGGTACACAACTCCATTCCTCTTATGCACCCCCATTTCCCATGGCTCGTGTCGAATATAAGCAGTTTGCATGATCTGCAATCAAGCATTGAAGGGCATTATGAAGCTCCAACACCCCATACTCGAGTTTCTCTCAAAAGGTTCAGTGTTGACACAAAATATTTAACTACTCTACACGGCAGATAATAGCAGATGATGAAAAGATTTCAGACAACCTCGCACTTCTAGAAAGATATCACCAATCGTTGCTGAACATTATTTTCACAAGAGAGACTCAGTAAAGAATCAGCAAACCTTAAAGGCAGACAAATGATTCTGAGCATTACAGAAAAATATGATTATGACAAGTAACTGACTATTAGATATCCTCCATTACCTTATTTAGGTTGTTCCGGAAAGTCTACAACAAGAAAAGAATAATAATATTAGTTGGCAAACTGATTTGGACGAGATAACGACATAGACTACAAGTAAATTCAATTCATACCACGAAATGCATATTTTGCAGCGGAATATTTTTCTCCCTTATACAACCAAGGAGGTCGCCGAACCCTTCAGAGCCCAAATCTGCAACAGAACAGGTAAACAGAAAAAAAGTCTTCACCCCATAAGAAACCAGAGGATGTGTATTCAGGAAAGGGTAATATTAACCAAATATATTAGAGCACTACCTTTCTTTTCAATGAAAGTATCAAAGCCTTGATTAAGATCCGCTCCAATATCTTCAGATATTAGACGCTTAAAGAGCCTCTGAAAAGAACAAGGATTAATATGGAGTTAATTAGGGCTAAACAATTGCATACAGCAAAAAGAACACAAACTTGGGAAAGCAATTTGAAGAGCTTACCAAGTTGCGATCAGTAAATATGACTTCTCCGCCTTCAATGCGACTATAGCAACCAAGCTCACATGGCTACATGATCATCAGAAATACCATTAATAGCTAAAACAAACCAAAAACATCATCTAGAAGTGCAACATTCCACTGATAAGGATTAGCACAGCATGCTGATACATAACAGACATGCATAGTTATCTTACATTAGCAGCTACTGACAGCAAAAAGAAACTGTATCTACTAGACTTTACAGGACTTTTCTGGTCAAAACTTTTCTTATACTCCTCTGATTGAAAGCTACAGAAAGGAACAAGTGTATTTGCATCCCCAAAGATTTCAGATTAAAGATCGAATTCAAACAAAATATCATGAATTTGTAGACAGATTGGCAATGAAAAATCAGAAAGTAGGAAAGGGACCAGAAAATAAGAGCTGAAAGATGCAACATGATATCTAAAAAATGAAATTATGATTAAGATAAAGATCTCCACAAGGAAGATAGGTAAAGAGAGAATCACCGCTTGAAAAGCAACTTGCTTTCTTGATAAGGTTTCTTCACTCTTTGAAAACTTCAGTTCAGAGACAAACCGTTCATCACGATGACCATTTTGAAATTTATTACCATATCCGCCATAGCCCTGCCTAGGAGGATAACCCGGTCTAGGCAGGAGCCCAGCTCCTCTGTCATTTGGCCAACGACCACGTCCAAATCCCCCTCTACCCGGATTACTGGGGGCACGTATAGCAGGCAACACTGAGGAATATATGCATAGAGGAAGTCAGAAATAAACAGGAAATGCATTTCAAGTTTAATCACTACTCTTATGCGGAATAAAACTTCTCAAGCTCACCTTTTCTCAAATTGGTGAAAATGTAAGACTCAAATAGGACTACTTTCCTACTCATAATGGAGCATCCATATCAATACAGTTGCATATGATGCTAACACTCTCAATACATGTAACATATAGAGAAAGATCTTCCCTAACATGAAAACAGAACAAAAAGAAGAGCTTTCTTTCAAGTTATCAAATCGAGTGATCAATTAAATGGAAAGGGTTAAGAGAATATATAATACTTGTACAACCCGAACAAGAAAAGCATAAACAAACACGAAAAAAAGAGTCACCAGGAATTGGATGTTGGCTAATTGCAGTGGTCTTCATATACTCTAGGTTGTCTTCTCCAAAGAGATCTTTCTCCTCATTATAGTCATCGGTATTGTTACTATCCTTATAATTATGGTACTTATCACTCTCCACCGCTTCTTCACCATTGTCTTCATCTTCCCCACTGCTACTGCCACTCCCACTGCTCTTTCCCCCAGACGAAGAGGAAGCTCCAGACGATGAAGAACCTGATGATCCGGATGCTGCGGATGAAGAGGATGAAGAGGAAGACGAGGAAGAACGGTGGGTCCCGTTGTCCTCTTTCTCTTCTTTGTCATCTTGTTCATATTCTTCCCCAAAGATATCCACATCTTGCTCTGAGAAATCCATTCCTCTATCCTGACCCTTCTTTACTCCGCACTAGCTACCCAAATGGTTTGCCAAACTTCCAAAACGCGAACACCTGCAGAGCATATGAAGATTGAATAATGAAGCGGAAAGGAGACATTCGACCAAAAGAACACAACCATTTACCAGCATTCTGCCCCTAGGTTATAGTTACAAGTTACAACTACATCCTAGCAATCTTCACATTCTAACCATCAGAAAAATGGAAGATAAACGAAAAGAACCAAGCTTTGAATTCTGAATCACTCCCCTAGCACTCACAACAGCCGCGAACCACTATCATTTTGCTTCCCAGCTTCAACTTATCATCCACTAACAGAAACAACAATCAACAACACCTAGCTGCTTCATCGTTTCATAGTATGAAACACGCTATTCTTCATCAGAAGTTTTCACTCACAGTCAGAGAGGACGAGCTGGGACGATGGTAACGTCGAGCGAGGACAGTTCCCGACGACGGCGGGCCAGCAAGCTTCAAACCAGGGGTAGCAGCCGCAGCTCACCGAACCGGCGCCCAACTCACTCTCTAGATTGATCGCTCCTTTTATTCAGCTGGGATCGCCACCAAGCTATGTCTTCAAAGATAACAAACGGAGTTACGCAACTGGCGGTGGTGGCCGGTAAAGATAATAACAGCAACCGTCGTAAGCCGGCGGCTGTATCTGCTTCCTCTCGCTCTATCAGGACGCCTATTCGATGTCGGCGATGGAATAAGGGGCGATTGCAGCGGCTAGGGTGAAGGGGAAGGAATCGAGGAGCTCGCACCAACTAATGAAGGGATCAATCAATTAACGAACACGCTTGAACCCACCCACCATTTAGGCAAAATTTTCACTCTCTGTGATTCGTTTTTGTCAAAAGAGGATCGGACCGAAATCTCAGAGACCCGGCCTCTGGTCCTGTCCGGTTACTGTGAAAACCGTTACCAACTAACGGATGAATGACAATTGCATGAATAGTCACTGAACATTGGGTCAGGTCACAAACCCACCCCTAACAGTTTAATTTTTACAACAACAAAAAAAATGTACATAAAAAGACGGTAACACGGCCGAACAATAATTTGGGCGACTTCCCTTCTTTTCTTCTCCTCGCCTTCTCAACTCTCTATTCCTCATTGAACAGGCGGCGAGGTAGCGTAAGTGACGGTAAGGAGGGGAGAGGTCGACGGTCAGCAAATCGGCGAGGTGACGTGGTGGTTGCAACATTTGACGGTGCGGAAGCGGCGAGGGTTAGGATAAATCTAGCTTTTAAGGTCAGTTAGGTTATTGTTTAGGTGGATCTGAGATTTTCGGTAAATGCATTTATGAATTGGGGTTTTCCTGAACTAGTGTTTTCGGGGAATTGGATTGTAAGTTTTGGGGAGAGGGTTGGCCTTGGGTTTCCGGCAAAGATTGTGTCTTTGTGGGGAATTCTTGCTCTTGGTTTGGTTAAATTGGATTTCGTAAGCTGTGAAGGATGAATTTTGAGTTTTGGGAGGGGGTGCATTCGATGGGGCCATTGTTTGGTAGTTTGTGATGATAGGTCAATGGCATTTCTTAATTACTCTGTTGGGTACCCTCTGAATGGCGACATTATGGGTCGTTTCTTATAGTTTATGGAATGAGTTAGATCCTCTGGTTGATAGAAGTTCGGACATGAATTACTGAAATAGAGGTTTAACTTGTTTGGACGATGTGGACAGTTTCTGAAGTTCTCGTATAGAAGCTTGCAAGTAGTCAAAAGCTAAACTTGACAACTTTTTCATGCTGTCAAATTCTAGTGGAACATGGTAACTTTGTTTGAAATCAAAGGAATCGGTGTCTTCTGGGTTCATCACCTTGGTTGGCGGGGTGCAAGTGATTGTAAGAGATCGATAGAAAATGGGATATTACATGTTACTGTACTTTCCGGCTGGAATATGATTGCACACTGTCAAGGGTCTGCTTTGGGCTTGTGTTCAGCTTCTGCTGTTGTTTATTGTGCATTTGGTGTAGATATGGAACTAGCCTCTTGTGTTACTTGTTATACTAGAAAATAATTCGGTCAAAATTATGCTGAAATATTAGTTGGAAGTTTCAACTTAGTTCATTATGAGCTGTTTAGTGATTCTCGCATGCTCTGAAGATATGTAATTATGTGATAGTGTATGTGTGCTTGCGATTGATTTATTCTATATTAGCATTACTGCTAACGAAAGATGGTCTAATTCATTTTCTCCTTTTTCTTTCGACTTGCTTACAGTATGTACAACAATGTTGGAACCCAGCAGCCTGGCATGCCTGGAGTGCCAATAGGTCAAATACCTTCAGCAAATGCTCAAGCTAATCCATTTGGTAATGCATTTTATGGAGCTGGTTCTGGCTTAATAAGAGGTGGTCTTGGTGCTTATGGAGAGAAAATATTAGGATCAAGCTCTGAATACGTCCAAAGCAATGTAAGTTTTAAGCTAACTCTATATGATATGGACACATTATGGTTAATTTCAGTATAGTTGGCCTGTCTGCCCTTTATGGGACAAGGCATTTTGCTTGAGCTTGTTAACTCTTAACTAAAACTTGCATGCACCTGTCTACACGAAGTCTCATCAATTTCCTGCACACTACTCGCCACCTCAAAATCACCTTCCGGAAAATAGAATTTCCGAGTGCTCATAGAGTTGTGCAATAGAATCTATATATGGCAAAAATCTTGGAGTTTTATAGGCCTATTATTGCTTGTGTATGGCGAATAAGGATTGCATTCACTAGTCCCAGTGAAATGATGAACATGAATGTAAATCTGGTTGATTCAACTTTGGCATGACATTGTAATGAATAAGTTGAAGGGAGATGTTGAACATAAGTGCTAAAAAATTTACTCCGGGAGAGATAGATTCTTGCCTAATGTTACCTCAAAATTTGTTATGAGTTTTGATGAGTATCATCTGTTGGATGCCTGTTTTCTAATTGACTCGTTTCTCTTAAATGAACAGATAACTCGATACTTCTCTGATCCTCAGTACTATTTTCAAGTGAATGACCAGTATGTAAGGAACAAACTGAAAGTTGTTCTATTCCCGTTCTTGCACAGGGTAATCGCCCCTATCCTTCTTTGTTTCCCTGGCTATTCCGTGTTCTTTTCATCTGCTGGCCTGATACTATTCCTTTGCTTAGGGACACTGGACACGAATAACTGAGCCAGTTGGAGGCCGCTTATCGTACAAACCTCCTCTTTATGATATAAATGCACCTGATTTGTACATTCCCTTCATGGCTTTCGGCACCTATGTTATTCTTGCCGGCATGTCACTGGGACTCTATGGAAAGTAAGTGTTACTGTTGACTCAACTGAGCTTACGAAATTAATCTCTCTTTTTTTGTTGTTGTTATAAGACTTTTATCTCTTTAGCTTGTCCCTGGACACATAAATATCTAGTTACAAATATGTATCGTTAAGAGATTAGTTCTGACCATAATTGTCGAGGTTTGAATGTCAGCTTCCTAGTTATCACTCATAATTTATAGTGTAAGCCTGGAAGTGCTCCAAGACTACAAGTTGGCTAGTAGCCCTATGCTCCAATCGTATTAAATCATTCAAATGAAACTCGTCCACTTCACTCGTTCGAGGCCTTTTACTTGCATTTTCATTGCTGCTTCAGTCAACTGAATCTCCACTTATTCTACTAATGACAGGTTCAGCCCTGAAAATCTCAACTGGCTGTTCATCAAGGGACTGCTCGGGTGGTTCATGCAGGTTGCCCTGCTGAAAATGGCTCTACTCTCATTAGGCAGTGGAGAAGCTCCCTTGTTAGACATTGTCGCATATGGAGGCTACATGTTCACCGGCCTTTGTCTTGCCGTCCTTGGCAAGATCTTGCTCGGTTACTCGTACTACTTCGTGCTGCCTTGGGCGTGTGTCTGCATGGGGGTCTTTCTGGTGAAGACAATGAAGCGCGTCCTATTCGCCGAGGTGAGGAGTTACGACTCGAGCAGGCATCACTATCTCTTGCTCTTCATTGCTTTGGCTCAATTCCCACTTTTCATGTGGCTTGGCAACATCACTGTTAATTGGCTTTTCTGAACACCAGCAAGACCTGAACTGTACCTACTTTGGGAGAAGGATGGAGTTTTTGTTGTACTTAGAAAACAAACAGTTTGTTATTGTGTGTTTATAGAAGCTTTAAAAGATGTTTGAGATGAATTTTCAGCGCTCTGGTTTACTTACTGCCATTGTTATGCTGGATCATTGTACTCTTGAGAGGTCGATCGGATGTCCAAATGTGGGTCATACAAACGGAGGAGAATTTTTAGAGCCAAATCCATTTCATCCAAACGGGGGTCTATATATCTTATTGATTTTACTAGGGAGCTTATACATGTTATTAAGAAGAACTTCAGCAATCAGCACACATCTCTGGGAATGCTACAATTCTAAAAACCCATCGCCGGGAAAGCTTCATCACCGCCGCCTCTGCGCCTGGATTACCATGACATGAAAATGAGATTTTGTGCTTCCATGTCAGTGAATTCCTAAATTCAAAATATAAACCAGTACGAAGTTGATAATTTGTAGTTTTATTCTCGTCGGATAATTAGGACGCAAGAGTGTTTTTTGCATGACTTTTTGTTTGAAATTTCATTATGCTCAAACTTTGCAGGAGAGAATCGTATATGTTATCATGCATGCATACATTTGTAGCAATTTCTTACTATCAACGTTTAAGCGATACATCATTAATGATATACACAATCATTGTTAACATTTCCTAAATAGAAGGTTACTTACGAAAACATTGTATTATAAAATGCTAACAATTATCGCCAATCAAATTGTTAATATTTTTAATTATCTTATGTAAAGTTAGTCATGTTTATGCTAAATATTATTGACTATATGTATAGGGATTGTTAGCATTTTCATACTAAATAATTGTTGGTCACTTCGAAATAATAATAACGATGTCTCGATATAGATCTCTTTCCGACCACTAGCAACAAACATGTTCGGAAATTCGAACTCTCGAAAGTCAGCTGCATTTTCCCGTGAATTTCAATTTCAGTTTTTTTGCATCTCCTCCGCTTTGTAAAAAAGAGACCTGAAAGAGAGGCGGAGAGAGAAAAGGACGCAAGGCAAGCGAAACTCTCTCTCTCATCTGCTTCTTTGGCATCTCTTCTCTCTTTCTGCTTCTCTGCTTAACCCTATCGAAAGCGAGCAAGCAACGCTTTGTTTGTTTGCTCGATGTAAGCAGAAAGCTTCCAGTTGTTTGCTTACTGCAGTCGAAAGTTAGGAACTTGAAACGTTGTCTTTCCTCACCTCCTCTCAGACTATGGCGGAGAAGAAGCTCGAGGAGCAGCTGAAGGAAGTAGGATCGAAGCTGGAGCCTCTTCCTTCCTCAAAGGATGCGCTGGTTAAGCTATTGAAGGTTTGGCGCCCTTTCTTTCTCCATTCTCATTTCTCCTAGTTAGTAATTCCCTCCTGTTGGTGGGTTTGTCTGAATTTAGTTAGCGAGATAATTCGCGGGTTTTGGTTTGAAAAATAGGTAAAAGGCGCCCTCTTTTTCATTTAATCAGTTTCCATGTTTGGTCTCCGATGGAACTGTGGGGGCATAGAAGTGAGAGTAACAAGATTTCGGGTGGCTTCGCGTTGTGGTGGGTTCTTGTTGGTTATTGAGCGAAATTGTGGCAGTTTCTTGTTGAGTTCGACCAAGTGGTGGACTTCAGTTTGTTTGAATTGTTCTCTTGACTTTCGGGAACGTGAAAGTTATCAACTTTGGGGCTCAATTGATGATAGTTGGCGTTGATTTAGGCTGTTTCGTTAGTTTGATACATTGGTGGAGGGTGGTGAGCATGTGAGGATGAGATTAGGGTTTGTTGTTGTATAGAGTTTTGATGGGAAATTTTTGGCTTGGTGCTGAGAACCAGTGTGGCATTCTATGCGTGTGTTGTTGCAGCTCATGGAATTAGTCTCGTTCCATTAGGAGTTAGGAGTGAAGGGTAGTATCCTGTTGAGTGGTTTCTGGTATAAGTTTAGAAGGTCTGGAAATAAACATTACTGGGGTAATTCTGAGTCCTTACTGAAGAGAGACAAGGAGAACTAGCCTCTAGAAAAAACTGAAACTGAAATTAGAGAGGCAGAGGCCTGATACCTATTGGGATTTGGAGAAACGGTGAGGTGGTAGAAAAGGATGTCAGTGGAGTTTGGGGAGTAGCAGGAAGGGAAAGAACATTAGGAAGGCTCTTACGTTCTTATGGAGGTCTCAGATGTGGCAGGAGACACATGTACAAGTGGACATGATGAGTTGTATAGTCCAGTGAAATCAATGAGAAAGTGGTTAGCTTTCTGTCTTGTTGTTCATGTTAAAAATTTGTGAACAATGTTCCAATATGAGTGTTATCTCCTGACTCATCCAGGGCTCTGTAGGATGAAACTAACCCTGCTTTTATTTAGAGGTAAAGTATGTCGTTCCTCTTCAGCCCACGTGTAGCACAAACTGCCTTCTTAGGAAATTATGTTTGCTCGAATTTTTAGTTCTCCAGTAAAGATGTTAGGAAGTGGGTACCTTTTGTAGATGAAGTCGTTTCCTCCCTTAAACTTATGGAAGAATGGAAACCTCTTTTTCTGAACACGATTTGGAACTTCCACCAGGAAATAAAAAGCATGATCAGGATATGGATAAACATTTTGGCTAGTAAACTTTCCAAATAAAAGAGTTGGTACATTAAATGCTTGTTTGAAATTTTTAAATATCACTGAGATAATTTACATGGTTTTGTAATTTCTCTCACCAGCTGTGCTCGCTGGTTCTGCGTTTTAGGTTCGAATATAATCTCTGAAGTTTAGTTTTCAAAGTCACCATAAATGTTTCCTATCCATCATGCATTTGTGTTTGGTATTTCCTTCTTAATATTGGTTTCAGTTTATTATCTCTCAAATTCATTATCTAACATGGCACTCAATCATGTCATTATGGCACTCACCGGTATCTAGAGTAATGACAATTTGTCGTTTTCCTTCAGCAAGCTGCTTCATGTCTTTGTGAGATGGATCAATCACCATCCCCTACAATGTTGGAGTCCATGCAGCAATTTCTTACTGCAATTGTGAAGCCAGAACTGCTGATGCATCAAGATAGGGATGCAAAGCTTCTAGTTGCTACTTGCATTTGTGAAATAACCCGGATCACTGCACCTGTTGCTCCTTACAGCGATGACGTTCTAAAGGTGGTTCCTTTTGTTAAACTCATAGGCATCGTGCCACTTTTATCTCATATTGTCTGCAACATATGCTTCTTAAATCTTACTGATTAGTTTTGTTGTGCAGGATATATTTCACTTGATTGTGAGTACCTTTAGTGGATTAAGTGATACTGCTGGTGGCCCATCATTTGGGAGGAGAGTTGTCATTTTGGATACTGTTGCCAAATACCGGTCCTTTGTTGTGATGTTGGATCTTGAATGTGATGATCTCATTAAAGAGATGTTCACTACATTTCTTGCTGTTGCCAGGTTTGATTATCTTGATTGCCTGTTTTTTTTTTTTTTGCTTTTCACTTTGAGTTAGGAATGTGCATCGATTGGGTTACTATAACTAGCTTACCGATGATCTGCTGATTGACTCATTTTGTTGACCCGATAGGCATTTAATTTCCTGCTTTATGTCAATTGTTGTCGTCAAAATAAAGTCTCTGCATCTGTTAACTAAGTTGGTGTTAATATCCAAACTTTTTTTGCGTTTGTCATTTATCTTTTGAGCTAAAATTTGACTAGTGAGAAGCTATTGACTAATTGAAAAACTGTTAAGTGATTTTAGGAAGCTTGGCTGTGTCTGGTTTAAGAGAAATTAATGTTCTTATATTGCCCTGGATTTGCTATTGAGGACTTCTCCCAGATCTTTCACATGCTCATGTGCTTATGATGGAGAACCTTCTTGAATATGCTGTATACTGTTTGTATAAAATGAATTGGTAGTCATTGACATGATTGCTGGTTGATTGAGGGAAGGAATAATTGACTGTACAGCACAGTTCACACTGTTTGTTCAAATATAGAAGCTGTCCAGATTGTGTTGAGTGTTTGCACATAATGGCTCTCTTGATTTATGTTTGGTTACCGACTTACAGTAATTGAGGCACTTTACTTGACCAGGTAACTAACTCATGCCTGTTTTTCACTGATACAGGGATGACCATCAAGAAAATGTGCTTTCATCTATGCAAACAATCATGGTCGTTCTGATAGAAGAAAGTGAAGAAATTAAAGAGGATCTGTTACTTGTAATATTATCAGTTTTGGGACGTAACAGAAGTGTGAGTATTGTTTCTCCATTACGGTGCATATATTCTTGTTCTATTTTTTTTTCCTACTTGTTTAATGTTGCGTAGTATGAATTACTGTACGTAATTTCTTCTTCAGGACGTTTCTAAGGCTGCAAGAAGGCTTGCGATGAATATCATAGAGAATTGTGCGGTAAAACTTGAATCTGGTATCAAACAGGTCCTGGTATCGTTAATGTCTGGAGATAACAGGCTGTCAGATATTAAAATTGACTACCATGAAGTTGTCTATGATATCTATTGTAGTGCCCCTCAGATATTGTCAGGAGTTGTCCCTTACCTCACAGGAGAGTTGTTGGTAAATTGCAGATTCACTTTCTCAAGTTTATGGGTATCTTTTTCCTTCAATACCAGTTTTTCCTGAATATTCATTATGGATCACCAAAATCTGCAGAATGATCAGCTAGACACTCGTTTGAAAGCACTGGGGCTAGTTGGAGGTTTGTTTTCCTTGCCAGGGTCTACAATCACTGAAACGTTTCAGCCAATATTTCTGGAATTCTTGAAAAGGTTGACTGACAGGGTAGTTGAAGTTAGAATGACTGTCCTCGAGCATGTAAAAGGCTGTTTGCTTTCAAACCCTCTTCGTGCAGAGGCCCCTCAAATTATATGTAAGAGTGTTGACTGGCTTAATGAGCTCATGTGTGTTTTGTTTTCTTCCGTAAATTTATTTTGTCATGGTGTCAATCTTCCAGCTGCCTTATGTGAACGATTACTGGACTATGATGAGAACGTTAGAAAGCAAGTGGTTGAGGTGATCTGTGATGTGGCTTGTCATGCCCCGGGTTCTGTTCCTTCTGAAACTATAAAGCTTGTCGCTGATCGTCTTCGGGACAAATCTGTATGTGTGATTCAGACCAAGGGTTTTCCTACAGTTTTGCTTTGTTATTCATTTTTACTAGGCGGAACTTTTGGTGGTCAACTTATGTGTTTTTGTTGTGTTCTAAATTTCCAGCTTACTGTTAAAAGATGTACCATGGAGAGATTAGCTGAATTCTTCAAGGTTTATCACACGAAATCTCCGGATTGCTCCATCACTTACCATGAATATGAATGGGTTCCTGGGAAGATTTTGAGATGCTTTTATGATAAAGATTTTAGGTAAGGCGCTAGTTTTTTTTTTTGTTCTGGCTGGCTACTTGTACTTTCTGTTCTTTCCCAATAAAGTCAGTACAGTTTTCTACTGTTGCAACTATTTGTTGGTTTGCGGTCTGAATCTTTTTATACGTCTGAGGGATCTTATGTCTATACTGTCTTCTAACCTGTTACTGCCTTTGCAGATCAGATGCAATTGAGTATGTTCTCTCTGTGTCTTTGTTTCCAAGTGAACTCTCTACAATAGATAGAGTTGTGCTGTGGTTGAGAATCCTCTGTACCTTTGACAAAGTTGAGGTTAAAGCTCTCGAGAAATTAATGGAGCAAAAGCTAAGGTGCGTTATGAATGTTGATTCCTTTCGTGCTGAAGGAGCCCAGTTTGAACTTCCATCTATTTTCAAGTCCACTGAGTCTCCTAGGATTTGTTATATTGCAGAGTACAGCAAGAGATGCAGAGGTATATCTCTCTTAGGCTGATGAATCAGGTTGGAAATTTGTGGAGCTAATGTGTTTTCGGTCTATATCAGTCAAATTAGGAAAACCTATGCCAATGTAAGTTGTTTCTATGTGCAGGAAGGTGATGCACCTGAGATCCAAAAGAAAAAACTGCTCTGCTTCCGGATTATGTCTCGTTCCTTTGCTGACCCTACTAACGCTGAGGAGAATTTTTTGATACTTGATCAACTGAAAGATGCTAATATCTGGAAGATTTTAGCATCCCTGCTTGATGTAAATACTAGCTTCCAACAAGCTTGCACTAGTCGGGTAAGCAAGGGAATCTTTGTGGTCTAAATAGGTCGGCAAGGTGCATTGTTTGGGCCAGTAGGAATGAAGATCTCTAGGCTATTGGTCTAAACTCTAGAGTGTCTACTTAATACGTGTTTCGAGACTTTATTTTTTGAATCTAGTAGATGGTATCAATTCATCATCCGGTCTTGTTGGATTATTGCCCAACAATTGCTTTGGTCGTTTGATTTCATTTTCCACCACCATTATTGCCACTGACAAGGGATATCTATGGAACACGGGAAAACTTGATCAGTGGAGTAAAATATCAATTGTTATGTGTTTTGATGCGTTGGGTTGGTTTACCTAAGGACGCCTTTAGCTGTCTTGAAGATTGAATCTTTTGTCTTCTTTTCAGGATGATATGCTAAAAATACTTGGTGAAAAGCATCGGCTCTATGATTTTCTCAGCAGCCTGTCTGTGAAGTGTTCATATTTACTTTTCAATAAGGAGTACGTCAAAGTGATTATTTCGGAGGCCGGGGCACATAAGTCTGCGGGGAACACAGAACTCACTCGCTCATGCATGGATGTATTGGTGGTAAGATTCCTGTGTTTCAACCATGGTACATTATTTGCAATGTCCTATGTTTGCGGTTGGCAAGTCATTTGCCAAAAGCTACGTTCATTGGCTCTTTTTATTCCAATCTATGGTCTTCATTATTTATGGACCCGAATACATTTGTTCACGTGTTCGAATGTTGGTACTTTTCTCTTCCTTATTTTGAATGAAGATTTTCTTGGCTTTCTATGACATTGTGGATTGAACTCTTATCTTCCATTATCGCGAAAGTGTATATGCTTTCTTCAATTTTAGATGGTAACTGCTTGGTCTCTTAACTCTCAGATGCTTGCACGTTTTGGGCCATTGCTATTTGGGGGTGTTGAAGAAGAATTGATAAGTTGCTTAAAGGATGAAAACGAAATAATCAAAGAAGGTGCATTACATGTTTTGTCTAAGGCTGGTGGCACCATCAAAGAACAACTTGCAGCGTCATCAAGGTGGTGTAAAACTTTCTGTTGCTAGCGTCTTTGTAATGGTCCTTTGTGCGTATTATCATGCTATTTGTGTTCTTCTGCTGCAGTTCTATTGACCTCATATTGGAAAAGTTGTGCCTTGAAGGCAGTCGAAGGCAAGCAAAGTACGCGGTGCATGCTCTTGCTGCAATAACAAAGGATGATGGGCTCAAGTCCCTCTCTGTTCTATACAAGGTTGCTTTCTTTTTCAGTTGACAGTTTTCATTTTACAAGATCGGATCTGTCTACAGAGGGAGACCTTCGCTGAAATCATTAATTGACCTACATTTTGTTGCTTGTTCGTAAGTGCAGAAGCTTGTTGGCATGCTAGAAGAGAGGATAAATTTGCCTGCTGTTCTCCAGTCTCTGGGATGCATTGCGCAGATGGCCATGCCAGTTTTTGAAACTAGAGAGACCGAAATTCAAGAATTTGTGAAAAGCAGAATTCTGAATTGCAAAAGTGTATGCTGCTGGCATCTTGTTGTTGTGCATATTATTCCCTCTGTCAAGTTACTAATTTACTGTAACATGTGTAGGCTTCCCCGTTGCCGCAACCAGGGGGTAATGCAAAAGTTTGTTGGGATGATGTAACTGAAGCTAGCTTAATGAAGGTTAGTGGTTCGGATTGGTGTGTTTTTCTGTCTGTCTGTCTGTCTGTCTGTCTGTCTGTCTGTCTGTCTGTCTCTCTCTCTCTCTCTCTCTCTCTCTCTCTCTCGGGAAGTATTGATAGAGTGTGGTACATCAATAAAAGCTTTTTCTAACTTTGTGCGTATTGATGCAGATATATGGACTCAAGGTTTTTGTCAAAAGCCACTTGCCTGTTAAAGATTGGCACCTTCGTCCTGGTATTGACGACCTTTTAGGAACAATGAGGAACTTACTGCGACATGGTGAAACATCCCAGGAAACAGAATCAAGGTAGTGCTTTGATCGGCTTATCCCCAGTATATCCATGAACTTTTGACATTATTGCATCACTGTTGATATTGTGTCTTCTTTTTCATATACAGCTTGGTCGATAAGGCACATCTGAGGCTTGCTGCTGCAAAGGCAGTTCTTCGTCTGTCGAAGCACTGGGATCATAAGATTCCTACTGATATCTTCCACTTGACTTTGAGAGTAGCCGAGGTGGTTCCTTGGAAAATTTCCTTGTTAACACTTTTCATCCCTCATATCATTCAGAATTGCTTTTCATAATCGGTTGTTTTCGCAAATGGTTCCTTATTTTCTGTCTTACATTTGTAGAGTTCTTTCCCAGAAGCTAGGAAAATCTTTCTTAGCAAAGTTCATCAATATATAAAGGACCGCCTTGTTGATGCAAAATATGCTTGTGCGTTCTTGTTGAATCCGTTAGAATCTGAGCAGCTTGATTTTGAAGAGGTATTTATGGCTCGACCTTTATTGGTTGATAGTTATGTGGTTTTACATGGTTGATGCTCTCACAAGCTACTTGTCTTGAACTTGTATGTGGCATGATATTGCAGGAAAAGCAAAACCTTGTTGATATTATTCAAATGCATTTGCAAGCAAAGGCACGGCAAGTGTCCTTACAAAATGATGCAAGTCCCTTGACAGCTTTTCCTGAATACATTCTGCCACACGTGGTCCATTCACTTGCCCATATATCTTGTCCTGATGTAGATGAATGCAAAGAAGTTAAAGCATTTGAGCCAATATACCGGTACATCCAATTTCCCCTCTGATTTCTTTGGTTCTGTCATTTATGCTTAGTGTAGTCAGACAGATATATTTCTCAACGATTGGGACTGGTAAGTGAAACTAAAAGCACATTGCATATTTTTCAGGCAACTATACTTGTTTCTTTCTTTGCTGATGCATAAAGAGGAAGAAGCCAAGTCAGAGACTGGGACCAAGGAGAAGGAGAATGTTTCTGTGATTGCCTCTTTGTTTAAGGCGATTAAGGGCTCAGAAGATATTGTGGATATGGCAAAAACAAAGGTAATAGAGGCACCCACATTTAGCTATATCCTGTTATAGATCTTCACAAAATTTGGTTATGGAGCGATATAATATCTCTCCAAGTCTTTGAGGGGTATGGAACGGAAGGCCCATCAGATGTAGACAACAGCTTAGTTGGAGAAATGTAGAATAGCAATCTCACTCACCTTGCTATTGTAATGCACAGAATTCACATGCTGTTTGTGAACTTGGGTTGATGATCGTCAAGCGCTTGGCTTCCAAAGAGGATGACGTACAGGTGTTGGCTTCGCCTGTTACCCTGCCTTCATTGCTGTACAAACCATATGAGAAGAAAGAAGATGGCTCTCAGGTATCTTATTTGGATTTATTCTTTTGTTCATTCTGTGTCTCAGTTGCTCACTTAGTTTATCCATATATTATCCACAAGTGTGATCTCATGATCTTTTCTACCTTTTGTGTCTTTCATAGGCAGATGAAGAGAAGACATGGTTGGCTGAGGAGAGTGTCATAACTCATTTTCAGTCACTTGAGTTAGAAACCAGTCAAACAGTACGGTTTCCAGTTGCCAGTCTATTAATTTATCTTGCAAGAAGAGAGACCATGTTCCTTGTTAACTCTGGTTTGTCAATTGTATTCTTTTCCCCTCATAGAAACTGGTTCCAGCCCCAGCTACCACTGAGGAGGAAGTTAAAAAAGACAGCAACATAGAAGAAAATGAAGAGCCACTTGGTGAGATGTTAAAACATTTGAAGGGTAAGGGAGCAAAAAGTGGGAGGGCTAAGAAAGAGAAGTCTTCATCAGCTAAAGCCAAAAGCATTGAGAATGATTTTGATATTTTGAGTATGGTACGGGAAATAAATGTGGATGCTGTGGTACCATCTGGTAAGTTTGAGTCAAGCAACGGTCATGAGCATGCTCCAATTGAGAAGAAGAAATCACTATCAGAACAAAAAGTGGAGAAGAGAAAGGCACTTGAGGTAGAATCTGTCCCAGTACCTAAGCGCAGGAGGTCAGCTGCTGTTAGATTATCCCAGAGTCCAATGAAGACTCCTTCTAGAGCTTTAGTGGAAGACTCAAGCCCTGATTTTAAGAACATAGTTTCTTTTCCAAGAAATATGGGTAAAAGCGGGGACTCTGACTTTTTGGTATCATGCGTTAGAAAGAGCAGAAATTCGACACCAAAGAAGGAATTCAAAAAGGCTGATAAGGATGACAGTGGTAGCGAGAATGAAGCTAAAGATTCTGATGAAGAAAATCTGACGGTAAACTCTTTCTGTTCCTCAATATGCAAGCAATAGTCATGTGCTTTATCTCAGATCTCTATTCTGATATATGGTTTTGATTAAATGTTAATTTATGCTTCAGAGCCCAAGCTGTCATGCAGAGGCTGGTAAGAACAAGAAAGCGGATAATACAAAGTCACCGACTGGATCTGTGAAGAATCGGAAAAGAAAAAGTTCTTCAGGATTGGTGAAGGTTGACTATTGTGAAGATCAATTAACTGCCATCTTGATTTATGAGTTCTTTAATTAAGTTCTGAAACACATTGTTTCTATTTAACATTTCATGACCACACTTTTTCTGCAACCTGTTATGTTTTCTTCTGTATTTCCTCTCCGCAGACGTTAGAAATTTTGGTAAACAGTTGTGGGGCTCATGTGCCAACTGGTTTCCCCTGTAGTTTCTACATGGATTCTTACTCTTTTAGGATAAGCTTTTAGTTTACTTATTGATGAATGTGTTTGTTATGTTAGTTCCATTTTCCCAGGGTTTGTTTTGTAAGGTAGCTCATACGCCTCAATTTTGCTTTTTCCAGTTTGCAAAGAAGAAGAATGGAGTGGACTTCGACGAATTGATTGGTTATAGAATAAAGATCTGGTGGCCAATGGATAAGAAGTAAGTACACTCTCTAGACCTTTTGGATAAAGTGGTGTTCTTTAATAGTTAGTATTTCCATTGGTGCACTCCACTGCGGTTTTCAAGTTATTTACTGAGAATATTTGTGTTTCCCACTTTTAGTTTGATCTGCAACTGTGTAGTTTCTGAGCTCTGCTGTATAGTCAGTTGCTGCCTGGTTTTAGAGATTTCAAAAGTATTGAATATATTTTGTAAGGAAACTGATATGATTATGGCAAACATTACAGATTTTATGCAGGCACGGTCAAGTCTTACGACCCTTTAAAGGGGAAGCATGTGGTATGCTGCACCTGTCTCTCTGCTCTCCCAAAGATTGTGAATTATAGTATATATCTTATGACCATTGCTTGATGAAATTGTTGGTTCTTGGGTTTGTATAGGTTCTATATGATGATGGTGATATCGAAGTTCTTCGTTTAGATAGGGAGCGTTGGGAACTGATTGACAAGGGCAGAAATACTGCAAAGGTCTTCTACTCTCCTAGTAAAAAGATCGTTTGCTTGTTACTCCAGTTTTGTGATTAGTTGTTTTGATGGTTTATTTCTTTGCAGAAGTTGAGTTCATCTAAGCGTGCCCCTTCTAAGGAAGAGTAAGTATAATTTCTGATGAATATTTCAGAAGAAAAATCAGCTAGAGTGAAAACCACTAAGATTCTTTTTCTTTTCCGTGGATGGCCTTTACAGGTCGCCCAGACCGAAGAAAAGGAGTAGAGGTAGTTCACAGCAGAACAAGAAGACCTCCACAAAGATGTATGTTTTTAAATATTGTGGAACTCCTGTTGTAATTTGCGTTGCATTTTAAAGTTTGCTTTGATTTTTTGTGGTGATGAGGTGACCATAGGGCGTTTATTTTTCTTCTTCTCGTAGAACTAAGGGCAAAAGAACACCAAAGAAAAACTCCAAACAAGTCCAGAACGAGCTAGAAAAGAGCGAGCATTCTGATGCGTCTAAGCCAGAACTTGCCCAGCCATCTGATGACGAAGAAACAAAATCTGGTACTGTCAACGGGTCCCATTAGACTTGATCTACTCTGGGCATACTTTGATAGTACTAAGGACTAATGAAATCTTTCTCCCTACAGATGACTCTCAAGTTGAACACAAGGATGAAAAAACATTGTCTCTTACAGGGGACGAGGAATCCGACAAAGAAAATATGTCAACTTCCCCCGTTATACACTCAGCGGATGATGAAGTGGAGAATAAGTCCAACCATTCCGACGATGATGGAGAAGGTGCACAAAGCCTTGAAGTCAAAGATTCTGATGATATCGAAAGTGAAAAGCACAAAGAAGTGAATAATGATTCTGGCAAGGAGGACAGTATGAAACATGAAGAGGAGAAGAGTGATTCTGACGTGGAAGAATCTCATTCAGAAGAGGAGAAGAAGGGAGAAGATCAGTCAGATGAAGGAGAGGAATCAGGTTCTGAAGAGAGTGAAGATTCTGGCCAGGTCGACATGGATCAAACCGATCCAAAAATTCCTGAACTCTCGGATGATGAGCCTCTTGTATATTCTTCTCAACCTCCTCTCACTTTATTTCCAGGCATTTTTAGTACATGATGGTTGTCAAACTTATGGAACTTTGTACTTTGCAGAGCTTGTGGAAGGATAAGGTTAGGAAAAAGTCTGCGTCAAAGCCAGCAAGCTGAAACAGGAGAAGCATGGAAGGGTTATTGACCTGAGCAAAGTGAACAGTCTGTGCTTTGCTTCAGTAAGTTGGTTGGTTGTTGTACCTTAGCTGGTGGTGGTGTAGATTGTGGATGAAGAAAAGAGAGCCAAGAAAACAGATGTAAAGAAGAGAGTGATAAACTTACTAGGGAGGTTTCGTCTCGTCGGGGACTGTTTTACCAGATGATAAGAAAACTGTAGAGTAAAATTTACTAATTAGGGCATCCCTCACCTAGCTTACATAGAGATTTTAGTGCCCTCTCCCCTGCCCCTGTAATTTACCCCAGGTTAGCCAGCTGTGCAGTCAATCATCCTCATCGTTGTAGTCTTTGTAAGGAACCTTGTTGTCGTGGTTGTTTTCATCTTTGTTAATGTGTAACTTAGCTGGTAATTTCTCAACCCTGACTGGTTGCTGTTGTTCATGGAAATGATGAATGGTGTAGTATTTGTTGTAGTAGGTGCTTGATTTTGTACAGCAACAGTGAGTTGAGGGATGCCACAATGCTGTTCCTCCGTACATTATTCTTAGTTTAAAAGTTTTTGTGTTTGATTTCTGCAAGCAGCTGTAAGGGCAAGTGAAATTTCTGGGTTTTGGTTATCATAATATGCTGTTGAATCTAGCTGATTAATGGGGTTGCCATACGGGTTGAAGTACATAGACTGTAAATTGAATTCACATTCGGTTACACTTGAAACGAATCAATGTACACGTTTTTTCATCCGCTTATTCTTTACGTATAATTGAACAAACGAATTGAATTGAATTGAATTTGCTGTTAGGTTTGATCTTGGATCAATTTGAAGGGTTAGTTTCTTAGCGATTAGGTCCAATCCCAGACCTTGTTAAAATTTTAAGCCACCACTACGAATGGTATTAATATTATGATTACACATAATTATCAGCTAAGCTTATTCGTTTGATCTTGGGCCGAATTTATGTTTCTTTGATGGGTGGGCCAATAAGCCCATAAATAATCCTGTAAGGCCAGCTCAAGCAAAAATTTGTGTCGAAAAGCCCGAGCCCGTTGCAGTTCCGCTAGGTTTTTAGGGTTTCCCTTTCCCCCTTACATATATTGCTCGCTTGTTAAGAGGTTCATATTTCCGAGCGAAAGAGAGAAGAAGAGGCGGAGAGCAAACAAAACAGTTTTGCAGCAATGGCGCCGAGGAAGACTCCCGTCGTTTCCAGGAACCCGCAGCTTATCAGAGGAGTTGGCAAGTACTCCAGGTCCAAGATGTACCATAAGCGTGGTCTCTGGGCTATCAAGGCCAAAAATGGCGGTGTTTTCCCCAAGCACGATCCTAAACCTAAGGCCGCCGCTACCCCAGTGAAGCCCTCAAAGTTCTACCCGGCCGACGATATCAAGATGCCACTTCCCAACAAGCGCAAGGCTAAGCCCACCAAGCTCAGGTATCATTTTCTTCCCACCCTCCAATTCTTGTCATGTATTTCATTGCCGGCCTTGGATTGATGGATGTAGGAACTATTTAGGTCCCTTGATGTTGTTGGCTTATTTTGTTGGGTTTAGATCTGTAGTATTACCATTTTGTTTTTAATCTTCGCTGTTAGGAAATTTATCTGCTTTCCAGTTTTGTTAAAGTTTTGGGCTCTTGAGCTCCTAATTGACTTTGTGTTTAGTTGGTTCTATGTAAAAGGTGGTATTTTTGAGACTATATATCTGTTTTTTGTAATGGGGTTTTGAAATTTTAAGACTGCAGATATCGATTTCTTATTTTGGTTTCTGCTGATGCAGGGCTAGCATTACTCCTGGGACTGTTCTGATTCTCCTTGCTGGAAGGTTCATGGGCAAGAGAGTTGTGTTCCTTAAGCAGCTAACCTCTGGGTTGCTTTTGGTCACTGGTCAGTGTATTTTTTATATCCAATTGCTTTTTTGTCTATGGAATGGTATTTCTCAGTTTCATTTCTGATAGGGTCTATTTTGATTGTTACTTGATGTGAATTTGTCAACTGTTTTCAGCATGCATAGTGAGAATGGAGTGTCTTTTATTCCACTTCACTTTCGTATTCAACCATGTGTATAAATTTGTGTTTTGTTAGAACTCTTATCATTGATTAAGTTGGTTTAGCTAGTTCCTTATCATTAAAAGGTCTTAGTACTACTGTTTCTTGTTTGTTATATTGTTCTGATGTCAGGTTTGTAATCTGTGTTGTAATCTTTGGCAGGGCCATTCAAGGTCAATGGCGTCCCTCTCAGGCGTGTGAACCAGGCTTATGTCATTGGAACCTCTACCAAGGTTGATATCTCTGGCACCAATGTTGACAAGTTCGATGACAAGTACTTTGCCAAGGCTGCGGAGAAGAAGAACAAGAAGGGAGAGGGAGAGTTCTTTGAGGCGGACAAAGAGGTAAGCTATCTTTCTCATTTGCTCCCTTGTTTTGTTGACAAATGATATAGTTTCTCAATATCGTTCCGATGTTAAACTTTTTATTCTTTAACAGGAGAAGAGCGAGTTGCCACAAGACAAGAAGGATGACCAGAAGGCTGTCGATGCAGCATTGCTTAAATCGATCGAGGCAGTGCCAGATTTGAAGTCGTACTTGGCTGCCAGGTTCTCCTTGAAGGCGGGGATGAAGCCTCATGAGCTTGTTTTCTAAGCGAAGAGTGTTTTAGAAACTTAAATCTTTTGTTGTCGGTTGGTATTTTGGTTGGAGACACTTATTCTAGAAAAGTTTGTACTGAGAGTTTTGATTTTGTGATAGACGGGCTTCTTTAATCAAATATGAGTACTGGTTTTGCAAGGCCAATCTAATCTTTGCCCAATTCCCTATTTGGTGGTGGTGCTTTGATCTTGGTTATACTCGGATGTAGTAAGTCAGTTATTGAGCTATTATGCACCTCTTCTTGCGGATGTTCTTAATGAAGGGATCGAGTCAAGTGACTCTGTTCATATCAGGGAAGAAAAAGTACTGGCACCTCTTCATTTGGGCTATTGCTTACGAGCTAAATAGAACAACATTGTTGCTTTTTTGAATTGAGCTTAGCAGGTGTTGTGGCGTGCAATTAGAAACTGGAAACCATAATGGAAGGATCTGCTTAGAATTGAAGCTCTTCTAGGATTAGCTCCCGAAAAAGCCAGGGACTGAATAGTTAGTTTGGTAAAATATGGAGACTAGAGTATTCATTATTTAACTTTTGAGTGGTATAATCGTAGTTAGGCAAAGCGGGCACCGTATTTTCCCCGCGAAAACTAAAAGGGAATATAAATGAGAGGCCAATAAGAGAAAAGTTACAGGCCAATAAGAGAAAAGTTACCGCGCAAGGGTTTCTGTTCAAAATCCGAATCCTATTCGGACCGGCGCGTTCGATTTTCCATTCTTTTGTCTTGATTTTCCTGCCGCTTCCAGAGCAGGGTGACAAAGGGTTCCAGAATTCTTTAACTGGTGCTCAATCTGCTGAAAGTTTCGATCTTTGTGGTGGGTTAGAGAGGGTCCTACCGTTCTTCGATAATAACTATGAAGAGAAAGAGAGACGTCGGCAGTTCTGCTTCTCGTTCTCGACGGAGTTCCATGTTAATGAAGAGAAAGAGAAAGGTGCTTGGCTCTGCTTCTCGTCCCCGTCACAGCACCAAGTTTCTGAAGAGACATAAAAAGGTCCTTCATGGCTTTCTTCCTCTTCACTCTTATGTTTTGCTTTAAATTTCTGGGTTTCTGTTCTTCTTTACCTCTAGTAGTTTGATGGAACATTGAGATTGGGAACATGATTCTTTAAACTCTTATCAGTGAAATTTCTTGATCATTCACTGAAGAACACTAGTCTTAATCTACTAAGTTACCCATTCAACTGCAAAAACTTCACTATAAAACATAGACAGTAGTCTCTCTTTTGGTACTTTGCTTTTGTTGGCTCTGATTTGCCTTTGTGAATACGATACTGGTAAACCAATTAAGTTGGTTGTTTCGGGTTTTGCAGGGGTCCTCTGATAAATTGCATAGCTATAATCATGAAGACCGAATTAGTCAGCTTCCGGAGGACGTCCAGTTGTTCATATTATCTTTCCTGACAATTAAGGAGGTGGCCATGACTTGTTTCCTTTCCACTCAATGGATGGACTTGGGGGCTTCCATTCCTGGTTTAGACTTCAACGCCTCATTCTTCCCAATTGACGAAGGCATTGACTACCTGCCTCCGTACGTGAGGGAGGATTATGTTAGACGTGTTAGTAAGGTGATTCAATCATACAAAGGGCAGATTTTGGAGGAGTTCAGACTTCAGTTTTGCCTGACTGAGAAGCATAGAAGTTTTATTGATTGGTGTATCGAGTTTGCTTTATCTAAGAAAGTCAGGAAGCTGGATTTGGACTGCAATCTACCATCTGGAGCTTGTAACGGGATCTATGAGCAGCGTCTCTTCTACATGTCAAGACATAATGTAATTATCAAGGACGTCGATCAGCAAAAGAAGTATGCTTTTCGAGTAGGAGCTGCGAGCCAAGCTTCTACTCATGATATATCATCACCCGTTTGCAGGTCATTCCGTCGTTTTAAGTCGCTCACATCTCTATGTTTGAGGTCCGTCAGAATGACTGGGGATGTTCTGGAGGGTCTTCTGTCAACTTGTCCTATTCTTGAAACGTTGACTCTGCATCATGTCTATGACTTGGCCTGTTTGAAAATTGCTGGTCATTCTTTGAGGTTGAAGCACTTAGAGATAATCGGATGTGGTGAATTGGATAAAATCGAGTTATATGATGTTGTAACAATCGTTTCTTTTGTGTTATATGATGAAAGAGTTCGTGTTCATGCTCTGCCAGGCTGGTCTGATGAGAAATTTTTTCTGAGGAACCTTCCAGGCTTAGTGGATGTATCTTTTTCAATAATTTCAAAACTGGTGGTTCAGTTTCTTATGCTCTCCTCCCATGTTTCCCAGCTGAAGCATCTGAAGGTGGCTGTTTACCCGGGACCTCTGGTTAGTGTTCCAACTGATTCTTTCTTTAATTGCTCTTGCTTTGTTTGGTCATTCACATTAGGACCCTGGCTAAGATGATATTGTCTGCAGGTAGATCTAGACTATCCAATTATCCACAAACTTAATGGTCTGCTAGAAGAGGCATTGATCGGAAAGGAGACTAGTAACGGCTGCTTCCTGGATTGTGAGGAAAGACAATATAAGCAGGAGGATTTTCATCCGGCAGCTGACTGATTTGATTATCAGGATTATAGCAATCCAATTTACAGGAGTAGAATGTATAACAATACTAACACAAACTTCTTTGCCTGGTTTGTACTTCGCCATTAGCCTTTTTATTTGATAGACTTAACCGTTTAGTCCCTGGCATTTTAGAAACCAATTTGACAAGTGCTTCAACTCTTTCTTTTACTGAAATTCCATATGTCGTTTCTTTCAATTAAAAAATGCACTATCTAAAACGATCAAAGAACAGGCACTAATAAATATTCATCAACAATACAAATCTAAAGAGTAAATGACAAATACACTGCTGATTTCTCATTGCCAAATGCCAATCTTAATTGAAGAACACACAAGAAGAGGCAGAAAACACTACAATGTAGGGCACTCTGCAGTTGACAAAAGAAAGGAGTTTGCCTTTTTCCTTACTCTGGATAGCTTAACAACCCATCAAAACAAATAGAAATTGATGAGACAGGAGTAAAATGTGCAGCAAATTCAACATTCTGCAGAAGAAGAAAAAATCCAGAAAAATGGTTGCACAAGAAAATATGACGAAGGGCATAACTCGAAAAACACAGCCTTTACTTGAGAATATCTCCATGAAAGAATGCATCTTTTCTCCAAGTAAAAGCATCTTCATGATTCCAGAAACTCCATTGCTCCAAGTATATAAACACTCCACTCCTGATAGTGAACTAACCCGAAAAGGGTAATCCTACATAACTCAGGTCAGGTCCTGGATTTGCCATAGAGGTTCCTGTAGACAACTTTGGTACGATGCACGAGGATCAAGCTCAAGATAGCTGCAATGACACAGAATCCCGACATGATCATGCAAGTGAGGAAGTAACACACAGAGCCTTCACACTTCAATGTATCTTCGGCACTGAAAAAGTCTGTGAAGAATCTTCTCCCTGAAAGGAAGAACTGGGAATTTGGATTGTGAATTCCGGCTTGCTTCTCAGCTTCTCGATCATATATGCCACTTGCAATCATGCCTGAGAAGACGAGTGAGCCTGCAGGGTTTGCTAGTGTGAGGAAGTTGTAGAGAGCTCCAAACTTTTTCAGACCAAATAACTCAGAAGCAGTAGCTGGGACGATCGCCCAGTGGAATCCATAGCCACCGCCTATCAAGAGAGTGCCAATGTACATTGCCCCAGGCCAGTCAAAGGCAAAGAAGATGTGTCCGATTGCCATGACGAACTGGGCAGCTGCCATTGTGACTGGTCTAGGGTAAGCATAGTCCCTGTCATTACATAACAAATGGATCTCTAGCAGTCAAGCATAGAGATGTGATTGTCACCTATCATACTACAACGACATATTTGTTTAACCAACAGTATAAGAGCAAACAACAAAAGTTATCAGCATATTACCAAGAAATAATTTCATGGCAAAAAGAAAGGGCTGATCTATACCTGACAACTACCTCGGAAATGTAGCCACCACCAACTCGGCCCAGAAAGTTCCAAATGCTGATCATGGACACAAAGACATGTGTATTGTCATAGCCTAGTGACTGACTGAGCTGCCCCAAGTTATCAATGATGGTCAACCCAGATCCAGAACCCAACAAAAGCGAGAAGAAGATGAGCCAAAAGTCTGCCTTGATCAATGCCTGCCCCAACGTAAAGTCCTCTCCTCGATGAGGACCGCTCCTCCTCTTCACCCTCACTGCTCCTGCTGCAGCTGCCTGGAACAACTTTGCTTGCAACTGAGCAATCCTCTTCTGTCTCTCTGAGGCTGGGAGCAAGTCTACTTCCTTAGGCTTCTCGTCCTCCACCTCACTCAGTATCACCTCATGCCCATCTTGCTCAGACTGTGACGGTTGTCCTTTCTCATTCTGAGGGGAAAGGAGAGCCTCCACTGATGGATCACTCTGGTCAGGAGAAAAGAAGCTCAACCATATGGGTACTGCAATCGGAAGCACAAGGAGCACGAACAAGATGCCCGTGAAAGTTACGATTACTGTTTTACTCAAAGTGACTAGATCTTCAAGCAGCATGACTGCCATCAAGTAAGCAGCTAAGAGAATGCAGACACTGTAAATAAACGAGAAGCTTGTGCCATCAGATGGTCTGATTTGCCTATGGCCGCCAACTGGCCTGATTATGAACATCAGTGTGATGACTATGATTCCTGGTCCAACAGCAACCATGAAGATGAGAGATGCGTGATCAGGGGCATGTATCATGGTGTATATCTGTGTCAGGATTGCTCCACTTAACCCAGCGAACCCCTTCAGGATTCCGACGACTGGCCCACGGCTCTTGGGGAAGTTTTGCACGCATGAGACTAGAGCAACTGTGTTGAAGTAGGTTTCACCATTGTTCCCTATGAATATCAGAATGCACATCTGTTGTAGACACACAGGAAGGTTAAAGGTTTTCATGAGAACTAGGAAATGAAGGTTTCAAGCAATAGTTCAGAATCAAATTCTGAAAGGAATGAGTTTCTAATCATACACAGAACATTACTGAGCATCTGGTAAGAAAACTCGTTGCAGAGAGAATTTTTACAGAACTTATCATACACAGAATTAACTTTGGACTTGATCAAGCCATCTGTAGATAACAAATCACACATCAGGCAATCACAGATTCCTCACTTGTTTCTCTCAATCAAAACCGTGGATTGACTTTCAGAAATAGCAAATATACAATCCAACTCTCAGAAAACCATTTAAATTCAAGCAGCAAAGTTCTTCGACAAAAGTTCCCTAAAATAAACAGAGATAGGCAAAAGAAAATCAGCGAAAGAAATACTCACAGCCCATAACGGCAAAGGAGGAGATCTACCCGTGACGACCAGCCAAACCCAACCGTACCCAATCAGATTCTGGAAAGCACCAACTAGCAAAGCGCCCCAAAGCGGCAGAACCTCGCACAAGCTACCAGTCAAGAACCCTACGCTGTCCCCAAGATCCTTAGCCACTCCCAAGCTAGCCAGCTGACGTTGATTGTAGCTCAGCGAGCTTTTGATGACCGGGGATATGCTGCCGAACAAGTACCCGATTCCAGCCCACGACTGTATCCACATTGCTGCTACAAACACCAGCCATCTGTTGTTGAAAAACAGAGCAAACCTCTCTTGTATCTTCCCCATTAAACAAAAACTAAAACAGAGTCTGGGGCCGAGAAAGTTGAATCAAAGCAGAATCCAGAAAGGGGAATGGGTTGATGATTGCAGAGTAATCAAAACTTTGTAGAAAGCCTCCGACTTGGTTTAGCAGAAGTGGAACGGATTTTGGCTGGGGATAGGGGAAAAGGAAAGGAAGACGATGACTATGGTGACGAGGGCGATGATGAAGAAGAAGGGCGGCGGGGTTGTTGAGATCGATGATAAGGCTGGGAGCTCGAAGAGAAACGAAATGGAGAGCTTTTGGGAGAGGCGGCCTACTAGAGACTAGAGAGAAGAAAGAAGAGTGTGGTGTGCTTCACATGTCGGCTTGTGGTCAACGAAAAGCATCAAGGCTTACTTATTATCCTTGTTTTTTTTTTCGGATTGGGCTTCGTTGCCACAGCCTATTTACACATGTTTTTTTATGAGAACAGTTTTCATGATTTTCAACATTGCCCGAAAACAGAGACAGACAAACTACTAAATGGCACCTTAATTGCCAAGACTTGCATCAGTCCACCATCTCTTCTCCAGAGTTCAACTTCTGTATTCCCATGTTTATCTATAGTAGTACTGGTACACAATCAGTTTGTTTATACTCCATTTCTTGTCTAGACTTTCACAGTTCATAGAAAGTGGAGAGGAAGCTTTAGTAGCTGTCATTTCTGATTCCTTTATTCAAGGTTTGAAGAGAATGAGGAAGAGGGGAGGGAGATGGAGTTGCTGCAGGCAAAAGACTGGTTTTCCTGTGGGGAAGGGGAGCATGAATCAGATTTTCGAGAGTATAATCACAACGAATGTGCTATTTCCAGTTCTAGGAGATTGCTTAATTTATAGATTGGTTGAATCTCCTCATCATTCTGCACAATATCATCTTAGCTAAGGTCCTAATTGGAAGCTGAACCCAGAAAGCCAAATCAAACTAGGAACCAGTTGGAACACTAACCAGACGTATGTGATAAAACAATTATCCACAAACGCTCCAGCTGGCCAAGATAGGAAGACAACGCATGAAACTCATACGTCAACTTCAAAAGGTTGGAAATGAAAGGTCAATCAAGTGTGGTAGGTTCTTCATGAAAAAGGACCCCTTGATATTTTTACCAAATGCTTCAACCTCAAGAACTTTTACATACTCCAAGTCATTCACGTGCTGCAATGTTGGCATCTCAAGAACCGGACAATTTAACAGAATACCATCTGAAACATCCCTACCTATACTGACAGATCTCAAACATAGAGATGTGAGCGACTTAAACTGACGTAGGGATCACCTGTAAACTGGTGTTGATGAACCATGAGGAGTAGCTTGGTTCACTTCACAGCACCTACTCCAAAAGCATACAACTTTTTCTGATAGAAGTTGTTACATCTTTCATGTGGTAAATTCAAGTTCAACTCCAGCTTCTTGACTTGCTTATATAAAGCAAACTTGACCCACCAATCAACAAAAACGCTTATCCTTCTTAGTCAAGCCAAGCTGAAATCTGAACTCCAAACTGTTGCCTCTATATAATCGAACGACCACTGTCTTACATATTTGTACGTTAAGCATACACGTAGGTAATACAGTAACCTAAATGGGAAGAATGAGACACTGAAGTCTATATGAGGAACAAGCACCACAAGTACCTCCATCGAGTAGAAAGGAGACTGGTAAAAGCAGCTTCCTGAGAGGAACAAAAATAACTACGACTAAAATGATTTCAATGCATAGTAATTCATAGAATACACAATGAGTATGTTTGCTCCTTTCCTTTTTTCCTACAACAGTGAACATTCGCACTATCAATATAGTAACACCCTGCAATCATTTTTAATGTTAATATATGTACCTACTAAAACTAAAGTTCTCTCCTTTTATCCTTCTCGCTTCTCCCTATCTCTAGCTACCAAGTTCTGTAAGAGGGGGAACAACCAAAATCCACTCACAAAACTTAGTTTCTCACATCATAAACAACTGGACTGCCCAGATGAACAATACTGTAATACTTATCATCCATCTACGAGACCCGATAAAACTCGAAGATGATTTCGACGATGAAGAACCTTTGGTCTCGGTAACACCAACAAGAAACCTACACTCACCAACAGAAGGGTCCAAGAAAGTCACCATACCAAGGCCGTCAAAATCACAACTCCTCTCGTCCTGCATCTTCAACTGGTAGAAACTATTAAATGCGTAGGAAATATTCCCCTTCACCCCAATCTCGTTGCACGACCCTCCATAGTTTAGCGTCGTGCAATCGGCAACACTACAAGCGATCCTCATGTGGTTTGCCACATTAGTCAAGTCTTTCGACGAATCCACCACACACCACCTCGAAGGAAGGTACTCAACATTCTCTGCATTCTTCAGATTCTTGTTTCCCTGGCCTAGATTCAAGGCATACTTAGCTTGACCATCGAATGAGAAGATCCCCCAGTGCCTCTCGAAGTTCCCAGGAAGCACGCTCTTGGCACCTTCATCGAGTAGACCGAAGATATAGACATCCATGGGAGGCGAACCGGGTCTAAGAGGGGTACCTTTGTTTCCCACAACATGGTTGATCAACCCTTGATTGAATACTTTTGCAGCAGTGAGATTTGCACCAGGAGCTCCATCACTTGGCCACCCTACCTCTCCAATGACAATAGGCATTTGGCCATACCCGAGTTTGGTGAGTGCCGACACTAAGGTGTCGAAGTTGCCATCAAAGGCATTGGTGTAGACATTAGGTCCATCAGTGACAGCATGGGTGGTCCCCTCGAAGAAGGCATAGTCTTGGGGGAAATCTGAGTTGCCGTAGAGACTGAGAAATGGGTAGATGTTGACTATAAAGGGAGCGCCATTGGAGTTGAGGAAAGAGACAAGTTGAGTGATGATCTGAGTGAGCTCTGGACGGAATGCTCCTTGGGAAGGGAGAGAAGGAGACTCGTATGCATCAGCATTGCAAGGGACGACTAGCCTCACATATCCAGCGAGATTAGCCTTGGTTAGAGACTGTTGGAGGTTTAGCAATGCAGGCATGACATATGTTTGGAATTGGCCAGAGTAGCTCGTGAGGAATGGCTCATTTCCCACAGCTATATATCTGCAAAATTCAAAATGGAATGTGTCCGTGAGAAACATGTTTCCAATGAGTAAAACCTTATGAATGCTATCAACTTTCAGATTCTTCAGCACTTGCCAACTGCAAATCACAATTAAAACTTTAAGCTGAGCACGATGCTACGAAGATAGACGGTAACAGAAACATAAAAACATGAAGTTGCAGATTGAGAGACGGATGACTCGATCTGGCTTCGAATTCGATGATGGCTAAATTTACAACAACTTAAATTTGCTTGTCAATCCCTAGTAAATGATCCCGAGGCCAGGCAAGCTTTATTAGAACTCCAAGTTTGCAAATGGGCCTAGAGCTACCATCCAGACAATCTCTCCATACAGTTGCCTAACCAAGTGCTGCAACTTGAAATCAACACTAACTTGACAGAATTCATTCCTGAATTCTGGCTCTCATACTGGTCTTCACTCTTCATTCTTCATCCATTTTAAATCAAATTTAGGGGAAAACACACCAAAAAGCAAGATAAACACGGCCCTAAAACAGGAAAACTAATAAACATCAGTAACTATCAAGCCAAGTTCACTAAGAAACACACATCAACCAACCAAAAGGAACGAACTTTATCAAACCCCTTTACACCTTTCCTCCCAGAAACCAAAGAAACAAAGGGAGAATTCTGGAAAAGTACCTGATATCAGCACCGCCTTTAACCATGTACCTAGAAACATTCTGGCGAACCCACAAATCAGAAGCTGAAACCGAAGAACTAATGGTGGAGAGCAGCTCGTTAGGAATTCCCACCATGACCTGAATCCCACTCCCCATCAGTGCTTCCAGTGCACCCGGGTCCGCATCAAATAGCTTCACCTTTCCAATCTTGTTCTCCTTCAACAGATCCACCACCGTCGACGGCTTCAGCCGGTGAAAAGACACTGTTCCCCAGTTCACCCCGATGGCCGATTCCGCGAATCTGCATCTCAGAATCGCCAGCAGCAGCAGGAGAAGCAAGTTGCTTGCTCCTTTCCTTGGTGGGGACATTGGGAATGAGAGAAAGCTTGCTCCTTTTCGCTGGGTTCTTCTTCTTCTTCCCCTTTTCGGCTGATTTCGTAGTGTTCTGACATTCAATCTTCTCTCTTCGTGTCGCCCATTACTTCATTGGACTTCAAGCATTTACTTAGAAAAGAGTTCGGGAAACTTGTGATGTTTTGATGGTCGTGAGCTGGTGGAAGGACACCGGAACGAAGGGAGTGGCAGCAAGGGGCAGAGACGCAGAGTAGAGAGATTTGGGCAACCGCTGATAGGGGAAAAGGGGGGAAAAGGGTAAAGCTTGGGAAGATGTGTGAAAGAGAAGGTTATATAATGATATTGGCCGGTGAATACTAAACTATAATGGTGCTTTGTCCCCGAGATAATGTCTAAATTGCCCTCGATAGTTTTACTTTTGTTGTTTTGCGCACAAGAAGTGAACTTTTACTTTCATTTTCTCTAACCTAGTAAATAGTAATCTCACAAAAGAACACTTAATTAACTTTCATGGTTGTAAATTAAATTTTTGGATAAATAGGATTGTTCCTAGTTCCATTCAACTCTTTAATAGTGAAATGTTTCATGAAAATATTGATTTGAAGCGAATGTTTCGATTTGATTCATGTAAATACATTACAAGTAATGATTTATTTATTTTCATTAATGAACTCTAGGATAAAGTTTAATATTCAGATGTTGTATCTTCTGCTTCATGTCCAAACTAACAAAGCTTATGATATTGTTGTTTGCTCATTTTAAACAAAGATATAATTAAGCAAGAACAATGAGATTTGTGGAGGCATTGTTTTTCCTTCTCTCTTTTGGAGTAGATTGGGGATTGGTTGGTGTAGGGCATGATGGCATCTATCCATTTAGATGATGATATAGACATTTCACCCTAGTTAGGGAAACATCTCACATATTCTCCTATTGTTGGTCTAAAGGTTGACACTTGGGAGTCCAATAGCATAAAGCAATTGTAGTTAAGAGTGATACTAATCACAAGCCTCTTGACAAAACTTAAGCCAAACAAGAGATGTCTCTCACTATCATCTAGGAAGAAAGATGGAAACCTCATTATGTTCATTTTTCTTATCTTTTATTAATTATTTTATGAACTATTATAATATTCGTATACGTATGTAACATATTATTTGATATTAGACAATTTAAAAGTAAATAACTTCTATAAAGTTTAAAGATATGATAAGATTTTGTAAGACATAAGAACCTTTATGATTCATCTCAAGTTGACAAATTATAAGGTACATAGACAAGAATGTTTATCTTCTATATTTGATAATGTAAGAACTAAAATCATCAATTTGTGATTTTAATGAGTACTCATAAGATACTCACAATATATATTGATCTCCATAATTCGCGTACTTTTAATTAGTGGAGTAAGCTTGAAATTTACATGTATTTACACCTTAGCCTTAACCACTCTTAACTAGTGATCTATGAGCTTGACTATATTGTAATTTAATTTGAAGGGGGAGACGAGAGTCGATTACTCAAGAACACCATAAACATATATTTAGGCTAGATGACATCACTAATCCGCTAGTGACATAAAATAAATGAGTGTAAAGTGTACTTGATACCAAATCGGAGTGTGTCCAATGACTCGTTATTAATATTGTTTAAAATAAAATTATCTGGAATTTTTGTATTTTTTACGAGATCATTTTCAATTGTTATCATAGTCATTTCATCGAAAACTTTATATAGGATTTTTTGAAATACAAACAATACTTTAACAGTTATTATACGTATCTATTATATACGTGAGAGTATTGATCAATATCTAATATCAATTATCCTGGTACACTACAAATACAACCTAGAATATATGATCAGATTAACTAACACGAAAGCTTTGACTATTGAGGTCTGCCAAGTGCCAACACAACCTCTTGGCTGTCCCTGCCGACGACTCTCTCTCTCACACTACTTCCAACTTCCAAGTTCCAATATGAGATGAGAGAAAAAGGCCAATGAGGCCGCCATGAATGCATCTTGGCCATATGTGTGCAGGCTAGCTCTGTTCCTTCTTTCTTTCTTATCATGATATGCTGCTGCCTCTTCCTGGAAATAAGGCTGGCTGCTGAAGCTAAGCTCCAAAACAATTACATGTGCATGGCGTTTCGATTTGGCATTAATCAATCAATCAATCAATCCCCTCTTCCATATTAACAAAGACACGTGTTCCTCAAAGTATAGTGCTCTCTGTCTCTGTTGCTTTTCGCAACCAAGTGAATCGTATAACTTTCCCAGGCTGCCCTGTTGCGTGTCCCTATTCGTGCATGTCGTCCATCGATCGTTAATTTAGCTACTTAATTAACAGATGAGGTGTAGTTAACCGTCTATAAATGGGTACCTGTTAGATTAAATATGTATCAGAAATTTAAGTATGTTATTAGAATCAGCGGCGGATCTAGGGGGCCGCCCGGGCCACGACCCATGCCTCCATAGATCCAAAACTCGTATAGTACTTGTAAATTTTCTATTTTGAGTATATATTTCAATGTTTATAGGGTTACGATCCAGACCTCTCCACTGCTTTTTAAATGCGGTCCAGGGTTTGGACATGAATGAATATATATATTTCATTAACCTTTGCATTCCTCGCTAGGTTAAATTAGCGAAACTATAAAAGTTTGAAATTCTATATTGTACTAGTGGCCGGCTCAACAAATTAAAGAACGGGAAATTAGGAAATCATGATCAACCTATCATCAATATAGAAATGAAAACTTGTTGAAACGTTTCTTGTTCTTTAATATACAGTCTCAATCATAATTTTCACCGTGAATCTTGATAATGTTACAATTTGAAAAGCATCTAGCTAGTACAGTAGCATTGTTATTGGTGGCACCATGGGAGAGGGTCATTGCAATTTGCATGATTGGTACTTGTGTAGAAGCAGAATCTCAAGATCTATGTTCCATCTAATTTGCTCGTGGAAAGTCATCTGCCATGGAATTAAAAAGGAGACTATCAAATGTTTCCTTTACTTTGGTCTTTCACTCTTGGATTAATCAAATAGATGTTTAGCAAAGGTAATTACATGATGATAATGATGGAGGATCATCACCTTGTCTTTATTGCTTGGCATTGATATTGGAAATCTGACTTTGCTGTATTCTAAAGATTTCCCTAGCTAGTCATAATTAATGTATACCAGCTATATTTCAAGTGCAAAACCATCTTACCTATATGATGGTTTAACGCATGGAATTCAAACATGTAATAATCACTTCCTCGATAAATATCCAAATTAACAAGTCGAAAAGTTTAACTTAATATATAATAGTGCATATAAAAGGTATATCGATCCAACGGTCAACCGATGATCATGATCACATCGAATCAACGGCGTTCCCTGTCTTCCTCACAACGAGGGGACTCCTTACGACATGCTTCCCGTCCGACCACGTGATGTTACCAAACAGATAACCGGTTCCGACGTTGTTCATTGCCTCCAAACTCACCGTGTACTTCTTCGACTGATTCACCCTACTGAACCTCAACACTCTGGGACTCACCCCGACGGTGATTCCAGCCGGCGCACCGACACGAACCCGGTACACCCCCGGCGTCCCCACATTCTTCACGGTCCGCGTCACGTTCACTTTCCCCGACAGGTTAGGCACGGAGATGGACGGGTAGTTGAGGTTCGACAAGCTGGTGCTGGTCTTCGGCGGACACTGGTACGGCTCCGGGTAGAAGACGGCGATCTGTTGCTTGGTGTAGCCAATGTAGCAGAGGAAGTTCACGTAGTCGGTTGTGTTCATCTCGTAAACCAGCCCCGGCGATGCTGCCGGGTTGGGAGCCACGTGTCCCGCGCCATAGTTGAAAGGGATGGCCTTGGCTCCAGCTTCTGTGTTGATGGGTTTGCCTTTGTTGTTTGTTGCTTTGGCTGATAAAAAAAAATGTGCAAAAAGTTCGTCCTCACAACACAGAGAGATTCGAAAATAAATCTTATATCAGATAGTGACACGCTACGGTTTAAATTACCCGTGGTGATGATGGCTGATTTTATGGCTGCGGGGCTCCATTTAGGGTGAAGAGTCTTGAGCAGGCCAGCAATGCCACTAACATGGGGACAAGACATGGATGTTCCTGATATGACGTTGAAAGGGAGACGACGACTGTCGTAAGACTGACCCGTCGGCCCGTTTGCTTGAGTCCATCCGGCCATTATGTACACACCGGGCGCTGTGATATCTGGCTTCAAGATCTCTGGTGTCAACCGGTTAGGCCCCCGAGATGAAAATCCTGCCATGACTGGAGCCTCAACCTTCCCAATCTCTGTGTATCCGATGAGGTAAGCGACTGGCTTCCTGAGAACAGAATTTTTGAAAACAAAATGTTTTGAGATGATCTCGTGCAATCTCAAATACGTAATTTTAAACGTGTCAAACATGTGACATATCTAATCGATGAAGCTAGTTTGGATGTTGGATCGACTTACGATGTGTTGGAAATGTAGCGGGCAATGGCATCTCCATCTTGCTGAGAGATGGTTGAAGTCGGGATGAAATGAGCTTGCGGAGCTAGGGCTGCAGTGAATGTGTTGGCGAGGATTACCCCTACGCCTCCGGCCTGTGAGACCACGTAGCTTTTCTGAACATCTACGCCGCTCCGGCGGCAGAGGACTATCTTTCCCTTCACCTTGGCCGGATCCAAGCTCCCAGGGTAGCAATACAACCTAACAGAAAAACCCAATCACAATCACTAATGTTGTCTACTAATTAATTAAGTCAAAGCCAATAGATCAACATGGATAATATAACGGAGTCTTACGCTGATTGGTTAGAGGCACCGGGGGCTTTGACGCTGACGGAATTGACGAGAGGGTAGAATTTCTTGGACGGTAAGGTATTGCTCTTGAAGCTGATCCCCTTGTATCGCTTCCCGTTGCCAATCACGGCGTCGGAGAGGAACCGCCGGTCGAGCGTGCTGGCGGCGACGGTGATGATCCACGGAGCCACATTCGTCACGGAACCGTCAAACCCAGAGTTCCCGGCGGAGCAAACGACGGTAATCCCCTTCCTGACGGCGTGAAAAGCCCCGATGGCGATGCCGTCCCTCGAATAATCCCCCGGTATGAACGACCCTAAGGAGACGGAGATGACGTCGACCTTGTCGTGGATGGCGGCGTCGAACCCGGCCGTGATGTCGGCGGTGAAGCAGTTGCCGTTGTCGTTGCAGACCTTGTAGGCGGCCACTCTGGCTTTCGGGGAGCCGCCTTTCGCTGTCCCGTTGGCCGATCCGAGGAAGTTGGCCTTGGGGACGAACGCGCCGCCGGCGGTGGAGAGCGTGTGGGTGCCGTGGCCGTTGACGTCCCGCGGCGAGCTCCCCGGTTGGCCGTTGTTAAAAGCTCTGGCTCCGATCAGTTTCTTGTTGCACTTGAATGATCCGCCGGCGGTGTCGCATGTTCCGTTCCACCGGGATGGAATCGGTCCGTATCCCTTGTCGTTGAAGAATGGCGACTCGGGCCAAACACCTGCCGCCACGTGTCCAAACACATTAAAAAACCTCAAGCTAATCGAACGATATATGAAAGCGTTGACCAAAAAACGATTGTGAAAATCCTGTACCTGTGTCGAGGGTTGCAATGATGCGATCTTTGCCGTAGTCGGTTTTTTTCCAGAGGGAGTTGGGTGGGACGACGCCTTTGCTGTCTTCTAGCCCCATGAAAGCCCATGACCTTGTCGTTTGGATTTGGTATGCTTCATTTGGTAGCACTTGTAACACTTGTGGATGTCCTGCATGCACATCATCATCATCGTGAATTTTTTTTGCTCAAAGTGTTAAGTGAAACAAATTGCATCGATGATATCTCGTTTGTACGTACTTTCGAGTTGTTCTAATTCATCATCTTCGAGGGTTGCTGCGAATCCGTTGATGATTCCGGAGTAGGAATAGAAGATGGCTTCTCTAGCCTTCTCTTTGCTGCATTATTAGGAATCAAATTAATTAATTAACCGCTACTAAGTAATCAAACTCTTAATACACACAAAACGTGAAGACGACAATAAGCCATTTACCTTTCCATGCAAGAAGCCAGGAGGTGATGGTAGGTGTGGCTCATCTCATCGCCACCCAGCTCCTCTGTCGATGAGCCAAGCAAATCCCTTCTCAGGTACACAACATACGACTGTACATACATAATAAAACCTTAGACAAAGATCAGTCATCATGTTGTTCCATCAATACTTAATCCCAATCAGCCACTCTAAACCACTTTCTGATATATATAACACAGAACTAATTAATTACCTTGTCCGCAGCCATTGCAGAGTTGAGGATACACAAGGAAAACAAACCCACCAAACACAGACTAAACTTCTTCATCATCGTTATACTTTGCTGTTTCAACTGATGATCATCTATGTGCAGGCTTAATTATTGCTTATATAGGTAATTAGGCGACGTGAGAAATGGATCATGTGCATAGTTTAATGAATTAATTACGACACATATATATATATATAGATGGATAGATATGACTTGCGAGGAAGGATTGATCATCAAAGTAATCCACCAGGAAAAGCCATCTCTTAGCTGATAGTTGGTACTGACTACTTACTGATGTTATATCAAATAAATGTATTGGATATTTAGCTTCTATACATAAGTTTTGTTGATGTTGGGTGTGGAGGTGGAAGACTGGGCAATTTACTGTAATCTAATTGGTTGGTTCGAGCATGACTCAACGTTAGGCCAAAATACCAGTATTGGTTGGTTTGGCTGGAATTTTGCACCTCTGACACATAGATCCAATACTCAACCGTTTCTGGAAAGGATTTAGCTTCCTGAATCGTCACTAATCATCAAGTGGGTAATAGAATAATCTTAGATTAATTAGCTTGATTTTTTTTTCTCTCATTGGATCACTCGAAAAGATGATGCAAATCGTTCGATACAAAGACGACAACATCATACATATAAATAACTTCACAATCAATTAACAAAATCAAATCCCCACAGCAATCGGGACGACATAAACATGGTCTGAAGAACCACCAAATGCACCACCACCTATTACAATTACAACCAACAAAACACGAATAGGTAAGGATTAATTAGCTTAATTACATTTCATTCAGATAGTAAGTGGGTCCAGCCCAACTATTCTTACCGCTCAAGTCTTGCATTAGGCTGTGATTGGACTAATTCACTCTCTGTCTTCTTTCGAACAATGGGACTCTTGAGTCTTGACATAGTGTACTCCATCTGACCAAGTCAGTCCACATCGGGTTGTAGGCTTGTAGCCCTCTATCAATCATCTGTTTGAAAAATGCCACAGCACCCTTCATATCATTTTCTTTGCAGCGTGCGTCTATCAAAAATAAATATAAGAAACAGGATCAGGCTCCATGCACCCATTAGTTTACCATACAAGAAGGTTCTACTACAGCATTGCTGCTGTTGATTTCCTTATTCCTACTTTTCTTGCACCTTATTTCCTTCAATTCCCCCTTCAGCAAAACTTTATAAGTGATGACATCTGGTTCAACCCCTTTGGCCTCCTGCAATAAAGATGCATCATCATTGTGTATGTCACCACATCTGGGTTAATCCCGTTTGTCTTCACTTCTTTGAATAATTTCAGGGCCTTTCCCATCTCTCCAGCATGCAAAAGCATGCTTATGACTCTGCTGCACACAATATTCAGATAATTAACCAGCTGAATACACTTCTCGATATCATGTTCCAAACTGGAAAGCCACTTCAAACAAGAACGTTTCTTCAGCAAGTGCCCTTTTTCAGCCAGATAAATAAAAAGAGCAAAGGCCTTCTCTGACCCTTTTGTTGAGCAGTAAACATTAACCATGACACAATAGATATTCAAGCACTGGTTTCCAGTTCGGCCAAAAAAGCTTTTGCATCTTCCAATTTGCCTCCAGTGGATAGCCCTTCAATGATGACATTGTATGTTCCATTGTTAGGTTCAATCCCATAGTCCTTCATGTAGTTTAACAAGCACTTCACTTCTTTAGTAAAATCCAATCTAGCCAAACCAGAAGCAAGTAAATTATAAATTATGACATCAGGCCTAACCCCATTTCGCTTCATCGATTCGAATAGTTTCATGGCCTCATCAAGATTACCCTTATCGCAATAACCACTAAAGACAGTAGTATAGTTAACGACATCAGGAGCCACACGCTTACCTTTCATCTCCGGTCAGCAATGCAGCAGCCTCTTCCACCTTCCCTAGCTTGCAAAGCCCCTTCATATCTCCATTTCCTGAAGAACACCCAATGCTTCCTTCAAGCAACCTTTCTCACATAATGCCTTAACAAGAAATCCATTAAGTATGTTGATTAAGCTGCAATCCAATGCGGTCCTCCAGCTCCGTATAAAAATGGCCAGAGCAGAGTCAACCTCACCACACTCAATCAAACGGTTGATGAGAAATTCAGATCGGTTCTGCTTCCACCATAGCTCCAGATTCACCGAAGCGAAAAGCAGTAATCGTCCATATATATCGCACAAGAACCAGAAACCTCCGATTCTCCCAAGTTCCACAGTACAGTTCCCTGCAGTCGCCAAAGAACCCAATTCTTCATTTATCTTCTATCTATGCTTTGAGAATGTTATTCAACTGATTTTTCAGCAGATTATTCCAAGTGTTCCATTGACATGGTAGATTCCAACCTACACATTTTGAAGGCCAAGCTGCTGATCACTGAAACAAAATGCTAACTTTTCAATTGGATTATCACTTGTTGTTCTTGAGATCAAATACACAAAAACAAACAACTGGAACTGTTGCACAACCAAACAACATTACAGGCAGGCTCCTAGCACTACAACTTGCTCCATCGCATCACAACAATGTCGAATTGAATGAAAATGAGCGGTACGAAGTGACTAACCTAGTCCATTTCAGAACTCAAGCCCATTCTCCCGAGCTGCATCAGCAAGCGCTTTTACTCGTCCATGGTATGGGTAACCCCCTCTGTCAAATGCCACTTTCGTTATCCCTTTCTCCAAGCATGCCTTGGCTATAGCTTCACCCACCTTCTTTGCTACCTCCTGATGAGTAGAACCAGAAGATAAAGTCACAAAACAAGCACTAACCGAGCAACGCCAGAATAAGCAATTCAACAATCTCTCACTGCACAATCCACACTCTAACCCCAAATTGGCATTCCCAAAATTCTTTCAAGGCCTGTTTATAAATCCATCTCGACGCTCAATCCTAAAGCAAGCTCCTTTTGTTTCAATACCTGCAGCTACACAAAATTGATTGCTTCTGAGCATTGAACACACTCACAATGGTTGGCCCCGAGCTGAAATTGAGCTCTTCCGCGAGCAGCTTCTGCATTGTGGAGGCCGCGGCGAGGGTGTGCATCTTGGAGTCATCGATCACCTGGACGTAGAAATGCTTGTTCAACCTATAACAAAAATTCACAACAAAAAAGGGGACGTAAAAATGGCCAGAGCAGAGTCAACCTCACCACACTCAATCAAACGGTTGATGAGAAATTCAGATCGGTTCTGCTTCCACCATAGCTCCAGATTCACCGAAGCGAAAAGCAGTAATCGTCCATATATATCGCACAAGAACCAGAAACCTCCGATTCTCCTAGGTTCCTCAGTACAGTTCCCTGCAGTTGCCAAAGAACCCATTCTCGAAATCGAATTAATCCCAATTGGATGCAAGAATCTGGGCACAGTTCGTGACTGGAATATTTTTCTCTGCTGTTTACCCGTATTTTTATGCAATCGTCGGATTTTCCCCTCTTTTCCCCTTCAATGTTCCAGCTTTTCGACGGGAAAATTCATACCGGGTCAATATCTCGCAAAAAGTCAATATATCGCATAAATATCGCGAGATCTCGTAATATCGCGAGATATCGGCAATTTATCTTTCTCGGAAATTTCTCGTCAATTTCTCGCGTTTCGATTTTGGTTTTGAGGACCCGAAACGTTTCGCGTTTCGTCCGTTTCTGGTACCCGTTTCTTCGTTCTGTGAGACCTCCCTGTTTTCGCCGGACTGGGCCTACCCTGCTCACGAAACGGCGCGGCATTTCTAGTTCTTTGGGCCTTCGGATAATTAGAGAAAAATGTCTTTGGGCCCCTTGTCCAACGAGAGCCCAGTTTTACCGGGCCGTCTGCCTCCCTCCCTGTCCAAACTCTTGCTGGGGTTTCGTTCATTTGTGCCTTCGATTAATAAAGAAGATCCCTTCTTAGCCGTTTCGCCCGTCTCTGAAACCCGTTTCGCTATTTTGTGCGGGTTTCTCGTTTTCGCCGGCCATAGGCCTGCCCTCCCCAACGAAACGCCACTTGTTCATCAAACTTTTGGGCTTTCAGTTAAATATAGAAGAAGCTCTCTGGGCCTTTGTCTAAAGAAAGCCCAGTTTTTTCTGTGCGTATACCTCCTCAATCCTCATCCCTTCCCTCCAGCTTCCCTCTTCCAGCAGCGAATCCCTTCCTCGAGTCCTCCTCTCGCCCGCCGCCACCAGCCACCGTCGTTCAACTCATCCCTCGCTGAGAGCCAGATTCATATCGGCAGTTGGGTAAAAGAATGGCGGGCGGCAAGATGAGAAAAGAGAAGACCAAGGCGCCGCCGACGGCGAGCCACTACCAAGGAGGAATATCGTTCCACAAATCCAAGGGCCAGCACATCCTCAAGAACCCTATGCTGGTCGACAGCATAGTACAGAAGTCCGGCATCAAGAGTACCGACATCATTCTCGAGATTGGTCCCGGTACCGGAAATCTCACCAAGAAGCTGCTCGAGGCCGGCAAGTCCGTCATCGCCGTCGAGCTCGACTCTCGCATGGTGCTCGAACTTACGCGCCGCTTTCAGGGGACTCCTTTCTCTAATAAGCTTAAGGTAAACTTTAACTCAAATTGTTTTGCTCTCTCTGAATTGGTGTGCCAATATTGTAGTCTTGTGGCGTTGTGGTTTAAGCTAGTGAGGGAATTGGTTGCTATTGAAATTTCCCTGGGTTCCTGCGTGAAAAATGGGCACTTTGGTGAAGCTTACGTTGAATTGGTGTCTCCAATATTATAGTATTGTGGCGTTGTTTTTTTAGCTAGTGAGGGAACTGGTTCTATTGAAATTTCCCTGGGTTCCTGAGCGAAAATGGGCACTTTGATGAAGCTTAAATTGAAATTTAAGATGAACTCGCGAGTCATTGTTGGTTATGTTCTAATAAGCTTCAACGGTGATAATAAAGTTTGCTTCTTGATGCACCTTGTAAGACTCTGGTCCCCTTCTCTGATTCCGGATTGCTCCCATACGGGACAAGCAAGAATTGCCTGAAGAATGATTGCTATGATGTCTGTTTTCCAGCTCGTTTGGTGGCTAAGACCTTTACTTCCATGATTCACACCTATTCTTCTCTCTGATTTGTTGTGCTCTTATATTGTATATAGGTCATTCAAGGCGACGTGCTAAAGACCGATCTACCATACTTCGACATATGTGTGGCCAACATTCCCTACCAAATCTCATCACCCCTCACATTCAAGTTACTCAATCACCAGCCTTCATTCAGGTGTGCGGTCATTATGTACCAGAGAGAATTTGCAATGAGACTCGTTGCTCAGCCAGGGGACAACCTCTACTGCCGTCTCTCTGTCAATACACAGCTCTACGCGAGGGTCTCACATCTTCTCAAAGTCGGGAAGAACAATTTCCGTCCCCCACCAAAGGTCGATTCCTCTGTGGTCCGAATCGAGCCCAGGAAGCCTCGCCCTCAAGTCAACCCTAAGGAGTGGGACGGCTTCATACGAATTTGTTTCATCCGAAAGAACAAAACTCTTGGCGCAATATTCAGGATTAAAAATGTGCTTTCGTTACTGGAGAAGAACTACAAAACTCTCCAAGCACTGAATACGTCAGGCGCTGCTGAGATGGATATTTCAGGATTGGGGGAGCTAGGGGGAGGGGAGCAGAGCGTGGAAATGGATGCAGACGACGACGATGATGATGAAATGGAGATGGAGGAGGATAAAGAAGCGGCAAATGGAAGGTCGGAATTCAAAGAGAAGGTTGCTGCAGTGTTAAAGGAGAAGGATTTTTGTGACAAAAGGTCATCGAAACTGTCACAGGAAGAATTCTTGTATCTGCTCTCTCGATTCAACATGGCTGGCATCCACTTCTCTTGAGCTTTCTGTGAGCTGTGGTGGTTGTTATCCTATTAGGCTTCTCCCTCTACCTTACTCTCTATTGATTTCCTGGTGAGTTTTGCTGATGAAATCTTTATAGGAGGATGTAGCAATGTAGTTTTGTTCTGATAATTATAGTGGACACAAAAAGAGTATTTGTTTTGTGTGGCATGAATGAAGATTATATGTTTGTCTTTGCTGACTGCTGTCCTGCTTGTTCATCTGTACTCTAGTTATCTACTCTACTCCCTTCTGTTCGACTGATAATTCAGAATTCTATTGCTGCAATCACAAATGTCAGATGAAATCACAATCTGTGCTTTAAGCAAGCAGCTTCTACTTTGGTCAAGGTATCAAACAAGGTTGTTTATGATTGCAGAAAGAAAGTGCGTGTAAAGGGTCTCGCCTGATATTATGCAGGTGATGAACACTTCCACCGGAGTCCAGCTGAATCGAATTGCCGGCGGCCACATTGGATTCTATTTGGACTACCGCCGTTCTTAACTGCCAAAGTGACACTAAATGATAAAATAATAAGAAGAAAATCAACAATCTTTGTAAGGTTCAAGAAAACATGAAAAGACTGTTAACAAAACTCTCTTAATCCGAGCTATTAACTCGTTACTTATTACTTCTTAATCCACATTATAAAAACCCACTCCAAGCTTCCCCTCCTTCTCACTCCACACTCTTCAATTCTCTCATCATTTTTCATCCCAAGAAAGGAAAAAACAAAAATCTCTCTTTTGTCAATCTTATCATCATGAAGGCTCTCTTCCTCCTTGTTCTTATCTTAAGCACAAGTAAGTATGATAAAGATCAAGCTCCTAATTAACACATCCTTCCTTAGTTATTATCATCAGTGAGTTAACCCCATCAATTAATTAACTTGTGTATTGCAGCAGCACCAATGTTGGAAGCACAAACCTGCACAACAGATTATGATTGTCGTATATTTTATGGATGTCGAGATTGGATTACTTGCGACCAAGGCATATGTACCGGTTGCGAGTACCCTTCTCAACAAGCACTCACCAATTACACAGCAACTCATAATTAAAGACAAATAATTAGAGACAATTAGTTTGATTAGTTTCTATAGCTAATCTTTCGCTTAATAAATACTATTTGTCTCACTATCTCGTATTATTTATCTTTCTTATGTAATATTCTCCTAATCTATACTAGCTCTATATCCTGCCATTAGACAGGTAATTAATAAGAATAATAATTAGTTTAACATCATAAGTAAACTATTGTTGATTTGATAATAGTTTTTTATTTTATTTTGATGTAATATGTTTATCAACATAATACTTGTTTTTCTAACATGCAATCCATCTTAGGTCTTCTAAACTTTTTTTACTCAATATTGTCGAGATTTCTCATCTAACTGTTATACCCTCCCACCAACGAACTACCGAGCCATGCAAGTCGTTAACTTATCTGATGAAGGAAAAACGAGAATGAAAATTGGGACATGAAGTGCATTCGATATGGTTGGTTTGATTCAATTTCGATTAAGCCATCCGATGAAATATTATAATTAAGGAATTAAAATCAAATGTTAGGAATCAAAGTATAGGATACAGTACACACATATATGACTCAATTCGAGCAATGGAGCCCTTGGTATTCCATATGCATTTTGTCATTCTAAACATAAAGGTAGTAAGTTAATGATTCCGGATATTAATGAAATATGGAGACTTTTAGGACTAATGTATTATCCAATTCATTCTCACTTCTCAAATATTTTAACTTGTTTTTGTTTGATTCGTTATGACCTCTTGAAACTTCAAAGCAAACAATAAGTGTAAGGATCGAGATGGTACCAACGTAAACAAAATTGAATCATAATACATGCTCGACATAATTATGATCTTCTCTCTTGTTGTATCTTTGGATGAATCTTATGCTAATTAACTAACTTAACATAAACATCATTGTTAGCCTTGCTCTACACATATTATTTAATTAACAATACTTAGATCGAATAATACTCTTCGAGAACAATGAAGAGTGTGAACACGATTAAGGATTAATTAAGACTCCCTTCATGTTGATTGTTGCCAATAAACCGATCGAGCACCAACAATCCTTTGTTTTCCTTTCTTTTGGATGGCCCTAATTAACTTTTATTTGGATATCTTATAATTAAAAGAAGATTCCATAAATGTTATTGGAGGGGGAGATGAAACCAATGGAGAAGAATTGATCAAACCATGCATATCATTATCAAAATCCAATTCCATCTCATTTGATTTTTCTTCTTCTCGTAGCTCATCCATTTTTCCTTGAACTAATGAACCTTACATGATATTATGTATTGTTCTAAAACATATATGTATATTCTAAAACAGCAATTAAAGTATATATTTAATTTGGTGGGAGGCCAACACTGCCTTTCTATTTGTCTTATTTAGTGGTCCCAAGTCCAACCCACCACATAATTGACAATTGTCCCTTTCTTCTTCTTCCTCTCCCTTTGGAATCTTCACTGTGTTTATCATTTAGTTATGATGTTCATTAAACAACCATCATTCAACATATATAAAAAGTTGGATTATGTTTGCCTTGTTTCTTTGACATCTTCCATGCCTGCTATATGGCTCACATGAACCCACGAGCAAACGAGTTATATATTGCTCATGAATACAATGTTACTAATACTAGCTCACCAATTACAATCATGTCCATCATATATCAAAAGATGTGAGTCATATTAACCATTTTGAAGGGAAGAAAGATAAAATGAGTGATTAGAACCAATACCGAAGCCATAACTTAGAATAAGTATAGGGGTTGAAAATAACAAACTGCAATAGTTTTTTTTTGTGATTAAACCTAAATATGAGATAAGGGACCTAATAACCTCCATTATACTATTTTCTAATGTTTTCTCAAGATATGAACGGAAATTGAGAGAGGTTGTAGTCCCACTTAAACTGCACGTAGCCGCTGATTAGAACAAAAGAGAAAGGGTTAGTTTGGGATGATGGAAAAAGGGAAGAATTAATCCAAATGAAATTAGGTAGAATCTATTGAGGGTGGGGACTGAGAAACCCAAGCAAAGGCCCTCCTTTTTGGCTTTATCTTTTGGTTTGAACTATTTGTTGGAAACAAAGAGTTTCAATAAGTTTGTTTTCTTACATATTTAGCTACTATACCAGCTGCTTATAGTTTGCCCAACACACTCTTAACTCCTTCCTCAGCTGCCGCCCTTCTCATTTCATCCCCTTCACAACCCTTTTTTGTCTCTCTTATTCTCCACATGGACTTCCATCTGTCTTCTTCCTTCACTCCTTTCTATAAATCTCCATACTTGTCTTTCAACCCTACATGGACTTCTGCACTCAACAGATGCAAGCCCCATTCTCCTTCTCCTTCACCTTCTTACTTTCTTTCTTCTTCTCTGATGCCGAGTTCAAAGTTTGAAGTTACTGTGAGATGGATCGATGGATGTTCGATTCCTTTCTGTTAGCTTGTGTCGGTTGTGTAGGGTGGATGGTGGCAAATGGGTTCTCCAAAGTTCAAGCTTGTGGTGGGCAGGATTGAGTAATGCTACGTTATTTCCTCGTGTCAACTCTTGTTTATTACACAAAATGCACGAAAAAGAAAGATAATTTCCATGGCGGGACGAGGTTTCGTGAAGGGGGAATGAAAGCGAAAATGCGTGTTTCTGCCTGGCTCCCTGCATGCCATCTAGGGAGCTTTCCAAGAGCGTTTGGCAACCTTCCTAGTTGGCATTACGGGAGCCATGCAGGCCTCCAATACCCCCACATCTTCACTCTCCCCCCTTCATACCCTCCTCCATGCTGCCAAACATGCTCTCTAAAGCATAGTGAAGGTACACAACAAATCCTTATTGCATTTTCCATTTCACCAATATGGTTCATGTGTGTGTCCGTTAGGTTTCCTCATCATCTAGCTAACTGATGCATTGTTATTGCTTGAAAGCTCCATCTTAAAGCTATGAATGCGGTGTTATACCTAATTTTCCTTCAGCCCATGATACCAGATTGGATAGGTGGAAAGACAAATGTGTGGATTGGGAAGAAACCATGAGTGGCAGGGCAGCTGCAGGGGTTGGCCTACTGCAAGTTCATGACTCGCTTTCTATAGCAAAACAACAACGCTACTGACAAATGAGCAAACTGTTAATTCAATACTTGGTGTCTCGTCACTCTATTCAATAGATTGCATATCCAAAAATGAAAATGTGTCACTCTCTACAGGCCCACGCCCACCTTTTAAATTCTTTTTCCTCCTTGTTGTCGACGGAAAAGAGTTTCCAATGCCATTGTTTAGAGATGCTTGTGAAATCAACACCACATTGTTGCATAGACATGAACTTGCTTGAAGGGTAGCTCTGCAAATTGCATCACAGATGGTGCCGCTCAAGGTGACATTCACTGCAGCAGCTGGGAGCGCGAGTAAAACTCGACGATTAAATCAGAAACCCGACTTACAACACCACCAATCGATTCATCACGAAAGTCTACGAAGAGACTGCAACAAGTATTGAAGCCCCGTACGTGAATATCCAATCGAGAGACTGATGGTATAGAAAATGAAATTCCAACTGTTCGTGCATCATTGTATACGCATGCTTGCGGATCAAGCTTCATCCTCTTGTGCATGCGACTGTGCGCAATGAACCAGAATGTTGTGGGCCTTGAGTCCTGCTCTGTTGGTGTGTTAGATATATATTGGGCCTCTTATTTCAGTTTCGACTTGTTTCAACGACAGTACTGACGGCCGTTGTTAAAGAGTCGTTGCTATAGAGACAATACCACAAAGGCTATAAAAGTACAAATTCTTTCTTCGTCAGGTAAACAAACACCAGAAGGCAAATAGAGAAAGAAAAATTAAAGAGAGGCTTTGACTGCACGTGGACACTGGTCGTCGTTGCAGGCAGAAACACCCACCTGGTAACGACCCAAAAGAGGCAAATCAGCAAAGCCAGAAAGAACGCACCCTTTCCACTCCAGACATGGTGTTGAATGACCAAATACAGGAAATGCACACAGACAGCAACACATTTCTACCTCTGAGCTGCAATTTAATTGAAAACTTGTGTTTCAGAACAATGCCAGACTAATGGTTCAAGATATAATGATAAGATCGTGACAGCGTCTACCAGCATTCTCTTTATACACTGATATGACCAGCACAACTGACCTATACTCACTCACTTGTTTCGTATAAAAAATACACACAGCTGCTTCCTCTGCTATTGCTTCTAACCAAGCTATCAACTCTTTTCACAGACACTCTCTCTATCCCCGACCCTTTTACCTTCTCTGCTCGACCAGTTTACAGAAGTATTCTGAGCTTCCCTGATCTAAAGGAGGAGGATGACTGTAAGAACCCCTCCTTTTAAGTTTCTACTCTTTTTTTCCTTTTCTTCTACCATGATACTTTTCCATGCAGGTTTTCTGTTTCCAAACTAGTTCACCCACTCTTCCTAATGCTATGGTGTAGTTGCAGAAAAGGATTGTGTTCAAACTGCATTTCAACTGTGAGAAATCACAGAGCAAAGCACTCCAGATTGCTGCAGGGACTGAGGGTAAGCTCAGCTCTCATCCCTCCCACATTACCCTACATTTAAGGATTTACCCATCTTAACTCTTTTGAAAATATCATACTAACAGAACAAAAAAGTTTTGACCAAGAATGTGAATTGGGCAGGTGTCAACTTTGTGGGACTCGAAGGAGAATGTAAAGAGTATTTGGTGGTGGTGGGAGATAGAGTCAATCCAGAGAAGTTGACCATCAACTTGAGGAAGAAACTTAAGATGGTAGAGCTCCTAAGTGTTGATACTGAGGATTCAGATTGAGTTGGAACAAGGCGCCGCTGCATGCTAGGCCTAACCAAATTCTGGAAGAAAGAAGAAACTAAAGGGTTGGTAGTATTTCCCAAACCATGCTTGGGAACTAAACATTGAAGAAACCATTGATCTATTTCTAAATTCTACTGATTCCCAATTGTTTTTCGCTTCTATCTATGCTGTTAATGATGCTTTGAGAATGTTATTCAACTGATTGTTCAGCAGATTATTCCAACTGTTCCATTGGCATGGTAAATTCCAACTATTCTGTCGATTTTGGAGTCTAGAATCTTGCTGTATCATTGAAAGAGAATCCTACCCACCAGTTAACTTTCAACTAGGATTATGACTAAATAGTATAGAACAAGTTTCATGAACTGTTTCCATTATTCATTTTGGTTCCAAGTCCTGTGCTTTGACACTTAACTTTCAAAAGATGGTCCTAATTTGGCATAACACAAACATTTTGAAGGCCAAGCTGCTGATCACTGAAACAAAATGCTAACTTTTCAATTGGATTATCACTTGCTGTTCTTGACATCAAATAGAAGAAAACAAGACAACTGGAACTTTTTCACAACCAAACAACATTACAGGCAGGTTCCTAGCACTACAACTTGCTCCATCGCATCACAACAATGCCGAATTGAATGAAAATGAGCATTCGGAAGTGACTAACCTAGTCCATTTCAGAACTCAAGCCCGTTCTCCCGAGCTGCATCAGCAAGCGCTTTAACTCGTCCATGGTATGGGTAACCCCCTCTATCAAATGCCACTTTAGTTATCCCTTTCTCCAAGCATGCCTTGGCTATTGCTTCACCCACCTTCTTTGCTACCTCCTGGTGAGTAGAGCCAGAGGATCAAGTCACAAAACAAGCAATAACGCAGTAATGTCAGATCAAGCAATTGAACAATCTCTCATTGCACAATCCACACTCTAACCCCAAATCGGCATTCCCAAAATTCTTTCAGGGCCTGTTTACTAATCCATCTCGAAGCTCAATCCTAAAGTAAGCTCCTTTTGTTTCAATTTCTGCAGCTGCACAAAATTTATTGCTTCATAGCATTGAACACACTCACAATTGTTGGCCCCGAGCTGAAATTGAGCTCTTCCGCGAGCAGCTTCTGCATTGTGGAGGCCGCGGCGAGGGTGTGCATCTTGGAGTCATCGATCACCTGGACGTAGAAATGCTTGTTCGAACGGTAGACCGAAAGCCTCGGCCGCTCCGTAGTGCCTTCAACCTATAACAAAAATTCACAACAAAAAAAGGGGAAGTTAAATCCAAAAATCGGAAGCAGGCGGAAAAGAGCAAGAGCCGGCGGAAACCTTCTTTCTGATTCGGGCATGGCGGGCGGTCCTGTCGTCTTGTCTGGTTCTGGTTTTGGCTTGAACTGTGACTAAGCTCGGTGGAGCAATTGATGAGCTCGGGCGGTGATTCCCTGAGGCTAATGCCGTTAGCTTGAGCTGCCCGAACCCCAGAAAGTTGCTGGTGAACGAACAAGCCGCCATTTGCTTTCTCAACTAACTCCGATTTATCTTCACCGGCGACGATTCTCACTTCGTTCCCGCTTTATGAATTAATCAGACTGACAAGGAAGGCTCTCTCCCCTTATCCAGTTCTATCCACACTGCCAGCTTGGGCCTCATGTTGGTTTTCGGGCCCTCCTTTTTCTTTGGGCTTTTGAAACAAGAAGCCCGTAACTTAACTATTTCGCTATCAACCAGACAAGTATCTTGCAATTCTCATGTCGACTGCTGATGTGGATGGCGAAAGTGATTTGATTTGGGACGATGCTAATCAACTATGGTATGGCGAAGTTCAAACAACAATACTCGAAACCTTTTGATCTCTTATTTGGCATTGACATGGACGTTCTAAGAAAACAACATTACAGACCAAAGGTGCCTCTCAAATCGGCTATGCAAACAAACGTCAGAAAATGACCAAAGCCTTGATCAAGCCATAAGTGCTACACCCTAATGAAATCAGGCTGATTGGTGACGGACCTCACCCACGCCCACTTATGATCCTTCACATTCACCTCGTTCTTCGTCTCCGCGACCTCGACCAACGGTATGTACGCGTAGATCCCATTAACCGGACCAGACACGAACCCGGTGTAACCTGCCATGACCCCATGGATCGCCGAGTGTGCCACGAGGGTGCAGTACATGTTGTCAACTGCATTCGCAGGCACGGCTCGAATCATGTAGGTCGGATCGATGTACTTCACGGTGAACAACTCGTTGGGATGGCTCCGGCTCCACCAGCTCCTGAACTCGGACTTCAACCACGAGCCCACATCCAAGAACACAGGGTTACCGGACTCGTCCCTCTCTTCCTTCTGAGCCTCGGTCCTAGGGATCAGCTCCTGGCCGGCTCCCTCTGCCACCACCACCACAGCGTGCCCGTTCTCCTTGATCCGATTCTCGAGGAACTCGAGGAGCCCGCCTTTACCTTCCAGGAAGAAGGGAGTCTCCGGGATCAGGCAGCAGTCCACATCGCGGCTGCTCAATGTGGCATGGAGAGCAATGTGGCCTGTGCTTCTGCCCATGAGCTTGACTAGGCCTATGCCATTGACACCGCTCTCAGCTTCCACGTGGCCTGCCGCGATGGCCTGTTGGGCCATTTCGACAGCGGTCTGGAAGCCGAAGGATCGGTCTATGATCCCTATGTCGTTGTCGACCGTTTTTGGGATTCCGGCCACCCCTATGTTCAGCTTCCTGCGACGGATTTCGTCGAATATCTTCACCGCTCCTCGCATTGTTCCGTCCCCACCGATGATGTAGAGCTGCATATTGTCAAATGTGTGCACAAAAATTAGAGCAGAGTGGTGGTGATCAAACGAAATCACACCAAATCCAAGCGATCTCTTAAGAAGAATTTCGAATTGGACATAGCAGAGCATTGGATTTAGCTTGGTTCAACAATAACCCAATGTTCAGAGTTCCTCTGCCAATTTCAAACAATGAGACAGAGTATCACTCTGTACATACCGTTTCCAATCAAAGCCAAAATCAAAGCAAGCAACTTTATGCGGCAAGAATTCAAGAAACCAAATCGCAGTGAGAATCGGATTAAGACGGAAGGAAACCTGATTGAAGCCATGGCGTTCAATGGCGTCGACGATCTTCCCAAGATCGAACCCTCCCCTGGAGGTTTCAAGAATGGTGCCGCCCTTCTTGTGCAGATTATGAACCAGCTTCGGATTCAACTCGACGGGGTCTCTGGAATAAAACCCTCGGTAACCGGCGCCGACCCCGAAAATCCGACGGACTCCGTAGAGCTCCCAGAGCCCAATCACCAGCTCCCTGATCACCGTGTTCATCCCGGGACACAGCCCGCCGCAGGTGACGATCGCAGCCCGAACCCCCGTCGGGTCGAATACGACCTCCTTCCGGGGGCCCGCCCGGTGGTAGGCCGGTTGTTTGGAACCAGAATTTGGGGTTTGGGCGAGATCGAATGTGATGCGGCGGAAGACGACATCGGAGTCGGAGATGTAGAAGCCGTGGGATGGGTGGTAGTACGGGTTGGATTGAAGCGGGTTGGGTCGAGTTTCGATATTCGAGAGATAGTCGGTCAAGTGAGGGAGTCTTTGGAGTTCCACCGAACCCGCCGGAGTAGAGACGGTGTTGGCGAGGTCGGTTGATTCCGGCGATGAAATAGCCATTCCAGTTGACGGCGGCGGAGGAAAGATCAAGAAAGATGTAAAAGTGGTAAACAAAATCTACAGTTCGGCGGTTTAATTTATATTCTGCTTGGGTGGTGGGGCGACGTGTTGGATTCTGGCGAGCGAGACGTGGAGGTCGGCGGTGGTGCCACCGTTGTCTGTGCCGCTGATTTGGCGGTGGCGCCAACTCGTTTGACTCGAGGAGGAACTTCCTTCTGTCCGTTGAAATTTATGGAGGGAACCCGGCCCAAGTTGAGGCACTGGGCCGGGTAATTGGATATCCATCGACAAATAAAATATCAGAGTGGCGAAATGGAAGTTATCTCATTTCTCGGACTCGCTGAAGTCTGAGAGCGGCCGCCGACGGGGGAAATCACCCAGCGAGAGAGAGAAGAACGAACGGCGGAGCACAGAAAACAATAATGGCGGCTGGAATTTCACAAGTCACTCCCTTTTCCTGTCCTCTCAGATGCCGGACGAGCAACTGCGGAAGCAGCGTTCTCCTCGTCTTAGTCTCCGAGTCCAGTAAGCGACCTGGCCATGGCCGCAGCCTTAGCCGCTTCACTTCGCTTCGAGTTTCTTCGTCTTCTCAATCTCAACATCCAATCTCTGCAAAGGAAGGCCGAGACTCAGACGACGAACGTCTTCCTCCGCGTGGTACGCCCTAATTTTAGGTTCTGTCAACTCAATTGGCTGAGGTTTACCTTATTATTGAACAAAGCTTTCGCTTTTCAGGCGTTGCAAGCTCGGCGACAATTCGTACCAAGGGAGCATACGTGAGTTCCGGGAAACTGAAAGCTATAAGGTTGAAAATGCTTGGTGTGGAAAAAGATGATTCTTCGGCAATGGAGCGGAATGTAGAGGAACAGGATACGAAATTAGCTCCTAGGTCGAGAACTAGAGTAGAAGTGAAACATAAGTCGTTAGATGCCCCAACCGAACGTAGGATGCCCAGGTTAAAAGGTTCAGATTATGAGTTGCCTGATGGGGAAACAAAGGAAATGTTGGGTTCCCGTGCTGACGATGAAGATGATGACTTTGAGAGGATGCCGAAGTCACGAAGTACATCGTATGATAAGTCTACGACGAGGTTTGATTCGAGAAGAGGCTTTAGTAGCAGAAGCAGCAGCTCGAGATCCAACTCCAGGAGGTGGGGTGATAATGAAGAAGAATATGATGATGAATTTCACAGGATGTTGGAGTCGCGAAGTACATCGTATGATAAGTCTACAACGAGGTTTGATTCGAGAAGAGGCGGCAGCTCAAGTTCCAACTCCAGGAGGTGGGGTGATGAAGGTTCCGTTCATAGTTTCAGACCCAGATCACAGTTCCCTTCACAGCGACAGGATAAATTTTCTTCAGGAAGTGACTTCTTCAGTAGGAAATCATTCAGGGACATTGGATGCAAAGAGTATATCATTGAAGCTTTGAAAGGGCAGCTTTTGCATCGTCCTTCACATATTCAGGTTAATCAACTTTCCTACCTTCCGAACAAGGACTCGAGCATGTGTTTATGCTTCACATAGAGGAAGTATTTGGTTTTCAATTAGTGCCATGGACCATGATGTATGGTTCAGTAATTTAATCTTCAAGCACTGTTTGTCTCCATACGAAAGTATTGTTCTTTGTTCTATAGCTACTTCATGCATGGTTGGATTTGTGTTAAGCCTTGATTACCATCATTCGGAGAGTGTGTTCTTAGCATTTGCATATCCAGTGCAGGCCATGGCATTTTCTCCTGTGATTGAAGGGAAGACTTGTGTCATCTCTGATCAAAGTGGTTCGGGCAAAACCCTGGCATATCTTCTCCCTGCAATCCAGCGTTTCAAGGAAGAAGAGAAACAAGCAGCTGGTGAACCCGTAGCACCAAAAACTCCTCAAGTGTTCATCATGGTGCCAACTGCCGAGCTGGCTTCTCAGGTTAGCTTCGAGACCCAAGTCAACTTCAAAGATCATACTGTCTACCCGTCTGTTTCTCCCTCATGCTCTGAGTGGCCAGTGTTTACTACTTTGAGTCGATCTTGAGCACCAAAGAACTAGCATGTGAATACCTAGCTAGACACAACATTAGGTAGATGATCTCATAGCATATCCTGTTTGTGGCTGCTATTAGTTTCTCAGGGCATGTTTTCTCGGTTTCAGGTTCTGAACAATTGCCGGTCAATGTCGAAATTTGGTGTTCGGTTTCGGTCCATGGTTGCAACAGGTGGATTTCGACAGAAAACCCAGTTGGAGACTCTAGAACAAGGTGTCGATCTGGTGATAGCAACACCTGGCCGTTTCCTCTTCCTGATTAAACAAGGCGTCTTGAAACTAGAAAATCTTAGATGGTAACTATACAAAGGCTAGTTAATAAATTGGATATGCTAGCTGCCAATGTTAACAACTGATAATGAACAAATCTGCCTGCAGTGCTGTTCTGGACGAGATTGATATACTGTTTAAAGATGACGACTTTGAAGCTGCACTCCAACTCTTGATCAGTTCTTCGCCTATTACTGCACAGTACCTATTCGTGACTGCAACGTTACCTGTAGACATTTACAACAAGCTTGTGGAGATCTTCCCTGATTGTGCAATGATCATGGGCCCTGCTATGCATAGGACGAGTGTTGGGTTAGAAGAGGTTGGTTTTCGTGCTTAACTTCGATGGTTCAATTCTCTCTCTTAGAATCCCATTTTAACGGACTTTACTTGTGGTTTTAAAAATGCTCAGGTACTTGTCGATTGCAGTGGGGATGTTGCAGCCGAGAAAACTCCTGAGACGGCATTTGAGAACAAAAAATCTGCTCTGCTGCAGCTTGCAGAGCAAAGTCCTGTTTCCAAGACGATTGTTTTCTGCAACAAGGTGAGTGTGGTTATCGGTTGATTTCACCCCTTGGTGCTCTCGTGACATTGCTGTTAAACCTTACACTCGTCCTCCTTCGCCTTCCAAAAATATGCAGATTGAGACGTGCAGAAAAGTGGAGAATGTGTTGAAACGTTTCGACAGGAAAGGAATCAACATTCAAGTCCTTCCATTCCATGCTGCTCTGGCTCAAGAATCGAGGCTGGCAAATATGAAAGATTTCATGAACCCACATCACTCTCCAGACCAGTCTTTGTTTCTTGTTTGCACCGACAGGTGAGGCATTTGGACAACCATTGTCATACAAACTCGTTTTGGCCCTCTGGCCTGCCATTGTTTCTGATGATGTCATTTTGTTGGTCAGAGCCTCGCGTGGGATCGACTTTGCAGGTGTGGATCATGTTGTCTTGTTTGACTTCCCAAGGGACCCGAGCGAGTATGTCCGACGAGTGGGAAGAACTGCTAGAGGTGCCGGAGGGAAAGGGAAGGCGTTTGCGTTCGTGGTGGGGAAGCAAGTTTCTCTGGCGCGGCGGATAATAGAGAGGAATCAGAAAGGGCACCCGTTGCACGACGTTCCAGCAGCATATGAGTTGATGTCTTCATGACCAGGTGAACTATCTTAGTCAACAGAACCATGTATATTATCAAATCCATCAAGCCGTTAAAATGTTTTAGGTGGGTTGATTTAGTTTTGTTACGTCTGGTATTTTGGTTCAAGAAACATGTTGATGCATATGATCCATTTTGATACGTGATTAGGATCACTCCCAGCACAATTAGATGATCGCCCCAAAACTAATCAAGTCAAAATTCTCATAACCGAATAAGTCGAACCGTATATTAAGTAACTCTAGCTATACCTATTATTCTCTAAGTTAAATTCACTATTACCGTGGAAAAAAAGCTGTAAAATACGAGAGGTTACTCACCCTTACATAACTATCCGGAATTATTGACTTCTTAATGGTAGGACCTTGCTTGAGGTCGTATTCCTTGCAGCAGAATCCATTGATGACCCACTACAATCACCTCACAGTGCGGGACGATGGATCTATCACTAAATTGTCAGTAACAAAAATTGGACTCCTAACTTGGTGAACTCCATCGGTCCAAGTCAGTCCGCCGAATTCATACCCTTTAGCGACGCCTTTCCTTTTGGCCGTCACCTTTACCTTGAAAGTCTTCTTCTGTCCATACTTTTCGAACTTCAACACATTAGGCACTACTTTCACCCTAACTCCATAAGGCTCCTTCACCTCGGCGGTGTATGTCCCCGGAGGGCCGACGTTCTTCACCCTCCTCTTGAAGGTAACCGGTCCTGACCCGAGATTCGGTACCGAGAACGAAGGGTAGTTGTGATCGAACACACTCTTCACCTTCTTCTTGGGGCATTTGTAGCCCTTCTCCATCAACCGGCCAATCTTGGAGCTCTTATACCCGATGGAACATAGGAACTCTAGATACTCGCGGGGAGCAACCTCGTAGACGAGTCCCGGGTTGATGGCGCGGTTAGGCCTGATGTGCCCTGAGCCATAGCCGAACGACGTGGATTCTTTCTCGTCCTCGTCGATCATCTTGCCACCGTTGTTGCCTTTAGTCGTAGCTGCAAAAGGAAACAACGCATTTCGTTAAGATTGTGAACAAAATATGTATGTATGTACTATATAACATGTTATTTCGTTACGAAATTTGTAAGGGTTATATGTATATGTACCGGTAGTCATTATGGCGGAATGAATGGCAGAAGGGCTCCAATCGGGATGAACGGCCTTCACAAGGGCGGCGACGCCGGCGACGTGAGGGCAGGACATGGAGGTGCCACTGTCCAGCTGGTAAGGGTACTTCCGGCCGTGTCCGGCCATAGAGAAGGCCGCCAAGATGTCGACTCCGGGAGCCGTGACGTCAGGCTTGAGGATCTGTGGGGTGACGACATTGGGCCCGCGGGACGAGAAAGAGGCCAAGGAAGGGGCCGGCTTGTTGCCGTACGTCGTGACTGACGGCGTGAGGTAGGCCGTCGGGTGGTTCTTGGTGGCGTTGATGTAACGGAAGACCTTCAGGCCGTCCCTGTAGTTGACGTGGGAAGTAGGGACGGAGTGAAGGTCGGTGTCGAGGTCGAGTCCGCTGCCCACGTCGTTGCAGAGGATTACCCCGACTGCCCCTACTTTTCCGGCCTGGAGACTCTTGTCCACCCTGGCGTTTTTGCCACGTAGACACGCCAGGATTTTGCCCTTGGCCTTTTTGGGATTCAACGTTCCCGGCAGGCAAAGAATGGCGTCCGCCGCGGTGGCGTTTCGAAGCCTGACGTCGGCTGCGCTGGCCAGCGTGTACTTTCTGCCCACCGGCAATGGCTTCTCGAAGATCGCCGTCCCCTTCAGTCGCTCGCCGTTACCTGTTATGAAAATGTAATTGCAACACAAGTAACATAAAAACATCACGAAATCGCTCAAACACATATGTAAATAGTTCTAACTAATAGAATGTACTATATGTCGTTAAAAAATCTTATTTTTCTTTGGTTTCCAAATTTATGAAATGATTCCTCCAATTGATTGAAAAGACGTACATTTTTCGGTGCAACAATATCTCAAACCCAAAAAACCAGCGAGCACAGTAAATTAGCGAGAACCACATTGATTCAAATTTTCTTTTGAAAAGAACACAAAAAAAAAGAACGATTTTTGGTTTTGACTGAGTTTTGATAAGAAAATAATCGTGTTCTTAAAAATAGAGAAGTTTGATACTATTTAGTATTTGCAGAATCGATACTAACGGAGTATTTATAAATCAAATTGATCGAATTAGTGAATTAGAAGCACTCTTTCCTTCTTTCGCCAATGTATGTATCAAAAATATTTCTTGGCTCCTTCCTATTCTCGTCCGTAAGATTCAAAATCCCAATAAAACGTAGTAAAAGTATAGTGTTCTGTTTTGATTTACCTAGCTCAGCATAGACATCAACGTTGCGGTCCGTGGTGCTGGCTCCAACAGTAATTATCCACGGTGCCATGTTCGATACGGTTCCTTGGACCGGCCCCGAGTTGCCAGCAGAGGCAACAACGACGACCCCCGATCGGACGGCGTGGAAAGAGCCGATGGCGACGCCGTCGGCCAGGTAAGTGTAGCCGGTAAAGTTGTCACTCCCGAGGGAGACGGAAAGGACGTCGACCCCGTCGGAGATGGCATCCTCGAACCCGGCCAAGATGTCGGAATCGGAGCAGCCAGTGTCGTCATCTGGGGTCGCAAAGCAGACCTTGTAAGACGCCACCCTAGCTCTGGGAGCTCCGCCTTTCGCCACCCCGGAAGCCGACCCCAGGATGTCGACTCTGGCGACGAAGTTGCCGCCGGCCGTGGACAGTGTGTGGGTCCCGTGCCCGTCCATGTCGCGTGGGCTGTATATGTCGGCCGGATCGACAATGTCGGCTCCCCCTTCCTCGAGCATACCTCTGTTGTATAACCGCGAACCGATGAGCTTCCTGCAATATACGAAAATATTGTTGGTAAAAACATATTCTCTTATTTTGTTGGTTCAACAGCTTCGACTATACTTTATTTAAACTATTTACCTATTGCAGGGAACGCCGGCCTTGGTGTTGTTCTCGCAAACTCCCTTCCATCTAGAGGGAACGGTGCTATACCCTTTGTCGCTAAAACTCTTGGATTCGGGCCAAACACCTGTAACAAACTCCATATATAGTCGATATCTCATCAGAAATTGTATTGATCATAATCAAGATGTAACAATTAATTAGTGGCTAACTAGTTAAAACTACTAATTAATTACCACTGTCGAGGTTTCCAATGATGATATTCTCGCCGAACTTGGCAGCTTTCCAGATCTCGTTGGGGACTTTCCGCTTACCAATCTCCTTATTCAGCAACATGAAATCCCAAGAGTTGGTCGTGTGAAGCCTCTTCATCCCGTCGGGAAAAACTGACACCACTCCAGGATGCCCTGCCGTCGTCGCCAAAGATCAAATTATTATGATTTCTATATATATAGCGACGGGCTAAATAGTTATAGCGACGATAAATTTTGGTTGGGAATAGTGATAATATCAAAATGGCTGGAGGCGTAATTAATTACTGGCGATTTGAGCGGCTTCTTCATCGTCCAATACCGCCGTGAAGCCGTTGATGTGCCTCTTGTAAGAGTAGCGGATTGCATCTTTGGCTGCCTCCAGGCTGTGAAATGATACAAATGCATGTAAATGTAAATCCATCAATTACCGTCACGAAAAAAAAAATGCAGCATCGAGTTTAGAGAGAATAATTCACTTACTCTCCGAGGTAAGTGGTGAGTAAATCATGATGGGAGTTGGTGACGGCGTGAAGATCAGCTTCCGTGGCTGAAAAGCCGCCATGGCTGTGGCCACCCAAGTAGACAATATAATGTCTTTTCACGGCGGAGACTAGCGACGCCGGCGACGAGAACAGACACAAAATAGAGACCAAACGGAGAAAGGAGGAAAGGGGCCGGCTGGTCGCCATTGTAACTACCGACGGGCTTTTGGGTTTCTTGCTTAATTTACTACTACTTGGGAAATTATCACTCCGAGTTTAGATGGATATATATATCCTGATGTGGTTCATATAATAATAATAAGAGGGAATGCCCATTAGAAGTAGTTTACCTTAATATAATGATAAACGACATGTAATTAATGATCATGCATATATATTTCTTATAGGATGTATCGTGGTGATGTGAACTCAAGTTTGGGGCTTGAACGTAAGTATAAAATACTTACTCTCCAAGATGTTATTATCGTTCATCCCAATCCCAAATGTTACTTATTCATGGTCCATTGGTTTCTATTAGTGGGCCGGCGGTACAATCTGAGAGTGAAGTTTTTGTTTTACTTCCACTTAGGACACAGTTCCGGACCAATCCGGATGAAATTGATGTTTGGATCCGATCGAGTGGAACACAAATATAATTAATGTCCGGTTCTCGATTTTATAAAATGTTTAAATGAGACTAAATCAATATTTGAATTGTACCGCGCATATATCAATCTCGTACTGAAATATTGTATACCTCCGATTTGAAACTATCATGTCCGATTCAGTCGAGAAATGCACAATTCCACAAAACCCTAGGTTTTGGTTTGTGGCCTAACCGCAGTAGAACAACCACCAACGTAATTTTGTGTTGAACTCTTTAACACTTGGAACGTAAAGAGAAGAAAGGCCATAATGCATGTAGGTCCGTCCAACCAAGTCATGAAAGAGCGGTTACGTTAAAATGCACAAAGGACAGGAAGGCCAGACTAATACAAGAAGCTACATATATATAGCTCATTGGATCTGTCCCCCGCACTCTCATTGGTGAATTTGATTTACAACATCTTGATAAACGCCATATTCTTTAATTTGAATTATTATTATTAGTATTAGCTGTAGGAGTCCTATCATTTCAGGTAACAAAAAATTTATGACAAAGGTCACCATTCATCCATATACTAATAATCAATTTAAAGTCGTCTAAAAATTATTAATGTAACATCATTTCATGGAACACCTCCAATCATATAACATAAAATCCCCGAAAACCCTGACCACTAAACTAACCTAAAACAGAGAAAATTAAAGAAAGAACCAGCTAATTAGCTAGTAATGACCAACAATAACGTTGGATGGACGATCAATCACCAAATCGTTGGTCACGAAGATCGGACTCCTAACATAATGTTCTCCATCGGTCCAAGTCAGCCCACCGAATTCATACTTCTTAGCCGCACCTTTCCATTTCGCCGCCACCATGACCTTGAAACTCTTCTCCTCGCCATACTTCTCGAACTTCAACACATCGGGCACGACCTTCACCGCAACCCCATAGGGCTCGTTCACCTCAGCAGCATAGATCCCCGGAGGCCCCACATTCTTCACCTTCCTCGTGAAGGTCACCGGACCGGACCCTAGATTCGGGACCGAGAACGAAGGGTAGTTGTGATCGAACACGCTCTTGGCCTTCTTCGAGCACTTGTAGCCCTTCTCCATCAATTGGTCGATATCCGAGCTGTTGTAGCCAATGGAACATAAGAAGTCGAGGTACTCATGAGGAGCCACCTCGTAGACGAGGCCCGGTTTGATGGCACGACTCGGCCTGATGTGTCCTGACCCATAGCCAAACGATGTCGATTCTTCCTCGTCCTCGTTGGTTATCTTGTCCTCCGCGTTACTCCTCGTCCTCGCTTCCAAAAGAAAAGCAAAATACATATGATCAAACTTAAATTCGGTGAAGTTATTTTCATACATGCATGGTTAGACATATAAGTTAACGTACCGGTGGTCATGATGGCGGAATGAATAGCGGAAGGGCTCCAATCGGGATGAACGGCCTTAACCAGCGCGGCAACTCCGGCGACGTGAGGGCACGACATGGAAGTCCCGCTCTCCATAGCGTAAGGATACTTGCCGCCGTTGGCCATCGTGTACGCCGCCAGAACGTTGACGCCGGGAGCGGTGACGTCGGGTTTCAGGAGCTGCGGGGTTACCGCGTTGGGTCCTCTCGAGGAGAACGAAGCCATGGAAGGGGCAGGCTTGTTGCCGTACGTGTTGACAGGTGGCGCGATGTAGGCCGTCGGATTCTTCTTCTTGGTGTCGTTGATGTACTTGTAGACCTTCAAGCCGTCCTTGTAAGTGACGTGGGAAGTCGGGACGGCGTGGATGTCGTCGTTGAGGCTGGCCCCGTCTGGTTTGTCGTTGCAGAGAATTACCCCGATTGCCCCTGCGTTTTTGGCCTGTTGGCTCTTGTCCACCCTGGCGGTTTGGCCACGTAGGCAGGCCAGGATTTTGCCCTTGGCCTTTTTCGGGTCCAGCGTCCCCGGCAGGCAAAGGGCGGCGTCTGCTGCGGTGGCGTTCGGGAGTTTGACGTCGGCGGCGTTGGCTAGTGGGTATTGCTTGTGCTCCGGCAATGGCTTTGCGAATATCGCCGTGCCCTTTAGCCGCTCGCCATTTCCTGTCACAAAAATTTATGTCACAGTGTGTACTCGTATGGACATTCAATTAATAATAATGATTAATAGGAAAAAGTTTCGTGATATACATACAGAATTATAACACCTAATACATCCAATTTTTAGGTTTATTCACGTGATTATTCAAGTAAATGGAATTGCAAAAGATACTCCATTTGCTACTAATAATTTGTATCACCCAATTTTAAAAAATTATATTTTAGGACTATATAATATCAATTGAGGAACGTACAAGTATATATAAGGTTAAAAATATGAACCCTAAACCTCTTTACTATAAAGGTTATGCATGCAGTAAAAAGGCAATGTTTACCGAGCTCGGCGTAGGCATCAACGGAGCGATCGCCGGTGCTGGCTCCGACGGTGATGATCCAAGGGGCCATGTTTTTCACGCTTCCCTGATCGGGACCTTCGTTTCCAGCCGAGGCAACCACAACAATCCCGGCCCGGACAGCGTGGAAAGAACCGATGGCCTGGCCGTCGGTGAGATAGGTGTATCCAGCCAACGTATCGGCACCAAGGGAGACGGAGAGGACGTCGACCCCGTCGGCGATTGCGCCGTCGAACGCAGCCAAGATGTCGGAATCCATGCAGCCGTCCGCATAGCAGACCTTGTACGACGCGACTCGTGCTCTGGGAGCACCACCTTTCGCGACGCCGGATGCCGTCCCCAAAAAGCTGACTCCGGGGACGAAGTCGCCTCCCGCCGTGGAGAGAGTGTGGGTGCCGTGGCCGTCGACGTCACGTGGGCTGTAAATGTCGGCGGGGTCGGCCGTCTGAGCATTGACGGCGGAGATGATGCCTTTGTTGTACAGCCGGGAACCGATCAGCTTCCTATTGCAAGGGACTCCGGCCTTGGTATTGTTCTCGCAAAGTCCCCTCCATCGAGAGGGAACAGCGCCGTACCCCTTGTCGCTAAAGCTCTGGGATTCCGGCCAGACGCCTATATATATATATAGCAACCATATTTTATTAGATCGTCACCAAAAATATTTTACACTTCCTAATATAAAGTGTAAAACTAATTACCGGTGTCTAGGTTTCCAATGATGACATTTTCGCCAAACCTAGCAGCCTTCCAGAGTTCGTTGGGGACGTTCCGTTTTCCAGTTGGGGTGTCGATCTCCTTGTCCAGCATCATAAAATGCCATGAATTAGTGGTGTGAAGCTTCCTCTTTTGGTCGGGGAAAACAGACACCACTCCGGGATGCTCTGCCGTAGCCAAAAGATCAAACTTAGATTAGCATATACATATATATAGTAACGAATATGGCATTAAAATTAGGGTTTTGGTGTGGTAGATAGATATTACTGGCGATTTCAGCTGCTTCCTCGTCGTCTAATATCGCCGTGAAGCCGTTGATATGCCTCGTGTAAGAGTAGCGGATTGCATCCTTGGCTCTCTCCAAACTTTCAAGGTGCAAAAGATAGATTCATTGATCAAGTAGCTGAGTCACTACGTTAGATTCAATTATGCGTTGCAAAATGTAGTTGTGATTACTTACTCGCCGAGGTAAGTGGCAAGGAGACCGTGATGGGAATCGGTGACGGCATGAAGATCAGCCTCAGTGACGGGTGAAGAGCCATGATTGTGGCCTCCCAAGTAGACGATGTACTGCCTTTTCGCGGCGGAAACTAGCGACGCCGACGAAAGCGCACAGAAGATGGAAACCAAGCACAGAAGAAACGGAACTCGCCGACTGCAGGTTGCCATTTTGTATTTGCCCAACTTGGCCTTTGCTTGATTCTTCCCCCTCTCACTTGGAAATTATACGGTAATTTATACAAGGAGTTATTTACTCGGAGGTAGAACTCTACCTCCAGTAAAAAGGAAAGAATCACAATTAATTAACTGTTCCGATGCATATCTGATCCCCAATGAAATTCTGTAAAAAGATAATATATTCTCCAACTAAAAAAAACAATCTACCAAACTTTTTTATTTTGCAAAATACATCGTTTTAGCGGGATAAACGTTATGTGAATTATATTGGAAACTAGAAGATATCTTGATTCTGATTTTTACAAACTATCAGTATATATCAGCTTATTTTCTAAGAAAAAAACAGCTTATCACAATAAATATTGCAATACGAGAGAATGGAAGGAATATGAAAGTGCGTAGAACTCTTTCTTCACTAGACGTACGTTCATTATTATAACTGCTTAAAAAATAAAATTAGGGATATCCGATATTAATCCATCCTACCTTCCTCAATCCTGAGGGTGACAGAAAACACGAGTTCGGTGGACTGACTTGGACTCAGTAATTCTGAAGATTAACCATTGGATTGTTGATTAATTCCGCAGTTAACTAATCCTTTTAGGATCAGGATTGAGTTGGACACATGATGGAGTGAAAGTAGATGATTTCCTTTCCATGTTTTACCATTTGTTTGCAACAATATGGGTTCAATTAGTTTCCTTAACCCGGTATTATGATTTATTTACTTAGTACACAAATCAGGAATGAATCAGAAACAGAAAGAGAAGTAATTGTTGAGCCGGAGACGGTGAATTTTAATCACAACATGGTTGTTTCTTAATTATTAGCATAATTAAATTGGTACCCATTTTTGCCATGTTTGGTTCAGAAAACCTTACTCTGTACATTGTATCCTGACATTCTTTCAGAAAATTTACCATAGTGAAAATGTTCCATATTTGATTAATATTATTCCTTACATATCCTGAGGCCTCCTCTTCCCATCATAAATTGAGATTCACATGCTACAGAAACGCATAAAGAAAGAGAAGGAAAAGAAAGAAGAAAAAAAAAGCAGACAACAACAACAACAATGGAGTTGGTTTACTATTGTTTCATGGTTTTGTGTTTGTTCCAGATTCCTTATCCTGTCCTAGGAATCCAAAGGAACTACATCGTCTACTTGGGATCTCATTCACATGATGGCAGTGGCACGACTACTGCTCAATCCTCTCATCCTGATGATTCTCATAGAGTTCAGGCTATCACAGAATCTCACCACAATCTTCTTGGATCCTTCCTAGGAAAGTACGTAAAACTGCACGTTCTCCTATCGTACTTGTGATGTTGATCTTAAGATTCGAATTTTATGACGAATTCGGTACCATGACTGACATTTTTTAGGGGGTACATATGTTTGTGTCTGGTAGTGAGAAAGCGAGAGAGGCAATTGGATACTCATACACGTGGAACATCAATGGCTTCACTGCCAAGCTTGATGAGGCAGAAGCTGCTGAAATTGCCAGTAAGTAACACTACTAATTACCATTCCATTCTGCACCTCCGGAAGAGAATGCTGTTTTGCAGCCTATAATGAGATCCCATCAGCTGAATGATAATTTGTTACATACCCTCATCCTTTTTCCTGTTTTTGTCGAATTGTACAGAACACCCAGATGTGGTATCAGTTTTCCTGGATCGAGGAAGGAAGCTGCACACGACAAGATCATGGGACTACTTGTCATTGGAGAAGAATGGTGCAGGGCACCCTGGACCGTTGTGGAAGGCAGCCAAATTTGGTGAAGGCACAATCATAGCCACTTTGGATACTGGGGTCTGGCCTGAATCCAAGAGCTTTGATGATGAAGGATATGGTCCTGTCCCATCCAAATGGAAAGGGATATGCCAGAACAACACCAAGGCTGGAGTCCCTTGTAACAGGTTAGTTCATCTCTTTTTATCTTTTCTCAATTGGTAGGAATGACAATGGGACGAGATTGAATTAATGGTCATAATATGGGAAACTTGGGCAGGAAGTTAATTGGTGCAAGGTTCTTCAGCAAAGGCTACATTCAAGCTGGTGGGAATCCAACCAACGAGTCCTTCCTCTCAGCTCGTGACTCTCAAGGCCATGGGACGCACACCTTGTCCACCGCGGGGGGAAATTTCGTCCCTCGGGCCAAGATCCTCGGCGCAGTGAAGGGAACAGCAAAAGGTGGTGCGCCTAGAGCCAGAGTGGCGGCCTACAAGGTCTGCTGGCCGCCGATCAACGAGAGCGAGTGCTTTGATTCTGACATCTTGGCTGCATTCGATGCGGCTATCCACGACGGTGTCGACGTGATCTCTGTCTCTCTTGGTGGGGGTGCATACGAGTACTTCGAGGATGCCATAGCCATTGGCTCGTTCCATGCTGTCAAGAAGGGTGTTCTTGTTTCTTGCTCTGCAGGTAACTCTGGCCCTTTGCTTGGAACGGTGTCGAACCTCGCACCTTGGATCACTACTGTTGCGGCAAGTACCTTGGATAGGAAGTTTGAATCCTCTGTTCAGCTTGACAATGGCCTGACACTCAAGGTTCTGCCTCTTTTGCCCCCCTCTTTGTATATAACTCTAATTGCAAGGAAGAATAGTTTAGTTTATAAAAAAAAAAAAAATTGTTCATTGATAAGTTTGCAAGAACTCCTGGTACATCTTTTGATGTCTTAATGAACTATTTTGCCTTGAATTTGGGTCACCAGGGAGAAAGTCTCTCAGGTTCTCTGCCAAAAAACAAGACATACCCACTTCTTTCTGCGGCTCAAGCTAAAGCTGCCCACGCAACTGTTAAAGACGCGTAAGAATGTTTTCTTTTTGTCATCCCCCATATCGTCACTAAGTCAATTTCTAATAGAATAATATGTTGCTTCTTAAATTTTTGTTTCCCAATAGCCTTTTGTGCAAACCTAAGACATTGGATCCTAAGAAGGCAAAAGGAAAGATCTTAGCTTGCTTGAGGGGAGACAATGGAAGGGTAGAGAAGGGTAAAATAGCTGCCATGGCAGGTGCTGCTGGGATGATCCTTTGTAATGATAAGATTAATGGTGATGCTGATCTCACTGCTGATCCTCATTTTTTGCCTGCCACTCAAATTGGCTACAAAGATGGTGTTGCAGTTTTCCATTACATCAATTCTACCAAGTAAGATTTGGCATTTTTACTTCTCCTTTTCCTTAAAAGTTGTGATCTTTTTGCTCAAAATAGTCATTTCCTCATGCAGACATCCTAAGGCATACATCACTCCCTCAACTTCAGCGGTGAACATAAAGCCTGCTCCAGTCATGGCAGATTTCTCCTCCAAGGGACCTAATACCATCACACCTTACATCCTCAAGGTGTTCCATCTAGAGCTCCAAAGACCATTGCTACTTGTGATTCAAGTTTTTTGGCGGATTGTTTATGTAGTTGATGCTCTCTTTTTTTATTTGTTCAGCCCGATATCACTGCTCCTGGAGTGAACATCATCGCAGCCTACACAGAAGCCAAGCCCAAAAACCAAAACGAAGATCCTCGCAAGTTCCCTTACAATATCCTCTCTGGCACATCCATGTCGTGTCCTCATGTATCGGGAGTCTTCGGCCTTCTTAAGGCAGTCCACCCTCATTGGAGCCCCTCCGCCATTCGATCTGCTATCATGACCACTGGTAGGTTACTTGTTTGCTAACAAAGAGGCAACATCTTTCTCCAAACTCTAAGCTTGAGTGAATTTTACAGATACCCTCTTTTTGGTTCATCTGCAGCTAGAACAAGGGATAATGCTCGTAATCCGATCCTCGATTCCACCCTAGAGAAGGCCACACCATTTAGTTACGGGTCAGGACACATCAGGCCGAACCGTGCAATGGACCCTGGCCTAGTCTATGACTTGACCATCAGTGACTACTTGGACTTCCTATGTGCTATAGGGTACAACAAGACTGTCTTGAAGCTCTTCTCTCCTCACAAGTGCCCCAAACACCCAAGGATCATGGACCTGAACTACCCTTCGATCGCGGTCCCTGAGCTCAAGGATGGCTCATCGATAACTGTGACTAGGAAGGTGAAAAATGTTGGGGAATCACCAGGCAGGTATGCTGTCAGGATCAAGGAACCAAAGGGTGTTTCCATTTCGGTGAAGCCTAATGTCCTGAAGTTCAACAAGGTCGGGGAAGAGAAGACGTTTAAGGTGACACTGAAGGCTAAGTGGAACGGTGCAGCTGATGATTATGTGTTCGGAGGGATTACATGGACTGATGGGATCCACTATGTTAGGAGTCCCATTGCAGTGTATGCTGTTTCTGCTTAGTGTTTGACAGTTGTAAGTGTGAAACTTATTTATTAGCTATGTAGTATGTGTGAAGTTGCAGTTTCTACAGAGTCCTAAATCTTGATATCATCATTTGACAATCCATTTTGTATCAATGGATTGAGAATGATCATGCAAGATTACAGATTTATACTTTTTCGTAGCGATTCTCACTTTTGATTTCCAATATCTTATGATGTACCTTGAACATTGAGAGGCGAAGCTATGTTAATGCTCGAGGTTTCAGAGGCAGATTAGAGAGCTCCAAGAAGTAAAGAGAAAAATGGAACCGTCATTAGAGATATTATGCGAGCCCCAGTTGAAACACTCACATGTTGCCCTACTAAAATTTTTTTGGCATATATATTTGCCTCTGTCGTTCGGAGTTTTTCTAGTGTCATTCGAATTTGAAATTAGAGTAAGTTTTCTCTTTTTTTGGGTGAAAGAGTAAGTTTTCTCTTCGATGTTAAAATTGTAGGTGTTGCTAAATATTAAACAAATATAGAATAGAAAGATTATCTATAAAAAGTTTTCTCTTATAATTTGAATTTCTTCATGGGTAGATATACAATGCTCTTCAATCGTATATCGAATTTATATTGGGATATAAATGAAAGAAGTAAAACAAATAATTTTTCTAATTTGACTTCTTTCAATACATTCCAACTATAGAGTCGGTACTATATTCGTGTTTTGGGCTAAACACAACATATAGACATATCTAAAAAGTTGTTTATCAAGTCCAAGTTCTTCTTTTGTTGTTGAACAATTTGACATATTTAAACACGCCTCTCTCTTTTGCTTATGAAGTAAAACAATAGGATGCATAGAAACTAAAAGCTTAAGAATTCTTACTATTCCAATACAAAATGAAAATCGAAGATGGAGCTACACGTATAAAAACGCACAACAAGTACATCAAATAGCTAGTTCGGAGTACGATGTTTGTAGGAGTACAATGGATCCTTTGTAAGTTATTATATACCAAAAAAGGTTTCTTGTTTAATTAATTTATGAATCAAACAACTTTATCCTAGTGGACACAATGACTTGACATACTGGGCAGAGCTTCACATCTCTTCCACAATCGGAGCATGTCTGTTAGAAAATTAAAAAAAAAACACTTGGTTCAACAATGATCGTTATAAAAATATATAATTAGTTTTTTTCTTGTTGTTAAGTTCCATACCTGATGCCCACATCCAAATGCAAGATCCTTCTTCTTCCATGAGCATAAGGGGCAGTTCTGCTTCAATCACAAAATTAATGCTTAATGAGTCAATTCGGAAACGTGTAGGAGATTACTATATGGTTTAGAATAGGGGTGGAAAGAACCACCCAAAAATCGACCATCTCAGTCCATCAAGCTCACTCGTCAAATAAGGAAAACTTGAAGGTTACGGGTGGATTAAGGCTCTATGTGAAGTACATAGATATTGTTGGATTGGTCTGAATTTAGGCCGATGAAACCCTGCAAACCCTTCCCAACCCAACTTTGTAGCGGTAAACCGACAATATATTCATCCAAGATCAACGACCAACAATATAATGCACTCATCCACCACTAAACTTAACTTAATCCATTCGACATTATTGTGCCAACAATGAGATTTTGTTTTTGTTCTACCTCTTATGGACGAGTTCTGTTGGAGTTTTGTTTTTAATGTTAAAAAACTCTATTTTCATTTTTCTTGTATTGATGTTTTGCATTTAGTAAAGTGCAACTTTGTTCTAGTATAAAAATTTCAACTTTGTTTTCTTTGTTTGTGTTGATAGAGTTCAATAGAATTGACCCAAGCCACAATAAACCAACATGGTTTTTATATTAATGAGTGGGTTTGATAGTATCTAAATCAATGTCTATAAGTTGGTTGATTTAAATGGTCCAAACCCAAACCACCTTGCACATTTACACCTCTAGTTAATGAAGGAATATGTACCTCATTACTTGACATCATACTAGATCGATATGAGGTTACCAACATGTTGCGGGAGTATGGGACAGGGGGAGGACGAGGACGTTTTGTCGTTGGAGGAGCCGCTTTCCTACAACTGCAAGTAAATAAGAAAATAGTATATGATGATGTTGTCATTGCTAAAATGAATTATACTAGGAAGAAGAAAAAAAAACACTAAGGATTTCTATTTAGTTACCCTAGAAGTTGGAGCTCCAGAGTGGCTTTGTATTGTGAAGGTATCTCCATCAACGCAGCCAATGCAAATTCTGCCTCCTTCTTGGATGAATGAATGTTTTTGGACATGATTGAGGTGAAATTCACAAACTGCATAGCAGCAACAGTAACCATTAGAGCATTCAGAAGGGCAGTTGAAGTCAATCCGAAAATTCATACTCTGTAATCTGTATTAACCTGAAAATTATCAAAGGCTCTAGCAGGGATGTTATCATCGAATTTACGCATTGTTTCCCACGGTCCATCGCCAACACCAACAAGCACAATTGAAAGAGGGAACTTGCTGAATCAAACACAAATTTTGATAATCTTTGAGAAGAAATGGCTGAAGCTAACAGTACCAATCAATCAACTGTATATGGATTCACAAAACCTGGCTTTCACAATAGCATTGATGGTATTCTGTTCCTGGGAGCTTAACCTTGTGCTATATGGATCTTGATTTTGTGTCACCTTTCACACCATTTTTCAAGCAAGAGATCAGCTTAAGAGAAGTCAATCTAGAAAACAAAAAGAATCAATCAATGTCCTACTCACCTGTCCATCTGCAATAATGAGAAGAATGTGATACTGGCCACCACTCTTGTCCACAATCCCCATTGCAGTTTCAATCACAGGAGCAAAAGATGTTGGCCCTGTTGTTGAAGATGTACAAATCAGATGAAGATGCACAAACTCAAATGCAATTCTTCAAGAACAAATTAAAAATAATAACAAAAACCAACCAGAGAAGTGGAGATGTGGAAGGATTTCTTTGTAACGACTGAGTACTTGTTCAAACCCATTGCAAACCCTGTCTTCAGGGTAGAAGCTGAATACTTCTTGATCATGGGTGGTGGCTGAAACACAGAGTGAAGAAGGCTAAGATTATGATTGTGAAAGACCAAAGCAAAAAAAAAAAAAGGTTTCTCTTTTTCCCCCCTCACCGTCACCAAAACCAAAACAGGGGATCAGATTATCCTCATCAAAAGCTGAAAGTGTTCTTCCGATAATCGAGATTGCTTGTTCATATGGGTTCGGAGTAACCCCACGATGATGGAGGCACTTCCCCTGGAAAGACCTTTCGCCGGTCCATTCATTGCTCTTCGTGAAATCGATTCCCACTATGAGGTTCGATGATTCAAGACCAGCTTGGGCAAGTGCTTCAGCTACCTGCACAAAAATACACAGATGGGATCTTACAAATGGAAAAGAATCCATTAGTGTATAATGTGCTTAATGATCATCAAGTATTACCTGTTCCAGGGAGCTGTAATCATCTCCAATTTGTAAGTACCTGGACTTTGGTTTGGTTGTTTGTTGCTTACCCCAAGGAATTTGTTGGGTTGTTGTACCATCGTAGTAAGTCACCGGCGTCGTCTTGGAATGGCATATACGGTTAGTGTAGCTGCCGGAACGCCGGCGAGATTGCTTACTGTGCTTGCTTCCCATACTTGTATTAATTATTGTCTCGAGAAAAACAGAGCATGCATGAATGATCGATCAAAAACATATATGCTTCTTTCTTTGTTATTATAGTAGCATTCTGAGAAAGAACGAGAGATGGTGGATAAGTCAAAACTCACATCACTACTATGAAGGCTGTAATTTAGGATTTCAATGGATAAGCTCTCTTTCTCTCAATTAGCATGTCATAAGATTATTTCATAGGTATTCCTAAAATAGAAACAATTTACTTGGTCAAAATATTCAATTAATACATTTTGAAAACAAATCAATTAACATTCGGATTTATCACGTGATTTATAATTAACCAGTGTGTATGGTCTCCATTGATATCCTAATTTGGAAAATAGAGATCAAATTTATATCATTGCATCCAAATTAAATTTTACTCGCTAACTATCTTTTATAAAATTAAGATGGCTCAGTTAGTCGTTCACATGCCTTTGCCTTAGGTTAGCCACCATGTATTGGTATTGGGATGTTGATCTACAACTTGCACATTATTCTACAAGTATTCCCTTTCAGATGAATATACCGCCACAATCTATTATAAAAAAAAAATTAAGAGAGTTAAAATTCTTTTTCCAGATGGAAAATGGGAAATATACATACATTGAATGACCACTTATGTAATTTACTCAATTTGTGTCTATTCGTCTTTTGGACTAGCCTGAATTCGCCAGCATTTGTCATCGTGCGACTTGAACAACTGGAAGAGAGACTGGACTGGCGGCACCAGTCGATCGCCGACAACCAATCTCCGGCAATCTCTATTCGGTAAGCTTCTCAGCGCCTTCAGTTCTTCTCCTTCATCCTTCCATTTTCCATTCTCATGTTCTTCAAAGATGTTCCGTTCTCCATTAGGTTATCTGCTCTAGAAATGCTAGCGGTCTCTTCTCCTCTAGGTTACTTTATTGCATGGATATAATAATTTCGATTTTGAGTTCTGGGTAGCGCGGAACACATGTTAAAGTCACGATCTTTCGACTGTGTTAGTGGCTTCTCGCAGCAACTTTTAGCAGCAAGCAATGGAGAAAAATGGGAAAGGGTTTTCGATGCCCAAGTCCTCTCTCAAGTCCACTCCAAGTAAGCATTTGTTTTGCGTTCTTCTTCCATTTTCTTTCGATAGATGAAGTAGAACTTTCCATTTCCTGTCTTTTGGTTCTACCACCCCTCTCAATTATGCTTATGAAGCGACATCTTTCTTCGTTGGTGTTGCGGAAAACCAGTCTGCTAGAGAACTGAGAATATGGTTGTGTTCTTCATGCTGAACTAGATGATTGGTGCAGTGAGAAATGATGTGGCAAACTCTGAATTATTGAGATAATCCATGAATGTTGATCGTCCATTTCTAACTTATTGCTGGCTTGGAAGATGCATAAGCACTCCCCTCCTGATTGTTCCATCTAAGGAAGTTGGCCTTTGGTGGTTGATTGTTTCTGGTTCATTATTTTGATGATTTGGCGAAGTGTTTCTAGACAAGCGTTGTTTTATCTTGGATACAAGGAGCCCGTTGTGTGTGGAATTTTTTATGAAGGTGTCAATTTGTACATTTTGGTGTTTGAATAGTGTACATGAAATGTGAGCACTTGGTAGTTTAGATCAGTTGCATGCCACCTGCATGCATAGCTTCGTTTTCTACCTTCACCTGAATCGGAGGACGATTCATCTTGACCTATGTTTCTTAAATACTTTGTTTTCTCTACATTTTTCTAGGCAAGGATGATTCCTCTCAAAAGTCAAAAGAGGGGAGGAAAGTTCAGTTCAACAATGGAGGTTAACAGCTTCTATTTCTTTCTTAAAGCTGTCTCATTTGCTCCTCGTTCAAATTTATGAATTTCCTCTTTCCCATGTGTGTTATACGCTATTGTTACTGCTGTAGATAGGTAGTAGCGTGACTGACTGACTGTTAGCATATTCTTTCCCAGTGTGATAGCTAAACATCCATTTTTGTATCTCAGGCTCTCCTGAAGAGAGATTTGATTACTCAAAGTCAAACGGGAAGTCTAGTTCCTCAGCTGATAAAGGTCGAATTCTATGTTCTTACCACGTTTTTGCTTTACTTTTCTCTTGGCTCTTAATCTCTCTAAGATATCTTTTCTGGTCTTTTTGCCTCCTTGTTTGCTCTGTTGTTTGTTTGTCTGTCTGTCTGTCTTTCTTATAAAATATAAGTTTATTTACGTCAAGCTATTATGGTTCTTGATATAGGTGGCAGAGGAAGCACTGCAAATGGGAAGGCCTCGAAATCAAAAGAAAAGGAACCACTTGAGCTTAGGTTAAACCAGGGTATGTAGTGTCTACTTGTTCCTGAACATTGAGCAAAATCCCTGCCTCTGATTATTATCCTTTCATAGGTTTAAGAAATCTTACCATTTTCTTTGCCTGGCCTTTGCTAGAACTTCTGAAGAACGCCAAATGCTTAATGGACTGTGAGGCTGCAGAAATCATACAAGGAATCCAAGATCAGATGACTCTCCTATCCCAAGATGCAACCATCAAACTGCCTGTGTGAGTAAAGGAACCCTCCAAGCTTCTGATATCAGGTAGAAGAAACATAAAGTGATAAGTCTGTCTCTTTTTCATTGGCAGCTCATTTCATAAGGGGCTGCAGTACTCACAGGCTAATGCTCGTTACACAAATACCCACTCCGTTAGACGTGTTCTAGAGTATCCTTCATATGTTTTTTTTCTCTTGGTCCCTCTCACATTGCAACTGCTTTGTAGCAAGCACTATTCAATTCATTGTGAATGTCTTAACTAAGTTACCTAGTACTCTGAAGAAGCATGGTGTTGTGGAAGGAGAGGTATCTCCTTTGAACTGTCTCTGTTTGTAAGTCCAATTCTTACTACCTAAGGAGAGGCATAAGCCATTAAACATGTTCAGCTTAATTTTATGGATGCAGATAAGTGTGATTGCCAATGCTTGCCCTGAGTCTACTGAAGAAGTTTTTGCGTTAGTCCCTTCCTTGAAGGTACAACAAGTCATCTGATTATTTGTATTATTTGCTTGAAAAATCCATGTCTCAACTCAGCAGCCAAGGCTTAATGGAGAACTATGAACTTAATGCTGTATCTAGTGCCTCTGTTTTTTCTATGGGCACTGTTGATCTGGATTGGTGATTTTATATTGAAACATTGCAGTCCAAGAAAAGCATACTGCAGGAACCATTGGAGGTAGCTTTGATGGTGATAAAACCGCTTCGGAAAGTGGACTCAACCTCAGTCTGATTGGTAAGGTTTGCTCATTCTATATGCCTAGTGAATAGCAATTGCCTTTGTGGGATATCAATTGATACATGAAAACGTGATGAACAGAATTGTGGTACTTTTGTTGGAAGAACTAGGAGGAGAGCATGTGAGAGCAGCTTTTTGTGGATTTTGTAGAGGCAGACAAACTAGTTGAAGGAGAGTAGCAATGACCAGCCTAACTAAAGCCCTTTTGTTTTCACAGATGTAGTTGGCAACTGTTACCAATTACCATTTTCTGTGTACATAGCTATGTGGACAATGTTAGGTTTGGCGAACTTGTTTGAACAACTAAAAGTCCATTAAGAAATGGAAGTTATGCTAATTGCTGAAAACCATGAAAAGTTCCAATCCCTACTATTCACATAACCACTTAGTTAGCTTTGACTTGGAGTTTGAGTGGCATGCTATCCCCCAACCACAAGTCAGTCTCTGAATCTACAACATTAGTTGGTTGCAACCTCAGAAGCCATCATTAGTTGGTTGCATCAACGATATGAAAACTGAAAGTCGAGAACTGTAGCTTCTAAATCCCATAGGATCTAGGAAAGGGTAGAAGAACGCATCTAATTATATGAACAGCTTCAACCGGGCGATTTAATGTGTCAACTAATCATCAGAAGACTATGCAAACTCCCCATCAATGTAGCTTGTTAGTGGATATGCAAAAAAAAACCCCGGAAAGAAAAGGGATCTATACCCCCTCTGGCCTCAAGCGAGATTCTTGCAAAGACGATCCATTGGGAAAAAGAGAAACTCCATTGCATTGCACAAACAGCAACCGTTATTACTGTTACAGTTACATAACAAAAGGTCCTTTGACTAGCTAGGAAAGCTACTGCACAACATAAGCATCAAACATATGGAATCAAGCTTTCCTTCCCACCATCCCAAACCTTGAACAACATTTAGAAAAACAGAGAAAGAAACAAACTTTCAATAACCCTTGTTAACCTACAATGTCTCGATCGCTTGCTTCCTTGACACCCTTCTCACCGCCTTCCTTCTTCTCTCCCAAGAGATCCAAGAAGAAACCAGTCAGAATCGGCTCGTAGTTCGGCATCTTAGCATACCCAGGGAAGTAGTTAATGTCAATCACGAGGTACCTATTCCCATCTCTACCATCCCTAATCACATCAAAGTTGAACAAATGCAGCCCCATTGCCTCCTTCAATCCGCTAGCAACTTCCTCTACAAACCCTTCCGGCGGCATCTCGACACCCGCGAACTCAATCTCGCTAGCGTCGACATCACCATCGGCCAGATTGGAGATCTGAGCGAAAGGGAGGGAGCCCTTCAAAGGGGCCGTCCCCAATTTATCCTCCGGAATGTCCGGCAACGACTTCCTCTTCACGCACTGAACCTGGCCGCCGGCGACGTAGACTTTGAAGATCACGCCGCCGTGGTTCACGAACTCCTGTATCACCACCGGCGCTTCCTCCAGCTCAGCCAATCCTTCCCGATCGAAGATCAGATACATCTTGTGAGACAGAATCGTCCCGTTGGCCACCATCGGCTTGGCGATTAACGGAAACCCTAGTTCCTTCACCGCCGTGCTCTGTTTCAGCTCGGCGGAATCCGAGACCACCACCTGTCGAGGAATCTCAGCCCTCTCCTTCCGATCGAGCTTCAGCTTGCTCACCACCTCGAGCATGGAGACGCGATTGTGGAGCTTCTCCACGGCCTCGAGCGGATCGACGATCACCGAATCAGGATTTTCCGCGGTGAAGGCCTCGAGCTGGAGCTTCCAATCGTCGTCGTAGAATTTGTGGACGATGCAATCGAAGTGGCCCTGTGAGGTCAGGGGCTTTGATGGGTCAACGGAGACGAGGTCGACGCCGTGGCTGGCGGCGTATTCGAGGAGGGACGGCTGGATGAAGCTGCTCACCTTCTTGGGAGCGAGGGCGTAGCCGACGCGGTAGCGTTTGTCGGCCATGGCTGCCGGAGCTCTGGTTGAAATTGCTCTTCGGAATTTAGTAGAGATTTAGCTTCTGAGCTGTGAGCGAGAGTGACTGAGGGTGAGTTGTTGAGGAAAGGGGGGAAGGTTTGGTTTATATAGCGATTGTTGGTAGGGAAGAGAGGATCGCAGCTGACAGAGACGGGCGCCGAAGAAGTTTCGTTGGTCGTGGGTTTCCTTTTGTTTGTCTTATTTTATTGGAAAACGCGGGAACAAGTGGCGACTTCTGCTTAACGTTACTTTGGCGCTTCTGCTTTGTGCGGTTGGAGGTTGGAAAGCGCGAGATCAAGTGGCGATTTCTGCTTTACAGCGGTGGGAGATGCTAATATGCGGCGGGAGAGATTCCGTTTCTTTTCCAAGCAATCAAATTTGGCTCAAAACACCAATTATTGATCGAGTTATATTACAATATTTGTTTGGGTAATTAGGATGAAGGTTGAAGATTGACGTAAACTTGAAGGTATTCACTTAGTGGATAAAATACCTTTTCATATATGAATAATGCCTACATTTATCAACAAATCCGTTCCAAAGAATATCATAGAAAGTAGTTAAACAAGCAAGCTCGTAGAAAAGACATATACACATCATTGAAGCAAATACCTTGATTCAATTCGAGATGTAACCAAAGATATTAATTTCGATACAAAATCAAAATTAATACCTAAGAAAGAAAGGGTAAAAATATATAGACATAATGAATTTGTTTATATAGTTGGAGACTTATCAATATAGGGGGCATGTTAATTATATGTATGTCGTAATAATAATAGTTTTACGAACGTGCATGTTTGATTATTTTACGTATATGGTGATGGTGGCCGGTTGTGCTTTTTTCAACTTCCTTGGGAGAGTGTGATTCCCACTAAATAAGAGTGAGGGAAAAGAATAAAGGCTGCATGCAGCAAAGAAAGGAAGGAAATGTGATTCCTCTCTTCTCTTCCTGTTATTAATTATTATATTATTACATTGGCAATGCTTTAAATCCGAAGCGAATCTCATCAAATATATTTGTGTTGTGCCCCTCGCTAGCTTAGCAATGCTTAAGAAGGAGCTTAATTTCCCTCTCTTCTGTTTCTGTATATAAAATTCGAAAGCCTCGATCAATGTGGTGCAAGGAAAAGATTCTTCTTCTTTTTTTTTTTTTTTTTGAAAGGGGAAAAGATTCTTCTTTTAACTTAAAAGCATTTGCACTGATTAAAGCTTTGAGGTATATTTAGATATATAAATTTATATAGAAAGCTGCACTGCCACTGCTGCCAGCTCTTATCCATTTGACCTCTCAGCTCAGTTTTATCTAATGGGCTAGCCTTCATACTTAACTGGTGTGGGTCTGTTCATCTTAATTACCACCACATGAACGACTTAATTACTCACAAGTCTGACATAATAATAATAATACCAATCTGGTACCCATTCCGCTCAAGGGTATTTGTAAAATTCCATATCAATCCTCTTAAAAACCAACGATTTCGTACTAGTCCTTCAAAACTTAACCAATAGCATTTTAATCCCAACCTTTGACAATCAAAGCACCTGTACATATGGCCTTAAAATGATCCTACCACCTTTGGTATTTCATTAGTTTACTTGTTTCTCTCGTTTATTTATGTGCATCTTAGCCTGTTTCTCCAACAATTACCATTAGTAATACTACTAATACATCATCGTGGTACATATACCAAGGCAAGCTAAATAATTCATAATGACAGGACTTAATGTGATTAACCATAAAACAAATTGCTAACAACTTCCTTAAAAGAATCACATCTCTCACTACAACCAAAAATTTTACAACCAAACTAAATTTTGTTGAGAAAAAGTTAGTATTTACAACCAATTAAATTTTGGTAGCTAAAGTATTAACAATTTGGTTGCTTATTAAAATCAAAGTATTGATAACCAAATAAGACTAGAAGAGACCAAATAATTTGGTAGCAAAAGGATTTATACTTTTTTCCAACCAAATAATTTTGGTAGCAAAATTGTTTTTAGTTTTTCCAACCAAAAAATTTGGTAATATGATAATTTTTACTTTTATCCAACCAAATAAAATTGATTATGAATTTAAATAAGAATTTTCAAAATCTTAGATAACTAAATTATTTGGTTGTCATTGTGTTGCTGTTGTATAAAAATGTAGGTACTGTATGTAACTATTACTCAAACTTAGTGGTTGTAGACTTGTAGTAGTAGTTGTGCATAAGAATCCATCTTTACGCTTTTTTTCTTCTCTATCTCCTTCCTTCTTCAGTCTCCCCAAATGTCGATTCCTCCTCCTCCTCCTCCTCCTCTTCTCAATTCCGATTCTGACTCAAATTTCTCCTCTTCTCTCATCTCCTCTTAATTTACATTCCTTATTTGCTTTGTTGAGATCCGGCAATTCCACTTTCCCAAAGATAGCTCTAGGCGCCGTCATCTTGATCCCCGATGACAAGATAGATACTCTCGTCACCGCCGTCATTGAGAAAGTCATGGAGCCGAAGGAGCACGAGGTGTACCCTGGCGTCATTGCGAGATCACGAAAGCCGGCCTGTAGCTCGAGTCGTCCCTGGCATTGTCGAGAGAACACGCAAGCCGAATACGCTGGAGCACGAGCGTCGCTCCAATCCCTAGCCATGGGGTGCAATCCCTCGCCATGGGGTGCAATCCCTCGCCAGGGCCGATGTGATTTTGATCTCGAGCACGGTCGCCGCCTCGGAACTGTGAGGCCTTCTCCTTTGTCTCTCTGATCTCTGTTTACTGAGCTAGGGTTCTGGAAGCTCTTGTCGCGGGGGAATTGATCTCGAATAATCCTGCCTCCAACTCTGGCAAATTCCTTCTCCGCAGGTGAATTGGTCTTTGCATCAAGTAAGAACTGATAGTTATCTGTTGAGGTTAATGTGCTGATTCTTACTTTGTTGTGATGCTTCGGTGTGATTTTTCGTTGTGATTTTTCTGCATAACAAAGGTTTAAATGAAAATGAGTTCGAGGAGGTCGTTTGAGTGCTTCAGCAGGCACCGTAGAAATCAGGTTAGAAGTTTTGAGTTTTCTAAAATCTAACTTCTTCGTTCTTTGCTCTAGTTGGCCAGTCGTTGGTGTTAGTTCTTGATTGCAACACTAGGTGAACATAATTATTGATACTTGGAGCTTTCAATTATGGAAGTGGTGAAACCGACAAAGATTGAGGTCACATCTGCACGAAGAAGCCATGAAGTTGACTCAAGCTTTGTCAAGCATCCTGCTTCCTGTGAGACGAATGTGGCTCCAACTAAATGAGATGAAACTTCCTGTGATTCCATTAAGAGCCTTGATATTGAGTATGTGGACAATAATGACTTGCATGAGATTGATTCTATCAATAAGAAGGCATTGAACAAGCTCTATATTACTGATAATGAACTAGCAGCAGGTGAATTATTTTGACAAAACCTCAATTTGTCCAGTCATCTGTCTTTTTCTGGGTTGCTGAAGATGATCAACCACGTTGTTGCTATACATGGCTCTTCTAAATTGATTTTTGAATTGGAGTGCTTGCAGAAAATGTGTGTCAGAGATGGATTCGGTGTCATTGATATGGATACAGATGACAAGGTTATAAACCTGGATACCAATTTTGAGGATCCTCAGCTTTGTGCAATTATTGCTTCTGATATTTTCTTGACCATGGGTAGGTCATAGATGATGCAAGCACATATTATTAAGTTTATGATAGAGTGGGATTTATTCTTGCCCTGTTTCAGCAACTTTGCCCCCTGAGCTCTAATCAAGATCATTGGTTTTTCAGGGTTTTGGCTTGCATTCTATATGAAGAAACTTTTCACAGGACGGGCTTTGGTGCTTGACGCGTTGTCTTGCTCTTGTATTTCTAGCACAGGCCTGAGTGTCCTTTGTGTTTCAGTGTTCTGGTTTCCTGCTCCTTCCCACCGGGTCCAGTGCTTGTTTCTAAGGTAGTAATGTACAAAACTCACATAATATTTTCTCTGTTTCTAAGTCGTGCATATGATAAATAAATTAATGTTTAATTCGTCCAAGAGATTGAAAATTCTCGCTGTCGATTTTGTTTCCAGTATATATGTTGTTAGCTTATCTGCTTTGGTTCTTGCCTGATCTAATTGTATTATTGTCTTTTTCGTTGGTTTAATTTTTCTTCTTATCAGGATAGCTGAACTCATGAGCACATTCCATCCATACAGGTCTGCCACTACTTTACCTACTAAGACCTAAATAGATTTGATTGGTTTCATGGGATGATTTCTGTGACACTACTACACTGCCATAGTAAATAGATTCGTGCATGTTACCACTACCGTTGGTTATGTTTCGTTCATAGTTCCCCTGCTTTGTTGATATATGCAGAATGCTAAAGCTATCAACTACTGTGTCTACAATTGGTGTCCTTTGTTTTTCCTTGATTTTCATTCGTTTTCATATTCGGGTGGTATTGATTATGGAAGCTACATTATGCATGCCAGTTCTGTTTGGTCTTCGTGCATAATGTGGTTGAAATGTGATGATGGTAATTGATGATAGAACGTTGTGTCTAGTTTACTTCAATTAGTTAGAATGTTCTCAGAAGTAGATTTAGAGAATCTCGTGATACCATAGATAAACTTCATTAGTTCAAGTGTTTTGATTTTTCTCTCATAAAGCTAGTTATGTGAATTCTCCGGCTTAGCTATTTTGCTGTCCATATTGCAGCGAAGAGGTTTCAAGGTGAACCTGCAATGTCTTCTGCAATTTTACTTACCTTCACCCTACACCCTGAGCTTCATTAGCTACAGTTCAACCTGATTTTGATTTCGTTGAACTCCCTCAGTTAGTTAAGTTTTAGTTACCCTTTTCCTCCATCCCCTGTTATACCTTTTACTTCTATCGTTGTTGCAGGGGAATCTTTTTATTTTTATTTTATGGCACCAGATAAAGGTATCCATTTGTTATATGTTCTTATTCTAAGATGCAGATGCTCTTTAAAGTTGGGAGTTGAATTGAATTCATTGAAAATGAGACAAGATTACTGTGTCTTTTTTGTAGTCAGTATCGGGAACTTAGGACTCATGCTAGCACATCTGTCACCTAATTACTTTTATATTTTATACTTTGAAATGCTGCAGAAGTGAATGATGAATCTGGGGATCCAATTTGGAAGAAGCGAGCCGAAAGCTGGAAGGATAACAAGAAGAAGTAAAGAGTTGTAGAATTATGGATTGGGTTATGAAGGTATCTGTGAAATTAGACACTTAGAGATTGTTCTTTTTGAGATGATTTGTCACTGCTAATCCTCACTTATGTTATATATGAGATGCAAAATTACATTTGTATGGAATAATAGTTTCTACCGTTTCTCATGACCAAATTTTATAGTTGCCTTAAACTCTTACTACAGAACAGGTTTGTTGTTAATATTACAAAATTGGTTGACATATATGTTTTTCACGATCAAATTTCATGGTTGTGTTAAACTTTCATAACCGAGAAAATGGTCGTCTTTAATGATTTAATTGGTCAGCGAATTTATTTTTCATGACCATAATTGTTCGTTGTGTACAAACGTTCACTACCAAAATGATTGGTAACTAAAATAAGATTGGTAACTAAAAGTAAAATTTGTAACCAAATAAATTGGTTGTAGTCGGAACTATTACAACCAAATAAAATTGGTAACTAAATATTCAGATTTTTACCATTGATAATATTGGTTGCGTTAGCCATTCTATCCGCTACCAATCTCCTTTTTCTTTCGATTTTGGAGGCTACAGATCACGGATTCGTCTCGAGGCTATTCTCCACCGATAATAAAGTCTATTGATCCTATTCTGCGCCGATGATTAAGTCAATTAAGCACAGAATTGGGCCAATATATTTTGGGATGGCATTTTCGTAATTATTTGATCAGTTTTTTTTTTCGAAAGGCCATTTTACTTGGATTTTGAAGGATAAAGATGGTGGATTCGGCGTGAGGCTATTCTTCAACGACGATTAAGTCCATCCAGGGCCAATTTGGGCGGATTTCTTCCGGGTCAATTTTTGGCAGACTCCAAAGGGGTACCATCACAGATTTCGGGCGATTTTTCCGAAATGCCATTTTCTTTCGATTTTGGAGGCTACAGATCACGGATTCGGCTCGAGGCTATTCTCCACCGATAATAAAGTCTATTGATCCTATTCTGCGCCGATGATTAAGTCAATTAAGCACAGAATTGGGCCAATATATTTTGGGATGGCATTTTCGTAATTATTTGATCAGTTTTTTTTTCGAAAGGCCATTTTACTTGGATTTTGAAGGATAAAGATGGTGGATTCGGCGTGAGGCTATTCTTCAACGACGATTAAGTCCATCCAGGGCCAATTTGGGCGGATTTCTTCCGGGTCAATTTTTGGCAGACTCCAAAGGGGTACCATCACAGATTTCGGGCGATTTTTCCGAAATGCCATTTTCTTTCGATTTTGGAGGCTACAGATCACGGATTCGGCTCGAGGCTATTCTCCACCGATAATAAAGTCTATTGATCCTATTCTGCGCCGATGATTAAGTCAATTAAGCACAGAATTGGGCCAATATATTTTGGGATGGCATTTTCGTAATTATTTGATCAGTTTTTTTTTCGAAAGGCCATTTTACTTGGATTTTGAAGGATAAAGATGGTGGATTCGGCGTGAGGCTATTCTTCAACGACGATTAAGTCCATCCAGGGCCAATTTGGGCGGATTTCTTCCGGGTCAATTTTTGGCAGACTCCAAAGGGGTACCATCACAGATTTCGGGCGATTTTTCCGAAATGCCATTTTCTTTCGATTTTGGAGGCTACAGATCACGGATTCGGCTCGAGGCTATTCTCCACCGATAATAAAGTCTATTGATCCTATTCTGCGCCGATGATTAAGTCAATTAAGCACAGAATTGGGCCAATATATTTTGGGATGGCATTTTCGTAATTATTTGATCAGTTTTTTTTTTCGAAAGGCCATTTTACTTGGATTTTGAAGGATAAAGATGGTGGATTCGGCGTGAGGCTATTCTTCAACGACGATTAAGTCCATCCAGGGCCAATTTGGGCGGATTTCTTCCGGGTCAATTTTTGGCAGACTCCAAAGGGGTACCATCACAGATTTCGGGCGATTTTTCCGAAATGCCATTTTCTTTCGATTTTGGAGGCTACAGATCACGGATTCGGCTCGAGGCTATTCTCCACCGATAATAAAGTCTATTGATCCTATTCTGCGCCGATGATTAAGTCAATTAAGCACAGAATTGGGCCAATATATTTTGGGATGGCATTTTCGTAATTATTTGATCAGTTTTTTTTTCGAAAGGCCATTTTACTTGGATTTTGAAGGATAAAGATGGTGGATTCGGCGTGAGGCTATTCTTCAACGACGATTAAGTCCATCCAGGGCCAATTTGGGCGGATTTCTTCCGGGTCAATTTTTGGCAGACTCCAAAGGGGTACCATCACAGATTTCGGGCGATTTTTCCGAAATGCCATTTTCTTTCGATTTTGGAGGCTACAGATCACGGATTCGGCTCGAGGCTATTCTCCACCGATAATAAAGTCTATTGATCCTATTCTGCGCCGATGATTAAGTCAATTAAGCACAGAATTGGGCCAATATATTTTGGGATGGCATTTTCGTAATTATTTGATCAGTTTTTTTTTCGAAAGGCCATTTTACTTGGATTTTGAAGGATAAAGATGGTGGATTCGGCGTGAGGCTATTCTTCAACGACGATTAAGTCCATCCAGGGCCAATTTGGGCGGATTTCTTCCGGGTCAATTTTTGGCAGACTCCAAAGGGGTACCATCACAGATTTCGGGCGATTTTTCCGAAATGCCATTTTCTTTCGATTTTGGAGGCTACAGATCACGGATTCGGCTCGAGGCTATTCTCCACCGATAATAAAGTCTATTGATCCTATTCTGCGCCGATGATTAAGTCAATTAAGCACAGAATTGGGCCAATATATTTTGGGATGGCATTTTCGTAATTATTTGATCAGTTTTTTTTTTCGAAAGGCCATTTTACTTGGATTTTGAAGGATAAAGATGGTGGATTCGGCGTGAGGCTATTCTTCAACGACGATTAAGTCCATCCAGGGCCAATTTGGGCGGATTTCTTCCGGGTCAATTTTTGGCAGACTCCAAAGGGGTACCATCACAGATTTCGGGCGATTTTTCCGAAATGCCATTTTCTTTCGATTTTGGAGGCTACAGATCACGGATTCGGCTCGAGGCTATTCTCCACCGATAATAAAGTCTATTGATCCTATTCTGCGCCGATGATTAAGTCAATTAAGCACAGAATTGGGCCAATATATTTTGGGATGGCATTTTCGTAATTATTTGATCAGTTTTTTTTTCGAAAGGCCATTTTACTTGGATTTTGAAGGATAAAGATGGTGGATTCGGCGTGAGGCTATTCTTCAACGACGATTAAGTCCATCCAGGGCCAATTTGGGCGGATTTCTTCCGGGTCAATTTTTGGCAGACTCCAAAGGGGTACCATCACAGATTTCGGGCGATTTTTCCGAAATGCCATTTTCTTTCGATTTTGGAGGCTACAGATCACGGATTCGGCTCGAGGCTATTCTCCACCGATAATAAAGTCTATTGATCCTATTCTGCGCCGATGATTAAGTCAATTAAGCACAGAATTGGGCCAATATATTTTGGGATGGCATTTTCGTAATTATTTGATCAGTTTTTTTTTCGAAAGGCCATTTTACTTGGATTTTGAAGGATAAAGATGGTGGATTCGGCGTGAGGCTATTCTTCAACGACGATTAAGTCCATCCAGGGCCAATTTGGGCGGATTTCTTCCGGGTCAATTTTTGGCAGACTCCAAAGGGGTACCATCACAGATTTCGGGCGATTTTTCCGAAATGCCATTTTCTTTCGATTTTGGAGGCTACAGATCACGGATTCGGCTCGAGGCTATTCTCCACCGATAATAAAGTCTATTGATCCTATTCTGCGCCGATGATTAAGTCAATTAAGCACAGAATTGGGCCAATATATTTTGGGATGGCATTTTCGTAATTATTTGATCAGTTTTTTTTTTCGAAAGGCCATTTTACTTGGATTTTGAAGGATAAAGATGGTGGATTCGGCGTGAGGCTATTCTTCAACGACGATTAAGTCCATCCAGGGCCAATTTGGGCGGATTTCTTCCGGGTCAATTTTTGGCAGACTCCAAAGGGGTACCATCACAGATTTCGGGCGATTTTTCCGAAATGCCATTTTCTTTCGATTTTGGAGGCTACAGATCACGGATTCGGCTCGAGGCTATTCTCCACCGATAATAAAGTCTATTGATCCTATTCTGCGCCGATGATTAAGTCAATTAAGCACAGAATTGGGCCAATATATTTTGGGATGGCATTTTCGTAATTATTTGATCAGTTTTTTTTTCGAAAGGCCATTTTACTTGGATTTTGAAGGATAAAGATGGTGGATTCGGCGTGAGGCTATTCTTCAACGACGATTAAGTCCATCCAGGGCCAATTTGGGCGGATTTCTTCCGGGTCAATTTTTGGCAGACTCCAAAGGGGTACCATCACAGATTTCGGGCGATTTTTCCGAAATGCCATTTTCTTTCGATTTTGGAGGCTACAGATCACGGATTCGGCTCGAGGCTATTCTCCACCGATAATAAAGTCTATTGATCCTATTCTGCGCCGATGATTAAGTCAATTAAGCACAGAATTGGGCCAATATATTTTGGGATGGCATTTTCGTAATTATTTGATCAGTTTTTTTTTCGAAAGGCCATTTTACTTGGATTTTGAAGGATAAAGATGGTGGATTCGGCGTGAGGCTATTCTTCAACGACGATTAAGTCCATCCAGGGCCAATTTGGGCGGATTTCTTCCGGGTCAATTTTTGGCAGACTCCAAAGGGGTACCATCACAGATTTCGGGCGATTTTTCCGAAATGCCATTTTCTTTCGATTTTGGAGGCTACAGATCACGGATTCGGCTCGAGGCTATTCTCCACCGATAATAAAGTCTATTGATCCTATTCTGCGCCGATGATTAAGTCAATTAAGCACAGAATTGGGCCAATATATTTTGGGATGGCATTTTCGTAATTATTTGATCAGTTTTTTTTTCGAAAGGCCATTTTACTTGGATTTTGAAGGATAAAGATGGTGGATTCGGCGTGAGGCTATTCTTCAACGACGATTAAGTCCATCCAGGGCCAATTTGGGCGGATTTCTTCCGGGTCAATTTTTGGCAGACTCCAAAGGGGTACCATCACAGATTTCGGGCGATTTTTCCGAAATGCCATTTTCTTTCGATTTTGGAGGCTACAGATCACGGATTCGGCTCGAGGCTATTCTCCACCGATAATAAAGTCTATTGATCCTATTCTGCGCCGATGATTAAGTCAATTAAGCACAGAATTGGGCCAATATATTTTGGGATGGCATTTTCGTAATTATTTGATCAGTTTTTTTTTTCGAAAGGCCATTTTACTTGGATTTTGAAGGATAAAGATGGTGGATTCGGCGTGAGGCTATTCTTCAACGACGATTAAGTCCATCCAGGGCCAATTTGGGCGGATTTCTTCCGGGTCAATTTTTGGCAGACTCCAAAGGGGTACCATCACAGATTTCGGGCGATTTTTCCGAAATGCCATTTTCTTTCGATTTTGGAGGCTACAGATCACGGATTCGGCTCGAGGCTATTCTCCACCGATAATAAAGTCTATTGATCCTATTCTGCGCCGATGATTAAGTCAATTAAGCACAGAATTGGGCCAATATATTTTGGGATGGCATTTTCGTAATTATTTGATCAATTTTTTTTTCGAAAGGCCATTTTACTTGGATTTTGAAGGATAAAGATGGTGGATTCGGCGTGAGGCTATTCTTCAACGACGATTAAGTCCATCCAGGGCCAATTTGGGCGGATTTCTTCCGGGTCAATTTTTGGCAGACTCCAAAGGGGTACCATCACAGATTTCGGGCGATTTTTCCGAAATGCCATTTTCTTTCGATTTTGGAGGCTACAGATCACGGATTCGGCTCGAGGCTATTCTCCACCGATAATAAAGTCTATTGATCCTATTCTGCGCCGATGATTAAGTCAATTAAGCACAGAATTGGGCCAATATATTTTGGGATGGCATTTTCGTAATTATTTGATCAGTTTTTTTTTCGAAAGGCCATTTTACTTGGATTTTGAAGGATAAAGATGGTGGATTCGGCGTGAGGCTATTCTTCAACGACGATTAAGTCCATCCAGGGCCAATTTGGGCGGATTTCTTCCGGGTCAATTTTTGGCAGACTCCAAAGGGGTACCATCACAGATTTCGGGCGATTTTTCCGAAATGCCATTTTCTTTCGATTTTGGAGGCTACAGATCACGGATTCGGCTCGAGGCTATTCTCCACCGATAATAAAGTCTATTGATCCTATTCTGCGCCGATGATTAAGTCAATTAAGCACAGAATTGGGCCAATATATTTTGGGATGGCATTTTCGTAATTATTTGATCAATTTTTTTTTCGAAAGGCCATTTTACTTGGATTTTGAAGGATAAAGATGGTGGATTCGGCGTGAGGCTATTCTTCAACGACGATTAAGTCCATCCAGGGCCAATTTGGGCGGATTTCTTCCGGGTCAATTTTTGGCAGACTCCAAAGGGGTACCATCACAGATTTCGGGCGATTTTTCCGAAATGCCATTTTCTTTCGATTTTGGAGGCTACAGATCACGGATTCGGCTCGAGGCTATTCTCCACCGATAATAAAGTCTATTGATCCTATTCTGCGCCGATGATTAAGTCAATTAAGCACAGAATTGGGCCAATATATTTTGGGATGGCATTTTCGTAATTATTTGATCAGTTTTTTTTTCGAAAGGCCATTTTACTTGGATTTTGAAGGATAAAGATGGTGGATTCGGCGTGAGGCTATTCTTCAACGACGATTAAGTCCATCCAGGGCCAATTTGGGCGGATTTCTTCCGGGTCAATTTTTGGCAGACTCCAAAGGGGTACCATCACAGATTTCGGGCGATTTTTCCGAAATGCCATTTTCTTTCGATTTTGGAGGCTACAGATCACGGATTCGGCTCGAGGCTATTCTCCACCGATAATAAAGTCTATTGATCCTATTCTGCGCCGATGATTAAGTCAATTAAGCACAGAATTGGGCCAATATATTTTGGGATGGCATTTTCGTAATTATTTGATCAGTTTTTTTTTCGAAAGGCCATTTTACTTGGATTTTGAAGGATAAAGATGGTGGATTCGGCGTGAGGCTATTCTTCAACGACGATTAAGTCCATCCAGGGCCAATTTGGGCGGATTTCTTCCGGGTCAATTTTTGGCAGACTCCAAAGGGGTACCATCACAGATTTCGGGCGATTTTTCCGAAATGCCATTTTCTTTCGATTTTGGAGGCTACAGATCACGGATTCGGCTCGAGGCTATTCTCCACCGATAATAAAGTCTATTGATCCTATTCTGCGCCGATGATTAAGTCAATTAAGCACAGAATTGGGCCAATATATTTTGGGATGGCATTTTCGTAATTATTTGATCAGTTTTTTTTTCGAAAGGCCATTTTACTTGGATTTTGAAGGATAAAGATGGTGGATTCGGCGTGAGGCTATTCTTCAACGACGATTAAGTCCATCCAGGGCCAATTTGGGCGGATTTCTTCCGGGTCAATTTTTGGCAGACTCCAAAGGGGTACCATCACAGATTTCGGGCGATTTTTCCGAAATGCCATTTTCTTTCGATTTTGGAGGCTACAGATCACGGATTCGGCTCGAGGCTATTCTCCACCGATAATAAAGTCTATTGATCCTATTCTGCGCCGATGATTAAGTCAATTAAGCACAGAATTGGGCCAATATATTTTGGGATGGCATTTTCGTAATTATTTGATCAGTTTTTTTTTCGAAAGGCCATTTTACTTGGATTTTGAAGGATAAAGATGGTGGATTCGGCGTGAGGCTATTCTTCAACGACGATTAAGTCCATCCAGGGCCAATTTGGGCGGATTTCTTCCGGGTCAATTTTTGGCAGACTCCAAAGGGGTACCATCACAGATTTCGGGCGATTTTTCCGAAATGCCATTTTCTTTCGATTTTGGAGGCTACAGATCACGGATTCGGCTCGAGGCTATTCTCCACCGATAATAAAGTCTATTGATCCTATTCTGCGCCGATGATTAAGTCAATTAAGCACAGAATTGGGCCAATATATTTTGGGATGGCATTTTCGTAATTATTTGATCAGTTTTTTTTTCGAAAGGCCATTTTACTTGGATTTTGAAGGATAAAGATGGTGGATTCGGCGTGAGGCTATTCTTCAACGACGATTAAGTCCATCCAGGGCCAATTTGGGCGGATTTCTTCCGGGTCAATTTTTGGCAGACTCCAAAGGGGTACCATCACAGATTTCGGGCGATTTTTCCGAAATGCCATTTTCTTTCGATTTTGGAGGCTACAGATCACGGATTCGGCTCGAGGCTATTCTCCACCGATAATAAAGTCTATTGATCCTATTCTGCGCCGATGATTAAGTCAATTAAGCACAGAATTGGGCCAATATATTTTGGGATGGCATTTTCGTAATTATTTGATCAGTTTTTTTTTCGAAAGGCCATTTTACTTGGATTTTGAAGGATAAAGATGGTGGATTCGGCGTGAGGCTATTCTTCAACGACGATTAAGTCCATCCAGGGCCAATTTGGGCGGATTTCTTCCGGGTCAATTTTTGGCAGACTCCAAAGGGGTACCATCACAGATTTCGGGCGATTTTTCCGAAATGCCATTTTCTTTCGATTTTGGAGGCTACAGATCACGGATTCGGCTCGAGGCTATTCTCCACCGATAATAAAGTCTATTGATCCTATTCTGCGCCGATGATTAAGTCAATTAAGCACAGAATTGGGCCAATATATTTTGGGATGGCATTTTCGTAATTATTTGATCAGTTTTTTTTTCGAAAGGCCATTTTACTTGGATTTTGAAGGATAAAGATGGTGGATTCGGCGTGAGGCTATTCTTCAACGACGATTAAGTCCATCCAGGGCCAATTTGGGCGGATTTCTTCCGGGTCAATTTTTGGCAGACTCCAAAGGGGTACCATCACAGATTTCGGGCGATTTTTCCGAAATGCCATTTTCTTTCGATTTTGGAGGCTACAGATCACGGATTCGGCTCGAGGCTATTCTCCACCGATAATAAAGTCTATTGATCCTATTCTGCGCCGATGATTAAGTCAATTAAGCACAGAATTGGGCCAATATATTTTGGGATGGCATTTTCGTAATTATTTGATCAGTTTTTTTTTCGAAAGGCCATTTTACTTGGATTTTGAAGGATAAAGATGGTGGATTCGGCGTGAGGCTATTCTTCAACGACGATTAAGTCCATCCAGGGCCAATTTGGGCGGATTTCTTCCGGGTCAATTTTTGGCAGACTCCAAAGGGGTACCATCACAGATTTCGGGCGATTTTTCCGAAATGCCATTTTCTTTCGATTTTGGAGGCTACAGATCACGGATTCGGCTCGAGGCTATTCTCCACCGATAATAAAGTCTATTGATCCTATTCTGCGCCGATGATTAAGTCAATTAAGCACAGAATTGGGCCAATATATTTTGGGATGGCATTTTCGTAATTATTTGATCAATTTTTTTTTCGAAAGGCCATTTTACTTGGATTTTGAAGGATAAAGATGGTGGATTCGGCGTGAGGCTATTCTTCAACGACGATTAAGTCCATCCAGGGCCAATTTGGGCGGATTTCTTCCGGGTCAATTTTTGGCAGACTCCAAAGGGGTACCATCACAGATTTCGGGCGATTTTTCCGAAATGCCATTTTCTTTCGATTTTGGAGGCTACAGATCACGGATTCGGCTCGAGGCTATTCTCCACCGATAATAAAGTCTATTGATCCTATTCTGCGCCGATGATTAAGTCAATTAAGCACAGAATTGGGCCAATATATTTTGGGATGGCATTTTCGTAATTATTTGATCAGTTTTTTTTTCGAAAGGCCATTTTACTTGGATTTTGAAGGATAAAGATGGTGGATTCGGCGTGAGGCTATTCTTCAACGACGATTAAGTCCATCCAGGGCCAATTTGGGCGGATTTCTTCCGGGTCAATTTTTGGCAGACTCCAAAGGGGTACCATCACAGATTTCGGGCGATTTTTCCGAAATGCCATTTTCTTTCGATTTTGGAGGCTACAGATCACGGATTCGGCTCGAGGCTATTCTCCACCGATAATAAAGTCTATTGATCCTATTCTGCGCCGATGATTAAGTCAATTAAGCACCGAATTGGGCCAATATATTTTGGGATGGCATTTTCGTAATTATTTGATCAGTTTTTTTTTCGAAAGGCCATTTTACTTGGATTTTGAAGGATAAAGATGGTGGATTCGGCGTGAGGCTATTCTTCAACGACGATTAAGTCCATCCAGGGCCAATTTGGGCGGATTTCTTCCGGGTCAATTTTTGGCAGACTCCAAAGGGGTACCATCACAGATTTCGGGCGATTTTTCCGAAATGCCATTTTCTTTCGATTTTGGAGGCTACAGATCACGGATTCGGCTCGAGGCTATTCTCCACCGATAATAAAGTCTATTGATCCTATTCTGCGCCGATGATTAAGTCAATTAAGCACAGAATTGGGCCAATATATTTTGGGATGGCATTTTCGTAATTATTTGATCAATTTTTTTTTCGAAAGGCCATTTTACTTGGATTTTGAAGGATAAAGATGGTGGATTCGGCGTGAGGCTATTCTTCAACGACGATTAAGTCCATCCAGGGCCAATTTGGGCGGATTTCTTCCGGGTCAATTTTTGGCAGACTCCAAAGGGGTACCATCACAGATTTCGGGCGATTTTTCCGAAATGCCATTTTCTTTCGATTTTGGAGGCTACAGATCACGGATTCGGCTCGAGGCTATTCTCCACCGATAATAAAGTCTATTGATCCTATTCTGCGCCGATGATTAAGTCAATTAAGCACAGAATTGGGCCAATATATTTTGGGATGGCATTTTCGTAATTATTTGATCAATTTTTTTTTCGAAAGGCCATTTTACTTGGATTTTGAAGGATAAAGATGGTGGATTCGGCGTGAGGCTATTCTTCAACGACGATTAAGTCCATCCAGGGCCAATTTGGGCGGATTTCTTCCGGGTCAATTTTTGGCAGACTCCAAAGGGGTACCATCACAGATTTCGGGCGATTTTTCCGAAATGCCATTTTCTTTCGATTTTGGAGGCTACAGATCACGGATTCGGCTCGAGGCTATTCTCCACCGATAATAAAGTCTATTGATCCTATTCTGCGCCGATGATTAAGTCAATTAAGCACCGAATTGGGCCAATATATTTTGGGATGGCATTTTCGTAATTATTTGATCAATTTTTTTTTCGAAAGGCCATTTTACTTGGATTTTGAAGGATAAAGATGGTGGATTCGGCGTGAGGCTATTCTTCAACGACGATTAAGTCCATCCAGGGCCAATTTGGGCGGATTTCTTCCGGGTCAATTTTTGGCAGACTCCAAAGGGGTACCATCACAGATTTCGGGCGATTTTTCCGAAATGCCATTTTCTTTCGATTTTGGAGGCTACAGATCACGGATTCGGCTCGAGGCTATTCTCCACCGATAATAAAGTCTATTGATCCTATTCTGCGCCGATGATTAAGTCAATTAAGCACCGAATTGGGCCAATATATTTTGGGATGGCATTTTCGTAATTATTTGATCAATTTTTTTTTCGAAAGGCCATTTTACTTGGATTTTGAAGGATAAAGATGGTGGATTCGGCGTGAGGCTATTCTTCAACGACGATTAAGTCCATCCAGGGCCAATTTGGGCGGATTTCTTCCGGGTCAATTTTTGGCAGACTCCAAAGGGGTACCATCACAGATTTCGGGCGATTTTTCCGAAATGCCATTTTCTTTCGATTTTGGAGGCTACAGATCACGGATTCGGCTCGAGGCTATTCTCCACCGATAATAAAGTCTATTGATCCTATTCTGCGCCGATGATTAAGTCAATTAAGCACCGAATTGGGCCAATATATTTTGGGATGGCATTTTCGTAATTATTTGATCAATTTTTTTTTCGAAAGGCCATTTTACTTGGATTTTGAAGGATAAAGATGGTGGATTCGGCGTGAGGCTATTCTTCAACGACGATTAAGTCCATCCAGGGCCAATTTGGGCGGATTTCTTCCGGGTCAATTTTTGGCAGACTCCAAAGGGGTACCATCACAGATTTCGGGCGATTTTTCCGAAATGCCATTTTCTTTCGATTTTGGAGGCTACAGATCACGGATTCGGCTCGAGGCTATTCTCCACCGATAATAAAGTCTATTGATCCTATTCTGCGCCGATGATTAAGTCAATTAAGCACCGAATTGGGCCAATATATTTTGGGATGGCATTTTCGTAATTATTTGATCAGTTTTTTTTTCGAAAGGCCATTTTACTTGGATTTTGAAGGATAAAGATGGTGGATTCGGCGTGAGGCTATTCTTCAACGACGATTAAGTCCATCCAGGGCCAATTTGGGCGGATTTCTTCCGGGTCAATTTTTGGCAGACTCCAAAGGGGTACCATCACAGATTTCGGGCGATTTTTCCGAAATGCCATTTTCTTTCGATTTTGGAGGCTACAGATCACGGATTCGGCTCGAGGCTATTCTCCACCGATAATAAAGTCTATTGATCCTATTCTGCGCCGATGATTAAGTCAATTAAGCACCGAATTGGGCCAATATATTTTGGGATGGCATTTTCGTAATTATTTGATCAATTTTTTTTTCGAAAGGCCATTTTACTTGGATTTTGAAGGATAAAGATGGTGGATTCGGCGTGAGGCTATTCTTCAACGACGATTAAGTCCATCCAGGGCCAATTTGGGCGGATTTCTTCCGGGTCAATTTTTGGCAGACTCCAAAGGGGTACCATCACAGATTTCGGGCGATTTTTCCGAAATGCCATTTTCTTTCGATTTTGGAGGCTACAGATCACGGATTCGGCTCGAGGCTATTCTCCACCGATAATAAAGTCTATTGATCCTATTCTGCGCCGATGATTAAGTCAATTAAGCACCGAATTGGGCCAATATATTTTGGGATGGCATTTTCGTAATTATTTGATCAATTTTTTTTTCGAAAGGCCATTTTACTTGGATTTTGAAGGATAAAGATGGTGGATTCGGCGTGAGGCTATTCTTCAACGACGATTAAGTCCATCCAGGGCCAATTTGGGCGGATTTCTTCCGGGTCAATTTTTGGCAGACTCCAAAGGGGTACCATCACAGATTTCGGGCGATTTTTCCGAAATGCCATTTTCTTTCGATTTTGGAGGCTACAGATCACGGATTCGGCTCGAGGCTATTCTCCACCGATAATAAAGTCTATTGATCCTATTCTGCGCCGATGATTAAGTCAATTAAGCACCGAATTGGGCCAATATATTTTGGGATGGCATTTTCGTAATTATTTGATCAATTTTTTTTTCGAAAGGCCATTTTACTTGGATTTTGAAGGATAAAGATGGTGGATTCGGCGTGAGGCTATTCTTCAACGACGATTAAGTCCATCCAGGGCCAATTTGGGCGGATTTCTTCCGGGTCAATTTTTGGCAGACTCCAAAGGGGTACCATCACAGATTTCGGGCGATTTTTCCGAAATGCCATTTTCTTTCGATTTTGGAGGCTACAGATCACGGATTCGGCTCGAGGCTATTCTCCACCGATAATAAAGTCTATTGATCCTATTCTGCGCCGATGATTAAGTCAATTAAGCACCGAATTGGGCCAATATATTTTGGGATGGCATTTTCGTAATTATTTGATCAATTTTTTTTTCGAAAGGCCATTTTACTTGGATTTTGAAGGATAAAGATGGTGGATTCGGCGTGAGGCTATTCTTCAACGACGATTAAGTCCATCCAGGGCCAATTTGGGCGGATTTCTTCCGGGTCAATTTTTGGCAGACTCCAAAGGGGTACCATCACAGATTTCGGGCGATTTTTCCGAAATGCCATTTTCTTTCGATTTTGGAGGCTACAGATCACGGATTCGGCTCGAGGCTATTCTCCACCGATAATAAAGTCTATTGATCCTATTCTGCGCCGATGATTAAGTCAATTAAGCACCGAATTGGGCCAATATATTTTGGGATGGCATTTTCGTAATTATTTGAGCAATTTTTTTTTCGAAAGGCCATTTTACTTGGATTTTGAAGGATAAAGATGGTGGATTCGGCGTGAGGCTATTCTTCAACGACGATTAAGTCCATCCAGGGCCAATTTGGGCGGATTTCTTCCGGGTCAATTTTTGGCAGACTCCAAAGGGGTACCATCACAGATTTCGGGCGATTTTTCCGAAATGCCATTTTCTTTCGATTTTGGAGGCTACAGATCACGGATTCGGCTCGAGGCTATTCTCCACCGATAATAAAGTCTATTGATCCTATTCTGCGCCGATGATTAAGTCAATTAAGCACCGAATTGGGCCAATATATTTTGGGATGGCATTTTCGTAATTATTTGATCAATTTTTTTTTCGAAAGGCCATTTTACTTGGATTTTGAAGGATAAAGATGGTGGATTCGGCCTGAGGCTATTCTTCAACGACGATTAAGTCCATCCAGGGCCAATTTGGGCGGATTTCTTCCGGGTCAATTTTTGGCAGACTCCAAAGGGGTACCATCACAGATTTCGGGCGATTTTTCCGAAATGCCATTTTCTTTCGATTTTGGAGGCTACAGATCACGGATTCGGCTCGAGGCTATTCTCCACCGATAATAAAGTCTATTGATCCTATTCTGCGCCGATGATTAAGTCAATTAAGCACCGAATTGGGCCAATATATTTTGGGATGGCATTTTCGTAATTATTTGATCAATTTTTTTTTCGAAAGGCCATTTTACTTGGATTTTGAAGGATAAAGATGGTGGATTCGGCCTGAGGCTATTCTTCAACGACGATTAAGTCCATCCAGGGCCAATTTGGGCGGATTTCTTCCGGGTCAATTTTTGGCAGACTCCAAAGGGGTACCATCACAGATTTCGGGCGATTTTTCCGAAATGCCATTTTCTTTCGATTTTGGAGGCTACAGATCACGGATTCGGCTCGAGGCTATTCTCCACCGATAATAAAGTCTATTGATCCTATTCTGCGCCGATGATTAAGTCAATTAAGCACCGAATTGGGCCAATATATTTTGGGATGGCATTTTCGTAATTATTTGATCAATTTTTTTTTCGAAAGGCCATTTTACTTGGATTTTGAAGGATAAAGATGGTGGATTCGGCCTGAGGCTATTCTTCAACGACGATTAAGTCCATCCAGGGCCAATTTGGGCGGATTTCTTCCGGGTCAATTTTTGGCAGACTCCAAAGGGGTACCATCACAGATTTCGGGCGATTTTTCCGAAATGCCATTTTCTTTCGATTTTGGAGGCTACAGATCACGGATTCGGCTCGAGGCTATTCTCCACCGATA